>CM060705.1:191274063-192657301 GCA_030686995.1 Artemisia argyi
GTCAGCCAGTGTTGCCTAGGTAATTTACCGGGATATGCCTTCCTTGTTGGGTGGGAGGCTCGGTACTAAAAAGGTATACGGACTTGAGATGGTTCCGCCAAATACCATTTTTTTTTATATTCTTGTAATGCAGTAGTGTGTGTTTATATTATCATTCGTGATTATATTCATAGTTTACTTTGACGTATTAACAACAACCAATGTAAGATTTATTTCTAATAAGTTAGAGTGAGTATGAAAAATCGAATTTGACAAAGTTGCTTTTGAACGAATAACAAATTTGAAAAAGAGTGGTCAAGTGACTAATTGAGCGCACATACCAATATAACACGTTCTCTGAAAGTAATTGTCGGTAATTTTAGTGTTATCAAATATTTTATCTGATTGTGTTTTAGTTGAGGTACTAGTTATAATACCCGCGCACGCGCGGGGTTTTTTCTGAAATTTTTAATAACGTATTTTTGTTTATTAAAAAATATATAGCTTATTTTTTTTGTTTTTTGTTTTTATTATGGTTTTTAATTTTATTTTATAATTATGTTTGATGTATGTTGTAAAAGTTCATATATGGTATTTTCATAGAGGTTAAAAGCTATAAAAAGTCACGTACTTCCAAGTTTTGGCCGACTTGAAACAATTATTTTTTTATTACCTTACTACACCACACCAATATGACTCGTTTATATTAAACTAATAGCTGAAATGGCTATATTACCCTTGTCTAAGGACTATCAAAAGCAACAAACACATAAAAACTACTAAAAGTTATCACGTGAAGAGGACCCTGCCATTTACATAGCCTTGCTAAGACTTGAACCGTTAAAGGCTTAAAGCCCTTTATCTTATAAAAAATAGAATGAATGCTATAGATAAGTTTCGTACATCTTTCCATTTGATTTATACTAATTCAATCAGCTAGAGTTTCTACATTGAGAATTTGCTACACCTTTTTTAAGTTCTAACTTTATATTCAGATCTTTCTCGATACTAACTTAGCTATTCTTCGATCAAATAATGTTGCACAAACGTTTGACAACGTTTCAAGTTCCTGAAAGTAAATATCATCGGTAGTTTAGAAAACTAAATAGACTATTTAATGTTGACCCACCCACTTAATCTGTTTCTGCCCATTTTCATTTTAGTCAAAAACAATTGTTTACCCCTTTAGTGTTGACCCCAAACACTCCCGAAAGCCGGATAAACATCACCCATGCTAAGAATTGAACCTTTAAAGGCTTAAAGCCCTTTATTTGATTAAACTTTTTATTATGTTGCACTAATAACTTTTGACTTTAAAGGGTCGGTACCCTCCCCTGCCTCCGCAAAGGTCCTTGCGTATAACTATTGAAAATCTCCTCCAGCACACACGAAGCTTACTCGACTGAGAAACCTTAGACTAAATTTGACAATATAAAGACTAAACGATAATCGACAAAGATGAAGAACCCACACCATAATTTCCTAATAAATAGTTCGCCTCTTTATAACCAAGTCATACGTTGAGTTTTACAAAGAAAAATACGTATTGCATGCGTGTACAAAACAATAAGGTATATAAGGACTATAGAGGAGTAAATCGGCTAGCCTTATTTGGCTTATAACCATAGTTTACTTGATTTTTTTTTTGGGGTAAAAAGTTGTTACACCTGTTAAATAAAAAATGTGTTTTAGTACCCATAAAATTGTACCATGCACACGCACTTTACTTGATCCTTAAGTAACTTGGCTAGTCATAATCCAATAATTTTGTACATTATAGTTCGTTGTTGTCTGATTTAATGTGGTATAATATGTAATGGGAGTTGGTTCGATTCATGCTCATGACGTACACGAACTTTTATAAATTACCTTACACGTTACAGTGAAAGTGATCCTTCATGTCCTTAAGCAGGCCCCGTGTTAACACATGACCACTTCAATTAAATCCATGAGCGGTTTTGAGCCAGCGCACCATCAACAACCGAGCCGGGCCCAACTTACTAAGGGGCACTAAATTTTTTTATACCCATTATATATACTAGGTTAACCTATTAATCACTTAATCCAAAAAGTCAAAAACAATTGTGAAGGGACAAAAGGATGAAGAGCTGAAGGCGCGAAGCACTTAAGCTTTGCTTTCAATAATCTATCTCTCTCTTCAAATCATAACTAAGGTTACAACTTAGAACTCTCAACTATTTATCAATTTTAATTTTTTTTTAGTTATCAATTTTGCCTCATTATCAATTTTATTTTTTATTTTTATTTTTTTTGCATAATTGTATACATATACAGTATATACTCAAATTCAGTAATTGATATTTGACAAATGACAAATTGTTAAATAATGTTAATTTTTTATTTTTTATTTTTTATTTTTTCATATGTAGTTTGCTTAAAAAAATTATGCCTCCTAAACAAGCATCTGGTAGTTTAAAACGAAAAAGAAAAGTTGATCGAAGACTTTGCCTCAAAAAACGAGAGAAGAACCGCACGATTTACTTAAATATATTTTATTTTGTAGAAGTAATACTTTTGTTGTAAGAGTTATTTTTGTTCGTATTTTTGGCTTTTCGTACTTGATTATTATCTATGAATATTATAATATAGGAGCAGTTTTTTTATGTCGGGCCTATTATTTTTTATTTTTATTTTTATATTTTTTTGACGTTCTCAGCACCGCCTCTCAATTTAAATCCTTGTGTGATTGCTTGTTTTCTTTATTTCTAGTTGCATAAATGCCTTTTGTCCAACAGCTATAAAATGGACAAGTGTTCTCGGGTCAAGTATACATGATCCTTCCTCCGTTCAAAGTTGCTCCATTTAACTTTTGGGAAAAGTATAAAAATGCATAACAATGTCGACTTGATGTATCGAAGTACAGAAAAGTAAAAACATTCATAAGTGAAGATTCAAAAGTCCAACCTAATAATGAGCTTGTAATTGCATGTAAATTATTGAGATTGAAGGGTGAAAGTAAACACAAGTGAGAGAGCGTTGGTTGACGCTTAGAGGACCAGGATAATAAGTTGTTGCAAAAAAAAACACAATAACCTGACATAGACCGGCGAGCAGTAGGGCAACCAGCCCAGTCAGCATCCGAATAAGCAACCAACGACTCAGTAGTAGAAGAAAATAACTATAAACCATAAGCCAGAGTCCCCTGAACATACCGTAAAATCCGCTTTAGAGCATTGAAATGAGGCTCTCGAGGATCATGCATATATAAATAAACCTGCTGCACAGCATATGTAATATGAGGTCTAATGAAGGTGAGATACTAAAGAGAACCTGCAAGACTCCGATATAACTTAGGATCAGAAACCGGGACACCATCATCACCCAATTTAGACTCAGTGTCAACAGGAGTCCGAGAAGAGTTACAACCAACCATATGTGCACGCTCCAAAATCTCCATAGCATACTTACGATGTGACAAAAATATCCCAGAAGAGTCACGCGTAACCGACACACCCAAAAAATAGTTAAGAGCACCCAAATCAGTCATAGAGAACTCCTTATGCAAAGAAGCAATACTCCTCTGTAATAAACTATTAGAGGAAGCAGTGAACACAATATCATCCACATATAGTAACAGAAAAGCAGTATCATCACCGTATCTGTAAATAAACAAAGAAAAGTAGTGAGCACAATATAATCCTCTGTAATAAACTATCAGAGGAAGCAGTGAGCACAAAATTAGCATTCGGTTTATTAGCAACGCCCTTAATATTGATGATAAATTGGAATCTAACTTTATGTGTTCATAAACTTAGTATCTCAATTATGTCAAATCATAATTTCCTTCAACTTCCTTATATACATTTTTTTATTAAGGAATTCGTATTATATATTTCCCACATGAATTCATGAAATATTGGTGAAACACCCAAATTTGTTATTTAAGCATCAAAAATTCATAACCTATATAAAAAATGGTCGAAGGAGGTGATTGTGCGTACACAAGCCTTCACAGATTGATTATTTGTGTATATCCCATGTCGTGAATCGGGCAAATACAACCACCGCAACCACCCTCGAAATTCCGCCGAACACATGTTTTTCAAAGTAATTCCTCATAAGTGGGAGACATTTCTAGTGTAGCTAATAGGGGTGCTTAGGTTAATGTGATTCGGGTGGGTAAAGAAATAGATAGAATAGGGGTGAATTTTACCTCGTCTTTTGGTAGGGTGTTGGGAAATGGTGAGAAGACTCGGTTTTGGAAGGATAGATGGGTTGGTGATTTCAAATTGTGTGATAGGTTCCAAAGGTTGTTTAGGTTTAAGGGTGATGAAGATGTTTCGGTTAGGAATCATGGTGAATGGAGTAGTAATTGGTGGAGATGGGAATGGGATTGGGTTGGCGTCCCTAGAGGGAGGTCAGTGGGAGAGCTTGAGGAGCTAGTTAGTCTGAAGAGTGATATAGCTTCGGTTCGTGAACATGTGGATTCTTGGAGGTGGTTGCTTGCCGATGATGGAGTTTTTTTGGTTGAAGGTCTCAGAAAGATAATCGATGATATAGTTCTTAATTCGGGTGATCATGCTGAAGAAACTTTGTGGTGTAAGATTGTGCCTCGCAAGGTAAACGTATTTATATGGAGATTAAAATGTGGTAGAATCCCGGTGAGGTCCCTTCTTGATCATATGGGTGTGGACCCATTCAACTTTGTGCCCGTGGTGTGAAGATGCGATTGAAACAATTGATCACATTTTTGTTCGATGTGGGATTGCGTCTTCTATTTGGTCTAAGATCTTCTCGTGGTGTGATGAAGCGGAAAGTGTACCGCTTTTGGGGGGTCATTTAAGGCCAAAGTCGAGATTATTTGATCAAATATTGCCTTAAATCGTTCCTTTTGTTATTTTAGGTACTTTTGGAAGGAAATTTACAAAAGGAAGCATTTTGGACGTTTTTGGAGCGAAAAAGTGAAGAAAACGACAAAGTCTCAAAATCATGCTGGAAATAGTACATGACGGCGTCACAGGATGCTAGTGACGGCGTCAAGACTTGACAAAGAGGCGGATAAATCAAATACACGTGACGCTCCAGAGAGTTTTCTAAAGAGTTTGTGACGGCGTCACCCTTTAGGGTTGCCAAGGCCGTCACGTATAAGACAAAGAGAGACGGCCCAGAGTGTGTAAAGAGTGACGGCGTCAGAAGTGGATCTGGGCAATACGAGTATTATTTTAGCGGCGAGTTGACGGCGTCAGACCTAACTCTTGATGCCGTCATGATGTAAAATCTATATATAGTTTTCTAGTTTTCATTCATTGTGTGCAACTTTGAAGGGAGTAAACCCTAGACGAATTTTACTGATATTTTGAGGGTTTCAAACCCTTGTTTCATTAATGCTTAATTGAAGATAAGTCTTTCATCAAATCATTCAATATGTCTATGTGTTATTTGATTATATCTTACGCTTGTCTTCTCTTTAACATGCTAGGCTAGGTTTTCTTTGTGTTTGCTTAGATGTAATGAAACTTAGATATTGATTATAGGTTGGTTGTTTGTTTATAATTGTTGTGGATGAATAAATTCGATGTCAGGCTTAAGAAAACTGGCAGACTTCCAATTGGTAACTTGCTTGAACGTCTTAAGAAAGATGATCGGAGGTGTACTACGATATATTGGTTGTATTTAATGCATAGGTAACTACTAATGAGGCCATGTTAGGAGCTAGTAGTATGCTCGACATAGGAAGAGGTAGAAGCTTATAGATTTAGGGAAGATCGTACACGGCCCTACGAATGGTATTAAGGAATATAACCCGTCATCCATGCAATTGTAACAAACTAATCAACCGGTAAAAGATAGCTAGGGAGTAGTGAAATCTAAGTAAACACATTTTCTCTCATTATTGTTTTCGCCATAATTTGTTTAAGTTTAGTTTGTTTTATTTTGATTGCATCTTTAGTTATTTGGGTTAGTTGATTAACAACTAATTCCGCCCACTCCTTCCAAAACCGAGAATTTACTTGCTTTCATTTAAAATTTAAAAATACAAAAAGAATCATCCCTCATCTCTAGACCTAGTTTTAGTGAGTTTTAACCCTAGCTAACACTATTCTTTGAGTTGAACGATCAATCCCCCGGTACTTGTTACTATACTATACTACAACGGTCAGGTACACTGCCTGGTGGGGATTGCAAGCTTCTCAAGATCCCTTGAGAGGTAAAAGCTTTTGCGAGGGTGCAAAACCACGCATCAAGTTTTTGGCGCCGCAGCCTGGGGAATAGTTATTGTCTAGGTTGAAATTTCTCTTTATTAGGTCTACTTGCTAGATTCCTTTCTAGTAAGATTTTTTTTTAGGTTTTCTTTAGTCTATCTTTTCTTCGTTCCTTTGTTCGTAACCTTTGCCATCCGCCATCATGGAAGGTGGCAATCTCTTTGATCCCATCAACCCACCACAATAAAACCATCCATAAAACTTAAAGGCCAAGAACCATCAGGTGCGTTTAGGTGTTGATAGTGGTGATTCTGTTTATGTGACAAAAAGAAAACATATTTTACATGGTGATGTTCGGGTTACTAGAACATCAAGCTTTGAACAAAGAGTGGGAAAACACAACAAATCAATACAAATGCACAACAAGAGGTAGAAATTATAAGAGTGGTGTTATTCTTACTGGAGTGATCAGAAACAACAACCCAATATGTTTAGCTCATTTTATGTATCAAATTTTGGCCATAAAGGTCACATTAGTTAATTTCAGTCAACAACATGGCATCTTTTATTTTAGACATGAAAAGAAAAATGTCATTTTTTTTCTATTCAGTTATGAAAATGTCATTTTTTCTAATCAGTTATGTATTCTCTTAAATATTTACTCCTTTTGTTTACAATCCAGCGTGTCTTAGTGATGAGATATGACTTAAATCATGCCAAATTATCTACAATCCTGATGTCACCCTTAATCACCACTATTAAGGGGGTGTTTGGATTAGCATATTTTGCAGGCTTATGGGCTTACTTGAAATTGGAAGAACTCACATTTGTTTTTTTACTTAGGAGCTTACCAATATGAGTGTATATGGCTTATGAGCTTTTACAAATTCGAAGTCCATTAATCCATAAAATAAGCAAATCAAAAGACACCTAAGTAATATTAACCTCATCCATGTTACAGTTACATCGTGACAAATATTACATTTACTATTCAAATAATAATAACCAATGTCGTACTTTTAGGCCCTGAATTCTGAGTGCTTTAGGATGCATGTATATGTGAGTTACTGTCATGAAAACATCACACTGTCCTTTAAATGAATTATATAGATGCTAAAGTACTTAAGATGAATAACATGATGATTATATTCAAAAACCATTTGGATGTTGAAATAATGGTTCTGTTACCAAATCTAGAAGGGAACATGTTTTTAGCACATGTATGCAACCAAGCTTCATGTGCAGCAATTTCTAAGTTAGTGACTAATAGCTAAACCATTCTCTTTCTGTGTCTTTTTCACGACTTATTCAATCTTATGCACACAATAGACACATTAGAGTGTTGGGATGGATCCACATAACTAATGCTAATGACCAGTTTCTTTAAAAGATGGTTTCATACATTTTTTTGAACCAACTAATCTAAAAGGATTTCACTTAAATCCTTTATTTTTGTTTGCTATTGCCTGACATAGAATAATTCAACATACTATTCCACTGTCAACCCTGTTTCTAAGTTCACAAATATACCCCATCTACTTAATCCCCTGCTACAAAACATTATTATGCAAAAACTTGTCCCACCAAATCATATGTAATATTGGCCTGTAGCTTAAATTAATGTTACGCTATCATCATCCATGAAAGGTAAACAGTACCGTCAGTACGGGCTATCATTCAGATCGAATTACGGGTTATCATCCCATTCTTTGCGTGGTCGAAACATAGATATTTAGCCAAATTTTATACAGCAGTAGTCACTAATAACTTTTTAAAAAGAGATCCCTCAAATATTATGGACAAAGTAGATCATTTTCATGAAAATGACATAACAACCAAAAGATGCAAGTAAGCATATTATTAATGCACAGTGGGTATTTCCCCATTGTTTTTAAAGATTAGCAGTTTTATATAAGCAATCCAAAACACCGCCCAGCTGTAGTTAAACAAGTTTACAGTCAAAATCGTACAAAGTATTTGGCTAAGCTTATTTGAGGTGCTTATTAGCTCATTGTATTATCAAAATCTAGCAAAAAAAGAGGCATTATTTTTGGTCATAGGCTTATTTCTCATAAGCCCATTTTTTTTATTTGATTTATGAGCTTATTAAAACTCCAAAAAAAAAAAAAAAAAAAAAAAAAAAAAAAAAAAAAAAAAAAAAAAATTCACTTTTCTCATCAACCTATGTGGAATAGATGTAGTCATGTAACACACAAATTATTTATAGAGCCTACAAGCTCCAATAGGAAAAAGACACGTCTCATGGGTTGTATAATAGCGATCTCTAATTCACTCTGCTTAACTCGATACGATCAAATAGATTAGCTTCCATAATCAAACAACATCAGTTAAACATGTGTCATTTATTTCTTAAAAAAAGTTATATGAAATGAAGTAAAATGTAATGGAATTATGTTATATGAAAAGAGTTAACAGCTAAGAAAACATCTATAATCAAACAACGTCAGTAAAAACATGTGTCGATTATCTCTTAAAAATAAAACATTTATATGGAATTCTATTGTATAAAAAAGTTATAAGCTAAAAAAAAAAAGAAAAAAAAAAAGGTTTAGCTTTATAAATATTTTCGATAGTGTTGCAGCCTATCAGCTAATTGTTGTTAGTTGATAAGACATTGACCCATTTGAGAACATAGTACTACAAATCAAAATATGCACTTTTCGTACACCACATGGTATATAACCATCAATATTTCCTTTCTTAAACCTATGTGGGATTTATTGTGAATATGATTTTTTTCCCAAAGAATTTATAAAAAAGACACCATGTTTGTTATTTTCAACTTTTTTGGGTAACATTTTAAGGTATAGCTAAGCCAAATATCAGTTGTTCAGAATTTCGACATCTGTAGTAAACGTGATTATATTCATAGTTTACTTTGACGTATTGACAACAACCAATATAAGATTTATTTGTGATAAGTTAGAGTGAGTATTAAAAATCAAATTTGACAAAAGTAGTTCGAACGAATAACAAACTTGAAAAAGAGTGGTCAAGTGAGTAAGTGAGGACACAAACCGATATAACACGAATGACTTGATACTCACAACTCATACTGATAAACTCATGAAAATGACAGTTGGTAATTTTAGCTGATTGTATTTTACTTGAGACCAATGACTTTATACAAATTTAGCTCATGATGAGTTAGGAAGTGCGTAGTGCACACTCGTTATAATTAACTTGATAACCTCATGACAAAAATGAGAAAGATTAGGGGCCGGCCCCTTGCAGGGTCAAGAGGCAACCATAAGTCATCCAACTTGTTTGACGTGCTCACTTTGCGACAATCATAAATCGTACATACATATAATATAACACAATTGCGATGCTTACTTCTAACACATGCAATCACATATGCGTATTTTGCCTAACATCCTCGGTAAAGAACCAAATTGTAACCAGACACTTTTTGTCCCACACTTGTTTTTGACATCTTGACATGTTGCATATGTTGTAAATAATTCATTGAAATAACTCGAGTAAAGAAAACTTTAATTGTGCTTATTTTGTTACTTTCGATACATTATCTATGTAAACATTTACAAATAAAAAACTTATCTTCAATGATCCAAAAAACGTCTACTACTAAACAGCCATAGATGCCGTCTATAACTTGTTTAGAACTATGGTAAAGGCGACACCTACTACTAAAGCAGTAGTAGATGTCGTCCATAACCTATAAGGTTTAGAACTATGGTCGGGGGGAACATCTACTACTAAAGCAGTAGCAGAATGTCTTATTTTGAAACTAAAGTTGTAGTCTTTCTTTTTTTTAATAAGACGATGTAAGAGGTGGCAAAAACAAGAAACTTCAGGCATACATATGAGTTTAGTTTTGGGCCATAAATTGATCTCGAAATGTGGCCAGATTTACTAGACACACATGCACCGTACTAATATGCATATAAGACATATATCATTTGCATGCTCTTTAAATCACTCATACCTGCAAGCTCGAATGTTATTGTAATGAAGCGAGTCGTGCAACTTTACCCTGGATAGAAAGTTAGAAACACAAACTAATAGAGATTTTACGATTAGACAAACACATATTTAATTCTATTTTATTTGTTGTATATGATAATGGTAATTTTTCATGATACAAGGTCGCAATCACCTATTTATTTACACATTTGATTATGTTAAAATTTCGTTTGCATTTAATTCACAAAAACATTTTCTAAATTCGAGTGAGGTGAGCCACGTAAACTTGAATTACTAAATTCTAATAGACTATCGATGTTTGTCGTGTGTTAATGCTAGCATTTTTAGAAATAATTATACTTTTTTAATTCACTTGATGCACTTTGCATAGGGAAATACTTTTTAAGAGGGTATATATGTCCTTTCATCATTAGACTAATAGTAACGACTTTCGTAAGGGTCGGTGTACCCAATGGGCAGAGTCCTTCCCCCCGCTGCCCCCAAACACGCGAACCCATACGAACGTGTCACCAACGAATTTTTGCTCCATAGGGTCACTAAGCCGACCTTGCTGTTTTGCATATGGTTTGTGTGTGCGAGTGCTTTTTTTAATAATTTTTGTGGTCGCTTTACTACAAGCTTATGGTCATGTCTTGTCCTCTACTTTTGTGTGATTAGTTACTGTCTTAAACACAGACTATGAAGCTTGTATTATCAATTGCCTTAGAATACATTTTCTATCAAACAACTTTGTATTAGTCCTCGTGGTAAACTTGGGAGTCGTAACATAAATCCAAAGTTTAAAATCCATAAAGTCAAAAACTGATCTTGAAATGTGGTTAGAAATGAGTGTGAGTTGGGTCTGATGGTTCATAAATTGCATTTGCGTTTATAGGAAAAAGGACTCGTCTCATGTGTGGTTAATGGCAATCTTTAGTTCACTCTACACAACTAGATAAGAACATATACATGAGTATCATAATCAAACAACATCAATCAAACTCAAACATGTGTCATTTTGCCTCTTAGACAATCAAAAGTTTAAATGGAATGATATAAAAATAATGGAATTATGTTCTATGAAAAAAGTTAAGCATAAAAAAAAAAAAAAAAAAAAAAAAAAAAAAAAAAAAAAACCCATTAGAGTTGGCAGATATGTTCAAACATAATTGTATTAACCCACTAATAACATTTATTTAGGGGGAAACACCATTGGTTTGCGAACATACTACTAATCCAATGATGCTAGTTTAGGACACCATAATGTATATAAGGTACTAATAGTTTCTTTCTTCCAGCTTATTTTATATAATTTTTCGCCGTTTCAAAAAAAAGATATCAAGGTACCTAAATTTACTATTGACTCATGCATTGTACTAGTATGAGTATATGACATACATCATTTGCATACTCTTTAAATAACTCATCCGAAGCTCGAATACTATTGTTATGAAGCGAGTCGTGCAACTTTACCGTAGATAGAAACACAGGTTACTAGAGATAATACGATTAGACGAACACATATTTACCTCTATTTAATTAGTTGTAAATGGTGATGGCATTTTTTTCGTGATGCAAGGTCGCAATCACCTATTTATTTACATATTTGATTATGTTAAAATTTCGTTTTTGTATTTAATTCACAAAAACGAATTATTAATTCGAGTGAGGTGAACCACGTAAACTTGAATTATTAAATTCTTTAGAGATAATTAAACCTTTTTAATTCACTTGATACACTTTACATAGGGAAATACTTTATATGTCCTTTCATCATTAGCTTTGTTTGATTTTATGATATCATTCGGTTGTCCTCGTACTTTTGTGTGTTTAGCTAATATCTTAACCATGACTATTAAGCTCCTATTAGCAATTGCCTTGTATACATCTTAAACAATACTTGTTTAGTCAGCCCTGGTAAACTTGGGAGTCGTAACATAAATCCAAAGTTTAAAATCCCTAAAGTCAAAATTTGATCTTGAAATTTGGTTAGAAATTAGTCGAGTTGGGTTTGATGGTTCATAAATTACATTTGTGTTTATAGGGAAAAGGACTCGTCTCATGTGACGTTTAATGGTAATCTTTAGTTCAACGTACATAACTAGTTAAGATCACATACATGAGTATCATAATCAAACAACTTTAATCAATCTCAAACATGTGTCGTTTTGTTTCTCAAATGTCAGAAGTTACAATAAAATGATATAAAAAGTAAAGAAATTATGCTATATGAAAAAAGTTAACAGTTAAGAAAGAAAAAAGAAAAAAAATTAGAGTTACAATAAAATGATGTAAAAAGTAAAGAAATTATGTTATGTGAAAAAAGTTAACAGTTAAGAAAGAAAAAAGAAAAAAATTTAGAGTTATAATAAAATGATGTAAAAAGTAAAGAAATTATATTATATGAAAAAAGTTAACAGTTAAGAAAGAAAAAAGAAAAAAAATTTAGAGTTCATAGGATATTTTCACTCACAATTATGTTAATCCACTAATAACATATAATTATTGGAACAACACAATTAGGAATGAGAATATGCTAGTAACTAAAGATACTTGCTTGGGACACCATAGGGTATATAGGCTACTAATGTTTTTTTCCTTTGACCTATGTGGGATTCAAAGGCAATTTCCCCCACCCCCCTAAGTAAAACAAAACAATAAGGCACCTAAATTTACCATTGACCCGTGCGATTTACTAATAATATATCACTTGTGCGCTCTTCAAATAACTTATACCAAGCTGAATATACATTGTTATGAAGCGAGTCATGCAACTTTACATGGATAGAAAAACAGGATTTTAAAAGTTATACCACTAGACAAATGATTCTATTCTATTTTGTTTTCTGTTTAATTTGTTGTAGATGATAATGGTTTTCATGACGCAAGGTCGCAATAACATGTTTATTGACCCATTAAATACTTGTGTCACAGGTGCACGTCACCAAGCCCGGCAAACATACCTGTAAATGGGTCTTAATATTATAACTTAGCTATTGTTCTCGGCGATGTTGGTAAAAAAAACAGTTACAGTGTTACCATTTGCATTGATTTGCTTTTCTTCCACAATATCACAATTCACAAATAAAATTGGAGAGGTCATTGGGGTGATTGGCCCAAACCAATAAAGAAGATTTTTATATGGGCTATATATTGGCCCAGGTTGTTTTACTATGGGTTGGTGAATGGGCTCAGTTTTAAGAGTTACGAGGCTTCCTTTGTATGATTTATTAGGACATATGAAGTGAAAAAATTATGATTTATTGTCCTTGTTTAAATGATTGTCTCAATGTACAAATAACTAGTTTATGACATGCAATGATCAAATTATTCTGAGACTAAGAATCTTACCATTTTCTTAATAAGACGATGTATAAGGCGGCTAAACATGAGACGTCATACATACATATGAAATTAGTTTTGGGTCAAAATTGATCTTGACGTGCGGTCAGAAATGAGTTGAGTTGAGCTTGATGGCTCATCAATTACACTTATGTTTATAGGAAAAAGGACACGAGTCATGTGTGGCTTAATGGTAATCACTAGTTCACTCTACATGATTAGATAAGATCACATTCATAAGCAGCCATTAAACCCAATCAATCAAACATGTGTCGTTTGTCTCTTGAAAGAATCACAAATTCAAAAGAATGATATAAAAAGTAATGGAAGTTAACCGCTAAGATAGAAAAAGCTTCAAAGTTTATAGATATTTTCAATCATAATTGTATAATAGCATTTATTTTTAATGTTACTACACAATTTGGTTTGAGAACATACTACTAACTAAAGATACTAGTTTGGGACACCATAGGGTATATAAGCTACCAATACTTTCTTTCTTTAATCTATGTGGGATTTAATGTGAAAATGATTTTTATATCAAGAAGACTAATAAGGTGCCTAAATTTACTATTGACTCATGCAATGTAGTAATATCACATATTCACATATATCATTTGCATGGCTTTAAATAACTCATACCAAGCTCGAATATTATTGTTATGAAGTGAGTGGTGACAGTTACTCCGGATAGAAAAATGGGTTAGTTAAAATTATATAACTAGACAAACACGTATAACTGTATTTTGTTGTTATAAATGGTAATCTTTCATGATTCAAGGTCGCAGTCACCAATTTGTTTGCCCATGGAGTATGTTGAAAATTAGTTTGCAGTTATTTCACAAAACCAACTTTAAAACATCAGAGCATCTCTTTGGTTTAATATTTGTAGATGATGTGAGTTATATAAATATGTGTGAGACGAACCACTCTCACTTTTCTCATCAATAGATGTAAAACACAAATTGTAACATACATTAGTTTCCATAATTAAACAACGTCAGTCAAACATGTGTCATTTATTTCTTAAAAAGAAATATATGAAATGAAATAAAAAGTAATAGAATTATATTATATGAAAAGAGTTAACCTATAAGAAACTATCCATAATCAAACAATGTCAGTCAAACATTTGTCGTTTATCTCTTGAAAAATAAAAACCATATTTGAAATGATATAAAAAGTAATGGACATCTATTGCATAAAAAAGGTTTTTAGCTTAAAAAAAAATAAAATAAAATAAAATAAAAAATAAAAAATAAAACTTTAGTTTATAGATATTCTTGAGCATATCAAATATTAATGGCTAATGATTTGCACACTCTCAATTTTGATTTGCACACTCAAAACTGTGCTTTACACAGTTGTACATTTATCACATGCTGCTTTTGAAAGTTGTACATTGAAGTGTGCGGATCAAAAATATGAGTGTGCCAATCAACACTCAATATTAATGTATTATCAATTACTCCGTAATTATTATTAGTTGATAGTGATGATGTTCGAGAACATACTACTAATCTAAAGATATTTGTGTAGTACCATATGGTATATAAACTATCACAATTTCTTTTCTTCAATCTATGTGGGATTCAGTGTAAATTTGATATTTTTCCAAAAGAATTTATACAAAAACACCGTGTTTGTTATTTTCAATTATTTTGGGTAACATTTTAAAGTACATTTTGATATAGCTAAGCCAAGATCATTTGTTCAGAATTTCAATACATCTATATTCTATAGTAACGTCATTATGTTAATATATATATACTTTGACGAATTGACAACAAACAATGTAAGATTTATTTCTAATAAGTTAGAGTGAGTATTAAAAATCAAAGGACAAAATTAGTTATTGAACGATAATAAATTTGAAAAAGAGTGGTCAAGTGACTAAGTGAGGACACATACCAATATAACACAAAATGACTTTGATACTCACAAGTCACAACTCATACTGATAAACTCATGAAAATGACAGTTGGTAATTTTAGCCGATTGTATTTTACTTGAGACCAACGGCTTTATACAAATATAGCTCATGACGAGTTAGGAAGTGCGTAGTGCACACTTGTTATAATTAACTTGATAACGTCATGACAAAAATGCGAAAGTCTAGGGGGTCGGCCCCTTGCAGGGTCAAGAGGCAACCATAAGTCATCCAACTTGTTTGACGTGCTCACTTTGCGACAATCATAAATCGTACATACATATAATATAACACAATTGCGATGCTTACTTCTAACACATGCAATCACATATGCGTATTTTGCCTAACATCCTCGGTAAAGAACCAAATTGTAACCAGACACTTTTTGTCCCACACTTGTTTTTGACATCTTGACATGTTGCATATGTTGTAAATAATTCATTGAAATAACTCAAGTAAAGAAAACTTTCAGTTGTGCTTATTTTGCTACTTTTGATACATTATCTATGTAAACATTTACAAATCCAAACAGCCATAGATGCCGTCTATAACTTGTCTAGAACTATGGTAAAGGGAACACCTACTACTAAAGCAATAGTAGATGTCGTCCCTAACCTATATGGTTTAGAACTATGGTCGGAGGACATCTACTACTATACTAAAGCAGTAGGAGATGTCTTATTTTGAAACTAAGAATGTACTATGTAGTCTCTCTTTTCTTAATAAGACGATGGAAGAGGTGGCAAAACAATTTGGGTCAGAAATTGATCTCGAAATGTGGTCAGAAATGAGCTGAATTAGGGTTTGATGCTTCATAAGTTACATTTGTTTTTATAGAAAAAGCTGATAAAGGACCCGTCTCATGTGACTTCTAATGGTAATCTCTAGTGTACACTAAATAATTAGATATGATCACATACATAACTACATAGTAGTCGTCAAAATACATCAGTCAAACATGTGTCATTTGCTCTTATAAAAAAAATCATTTGCTCTTATAAAAAAAAACAAAAAAAAAAACTGATATAGTAAGTAATGGAAATCTGTTCTATGAAAAAAGTTAACCATTAAGAAAAATAAACTTAAAGTTTATAGATATTTTCAAACCAATAATGTTGATCACTCATACTAGTATTTATTTGGTGATGAACACTCATGAACTTGAGAACATGCTACTAACCTTGAAATACTAGTTTAGTTACTAACATTTCATTTCTTCAATCTATGTGGGATTTGTGAAAATTATATCTTTATACCAAGAAGAACAATAAGGTTCCTAGATTTACTATGGACACATGCACCATACTAATATGCGTATATAACATATATATATCATTTGCATGTTCTGTAAATAACTCATACCCAGCTCGAATATTATTGTTATGCAGCAAGTCGTGCAACTTTACCCCGAATAGAAACACAGGTTAATAGAGATTATACGAACATATACTTAACTCTATTTTATTTGTTGTATATGATGATGGTAATTTTTCATGACACATGCAAGGTCGCAATCACTTACTCCCTCCGTCTCAAAATATAAGTACAGTTTGACTTTTTTAATTGAACTTTGACCTTAAATATTTTTGGTTGTATTATATAATACTTGATGCAAAATATATATGTATTTTCATTTGATATAATTTTCATCAAGTGGTATATAATATAAACAAAAATATTTACGGTTAAAGTTTGATATAAAAAGTTAAATTGGACTTATATTTTGAGACGGAGGTAGTATTTATTTACACATTTGATTATGTTAAAATTTCGTTTGCATTTAATTCACAAAAACATAATTTTTAAATTCGAGTGAGGTGAGCCACGTAAACTTGAATTACTAAATTCTAATAGACTATCGATGTTTGTCGTGTGTTAATGCTAGCATTTTTAGAAATAATTATACTTTTTTAATTCACTTGATGCACTTTGCATAGGGAAATACTTTTTAAGATCGTATACATGTCCTTTCATCATTAGACTAATAGTAACAACGACGCGACCACAAACGAACGTGTCACCAGCGAATTTTTGCTCCATAGGGTCACTAAGCCGACCTTACTGTTTTGCATATGGTTTGTATGTGCGAGTGTTTTTTTAATAATTTTTGTGGTCGTCTTAATACAAGCTTATGGTCATGTCTTGTCCTCATACTTTTGTGTGATTAGTTAATGTCTTAAACACAGACTATGAAGCTCGTATTATCAATTGCCTTAGTATACATTTTTTATTAAACACCTTTGTATTAGTCTTTTAAAGTCATTTACTTGTGTTAGTCAGCCTCGTGGTAAACTTGGGAGTCGTAACATAAATCCAAAGTTTGAAACCCATAAAGTCAAAAACTGATCTTAAAATATGGTCAGAAATAAATGTGAGTTGGGTTTGATGGTTCATAAATTACATTTGCGTTTATAGGAAAAAGGACTCGTCTCATGTGTGGTTAATGGTAATCTTTAGTTCACTCTACATAACTTGATAAGATCACATACATGAGTATCATAATCAAACAAAGGTTCGGTTATCATGAATGGTAGTCCAACCAATGAATTCCAATTTCATAGAGGTCTCAAGCAAGGCGACCCGCTCTCTCCTTTCTTGTTTATTTTGATCATGGAAAGCCTTCATATCTCGGTGCAAAGAGTGGTAGACGCGGGTATGTTTAAAGGTATTCAACTCGGTTCTTCGCTTCAAGTGTCTCATCTTTTTTATGCGGATGACGCGGTTTTTATGGGCCATTGGAGTGACTTTAACATTGATACTATCATTCGTGTGTTGGACTATTTCCACCGGGCCTCAGGTTTACATATAAATATGTCCAAAAGTAAATTAATGGGGATCTCGGTTTCTAATGATAGAGTGGAACAGGCTGCTAGGAAAATTGGATGTGCGAGTCTTAAAGTTCCTTTTTCATATTTAGGATTGAAAGTAGGCTGCTTAATGTCTCGAATTCAATCCTGGAATGAGATTGTTAATAATATTTCAGTTCGCTTATCCAAATGGAAGACGAAGACGCTATCGATTGGTGGGAGGTTAACTCTTCTTAAATCTGTTTTTGGTTCGTTACCGATTTATCATATGTCTTTATTTAAAGTTCCATTGAAGGTCCTTCATAAAATGGAATCCATCAGACGTAATCTCTTCAATGGTATAGATCATAATTGTAACACCCCCAAAATTTGGTACAGCGGAAGACTCAACAAGCTTTCGGGGTGCTACGGGGATTGGTATCCAACATAAGACATAAAAGAACGAGATAAAGTAAACAAAAGAAAAACACAACCAAACGGGGTTTTACAGTTTACATTTATCCCAATTTCATCCAAAGTCAGGCCCAAGAGAAATAAATATAGGTCCACAATTATTTATCAGAGTTTTAGAAAATAGATTCATAAGCAGGTGCCATAGCCAAGCTTCCAATCCAAGCATCCAAGGGCATCACTTAATTACCTGAGAAAACGCGCTAAAAGTCAGCTTTCGCTGGTGAGATCATAGGTTTAAATTCATAACTAAATCAAGTGGACATATACGCAAAAACGCTTGCTAGCTAGACTAGGCCTTAATCATCCAATCAAAACAAACCAATCAAAACTAACCAACCCTATAGGTGCACGCTATAGCTCAAATCAATCCAATCCATAGCTTACCTAGCTCATGTCTAGGCCTCGCTTCGTAACCAATCCAATAGCTTACCTAGTTCGAGACCAGGCCTCGCTCAACTACAATCAATAGCTTACCTAGTTCGGGACTAGGCCTCGCTGTATAACCAATCAATAGCTCACCTAGTTCAGGACTAGGTCTCGCTCTATAACCTACCTAGTTCTATAAGCATAGCAAGTTTTAAATAAACAAAGCGATAATAGTCCACATAAAATAATTTGCACGTTTCTCACCCCAAGTATTGAAAACAAAGTTCAAGAGTAAAAGTGAGGCTATGACTCACCTCAAGTCCAGCAATCAGCAAAAGAAATTGATAGATGAAAGATCAAATAACGGCAACTACAGACTCGGCACTTCCTAACAATATAAACGCGTTCAGAATCATTTCCTCAAAATTAAATATTCCCAATCCCGAAGGTATTCCATTTTACTTTCCAAAAATCCATTTCTCGTATTATCCTTATATTAGTTTGGAGTTTGGTATCCATGCGGGTGGAGGGTCGACACAACTCACAACAAGAAGCCACAACGAAAAAAAACAAGATAAACACTCTATAGATCTAATATTAGCCCAATATATTATTTAAATAAATCATCGAAGCTTATCAAATCCGTCGATTTGATAATCTCCCATATTTATCTACGTAATATATCGTCCTAAGATTATACCCAAAACCTAAGTCACATAGCATATAGAGTACTATATGGTAAGTATCGAAGTCTAATAAATTCCCTATATATATCGTCAGGTTTACCAAATTCGTCAATTTAGCCAACTCCACGAGATATGTAGTAATTCATTATTCCTGTACACGTACCACAACCTATGGGCATCGTAGGATACAATGCCATTAATATATTCGTTTTATATAACTAAATAGATCCTTTTTAACCCGTCGATTAAATAAGTTACGTAGTTATAGAAAATAGATATATTAATCATCACATATCTTGGACTCAAGTGACCACAACCCCCGTATAACTCGATAGTTTTCCTCGTTTATTAGAAGACATATTTTATTTAATAATTACCCAACGTAAAAGATTTCGTCGTTATTTATAGCTATTTATTTATAGTAACGCTCCCGACATTTATTACACTATTCACATAGTATAATAATTATCGTCACGTTATTATAATATATTACTCGTGATCATTTAATTTTTAATATACGCATTTATATGTATATATATACGTTTTTCACGTCTATATACTTATATAAACGGTTAGATTACCAATAATATTATTACGAGTTTTATTATTAACGTTTGATTATGATTATTTATCGAGTTATATGAGTTGGTCACATGTCCGAGTCATCACTCTCGGCTCATTGTCCAAGTCCAAAATAAAATAACCAATTCAAAGTCAAGCAATCCAACTCTGTCCAAATCAAATCCCAAATCACGTGCTACAACAATAGGGTGCGACTACGGCACCCGACTAACCTATCTCCGTCAATCTAATTAACCGTCTCACAATCGGTTCCCAATACCACTTCGTCAACACAACTCCATAATCAAATCACAAGTCCAACGATACCACTTCAAGCTCAAATAATAACAACACGACAACAAAAATAATAATCAGACAATTATATAAAACAACCAAATAATATATCACACTTATGGGTTGGTTTACCAAGTCAACCCGGGTAAAAATTAAACCACAAGAATCATGATCAAACCCGAGACCTCTAGGGTCTCGGCTTGCTCCATACGAGCCAAACCAATCAGACATTAGTGGTCAAATAATAATACAAGTCACAATAATGTTCGACCGGACCCAAAAGGTCACGGTCTTGCTTATAACGAGCCACATCAAACCCAAACGGACCCTTGGGTCGTCGGCCAATATCCCAAACAACAACAACAAGATGCAACAAGGGACCCCCTTGGGTCTCGGCATGACTAAACGAGCCACAAAAACGCGAACCCGAGACCTCTTGGGTCTCGGTTATGCTCAATCCGAGCATCAAACCCTCCAAGAATCATCCAACAATCAAATCCTTCCACAAATTCGAACCCAAATCGACCCAACCTGGATACCAAACCATAACTTTATCAAAAATCTTTCCTATTAACTTTTTACTCTATAAATCTTGCCCCAAAACCAATATTCAAAACGAGTTTGACTCGATTTAGTCAAACCCACGTGTAAAAACGTGTTTTCTCACCTTCAAACTCACGGATCTATATCAAAATTCAAAGAAAAGATGGTGTGGTGTGGTGTACGCGCGGCGGTGAACAAATCGAGAGGTGGGGGGTTCACTTTGAGGCGCGTGCTTTATGTCAAAAGGTAGATCGGAACGAGGTGGTTATGATGGTAGTGTTATTTTGAACGTGAGAGTGGCGGTGGTGGCTGTGGTGGTGATTTAGGGTGGCGGTGGTGGTATAGTTTCAAAAGAGGGAGAGAGAGAGAGAGAGAGAGAGAGAGAGAGAGAGATGTGAAATGGTGAGGGTGATGGTTGTTTATGTTTATGTTTGTGTTGTGTGTGGGTGATTATACCCAAAAACCAAACCGGCCTCAAGCCCAAAAAAAATAATAAAATGATAATAATAACGATAATAGTATTAAAAGGGTGGGTGAGGTAACCCGATGCAAATAACGCGGACCAAACCCGAAACTTATTTAAAATAAACTGATTCTCTCGAACCAAGATCATTCCCAAGTATTTAAAATCTCACGATACGTTCTAGAAATATATAATAATCGAACCAAACATTTAAAATATATAAAATTTTGTTAGGTTAACCTAGTGCCGGAGTCAATGTAGTGCCAAATAATTATCTCAAAAATAAATCACCACGAATATAATAAACCAAACCAATAATTAAAACTCAACTTCCATAAATATCATAAAAATTTAAAAATCACGGTTCAACGTTTACAAATCCATCACGAATAAGTTTTTCCAATATTCCAAAAATCATTAAGTTCAAAGTAATGCGGGTTTGTAAATAGTTTCACTAAATTGCCAGTTGTCACAATAATGGCAAGAAGCAGGTTTGGGTTAAGTGGAGTAAAGTGTTGGCGTCTAAAGATAATGGCGGTCTTGGAGTTTCAAGTTTCTATGCATTAAATCGAGCCCTTTTGTTTAAATGGGTGTGGAGGTTTCGTACTCAACAATCGTCTTTATGGGCTAAGGTTATTAAAGGGATTCATGGTGATGACGACAAACTTGGTAAGCATGTTAAAAATCATATTTCGTCCTTATGGTTGGATATAGTTTCAAAGGTTCATCATCTTATGAATAAGGGCATCGACTTGATGGGTTTTCTTCACAAAAAAATTGGGTAATGGCGAAGATACTCTTTTCTGGGATCATGTATGGAGGGGTGACTCCACTTTCAAATCTCTATATCCAAGAATGTACGCTTTGGAGAGGCTTAAGAATGTGACAGTGGCTAGTAAGATGTCTCACGCTTTTTTATCTTCCTCGTTTCGTAGAGCTCCTAGAAGTGGTGTTGAACAAAATCAATTTGATCAACTTTTGAAGAGTGTGGAGGGTGTTTCTCTTGTCGACATGATGGATAGGTGGGTGTGGTCTTTGGCAGGTAGTGGAGAGTTTTCTGTTGCTTATATTAGGAAGGCTCTTGACGATAGATTTTTACCTATGGTTTCTTCTAAAACCCGTTGGATTCGTGCCGTTCCTATCAAAGTCAACATTCATGCTTGGAAAGTTAAGATGGATAGCTTACCTACGAGATTGAACATATCTAAAAGAGGTAGAGATATCGATTTGATTTTATGTCCTATGTGTGATAAGGAAGTGGAATCAAGTAGGCATATTTTCTTTACATGTCATGTTGTTAGAAATATCTTCCAAAATATTTTGTCTTGGTGGGATATTAACTTTTCGGAGGTGTCTTCTTATTTGGAGTGGCTAGAGTGGCTCGTTAATATCCGTCTCAACTCTAAACACAAACAGCTGCTAGAAGGAGTTTGTTATGTTATGTGGTGGTATATTTGGATCTTTTGTAACAAGAATATCTTTGGTCCAACTCGACTTTCGAAGGCGATTATTTTTGACGAGATTGTGGCCCGTTCTTTTCTAATTACTTCCTCTTTAACATTAATAAATTATTAGTTTAATTAATTCAACAGTTTGAGCCTGAGAGGATTGTTGCCCGAATTTTGATCAAAGTAACCTTTCTTTCTATCTATTATCATTAGATTAGATACATACATACTTTTATTGTATTAATCAATTAATATTGAATGAATAAATTGTTTTCAGGCTCTCATGGCTATACCTGCCCCTGATTTCAGCTTATGTCTCTTTTTTATTCCTGAAAGAGTCGTAAGTATTATCTCTTTCTTTCTTTCTTTCTTATTTCTACCAAGTTAGTTATAATTTCAATTACTCTGCACAGCAAATGGATGAACAATTACTCTTTTTCATATAACTAACTAACTAACCTTCCATATAAATATGTAATGAATGCAAACCGCCAAGTTTCGTCAGTTTTGGGATGAAGCTGCCAAAGCCCGCCACACTCTTGATTGTGTCCCTGGATTTGAGCAAGCTATTCGAAACTATGCCATCCATGTCCTCTCCCTCACTTACCAAAAGCTTCCACCATCTGTTCTTGCCGAGGTACCCTATCTCACTTACCTTAATTTTGTTTGGGATACAACACTTGTTATTGTAGCTTATCCGCATGTTTTTGCTAAACCTCTTGTAGCTTGTATAACACCCCTGCTTAGCTATAAGCAACTGCTACTTGATTAACTAGGCCAATAACAAGTTTGGTTTTTGTGTTTGGGCAACCAATCTTCTAATCTACATAGTGTATTCGCTAGTTAGCTTTTTGTTGACTCATTGCCTAATAAGTCTAAACCCATTATCACATGCTATTCAATTAGGCTATACAGTGGACTAGTTATTTTGCAACTTATTACCCCTTTAAATAGGAGGAATTGACAATGATTTAATATTGATTATGGATAGGATGACACAAATTGTTAATGATTTCTTGTGCTTGTAAGGATTAACAATTTAAATAAGCAATAATTTTCCTTTTGTCATAGATAATAGATTAGTAATGGACCATTCTCCTATATGTTGAGTGAAACGTTGCTTCGTTTTAGGACATCTGCGCCCTTTTTCTATTGGTAATTAACTGAGCGATACTTAACTTACTCTTGCAGGAGAAAACGGCATTTATCTTCTGTGTAGAGGACAGAGCACTCTTAAGTCGTGACTGTTGATAACCTACAGTTTTCAGATTTTGAATCCTCTGATAAGGTATATTACCTGTCTGTTCGTACTTAATAAAACAATTAGCATTTCGTATACATTAAAGTAATTGTTTGAACTTTTAAAGCGATCCACAATGGACTAATTTACAAGTAAATAAGTTAAATAATCCACCTCTAAACGTATCCTTTTGGTGTGCAGAAAGAACAGATTGAATTTGCAGAGCTTGAGTGGTTAACCGACTATGGTGTATTTGGTGATAAAGCTTTTCCTTTAAGACAAGGTTTTTCAACCCTTTTCAATTTTTGTTGCTAAATATTTATAAAGATGTGTCGAGAAGGTTTAGAGATGTTGAACGTTTATTGCAGGAATTTGAGGATGATTACAGATGTCTAGAAAGCTTTTCCTTTAAGACAAGGTTTGCCAACCCTTTTCAAGTTTATTTTATATTTGTATAACTAAGCTTTAACCATAGTCGCATTTGTTTATGACATCATATTTTTGCTCTTGTTGTACGTAGTATCTTCTTTTGCAGATGTGCAAATGTGCAGCTGTTTGATGGAGTCCTTTTGGAGCATTTATCTTGGATTTTTTTCTTTGTTATTCTTGTTTGATGTTGGTCATATTTGAGACCATAAGATTTTGAACACTTTGTGCACAATTTTACATGTGGGAACCATTTGATTCATATGTAGACAAATAAACTTAATGCTCACACTTGTGTCACAGGTATGGGCGGAGTTTAATGAGGACCGGGAAGGGTCTCGGCCCCTTGGTCCACACACCACCACCTCCAAAACACTCCCCACCTTCTCCTTGATACGTAGTGGTGATTCACGCGCCCTAAAACCTCCCCCCTCGTCTCGATTTATCACCTTCGACGCCACCCACACCTCCTCCACCATTTTTCTTGGGTTATCTTTGTAGATCCGCGGGTAAGTGGGCATAAGGTGCCTCGATTTTGTTGAAAAACTTACCCAAACCCACAAATTTCTATTAATACGGTTCGGATTTGGTATAAAAGGGCGAAAATGATAATGGGATTTATTAAAATCTTGGTTTGGTATCCGGGTTTCGTTGTTTGGTTGCTTTCTTTGCGTGGTCGACCCAAGAGCCGAGGGCCTCCCCCTCGACTTATGATGATTCCGAGTTGTTGGTTATCATTCGACTCGGTTTCGTGTTTATTGACCTCAATTGGTCCTTGTGATTGATTATCTTGAGTGATTTCTTGTTTGTTGTTCTTGTTGTTCGACTTGGGATGGAGCCGACGACCCTTTGGGTCGGTTTGGTTATTTGTTTTGGTTGGGTCGAGCTCCCGTGAGCTAGCCGAGACCTTGTGGTCTCGGGTGGGACCCACGTGACTTGGTATATGTTTTTCGACTCGGGTTAACTTGGTAACTTGACCCGGATACGGTTATTTTGAGAACCGTTTGTGGTGTCGAAATATATATATTTCGGCAAAGTTTATTTATTTATTTATTTTTTGGTTAGTTATTATTTGTTGGTTACCACTATTATGGCTTGATTGTGAGTTTGATGAAGTTGACGAGTATATTGGACTCGTGGTATTAATTGAAGTTGTGTTGACGATAAAGTGGTTTGGGGACCGATTGTGAGACGGTCACTTAGATTGACGGAGATAGGTTAGTCGGGTGCCGTAGCGGACCCTATTGTTGTAGCACGTGGATTGAGATTGTGTTGGACGGAGATATTTTTGATTGATATGACTTTTATATTACTTTGGACTTGGACAATGAGCCGAGAGTCATGACTCGGACATGTGACCATTTCGTATGACTCGATAACTATTACAATTAAAACGAAAATAATAAAACTCGTAATAATAGTTATTGATAATATAATCGTTTATATGAATATATAGACATGAATAACGGATATATAATTATATAGACGCGTATATTAATAATAATAATAATCACGAGTCGTATTATAAATAATACAACTAAATATATATTAGGCTACGAAAGTGGCGTAATATTATTTAACGTATTATTATAATTATAAAAATGTGTTATAAAACGAGAAACTCTCGACAATTATTAAACATTTAATAAAAAAATGTCATTTTGTACATATAACGGGTAAACTTATCGAGTTATGCGGAGTCGTTGTCACTCGAGTCCAGGTAAGTTTTATTGTGATTTTCGTGCTGTCACGGATATATGACGATTAATATAAACGTTTTATATAACTAAATAACCACTTAACCGTAGGGTTGAACCGGGTTATTTGACTATATGAAATGAATATATTAATGGGCATCGTATCCCACGACGCCCATAGGTTGTGGTATATGTAAAGTATAATAAATTGCGAGTGTATATATCGGGAAATCTGGCCAATTTGACGATATATATGAGGAATTTATTAAACTGTAATATCTACCATATAGTATTTATGTGCTATGTGCTTTAGGATGGGGTGTAATCTTGGAACGGCATGTTACGTAAATAAATATGAGGATTATCAAATCGACGGATTTGATAAACTTCGGCGATTTATTTGAATGATATATTGGGCTAATATTAGACCCATAGTTTATCTTATTATTCTTTATGTGATCTTTTTGGTTTGTTTTGAGTCGACCCACCACCCGTATGGATACCAAACGCAAACACACCAAACTAATACGAAATGGATTTTCGGAAATAAAACGGATTCTCGTCCGGGTTTGGGAATATTTTAAATTTGAGAATATGATTTCTGAACGAGTTGGTAATGTTAGGTTGTGCCGAGTCCGTAGTTGCTGTTTCGTGAGTTACTATACATCTTATTTCTACCGACTTCTTCTTGCTATTTTCTGGACTTGAGGTGAGTCATAGCCCCACTTTTTACTCTTGAACTATGTTTTCAATACTTGGGGTGAGAAACGTGCAAATTATTTTATGTGGACTATTATCGCTTTTATATTCTTTCTAAACTTGCTATGCGTATGGACTAGGATCTATTGTCAGCTTTAGTCACACATGTTGTGTGTACTATTCAAGGTTGGCTTATTTGGTTATTGGTGGATTGTCAGCTTTAGTCACATATATGTTGTGTGTACTATTCAAGTTTGGCTTATTTGGTTATTTGGGATTGTCAGCTTTAGTCACATATATGTTGTGTGTACTATTCAAGGTTGGCTTATTTAGATACTATAGTGTGTACCTATAGGTTATTAATACTTCGGAGGTTATCCAAGTATTTATTGATATTGCGGGGGTTACCCAAATATCTATGTTAGAACGGAGGGTATCCGTGTGTTATGTTGGAGCGGAGGGTATCCGCAGGCTTTTAGCGAATCCTTAGTCTAGCTAGCAAGCGTTTTGCGTATATGTCCACTATATTGTTAGATGAATTTAAACCTATGATCTCACCAGCGAAAGCTGACTTTTAGCACGTTTTCTCAGGTAATTAAGTGATGAGATTCATGCTTGGAGTGGAAGGCTCGGCCAAGGCTCACGGTTTATGGATCTATTTTTCTAAACTCTGATAATTAATTTTGGACCTACTGTTATTTATTTTGGGCCTGACTCTGAATGATGTTGGGATAAATGTAAACCTTAAAACCCCGTTTTGGTTGTGTTTTTATTATGTTTACTTTATCTCGTTCTATATTGTCTTGTGTTGGATACCAATCCCCGTAGCACCCCGAAAGCTTGTTGAGTCTTCCGCTGTATCAAATTTTGGGGGTGTTACAGATTGGTATCAGAGCCAAGGTTATAGAGAACTAGGTAAATAAACGCCTAAACTATAACTGTATTTTTATAGAAAATGATCCTTGACCACCGCCCGCCAGCCCGCCAAGCCGAAGCATCTTCTATTATTTGAGGTATTATGAGATTATATGAGATGATTGTTAGATTTGGGATTTATTGAGATGATTTGAGGTTTATGGATTTTAGTAATAAGATGGCGTTTTCGAGGAATTATATGGTCTATATGTTTTATAAACATTTTAGTAATGCGGTGTTTGAAATTCTTTTTATTGAGATTATATGATTGAACTATTTGATGAGGATTTTTTTTTCGTATGGTATTATGAGTTGTGATTTAGTTGTTTTGAAACACTTACACCTACCCTACGCCGTTGTCACAGACCATGGCCTCCCATATGCCCGATGTCGTCGAGGATATTCTTACTGCACCGGTTTTACCTGCACAGTTCACTATGGCATCTGATGATCCTTACCGGATGGCCATGTCTTCAGCTACTGTACCACAGGCAGCTTCTACTTCAGCACTACCTGCTGCATCTACGCAGGGACCCTCATCTTCTCTAGGGCTCCCTGGTACATCGAGGCAGCTTACTCTTCATCAGGCTTTGGCTCGTGTGGCACCACGCTTTGCCCACCGAGCTACGGCACGCATGTCGGTACGCCCTACTCCATTACCTTTATAGATTGATGCTCACTCTTTCTTGTCTGAGGCGCCACCCACATCATTGCGTCGTCGTCCTAGATCACCTACTACATCTCCATATGGTTCACCTCGTAGGAGACGACGAGTGATGAGGTACTCTTCCGATGAGGAGGAGGAGTACGAGGGTGAGGATGAGGCTGATGACCCTGAGGAGGAGGATGACCCTCAGGAGGCGAGCAGGGTGATGATGATGACCCTGAGGAGGAGGACGACCCTCAGGAGGATGAGATGCCTGATGATGATGATGATGATGAGTTAGTACCACCAGCTCAGGCTGAGGAGCCTGATTCACCTGTGCACCCGATTGAGCCTGATTCACCTGATCATCCGTTCTTGTTTGAGTTGCCACCTGGTAGTCCCGTTGAGTAGGATGCATCTTATGAGGTTTCTGCTGAGCATGCAGAGTTGGGTGAGATTGGCAGGTTGTGGGCTCGGGTTACTGAGCTGGGTGAAAGAGTTGCACGTGTATCGGATCGACTTGAGAGAGTTATTGGAGAGTTTTAGCGGATTTGAGAGTTGACTTGACTGTCATTGTGGGCAGGACTACTAAGCTGAGGAGAGTCTTGATGGATGTCCACGAGCATATCGATAGTTTGCAGCGAGGATTTGTTACTGCTCGTGAGGCCGACCGCAAGCTATGGCAAAGGAATGCCGAGCTAGAGAAAGAGGTGGCTGACCTCAAGAGAGACCGAGACACCCATAGCGTGGAGCTAGGATCGTTATGGAGGGATCTTGATGGCTTGAGGCAGGAGTTGAGGAGCCTCCGCCAGCCGCGTGGCTAGTTGCTTGGGTTATGTTGTCTTGTTGCTTTCTTAACCGAGGAGTGTTCGGTTAGAAAAGCTATTTATCATATTTTGATGTATTTTGTTCAGTATTCGTCTCTTTTGGAACGATTAGTACGTTTTGTGTTATCCGTTAGTTGGAACGATGTTAGATCGCTATTGTATGGTTGATGGTTATTAGTATATGGTATTATGTGATTTTAGGTGTTATGGAAATTGAGTCCTTATTCGTTTTATTGATGTTAAGTGGTGTATTGTTGCTATTCTTTCCATGGATTGGCTTCGTTGAAGTACTCTTGTTGAGCATATTGATAAGTTCTATTAGAGACTCATGAACTTGTATGATGTTACAGATCAATGGCGCCACGACGAAACCCTGTTAGGGCTACCAGAACTGGTCCTGCTGTGACTACTCCTGGTCGCCGAGGACGCCGACCTACTCGAAATGTTGAAACCCCTACTCCTGACAACCTGGACACCACTAACCGCAACAACAGGAATCAAAATGTTGATGTTCAGGGAGACAATGATCATGTTCCACTTAATGCACCTACTGTGGATCAAGCAATGATCAATCAACTTGTGGAGCAAAGAGTTGCTGAACTTCTAGCTGAGTCAAATCATTCCAACAATTCTGCTGGAACTTTTCCACCTGTTCGTGCTAATGGATGTCAATACAAGGAGTTCAAGATTTGTGGACCTATTGAGTTTGGTGGAACTGAAGGAGTGGTTTACTTAGTCAGATGGATTAAAAAGACTGAGTCAGTGTTCAATGTCAGTGGTTGTGCGGAGAATGCGAAGGTAAAGTTTGCTTCTTTTACTTTCAAGGATGAAGCTTTGACTTGGTGGAACAACTACCGAAATGCAGTTGGGAGTGATGTAGCTTATGCCATGACTTGGGAGCAATTTAAGTCTTTGCTGATTCTGACTTATTGCCCAAGGAATGAGGTCAAGAAGCTAGAGATTGAGTTTTGGAACCACAAGGTGAAAGGTAATGATATGGCGACTTACAATCGTCGTTACCAGGAATTAGCCTTGTTGTGCCCAGATATGGTGAAAACTGAGACTCAAAAGATCAAGAGGTATACTGATGGGTTGCCTGTAGCTACGAGGAATGATGTGATTTCTGCTAGGCCTGCAAACATCCATGAGGCAATCACAATTGCTCAACAACTTATGGATTCGTTGGAATTAGAAGAAGCTGATAAGGAGAAGAATGGAAAGAGAAAGAGAGACCGTCACTCTAAGAGTAATGATCACCGAAGCAAGAGACAAGCTAAGGTTTATGCTATTGGGAATAGAGATAAGAAGAATCAGAACGGTGATGCACCCAAGTGTGATCGTTGCCACCAGCACCATACTGGATGGTGTAGTGTGAAATGCCAGAATTGCTCAAGGAAAGGACACACAGCTAGGGATTGTAGAGCCCGACCTCTTGCTATGGTTCAAGCTGCTCCTGAGATGAGGAACAAGGCAGATGTTACTTGTTATGGGTGTGGAAAGAAGGGACACTATAGGAATGAGTGTAGAGAATCGCGGAACCGTGGAAATCAAGGCTCGGGTGGTAATGGGTACAATTATGGAAACCGTGGAGCTGGAGGAAACCGTGGATGACAAGATAATGGGGACCAACGTGTGGAAGCTGGAGCTGCTCAGGGAAGAGTGTATGCACTCGGGAACGAGAGAGGAGAAGATCCGAACGTCGTTACTGGTACGTTCCTTCTCAATAATCGTTATGCTTCCATACTATTTGACACTGGTGCCGATAGGAGTTTTGTGTCCACTATGTTTGCACCCTTACTAGAGAAACCCCCGATGGCCTTAGGAATTGGATATGATATTGAGTTAGCAAATGGAAACATAGAAAGGATTAATACCATCATTCGCGGTTGTACGCTGAATTTCTTGAACCACCCTTTCAGCATAGATCTTCTACCCGTCACGTTAGGAAGTTTTGATGTCATCATTGGTATGGATTGGTTGTCGAAGTATCGTGCTCACATACTTTGCCACGAGAAGATCGTGCGTGTACCATACGGAAATGAAGTCCTAAATATATTAGGAGACCGAAAGGATTCTAGGAGCCCATCCCGATTAGCAGTTATATCTTGCACGAAGCTGCCAAAGCTAATGGAGAAGGGATGTTACCTTTTCTTAGCCCAAATTTCTGAGAAGGGAGAGACGAAGAAAAAGGAAAGGTGCATTGGAGATGTGCCTATAGTTCGTGAAATTCCTGATGTGTTTCCCGATGATTTGCCGGGAATCCCGCCGACTAGACAAGTGGAGTTTCAGATTGAGTTGATACCTGGTGCTGCACCTGTAGCACGAGCGCCTTATCGTCTTGCACCTACCGAACTAGAAGAGTTGTCGAAACAATTGGCGGAGTTAGCCGAAAAAGGATTCATAAGACCAAGCTCTTCACCTTGGGGAGCTCCAGTCTTATTTGTGAAGAAGAAGGATGGATCGTTCCGTATGTGCATTGATTACCGAGAGTTGAATAAGCTAACGGTGAAGAATAGATACCCGTTACCTAGGATCGACGACTTGTTCGATCAACTTCAAGGATCGAGTGTGTATTCGAAGATCGATTTGAGATCGGGATATCATCAACTTCGAGTTCGTGAGGAAGATATTCCGAAAACGGCTTTCAGAACCCGCTACGGGCATTACGAGTTTCAGGTGATGCCGTTTGGGTTGACTAACGCACCGGCAATATTCATGGATCTCATGAATCGTGTGTGTAAGCCCTACTTAGACAAGTTTGTGATTGTATTCATCGATGACATTCTGATTTATTCAAAGAGTGAGAAGGAGCATGAGGAGCATCTAAGACTCATTTTAGAATTGCTCAGGAAGGAGAAACTCTATGCCAAGTTTTCGAAATGCGAATTCTGGATTCCGACGGTACAATTTTTGGGTCATGTGATTGATAGACAAGGAGTCCATGTGGATCCTGCTAAGATTGAGGCGATAAAAGATTGGGCTGCACCTACAACCCCAACCGAAGTACGTCAATTTTTGGGTTTAGCTGGTTATTACCGAAGATTCATTGAGGGATTTTCGAAGATAGCTAAACCATTGACCAAATTGACTCAAAAGAGTGTTACGTATGAATGGGGAGATAAAGAAGAGGAAGCGTTTCAATTGCTTAAGAAGATGTTGTGTAGTGCTCCTATCTTAGCGTTATCGGAAGGTAACGAGGATTTCGTCGTCTATTATGACGCCTCACATAAAGGATTGGGAGCCGTATTAATGCAACGAGAGAAGGTGATAGCTTATGCTTCACGACAGCTCAAAAAGCATGAGAAAAACTACGATACCCATTATTTGGAGCTAGGTGCTGTGGTTTTCGCTATAAGAATATGGAGACATTACTTGTACGGAACAAAGTGTGTTGTATTTACTGACCATAAAAGTCTACAACACATCTTGAATAAAAAAGAGCTCAATATGAGACAGCGACGTTGGATTGAGTTGCTAAGCGATTATGATTGTGAAATTCGCTACCACCCTGGTAAAGCAAACGTTGTCGCTGATGCTCTTAGTCGAAAGGAAAGAGTACCACCGTTACGAGTTAGATCATTGGGAATGACTATCGTATCGCCATTACCGTCTCAAATACTTGAAGCTCAAACGGAAGCGTTGAAAGCAGAAAATAGATCTGCCGAGAATATATTTGGGATGGCTGAGAATGAGAAAAGATTTGTTAAGCGTTCTGATGGATTATTATGTTTTGGAGATCGGATTTGGGTACCGTTGTATGGAGGAATTCGGGATTTGATTATGCATGAGTCGCATAAGTCAAGGTACTCTATTCATCCTGGGTCCGACAAGATGTATCAGGATCTTAAGAAGTTCTATTGGTGGCCAAATATGAAGGCAAATATAGCATCATACGTTAGTAAGTGCTTGACATGTGCTAAGGTTAAAGTTGAACACCAGAGGCCGTCAGGATTACTAACGCAACCAGAACTTCCAGTCTGGAAATGGGAGCGGATTACTATGGACTTCATTACCAAATTACCGAGGACAGCTAGCGGTTGTGACGCTATCTGGGTAATTGTGGATCGTCTGACAAAGTCTGCTCATTTCTTAGCAATAGGTGAAGATGATAGTGTGGATAAACTTGCGAGGTTGTACGTGAAGTAAATTATTTCTCGTCATGGAGTCCCGATATCTATTATTTCGGATCGTGATAGTCGTTTTACGTCAGCTTTGTGGCGATCACTTCAAACGGCTTTGGGGATGAGGCTTGATATGAGTACTGCATATCATCCCCAAACCGATGGTCAAAGTGAGAGGACCATTAAGACATTAGAGGATATGCTTCGTGCATGCATCATAGACTTTGGTAAAGGCTGGGAGAAGTATTTACCCCTTGCGGAATTCTCCTATAATAATAGTTACCATACAAGTCTTAAGGCTGCACCATTCGAAGCTTTGTATGGCAGGAAGTGTCGTTCGCCTATTGGTTGGGCAGAAGTTGGAGATAGCCAACTCACAGGCCCTGAGCTTATTTTAGAAACTACTGAGAAAGTAGCTCAGATTCGTGATTGATTGCAAACAGCCAGAGATAGGCAGAAGAGCTACGCCGATCAGAGACGTAAACCCTTAGAGTTCCAGGTTGGAGACAAAGTAATGCTGAAAGTCTCGCCTTGGAAGGGTGTGATACGTTTCGGGAAACGTGGTAAACTCAACCCACGCTACATTGGACCATTCCTGATCTTAGAAAGAATTGGGCCCATGGCTTATAGGTTGGAATTACCACATGAACTGAGTAAAGTTCACGACGTGTTCCACGTTAGTAATTTGAAGAAATGTCTTTCCGATGAGATGCTTGTCATTCCAATGAAGGATATTCGTATCGATGAGAAATTGAACTTCGTGGAAGAGCCAATGGAGATTTTAGATTGTGAAGTTAAACGACTCAAGCGAAGTCGCATTTCGCTCGTCAAGGTTCGTTGGAATTCCCGACATGGACCAGAATTTACGTGGGAACGTGAGGACGAGTTCCGGAAGAGATATCCGAAGCTTTTCACTTCGTAGATGAATTTTTTTCCGAGTGAAACCCGGGACGGGTTTCTTCTGAGACTGGGAGGATGTGACAACCGGCAGTTTAGGGAGTTATTTTGAAAACCCGCATTACGATTAAAGTTCGTTTATAATTTTTATTTGAAAACTTTATTTCACAACGAACTTGTAAGACCTATTTTATGGATATTTATAATTATTGATGTTATGGAATTCGTGAATTATTTTCATAATTCATTCTTGATTTTATGCTCGGTGATGTATTCTTAAATTCTCACTAGTACTACGTTGACTCCGGCACTAGAAAACCTAAAAGTTTAATAACTTACGAGTTTTAATACGTTGGATGTTTAATAACGTATTTATTATAAATTTCAGTGGATTATATATATAAAGTCGTCAATTGGTGAATATAACAAGTTTTGGGAACGTTTAATATTTCTTAGTAAGTTTTTACTTACGTACGGGGGCGTTTTTATAAACTAATATTAGTAATAAAAAGGTTTCGTGTGCAAAATAGAAGGGAACTAAGTAGAGGGACCTAAAGTGTAAAATTCCCATATTAAAACCCTAACCCTAAACTAATAACTCATTTTCCACCTCCACTTCACCTCATCTTCTCCCTCTCTTCTCCCTCATCGCCGGCCACCCCACATCCGGCCACCACCGCCGCACACCACCACACACCACCACCTGCAAAACACTCCCCACCTTCTCCTTGATACGTAGTGGTGATTCACGCGCCCTAAAACCTCCCCCCTCGTCTCGATTTATCACCTTCGACGCCACCCACACCTCCTCCACCATTTTTCTTGGGTTATCTTTGTAGATCCGCGGGTAAGTGGGCATAAGGTGCCTCGATTTTGTTGAAAAACTTACCCAAACCCATGAATTTCTATTAATACGGTTCGGATTTGGTATAAAAGGGCGAAAATGATAATGGGATTTATTAAAATCTTGGTTTGGTATCCGGGTTTCGATGTTTGGTTGTTTTCTTTGCGTGGTCGACCCAAGAGCCGAGGGCCTCCCCCTCGACTTATGATGATTCCGAGTTGTTGGTTATCATTCGACTCGGTTTCGTGTTTATTGACCTCAATTGGTCCTTGTGATTGATTATCTTGAGTGATTTCTTGTTTGTTGTTCTTGTTGTTCGACTTGGGATGGAGCCGACGACGATAGGTTAGTCGGGTGCCGTAGTCGGACCCTATTGTTGTAGCACGTGGATTGAGATTGTGTTGGACGGAGATATTTTTGATTGATATGACTTTTATATTACTTTGGACTTGGACAATGAGCCGAGAGTCATGACTCGGACATGTGACCATTTCGTATGACTCGATAACTATTACAATTAAAACGAAAATAATAAAACTTGTAATAATAGTTATTGATAATATAATCGTTTATATGAATATATATATATACGTGAATAATGGATATATAATTATATAGAAGCGTATATTAATAATAATAATAATCACGAGTCGTATTATAAATAATACAACTAAATATATATTAGGCTACGAAAGTGGCGTAATATTATTATTATAAAAATGTGTTATAAAACGAGAAACTCTCGACAATTATTAAACATTTAATAAAAAAAATGTCATTTTGTACATATAACGGGTAAACTTATCGAGTTATGCGGAGTCGTTGTCACTCGAGTCCAGGTAAGTTTTATTGTGATTTTCGTGTTGTCACGGATATATGACGATTAATATAAACGTTTTATATAACTAAAAAACCACTTAACCGTAGGGTTGAACCGGGTTATTTGGCAATATGAAATGAATATATTAATGGGCATCGTATCCCACGACGCCCATAGGTTGTGGTATATGTAAAGTGTAATAAATTGCGAGTGTATATATCGGGAAATCTGGCCAATTTGACGATATATATGAGGAATTTATTAAACTATAATATCTACCATAAAGTATTTATGTGCTATGTGCTTTAGGATGGGGTGTAATCTTGGAACGGTATGTTACGTAAATAAATATGAGGATTATCAAATCGACGGATTTGATAAACTTCGGCGATTTATTTGAATGATATATTGGGCTAATATTAGACCCATAGTTTATCTTATTATTCTTTATGTGATCTTTTTGGTTTGTTTTGAGTCGACCCACCACCCGTATGGATACCAAACGCAAACACACCAAACTAATACGAAATGGATTTTCGGAAATAAAACGGATTCTCGTCCGGGTTTGGGAATATTTTAAATTTGAGAATATGATTTCTGAACGAGTTGGTAATGTTAGGTTGTGCCGAGTCCGTAGTTGCTGTTTCGTGAGTTACTATACATCTTATTTCTACCGACTTCTTCTTGCTATTTTCTGGACTTGAGGTGAGTCATAGCCCCACTTTTTACTCTTGAACTATGTTTTCAATACTTGGGGTGAGAAACGTGCAAATTATTTTATGTGGACTATTATCGCTTTTATATTCTTTCTAAACTTGCTATGCGTATGGACTAGGATCTATTGTCAGCTTTAGTCACACATGTTGTGTGTACTATTCAAGGTTGGCTTATTTGGTTATTGGTGGATTGTCAGCTTTAGTCACATATATGTTGTGTGTACTATTCAAGGTTGGCTTATTTGGTTATTTGGGATTGTCAGCTTTAGTCACATATATGTTGTGTGTACTATTCAAGGTTGGCTTATTTAGATACTATAGTGTACACCTATAGGTTATTAATACTTCGGAGGTTATCCGAGTATTTATTGATATTCGAGTATTTATTGATATTGCGGGGGTTACCCGAATATCTATGTTAGAACGGAGGGTATCCGTGTGTTATGTTGGAGCGGAGGGTATCCGCAGGCTTTTAGCGAATCCTTAGTCTAGCTAGCAAGCGTTTTGCGTATATGTCCACTATATTGTTAGATGAATTTGAACCTATGATCTCACCAGCGAAAGCTGACTTTTAGCACGTTTTATCAGGTAATTAAGTGATGAGATGCATGCTTGGAGTGGAAGGCTCGGCCAAGGCTCACGGTTTATGGATCTATTTTTCTAAACTCTGATAATTAATTTTGGACCTACTGTTATTTATTTTGGGCCTGACTCTGAATGATGTTGGGATAAATGTAAACCTTAAAACCCCGTTTTGGTTGTGTTTTTATTATGTTTACTTTATCTCGTTCTATATTGTCTTGTGTTGGATACCAATCCCCGTAGCACCCCGAAAGCTTGTTGAGTCTTCCGCTGTATCAAATTTTGGGGGTGTTACATTAAAAATCATATTTCGTCCTTATGGTTGGATATAGTTTCAAAGGTTCATCATCTTATGAATAAGGGCATCGACTTGATGGGTTTTCTTCACAAAAAAATTGGGTAATGGCGAAGATACTCTTTTCTGGGATCATGTATGGAGGGGTGACTCCACTTTCAAATCTCTATATCCAAGAATGTACGCTTTGGAGAGGCTTAAGAATGTGACAGTGGCTAGTAAGATGTCTCACGCTTTTTTATCTTCCTCGTTTCGTAGAGCTCCTAGAAGTGGTGTTGAACAAAATCAATTTGATCAACTTTTGAAGAGTGTGGAGGGTGTTTCTCTTGTCGACATGATGGATAGGTGGGTGTGGTCTTTGGCAGGTAGTGGAGAGTTTTCGGTTGCTTATATTAGGAAGGCTCTTGACGATAGATTTTTACCTATGGTTTCTTCTAAAACCCGTTGGATTCGTGCCGTTCCTATCAAAGTCAACATTCATGCTTGGAAAGTTAAGATGGATAGCTTACCTACGAGATTGAACATATCTAAAAGAGGTATAGATATCGATTTGATTTTATGTCCTATGTGTGATAAGGAAGTGGAATCAAGTAGGCATATTTTCTTTACATGTCATGTTGTTAGAAATATCTTCCAAAATATTTTGTCTTGGTGGGATATTAACTTTTCGGAGGTGTCTTCTTATTTGGAGTGGCTAGAGTGGCTCGTTAATATCCGTCTCAACTCTAAACACAAAAAGCTGCTAGAAGGAGTTTGTTATGTTATGTGGTGGTATATTTGGATCTTTTGTAACAAGAATATCTTTGGTCCAACTCGACTTTCGAAGGCGATTATTTTTGACGAGATTGTGGCCCGTTCTTTTCTTTGGTATAAGCATAGATGTAACTTTTCTTTTAGTTGGATAGATTGGCTTAAAAACCCTCATTTTGTTAATTTGTAATTTCTAGCTCCTTGCTAGTTTTTTTAATAATATCCGCCGTTTAAAAAAAAAAAAAAAAAAAAAAAAAAAAAAAAAAAAAAAAAAAGATCAAACTCAAACATGTATCGTTTTGTCTCTTAGAAAATCAAAAGTTTAAATAAAATTATGTAAAAATTAATGGAAGTATGTTCTATGAAAAAAGTTAATTGTTAAGAAAACAAAAAAACCTTCGAATTTGTAAATACGTTCAAACACCATTCGTCTTAACCCACTAATAACATTTATTTTGGGGGAAAACACCAGAAGTTTGAGAACATACTACTAATCTAAAGATGCTAGTTTGGGATACCATAATGTATATAAGCTACTAATATGTTCTTTCTTCAAGCTATGTGGGATTCGTGAAAATGAAATCAAGGTACCTAAATTTACTATACTCATGCATTGTGCTAATATGAGTATGTGTCATATATCATTTGCATGCTCTTTAAATAACTCATACCAAGCTCGAATGTTATTGTTATGAAGCGAGTCGTATTATCAATTGCCTTGTATACATCTTAAACAATCTTGTTTAGTCAGCCTCGTGGTAAACTTGGGAGTCGTAACATAAATCCAAAGTTTAAAATCCATAAAGTCAAAATTTGATTTTGAAATGTGGTTAGAAATCAGCCGAGTTGGTTGGGTTGTACATAAATTACATTTGTGTTTATCGGAAAAAGGACAGTCTCATGTGTCGTTTAATGATAATCTTTAGTTCAACGTACATAACTAGTTAAGATCACATACATGAGTATCATAATCAAACAACATTAATCAAACTCGAACATGTGTCGTTTTGTCTCTCAAAAAAATCAGAAGTTTAAATAAAATGATGTAAAAAGTAAAGGAATTATATGTTCAATGAAAAAAGTTAACCGTTAAGAAAAGAAAAAAAGCAAATGATGTAAAAAATGAAGAAATTATGTTTTGTGAAAGAAGTTAAACATTAAGAAAATTAAAAAATTAAACATTAAGAAAATTAAAAAGGTTTAGAAAGAATTTAACCGTTAAAAAAAGGAAAAGGAAAAAAGTTTAGAGTTTATAGGATATTTTCACACACAATTGTATTAACCCACTAATAGCATTTAATTATTGAGCCGAAACAAGTGATGTTGAGAACATGCTAGTAACTAACAATACTTGCTTAAGACATTATAGGGTATATAAACTACTAATGTTTTTTCTGTTCAACCTATGTGGGATTCAAAGGCAATTTTTTTTTTTCCTTCTTTTTTCTTCAAAAGAACAGTAAGGCACCTAAATTTCCTATTGAGTCGTGCACAATGTACTAATAATATATCATTTGTGCGCTCTTCAAATAACTTATACCAACCTGAATATCATTGTTTTTAAGCGAGTCGTGCAACTTTACATGGATAGAAAAATAGGTCTATAAAAATTATACGACTAGAGAAACACATATTTAACTCTATTTTGTTTTCTGTTTTATTTGTTGTAGATGGTAATGGTTTTCATGACGCAAGGTCGCAATCACATGTTTGTTTGCCCATTGAGTATGTTGAAAATTAGTTTGCAGTTATTTCACAAAACTAACTTTAAAACATGATGGCATCTCTCTGTTTTAATATTTGTAGATGATGCGAGCTAAATAAATCTGTGTGAGGTGAACCATAAAAACTTGAATCTATCGACTCTAAAAGAGTAAAAGACTTTGGATATTTGTCGTGTGTCAATGTTTTATCTAAAGATTAATAGAATGTTAGCATGATAGAAATATACACTTTTTACATTAACTTGATGCACTTTACACAACATTCTTAATATACATTCGTTTCATCATCAGCTAGCTTTTGTATTATCAGTGCCCCTATACATATTAATTAAGCAAAGCATCTTTGTATTTCGTTTAAAGTCAGTTAACTATTTTGCAATATTCACACAACAAATCAATCTTACAATGTTCTAAGCAGAAATTGAACCAACAACTATTTAGTTGAAGAGCATTTTCACACATGTGATACCATAGAGACACAAACTCATTGGTAGCTTCTTAGACCTCCGTGTAACTTTAATGCCCACACTTGTGTCACAGGCTCACGTAACCGAGCCCGACAAACATACCTGATGTAATTGGGTCACAATATTAGAACTTAACTATTACTCTCGGTGATGAAAAAAAACAGTACAATTTGCATTTGATTTGCTTTTCTTCCACAATATCACAATTCACAAATAAAATTGGAGAGGTCATTGGGGTGATTGGCCCAAACCAAGAAAAAAGAGTGTTATATGGGTTTTATATTGGCCCAAGTTGTTTTACTATGAGTTGGTGAATTGATGTTGGGCTCATTTTTAAAGAGTGCTTCCATTTAAGTTTTACGAGATGGGCAACTGCCCGCCGCGTTGCGGCGGGGCACTATTTTATGTCGTTGATCATTGGACGGTATTAGTTGCCTACTGTAATCCAAACTGACTGTAATCGAAATTGCCCGCCAAAAATAGACACATCATATATTTACTAAATTTAATCACTCCTATTAAAGTATACATGTTTAAATTCACAAAACCAAAGACTCAAATTAAAAAAATGTATATGTTATATAGCGAGATTAAAGCAATACTTATGGTATCGTTGTTTATTGCTATAATTTACAGTAGCCAACTAACCAAACAACATCTTTGTAACATAGAGTATGCAAATCTAATGATACTCACCTCCGCACAATACCTAAAAAAAACTACATATCTAGCTCGTCATAAACCTGGTATAGGTTCAAAAGGTGGCGACGGCGACCCATGTGGCAACAATTTTGTTAATTTTGTAGTTCTTGAATGAGCGTGAAACCAAACAAAAGTCCATGATTGATGCAGCATGCCAAAATCTGAAAACCACAAATATAGCCAAAATAAAATGTTGTCAACTACATGAATACACTATAAAATAAAAGTTGAACATCCATATCTAGAAGTTACAAACTGAATTGAACTAAAAATTATCAAATACCCATTTGATGTTTTAACCCATTTAAATTTTTGCAAAATACAATAATGTATTGCTATTGTAACGCGTCTTTCAATCTCCGCAAATCAAATCGCTTGGTGCACCACAAAAAGAAATGACTGTATTTGCAGCATCAACACACAAATGGCATTATAAATAGGAGACTTTCTGGAAGGGGGAAATTAGATTTTCTCGACTTTCATTTTAGATGAAGGTTGTTAACATTGGAGAGCAATTTAGAAACAATAGAATAATGTTTGAAATTCTGCCAAAAAAATAATATATATGCAACAATTTTTCGCTTTCTTGTCACTGTATGCAAGGAACTATTTTCTTTTATCATTTTACATCGCAAACTTTTTTTTTCCTTTTCTATAAGTGACCACTTTTAACCATTGTAATGCTAGTGTGAAAAGTGACCCAAGATGTAAGACATGTACCAGATAGGAGTGTTGCCACATCAATGAAAGCAGTATTAGATTTTCAAGTCTTCAACTAAAGAATATAAATAAATGTTTCGACTTCATCAAGCAGCCTTTCCCCTGCATCATCCACAACAACAAAAAACATAGTAATAGCTTCAAGTTTCAGTGATCTGTAGAAATGTTATTGGCATAGCATGGTAGGTTGGCAATATGTAAAATGAGACCCATTACACATCTTTCGTGTAGGAAGTAAGAATTTTACTTGCCTTGAGTTGCACAATTTCTTTGTTTGTTGTTTGCCATGTGCGCCATTGAAATCTTTTTTTAGTATTTGATCAATAGCTGTAGCGACAACACATTTAAATGTAGAGCCGTACAATGGGTAGTGGCTGCAATACAATATGAAACAGAAAGAATCAATATAAGCGGACATATATTTAAAACTAAAGTGCCTAAAATATTGTCGCTAATAATCATATTTACTGGGTCAAAATGGGTCATTACTGAATGGGCCAAGTATTCGTTGGTGCTAGTAAACATACCAACTAAACCCCTCCACTACAAATCTGTCAATTATAGTATCTATTCATGGGTACTGGTATCTGCTGTGTCAAGCATTCTGTAGCAAAAGAAAGTCACACCTGCATTTATAAGACCATAAGACCATTGCCAGGGTGATCAAAATTATACCCGTGGAACTTCCTTGTTCAAAGCGCGATAAAATTAATCCTGCATAATAGACAATAAAGGCCTATTAGGAGCTTCAAGGACAATCCGCATCAAATACAGAAAATTCCCATTTGGGACTAAAAAAGGAACGCACTATACACCAATCGAAACGCAGTTAGCAGCATAAATACACACATCAAAAACTACGTAAACATACATTATTTCTTATGTAATTCACTCTTTCAACTGCCTGCACGTTAATCTCGTAAATCTCACATCAGAACCCATATTTACTCACTTAACATTTAATAGCACTCTAGACTTAACCATGAACGCATCAAGGTATATGGTGCGTCAATTTCAAAGTCATGACACAGGAAAACCAAAGAAGTCCATCCCAGTCATAAGAAGAAAGTCATATGTATAAGCACCTTTTTTATATCATATAAGCACCTTTTACTTTACTCTTTAGTTTTATTTCACTACTAATAAGCTATAATCAGTAACTTATTAGCTTATTAATTGGGCATATTAACGTATTGTAATTTCAAAACCAGTTAAGGGGGTGTTTGGGAGCACTTACTTTGAATGCTTATTAGCGTCTTACCTTATTGTATTATACAGATACTATAAAGTCGCCCAAACACTTCTCAAAAAGCCATTTAAAGATAGTTTTACAAAAGTTTAAGCTTTTTTGATAAGCGACCCAAACACTTCTCAAAGAGAACACCGCTAATTATTACTTTGATCTCTACTCTCATTTTGGTATGTCTCAACCGGTACGTACCCATCAAAGTAATTGCTTAAGCTAATCAAAATAAACAATCCCAAAACACCCTTTAACTAATCAGGGCAAAATTTCATTGAACACAAAAGAGATAAATACCGCAATCAATTTTTTTTTGAGGTAGCTGTAATATACTCTTATGCTTTGCCCTCCGATGCTTCATCCATTATGGTCACTGCTGCTTCAGTCAACACATCTGCAAATTAACATGCTGCACATGCTTACATAGAATGCCTAAATATTCTACTTTAATATTCTATAATACCGGTTCCTAATGGCTGCACATGCTTACATAGAAATGGTTCTAAAGGCAATCGTAACCAATAAATGTAGAATACCAGTTTGAATGGTAAAACATCATAGTTAAATGTATACATACCGGTTTGAATGTCAATGGTGGCAAAAGACTGTTGTGCAGCATCTTAGTTTGAACGAAAAGCAAATATACACTTAAAATGACCTTACCCAAACATCCGTTACCACATGCCACCAATCTGTATATCTGATTGAACATCTACACTATGGTTTGGAATTGCAGACACATCGCCTGACCCCTTGGACATATCTCTTTAAGGGTCACCTATAATGGTTCAGAGCTGATGTTAACTGTAATCCAACGAATATTGGGCAAATAATTTGTATCTAAAGTTTACGCAACAGAACTGTCATTTATGTTTTGTATACCTTTTGAAAGTTGCCATTGTACATCGGTTACTGCAAATTTCTGCATCAAAATACGACGTCATCATTATGTAATGTAGTTCTGTCAATTTGTTATCTCTTGTACACGACGGCAAAATATAGGGTTGTGCTGGCGGGAAGCATTTTGGTGGCGCGTACGCGTACTGACGGGAGCTATGAAAGCGTCTATGCAATCCTGGAGACCCACATATAATATAAGGAAATCATGAAACAAAGCACAATTGTCATAATTAAGGATTGACACACGCACCGTTGAGGAATGCATCCCTAGACCTACTGCTGGTCCTTTTTGCAGCTGCGTGAATAATTGCAGATGTGGTCATAGCTGAAACAAAAACATCTGCCAGATTTTATAAGAACATGTGACACTAAAACCATATTCATAATTAGATTAGTGTAGGTTTGAGTGCATACGCCATCGGAGGTCGTCTTCTAAATTTAGGATCGTCGGCATGGTTTACTGAGATGGAGCTGTAGATCACTACTTCCAGTGCGAGTTTCTTGCAATGACCTGAAATAGTATGTCAATGGAGAGTGAGTTTACGTAAAATGAAGCAGACTCAAATTTTAAGTTAGCAGTTAAAGCAAAGTGTGACAACCAAATTTATATGCGAAGCTTAATTTTGTGCAAAAGGAAAATGTAGATCAAGGCTATCGACATTCGTGTGATGCTGTTAGTGTTTAATAGTTGTGCATAAGGAGGTGGTGCAAGGACAAACATGGCATAAAGAAAGTTTTGAACAGGCTAATGATACATTGGATTTAACCCCTTATTTCAACTGTAATAACAGAAAATGAAATCAAAGAAAAGCAATAGTGCATGGGTTTTCTTTATTCAGAACACATACGTAAACAAAAGCCGTAAGTTTAACCCAAATGGCCGATCGTAATGGTCAAAAGTTTTGCCTGATATTAAATTAAGTGATACTCATAAGTTTTGCTATTTATTGTCTACAACTTATACCTTTAAAATTAACGAAATCAAATGACTATAGCAGAACTCACCCATAACCTATCGTCCTGACTCATCCTTGTATTCCACATGTTGTGCCGCCTGATACGTTCTTCCTACATAGCCATAAACTGACCCGTGGTCGTACACATACGCTGCAACATATAAGAAAGAGGCAGGAGTAGAGAAAGATGCGTTTTTTATTTTTAGTTTTTATTTCATGAATAATTTTATGCTAATCCAAACGGCCACTTTTGTGGCTTATCAGCTTATCAAGTCGAGCATGTAAGCAAACAAAGAATGACACATATTGTACCAAATCAAATGACTGTTTGGTTATGTGATTACCTAATAAAAGAATGACACATATTGTACCAAATCACGGTAAAACCCCACACACATGAAACATCCCCAAGCATATTGATGTATTATCTCTAACGCTAAACCGATATATAGTTTGTCGAGGCTATGAATATAAAGCATAAGCACTTTTATATAAGCTAAGCCAAACACCCCATAAGGCTAACTGTTGGTAATCATATATCATTCTAAAGCCATATCAATGTTTGCAAGAGCAAAGTAAACTGTACCTGCTGAAGCCTCGACAATGGTAAATCATCTAAATTCTCCTTTCCTTGTTTCGAGCTTTCTGTATGACACGAAACCATAAACATAAGAACTAAACATACAAAACCATTAATGTAGTATTTCACTGTCAAATATAGAAAAACATGGAGTAATAACTTACCTGGTATATCGGGTTTATTCGAGAAGAGTTTCTTCCTGTATTTGCCATTCCAGTCAAACAACTGAAGAAACCCTGCCTTTGGACTTCGCTTTCTCATATATGATTCAAATCACAATTTCTCAAACAACAAACAGAAATCAAGCAAACGAAAACCCACCTGTAAATATAACCATAACAATCAATCAATAAAATAAATCCAACAATGAAACTGTATAAAGTATCAATCTAAGAAGCTGCTTATTTTCCGTGCTTAAGATTCCGCCGATAAATAAGCATTTATAAGCTGCTAAAAAATAAGCAACTCAGAAAAAAAAAATCAATCAAACTCATTTATAAAAGGTTTTATGCTAATTTGATTTGTTATAATTTCATCTCAAATAAGCAGCTCCCTAGACACTTATAAAGCATAAGATGCAAAACTGCTTTTTTTTTTTTCTTAAAAATAAGCAGAAAAGATAAGCAATCCCTAACTGCAAGTAAACATGAATCAAGCATAACCGGCAACCCAAAACCTCAAAATCCAATCCCTAACCCTCGCGTTTCTTGTAAATAAATACAATAATCCCAAGATTAGGGTTTATAAACTTACAAAAAATTAGGGATCTTCTTCTTCCACAATCTTTGAGCTACGATCATCATCAGCAACCGTAAATAGTTGTGTGAAGGCTCTTTCTGCATCTATAATTTGAGTCGCAGTGTGTGGAAAGTTCTGGGTGTATCTGTGTGATAGCTACGGATTAGGTTTATTATAAAATAAAACCTACTTGGACTGGACCGGGAGGGAATGGGCTAACACATGGGCTGTTTTTTTGGCGGGAATCGGGGGACGCAATACGGCGTCGTTTTGAATGTGGTTTAAATAAATGTATAATTTGGACATATAAAGTGAAAAATTTATGATTATTGTCCTTGTTTAAATGATTGTCTCAATGTACAAATAACTAGTTTATTACATGCAATGATAAGATTATTCTGAGACTAAGGGTGTGTTTGTTTCATTTAGATGTTTTATGTCTGAATCTGACTACCACATCTTACTAGTAAGAGGTGGCTAAAACGTCTAAATCTAAACGAAATAATGTTGTTTGTTTTTGTATAATTGTCTGAATGATTTTAAGTGCTCGTTTCTACAATTTATTTAAGTAACTTATATAAATATGAAACAAGACATTTTATTATAAATATAACATAGTTAATAAACCAACAAATATATTATTAGAGGTGGCAAATGTGTCGGGTTAGGTCGGTTTGGGTCATGGGTTAAATGGGTCATGGGTCATGTATTAAAAATGGGCCTAACGGGTCATGGGTCAGACGGTTTGGGTCGGGTCGACCCACTAAATTATAGTATTTTCATCCGATTTTTTACGTTTTCGTCTGTCTTTTTACGTTTTCGTCAGGTTTTTTACGTTTTCGACCGATTTTTTTACGGTTTTGTCAGTTTTTTCACGTTTTCGTCCGATTTTTTATGATTTCGTAAGTTTTTTCACGTTTTCGTCTGTTTTGTTACGCTTGCGTCCGATTTTTTACGCTTTCGCCTATTTTTTCACGTTTCGTCAGTTTTCTCACGTTTTCATCTGATTTTTTAGGTTTTCGTCAGTTTTTTTACGTTTTCGTCTGTTTTTCACGCTTTCGTTTGTTTTTCTACGTTTTCGTCATTTTTTTTACGTTTTCGTTTGTTTTTTCACGTTTTAGTCCGATTTTTCACGTTTTCGTCCTGTTTTTTACGTTTTCGTCTGATTTTTTACGTTTTTGTCCGATTTTTTACGTTTGCGTCAGTTTTTTCATGTTTTCGTCATTTTTTTTCACGTTTTCGTATGTTTTTTCACGTTTCATCAGGTTTTTACGTTTTCGTTCGATTTTTCACCTTTTCGTCCGATTTTTTACGTCTTCGTATGTTTTTTACGTTTTCGTTAGTTTTTTTACGTTTTCGCCGGTTTTTTAAAGTTTTCGTCTGTTTTTTCACGTTTTCGTCAGGTTTTTTACGTTTTCGTTTGTTTTTTTACGATTTCGTTTGTTTTTTTACGTTTTTGCTAGTTTTTTCACGTTTTCGTCGGTTTTTTCACGTTTTCGTCTGGTTTCTTACGTTTTCGTCTGTTTTCTATGTTTTTGTCAGTTTTTTATGTATTTGTCAGGTTTTTTACCTTTACGTCTATTTTTTTACGTTTTCGGACGAAAACGTGAAAAAACTGACGAAAACGTAAAAAATCGGACAAAAACGTGAAAAACCGAACCGAAACGTGAAAAAATGAACGAAAATGTGAAAAAATGAACGAAAAGGTGAAGAAACTGACGATAACGTGAAAAAACTGAAGAAAACATAAATAAACTGTCGAAAACGTAAAAATTCAGACGAAAACATGAAAAACTGCCGAAAACATAAAAAAACTGACGAAAACGTAAAAGATCGGGCGAAAACCTGAAAAAACTAACGAAAGCGTAAAAAAACTGTCAAAAACATAAAAATTCAGACGAAAATGTGAAAAAAACTGACGAAAATTTAGAAAATCAAACGAAAACGTGAAAAAACAGACGAAAACGTGAAAAAACTGACAAAAACGTAAAAATCGGAGGAAAACATGAAAAAACGTCAAAAATCGGACTAAAATGGGAAAAAACTAACGAAATCATAAAAAAAATTACGAAAAAGTAAAAAATGGAACGAAAACGTGAAAAAACTGACGTAAACCTGAAAAAACTTACGTAAACGTAAATATTGGACGAAAACGCAAAAAACCTGTCGAAAAATTAAAAATTCAGACGAAAACGTGAAAAAATGACGAAAAAGTAAAAAATCGAACGAAAACGTGAAAAAACGAACGAAAACGTGAAAAACTGACGAAAACGTAAAAAATCGAACGAAAACGTGAAAAAATGAACGAAAACGTGAAAAAATGGACGAAAACGTGAAAAATCTGACGAAAACGTAAAAATCGGAGCAAAACACGAAAAAACTGACGAAAACGTCAAAAATCGGACTAAAACGTGAAAAACTGACGTAAACCTGAAAAAACTGAAGTAAACGTAAAATATCGGACGAAAACGTAAAAAAACTGACGAAAACGTGAAAAAAACTAACGAAAACGTGCAAAACTGATGAAAACGTAAAAAATCGGACGAAAATGTAAAAAAACTGACGAAACCGTAAAAAATCTGACAAAAACGTGAAAAAACTGACGAAAACGTAAAAAACTGGCGAAAACGTGAAAAAACTGAAGAAAACGTAAAAAATGGGACGAAACCGTAAAAAAAGAGCAAAAACGTGAAAAATCGGACGAAAACGTGGAAAAACAGACGAAAACGTGAAAAAACTGACGAAAACGTAAAAAATCGGACGAAAACGTAAAAAGACTGACGAAAATGTAAAATATGATATTATATTAACACGAGTATTCAATCTCTCTTATCTAGTAAGAGGCAGTAAGACAAGTCTCCCACCTCTTACTGAGTAAGATGTTATATGTCTAACTGAGTCTGACTCAAAAGGAAAAAAACAAACAAGTAAAACGTCTGCCCACCTCTTACTAGTAAGAGTAAGAGGGAGTAAGAGGACTAGTAAGACATTTTTTTTAAAAACAAACACACCCTAAGAATCTGGTTTTTTCTTAATAAGATGATGTATAAGCCGGCAAAATATGAGATGTCATACATACATATGAAATTAGTTTGGGGTCAAAATTGATATTGACATGCGGTTAGAAATGAGTTGAGTCGTGTTTGATGGCTCATCAATTACACTTGTGTTTATAGGAGAAAAGACATGAGTCACGTGTCGTTTAATGGTGATCACTAGTTCACTCTACATGATTAAAAAAGATCACATTCATAACTACCCATTAAACCACGCCAATCAAACATGTGTCGTTTGTCTCTTAAAAGAATCACAAATTCTAAAAAAATTATATAAAAAATGGAATTATGTTATATGTAAAAAGTTAACCGTTAAGGAAAAAAGAAAAAAAAAAAAAAAAAAAAAAACTTTAAATTTTATAGATATTTTCAAACACGATCATGTTAACCCGCTAATAACATTTATATAGCAAGTCAATCTAACTAAGTTTGAGAACATACCTACTAACTCAAGATACAAGTTTGGAACACCATAGGGTATATAAGCTACTAATATTTCCTTTCTTCGATCTATGTGGGATTCAATGTGAAAATGATTTTTATATCAAGAAGAACAATATGGTGCCTAAATTTACTATTGACTCATGCACTGTACTAATTAATATCACATATATATCATTTGCATGCTCTTTTAAATAAGTCATACAAAGCTCGAATATTATTGTTATGAAGTGATTGATGACAGTTTACCTCGGATTGAAAATTAGTTTGCAGTTATTTCACAAAACCAACTTAAAACATGAGGGCATCTCTTTGTTTTAATATTTGTAGATGATGTAGAATAGATGTAACACACAAATTGTTGATAGCCTACAAGTTCTAACAGGAAAAAGACATGTCTCATGGGTCGTATAAAAGGGAGGTCCAATTCACTTTGCATACATTAGTTTCCATAAAAAAATTATATGAAATGATATAAAAAGTAATGCAATCATGTTATATGAAAAGAGTTAACCGCTAAGAAAACATCTATAATCTAACAACGTTATTCAAACAAGTGTCGTTCATCTTTAAAAAAATATAAAAAAAATTGTCAAAAATGATTAAAAAAAAAAAGTAATGGAATTCTATTTGTATTAAAAAGTATCAGAGAAAAATAAAGAATAAAAACTTTAGTTTATAAATATTTTCGAACACAACAAATATTATCAACTAATTATTGTTAGCCGATAAACATCGTGTTCGAGAACATACTACTAATCTAAACATGCATGTTTTGTACACCACATGGTATATAATCTATCAATATTTCCTTTCTTAAACCTATGTGGGATTTATTGTGAATATGATTTTTTTTTTTCATTAGAATTTATAAAAAAACACCATGTTTGTTATAATTTCCCAACACACTTTTGGAACCAAGTGAATTTATACAAAAATACCATGTTTGTTATTTTCATTTTTTGGGTAACATTTTAAAGTATAGCTAAGCCAAATATCATTTGTTCAGAATTTCAAGACGTCTATAGTAAACGTGATTATATTCATAGTTTACTTTGACGTATTGACAACAACCAATATATGATTCATTTCTAGTAAGTTCGAGTGAGTATTAAAAATCAAATTTGACAAAAGTAGTTTGAACGAATAACAAACTTGAAAAAGAGTGGTCAAGTGAGTAAGTGAGGACACAAACCGATAAATGACTTGATACTCACAACTCATACTCATAAACTCATGAAAATGACGGTTGGTAATTTTAGTCGATTGTATTTTACTTGACACGAAGGGCTTTATACAAATTTAGCTCATGACGAGTTAGGAAGTGTGGAGTGCACACTCATTATACCGTCACGACAAAAATGCGAAGGTCTAGGGGGTCGGCCCCATGCAGGGTCAAGGGGCAACCACAAGTTGTCTGACGTGCTTACTTTGCAACAATCATAAATCGTACATAAATATACTATAACACAATTGTGATGCTTACTTCTAACATATGCAGCCACATATGCGCATTTTGCCTAATATCCTCGGTAAAGAACAAAATTGTAACCGGTTTTGACATCTTGGCGTGTTACATATGTTGTAAACAATTCATTGAAATAACGTACTCGAGTAAAGAAAATTTTCAATTGTGCTTATTTGCCTACTTTTTATACGTTATCTGTAAACATTTACAGATAAAAAACTTATCGTCAATACAAGAAGGGATCAACTATGATCCGGAAAACATCTACTACTAAACAGCCATAGATGTCGTCTATAACTTCTCTAGAAATATATGGTAAAGGGAACACCTACTACTAAAGCAGTAGTAGAGGTCGTCCCTAACCTGTAAGGTTTAGAACTATGGTCGGGGGAAAATCTACTAGTAGTAACAGATGTCTTATTTTGAAACTAAGAATGTAGTCTCTTTTTTTTTTTTTTCTTTTTTTTTTTTTTTTTTTTTTTTTTTTTTTTAAATAAGACGATGTAAGAGGTGGCAAAACAAGAAACTTCAGGCAGGCATATGGATTTAGTTTTGGGTGAAAAATTGATCTTAATGTGGTCAAAAATGAGCTGAGTTCAGGTTTGATGGTTCATAAATTACATTTGTGTTTATAGGAAAAGGACACTGTCGACAGTGTCGTTTAATGGTAATCCTTAGTTCACTCTACATAACTAGATAAGATCATCGACATCAAACAACATCAATCAAACTCAAACAAGTGTCGTTTTGTCTCTTAGAAAATCAAAAGTTTAAATGGAATGATATAAAAAGTAATGGAATTATGTTCTATGAAAAAAAGCTAAACATAAAAAACAAAAAACCTTAGAGCTTGTAGATATGTTCAAACACAATTGTGTTAACCCACTAATAACATTTATTTAGGAGGAAACACTATAGGTTTGCGAACACACTACTAATCTAAGGATGCATGTTTCAGACACCATAATGTATATAACATACTAATATTTCCTTTCATCAATCTATGTGGGGTTCGTGAAAATTATATGCTTGTACCAAGAAGAACAATAAGGTGCCTAGATTTACTATGGACACATGCACCGTACTAATATGCGTATGTGACATATATCATTTGCATGCTCCTAAAATAACTCATCCCTAGGGTGAGCATCGGTCCAGGACCAGACCGGACCGAGGACCGAAATAGCAAAAAAACCAAGACCGAGGACCGGACCGAATGTGGTCGGTCCGGTCCGGTCTTGGTCGGTCCGTCGGTCAGTCCGGTCTAACTAGGCAAAATAATCGGTTTGTGGTCCGGACCGGACCGACCGGACCGAGGACCGAAATAGTAAAAAAACCAAGACTGAGGACCGGACCGAATGTGGTCGGTTCGGTCCGGTCCGGTCTCGGTCGATCCGTCGATCGGTCCGGTCCGTTCGGGTCATTTGCTCAGCCTTACTCATCCCAAGCTCGAATACTATTGTTATGAAGCGAGTCGTGCAATTTTACCCTAGATAGAAACACAGGTTAATGGAGATAATACGATTAGACGAACACATATTTAACTCTATTTTATTTGTTCTAAATGGTGATGGTATTTTTTCATGACGCAAGAATCACCTATTTGTTTTGCACATTTGATTATGTAAAAATTTCATTTGCATTTAATTCACAAAAACATATTATAAATTCAAGTGAGGTAAACCACGTAAACTTGAATTAATAAATTTTTTAGAGATAATTACACTTTACATAGGGAAATACTTTTTAGGAGAATATATATGTCCTTTCATCATTAGGTTTACTTGATTTTATGATATCATTTGTTGTCCTCGTACTTTTGTGTGTTTAGCTAATATCTTAACCATGACTATGAAGCTCCTATTATCAATTGCCTTGTATACATCTTAAACAATACTTGTTTAGTCAGCCTTCTGGTAAACTTGGGAGTCGTAACATAAATCCAAAGTTTAAAATCCCTAAAGTCAAAATTTGATCTTGAAATGTCGTTAGAAATTAGTCGAGTTGGATTTGATGGTTCATAAATTACATTTGTGTTTATAGGAAAAAGGACTCGTCTCATGTGACGTTTAATGGTAATCTTTAGTTCAACGTACATAACTAGTTAAGATCACATACATGAGTATCATAATCAAACAACTTTAATCAATCTCAAACATGTGTCGTTTTGTTTCTGAAATGTCAGAAGTTACAATAAAATAATGTAAAAAGTAAAGAAATTATGCTATGTGAAAAAAGTTAACAGTTAAAAAAGAAAAAAGAAAAAAAAAATTAGAGTTACAATAAAATGATGTAAAAAGTAAAGAAATTATGTTATGTGAAAAAAGTTAACAGTTAAAAAAGAAAAAAGAAAAAAATTTAGAGTTACAATAAAATGATGTAAAAAGTAAAGAAATTATGTTATGTGAAAAAAGTTAACAGTTAAGAAAGAAAAAAGAAAAAAAAATTTAGAGTTTATACGATACTTTCACTCACAATTGTGTTAATCCACTAATAACATTTAATTATTGGAACAACACAATTAGGATTGAGAATATGCTAGTAACTAAAGATATTTGCTTGGGACATCATAGGGTATATAAGCTACTAATGTTTTTTTTTCCTTTGACCTATGTGGGATTGAAAGGCAATTTTTTTCCCCTTTAAGAAAAACAAAACAATAAGGCACCTAAATTTACTATTGACCCGTGCGATTTACTAATAATATATCACTTGTGCGCTCTTCAAATAACTTATACCAAGCTGAATATACATTGTTATGAAGCGAGTCATGCAACTTTACATGGATAGAAAAACAGGATTTTAAAAATTATACCACTAGACAAATGATTCTATTCTATTTTGTTTTCTGTTTAATTTGTTGTAGATGATAATGGTTTTCATGACGCAAGGTCGCAATAACAAGTTTATTGACCCATTAAATACTTGTGTCACAGGTGCACGTCACCAAGCCCGGCAAACATACCTGTAAATGGGTCCTAATATTATAACTTAGCTATTCTTCTCGGCGATGTGTGTAAAACAAAACAGTTACCATTTGCATTGATTTGCTTTTCTTCTTCGATATCACAATTCACAAATAAAGTTGGGAGAGGTCATTGGGGTCAGTGATTGGCCCAAACCAAGAAAAAAGAGTGTTATATGGGCTTTATATTGGCCCAAGTTATTTTACTATAAGTTGATGAATTGATGTTGGGCTCAGTTTTAAGAGTTACAAGGCTTCCATTTAAGTTTTATTTGGACATATAAAGTGAAAATTTATGATTTTTGTCCAATATAACATGAAATGACTTGATACTCACAACTCATGCTCATAAACTCATGAAAATGACAGTTGGTAATTTTAGCCGATTGTATTTTACTTGAGACCAACGGCTTTATACAAATATAGCTCATGACGAGTTAGGAAGTGCGTAGTGCACACTCGTTATAATTAACTTGATAACGTCATGACAAAAATGCGAAAGTCTAGGGGGTCGGCCCCTTGCAGGGTCAAGGGGCAACCATAAGTCATCCAACTTGTCTGACGTGCTCACTTTGCGACAATCATAAATCGTACGTACATATAATATAACACAATTGCGATGCTTACTTCTAACACATGCAGTCACATATGCGTATTTTTGCCTAATATCCTCGGTAAAGAATAAAATTGTAACCGGACACTTTTTGTCCCACACTTGTTTTGACATATTGACTTGTTACATATGTTGTAAATAATTCATTGAAATAATTCGAGTAAAGAAAAAATTCAATTGTGCTTATTTTGATGCTTTTGATACATTATACACGTAAACATTTTAAAATCAAAAACTTATCGTCAATACAAGAAGGGATCAACTATGATCCGGAAAACATCTACTCCTAACAGCCATAGATGTCGTCTATAACTTGTCTAGAACTATGGTAAAGGGAACACCTACTACTAAAGCAGTAGTAGATGTCGTCCCTAATATGTATGGTTTAGAACTATGGTCGGGGGAACATCTACTACTAAAGCAGTAGTAGTGAAACTGAGAATCTAGTGTGTGTGTTATTTATTTATTTATTTTTAAGACGATGTAAGAGGTGGCAAAGCAAGAAACTTAAGGCATGCATATGGATTTAGTTTTTGGTTAAAATTGATCTTGAAATGTGGTGAGAAATGAGCTGAGATTGGGTTTGATGGTTCATAAATTACATTTGTATTTATAGGAAAAGGACATTGTCTCATGTGTGGTTTAATGGTAATCTTTAGTTCACTCTACATAACTAGATAAGATCATCTACATGAGTATCATAATCAAACAACATCAATCAAACTCAAACATGTGTCGTTTTGTCTCTTAGAAAATCAAAAGTTTAAATGGAATGATATAAAAAGTAATAAAATTATGTTCTATGAAAAAAGTTAAGCATAAAGAAAACAAAATTAGAAAATCAAAAGTTTAAATGGAATGATATAAAAAGTAATGAAATTATGTTCTATGAAAAAAGTTAAGCATAAAGAAGTAGAAGAAGAAGAAGAAGGAAAAAAAAAAAAAAAAAAAAAAAAAAAAAAAAAAAAAAAAACCCTTAGAGCTTGTAGATATGTTCAAACGCAATTGTGTTTACCCACTAATAATATTTAGTTAGGAGGAAACACAAGAAATTTGAGAACATACTACTAATCGAAGGATGCTAGTTTTGGACACCATAATGTATATAAGCTACTAATATTTTCTTTCTTCCATCTATGTGAGATTCGTGAAAATGATATCACATTAGTACAATGCATAATGCATAATGCATAATGATATCACATTAGTACAATGCATAATGTATATAAGCTACTGATATCATTCGTGAAAATGATATCACATTAGTACCTAAATTTACTATTGACTCATGCATTGTACTAATATGATTAGATGCCATATACCATTTGCGTGCTTTTTAAATAACTCATACCAAACTCGGATGTTATTGTTACGAAGCGAGTCGTACAACTTTACCGTAAATAGAAAGACAGTTTAATAGAGATTATATGATTAGACGAACATATATTTAACTCTATTTATTTGTTGTATATGATGATGGCATTTTTTCGTGACGCAAAGTCGTAATCACCTATTTGCTTGCATTTAATTCACAAAAACATATTATTAATTCGAGTAGGTGAGCCACGTAAACTTGAATTACTAAATTCTAATAGACTATCGATGTTTGTCGTGTGTTAATGCTAGCATTTTTAGAAATAATTATACTTTTTTAATTCACTTGATGCACTTTGCACAGGGAATACTTTTTAAGAGGGTATATATGTCCTTTTATCATTTGACTAATAGTAAAACCGAGTTTTGTAAGGGTCGGTCTGTCAAACAGGCACCCCCCCCCCTCTCACGCGTCCCCAAACAAACGCGTCATCAACGATTTTTTTCCGACCTTACTTTCTTTGCATATGGTTTGTGTGTGTGATTGTTTTTTTAATAATTTTTACGTGTTATGTTTTTTTTATAACTATGGTCGCCTTATTACGAGCTTATGGTCATGTGTTGTCCTCATACTTTTGTGTGATCAGTTAATGTCTTAAACACAGACTATGAAGCTCGTATTATCAATTGCCTTAGTATACATTTTTTTATTAAACAACTTTGTATTAGTCTTTTAAAGTCATTTACTTGTGTTAGTCAGCCTCGTGGTAAACTTGGGAGTCGTAACATAAATCCAAAGTATAAAATCCATAAAGTCAAAAACTGATTTTGAAATGTGGTCATAAATGAGTCGAGCTGGGTTTGATGGTTCATAAATAACATTTGTATTTATCGGAAAAAAGACAGTCTCATCTGTCGTTTAATGCTAATATTTAGTTCACTCTAGATAACTAGAAAAGATCACATACATGTCGTTTAATGGTAATATTTAGTATCATAATCAAACAACATCAATCAAACTCAAATACATGTCGCTTTGTCTCTTAGAAAATCAAAAGTTTAAATAAAATTATGTAAAAAATTAATGGAATTATGTTCTGTGAAAGAAGTTAACCGTTAAGAAAAGAAGAAAAGCAAATGATGTAAAACGTAAAGAAATTATATTCTATGAAAGAAGTTAACCGTTAAGAAAAAGAAAAAATTTTAGAGTTCATAGAATATTTTCACACACAATTGTGTTAACCCACTAATAACATTTAATTATTGAGAAACACAATTTGGTGGAGAACATCCTAGTAACTAAAGATTTGCTTGCTTGGGACACAATAGGGTATATAAGCTACTAATGTTTTTTTTTCATCAACCAATGTGGGATTCAAAGGCAATTTTCTTTTTTTTTTTTTTTTAAGGAACAATATAAGGCACCTAAATTTACTATTGACTCGTGCAATGGACTAATAATATATCACTTGTGCGCTCTTCAACTAACTTATACCAAGCTGAATATCATTGTTATGAAGCGAGTCGCGCAACTTTACATGGATAGAAAAATAGGATTTTAAAAATTATACCACTAGACAAATGATTCTATTTTGTTTTCTGTTTAATTTGTTGTAGATGGTAATGGTTTTCATGACGCAAGGTCGCAATAACATGTTTGTTTACCCATTAAGTATGTTGAAAATTCGTTGCCAGTTGTTTCACAGAACCAACATTAAAACATGATGGCATCTCTTTGTTTTAATATTTGTAGAAGATGCGAGCTAAATAAATTTGTGAGGTGAACCATATACTCGAATCATTCGATTCTAATAGACTTTGGATGTGTTGTCGTGTGTCAATGTTTTATCATCAGGTAGCTTTTGTATTATCAATGCCTCTATACACATTAATTAAACAAAGCAGCTTTGTATTCACACAGTCTTAAGCATTAATTAAACTCAGAATTATCTAGTTAAAGAATATTTTCACACATATGTTACTATTGAGATACAAGCCTATTTGTAACTTCCGACAGAAAAAAGCTTTTATTGTGTCACTTAAGTTATATAGGAATTCCTGAGCCCAATCAATTGAGAAATCCACCAATCCACATATGATGTGTGAACATCCATGTTATTTGAAAGAGGTTGACCCCCTTATCCAAATAAGGGGTGTCAGTCGAATCGGGTTGGTTGAGTTCGGGTCAAGTCGGGTCAATACCAAAAATAATATACCTGAATCCGACCCTATTTGAACTCGGGTTAGTCAGGTTCGGGTCAATTTGGGTTCGAGTCAACTCAAATATGAGTAAAATAGTCATAAATTTGAGATTTGTTTCTCATTTATATAGATAATTTATATAAAAATATATTAATTTTTTTAAAAAAAAAACCCCTTATTCGGGTCAAAACGGGTCGATCCGAACCCGAGTTAGCCAAACTTTTTCAACCCGACACCCGACCCTATTTAGCATTCAGCTTACTCTAGTTGACCCGGATAATCCGAATTCAAATTCTGACCCGAGTAACCCGACCCGAATAAACTTAGTCGGGTCAGGTTTTTTAACACTCCTAATCCGAATCACGCTTTGTAGGATTTGAAGCTACGATATCGGGTTTTGGAGACCTTAAAATCATTTTGGTATTATATTTAGTTTTTTCTTTTACTTGTTTAGTCAGCATAGTTGTAAACTTCGGAGTCGTAATATAATCCGAAGTTTAAATCCCATAAAGCTAAAAAGTCTTTGGTCAAACACTCCCTTAACTAAAAATTAATTAGTAAGTTATTTCAAGATTTTTGAATTTTATCAGTGTCTTAAAAATTGGCTTAAATAGTCAATTAATTGATTAATCGACATCTAAGGCCTAGTCATCCTCTAATCGCTTGATTTTAGCCTTAATCGGCTTAACTCTTTCTTTAACATTATTTAAAGAAAGGTGATTGGCACATTCACACTTTTGATTGGACACTCAATACTGTACACACTGTAAGTACTGTACACACTGTAAGTACTCTACAAGTATGTAAAACATATAGTAGAGTGTCCCAATTAAAAGTGTGAGTATGCAAATCATTTAGTATTAAAAAAAAAATTGATAATATAAATGAAAAAAAATTAAAACATATAAAAAAACTTTATTACATATTTACATAACACCCCCTAAAAAACCAAAACTTAACAATTCTCACTCATCACCATTAGCGTTTGATCCCCTCTTCTTCTCCCACACACAAAAACCCTCAAAATCAAAACCAAAACATCAAACCATCATTAATGGCGGAAAAACCCCAACCGGTTCAAGTACTATACTGTGGTGTATGCGGGTTACCCGCTGAGTACTGTGAATTTGGACCCGATTTTGAAAAATGTAAACCTTGGTTGATCCAGTATTCACCTCAAACTTACCCTGATCTTCAAGGTAATTGTGTTTTTGGATACCCTTTTGGCTTAATTGCAAAACCCTTGAAGGAATTTTTATAAAGTCTGTTAATTTGTGATTTGGTTTTTTTATGTATTTATTTTTATTTATTTTTTAAATGGTTTATATGCAAATGTGAAGGATGGTGATTGTGTTTTTGGATACCCTTTTGGCCTAATTGCAAAACCCTTTAATGAATTTTTATAAAGTTTGTTAATTTGTGATTTGTTTTTTTTTTATATATATTTGTTATTTATTTTTTAAATGGTTTATATGCAAATGTGAAGGATGTTGATTGTGTTTTTGGATACCCTTTTGGCTTAATTGTAAAACCCTTTAAGGAATTTTTATAAAGTTTGTTAATTTGTGATTTGGTTTTTTTATATATTTGTTATTTTTTTTTTAAAAAATGGTTTATATGCAAATGTGAAGGATGTTTTTTTATGTTTTTGGATACCCTTTTGGCTTAATTGCAATACCCTTTAAGGAATTTTTATAAAGTTTGTTAATTTGTGATTTGGTTTTTTATTGTTATTTGTAAAATGGTTTATATGCAAATGTGAAGGATGGTGATTATGTTTTTGGATACCCTTTTGGCTGAATTACAAAACCCTTTTGTGTTTTTTGTTAGTTTTGTGATTTGGTTTTTTTGTTTTTTGTGAATTGATCAAGGGGGTGTTTGTTTATGAGGTTATATATATGGTTTTGTCTTATGTTTCATAAGCCCGTGTTTTCGGCTTTTTTTTTAAACTCATGGTTGATTTAAGGGAGTGTTTTTTAAAGCTTATTTTTGTCCTTATGAGCTTATATGGTTTCGGCTTGTTTGAAACTTATGGGCCTATATACGTGTATTGTGTCGTAACAAACTTATTTGAGCTTAAATGTTTATGATAAGCCAAAAACGAGCTTACGAGACATAAGCCGAAACAACATAAGTTCATAAGCCCAAAAATTAGCTTAAACAACACTCCCAAGATGCAAGCGTGGAGGATGTTAATTGTGTGTTTCTTATACCTTTTTGGTTTAATTGCAAACCCTCTAAATGTTTTTTTTGTTAAAGTTTGATTTTGTGATTTGTGAAATGTTTATTAGGTGCTGATGTGAAGGATGTTGATGGTGTTACTAATCAACTTCAATCGGCTACGATCACAGATGGAGTTTCTGGTTCTGGTAATGCTGGTTTTGAATTGTTATTGCTTTAATTTGATTACAAGTACACTGCGTTTTTGCTTATACAGTCATACTAGTGACGGCATGTAGGTTTTGCTTAGTACGTATGCTAGTTCATGTATCAATGTATTATAGCAGTATAGCACTTGTGCTTTCTGTTGATGATAATGATGGCCGATTGATATGCTTTAAGGGATGTTTAGAATTTTTTGTTGAAACCTTCTTATTGTTTGTTTTGAAATGCTTATCCAAACTGCATTTGAACAATCAGCTTGGAGTTGCTTATAAGTTATTCTAAGCAGCTTAGTTCAAATAGAAATGAGTAGATAAGCACTTTTAATAAGCAATTCCAAACACCCCTTAATTGGTCAATCCTCACAAACGAACTCAAAAGAATCCCAACATAGTTACTCTTAGTTTTTTCATAAGGAACAGAAAACCATCAATCTGCGTGTTTGGATGACATTATCCCCTTTCTTGAATGTCATTAACTCCAGCATCATCCTTTGCATCAATGAGCAATCTATATGGCATACATAGGTTCTCCTAAGACGTGTCATAGGCTAGGATTATAGTATAAATACGTGTTCCTCAACTTTGAGGCTTGTAGAGGAGAGTGAATTCTGAAGAAGGTAAATGGGAACCAGATCGATACTGCGTAACATTTCATAAATTACCGGGGGTCTAATTCCAAAGTTTATAGAAAACAGTAAGGATATTCAACAAATTAGGCTCTTACCTACACCTGATTTGTGAGTCAATGAACGGTATAAATATCCCGCCTCAATACGACAATAACACTCATGCCAATTTTTCCAATTGGGCATGGAGGTATGTATGGAAAAACGATTGATATGAATACTGTAGAAGTTTGCTAATTCTTCTTAGTCACGCGGATCTATATGTACACCTTTTAATTTGTAGCAAATTGGTAATTTGTTGTGTAAATAAAAATAGGATGTCCAATAAGATGAGGGAATATGGGTCGTGGGTAACTTGGTTTCAGGAGCATGCATTGCATATAATTATTGAGGTATTTAGGAGAAGCACACATTTTCTTCATAAGGAAGGTCGCATAAAGGGGATTATACTTTTTAAAAAGGGTGGGCCACAAGCTAATAAACTAGCTGTTACCAATTTTATAGAAACACTTCTTAGCTTCTAAGACATGGGTGTGGCTTTCGCTCGTCGAACTCATATATTAAGTGCTTCAGGGGTGTTCTGATGGTCCAGGTCCCGAGCTCAAGGCTCTCATGGCTGACTGCGGAAATCAATAGTTCCAAATATTAATAAACTAGTCATTTTTACTTGTTACGGGCTCAGAAACACTCAGTAGACTACATGACCTTAGTGTCGATCGCCACACAATATTAGGGGCCCCTAATTTTAAACTTCTGACTTTTCCACAATTTACAGTTTTACACCCATTCACTTTTTGCATGCAATTTAGAATTAAAATATGTGACTATAAATCACTTGGATTTATCTGAAAAGTGTGTATCTAAGTGATCCTCAATAAATTTTAAACCTAAACATGAAGGTTTCTAAACTCCTTGTCATTCAGTAAGTTCCACGAGGTCTATTCCAAGCTTTAGATAATTATCATGAACATATTACATAGATATGATCTATAGAAGTCATGAACTCCTAGAAGCAAGTTTGTTACATACGAAAGGCAAGAAAAAGTGTAAAATGTGAACATGGAAAATTACAATATTCTACATTTGCTCCAACATATGAACTATTAAGATTGTAAGAAGACTTTGTTGTTTCCAACTGCAATTTGAATGCATGTTAAGTCACTTTCCTGCTACCTTTCGTTCCTTCTGTTTTAGTCATAAAAATCTTAGCTTTTGAATGTTCTATGCAATTGTTTTTATGTGATGAAAATTTCTGAATTTGGACTTGTATTATAATTCTTAACTGCAGGCTCTTCAGCACCAAAGCAGGAACCAGTAAAGAGACTTCCAGGGGGGAAAGTTAAAAAGAAGGTATAAGTTGGTCAAGTTCTTTATTAAAAATTTATAGACTCGTGTTTGTGTAACATATATGCATTTTGATTGGATTTGTGGCTTTGTGCTAATGCTTTAGAAGTGTATTATATGGATAATGGAACAAAAGTATTGAATTTCTGCTTATTAGAAAAAAGAATCTTGTAGCCCTCAAACTCTCTATTCTTGCAACACGTAGTCTTAATTTTTTATATCCTGAAATGGGCAGCTCAGTAAATGAGTCATCTGCAATTGTGATGACTAGAAAGTAGAAACGGTCAAATATGTGTTAAGTGACGGTTTATATCCAACAATAGTTGTTTAAGTTCATGTAATCATTCTTTATTCTATTCATGCAAAATTTTAAATGATGCTATACTTGTTTAACTATGCCAAAATGGAACATATACTTAGGTTTAGAAAATTAGTCACGCATTGACGAGAGGCTAAAGGCTATGGACAACTTTGGTAATAGCCTGTTCGCGCCTTTTTAATTGCAACGACACTAGACGCACAATCTAGACGGATGCATTGTTTTAGGTATAGTACTATAGTCTTAACGCTTGAATGTTATTTTCTATTATCGTTACATTTATTATGAACTATGATACGGAGGTACTTTGAGCGCGGTTCTAAGGTCTTGTGGATATTGCGTTACTATATATGAGACTAAATATTTCTGACCCTCCCAAGGTTTTCATACGAGTATACAATTGCTGGTTTATCATCAATTATATAATCCATACTCTTGTTTTGTAGGAGAAACAAGAAGTTATAATTGAGAAGGTAACCCGTAACAAGCGAAAGTCTATCACCACCTTGAAAGGCCTTGATCTTTTTGGTAAGCATAATCATGCATCATAAAGTTTAATTTATTTAGAATCTTTGTTGTTGTTAATAATTTTGTATTTCATTTTAATTTCAACCTCTGTGGTCTTTTGTCACATGTTGATCCATCTACTTATGAATGTGTTAATCTTGCCAAGGGAATCAGTCAAACGGGTTGAAATTGGCACAATGTCTAGTTCTAATGCATACAACCTACTAAAACATGTTATTAAAAGATTAAGATAATTATTGACATGTAATAATAATTTCTATTGATGTTCCGTACATTAATGTGTTTAGTTGAGCCTTCATGTCTCCTTGCTTGTAATATTCTTAAAATGCATCGTAGGTGTTAAACTGAGTGATGCATCAAAGAAGCTTGGAAAGAAGTTTGCTACTGGAGCTTCTGTAGTTAAGGTACAATTTCAGTGACTTCACACGTCATAAGCCTTGATATTTTTTTCAGAATCATCGTGAATAACTAAAACTTTGTGTACAGGGGCCAACTGAGAAAGACCAAATTGATGTACAAGGAGACATCGCATATGACATCGTGGAGTTTATTACACATACATGGCCTGATGTAACAACTCTATTCTTGGGCCACCTTCATATATACTGTATCTACATTTCAAGGGCAAATATCATAATATGGCAAACTTCTTTTGCAAAATGTCTAGTACAATAATAAGGCGGGTTTAGAGGCTTATAGGGGCTTGAGCTTATAAAATAAGCTTTGTTTGTCACAGAGGCTTATGGAAGCTTTTATAAGTCATAAGCCTCCATAAGCCTAAGCCCATTGAAACGGGCTTACGGGGGCTTATAGTGGTCAAATTACTTAAATACCTTTCAAAATATAATTGATTAACACACAAAAGCTTGAAATATATTGATGTATTTTTATGTGATTTTACATTAATAAGCTTTAGCTCTAACTAATTTGCCAAATAGCTTTCTAAAATACCAGCTTATGATATCAGACCTAGCTCCAGCTCGCGCCCCAGCTCCAGCCCATTTCGCCTAACATACCCTAAAATATACTTTTTCAATTGCCTAGCTTGGTAATCAAAGTTACTACAGTTGGCTAGTTTGGTATTTAAAGTGTTTCTTTGCTTCTCTTTGGTAATAATTTTCTAATAATCAAAGTTATTCATCTGATCTTGCAGGTTCCGGAAACAGCAATTTACTTTATTGAAGATGGGAAAAAGGTCCCTGCCGCCTGAAATTTGAAGCTTGGGTATGCTATTTCCCTTAGATTGTGGGATATCTATGATTTCCGACTGTGTTCTTGATAAAAAGAGATGTTTTTGTTGTTTATAGAGCAATCGCTAAATACCCGTTTCTTTTCTTTTTGGAAACTTCCTGTTACATGACAAGCAATGCATAAGATTTTACATTCGAGTTGTGGTTTATGTCTATACGGATGTGCATTTTGAAACTGATTGTCACGGCTTAAGATCATAAACACGCAACCAGTTTTACATTTATCGCCATGTTTTTCTCCGGATTTCTCAAAACTGATCTATCAGTTTAAAGCTCTCATCTTTTATATAATAAAGGAATTACATCATTTCAGAGTTTTTTTTTGACAAAACAATCTTATGAGAAAAAAAATTGGACCAATAGGAAAGATCGATTTTGTCACATAGGCGAAATCAAGCAATATGATTGGCCAATAAAAAGTTAAAATTGAATTGATTTTGATCAAACTTTAAAAAATTTAGTGGAAAATTTGATTGTGGAAAAAAACATATGAAAATATAGGTGTCAAATTTAGAAAATAAAAACTTAAAAACAAAGGATGTAATTAATAAAACATTAGTGGTTGAATTTTAAATATACTATATGGAGTTAAGTGTAAAATTATAAATCTTCATGTTTTTTAATAACTTTAGATAATAAACAAATAACCCCATACACTTTATACCCCCTACACTTTATAATATAAACTTTATTTACAATTAAATGAGTATTAGTATTGGCTTGAAACTTCCATTCATTAAATTTACAAAATTTTTATAAATATACAAATTAGGTTTAATATAAGTTAAATATTTTTAAAATAAATATTAGTTTTAAACTTTCATCTATTAAAATATTTTTTTCAATATGTCCTTATATAAAGACTCATGTTATCCTATTTAAAAGTTTAATCTATGCGTACATGGATTTGAATATTAATGTGAGAACCCTCACTTTCTGGTTAGTCTACATCTGTCTGACCTTTTATACCATAAGATACTTAAATCACATTCTTCATTCCGAGCTCTAAATCTAGAAATCATAAAACGTATGCATAAGAGAACTCTAAGTTTCATTCGATTTATTAGACTTATGTAACTAAACTATATTATAAACTAAACTCTATAAGGTATATATGCTTGGATATTCATGATTTAGATTATAACCTAAGTTAAATTATACAAGTTAAATACTTTAAATATATATACATATATATATATCCTAAGCACATATTAAATGTGCAAGGAAATCTAAAAGCGGCCCATATTAATTCTTGTACCAAGTTCAGTGTACCTCTCATTCAAATAACTCTCTAAACCAAGTCTTTGTTTTCCCGTTATTTTCTCTCTTCCCATGTTCAAGGATTAGGTCAAGTATACAGTTATAAGCACGCTTCTCACCACTAAATTTCGGATCTCATAAGACTCTCATTCATAATCTTTCATACAAACAAATAATTCTCTCAATTTCTCTCTCGATGCAAGCAGATTATAGGTCAAACAAAAGGGTTATATAGAGTGATTCTTGGTGGTGATAAGTGGTGATTTTTACGTGGGGTTTTATATTGTTTGGTCTCGTTGGTTTCTTTTCTTTTCTTTGCTGTCACGGGAAGGTATGTCATCTACCTTGTTCATAATTCTATTAACCTGTTAACGAATGATCATCAGATATGTATATGTATATTATATATCCAACAGAACCATGAAGTTATAAGTACTTAAGTCTTGATGAATTGGAGATAAGTATAAAGGGTAATCAGTCACATAAAATCATGAGCTGTTAGTCGATTGATAATCTTTAACCAGAATAACATACGTATTATATGTAAAATTATTTATGTCGTGAGTTCAGTTTGTTAAGATATTGTTGTATCCTTCATAGTAAAACGTTTAACACTACATAAAATCATAACCTGAATTGGATTTGTGTCGCGAACTCTTAACATTTTGGAACCTGACTAATATGAGTATATCCCACATAAATTATAACCTGTGAAACAATTATCTCTTGGATTACTAATCACCATAGAATCTGATCTAAACTCTAAGATGTAAATCGTTATTTCATGTGTATAAACTGTGATTTCATGTGAGTTCTTTCAATGTTGGTAAGGGTCGTTATGGGTACTATTTTAAGGGACTATAACCAGATCATGGTGTCGAATAAAGTATGTGGGTGTGCATCGTTTGTGTGTCATTCTTGTCGGGCTGTTTAATGCACATGTGAGTGGTGTAATAAACATAGAAACCTAGGAGTGTGCTTGTGGTTTATCGAGGGCTGAAGATCAGTTATATCGAATGTAAATGGGTTAAAGTATTGGAGTATATGTCTCGTTATTATGGCTGTCATAGAATTGTGCATGCATGTGTGTGAGTTTGGAGTGGTCATAAAATGTGTGTATAAACTGAAAAGTAAAAAGGGCGTAGGTAAAGTAATGATTTGGTTTAAGAATGGATTGTTTGGTCTTCTAAATGTCGAGTGTGTGGTGGGGTGTATAATAAGCAAGGGTAAAACATGAGTGTGTGTGATCAAATCTGGATAAGAGTTAGACGTAAGGTTTATTTCATTCTCATTATTTCAGGTGTGTGTCTAATTATTTATTTAGTACGTGCATGTGTATAATTTGGTATGCTTATGGGTGAGAGTTAGTGGGTCATACAAGGTCTAAAAACATGGGTACCAACTGATTAAAAAGGGGTTAGAGTGGGGGCGTATTTTGTCTTGTTGCATCTCGTTAGTTTGATGGTCAAGTCGTGTGTTTGTGTGCGTACGAGAGTGTGTAAGTGTGTGTGTGAGTTGTTTGTTTCACATTGCATGATACGAAATACATAACATTGTTTTTCTAAATTGGCTAAACCTTCATTTAGTATTAATAAATCCTAAGTTGGTCATTACGAAACTAAATTACACTTTAAACCTTAACTTTTAGAGTATTTACATTTTAAACCCTAAACTATAATAAATTGTCACCGTAAACCCTAAACTATGATATAGATCATATTAAACCGTAAGTTTACCTAATTATCAATAGTAACCTTAAAGTATCAAAGTTACTAATTCGGAAAGTTACTAATTATAGAAAGTTAATAAATTAGTAAAAAAAATTTTAAGTAAAAAAAACTTAATAAAGGATTATTAAGTAATGTGATACCTAAATTGTGTAGATCCATTGAAGGAAGAGTAACCGAGATTCTTTGTTTTACTCCTTGTGATTCACTATATTGGATTTGGCATTGTCTTTTTGGTTTCGAGGTGAGTTTTCGTGGCCCCATTTTCACTTATGTTTTCCTTGGGGGAGAATGATACTCAAGTTCATTTTATGCTATGCTCAACTTTTATTCCTATTAGACAAGTGTGTGCTTATAACTATGCTAGGTGCTTTAGTAGTAGTATCAGTATATTCAATTTGTCATGGATTTATTTCCACTTGACACACTATGGTTATTCAAGATTATTCAAGACACATGTAGTAGCTCCAGCTGGTAGGCTTTGCATGTTATCAGTATATTCAATGTATGGTATTCAATTTGTGATGATGGTTATTCAATTTGTGCTACTTGCCCTATGCTTTATTTATATGCACACCTGTCTCAAACAACTATGCATGGCAACCTAGTTTTCTTTACTTTAAACCTACAAACTCACCAACATTATGTTGACATTTTCGAGTATCATTTTCAGGTGAAGAGAATAAGACTGCTTAAGGAGTTGATTACTTGCATGGTTTAGCGAGAGACCTTAGGCATTTATCTTTATGGACTACTTTTATGGCTTTTGAGACTTTGTTTCTAGTATTGGATATCATGACTTTGTTTGGTATATTTTTTTACCCGTTTTGGGAGACTCTTTGTTATTATATGATTATGTTGTTATGTTCCGACTATCCTCGACACAAGTTCCATGCTTGTACAGGAGTCGTCATGACCTTTGATGTTATTTCACTTAGTGTATTCTCTATTGTTATTACCATGTGTCATGACCTTTGATGTTATTTGACAATCATTATGCTACTGTGTTATTCGATTCTGGTGTCGATTTTAGCTTTATCTCCACTGAGTTTGCGAACATGCTTAATGTAGAGTCTAGTGTGTTAAAACCCAGTTATATTATTGAAGTAGCTAATGGTAAAGCGATAGAAGTTAATAGAATCATCCGTGGGTGCACTCTATTATTAGAGGATACCCCATTCACTATCGATCTTATACCTTTTGGTCATGGGAGTTTCGATGTAATCGTGGGTATGGACTGATTATCAAAACACAAGGCCGCAATTATCTGTCACGAGAAGGTAGTTCGAATCCCATTAACAAATGGCTACTTTCTCCATGTTCTAGGAGAACGTACCAAAGAAAACCCAAAATCCCTTATGAGTGTGAAAACTAATGAACTAAAAGATATTGCTGTTGTCCAAAATTTTCCTGAAGTCTTTCCGGACGACTTGTCTGGATTACCTCCTAAACGACAAGTCGAATTTCGTATAGACCTAATTCCTGGAGCAGCACCTGTTGCCAAATCCGCGTATCGTTTAGCACCTTCAGAAATGCAGGAATTGTCTAAACAACTCCAAGAACTGCAAGACAAGGGTTTCATCCGCCCAAGTCATTCACCTTGGGGAGCACCTGTCTTATTCGTCAAGAAGAAGGATGGTTCTTTCCATATGTGCATTGACTATCGTGAATTAAACAAATTAACAATCAAAAATCGTTACCCTCTTCCCAGAATTAATGACTTATTCGATCAACTACAGGGTTCCAGATATTTCTCAAAAATTGATCTTCGTTCTGGTTACCATCAACTGAGAGTACATGAAGCAGACATCCCAAATACTGCTTTTAGAACTCGTTACGGGCATTTCGAGTTCACTGTGATGCCTTTTGGGTTAACCAATGCACCTGCCATCTTTATGGACTTAATGAACCGCGTATGCAAACCGTACCTGGACAAATTCGTTATTGTTTTTATCGATGACATCTTAATCTACTCAAAGTCGAAGGTGGAACACGAAAACCACTTAAGGCTAATTCTAGAGCTACTTAAGAAGGAGCAGTTGTTCGCTAAATTCTCGAAGTGTGAGTTCTGGTTACAAGTGGTTCAGTTTCTTGGGCATGTGGTGAATAGTAAGGGAATTCAAGTTGACCCCAAAAAGATTGAAGCAGTGAAGGATTGGAAACCACCTACTACACCATCGGAGATACGTTCTTTCTTGGGTTTAGCAGGTTACTACAGATGATTCATCGCTAATTTTTCCAAAATCGCCAAACCTCTTACATTGTTGACACAGAATAATAAAAGGTATGAGTGGAAGGAAGAACAACAGAAAGCCTTTCAAACCCTGAAAGATAACCTATGTAATGCCCCAATTTTAACACTTCCAGACGAACCGGATGACTTCGTGGTATATTGTGATGCTTCGAACCAGGGTTTTGGATGTGTGCTGATGCAAAGGGGAAAGGTGATTGCTTATGCTTCTCGACATTTAAAGATTCATGAGAAAAACTACACCACTCACGACTTAGAACTAGGAGCGGTGGTTTTTGCTCTTAAGAGTTGGAGACATTATTTGTATGGGACGAAGATTATTATTTATTCAGACCATAAAAGTCTTCAACACATCTTCGATCAGAAGGAGCTGAATATGCGTCAGAGGCGATGGTTAGAACCACTCAGTGATTACGACTGTGATATTTGCTACCACCCGGGCAAGGCGAATGTCGTGGCCGATGCCTTAAGTAGGAAGGAGTGAATTAAACCAAAGCGTGTACGGGCTATGAGTATGACTATACAGTCGGGTATTAAGGGGAAGAATTTGGAAGCTCATGAGGAAGCATGTAAGGATGAGAATATTTCGGCAGAGATGCTCTGTGGTTTGGGGCAACAGATGGAAAAGAGGACGGATGGTGGATGGTACTTTTTAGATCGAATTTGGGTTCCTTTGGCGGGTAACGTAAGGTCTTTAATCATGGATGAAGCTCACACCACTAAATACTCCATTCATCCAGGATCCGACAAGATGTACTATGACCTAAGAGATGCTTATTGGTGGCCGGGAATGAAGAAAGATATAGCCACTTATGTTACTAAATGCTTGACTTGTGTTAAGGTCAAGGCCGAACACCAAAAAGCCTCGGGATTATTACAGCAGCCCGAGATTCCCAAATGGAAATGGGAGAGAATCACCATGGATTTCATTTCTAAGCTTCCTTGTACCAGCAGCGGGCATAATGCAATCTGGGTTATTGTAGATAGATTGACGAAGTCTGCTCATTTCCTAGCAATCTGAGATGACTATGAGATGGAGAAGTTAGCCAGGATTTACATCAACGAGATAGTGGCAAGGCATGGAGTGCCTATATCTATCATATCTGATCGCGACAGTCGATTTACTTCTCGATTCTGGCAATCATTACAGAAGGCTCTAGGGACACAACTAGACATGAGTACGGCTTATCATTGATGCGTGGGAATCGCAATAGGCTTTACCTCTCGAGGGATCTCGAGAAGCTTACAACCCCCATCAGGCAGTGTACCTGATCGTTGTAGTATAGTATAGTGACAAGTACCGGGGGATTGATCGTTCAGCTTAGGAATAGTGTCGCTAGGATTAGAAGACCTAAATACTAGTTCTAAAGGTGAGGGATGATTATTTTTGTGTTTTTATATTTTATGAAAAGCAATTAAAAGTCTCGGGTTTGAAGGATTTGGGCAGAATTAGTTGCTAATCAACTAACCCAATACTAAAGATGCAATCAAAATAAAATACAAGAAATGAAAATAAGCTAAATTATACTAAAGTTGTGAGCAATAAGTGGAGAAAATGTGTTTACTTAGATTTCACTACTCCCTAGACATCTTTTACACGTTAATTACTTGTTATAATTGCATGGATGACGGATCGTATTCCTTAATACCATTCATGGGGTGGCACACTTAACTCCCCAATTCTATGAGCTCTTATCTCCTCCTACACCATGCCCAGCACAACTATAGGGATTGTAAACAGTGGCTCATGCATTAAATACAACCAATAAAGACCTAGTGCGCATCGGTTCATGTTTCTTAAGACGTTCAAGCATGTTAACAATTGGAGATCTGCCAGTTTTCTTAAGCCTAACATATAAATCATTCATCCAAGGCAAGTATAAACAAGTAATCAACACATAATTAACATCTAGGTTTCATTAGATCCAAGCAAACACAAGATAGATCTAGCCTAGCATGATGGAATTAAGACAAGAACAAGATATAGACAACCAACACATAGACATATTGATTGAATTAAAAGAACACTTATCTTAATTACACATGAAAGGTATCAAGGGCTTGGAACCCTTGAAAAACCTGTAAAATTCACACCAAAATCGTACTTAGGGTTTCTCCAAAATTTCTCTCTTTTTAATGTGAAAATTAGAAAACTATATATAGAAAAAGAGGTCTAACGGTGTCAAGACAAACATTGTGACGCCGTCACCTCGCCGCCAAAACTATTCTCGGATTGCCTTGATCTACATTTGACGCCGTCAAGACTTAATCATTTCCAGGCCGTCATGACTTTAACTCTTGACGTCCTACCTTCGTGACGCCATCAAATCTCTACTGGGTCGTCATGGAATTTTGCTCTTGACGCCGTCAGGGAGTTACTCTTGATGCCGTCACCTACTGTTCCCAGCATGGAAAATTAAGACTTTGGCATTTTCTTCACTTTTATGCTCCAAAAATGTCCGAATTGCTTCCTTTTCCAGATTTCACTCCCAAAGTACCTAAAATCACAAAAGGAACGATTTAGGGCAATATTTGATCAAATAAATTTGAATTCGGGCTTAAATGACCCCCTAAAAACGGATCATTTTTCGCCTCATCATATACCCTTACACTTGAGATTTGCTTGTCCTCAAGCAAATGCGCTTTTATTCTAGTCAAAATACAAGTTAGGGGTCATTTAACACTAATATAAAAGTAATTACAACAAATAATCGTTCCACTAAAGACCAATAGACAAGCACGGAGGTCATACACAAGCACCTCACAAATAGTGTTTAGATACTCACATCTCTCGGGTGTAATAAATTATAAATTACAATATGGAAACGGAAGATATCTCTCACTACCTGTCATAGCAAAATAGATTACCATAGGCTTGGGAAAGGATCAAACCTCCACCACATGGCGTAAGCACCTAGGATAAACTATCAAAGAGGTCTTTTAAAGGGTTGTAACGTTAGGTGTAGGGATATAAAATACACGGTTTTGTTGGATAAAGGAAGTTTTACTGGTGGCGAGTTAACAATCTTGGTTGATTACATGTACAATATGGCGTTGCTAAGCCAAGACTAGACTCGACTTAAGCTAATAAATAAAAAATAACAAAAAACATAAAATGAACATAGAATAAAAAGGGATGGTAGTCCGTATGTTTTTTCTCTTTTTCCTTTTTATTTATTTTTTTTTTATATTTTTTTTGCATACACTCTTACCCTACCATCCAAAATAATACATCATAGGGAATGAATGTTCCCCTTACACTTGAATTTTTACATACTTTACATTAAACTAAACTAATGACTCGAATTAAGAAAATCAAAACACTTGGAGTACTTTTAAGATTAACGTATATATGAGGGTAATAAATGATGTTCTTCCCCATTACTCCATAAATAAGTACTTTACCCATGAGTCCCAATCGTCCCAAAACAATATGTACAAGGATATGACTCGACTTAGCAACCATGTAATCAATTAGATAGTTAACTTAGGGTTTAATAAATAACAATAATGTACTAAAAATGAGCGCATACACGGAAGGCTAAGGCGATTTGGTTGTACATTTAAGTGGGGTGTAACAAATTCTTCCTTTAAGTAAAATGCTTAAAGTTAGAAACGAAAAGATAGGCTCGGAGGGGTGTACTAGGGGTTTCGTGTACTAAAAATGAGTACAACGCTAAGGGTGTGGGAAAAATTAGTTGACTTAACTAGCCAAGCAATATGACTTAAATGGTCAAGTAATTATAATACGGGTTTAACACAAGGGTAATCCTAATGCCTCTTATCATGTAGTAAATCCTACCACACGAATGTAGTCTCACTAGCGGTCTCGGGATGCATCACTAACGCAAGTTCTAGAATCTAAATGCTACCGGTACACTCATAAGCACTAATAGTGAATGCTTTTCCTATCAAATCTAAAGGCGAACCTCACATTTTTTGGTGGAAAATTTTTCTGAATATACGGTTATGTGCTAGTCATACAATCTCCTATCCATGAGACGCTTGCTATGACTAAAGTTTCACTCCTAAATGTTGTAAAAAATTTTAAATTTGGCGCTAAAATTGCACTAACAAGTGTTTCTCATAGTTTTATTACACATCTACCATTAAACAAAACAAACTCAAGCGAAAGTGCATATGTAAGGTATCATCTTTTTACCCTCCCCTTACACTTAAGATGAACATTGTCCCCAATGTTCAAGTAAAGAATGTAAAAGTGAAAAAGTAAAGAGAATGAAATCAAATACTCCCCTGATTCGCTCGGTATGGATAATAAGGTGGCCAGGTTAAATCTTCCTCCAAGAAAATGAAGAATCAAAGCTTCCCTTCCAGAATATAAATCATCTTCTTGTCATACATAACCTGTAAAACCTGATAAAATAGACAAGACAACCTCGCGTAAAATCGGCGGCATCCTATATAAGTTACTAAATCCTAGAAAACAAGATAAGATATAATGCTTGTGGAATGAAGTTTGCAGATCTCCTGGAGATTATAAAACTTAATAATTCACAAAAACCATAAGACTCCGTTAGAAAAACAAAACTGGTAAAATTTTCAGATTTTTACACTTGACGCCGTCAAGAGTAAACTTGTGACGCCGTCAGAAGTGACCTGCAGAAATTCTTATGTTAAGTTTCCGGAAAATTTCTGGAAAAACTTGGTCCTACTTCCTGGAAAATCCTGCAAAACTTCATTATGACTCAATACAAGCAATTGACTCTAACAAATACGAATATACATGTTCATTTAATATTGTGGAGAATCATGATCGGTTTGTTTCTTGAAAACATATTTGGGGTTTCCCCTTACACTTATCTTTTGCAAAAATACTTTTAGGTGGAGTTAAGACTAAGCCAAAACAACAAAGTAAAGTATTTTCACTATTTAGTTTAGAGACATGATCTACCAACAATAAGAATTAAGCATGCATACGGAAGCAAATAACAAACAAACAAACAAAATCACACAAAATGAATAACGTCACCATGAGCACCACTAATTATTTCAAACAAACGTAAACATGAAAGTAAATTGTTCAAGGCCAACAGAGGCCGCATCCTAAGCTATTACAGTACCAAATGTTTCAAATTACACAACCATCAATAAATAGTTCAAAGACAATAGAAACCAAGAGGAATCACTGGGGAGGAGGACCAAAGCGGTAGTCATAGCCAGGAGGGAGGTGTCCGGTGTACCCGTAGGGAGGGTAGTCAGTCTCACGGCCTGGGAAGGGATCAATCTGCAGGTGAGGCTCAAGCTGATCTCGGGTGGAGAGGTGCTGCATCTGGCGGATGGTGTGATCGTACATCCAATCAAAGCGCTGGTCAGTGGTGGTCCGCCATGCGTCCATCTGACCCATCAAGGCACCCTGGTGTGCCTGCCAGTCTCCCCGACTCATGTGTCGGTAGTAGTCAGCTGTCCCCTCCTCATAACCCTGGAACTGATGCTGCTGGGGATCTACCTCATCATCAGCATCCTCCTCAACATCTGCCCCCTGCCTCATACCAAGTATAGGTCCCATTCCTCTCTAGCATCACAATGCTCATCTGCCTGAGGGATTTAGCCCTCACTACCCTACATGCCCCACAGTCGCTCAAGTACCCCATGATCGGAGGAGTAAGAAGATCATAGGAACGAGCCAACCGGGTCACGAACATCCCCCCATACACCTTGTCGATATCCCTCTCACCCACACTGGTCCTCAAATAACTGGCCACCCAAAATGGGATGTTGCAGTAGACATCCGCTGAAAAGATGGTGTACAAGTAGAACAGGTCTGAAGCAGTGACACGGTGAGTGATGCCATGACGTCCTGACAGGCTGTATGTGATGCACCTGTGGACTAACCTAACTATGGGGTCCCTGATGGATGCTGCCCCAGTAGTCGAGGTGTAGACCCCATCCCCTATGGTCGGCCAAAAAGTGATACACCTCATCTCACTCCTCTGAGTCTCCCCATTTAACAACCTCTGCATAAAAACCCCATCAACCTCCTCCCTAGTATACAACCCAATCCTCCAACCAAACTCAGTGACTGAACAGGACCGCAATTCTCCTCCTAGCCTAAAATATATAGTGGTGCCCCCCACATCCGTCCTAGCCTCAGCCTGATCAAAATAGAAGGTCGCAAAGAACTCCCTCACCAACTCACTATACACTGTCTCTCTAATCCTAAACAACCTCTCCCACTGAGGACCCGCAAACCCATCAGTGTGGATCCTCTCCAAAAACGCAGCCTCCAACCCTTGGGCCCTAAGAAACTCCCAATCAACCACAGCCCCAACATCAATATGGTGGTTACAAAGTTCCGCATACTTGGTGGTGGCGCCAACAGTGTCAAACTCGCTCCAACCATGGACTAATTCTCCATAATTGACTCTTTGGGACCTAGAGGAACTGCCCCGATGTTGACGAGATCTTTTGCTCATTTTCCTGGAAAAAGGTAGAGTGGACGAAAACGATTAGAACGATAATTCTAATGATTTTCATTCTGTCAGACACATCTGACGCCGTCAGGAGTAGTCCTGACGCCGTCAGACTGATCAGAATCCGAATCATGCAAATGCGAGGGAAAAATCAATTTTCAAACTCTTAACCCATTACCCAAACGCTCCTTTAATCAGAAAACATGGGTGGGGGGTCAAAGAATTCGTGGCATGAGTGGCTTTCCCTAAACTAATGCATGATTCGAGTGGGACAACATAATCAACGGGTAACCCCATGTTTACAAATCACCAAATGGATGGCATTACGATTTACTAATAATGGGTCAAGAATGGGGTTTAGGGCGAAAGGGGTTTTTCAAATTGATGGATCCTAAGGACAATTGATCGAAAAAGAATGAAGAAAAATCACTTAGCAAGTGAAGATTGGATGCGGAAGACGTCGAATTGGAGGGTGGAGAATCGGAGTAGCAGCAGCACTTTGGGTGAGATTTGTGGGGTATGGGTTGAAAGTGATTGGTTTTGGGTTAATATTGCTGATCCATCGAGCTGACGGCGTCAAGAGTTATATCTGACGCCGTCAGATGCCCGTGTGAGGTAAGAAATGGAGTAATTCCATGTTTAGTCCCTGCACTTTGCGTGAATAGCTAAACATTAGTAAAACCCATGAGTAGCTATTCCGTTAACAAGGTCCACCAGGGTCGAACGTCTCATTACTGTCACGGAAAGAGGTAAGGTTGTAGAAGGGGTTGGGTAACGTTTTGGCTAAGTTGAAACCTGTGCACGGGTCATTGGTGTGAAAAAAGAGATGTTGTTCCATAGAGGGTTTCAAATCAGTGGTGTTTTTGAGGTGCAACCTCTTTACACCGGGTTTAAAACCAAAAGAACGTCTTTTGGATAAGTTCGGGAATGTGGTTCGCAAACATCCAACGAAAATGTTATGGAATTGCGAACTCTTCTCTGTATGGGGATGCTCATGAGAACGGGGGGTAGTTAATGGTGAAGCACTTGGGGAAAATTTCCCGCTATCCTCTTGGTCAAACACCAAAGGGGTTGAAACCTCGAAGAATTTTTCAATCTTTTTAGGTACGGAATTTTCTTTGATCTTTTCTTTGACCCTTTATATGAATTGGTCTGCGAAATTCATAAAAGCTTTATGAGTGCTTTCCATGCGTGCTTCTAGGTGCTGGATTTGTTTTTCCTGATTATCCATGAAGGTTACCATTATCCCTTCGAATTCCTCTTGTCGTGAACGTTCAGGAAAATTGTGGTCGATAGCCGTATTCCTACGTAGATTAGGATTCCACATGGGTTCAGCAGCAAGCTTCTCAATACTCATTAATTCTTTTACCTGCTTCTCGATGCTTCCTAACAACTGTTCTTGGGTGGCATATGCGTAGTCAAGTTTTCCCTTGCTTGGGAACATCGGGTCCTCCCATCCTTCCTCTTCGTATTGTGCCAACCCCTCAAGAACTTTCCAGCACTCGTCAATGCTAAGTCTATTTAGCATGCCCTTGGCTGCGTAATCAATGGCTCTCCTTGTTTGATAGTCAACTTTATCGTAAAAGATTTGGATCTGGAGCCATGGTTCGATGCCATGATGAGGGACTTTTCGGAGCAGGTCTTTATATCGAATCCATGCTTCATAAAAGGTTTCATTTTGACGTTGTTGGAACATCAAGATGTCATTTCTAAGCTTAGTAGTTCTCCCCGGTGGGAAAAATTGAGCAAGGAAACGAGTGGTGAGATCATCCCATGTAGTGATGGATCCCGCGGGTAAACGCTCAAGCCATTGACTAGCTTGATCCCGTAGAGAGAATTGGAATAGGCGTAATCGGGTTGTCTCTCTAGTTGCAACATCTAGGTCTATGGAATCTACGATTTTGAGGAAGTCCTTAAGATGTTGGTTTGGATCTTCGGAACGAAGTCCATGAAATGCACATCCGCTTTGCACCAACCGGATGGTGTCGGATCGCAAGGGGGTCACATTGGCTCCGGTGAGCTCAATGGTGTTTCGGTAGCCTTGGTGGCTAGGTCGGGAATACTCTCCTAAGGTTCGGGGCCTAAGGGGTTCTAATGGTGGGTTTTGTTGTGGTGGGATGACGGGTTCAAAGATGTTCCCGTTGTCCATGATGTCGGGTGGTTACGAACAGAGGCACAAAGAAATAAGATAGACTAAAGAAAACCTAAAAATAAAAATAAAATCTTACTAGAAAGGAATCTAGCAAGTAGACCTAATAAAAAGAAATTCTAACCTAGACAATAACTATTTCCCCGGGCTGCGGCGCCAAAAACTTGATGCGTGGGAATCGCAACAGGCTTTACCTCTCGAGGGATCTCGAGAAGCTTACAACCCCCACCAGGCAGTGTACCTGATCGTTGTAGTATAATATAGTGACAAGTACCGGGGGATTGATCGTTCAGCTTAGGAATAGTGTCGCTAGGATTAGAAGACCTAAATACTAGTTCTAAAGGTGAGGGATGATTATTTTTGTGTTTTTATATTTTATGAAAAGCAATTAAAAGTCTCGGGTTTGAAGGATTTGGGCGGAATTAGTTGCTAATCAACTAACCCAATACTAAAGATGCAATCAAAATAAAATACAATAAATGAAAATAAGCTAAATTATACTAAAGTTGTGAGCAATAAGTGGAGAAAATGTGTTTACTTAGATTTCACTACTCCCTAGACATCTTTTACACGTTAATTACTTGTTATAATTGCATGGATGACGGATCGTATTCCTTAATACCATTCATGGGGTGGCACACTTAACTCCCCAATTCTATGAGCTCTTATCTCCTCCTACACCATGCCCAACACAACTATAGGGATTGTAAACAGTGGCTCATGCATTAAATACAACCAATAAAGACCTAGTGCGCGTCGGTTCATGTTTCTTAAGACGTTCAAGCATGTTACCAATTGGAGATCTGCCAGTTTTCTTAAGCCTAACATATAAATCATTCATCCAAGGCAAGTATAAACAAGTAATCAACACATAATTAACATCTAGGTTTCATTAGATCCAAGCAAACACAAGATAGATCTAGCCTAGCATGATGGAATTAAGACAAGAACAAGATATAGACAACCAACACATAGACATATTGATTGAATTAAAAGAACACTTATCTTAATTACACATGAAAGGTATCAAGGGCTTGGAACCCTTGAAAAACCTGTAAAATTCGCACCAAAATCGTACTTAGGGTTTCTCCAAAACTTCTCTCTTTTTAATGTGAAAATTAGAAAACTATATATAGAAAAAGAGATCTGACGGCGTCAAGAAGACATTGTGACGCCGTTACCTCGCCGCCAAAACTATTCTCGGACTGCCTTGATCTACATTTGACGCCGTTAAGACTTAATCATTTCCAGGCCGTCATGACTTTAACTCTTGACGCCCTACCTTCGTGACGCCGTCAAATCTCTACTGGGTCGTCATGGAATTTTGCTCTTGACGCCGTCACCTACTATTCCCAGCATGGAAAATTAAGACTTTGGCGTTTTCTTCACTTTTATGCTCCAAAAACGTCCGAATTGCTTCCTTTTCCAGATTTCACTCCCAGAGTACCTAAAATCACAAAAGGAACGATTTAGGGCAATATTTGATCAAATAAATTCGAATTCGGGCTTAAATGACCCCCTAAAAATGGATCATTTTTCGCCTCATCAATCATCCACAGACTGATGGGCAGAGCGAGAGGACGATTCAGACTTTGGAGGACATGCTCAGGGCATGTGTTTTGGATTTTGGTGGAAGTTGGGACATGCATCTTCCTTTAGCCGAGTTTTCCTACAACAACAGTTACCACAAAAGTATTCGATGTGCACCATTCCATATGTTCTATGGAAGAAAATGTAGATCACCAATTCTATGGGCTGAAGTTGGAGAGAGTCAAATGATTGGTCCGGAAATTGTAACAGATATTACGGATAAGGTTTTTCAGATCAACGAAAGACTTAAGGCAGCTAGGGATCGTCAAAAGAGTTATGTTGATAAACGACATAGACCTTTGGAATTTAACGTTGGTGATCATGTACTACTCAAGGTGTCACCTTGGAAAGGAGTGGTACGTTTTGGTAAAAAGGGAAAGTTGGCACCAAGATATGTAGGTCCATTCGAAGTTCTAGAACGTGTTGGTCCCGTAGCTTATCGATTGAGGTTACCTCAAGAGCTGAGCAACATCCATGATACATTTCATGTGTCCAACCTGAAGAAGTGTCTGGCATATGCTACTTTACATGTGCCATTGGACGAGGTGAAAATAAAGAGTAACTTAAGTTTTGTAGAAGAGCCGGTTCAGATTATGGATAGGTGATGAGGCGAAAAATGATCCGTTTTTAGGGAGTCATTTAAGCCCGGAATTGAATTTATTTGATTAAATATTGCCCTAAATAATTCCTTTTGTGATTTTAGGTACTTTGGGAGTGAAATCTGGAAAAGGAAGCAATTCGGACGTTTTTGGAGCATAAAAGTGAAGAAAACGCCAAAGTCTTAATTTTCCATGCTGGGAACAGTAGGTGACGGCGTCAAGAGTAACATCCTGACAGCGTCAAGAGCAAAATTCCATGACGGTCCAGTAGAGAATTGACGGCGTCACGAAGAAGGGCGTCAAGAGTAAAAGTCATGACGGCCTGGAAATGATTATCACATGACGGCGTCAAATGTAGATCAAGGCAGTCCGAGAAGAGTTTTGGCGGCAAGGTGACGGCGTCACAAGTTTAGTCTTGACGCCGTCAGACCCCTTTTCCTATATATAGTTTTCTAATTTTCACATTAAAAAGGGAGAGAAGTTTTGGGGAAACCCTAAGTACGAATTTGGTGCGAATTTTACAGGTTTTTCAAGGGTTCCAAACCCTTGATACCTTTCATGTGTAATTGAGATAAGTGTTCTTTTAATTCAATCAATATGTCTATGTGTTGGTTGTCTATATCTTGTTCTTGTCTTAATTCCATCATGCTAGGCTAGATCTATCTTGTGTTTGCTTGGATCTAATGAAACCTAGATGTTAATTATGTGTTGATTACTTGTTTATACTTGTCTTGGATGAATGATTTATATGTTAGGCTTAAGAAAACTGGCAGATCTCCAATTGGTAACATGCTTGAACGTCTTAAGAAACATGAACCGACGCGCACTAGGTCTTTATTGGTTGTATTTAATGCATGAGCCACTGTTTATAATCCCTATGGTTGTGCTGGGCATGGTATAGGAGGAGATAAGAGCTCATAGGATTGGGGAGTTAAGTGTGCCACCCCATGAATGGTATTAAGGAATACGATCCGTCATCCATGCAATTATAACAAGTAATTAACGTGTAAAAGATGTCTAGGGAGTAGTGAAATCTGAGTAAACACATTTTCTCCACTTATTGCTCACAACTTTAGTATAATTTAGTTTATTTTCATTTTTAATATTTTATTTTGATTGCATCTTTAGTATTGGGTTAGTTGATTAGCAACTAATTCCGCCCAAATCCTTCAAACCCGAGATTTTTACTTGCTTTCATAAAATATAAAAATACAAAAATAATCATCCCTCACCTTTAGAACTAGTATTTAGGTTTTCTAATTCTAGCGACACTATTCCTAAGCTGAACGATCAATCCCCCGGTACTTGTCACTATACTATACTACAACGATCAGGTACACTGCCTGGTGGGGGTTGTAAGCTTCTCAAGATCCCTTGAGAGGTAAAGCCTGGTGCAATTCCCACACATCAAGTTTTTGGCGCCGCAGCCCGGGGAATAGTTATTGTCTAGGTTAGAATTTCTTTTTATTAGGTCTACTTGCTAGATTCCTTTCTAGTAAGATTTTATTTTTATTTTTTAGGTTCTCTTTAGTCTATCTTATTTCTTTGTGCCTTTGTTCGTAACCACCCGACATCATGGACAACGGGAACATCTTTGAACCCGTCATCCCACCACAACAAAACCCACCACTAGAACCTCTTAGGCCCCGAACCTTAGGAGAGTATTCCCGACCTAGCCACCAAGGCTACCGAAACACCATTGAGCTCACCAGAGCCAATGTGATCCCCTTGCGATCCGACACCATCCGGTTGGTGCAAAGCGGATATGCATTCCATGGACTTCGTTCCGAAGATCCAAACCAACATCTTAAGGACTTCCTCAAAATCGTAGATTCCATAGACCTAGATGTTGCAACTAGAGAGACAACCCGATTACGCCTATTCCAATTCTCTCTACGGGATCAAGCTAGTCAATGGCTTGAGCGTTTACCCGTGGGATCCATCACCACATGGGATGATCTCACAACTCGTTTCCTTGCTCAATTTTTCCCACCGGGGAGAACTACTAAGCTTAGAAATGATATCTTGATGTTCCAACAACGTCAAAATGAATCTCTTTATGAAGCATGGACTCGTTTCAAGGACTTACTCCAAAAAGTCCCTCATCATGGCATAGATCTTTGGCTACAAGTCCAAATTTTTGATGACCATATCGACATCTCCACGAGGTGAGCCATTGACCAATCGGCCGATGGTAAGCTACGTGATCTAAGTGCGGAACAATCATGGGAACTCATAGAAGATCTTGCTCTCTATGACAAAGAAAGTTGGAATGATCCCCGTGACTTGAACAAAACGGTCAAGGCAATATCTTTGCCTTCGAACAATTCTAGCACTCCCGACCGTAGGATCATGGAACTTGAGGACCAAGTCAAGTTTCTTATGAAATCTTACGAAGCTCCTAAGCCTTCAAGCCAAGTGAACAAAATCACTTCTTCATGCGAATTATGTAGTGGTCCCCACGACACTCGTGATTGTGTGGAACTCCCCGGAACAACTTTTGCGGACTACGCATCCACGCGTACCGACGAAGCGGGAGATAAGTGGTACACTTTCAAGCCCGAGCCAAACACTTACGGTGATTCATACAACCCTTCTTGGAAAAATCACCCAAACCTTAGGTGGAAGCAAAATCAACCCAATTCTTCCAATCTGCCTAATCGTTACCAATCAACCGGTCCACCCTCCAACCGTACTTTCAACAACAATCCTTCTAACAACTATGGTAGTACCAACAACTTTGAAGGATTGATGTCTAAGTTCATGGCATCTCAAGAAGCTCGCATATCTAAGTTTGAAGCCGATTTCAAACAAATGCAAAGCAAGATGACCACTAGAATTGACGCATTGTTGAAAGTTCTCAATGACCGAGAAATGGGAGCACTTCCAAGCGACACAATCAAAAATCCGAAACTAAACGTTAATTCCATATCTTCAGTTTCGTCACCCACTTCGTGTCCACAATACTACTCGATCAAATCAACAAGCACGTGTTTCAAACAAAACCAAATTCTTCAAAAGGATCAATCAAATAAGACACCCAATATAGAGCCGGTCAAAAGCATAGTTGAAACACCTCCTACGCAAGACCTTGACGATGAATTCAAAGAACTTCACCTTGAGCGCCCCGTCATTGATGTTTTAGCGCGTGCTCCTTACTATAGTGCCCTCCTAGAAAAATATGAGAAGTGTAAGCTAGGTAAAAATGGGACCGCCTTCGTTCAAAACAAGTTGCCTAAAAAGCTTGATGATCCGGGTATATTTGTTTTGCCTTGTAAGATAGGAAGATCCGAAGCTTTCGACACACTAGCCGATTTAGGGTCAAGCCTCAACTTGATTCCCTTATCCTTATTCACCGCTCTTAAGCTAGGAAAGTTAGAGGAAACGGAGGTATTGATAGGGCTAGCGGATGGGAGTATTGCCCACCCGGTTAGAATGATTAAGGATGTAGTTGTTCACGTAGGAAAGTTAACTATATTAGCGGATTTTCACGTCCTAGACATGGTTAGTGACACTACATGCCCACTATTGGTAGGAAGAGGATTTTTAGCAACCGCTAGCGCCATGATAGATTGTAAGGAGTCTAAGATAGCGGTAGGTGAAGGCGATACTTGGTCGGTGTACGATGTTAAGAAGCATAGTTATGATTATGATGATGAACCGACACCGCATTGGGTAGAAATGAATAGGAGACCGTCTAGATATGGACCTTGGATAGAAAGGAACTTTATAGGACCTCAATGCCCATTTTATCTAGAAAAAGATTTCGTTGAAAAGACACATTCGGTAGAACAACTCATAGCTAGAGATGAGGAGCTAGATCCCTTTGAGGACCTATTAGTCTTTAGGAAGATGATTGAGTTCTTAAGCGTAATGCCCATTAACATAGAAAGGAATAAATGGAAAAGAGAGGGAGACAAGTGTAAATGGAGGTGGGACAAGCCACCTAAAGAAGGTGACGGATCATGGCATATGAGGATGACTTTGTATAATCCGGATGGAGAAAAGTTTGAAAGGTCATACCATACTAAGGAAACCGATAGGAAGTTGAAACCTAAGTTTGATCCCAAAGATGTCCTCAATGAGGAACTCACCCGTGTCACGTAGTAACCCATGACCTTGAGTCTAGCTACAAGACTCGTAAATAAAGAAAAGCGCTTCTTGGGAGGCAACCCATGTTTTGTGTGATTTTATTTTTGTTTGTTTGTTATTTGTTTCCGTATGCATACTTAATTTTTATTGTTGGTAGATCATGTTTCTAAACTAAATAGTGGAAATACTTTACTTTGTTGTTTTGGCCTAGTCTTAACTCCACCTAAAAGTATTTTTGCAAAAGATAAGTGTAAGGGGAAACCCCAAATATGTTTTCAAGAAACAAACCGATCATGATTCTCCACAATATTAAATGAACATGTATATTCGTATTTGTTAGAGTCAAATGCTTGTATTGAGTCATAATGAAGTTTTGCAGGATTTTCCAGGAAGTAGGACCAAGTTTTTCCAGAAATTTTCCGGAAACTTAACATAAGAATTTCTGCAGGTCACTTCTGACGGCGTCAAGAGTTTACTCTTGACGGCGTCAAGTGTAAAAATCTGGAAATTTTACCAGTTTTGTTTTTCTAACGGAGTCTTATGGTTTTTATGAATTATTAAGTTTTATAATCTCCAGGAAATCTGCAAACTTCATTCCACAAGCATTATATCTTATGTTGTTTTCTAGGATTTAGTAGCTTATATAGGATACCGCCGATTTTACGCGAGGTTGTCTTGTCTATTTTATTAGGTTTTACAGGTTATGTATGACAAGAAGATGATTTATATTCTGGAAGGGAAGCTTTGATTGTTCATTTTCTTGGAGGAAGATTTAACCTGGCCACCTCATTATCCATACCGAGCGAATCAGGGGAGTATTTGATTTCATTCTCTTTACTTTTTCACTTTTACATTCTTTACTTGAACATTGGGGACAATGTTCATCTTAAGTGTAAGGGGATGGTAAAATGATGATACCTTACATGTACACTTTCGCTTGAGTTTGTTTTGTTTGATGGTAGATGTGTAATAAAACTATGAGAAATACTTGTTAGTGCAATTTTAGCGCCAAATTTAAAATTTTTTACAACATTTAGGAGTGAAACTTTAGCCATAGCAAACGTCTCATGGATAGGAGATTGTATGACTAGCACATAACCGTATATTCAGAAAAATTTTCCACCCAAATATGTGAGGTTCGCCTTTAGATTTGATAGGAAAAGCATTTACTATTAGTGCTTATGAGTGTACCGGTAGTATTTAGATTTTAGAACTTGCGTTAGTGATGCATCCCGAGACCGCTAGTGAGACTACATTCGTGTAGTAGGATTTACTACATGATAAGAGGCATTAGGATCACCCTTGTGTTAAACCCGTATCATGATTACTTGACCATTTAAGTCATATTACTTGGCTAGTTAAGTCAACTAATTTTTCCCACACCCTTAGCGTTGTACTCATTTTTAGTACACGATACCCCTAGTACACCCCTCTGAGCCTATCTTTTCGTTTCTAACTTTAAGCATTTTACTTAAAGAAAGAATTTGTTAAACCCCACTTAAATGTACAACCAAATCGCCTTAGCCTTCCGTGTATGCGCTCATTTTTAGTGCATTATTGTTATTTGTTAAACCCTAAGTTAACTATCTAATTGATTACATGGTTGCTAAGTCGAGTCATATCCTTGTACATATTGTTTTTGGACGATTGGGACTCATGGGTAAAGTACTTATTTATGGAGTAATGGGGAAGAACATCATTTATTACCCCCATATGTACGTTAATCTTAAAAGTGCTCCAAGTGTTTTGATTTTCTTAATTCGAGTCATTAGACTAGTTGATTGTAAAGTATGTAAAGATACAAGTGTAAGGGGAATTTTCATCCCCTATGATGTATTATTTTGGATGGTAGGGTAAGAGTGTATGCAAAAAAAAAAAAAAAAAAAAAAAAAAAAAAATCGAAAAATCAAGAAAAAGAAAAAAAAATATAGAAAAAGAAAAAGAGAAAAAACATACGGACTACCATCCCGTTTCATTCTATGTTTGTTTTATGTTATTGTTATTTTTCATTTATTAGCTTAAGTTGAGTCTAGTCTTGGCTTAGCAACGCCATATTGTACATGTAATTAACCAAGATTGTTAACTCGCCACCAGTAAAACTTCCTTTATCCAACAAAACCGTGTATTTCATATCCCTACACCTAACGTTACAACCCTTTAAAAGACCTCTTTGATAGTTTATCCTAGGTGCTTACGCCATGTGGTGGAGGTTTGATCCTTTCCCAAGCCTATGGTAATCTATTTTGCTATGACAGGTAGTGAGAGATATCTTCCTTTTCCATATTGTAATTTATACTTTATTACACCCGAGAGATGTGAGTATCTAAACACTATTTGTGAGGTGCTAGTGTATGACCTCCGTGCTTGTCTTTTGATCTTTAGTGGAACGATTATTTGTTGTAATTACTTTTATATTAGTGTTAAATGACCCCTAACTTGTATTTTGACTAGAATAAAAGCGCATTTGCTTGAGGACAAGCAAATCTCAAGTGTAAGGGTATATGATGAGGCAAAAAATGATCCGTTTTTAGGGGGTCATTTAAGCCCGGAATTGAATTTATTTGATTAAATATTGCCTTAAATCGTTCCTTTTGTGATTTTAGGTACTTTGGGAGTGAAATCTGGAAAAGGAAGCAATTCGGACGTTTTTGGAGCATAAAAGTGAAGAAAACACCAAAGTCTTAATTTTCCATGCTATGAACAGTAGGTGACGGCGTCAAGAGCAAAATTCCATGACGGTCCAGTAGAGAATTGACGGCGTCACGAAGAAGGGCGTCAAGAGTAAAAGTCATGACGGACTGGAAATGATTATCACATGACGGCGTCAAATGTAGATCAAGGCAGTCCGAGAAGAGTTTTGGCGGCGAGGTGACGGCGTCACAAGTTTAGTCTTGACGCCGTCAGACCCCTTTTCCTATATATAGTTTTCTAATTTTCACATTAAAAAGGGAGAGAAGTTTTGGAGAAACCCTAAGTACGAATTTGGTGCGAATTTTACAGGTTTTTCAAGGGTTCCAAACCCTTGATACCTTTCATGTGTAATTGAGATAAGTGTTCTTTTAATTCAATCAATATGTCTATGTGTTGGTTGTCTATATCTTGTTCTTGTCTTAATTCCATCATGCTAGGCTAGATCTATCTTGTGTTTGCTTGGATCTAATGAAACCTAGATGTTAATTATGTGTTGATTACTTGTTTATACTTGTCTTGGATGAATGATTTATATGTTAGGCTTAAGAAAACTGGCAGATCTCCAATTGGTAACATGCTTGAACGTCTTAAGAAACATGAACCGACGCGCACTAGGTCTTTATTGGTTGTATTTAATGCATGAGCCACTGTTTATAATCCCTATGGTTGTGCTGGGCATGGTATAGGAGGAGATAAGAGCTCATAGGATTGGGGAGTTAAGTGTGCCACCCCATGAATGGTATTAAGGAATACGATCCGTCATCCATGCAATTATAACAAGTAATTAACGTGTAAAAGATGTCTAGGGAGTAGTGAAATCTGAGTAAACACATTTTCTCCACTTATTGCTCACAACTTTAGTATAATTTAGTTTATTTTCATTTCTAATATTTTATTTTGATTGCATCTTTAGTATTGGGTTAGTTGATTAGCAACTAATTCCGCCCAAATCCTTCAAACCCGAGATTTTTACTTGCTTTCATAAAATATAAAAATACAAAAATAATCATCCCTCACCTTTAGAACTAGTATTTAGGTTTTCTAATCCTAGCGACACAATTCCTAAGCTGAACAATCAATCCCCCGGTACTTGTCACTATACTATACTACAACGATCAGGTACACTGCCTGGTGGGGGTTGTAAGTTTCTCAAGATCCCTTGAGAGGTAAAGCCTGGTGCAATTCCCACGCATCAATAGGGAAGTAAAGAGCCTAAAGCGTGGCAAGATATCTTTAGTCAAGGTCCGATGGAACTCGAAGAGAGGACCTGAGTTTACTTGGGAACGGGAAGATCAGATGAGGGCTAAGTAACCGCACTTGTTTGTTGAGCAGAGTCCGAGTAGTGGATCAAACTAAATTTCGGGACGAAATTCTTCTAACGGGATGATACTGTGAGAACCCTCACTTTCTGGTTAGTCTACATCTGTCTGACCTTTTATACCATAAGATACTTAAATCACATTCTTCATTCCGAGCTCTAAATCTAGAAATCATAAAACGTATGCATAAGAGAACTCTAAGTTTCATTCGATTTATTAGACTTATGTAACTAAACTATATTATAAACTAAACTCTATAAGGTATATATGCTTGGATATTCATGATTTAGATTATAACCTAAGTTAAATTATACAAGTTAAATACTTTAAATATATATATATATATATATATATATATATATATATATATATATATATATATATATATATATATATATATATATATATATATATATATATATATATATATATATCCTAAGCACATATTATATGTGCAAGGAAATCTAAAAGCGACACATACTAATTCTTGTACCAATATCAGTGTACCTCTCATTCAAATAACTCCCTAAACCAAGTCTTTGTTTTCCCGTTATTTTCTCTCTTCCCACGTTCAAGGATTAGGTCAAGTATACAGTTATAAGCATGCTCCTCACCACTAAATTTCGGATCTCGTAAGACTCTCATTCATAATCTCTCATACAAACAAATAATTCTCTCAATTTCTCTCTCGATGCAAGCAGATTATAGGTCGAACAAAAGGGTTATATAGAGTGATTCTTGGTGGTGATAAGTGGTGATTTTTACGTGGGGTTTTATATTGTTTGGTCTCGTTGGTTTCTTTTCTTTTCTTTGTTGTCACGGGAAGGTATGTCATCTACCTTGTTCATAATTCTATTAACCTGTTAACGAATGATCATCAGATATGTATATGTATATTATATATCCAACAGAACCATGAAGTTATAAGTACTTAAGTCTTGATGAAATATAAAGGGTAATCAGTCACATAAAATCATGAGCTGTTAGTCGATTGATAATCTTTAACCAGAATAACATACGTATTATATGTAAAATTATTTATGTCGTGAGTTCAGTTTGTTAAGATATTGTTGTATCCTTCATAGTAAAACGTTTAACACTACATAAAATCATAACCTGAATTGGATTTTTATCGCGAACTCTTAACATTTTGGAAACCTGACTAATATGAGTATATCCCACATAAATTATAACCTGTGAAACAATTATCTCTTGGATTACTAATCACCATAGAATCTGATCTAAACTCTAAGATGTAAATCGTTATTTCATGTGTATAAACTGTGATTTCATGTGAGTTCTTTCAATGTTGGTAAGGGTCGTTATGGGTACTATTTTAAAGGACTATAACCAGATCATGGTGTCAAATAAAGTATGTGGGTGTGCATCGTTTGTGTGTCATTCTTGTCGGGCTATTTAATGTTCATGTGAGTGGTGTAATAAACATAGAAACCTAGGAGTGTGCATGTGGTTTATCGAGGGCTGAAGATCAGTTATATCGAATGTAAATGGGTTAAAGTATTGGAGTATATGTTGTCTCGTTATTATGGCTGTCATAGAATTGTGCATGCATGTGTGTGAGTTTGGAGTGGTCATAAAATGTGTGTATAAACTGAAAAGTAAAAAGGGCGTAGGTAAAGTAATGATTTGGTTTAAGAATGGATTGTTTGGTTTGTTTTGGTCTTCTAAATGTCGAGTGTGTGGTGGGGTGTATAATAAACAAGGGTAAAACATGAGTGTGTGTGATCAAATCTGGATAATAGTTAGACGTAAGGTTTATTTCATTCTCATTATTTCAGGTGTGTGTCTAATTATTTATTTAGTACGTGCATGTGTATAATTTGGTATGCTTATGGGTGAGAGTTAGTGGGTCATACAAGGTCTAAAAACATGGGTACCAACTGATTAAAAAGGGGTTAGAGTGGGGGCATATTTTGTCTTGTTGCATCTCGTTAGTTTGGTGGTCAAGTCGTGTGCTTGTGTGCGTACGAGAGTGTGTAAGTGTGTGTGTGAGTTGTTTGTTTCACATTGCATGGTACGAAATACATAACATTGTTTTTCTAAATTGGCTAAACCTTCATTTAGTATTAATAAATCCTAAGTTGGTCATTACGAAACTAAATTACACTTTAAACCTTAACTTTTAGAGTATTTACATTTTAAACCCTAAACTATAATAAATTGTCACCGTAAACCCTAAACTATGATATAGATCATATTAAACCGTAAGTTTACCTAATTATCAATAGTAACCTTAAAGTATCAAAGTTACTAATTCGGAAAGTTACTAATTATAGAAAGTTAATAAATTAGTAAAAAAAATTTTAAGTAAAAAAAAAAAAAAAAACTTAATAAAGGATTATTAAGTAATGTGATACCTAAATTGTGTAGATCCATTGAAGGAAGAGTAGCTGAGATTCTTTGTTTTACTCCTTGTGATTCACTATATTGGATTTGGCATTGTCTTTTTGGTTTCGAGGTGAGTTTTCGTGGCCCCATTTTCACTTATGTTTTCCTTGGGGGAGAATGATACTCAAGTTCATTTTATGCTATGCTCAACTTTTATTCCTATTATACAAGTGTGTGCTTATAACTATGCTAGGTGCTTTAGTAGTAGTATCAGTATATTCAATTTGTCATGGATTTATTTCCACTTGACACACTATGGTTATTCAAGATTATTCAAGACACATGTAGTAGCTCCAGCTGGTAGGCTTTGCATGTTATCAGTACATTCAATGTATGGTATTCAATTTGTGATGATGGTTATTCAATTTGTGCTACTTGCCCTATGCTTTATTTATATGCACACCTGTCTCAAACAACTATGCATGGCAACCTAGTTTTCTTTACTTTAAACCTACAAACTCACCAACATTATGTTGACATTTTCGAGTATCATTTTCAGGTGAAGAGAATAAGACTGCTTAAGGAGTTGATTACTTGCATGGTTTAGCGAGAGACCTTAGGCATTTATCTTTATGGACTACTTTTATGGCTTTTGAGACTTTGTTTCTAGTATTGGATATCATGACTTTGTTTGGTATATTTTTTACCCGTTTTGGGAGACTCTTTGTTATTATATGATTATGTTGTTATGTTCCGACTATCCTCGACACAAGTTCCATGCTTGTTCAGGAGTCGTCATGACCTTTGATGTTATTTCACTTAGTGTATTCTCTATTGTTAAGATTTTGAATTTAAATTAAGCTGAACTGAATTTGGTGTATCATATATATGTGAATTGATGTTTGATGATTAATTTGAAAACCCTAATTTGTTGTTGGAGTAAATTTTGAATTTTGGATTTTAATTAATGTGTTTTACTGATCATTTCGATACTTTAATAATATTTGAGAAGCCAGAACTAATGGGCATCGAATAAGACACTAAATGTTGATGTAAGTTGTGGATATATAAACAAAAGGTTCGAATTTCTAAAGTCAAAATTATTGATCACATTTGATCTAATTCTTTGTTTAAATCTTGAATATTTATTAAGTTCTAAGTTTGATCGGGTTATGGAGATTAGATTGTCTTAATGGTTTTTTTTGGATGATAATTCATCTATTTTGAGGTCATTTGTAAAAGGGTGGGTTTTAATATTTTATTAATGTTCCTTACGTTAATTTTGGACTTTATATAGACCGGTAGTAAACGATGAGTTAAATGCAGGTTTTAACTTGGAATACTGATGTGTGGGCTATGGGACTGGAGCTACATCTTTGTACGGTTATACCAGTCACATCTTCCTTCCTAATGGAGAGGCATTTGGAAAAGGCACCAGAGCACGTGAAACGACATTCAACATCGAGCAAAATAAGTTTAAATGATCTATGTTATAATGCTAAACGTGTAAAACGAGAATCATATATTGCAATATCTAACAATAGGGCTTGAAATTTATTTTTTTTGTGTTTTTTTTATCGATAGAGGCAGTCATTGCAAAATGATGGTTACTTTGGGATAAGTCGAAATATGTTCCGCCAAAACTACTTCTACAAAAGAACACATAAAGCCTTACATTTTACTTGAAGTTGCATTCTCGATGTATCTTAAGTGAAGTGTGAAGTTTAGTATAGTTTGTAAAACTAAATTTAATTTCAAGAGGTGTTATTAGTGAGTTTTTGGAAGTATAATTAATATTTTTCATAGACTGTATATTGATATTGCAATTTTTAAAATTTTAACATCCACACTGTAGGCATACCTTAGATTTATTAGGTCCATTATAATATGGTCTAAAAAGTTGTACAAGTAAATACTGAATCAAGCATAATTTTTTATGTAAATATTTGTAAATGATAGTTTAACTTTCCCGACCTGTTTCATAATGGTCAACTTTATTGGTGCTATTGCTACACTTTCAACTTACAATAGTTCAACATATTATACAGGCGTGATATAATAGTCCACAATATAACTAACAACATAATATAGTATTACCAAAAGCTTCATTATCTGTTTTTGTTTAAGAAATTAAAATAGAGACTCAATTTATGGGTGGTGATTAACAAAATGGTAGCAAGGCAATTTATACAAATCATCATTGGCGAATAAGACCTTATCACTTTATGTCACGAGTCATCAACACTCCCCTTCTATTCATTTCAGTAAAAAACTTATTTCTAAAACTATTAGTTATACAAGAACCCAAACATAACAACTTTAACAGACTAACAAATAATTGACAGAGAGATCATCAAATGGACCGCACGACTTTAAAAAAGTTACAATCAAATAATATGTACATTTTGTAATGGTATCAACAAAATGCAAATCGTGTTATGCTATTTGTTTACATCAATAAAAACAACTAACATATAAAAAAAAGAAGATACGATGGTGAAAATAAAAGATTCATAAGCAGTGGATCATAATAATTTTATATCAAGTATGCGTCATTGATATACATTAAAAAAAAAAAAAAAAAAAAAAAAGACAATAACATCTAAAGTAAATATGATCCATCTAAAAAGTTTCATGTGTTATACTAGATGAATACATGATAAAAGTTTTATATCAAAATCTCGTACTTATAACTAGTATTGAACCAACATGAACAACATCCAAAAGCCTCCACCTTCTATTAATGTACTCCGTAGCCTTGTACAATCTCTCTGGCACGATATTTATTGCATATCGTAACGTGTCAATTGGTTGTTGGTAGTTGCATCACAGAATCTGTGACCATATCTAGAACTAGATCAACTTGGTTGTTCTATTCGAGTCAAATGAAGCGATTGACACGCATATGGTCAAGTCTTGTGGGCTCCGAACAACATGATTGCGCTTGTAGAACATGATGTAATGAACATTTAGCATGAAATGAACAACACTTAGTAGTATTTGGACCACAATATATAGACACATAACATCAAGGGGGACAAAAAGAACCAAATGGAGTATAATGGTGGTTAACATGACCTATTTCTATAATGGAGTATAGTTCATTCTTTGTATGTTTGACTTTAGACCCAAGTAGTTTAAGGGGTATGTATCAATGTATGTGTCTATTTAGTGCCATTTAAAAGGAAATCTTAGAATTAATATTACATAGATATGGTTGAATTTCATGTTAGACATATGGTGTGTTTAGTGCGAAGATGGATACACCTACCCACTGGGCAGTTTACCCGGATGAGATGTAATTTAGTCATTGGGAGATAATGAACAAATCATTAATTGTGTTTTTATTCCTTTCAATGACATGTACATGCCACATATTACAAGCACAAGGGTAGACTACCCACTTAGTAGATTAAGTTTTCTCCGTTTAGTGCCATTTAAAAGGAAATCTTAGAATTAATATTACATAGATATGGTTGAATTTCATGTTAGACATATGGTGGTGTGTTTAATGCCATTTAAAAGGAAATCTTAGAATTAATATTACATAGATATATGGTTGAATTTTATGTTAGAGACATAGGGTGTGTTTAATGCCATTTAAAAGGAAATCTTAGAATCAATATTACATAGATTTGGTTGAATTTCAAGCTAGACATAAAATCTAACTTATGAATTCTATCATATTATGATATATTGTGTTTGAATTTTGCTAAAACTATTGCATTCAATTTGAGTTGACAATTTAACAATGGTGACTAGTTGATCACATCTCGTAATATAGTAGTTATAATACCCGCGCACTCGCGGGTTTATTTTTAAAATTTTTTTTCATGATATTTTTTTATTTCTTAAAAAACAAATAATTTAATCTTTTTGTTTGTTTGGTTTATGATTTTTAATTATATTTGTTTATTATTAAAGATAATCATTTAAAAATTTAATCGCATCCTATCTATATTTTTTTTTATATATCTTCAACTTATGTAGTATTGCATCTTATCTATATTTTTTTTATTTATCTTCTATTTGTGGAGTATATCAACAAAACAAATTTTTAAAATTTTAAATTAAAAATAATAATTAAAATATTACCTAATAAGAAAATATTCTTTTTTCAAAATACCTACTAGGGGTTTTGTTTTATTATATAAATAAAAGATTTACTCAATGTAGGTTTACTCGTAGTAGTTTACTCGTAGTATTTTCGTGAAAATTTAGTAGTTATATCTAGACATGCCAAAATAGATCGATCGGAAACTAGTGACAAAAATTAGTAATGTTTTAGTACGTGTCAAAACGTGCTACTTGACCCGCAAACAATGTTTAAGCATCTTTAGTTTTATTTATATGACATATTGGATCAAATATGACATCTATAGATATCAAGTCAAAACACATGTTTTTGCTTGTTTAATTCATATTAACTTATTAAGTTTGGTTATTTGACAAATGAGTGAATGCTACTAGTTTAATAGTCTATTTGAAAAGGTCAATGAACTTAAGCTAGCATACATAGTTTCTAACAGTTGATTTGACATCCTAACAGTTGCATAATCTTTAGGCCTAATCTTTAAGAACTTATGATCATATTAAACATGCATACTAAATTTTAAGTGGATTGTATTTGTGTCCCTTAAGGCATCACAAACCCTACAAGCTTATCTTTCATTATTCTAAAAGGCTTATATGCTTATTTATTTAAATTTTGCTTGGCTTCTTTAATCTATGAATAAGCATTTTCTTAATTATAAAATATTGATCACAAGGGGTAACCAAACGGTAATAATACCAGTCTTTTAAAGTGGGGGTCAAGGGTTCAAATCTAATGGGGAGAATATTAATCTCTTGGGGGCCACAGATGTTCATCTACACCGTCTCCGGGCTATCTGAAAGGATAGTCGCTCTGGAATTAGTCGGCTCGCAATATCGAGTCGAAAACCTAGGTGAATAAAAAAAATATATATTACACAACACTTTTTTACTTAAATATTTACACACATCTTTTTGGAATCCTTTAATGTTCCTATTAGAAATTTTGAACCGTTGAGCATTATCTTCATTGGGAAACATTTTCTAGATACTTTGCATCTTGAAATTGTAAAGTAAATGAAACAAAGCTTTAAGTCAATGCAATTATTTTGTTCAGGACTAACAATTATATGAACTTTAATATTGGAAAAATGAAGTCATTGTATAATGATGTAATCTAAATATTTCAAGTATGATTTAATGACGCCATTATTCAAGTGATCAAGTCATCCCTTTATGATTCCCTTTGATTTTTTTAGTTGTACGTTTTGCCTCATTAGAAAAACCCTAATCTGAAAATTACAAGTTTTGAAGAGTAAAATCTTTTTAAATTAATCTCCATTACATTTAAGACTTTCCCATTTAGTTTCCTTGTTAAGATCGAATTATCTATAACCATGAAACTTTATGTCATACAATATCTAAATTTTAAGCTTTGTAGACAACCTTTTAACCATCATGAAGGTGATATAGTAGTTATACACCTTAATATCCTCATAAGTGGTCTCGAGTTCAAACCTTTCTAGATACACATCGTGAAGTTTGCCACAGAAAGGATCAGAAATGGTCACGTGATCATACCCGGTTGGGCCACATACATTTGAGTCAAAACTCGATTTTCTCGAGTAACGAACGTTGATAATAACTAGGTTACAATTTTTGTAGATAACCATTTGTTTGATACTATTAGGATTGTCATTGAAGTTACTATTGCATGCAATGCATTGAATATATTAAATTTCTAGAAGAGCAACACCAATCGTTTGAAAACATTGATATCTTGTAACAATGCATTGTCACTTTCATCACTTATTATTCAACATAAATTAGATGAGTTTGCATTCACATGAAATGTATACGATCTTTTAACCTTTGACACTGACAAGAAAGATTCTTTATAGAATTCTTAGATTTCGTGTACTTTTAGCTCGAATTCAATGTGATTAAGTAAGCCAAATGTTTCAAGACGATTCGCTAGCATCGACATAATAATGTAAATTCAAATGTTTTCTTTCTTAATTTAGTAATGAAAGATTATATATTGATGTTAAGAAATTTCATGTGATCTTCAAAATCTTGAATGTTTGTATTTTCATATCATCGACTTGTTAAAATGGCCCACTTCTAACCCTACTTTCCATAACAATGGGCATAAAGAAAAGACACTTCAAATCTTTCTTGGACCACTTTTTGGTCTTATCTTTTTATTCATTCTCTTAGAAGTTGTGTCATGATAAACATTTTTTTTAAGGAAAAAGAAAAAGCTAGCTTATATGTATAGGGTGCGTTCGGTAAAAGTAGCAGCGAGCAGTAGCAGTAAGCTGTAAGCAATGAGCTATGAGCAGTAGCTCTGAGCAGTGGTGAGCAGTGAGCTATGAGCAGTAGCCACAACTCACCGCTCACCGCTCACAACTTCTTAAAAAAACATTGTAAAAATGAGCTTTTTTAAAAAATAGCAAAGCTCACTACTCATTTGCTAAACGAACAATGAAAATCAAAAAACTTATTGCTCACCGCTTATCATCTCAAAAAGCTCTGCGCCAAACATATACTAAAGTATGAATCTATGAGTCTATGACAATCTAAATGTTATACCATCTTTATATCCAAAAAGGGTTAGGTTAGTTGAGAAAGCCTAACCACATGCACCATGTTTGGGTGTTTTTTTTTTTTTTTTTTTAACGACAGGCATTTATTATTAAAGACCACGAATTTTACAATACACGTTTGGGTGTTGAGTGGTCATTTCTCGAAGAGACGAAGACCAAACCTCTGTCGATATTCCAACGAACTTTAGGCAGGATTTGAGATTGAATGCATAACCTATTTTCTTAAAGCCTGTCAACTGGTCAAATATATGGGCGTTTGTAATGAGAGAGTATCGTTCATTAACTTGTAAAAGTTGATCTTATTCGCCATTCTTATAACTAAAACAAGGTCTACCAGCATGAAGTGAAACAATAATCATCACCACAATCAAATAACACGTCACTATAAATCAAGAAACCTAATTACTAAGACATTCGAGTTTAGTTAAAACATCAACAATCAGACATTATTAAACACTTTCATAATCAAAAGAAGGGATAAGTAGGTTTAAACATCAAAGTCAACACAATCATCAACTATTCTCAAACATATTTAGAGGAGCAGAATCAAACACGAAAAAGATCAAAACACTTCGATAATGCGACAAAGTTAGTTCTTAGGTCAAACAAGCAAATATTATCGTAATCTAGTTTATATGATTAGTACTTTTTGAATCAAGTATTTGCTTTGTAACTAACCTTTTAGAAATAAGCTTTAATTTTTAGCTTTCATTTCTACATCTACAACTTTATCTATTGTCAAACATATCTTACCTTCACGTAAAATATATAGGTTTTTAACCTTATAAAAAAAAAAAAAATGTTGACCTTGTTTATTATAGCACATGTTCAAAACAATATAAATAAAAATGTTGAGTTATCTCTCATCATATACCACTCTATCTAAACAATAACTCAAATTTAATGGTATATCTAACAATAATTGTTCATTGTGTAAATCTTGATTTAGTCCAAAAAAGATCATGAAAATCTTTGACATATCAAAATATAGACTGCCCAAATTGATTATTCATTGTGTAAATCTTTTGATGTGAAACATTAGCAACCAACATGGATTTATGACATGTAATATATACGTATGGGTTGATAAATCTAATATTTGTTAGCTTAGGTCAAAATATATTTCCGAATCTTTCATAAGGCCAATATAAAAATCATAATTATCATCCATTATTTTAAGTACATATTGCTTAGTATAATACATGAATCAATTCAAGTTATTGTAAGGCCTGCAATTTGCTTCTTATCTCTAGTTAATCTAAGTGCATCCACTATTATGAACCTATTAAAAGGTTTATAAAGTTGATACCTCATGTAATTTCATTAATTTTCAAAGCTTTTCATGTTATAAACCTCATTCTACTATAGATAAAGCTTTTGGTGGTTTATAAATTTGTCATCTAATGCAATGTCATTAATTCTTAAACCTCTTCAAAATACTAGACATTTTCATGCCACCTAGACTTGAAATACTTGCTCACTATGATGTAAATTTTTTTGGACCTCTTCATAATTTCTTAGACCTATTCTTAAACCACCATAGTGGATGCTCTAAGGCCTAACAATTATTTTGTAACTTCAAATACTTTGATTAAGTTGTGCTCATATAAATTAATGATCCGTTTTCTCTAACTACTCGAGAAAAAACCTTTATCTTGTTTTTGTGGTTCTTAATAAAATATTGTCTTTCTTAAAAATAAAATAAAATAAAATAAAATGCAGTATCATTTAAGAATTAAGACGGTTAAGATCCTATATCTATTTGAATGTATAAATGTTGAAAAACGAGGTGGATCACCCGCGCGTTGCCGCGCGATGTTTTGCCAAAGAATGTATTAAAAAAAAAAAAAAAAAAAAAAAAAATTAACGGATGAACAGTAGAATGTACAGTAACTTAACGACCGTTAGTTACTGTACATTCTACTGTTTATTGTGAGGAGAATTACTGTAGCTTGCGCTACTGTAGCAATTGCTACAGTAACGCCTGATAAATGTTATATTTATAAATGTAATGGTGAAGGTCAACCATGGTGTCGTAACAACTAGGCAATTATTTAAACAATATTTTCTGACTAATGTTTACATTTTTTTTTTTAAAACACTATAATTCTTTTCCTGGAAAAAGTTGAATGTACCAAGTTGTGCATGAAATTTATATATAAAGGGTCCACAAGATACACCATGTGTTCTATTGGTAATATATTTATTTCTTTTATGACTTAAAACTATATTATTTATTTTGTGAGAAATAAAATAACTTCATAGTTCTTTTGTGCACATATATGTTAAAAAAAATGTCAATTTTTGGGATCAATTATTTAGTATTTATTCTGTCTAATTTTGGTGTAATATTATTTCTTGAATGTTACGTGTACGCAATTCATGTTAGATATATAGTTAAATTAGTAGCCGTGTTTATTTCCTCTTTTCCATTTTTGACATCATTTATCCTTTCTCCTTAATTTTTGGGTAAAAATATATTAAATCATGTCTTTAATGTGTTACTAGAAACACGGTAGTAGTAAATAATAGTTTTTATTGTTATCTAAATTAAGCAAAAGGGAAAAAAGTTTGTTGCAAAAGAGTATACCACAATTTTCGTGAGACAAAAAAGATTTTTCATTTTTATTGCATTCTTTAATAAGTTTTTCAATTTGATTGATGGCAGGCAAAGAAAGATTTGTACTATATTTTATAGATCTTGATTTCCATATTGGGAAACTCATCCTCTTTTACTCATGACGTGTCAAACTTATTAACTTGGGTATGCATTATCATTGTAAAAAGTTATTGAGCATATATAAAATGTAAAAATACAAAATGAATTCTATTTTATATATACGAGTATATTTTTTCCATATAAGTTAAAAAGAGAATCTAAAGATATGTACGAGGTATACACTCTCTTTATTGTATTTGTCTTTGGTTTTAATGGTGTGGGGACTTAGCACATTTCCATGTGTAATGTACAACTCCACATAATATTTTGACAGAATTTCGTGCATTCATTATTAAAAAAAAAAAAAAAAAAATTGCGACTCTAGGCCAGGTGTAAAGGTGACTAACATTATCATCGCTAATTTAGCGGCATGTAAAAATAACTACTTTTGTAACACAACAATTAAGTTTAGCTCACATACTAATCTCATAAATAATAAAAACGCGTTCGTACAAACAAGCTACAAACTCGGCCGGCCTCACTACAATGACGAAACATACTAGATACTGTAAAGGGTATGTAAAATATATTGAAGTTCATTGGTAGCTTCCAAGCAGTTGCAAAGCTTTCTGTGTGCATTTATAGGGACGAAATGATAGCATCCAAGCTAGACCTAATGAAATAAATACCAACGTTGGTTTTAACTTTGCATGCATTTGGAAGGTGTGAATGAAGCACATATATAATACACATATAGTCAAGAAAGGAACGTATGAATGAAAAGTAAATATAAGTTGTTAAAACTAATTTGAACCAATGTATACACACGTATGTTAAGTACAAGTGTATGTGTGTGCATGTAATTGTGTGTATTTATACGTACGTATCTTATATTTATTTAATATATATTGCTAGCTCATAGTATGAGATTGGGTGAAAGTCAAGTACTTTTTGTTTGACCTTTAATGGTTCGGAAGACGATGCACCGTCCTAACTTGCCTTGACTCGAAAGATATATCTATCTAATAATAAAAAATTGAAATATATCAACTACATATATACGAGTGACGACTATATAATATTGAGAGAATATCAACATAATATTACAAAATTTATGTCATTAAACATGTGATGTGATGACCTTTGACACATATGATAATTAGTTACAAAATTTATAGTGTTCTATGACAAAATCTTATGTTGACCCCACCACCTATGTACCAATATCATAAAAACTATACTTGTGTGTAAGATATATAGACTTCTTCAAAGTATAGTGATTTGTAACAAAAATTTTCTAAATACGTCCTAAGTTGTGTTTAAAATAATCTAACAAAGAGTTATATTTTTATTTACTCAAAGGTATATCTTTTTTTTTTACATTGAAGTCACATTTTGACTTTTTCTATTGCATGCAACTTCCCATTTCTATAAATATTGACATACTTCACCACCGCACTTTTCATCCAAGATAATCTCAATCCTTATATATATATATTCAATTCTCTCTTTGATCTTTATAGTCTCACATATTTAATCTTATCATGGCTTACCCTCATGTGCTTTATGCATATTTTGTTATACCTTTCATAATAAACATGTTAGTTTTCACAGCTCTAGTGTCATCATCTAGACCATGGCCTCCAAACACTCTATTCTCAACATTCGAAAATGAAAGTGCCATAGAAAACAATCTTTGTAAAGACACAATTTGCATGAAAAGAGCCTCTTCCGACTACGGAAAACTCGTGCAAGAAATCCCTATTGGAGTTCTTCGTCCTTCTTCTGTTTCTGATATCGTCAAATTAGTGAAAACCTCTTACGAATCTTCTTCGCCTTTTACTATTGCCGCTCGTGGCAATGGGCATTCGGTTAGGGGGCAGGCTATGGCCAAGGATGGGGTAGTGGTGGATATGTCAACTTTGAATAGTAGTAGGGGTCTTTTTGGAAATACTGGGATTAGGGTTTCTGGGGATGCTTCTTTAGGGTTTTATGCAGATGTTGGAGGTGAGCAGCTATGGATCGATGTGCTGCGAACCACGCTTGCGCAAGGACTTGCACCAGTCTCATGGACCGATTATTTGTATCTTACCGTTGGCGGTACACTGTCTAACGCGGGAATTAGTGGACAGTCATCTTTCCATGGTCCTCAGATTAGCAATGTTCTTGAAATGGATGTCATTACTGGTACATTTTTTATATATACTTGATTAGTACAATTATTGTTAATTTATTTATTTTTATTTTTTTGTATTTATATATGGTATATTTATCAACTTATTTGTGTTTATATTTATAGGAAAAGGGGTCTTGATGACTTGCTCAAAGGACAATAATTCTGATCTATTTTATGCTGTTCTTGGAGGTCTTGGCCAGTTCGGGATCATAACTAGAGCACGAATCGTTCTAGACAAGGCACCAAAGAGAGTAAGATCATCTTCATCATATATCGTCTTTGAGTTTTTTACACAACATTTTATATGAACATGTAAAAATTTCACATTTAATATTTGCATGTTGCATTTTGCATTTATTTTACCCGGGTAAATCCCCTTTACCCGATATTTGCATGTTGCATTTTAACATGTAAAACGTAACAAATTGTTATAACATGGACGCAATGGAAGAAAAATTATGTGATTATTATGAAAAATCTTTGAAGTTACAAAGAATATCCCTTACGCAAGGATATTTCCATTTTTGGAAGTTTGGAAAAAAGTCTTTCGAGTTCATGACAATTGGTAATGTTTTTTTTAACGGCGATTTTATTAAACTACCACTAATACTAGTAGTAAACACTTGCGTAAATAAACATGCACGCGGAAACAATAAAGTCGTAAACTGTTGACAGTTATCGTACAACCTAGTACTGAAAATCAGGAAAATATTCAAACGAAAAGATTCATGCAACTGTGAAACATTCAATAATCTTTTTACTAATCATTTGCTCATGTCTCTAAAAATAGGTGAAATGGTTTAAAATAATCTATAACGATTTTGCGAAATTCACAAAAGATCAAGAATATTTGATCTCAGTTGATGGGTTCAATTATGTGGAAGGCTCTTTGATCATGGCAAGCAGTCCTGCAGACAGCTTTTTCTCCCCTTCTGATGAATCTATGATAAGTTCTTTAGCCTCAAAAAAAGGCATTTTATACTGCTTAGAAGCCGTTAAGTATTATGACGATTCAATCCTAAATACCATTGACGAGGTTAGCGTTATGATCTTATGATCAACATATTAGTTCTATGTTACATTGGAATCTATAAGCTTATAAGGTACTTGTATGTTTTGCAGGAACTTCAAAATATATTCAAAGCACTGCAATTCGATCCTGGATTTATATTCAGTAAAGCTGCGTCTTTATTTGATTTTCTAAATCGAGTAAGAGCAGAAGAGGTACTACTTACAACCTTGGGGCTATGGGATGTCCCTCATCCATGGCTAAACCTTTTCGTGCCAAGATCACGAATAATGGATTTTAATCAAGGTGTTTTTATCGATATTGTTAAAAATCAAAGCAAGAGTGCAGGGCCATTTCTTGTCTACCCAATTAACCGAAAAAAGTAAGTAATTAACATCTAAAGAAATACCTAATAATCTTTATATAGGGGGTGTTAGAGAAATAATAAGCAAAGCCTAAACACCCCCTTAATCTCCCAATTGTGTTTTGCTAGTTTTCTGACACATTGCGTCTTGAAAATATTCAGGTGGGATGATAGAATGTCGGTCGTTATACCAGAAGACAATGATAATATGTTCTACACCGTAGCATTACTGAACTCGGCTGGGAGAACCGTTGATCCGGCAGTCATCGACAAGCAAAATAACGATATTCTAGAATACTGTAAAAAGAATGGGATCATGATCAAGGAATACTTTCCACATTACAAAAAGAAAGAAGAATGGATGAAACATTTTGGCAAGAAATGGAGTGTTTTTAAGGAGAGGAAAGAACAGTTTGATCCTAAAAAGATATTGTCTCCTGGACAAGGAATTTTTAATTCTGAATGAAGTTTTAAATTGTATAGCTAAGTATGCTATATAAACAATCTATGTTGGATTTATGTATAAAAGTAATCTTGTTAGGCACTTCACTTAATTCAATAGTTTTCTACCATTGTAGGCTAATAAAAGAATATAAGTTGTTGTCCATGGCCACCATATGTAAAATATAATTATGATGTTTAGTTGGATGTGATTTGTTAACATAATCCTTACTAATTTTTGCTTATCCTAAAATGAGGGAAACTCAATACACTAGACTTCTATACATATATAATGGGCGTAGGCCCATTTTGCTACACCATCTGATCCAAGAATAGTCAAGACTTTGCAATCTATTTCCATGTTAACTCATCCAATGCTTAAAGCTGGCATGACTTTGAGAAAGTCAAATCCGCTTATAAATGATATATTTTGTTATATCCAAGAGTTGCACTTATAGCACGATGTTCTGCTATGAAGTGTTGGATGACCGCCTTAGTCATTGATCGATCTCCTTACTATACTCAAACATGTGGTATGAGCCATAAAGTTTAACTGAAATACAGAAATTGGCTACTATATAGAGAAAAGAAAGTTACCTCTTTATGGTCATGAAGGACTCGGACAATGGCTAGAAGCCCTTGTTGCGGTAAAGCAACGTCTCCTCTGTATCCAAAACCATTGCCAAAAAAACCTTGATCAAAATTTTAACCACCCAAAGTTTGTCAAGTGTCATATTTCTTGTTTATCATTACAAAGGATACATCTATCGTAAACGGTGGTCATTCTTTAGTAATAGCACCCCGCATATTTGGTCCAATAGTTTGTGTTAAGTACCAATCGGTATACATGCTGTTTGATCACACACGGGGTGCTATTGTTAGAGTTTGACAATCAATATAGCACATACGCGGAAGCTAGGATCAATAATAACACGTATAAAGATAACTAAAACATAAATAAGAACATACCCGAAGCACTTCAATAAACCTTGAACTTGTGTAATATAGATCAATGATAAACCCCTTACCGTTTTGTTTATCGATCTCTTGATAATTACTATAGTGAGTAATTACCTCGTTCTTGTACACACAAACTACCAATGAATAAAGGTTTATGCAAGTAAACGTAAACACAAGTTTTGCTTATGAAAAAATCGACCCAAATCCCTTATGGGAGTTTAGTGAACAAAAGATATGAAACCCTAACCCTTGGCCTTGTATATATACTAGATGATTTCTTTGAGACCAAGCAAGGGTGGATCGACCCTATTGGGTTGGGTCGACCGGCCACACCCCCTCCAAGGGGATTCCGGATCCTTCTTGTCTCCTAAAATACATTCTAGTCCTCGTTCTTTCATTCCTTAATAATAGTTAATACTTACGTTTAATATTAATGATTATTTAGTCCCTCAAGTGTTTATAAATATATATATACGATACATATAACATATATATATTTATTTACTTTATTCTCGTTTGTAATGTGTGCAATCCCGAGGTCTCGGGTTCGATACTAGTCATTTACATATTAATATTTATACGTAACTTTTAACAGCTCCCACTCGTATATCTATTAATAGTAAAATGACATTGGTTGGCGTCTTGCAACACTCCAATGCCCCCAGTTCGACCTGAGCTAGGTTTCCTGGAAAACCTTTAATGATTCATCATTATTATTATCCTTTCGCCTCTAATACTACATTAATAAAGATGTGAGGTTCTTTATTAAATTCTGTTTCTCGTCTCTTTATGATTGAACAAAATTACCAAAACATCTGAACGTATTCCAGATAGACTTTGGGCGTGGCCACGCAAACATTTTGTCAACCCTACGAGGGGCCCAGCAGTATTAAACTTCTGAACAAATCAGAAGGAACGAATTCTCTCTTGACTACAAGAATAACCCATGAACTTTGTAACTATTCTGAAAACAACCCTTATGACTTCCAATTACGGTAAGCGGTAGATTGTTCCACAAAATGCACTACATCCATGACACTTATCTGGTATCTCAAGTCTGAGGATAACTTTAAATATGATTCTCACAATAAATTTAAATCATATTGTTGGGATAAGTCCAATACTCAATTCATTGAATATCATGTGAAATTGGTATGACTACGCATCAATATACTTTCAAGTATATCCTTAACCAATACTCAAAATTGTCTTAGTTTAATGATATTCCCATATCATTAATCGACAACGGACTATTTGGAATAATAAACTATTCATGGATCTTAAACATGCAAATATAGGATATATTATTAATACAATAAATAAATAAACATAACCAATACTTTATTTCATTAAAATTAATAATTGTACATTACATCCCTTATCCAAATACTAATCACAAATGGGCATGAAACTATCAGCTAATTTAAGTCCTATTCCTTCAGCATGCTTGTAAAGCTTGGTGCCAGGTAAAGGCTTTGTAAATTGATCAGCTAAGTTTTCATCTGTGTGAACTTTGAGCATTTCGATTTCACCTATCTCAACTTGTTCTCTGACATAGTGGTGCTTAATCGGGAAATGTCTGGTGCCTTTCATGATTCCAGGTTCATTGGCAAATGTAATTGCAGCTGAGTTGTCACAATACATTTTTATAGGTCGCTGAATCGAAGGCATAACCCCAAGCCCTGAAACAAACTTCCTAATCCAAACAGCTTCCATTGCAGCTTCTGAAGCAGCTATATACTCACTTTCTGTAGCAGACATCGCTAATACACTCTGCTTTCTGCTCCTCCAATCAACAGCTCCTCCAATAATGACAAAGACATAACCCGTCTGAGACTTCGTATCATCCTTATCACCTTTCCAAGAAGCATCGCAGTAACCTGTAACATCAAGTTCTGCAGATGGAGTACCCCCATAAACCAAGAACATCTCTTTAGTAGCCCTAAGGTACTTAAGAATATTCTTAACAGCAGTCCAGTGTTTTTCACCTGGATTCTGCTGATATCGACTGGTTAAATTCTGAGCAAACGCCACATCTGGCCTTGTGCTTTTCACCGCATACATAATAGATCCCACAGCCGAAGCGTAAGGGACTCTCTTCATGCGTTGCACCTCTTCAGGTGTTGAAGCACAAACTTTATTGCTCAAGCCATGTTGCTCTTGCATCGGCAAATATCCTTTCTTGGAATTTTGCATATTGAATCTCTTCAATATTTTATCAATGTAAGCACTTTGGCTTAATCCAATTAATCGCTGAGATCTATCTCTATATATCTTGATTCCCAGAATAAATGCAGCTTCCCCTAAATCTTTCATAGAAAAACAACTTCTAAGATATGCCTTAACCTTTTGCAAACTCAGAATGTCATTTCCCATGATCAATATATCATCGACATATAATATAAGGAAAATTACATTACTCCCACTAGCTTTGTGATATACACATGGCTCATCAAGATTTTGAGTGAATCCATACTTCTTAATTTCACTATCAAATCTCTTATTCCATTGTCGTGATGCTTGCTTCAATCCATAAATGGATCTTTTAAGCTTGCATACACGATCTGGGAATTCTGGATTCACAAACCCCTCAGGCTGCGCCATATAGATGTCTTCATCTAGGCTACCATTTAAGAAGACGGTTTTGACATCCATTTGCCAAATCTCATAGTCATAGTAAGCGGCTATGGCTATAAGAATCCTAATAGCCCTTATGTCAGCTACAGGAGAAAAGGTCTCCTCATAGTCAACACCAAATGTTTGAGTATAGCGTTTAGCTACCAAACGGGCCTTATAGGTGTGTACAATGCCATCCATATCAGTCTTTTTCTTGAAGAGCCATTTACTCCCAACTAGCTTGGCACCCGGAGGTAGGTCTACTTCTTTCCAGACTTCATTGTCTTTCATGGATTGCATTTCCCCATTCGTAGCTCCCTGCCATTTTTCCTTTTCAGAACTATTCATAGCAGCTTTATAACTTGTAGGTTTATCGAGATCCCCTATCAAGTTGTCATCACACTCCATGTTAAGACATAGACGTGTAGGAGCCTTCACAGATCTAGAAGACCTGCGAACGGGAACCACTTCAACTTCAGGTGGAGGACCGAAACTTTCAGGTTCCTCAGGAAGTTGGCTAGTGTTTTCAGAAGGTGTTACATCTTCATGATCGTCTTCCAGATCATATACTCTCCCACTGAATTCTTGAGATATGAGCTCCTTTTCTAAGAAGTCTCCATACCTTGCAACAAAAACTTTGTTTTCAGCTGGGTAATAAAAGTAGTAACCCATAGTTTCTTTAGGGTAACCTACGAAGATGCACTTTACAGATCTTTGTTGGAGTTTGTCTGCTGAGTCACGTTTAACATACGCCTCACAACCCCAGACCTTTAGATAAGACAGGTTAGGAGCTTTTCCAGTCCATACCTCATATGGAGTCTTATCAACCTTCTTTGTTGGAACCATATTTAAAATGCGAACTGCAGATTCCAAGGCATAATCCCAAAACGAGTCAGGAAGAGTTTTTAGATTAAACATAGATCGTATCATATCTTGCAATGTACGATTCCTTCTTTCAGATACACCATTTTGTTGTGGAGTATATGGAGAAGTAAGGTGCTGGACAATTCCCTCCTTTGCTAAGTAATCTATAAACTCTTGACTCAGGTATTCACCACCTCTATCGGATCGAAGAGCTTTAATCTTCTTTCCTAGTTGCAACTCTACTTCTGGTTTAAACACTTTGAATGTTTCAAATACCTCATGTTTATGTTTAAGTAAATAAACATAACCGTAACGGCTGTAATCATCCGTAAATGTTAAGAAGTAGCTAGCACCTCTCCTTGACACATGTCTAAGTGGTCCACACACATCTATGTGAATAAGACCAAGTAGATCATTAGCCCTTTCAATCCTATTTTTAAAGGGTTTCTTAGTCATCTTTCCAGCAATGCAGGATTCGTACTTATCAAATGATTCATCATTGATCTTTTCTAAAAGCCCATCATGTTGCAGATTTTTCATGCGATCTTTGCCAATGTGAGCAAGTCGACAATGCCAAAGATAAGACGAATCCAGACTTTTCTTGATTCTCTTATTGTTGATGCTATACATTGAATTATTTTTAACAAAAGCATTATCATTATTATTCATATCAATTTCATAGACACCATTCACAGCAATAGCATTAAAATAAAAACCACCATTTAAAGAAACTGAAATTCTATTGCTAGAAATAGTATGCTTAAAACCAAGGTTCAACAAACATGAAAATAAAATTACACCTCTAACAATTGACGGTGCATAATGACAATTATTTAAAGATAGTACTAAGCCCGAAGGCAACACTAAATCATAAACTCCTGTAGCTTCAACTCCTGCATGCGCTCCGTTACCAACGTGCAAGAATTGTTGTCCATAGGCCAGCTTTCTCTCAACTCTAAACCCCTGAAAGGTATTGCAAATATGAATGCCACATCCCGTATCATATACCCATGAATTCAATTTAGGAGTAAGAGTGAATAATTCAATCATAAAGAACGCACCTGATGAGCTGGGGTTACCAGCTTCATTCCTCTGCTTCTTGAGTCGCAAGTCATGAATGTAGAGAGGACAATTGCGCTTCCAATGGCCCTTTTCATGACAATGGTGACATGCCTGATCCTTCTTGTTTGGCGGATTCACCTTTTTCTGCTTAGGCTAATGTTGCTTCATCTTGGGTTCAGGTTGATAGGCCATGACCTGCTTGCCTTTGTTACCTTTCCCTTTGCCTTTGTTCACATGCGATTTCTTCTGGATTCTCCCACCATGGATTGCCAACACTTGCGGGGTAGGAGCCTTGACCTTGGCTGGTAGACTTTTCTCATAATCAACAAGCAGTGCGAGTAATTCTGAGACTGTCTTCCCCGAGCAGTGCATGTTGAAATTCTGCACAAAACCAGCAAAGTCCTAGTTAAGGGCCCTGTTGATCAAGTGCACTTGCACATTCTCGGGGTAACCAAATCCAATTCTGTGAAGCTGATCAAAAGATTCCTTCATCTCAGTCACATAATCTTCAACTGGTTTACCATCACCATGCTTGCAGTTGTGTAGCTTGTCCAGTTCATCATACAATTAAACTGCAGGAGGTTTCTCATAAGATTGCTGAAGTACTTCAAGCATATCTTTTGGGAAAAAGTACTCAAACTTCTTTTGCAATTGAGCACTCATGCTAGTGAGCATTAAACAAGCAACCTCATTAAACTTAGCATGTGTCGCCCTCCATTCTTCCTTAACTGCTTCTGCTGCAGTAGCAGCAGGTTCAGCTGGGCATTCATCGGTCAAGTATTTGATCTTACCGGTCGACCTCAAGACAATTCTAAGCCAGCGGTACCAATCATTGAAATTCAATTGGCAAACAAGATTTCCAATTCCTAGATCATTATGGGAATTACATCAAATTGATTCATCAATTTGCCTTGTAAGCATGTTTCATCCCATCTCATGCCTTAAGTTCTAGGTCTCACGCACAACTTAATTAAGTCGTCTACCTTAGAAACTGTAAAATTACAATTATGGTCTCACGCGTTAAAAGAATTTTACCTTGTTATAGTAATTTAGCCTATGTCTCACGTTTACTAAATTAAAATTCCAAGTGTTCCTTATAGATAGATGGCATGTAACTTAAATTATAAGGGTATTTAATTTTGATGTGTAAATCAAAATATGTATAAAGATGCATGCACTCATCTTTATAGCATAATTTTTCAAAACCTTTTTATTACCAATTCGTGAAATTAATACACAAAGTTTTACTTGAGGTTTAATTAAACCCTAAGATGACTTTCTACAATTATGATTTTAAAAGTAATTCGTTTAAGACATATTCAAGATTGTGATAACCAAAGCAGACTCTAAGGCTCTTTTCTAAGCCTTCAAATCACGGTTATGAATATCGTCTTAAAGGACTTAATTTTAAAAGTATATTTGTACAAAACATCAATCAAGCAAAAGTTTATGGATTCAATTTCAAAATCATGTAATAAAGTATGAATTTTGCTAGTCTCGCCTGGGAGTTGATTACCGTGCGAATCGGACCACTAGCGGCACATAAGACCTTGCAAGATTCTTACTTTATCACTTTTGTTTCACCGTTATTACTCCATATTATTTTCTTTTATGAAAATCACCCTTTTTATTGCTTACATCAAGTCAAACAATTAAGAAAACAATAAAAACAAGTAATTAAAAGAAAAAAAAAACAACTAATAATAATAACGTGAAACAATCAGCCACATGCAAACCTTGTTAAAAAAGATCATAAAAAATCAATTCTAGGTATTATAACGCATGTAATCAATTAAGGCCTTCTCCTCTTAATGGAGGAGAGTCACATACATTGACGTATTAATTGTGCAGGCCAAAATCAATATACACACCACATAGCATATTAATTGATTTTAATATATATGTATTGGAGTCTTCCCCAATTTTAGATCTATTAAAAAACATGTGACAAATAAATAATACAAACAAGATCCATGACTAACATGCATGTTTCGTTATGGATTAAACCTAACAATTAGTACATAGGTCACAAGTATGTTCACATAACCGGTTTAAGACCTAGGGTTTCTATGTGATTACAATTTAATCAAGAAAACCACAAACCCTAATTAGGGTTTTTAGTGGAAATCGACCCCCTCCCCAATGTTAGGGTTAGGGTTTTAAATTTTAATTAAAAAAATTTAAAGAAAACCCTAGAAAAACATGTATCTAAAACAATTAAAGATCCGATTTTTATTACGTTTTAGTAATCAATTACATGTTATCCATGGCTCGTGATGCCACTGTTAGAGTATGACAATCAATATAGCACATACGCGGAAGCTAGGATCAATAATAACACGTATAAAGATAACTAAAACATAAATAAGAACATACCCGAAGCACTTCAATAAACCTTGAACTTGTGTAATATAGATCAATGATAAACCCCTTACCGGTTTGTTTATCGATCTCTTGATAATTACTATAGTGAGTAATTACCTCGTTCTTGTACACACAAATTACCAATGAATAAAGGTTTATGCAAGTAAACGTAAACACAAGTTTTGCATATGAAAAAATCGACCCAAATCCCTTATGGGAGTTTAGTGCACAAAAGATATGAAACCCTAACCCTTGGCCTTGTATATATACTAGATGATTTCTTGGAGACCAAGCAAGGGTGGATCGACCCTATTGGGTTGGGTCGACCGGCCACACCCCCTCCAAGGGGATTCCGGATCCTTCTTGTCTCCCAAAATACATTCTAGTCCTCGTTCTTTCATTCCTTAATAATAGTTCATACTTACGTTTAATATTAACGATTATTTAGTTCCTCAAGTGTTTATAAATATATATATACGATATATATAACATATATATATTTATTTACTTTATTCTCGTTTGTAATGTATGCAATTCCGAGGTCTCAGGTTCGATACTAGTCATTTACATATTAATATTTATACGTAACTTTTAACAAGATGAGTTGATGGGTATACACTTAATTGTTTGAGTGAAGAATTTTATAATAAGTAATGAAAGGTTTTGTTTCTGAACTGTGATAGTTGGGAGGCATGCAACACATGATCTTAATTTTAGGGAGAAAGAGTGTGAACGAAAACCGGAATTGGTATTGTTACTAGCTCAATCACTTATTGTTGCTAATTGCCATTTTAAAATCAAGATTGGTCTTGTTACGAGAAACGAGTGCACCTTCTTTTCCAAGAATCCGAAGAAAGACCTAATCCTACACGACATAAGCTTAAAGCTTTTCTCCAGTTTTTTTTAGATAAATGGTGCTTTTTTTTTTACTTTTGTTTGCAAAAGTGGGGTCTTTTTTAGTTTTGTGGACCACTAGTCCTTTTATTTACTTTCTAAAGTTTACAAATTTAGCCTTTAACTTATAGAAGATGTTATACTACGTATATATTTTCCTTTTCTTTGGTAAAGGTGTATTTTAGCTCGTTGCAATGGCACTATACTTTCTAATAAAAGCAAGACTTACGGTTAAAGGTAAGATCGATATAAGACTTGATTGGTAGTTGTCTATCTCCTCTTATTGCATTGTTAATACTCTCTAAAATATTTATTGTTAATATAAGCAATTGGCAATATATTATTGTTAGCATCTTTCGTTACAGCAACAAGTAGCTTCCCTATGTAAGAACCCTTCAAATGAGCACCATCAACAGAAATCATAGGTGGAAATAAATAAAATGCATTAATAGCAGGCCCAAATGCCCCAAAAAAATATATCTTAAATGTAAAAACAGGTTCGATCCTCACTCCCTACAAATGGCCGGAGGTCCTTTCTACCTTAGGTAGAACCGGAAGCAGCCTCTCTACCTTAGGTAGGGGTATGGTTGTCTACATCTCAACCTACCCCATACACCGTGGAAGACGGTATTGGGACCCATAACCCGTGGAAGACGGTATTGGGAGTTACTTTTTTTTTTTATTTCATGAGCTGTGTGGATCATGAAACCACTTTACAATGTTAATGCTGTAAACAAACTGAATATCTGGTGAATATTTCATGAACTGTTTGATAAAAGTTTGTTTATATTCAGTTATTTATTAAATGAATGAACATGAACTTTACGTTCATTTAGTTAAATGAGCGTAAATGAATAAAAGTTACGTCTGTTAATTTATGTTCATGAACGTCCGATTGTGTGTTTATTAACATCCAATTATGTTCATTTATTTTTTTATGTTCGTATATCATATTTTTTATTTGTATAATTTCAAATCTGGTTTGTTTAAAAAAATACTACACTTATAAAACAAAATATTGAGCATAATTTAAAAAAAATTATGTTTGTTTTCCTACGTTCATATGTTCGTTTAGTGTCTTAATTAATAATCATAAACGAACACGAACAACTTATTCTCTTAATAAACAAATACGAACAAGAAAATTCGTCTGTTTAAGCGTTCTTAATAAACCAATCAAGGTACGACGTATGAAATTAAGTATCAGTTATTTTTTATTTATTTATTTATTTATTTATTTTTCGATTCATATAATTATGTCAGGCTCTAACTAAAAAACTACGTCTATAATTATTAATGAATTTCTTTTGTGTGGATTAAAAAGGTTATTTGGACAAAACAAATCAAGAGTGTGTTGTATAATATGAACCAACATCAGCAACCGGGAATAGAGCAGCAAAACACAGTACCAAAAAAGCCCGGAAATGACCCGTAAATAGCTTATAAGAACAGCAAACAAAACCCAAAAAGGACAGCAAACAGAAAGTGCACAAGAAGAACTTCTTTGTCCTTTTAAGGTTTCTACAGAGCCCGTTTGATTGCTTCAAGCCTACGTACTGTACACCCCAAGATTGATGCAGTCTCGTATCGGTTTATTGTAAGCGAAAACAATAACTCATAATGCACAATCGGTTTAGTAAGAAAATATTCAAGATTATGTGGAGTAATAGAGTTTAACATCCCTATTTATAGATGAAGAAAGCCAGTTTGAACCCACATATTATCAAACGGAATGATATATTCGGAATGATAAAAAACACACTATATTCGGAATGATAAAAAACACACTAAATCCTGCATACACTATTTTGAGAAAGTCAAATCCGCTTAATGATATATTTTGTTGAGTTGCACTTATAGCAGGATGTTCTGCTGTGAAGTGTTGGATCACCGCCTTAAAGTCATTGATCGATCTCCTTACCATACTCAAACATGTGGTATGAGCCTTAAATTTTCCCTAAAATACAGAAATTGGCTACTATATAGAGAAAAGAAAGTTACCTCTTTATGGTCATGAAGGACTCGGACAATGGCTAGAAGCCCGTGTTGCGTAAAGCAACGTCTCCTCTGTATCCAAAACCGTTGCCAAAAAAACCTTGATCAAAATTTTAACCGCCCAAACTTTGTCAAGTGTCATATTTCTAGTTTATCATTACAAAGGATACATCCGTTATAAACGGTGGTCATTCTTTAATAATAGCATCCCGCATGTTTGGTCCAATAGTTTGTGTTAAGTACCAATCGGTATACATGCTGTTTGATCACACACGGGGTGCTATTACTAAGAGAATGACCATTGTTGAAGGGATGGCTAGTTGTTATAGGCCATTGGATCATGCAGGCTTTTAACTTGGCATCATGCTATAATACTATATTCCTAAAGACAATAATTGATGGGTATACACTTAATTGTTTGAGTGAAGAATCTGTGACCCGAAATAATCTTCATACTTATGCTTAGTATTATTATTAGTTAGTTAAAAGTTAGAAGGACCATTTATGTTAAGTAGGAAGTTTATAACTAACTTCTAGTTATTTCGGTTGGACAAAGACCAAACCGAATGGTCACAATGGTTAGGCCAAGTCGAATGGTCACAACCATTCTGATGAAAAGTCACAATGGTTCAACACAATGGTTGAAACCTTATATATATGTAATTACATGTAACTTTACAATGGTTAATGAAATTTTAGTTTTACTTATTCACAATATTACTTTGCAACTCACAATCGATCCAGAAACATTGGGACAACAATTGGCATCAAGAGCAAGGATTCAATACACCGAAACAAAAAACAAAAATTCTGCAAACATCATAAAAATATTCAGAAACCGAAGCCAAGGAAAAACACAGGAAAAGGAGAAGGACAATCCGTTTTTCTTCTTGAGCGAGAGAGACAATCTGTTTTCTTTCTATTCTTCCAAAGAAAACATAAGAAAATTGAATAAGAAACGCGTAGAAAAGATAGTGCACGATCTAGTTTACGCAAGGAGTTGCAAACGCCAACATCAAGCGTATTGGTGTCGAGGAAGAAAAGAGGAGACTTTGTGTAGAACAAGAGACAACCGGTTGGAGATTAACACAAAGCAAAAAACGTTGTTGTAAAGAAGAAAAGTATACGAAGAAGATTTGCTAGGAGTACTCAAGATTGTGTGGAGATTTATTTGTTGTGTCGAATTTAACACAACAACAACAACAACGAGCGCAACAAAAACAAACAGAAGACCAGAAACTTGTGGTTTGTTTTTTCGTTGCAAAGAAGAAAAGGAACGAACGAAGAGTTTGATTTGTTCCAAAAGGTTACCAAGGCGTGGTAACATAGAACGTGTAAAGTGGTATTGTTTTCGTTGATCTTCTCGAACTTCTGGAAACTTATAGTTCGACAGCAACAATTCGAAAAAAGTCAGAAACTTGGTTGTTTTTCTGGTCCGAAGCAGAAGACAAGAAGAAAAGAAATCTCAGTCCGAGTTTTGGGTTAGAAATTAAAAGTCGAATTGAAGGGAAAGGAACCAAAGACAACGAGGCAAAACAAAACAAGGGAACACACAAGGAAATTCAAATCTGTGAATTATCACAACGAGGTCACAAAACAAAATTCAAACCTTTTGAATTTCGTTATATTTCATATTAGATACTCGTTATACTATTAGGATTCCCAAAAACTATTATTGTTCCCGTAGTATTAAGTATACCACAAAAGGGTAGAAATTCTCATTAAATTAGAAAGTGAAGATCATTAACACTTTCAAGATGGGCGATGACACAAACGCAACAACTACATTAAAACCCATAACACCTATTGCACAATACCAATGCCCTAAGTTGAAAAACACAAATTATACGGTATGGGCTATACAAATTAAGGCTATATTAGAAGCACATGGTTTATGGGATACAATAGAACCTAAGGAAGGCGTAGAAATAGATGATAAGAAGGATAAGTCAACTATTGCCCTTCTATATCAAGCGTTATCAGAAGATGTAATTTTACAAGTAGCAAGTTGTAAAAAGGCAAAAGAATTATGGGAATCACTAAAAAGGAGACACGTAGGAGAAGAGAAAGTGCAACAAGCAAAGTTGCAATCTTTAATGATAGGATTTAATGCCCTTCAGATGAAGGATGATGAAACCGTGGATGCATTTTCAGATAAGTTAAATGGTTACGTTACTAAGGCAAAAGAACTAGGCAAAACATTGGATGAATCACTTGTAGTTAGAAAACTATTAGACTCCACACCAGATAGATTCATTCAGATAGTAGCATCCATAGAACAAACTAGTGATCTAGATGATATTACCCTAGATGAGATCACTGGAAAACTCAAGGCATTTGAGGAAAGAATAAAACTCCGTAAGGGAAGTCAAGTTGAAAGTCAGGATAATTTACTATTCACACAAGGTGAACACTCAGATAGAGGAAAGAAGTTTATTAAACGCGGAGGTAGATCAAATTATTCACGAAGAAACTGGCGAAACAACAGACATAGAAATAACTCACATGAAGGAAACTCAAACTATAAGGGAAACCCTAATAAGAATACAAACAGGAAGGATTTGAGTACCGTAAGATGTTACAAGTGCAACAAACTTGGACATTTCATGAACAAATGTTGATAAAAAACAACAGCTCATGAACAATCAAACCTTATCTTAGAAGATGAAGAACCATCACTATTAATGACCGTACATGAAACCAAATACGAAAAAGTATTGTTGAATGAAGGCCAAATTCAACCAGGGAAATATGCTTCAAAGGATGAAAGCGTATGGTATTTAGATAACGGTGCGAGTAACCATATGACAGGAACCAAAACTCATTTTAAGGATATAGATGAAAAGATAACAGGACGAGTACGTTTTGGAGATGGGTCGTATGTAGAAATAAAGGGAAAAGGCTCTATATTGTTAGGCTGTATAAACCAAGAACAAAAGGTAGTAACGGATGTGTATTATATACCGAACCTTAAGAGCAACATACTAAGTCTAGGACAACTTACAGAAATAGGTTGTAGAGTTATAATGGATGGGAATAAATTGACTTTGTATGACAAGAGCAGAAGGTTGTTGATGAAAGTAGAAAGATCTAAGAACAGACTTTACAGTATTAAACTACGAATAGACACACCTATATGTCTATTAGCAAATATAGATAACCAAGCATGGTTATGGCATGCTAGATTAGGTCATCTAAACTTTGACGATATCAACAAGATGACTAGAAAGGGTCTAGTAGATGGATTACCTAGAATAAATCATGTAGGACAGATTTGTGATGCATGTTTATTGGGAAAGCATAGTAGAACACCATTTCCAAACCAAGCTAAATTCAGATCAAAGAACCCGTTGGATTTAATATATGGAGACCTTTGCGGTCCTATTAGTCCAGCAACACACTCAGGCAAGAAACTAATATTCTTGTTAGTAGACGATTGTACACGTTTCATGTGGGCTTACTTTCTTACTTCGAAAGACCAAGCCTTTAGTACATTCAAGGAATTTAAGCAAAAGGTAGAAATGGAATTGAGATTGAAAGTAAGGATGCTTAGAACAGATAGAGGTGGTGAATTTACATCAAATGAATTCACACAATACTGTAAGGATAATGGAATAGCTAGACAGTTAACAGCACCATACTCACCACAACAGAATGGAGTAGTGGAGAGAAGAAATAGGACAGTGTTATCAACCACAAGAAGTATGATGAAAGCCATGAAGTTACCTTTAACTTTTTGGGCGGAAGCAGTGAAACACGCTATTTACATACTAAATAGGGTACCTACAAGAGCCCTAGTAGATAAAACTCCATATGAGGCAATCTACAGTAGAAAACCAAATCTAGAAAACCTAAGGATATTCGGATGCACAGCTTATGCTAAGATAACAACACATCATTTAAAGAAGCTGGATGATAGAAGCATACCAATGATCTATTTAGGAGTAGAGGAAGGATCAAAAGCATGTAGGTTATATGATCCAATAGCCAAGAAGAAATATGTTAGTAGAGACGTTAAATTTATGGAAACTAAACCGTGGAATTGGGAAAAGAATGGAGAGGATACAAGTACACAAGACACATCTTGGACTAGTTTTGTGGTAGACGAAGTTGACAATGCAAACCAAATACCTATCAACATAGGAAACGATGACTATGTAGTTCCAATACCGGATCCGTTACCAGATCCAACATCAGAACCAAACTCCCCCACAGAACCAAACTCACCATTCACACCACCAACATATAATTACGAACCTAACTCAGAAAGTGAAATAGAAACTACTATTAGTTCACTTAGAAGCTCGTTAGGAAGCTCGGGAAGAATTGATCATACACCAGTTAGAGGATTAAAGGATTTGAAAGCAATCTACGAAACAGCTAGTGTCGTTGAAACACCTAGTTTATTCTTCATAGAAGAAGAACCTCGTAACTATAAGGAAGCATCAAAAGATAATAAATGGATTGAGGCCATGAAGATTGAATTGGATTCAATAAACAAGAACAACACATGGATTCTTACTACATTGCCAGAAAATCAAAAGGCAATTGGACTCAAATGGGTATTTAAAACCAAAAGGGATGCACATGGACATATTATCAAATACAAGGCACGGTTAGTAGCAAAAGGATACGTACAAGAACAAGGAATAGACTTCGATGAAGTATTTGCCCCAATTGCTAGGATAGAAACAGTTCGTTTAATATTAGCGTTGGCAGCATATCACAGTTGGCAAGTTCATCACTTAGACGTAAAATCAGCATTTCTACATGGTGATTTAAAGGAAGAAGTCTACGTTACACAACCAGAAGGATTCGTACAACCAGGAGAATCAGGAAAAGTGTACAAGCTTATTAAAGCTTTATATGGATTAAGACAAGCACCGAGAGCTTGGAACGTGAAGCTTGATCAAACCTTAAAATCATTAGATTTCAAGAAGTGTAACCTCGAACAAGCAGTTTATACAAGGAGGACCAAGAACTCAACAATTATAGTTGGAGTTTATGTAGATGACTTAATAATTACAGGCACTCCAAAGAAAGAAGTAGAATTCTTTAAATCCCAGATGGAAGAAAAGTTTGAAATGAGCGACTTAGGATTGTTAGCTTATTACCTTGGGATAGAAGTTACACAGACAGGAGGAGAGATTACAATCAAGCAAACAGGTTATATTAACAAGATCTTGAAGGAAACAAACATGGAAGATAGTAATGATACGAAGATACCAATGGATCCCGGTACTAAGTTGGTCAAGGCGGAAGATGGAGAATCAGTTGACGCAACTTATTACAGAAGCTTAATTGGAAGTCTCAGGTACTTATTACATACAAGACCAGATCTTAGTTATTCAGTCGGACTACTCAGCAGATGGATGCAAGAACCGAAAGACCATCACCTGAAAGCAGTAAAGCAAGTAATCCGATACATCAAAGGAACAAAAAAGCATGGCATAATTTACAAGAAAGAAGGCGGCTGCAAGATTACAGGATATAGTGATAGTAGCTATGGAATCAACACTGATCAAGGAAAAGGAACTACAGGCGTAGTATTTTATTTTGGAGAGTCACCCATTACATGGAGCACTCAGAAACAACCGACAGTGGCACTATCATCATGTGAATCAGAATTTATGGCGGCTACAGCAGCAGCATGTCAAGCATTATGGTTGAAAAGATTACTCAGTGAATTAACTGGAAATGAAGAACAAAAGATAATGTTGAAGATAGATAACGTCTCAGCAATAGCATTAGTGAAGAACCCAGTTTTTCATGGAAGAAGTAAACACATAGATATTCGATACCATTTCATTCGAGAATGCGTAGAGAATGGACACATCAACATAGAACATGTCAGAGGAGAACTACAAAGAGCATATATACTAACAAAGGCTCTACCAAGATTGAAGTTCATGACAATGCGACAAATGCTCGGAGTTCAAGATTTAACAAGAAGCAACGATGAAGATTAAGGAGGAGAATGTGACCCGAAATAATCTTCATACTTATGCTTAGTATTATTATTAGTTAGTTAAAAGTTAGAAGGACCATTTATGTTAAGTAGGAAGTTTATAACTAACTTCTAGTTATTTTGGTTGGACAAAGACCAAACCGAATGGTCACAATGGTTAGGCCAAGTCGAATGGTCACAACCATTCTGATGAAAAGTCACAATGGTTCAACACAATGGTTGAAACCTTATATATATGTAATTACATGTAACTTTACAATGGTTAATGAAATTTTAGTTTTACTTATTCACAATATTACTTTGCAACTCACAATCGATCCAGAAACATTGGGACAACAGAATCTTATAACAATTAATGAAAGGTTTTGTTTCTGAACTGTGATAGTTGGGAGGCATGCAACACATGATCTTTTAGTAGGGAAAGAGTCTGAACGGAAAACAGAATCGGTCTTGTTACTAGCTCAATCACTTATCATTGCAAATTGCCGTTTGAAAAAATTGAAATAGTTCTGTAACCACTGTCCTTGATCAAGCTTCTATTCAACGAAATGAAGCTTCATTCTTTTAATTGGATCACTAATAGGCACAAAAACTTTCACCTTAATTGGATTGAGTGGTTCGATAATCCTTGTAACGCACTTCCAATGTAATTGTATCTTGTTTCCCTAGCTCCTTGCTAGGGTGTTTATATACAATATCGCTGTTCTATTTTTTTCCCTCTAACCACTGAAACATACTAAACCATTTTTGTTTTAACTATGACTTTGTGGTTCAAATCAAGTAAACTATTATAAATTAAGATCAAAGTGACTGGTTATTTTTCTACTTGATCCACCATGTTATGGCCAAATTCTATATCATACAACCTTCAGTCTTCACATAAATAGACTATGACGGTTCTTTAACAGCTAAGTATGACTATTATTAGACTAACTCTAGAAACCTTACTATTAATTTTATATTTTTATTGTGGGTGAATGCAGTTCATGAATGTTTACAACACTTCAGATCAATGCAGAACATATTTCGGTATAAAGTACTCGTATTCTAACAAGTAAACTGTAACAGACTTAAGCATGTTCGTTGTATGATGTATCTACCTTGGTATTTTTACCTAAGGATTGGGTAGGGTTTAGGTGATGCATAGAAATCGCATGTTAATGGTTCCAAGAAAACTTCAAAAGATGATTGGCTCATTATAAAAAGGGATGCACCCCTCTCAACGAAATATAATTGAAACCAAACAGCTAGAAAATCATGAATATCTGTCAGCTCGAATCCTGTTTACATTACTGTTAATTATCAGCATGTGTATTTTTTTTTTTCATTATGTCTAGAGGGTTGATGGTGAATTACGTGTTGCTGATGGTGGCAGCTCAAACTATGTCTGATAACGGCATGCTTCTTCCTATTCTTGTTTCATATCGGCTTCTCTTCTCTACTGCATTAGTTCTTGTAGGGACATGAAGATTGTTGATTCAGTAAGGTGAGCAACTTGCTGCATGCATTTCACAATCAACACTGTAATTCATCAACATTATCCCGAACTTTCTAGCCATATTACGACTCATTTCATGCCTTGTGAACCACTGTGCGCTCATCAGAAATGTATTAATGGGTCATTCATTCTTTGTCATATAAGAGATTTTAACTTCATGTTAAAAATATACTTCATGACATTACTTGGTCATGTTATTTTCTTACAGTGAGCCAATTAAGTAGCTAACATGTTGTTTTTTAATCCATAAGGCAAAGAGAAACAGATATATACATGCACCTAACTTCAAGAGCATTGACGAAACCCATGATGACATCTTGTATAAGAGTTATAAATTGGCCTCGAGAGTAAAGAGTCTTGTGAATAACATTATGGATCAGATTGTACATGAGCAAATGCGTAGAAGGACGGTGATGGACTCGATGATTGCACATCACGGGCTCAAGACGGCGATTATGGGTTTTCTTAACTGTTATTTTCAGTGTTTTTCAAACTTATATTTACAGTTTACTAGTAAAGGAAAATAAATAACATTATAAATTAAATACTTTCAAAAGTACTTACTTTGTTAAATTTATTTTAAAAACACAAGGGTCTACTAAAAAAAACTCCTTTCGTTCTCCAGAGATACCTCGCCTCATCACATCTCCAACAAAGGTGTCACGGCAGACATCAAGACCCAATATCTGTTTTAGTTTATCAAACGTGTTAATATTATAAATTAGGGAATGAAGAGACTAAAAATTGATAGAATGCTACTTACTTCTGTTGCTGGAATGAAGGACCGCTCCGGAACATAATTATGCTGCTTGCCAGGCCTTGATGGTGGAACTCTCATTTTTGGGGGGAAGAAAGTGGCCCCTTTTTCGGCAGAGTTTGCAGTATCGCTTTCTGTCATGTAGTCGTGATGACATTTAGAAAGAAGAGACCAAGAAAAAAAAAAGTCTTTTGCTGATTTTTGCCATCACTGGAAAAGAAATTGTGTTGTAGGCATTAATGAGTGTAGTTGTTGCTCTTTTTTAGTTGATTACAAAGATATAACAACGTTAACTAATCAACTTCCATTTCTAAATAATGTAAGACTTTTAAGTTTAAAACATAGAACAATATATACGAACGTATATGTAAATACAAAGATATTTTCAAACGTTTAGATTCTTATTAAAAGTGAATGAAAGAATTTACCTAAGATTGTTTTGCAGAATAACAATCTAAGTTGAATGACAATGTTTGGTGATCTCCTCACTAAACTTAAAACAAAAAAGCAAAGCTATTGTTTAAGTAAGAACTATGCTTTTCCAACGGATATTTATCAAGGACTTAGTTCTATTTTGGAGGAGTAAATGCTCTTGAATATATATGTTTCACATTAATTACAAGAGATGAAACATTTACTTCTTTACAACATTCCTATTTATAGTCAAGATTCGAGATGGATACTCGTGGGGTAATAGCAGCGTGTCAAACTTTAGCTAGCAAAAGTAAAATGGTACTTTTGTGGCATTAAATGCTCTTATTCTTAAGACATGTCCAACCATGCTTTAAGGAACAGTGTTGATAATTTTTTTTTTTTATTATTTATTCATTCTTTGTATGTTTGACTTTAGACCCAAGTAGTTTAAGGGGTATGTATCAATGTATGTGTCTATTTAGTGCCATTTAAAAGGAAATCTTAGAATTAATATTACATAGATATGGTTGAATTTCATGTTAGACATATGGTGTGTTTAGTGCGGAGATGGATACATCTACCTACTGGGCAGTTTACCCGGATGAGATGTAATTCAGTCATTGGGAGAGAATGAACAAAGCATTAATTGTGTTTTTATTCCTTTCAATGACATGTACATACCACATATTACAAGCACATGGGTAGACTACCCACTGAGTAGATTAAGTTTTCTCCGTTTAGTGCCATTTAAAAGGAAATCTTAGAATTAATATTACATAGATATGGTTGAATTTCATGTTAGACATATGGTGGTGTGTTTAATGCCATTTAAAAGGAAATCTTAGAATTAATATTACATAGATATATGGTTGAATTTTATGTTAGAGACATAGGGTGTGTTTAATGCCATTTAAAAGGAAATCTTAGAATCAATATTACATAGATTTGGTTGAATTTCAAGCTAGACATGAAATCTAACTTATGAATTCTATCATATTCTGATATATTGTGTTTGAATTTTGCTAAAACTATTGCATTCAATTTGAGTTGACAATTTAACAATGGTGGAGACTAGTTGATCACATCTCCTAATATTTACTCAATGTAGGTTTACACGTAGTATTTTCGTGAAAATTTAGTAGTTATATCTAGACATGCCAAAATAGATCGATCAGAAACTAATGTCAAAGATTAGTAATGTTTTAGTACGTGTCAAAACGTGCTACTTAACCCGTAAACAATGTTTAAGCATCTGTAGTTTTATTTATGTGACCTATTGGATCAAGTATGACATCTATAGATATCAAGTCAAACATATGTTTTTGATTGTTTAATTCATATTAACTTATTATGTATGGTTATTTGACAAATGAGTGAATGCTAGTTTAATAGTCTATTTGAAAAGGTCAATGAACTTAAGCTAGCATACATAGTTTCTAACAGTTGATTTGACATCCTAACAACAGTTGCATAATCTTTAGGCCTAATCTTTAAGAACTTATGATTACATTAAACATGCATACTAAATTATAAGTGGATTGTATTTGTGTCCCTTAAGGCATCACAAACTCTACAAGCTTATCTTTCATGATTCTACAAGGTTATATGCTTATTTATTTAAAATTTGCTTGGCTTCTTTAATCTATGAATAAGCATTTTCTTAATTATAAAATATTGATCACAAGAGGTAACCAAACGGTAATAATACCAGTCTTTTAAAGCGGGGGTCAAGGGTTCAAATCCAACGGGGAGAATTTTAATCTCTTTGTGGCCACAGAGGTTCATCTGCGCCGACTTCGGGCTATCCAAAAGGGTCGTCGACCTAGGATTAGTCGTCTCGTAATGTCAAGTCAGAAACCCAGGTAAATAAAAATATATATATATATATATATATATATATATATATATATATATATATATATATATATATATATATATTACACAACACTTTTTTGAACTAAATATTTACACATATCTTTTTGGAATGAACATTGCTAAAGCCTCCAACAATATTCTCTTGCTAATACTTCTACACACAATAATATTATATATATATATTTTTTTCACCATTCTTTTTCTGCATTTAAGCCATCAATTCTGACATTTGTCAAGATTTGTGAGTAGAAGGATAAGTAGAAATAATTTGCAGAAGGAAATAGCATTTTCCTTTTGGAATCCTTTATATTCCTGTTAGAAGTTTTGAACCGTTGAGCATTAGGCTAGTGACAGTAAGGGTATGTGATCAAGTAAGTCGATCGGTTTCAGTCGATCCCTTTTTATGTGGGTATTCGGTCGAGGGAGGAAAGAAAAGGGAATAAGCCGCATGCACGATCGACTTTACATTTTTATTTGATTGTCATTTGATCCATGTGACCGTTGTTTATATATGTACATTTGAGGTAAAAACAAAAAACAAAGAAAAAAAAATTCATACCGTTAAGAAGTAGCCATTTGAAAAAAAAAAAAAAATCTTTTAAAAACCTTATAAATACATAACATAAAACACACTCAAATTCACAAACCTCAATTCAAACATTCTCTATATTCAATCACATCATTAATTCTTTCGAGATCTTTTTTGCCAAACTAGTTTGATCGTTTTAATGTAATTTGAATAAGTGTTGTAATGTTTTTTATTTTATTTGAATTAATATGTAACGTTTTAATTATTAATGAAATTTGAGTTTGTGTTAAAAATGTTTTTTTTAAAAAAAAAAAAAAAAAAAAAAAAAAAAAAAAAAAAACACTGAACTTGGTCTCCCTTACTGGGGCACTGAATTGTCTGCAGGTCGCTAGAGAGAGAAAGCTGACGTGACAAGGAAAAGTAAGGGGATTGAATCCCCTTACTGTGCCCAGCCTTATCTTCATTGGGAAACATTTTCTAGATACTTTGCATCTTGAAATTGTAAAGTAAATGAAACAAAGCTTTAAGTCAATGCAATTATTTTGTTCAGGACTAACAATTATATAAGCTTTAATATTGGAAAAATGAAGTCATTGTATAATGATGTAATCTAAATATTTCAAGTATGATTTAATGACGCCATTATTCAAGTGATCAAGTCATCCCTTTATGATTCCCTTTGATTTTTTAGTTGTTTTGCCTCCTTAGAAAAACACTAATGTGAAACTTACAAGTTTTGAAGTGTAAAAACTTTTTAAACTAATCTCCATGACATTTTAGACTTTTCATCTTAGTTTTCCTTGTTAAGAATTATCTATCATCATGAAACTTTATGTCATACAATATCTAAATTTTAAGCTTTGTAGATAACCTTTTAACCATCACGAAGGTGATATAGTAGTTATACACCTTAATGTCCTCATAAGTGGTCTCGGGTTCAAACCTCTCTAGATACACATCGTGAAGTTTGCCACAGAAAGGATCAGAAATGGTCACGTGATCATACCCGGTTGGGCTACATACATTTGAGTCAAAACTCGATTTTCTCGAGTAACGAACATTGATAATAACTAGGTTACAATTTTTGTAGATAACCATTTGTTTGACACTATTAGGATTGTCAATGAAGTTACTATTGCATGCAATGCATTGAATATATTAAATTTCTAGAAGAGCAACACCAATCGTTTGAAAACATTGATATCTTGTAACAATGCATTGTCACTTTCATCACTTATTATTCAACATAAATTAGATGAGTTTGCATTCACATGAAATGTATACGATCTTTTAACCTTTGACACTGACAATAAAGATCATATCCTTTATAGAATTCTTAGATTTCGTGTACTTTTAGCTAGAATTCAATGTGATTTAGTAAGCCAAATCTTTCAAGACGATTCGCATCGACATAATAATGTAAATTCAAATGTTTTCTTTCTTAATTTAGTAATGAAAGATTATATATTGATGTTAAGAAATTTCATATGATCTTCAAAAATCTTGAATGTTTGTATTTTCATATCATCAACTTGGTAAAATGGCCCACTTCCAACCCTACTCTCCATAACAATGGGTAAAAAAGAAAGACACTTCAAATCTTTCTTGGACCACTTTTTGGTCTTCTCTTTTTATTCATTCTTTCAATAGTTATGTCATGATAAACAATTTTTTTGAGGGAAAAAGAAAAAGCAAGCTCATATCCGAAGGTCCTTTTCTACCTTTGGTAAAACCGGAAGTAGCATCTCTACTTTAAATAGGGGTAAGACTGTCTACGTCTCAACCTCTCCCATATACTGTGGAAGACGGTATTGGGAGTTACTTTATTTTACCTTTTTTTATATGTATAGTCTTTTTGGGTATACTAAAGTATGGATCTATAAGTCTATGACAATCTAAATGTTATACCATCTTTATATCCAAAAAGGGTTAGATTAGTTGAGAAAGCCTAACCACATGCACCATGTTTGGGTGTTTTTTTTAACGACTGGCATTTATTATTAAAAACCACGAATTTTACAATACATGTTTGGGTGTTGAGTGGTCATTTCTCGAAGAGACGAAGACCAAACCTCTATTCCAACGAACTTTAGGCAGGATTTGAGATTGAATGCATAACCTATTTTCTTAAAGCCTGTCAACTGGTCAAATATATGGGCGTTTGTAATGAGAGAGTATCGTTCATTAACTTGTAAAAGTTAATCTTATTCGCCATTCTTATAACTAAAACATGGTCTAACATGAAGTGAAACAATAATTATCACCACAATCAAATAGCATGTCACTATAAATCTAGAAACCTAATTACTAATTTATCTAGACTTTGGAGTTTAGTTCAAACATCAACAATCAGACATTATTAAACACTTTCATAATCAAAAGAAGGGATATAAGTAGGTTTAAACAATCAAAGTCAACCCAATCATCAACTATTATCAAACATATTTAGAGGAGCAGAATCAAACACGAAAAAGATCAAAACACTTCGATAATGCGACAAAGTTAGTTCATAGGTCAAACAAGCAAATATTATCGTAATCTAGTTTATATGATTAGTACTTTTTGAATCCAAGTATTTGCTTTGTAACTAACCTTTTAGAAATAAGCTTTAATTTTTAGCTTTCGTTTCTACATCTACAACTTTATCTCCAGTGCGACATCAGTTTATTTTGTCAAACATATCTTACGTTCACGTGAAATATATAGGTTTTTAACCTTCAAAAAAAAATTCCTTACATCTCAAGATTTGTTGACCCTTGTTTATTATAGATTTATAGCACATAATCAAAACACTATAAATAAAAAGGCTGAGTTATATTACATCATATACCACTCTATCTAAACAATAACTCAAATAAATGGCATATATAACAATAATTGTACTTCATTGTGTAAATCTTGATTTAGTCCAAGCAAAGATCATGAAAATCTTTGACATAACAAAAAATAGACTGACCAAGTTGATTATTCATTGTGTAAATCTTTTGATGTGAAACATTAGCAACCAACATGGATTTATGACATGTAATATATACGTATGGGTTGATAAATCTAATATTTGTTAGCTTAGGTCAAAATATATTTCCTAATCTTCTTTAATAAGGCCAATATAAAAGTCATAATTATCATCCATTATTTTAAGTACATATTGCTTAGTATAATACATGAATCAATTCAAGTTATTGTAAGGCCTGCAATTTGCTTCTTATCTCTAGTTAATCTAAGGCCTAACAATTATTTTGTAACTTCAAATACTTTGATTAAGTTGTGCTCATATAAATTAATGATCCGTTTTCTCTAACTACTCGAGAAAAAACCTTTATCTTGTTTTTGTGGTTCTTAATAAAATGTTGTCTTTCTGAAAAAAAAAATAAATAAATAAAATAAAAATAAAATGCAGTATTATTTAAGAATTAAGACGGTTAAGATCCTATATCTATTTGAATGTAGAAATGTTGAAAAATGTAATGGTGAAGGTCAACCATCGTGTCGTAACAACTAGGCAATTATTTAAACAATATTTTTTGACTAATGTTTACATTAATTTAAAAAAAAAAAAAAAAAAAAAAAAAAAAAAAAAAAAAACTATAATTCTTTTCCTGGAAAACGTTGAATGTACCAAGTTGTTCATGAAATTTATATATCAAGGGTCCACAAGATACGCCATGTGTTCTATTGATAATATATTTATTTCTTTTATGACTTAAAACTATATTATTTATTTTGTGAGAAATAAATAACTTCATACTTCTTTTGTGCACATATATGTTAAAAAAATGTCAATTTTTGGGATCAATTATTTAGTATTTATTCTGTCTAATTTTGGTGTAATATTATTTCTTGAATGTTACGTGTACGCAATTCATGTTAGATATATAGTTAAATTAGTAGCCGTGTTTATTTTCTCTTTTCCATTTTTGACATCATTTATCCTTTCTCCTTAATTTTTGGGTAAAAATATATTAAATCATGTCTTTAATGTGTTACTAGAAACACGGTAGTAGTAAATAATAGTTTTTATTGTTATCTAAATTAAGCAAAAGGGAAAAAAGTTTGTTGCAAAAGAGTATACCACAATTTTCGTGAGACAAAAAAGATTTTTCATTTTTATTGCATTCTTTAATAAGTTTTTCAATTTGTTTGATGGCAGGCAAAGAAAGATTTGTACTATATTTTATAGATCTTGATTTCCATATTGGGAAACTCATCCTCTTTTACTCATGACGTGTCAAACTTATTAACTTGGGTATGCATTATCATTGTAAAAAGTTATTGAGCATATATAAAATGTAAAAATACAAAATGAATTCTATTTTATATATATATTTTTTCCATATAAGTTAAAAAGAGAATCTAAAGATATGTACGAGGTATACACTCTCTTTATTGTATTTGTCTTTGGTTTTAATGGTGTGGGGACTTAGCACATTTCCATGTGTAATGTACAACTCCACATAATATTTTGACAGAATTTCGTGCATTCATTATTAAAAAAAAAAAAAAAAAAAAAAAAATTGCGACTCTAGGCCAGGTGTAAAGGTGACTAACATTATCATCGCTAATTTAGCGGCCTGTAAAAATAACTACTTTTGTAACACAACAATTAAGTTTAGCTCACATACTAATCTCATAAATAATAAAAACGTGTTCGTACAAACAAGCTACAAACTCGGCCGGCCTCACTACAATGACGAAACATACTAGATACTATAACGGGTATGTAAAATATATAGAAGTTCATTGGTAGCTTCCAAGCAGTTGCAAAGCTTTCTGTGTGCATTTATAGGGACGAAATGATAGGATCCAAGCTAGACCTAATGAAATAAGTACCAACATTGGTTTTAAGTTTGCATGCATTTGCAAGGTGTGAATGAAGCACATACATAATACATTGGTCAATAGTAGCTAGGTTCTATTTAAATGCAATAAACAAGAAAGGAACGTATGAACGAAAAGTAAATATAAGTCGTTGTTAAAACTAATTTGAACCAATGTATACACACGTATGTTAAGTACAAGTGTGTGTGTGCATGTAATTGTGTGTATTTATACGTACGTATCTTATATTTATTTAATATATATTGCTAGCTCATAGTATGAGATTGGGTGAAAGTCAAGTACTTTTTGTTTGACCTTTAATGGTTCGGAAGACGATGCACCGTCCTAACTTGCCTTGACTCGAAAGATATATCTATCTAATACTAAAAAATTGAAATAAATCAACTACATATATACGAGTGACGACTATATAATATTGAGAGAATATTAACATAATATTACAAAATTTATGTCATTAAACATGTGATGTGATGACCTTTGACACATATGAAAATTAGTTGCAAAATTTATGTAGTTTTCTATGACAAAATCTTATGTTGACCCCACCTACGTACCAATATCATAAAACTATACTTGTGTCTAAGATATATAGACTTCTTCAAACTATAGTGATTTGTAACAAAATTTTTCTAAATACGTCCTAAGTTATATGTTTAAAATAATCTAACAAAGAGTTATATTTTTATTTACTCAAAGGTATATCTTTTTTTTACATTGAAGTCACATTTTGACTTTTTCTATTGCATGCAACTTCCCATTTCTATAAATATTGACATACTTCACCACCGCACTTTTCATCCAAGATAATCTCAATCCTTATATATATATATATATATATATATATATATATATATATATATATATATATATATATATATATATATATATATATATATTCAATTCTCTCTTTGATCTTTATAGTCTCACATATTTAATCTTATCATGGCTTACCCTCATGTGCTTTATGCATATTTTGTTATACCTTTCATAATAAACATGTTAGTTTTCACAGCTCTAGTGTCATCATCTAGGCCATGGCCTCAAAACACTCTATTCTCAACATTTGAAAATGAAAGTGCCATAGAAAACAATCTTTGCAAAGACACAATTTGCATGAAAATAGCCTCTTCCGACTACGGAAAACTCGTGCAAGAAATCCCTATTGGAGTTCTTCGTCCTTCGTCTGTTTCTGATATCGTTAAACTAGTGAAAACCTCTTACGACTCTCCTTCTCCTTTTACTATTGCCGCTCGTGGCAATGGGCATTCGGTTAGGGGGCAGGCTATGGCCAAGGATGGGGTGGTGGTGGATATGTCAACTTTGAATAGTAGTAGGGGTCTTTTTGGAAATACTGGGATTAGGGTTTCTGGAGATGCTTCTTTAGGGTTTTATGCAGATGTTGGAGGTGAGCAGCTGTGGATCGATGTGTTGCGAACCACGCTTGCGCAAGGACTTGCACCAGTCTCATGGACTGATTATTTGTATCTTACCGTTGGTGGTACACTGTCTAACGCGGGAATTAGTGGACAGTCATCTTTCCATGGTCCTCAGATTAGCAATGTTCTTGAAATGGATGTCATTACTGGTATATTTTTATATAGACTTGATTAGTACAATTATAATTTATTTTATTATTATTTTTGTATTTATGATGGTATATTTATCAACTTATTTGTGTATTTATAGGAAAAGGGGAATTGATGACTTGCTCAAAGGACAATAATTCTGATCTATTTTATGCTGTTCTTGGAGGTCTTGGCCAGTTTGGGATCATAACTAGAGCACGAATCGTTCTAGACAAGGCACCAAAGAGAGTAAGATCATCTTCATCATATATCGTCTTTGAGTTTTTTACACAACATTTTATATGAACATGTAACAATTTCACATGTTAATATTTGCATCTTGCATTTTGCATTTATTTTACCAGGGTAATCCCCTTTACCTGATATTTGCATGTTGCATTTTAACATGTAAAACGTAACAAATTGTTATAACATGGACGCAATGGAAGAAAAATTATGTGATTATTAAGAAAAATCTTTGAAGTTACAAAGAATATCCCTTACGCAAGGATATTTCCATTTTTGGAAGTTCGGAAAAAAGTCTTTCGAGTGCATGACTATTGGTAATGTTTTTTTTAACGGCGATTTTATTAAACTATCACTAATACTAGTAGTAAATACTTGAGTAAATAAACATGCACGCGAAAATAATAAAGTCATAAACGTACTGTTGACAGTTATCGTACAACCTAGTACTGAAAATCAGGAAAATATTCAAACGAAAAGATTCATGCAACTGTGAAACATTCAATAATCTTTTTACTAATCATTTGCTCATGTATCTAAAAATAGGTGAAATGGTTTAAAATAATCTATAACGATTTTGCGAAATTCACAAAAGATCAAGAATATTTGATCTCAGTTGATGGGTTCAATTATGTGGAAGGCTCTTTGATCATGGCAAGCAGTCCTGCAGACAGCTTTTTCTCCCCTTCTGATGAATCTATGATAAGTTCTTTAGTCTCAAAAAAAGGCATTTTATACTGCTTAGAAGCCGTTAAGTATTATGAGGATTCAATCCTAAATACCATTGACGAGGTAATTAGCGTTATGATCTTATGATCAACATATTAGTTCTATGTTACATTGGAATCTATAAGCTTATAAGGTACTTGTATGTTTTGCAGGAACTTCAAAATATATTCAAAGCACTGCATTTCGATCCTGGATTTATATTCAGTAAAGCTGCGTCTTTATTTGATTTTCTAAATCGAGTAAGAGCAGAAGAGGTACTACTTACAACCTTGGGGCTATGGGATGTCCCTCATCCATGGCTAAACCTTTTCGTGCCAAGATCACGAATAATGGATTTTAATCAAGGTGTTTTTATCGATATTGTTAAAAATCAAAGCAAGAGTGCAGGGCCATTTCTTGTCTACCCAATTAACCGAAAAAAGTAAGTAATTAACATCTAAAGAAATACCTAATAATCTTTATATAGGGGGTGTTAGAGAAATAATAAGCAAAGCCTAAACCCCCCCTTAATCTCCCAATTGTGTTTTGCTAGTTTTCTGACACATTGCGTCTTGAAAATATTCAGGTGGGATGATAGAATGTCGGTCGTTATACCAGAAGACAATGATAATATGTTCTACACCGTAGCATTACTGAACTCGGCTGGGAGAACCGTTGATCCGGCAGTCATCGACAAGCAAAATAACGATATTCTAGAATACTGTAAAAAGAATGGGATCATGATCAAGGAATACTTTCCACATTACAAAAAGAAAGAAGAATGGATGAAACATTTTGGCAAGAAATGGAGTGTTTTTAAGGAGAGGAAAGAACAGTTTGATCCTAAAAAGATATTGTCTCCTGGACAAGGAATTTTTAATTCTGAATGAAGTTTTAAATTGTATAGCTAAGTATGCTATATAAACAATCTATGTTGGATTTATGTATAAAAGTAATCTTGTTAGGCACTTCACTTAATTCAATAGTTTTCTACCATTGTAGGCCAATAAAAGAATATAGGTTGTTGTCCATGGCCACCATATGTAAAATATAATTATGATGTTTAGTTAGATGTGATTTGTTAACATAATCTTTACTAATTTTTGCTTATCCTAAAATGAGGGAAACTCAATACACTAGACTTCTATACATATATAATGGGCTTAGGCCCATTTTGCTGCACCATCTGATCCAAGAATAGTCGAGACTTTGCAATCTATTTCAATGTTAACTCATCCAATGCTTAAAGCTGGCATGACTTTGAGAAAGTCAAATCCGCTTATAAATGATATATTTTGTTATATCCAAGAGTTGCACTTATAGCAGGATGTTCTGCTGTGAAGTGTCGGATCACCGCCTTAAAGTCATTGATCGATCTCCTTACTATACTCAAACATGTGATATGAGCCTTAATTTTTCCCTGAAATACAGAAATTGGCTACTATATAGAGAAAAGAAAGTTACCTCTTTATGGTGATGAAGGACTCGGACAATGGCTGCATCATCCATAGCGTCTTGGTTAATTTTCTGTCCTAGCTAGAAGCCCTTGTCTCGTAAAGCAACGTCTCCTCCGTATCCAAAACCGTTGTGTGTTTATTAACATCCAATTATGTTCATTTATTTTTTTTATGTTCGTATATCATATTTTTTATTTGTATAATTTCAAATCTGGTTTGTTTAAAAAAAAACTACACTTATAAAACAAAATATTGAGCATAATTTAAAAAAGATTATGTTTGTTTTCCTACGTTCATATGTTCGTTTAGTGTCTTAATTAATAATCATAAACGAACACGAACAACTTATTTTCTTAATAAACAAATACGAACAAGAAAATTCGTCTGTTTAAGCGTTCTTAATAAACCAATCAAGTTACGACGTATGAAATTAAGTATAAGTTTTTTTTTTTTTTTTTTTTTTTTTTTTTTTTTTTTTTTTTTTTCGATTCATATAATTATGTCAGGCTCTAACTAAAAAACTACGTCTATAATTATTAATGAATTTCTTTTGTGTGGATTAAAAAGGTTATTTGGACAAAACAAATCAAGAGTGTGTTGTATAATATGAACCAACATCAGCAACCGGGAATAGAGCAGCAAAACACAGTACCAAAAAAGCCCGGAAATGACCCGTAAATAGCTTATAAGAACAGCAAACAAAACCCAAAAAGGACAGCAAACAGAAACTGCACAAGAAGAACTTCTTTGTCCTTTTAAGGTTTCCACAGAGCCCGTTTGATTGCTTCAAGCCTACGTACTGTACACCCCAAGATTGATGCAGTCTCGTACCGGTTTATTGTAATCGAAAACAATAACTCATAATGCACAATCGGTTTAGTAAGAAAATATTCAAGATTATGTGGAGTAATAGAGTTTAACATCCCTATTTATAGATGAAGAAAGCCAGTTTGAACCCACATATTATCAAACGGAATGATATATTCGGAATGATAAAAAACACACTATATTCGGAATGATAAAAAACACACTAAATCCTGCATACACTATTTTGAGAAAGTTAAATCCGCTTAATGATATATTTTGTTTGAGTTGCACTTATAGCAGGATGTTCTGCTGTGAAGTGTTGGATCACCGCCTTAAAGTCATTGATCGATCTCCTTACCATACTCAAACATGTGGTATGAGCCTTAAATTTTCCCTGAAATACAGAAATTGGCTACTATATAGAGAAAAGAAAGTTACCTCTTTATGCTCATGAAGGACTTGGACAATGGTTGCATCATCCATAGCATCTTGGTTAATTTTCTGTCCTAGCTAGAAGCCCTTGTCTCGTAAAGCAACGTCTCCTCCGTATCCAAAACCGTTTCCAAAAAAACCTTGATCAAAATTTTAACCACCCAAAGTTTGTCAAATGTCATATTTGTTGTTTATCATTACAAAGGATACATCCGTTGTAAACGGTGGTCATTCTTTAGTAACAGCATCCCGCATGTTTGGTCCAATGGTCCGTACACCAATTGGTATACATGCTGTTTGATCACACACGGGGGCTATTACTAAGAGAATGACCATTGTTGAAGGGATGGCTAGTTGTTATAGACTTATAGGCTATTGGATCATGCAGGCTTTTAAACTTGACGTCATACTATATTCCTAGAGACAATTTGATGGGTATATACTTAATTGTTTGAGTGAAGAATCTTATAACAATTAATGAAAGGTTTTGTTTCTGAACTGTGATAGTTGGGAGGCATGCAACACATGATCTTTTAGTGGGGAAAGAGTGTGAACGGAAAACAGAATCGGTATTGTTGCTAGCTCCATCACTTATCGTTGCAAATTGCCGTTTGAAAAAAATTGAAATATTTCTGTAACCACTGTCCTTTGGCGATACAGAAATGAATTCACTTTTACTCTAAAAAGACCAAAGATCGAGCTTCTCTTCAATGAAATGAAGCTTCATTCTTTTAATTGGATCACTAATAGGCACAAAAACTTTCACCTTAAATGGATTGAGTGGTTCGATAATCCTTGTACGTAACACACTTCCAATGTAATTGTATCTTGTTTCCCTAGCTCCTTGCTAGGGTGTTTATATACAATATCGCTGTTCTATTTTTTTCCCTCTAACCACTGAAACATACTAAAGCATTTTTGTTTTTACTATGAATTTGTGGTTCAAATCAAGTAAACTATCATAAATTAAGATCAAAGTGACTGGTTATTTTTCTACTCGTTCCACCGTGTTATGGCCAAATTCTATATCCTACAACCTTCAGTCTTCACATAAATAGACTATGACGGTTCTTTAACAGCTAAGTATGACTATTATTAGACTAACTCTAGAAACCTTACTATTAATTTTATATTTTTATTGTGGGTGAATGCAGTTCATGAATGTTTACAACACTTCAGATCAATGCAGAACACATTTCGGTATAAAGTACTCGTATTTTAACAAGTAAACTGTAACAGACTTAAGCATGTTTGTTGTATGATGTATCTACCTTGGTATTTTTACCTAAGGATTGGGTAGGGTTTAGGTGATGCATAGAAATCGCATGTTAATGGTGCCAAGAAAACTTCAAAAGATGATTGGCTCATTATAAAAAGGGATGCACCCCTCTCAACGAAATATAATTGAAACCAAACAGCTAGAAAATCATGAATATCTGTCAGCTCGAATCCTGTTTACATTACTGTTAATTATCAGCATGTGTATTTTTTTTTCATTATGTCTAGAGGGTTTATAAAGATGGTGAATTACGTGTTGCTGATGGTGGCAGCTCAAACTATGTCTGATAACGGCATGCTTCTTCCTATTCTTGTTTCATATCGGCTTCTCTTCTCTACTACATTAGTTCTTGTAGGGACATGAAGATTGTTGATTCAGTAAGGTGAGCAACTTGCTGCATGCATTTCACAATCAACACTGTAATTCATCAACATTATCCCGAACTTTCTAGCCATATTACGACTCATTTCATGCCTTGTGAACCACTATGCGCCGATCAGAAATGTATTAATGGGTCATTCATCCTTTGTCATATAAGAGATTTTAACTTCATGTTAAAAATATACTTCATGACATTACTTGGTCATTTTATTTTCTTACAGTGAGCCAATTAAGTAGCCAGCATGTTGTTTTCTAATCCATAAGGCAAAGAGAAACATATATATACCTGCACCAAACTTCAAGAGCTAGAATTGACGAAACCCATGATGACATCTTGTATAAGAGTTATAAATTGGCCTCGAGAGTAAAGAGTCTTGTGAATAACATTATGGATCAGATTGTACATGAGCAAATGTAGAAGGACGGTGATGGACTCGATGATCGCACATCACGGGCTCAAGACAGCGATTATGGGTTTCTTAACTGTTATTTTCAATGTTTTTCAAGCTTTTATTACAGTTTACTAGCAAAGGAAAATAAATAATATTATAAATTAAATAAATACTTTCAAAATACTTACTTTGTTAAATTTATTTTAAAAACACAAGGGTCTACTAAAACACTCCTTTTGTTCTCGAGAGATACCTCGTCTCATCACATCTCCAACAAAGGTTTCACGGCAGACATCAAGACCCAATATCTGTTTTAGTTTATCAAACGTGTTAATATTATAAATTAGGGAATGAAGAGACTAAAACTTGATAGAATGCTACTTACTTCTGTTGCTGGAATGAAGGACCGCTCCGGAACATAATTATGCTGCTTGCTAGGCCTTGATGGTGGAACTCTCATTTTTGGGGGGAAGAAAGTGGCCCCTTTTTGGGCGGAGTGTGCAGTACAGTATCGCTTTCTGTCATGTAGTCGTGATGCCATTTAGAAAGAAGAGACCAAGAAAAAGAAAAGTCTTTTGCTGATTTTTGCCATCACTGGAAAAGAAATTGAGTTGTAGGCATCAACGAGTGTAGTTGTTGATATAACAACGTCAACCAATCAACTTCCATTTCTAAATAATGTAAGACTTTTAAGTTTAAAACTTAGAACAAGATATACAAACGTATGTAAATACAAAGATATTTTCAATGTTTAAATTCTTATTAAAAGTGAATCAAAAAATTTACCTAAGATTGTTTTGCAGAATAATAATCTAAGTTGAATGACAATGTTTGGTGATCTCATCACTAAAAAAAAAAAAAAAAAAAAACTATTGTTTAAGTAAGAACTATGCTTTACCAAAGGATATTTATCAAGGACTTAGTTCTATTTTGGAGGAGTAAATGCTCTTGAATATGTTTCACATTAATTGCAAGAGATAAAACATATACTCCGTTACAACATTCCTATTTATAGTCAAGATTCGAGATGGATACCCGTGGGGTAATAGCAGCGTGTCAAGCTTTAGATAGCAAAAGTAAAATGGTACTTTTGCAACATTAAATGCTCTTATTCCTAAGACATGTCTAACCATGCTTTAAGGAACATTGCTGGTAAATGTTTGTCTTTTTTATTTTTATTTATTTTTTTTCACCAATTCTAGGACTATCTTGACCTTTTGATAAGTGTTTTACAATTATCTTCCTAAGAAAGTTCCCGCCTATCCTTTAGTGACTTAGATACTTTTACTAAGTATTTAAGTTTCAAGATGTCGTGTATCTATTAAGGAGATCTTTAGAGAGTCAGTGAGTTATTGTCATCGTTCACTCGTCCTATCATCATTTTCTTGGTTCATGTGCTTCATTGACTGAGTTCCACCTCAAAAAGTGTTGAGTCTTTAGACTCTGAAGAACTCTAAAGATAACTCCTTGAATGTTTCATTTTTAGGGACTTATGTTTACACTTAAGGTATTTATTATTCAAATCCTAGTCGAAGATCATTGGGCACTGAATTGGCCCAACTGTATTATATAATTATATATCATATCATTAGTAAGTAATTATATGCTTCTTTCCTTCTATATATACCCTTTATCACAGAACCTGGTTATTAAAGCAATTATATAGCATTCGCAGCCAAATTTGACACTAATCATCTATAAAGTTTTTAAAACTTCGTACAGAATTATCAGTAATACCATTTTGCCACCTCTAGTGAGCAAGAGACTAGTTCTCAATAAATGAGGGTTTTAATGATATTAGTTTAAGCTAGCAATGTATTAAAGTGAATTGGAATTTACATTATATCATTTTATTTTCTAAATATCACAAGTGAATGCATAACAAGACCAATTCTTGGTGTTGATGTTTTTCACATGATCAAACTGATGATACCTTTGCAAGCTTTGGGTTGTGACTTATTTCGCCGCCATTTCGGTATGTTCTAATGTTTATTTTAGTTATAAGGAAGGAATGAAAGTGTGATCTCACATTGCATAAACAAACTGTAAGCTGCCCATGTATTAGGAATTTGGAGTTGTACCTTTTTGGCCTACACAGTTAATGATTGATCATAAAGAATACAACTAACATTGGCAAATATACCATATATGTCGGAGCTAAAGAAGGAATAGGATGCAATCCTGCAGAGTTAAACATATCTAAGATAGAACAAACTTGCTAGAGTCTTCTCACAAAGAAAACATGATCTGATCGGAATCCACACCGATGTTCCAGCGCGATATGGAAACCAATTAATCAATTCAGATTTCAGCGTTCATGTGTTAAATTAAAGTTTATGGCCTACAAAATGACTCACGATGAGGTTTTATAGCAGACAATAATAAAGCTGAAAAGAGATATAGACATATGCCTACTTGGTGTCAGCAAGGCTTCCAACAATGGCTGCATAAAAGGCATCTTGTTAATTAGGAGTAAGGTGTTTACATGCATAGAAATTCTATGCCAACGAACTTCTGTAAAATAAGTGGTACAAAAACTTAATTTCACAAAGGTTTTCCTTACAACTAACACTTCTACAATCAATTTTGACCGCAAGGTTTTCCTGCATCACACTCACTGGCTATTAAAAAATCTTAAACAAATTTGTAAAAACGTGTATTAGACAAATTTATAATCATTGGATTTGATTTGTTTCAATTTTTATATCTCATCCTGACTATAATGATTAAGTTTAAATGCCGAGCTTGCATAAAAGTTTGTAGCCAAAATGACCACAACAAATATATGTAACGTGAGCTTGAACGTAATTAACCCTGACACTGATAACTAATTATCTATGTATTTAAGCTTAAAGGAGGGAAAAGCGATCAATAAAATACTTATAATATGGCATATACGTACTGCATCACTTGGCATTTGTTATACGAGTAATAAAAATTAAAAACACTGTCATATTTGTTATGAAAGATTTAGCTCAAACACAAAGCATCCCAAAGTTCATTAACAGATTAAAGTTGTAATTTTTTAAGGAGATTTGAAGAAGATTATTTAAAGATACAAGTGGAAAGAGACTTTCCTCGACTACAAGATGATCATTTAATTAATACTACCTCCGTCCCAATTTATTTGTCTAGTTTTGACTTTTTGAGCCTTTACAACTTCACTAAGAAAGACACTTTTAAAATAAGGGACTTCTTTAAAATTAGAAAAACAAATTAGATGTACATTATATTGGAGAATCCATAAGATTCACTACATTTACACAACTCATAGAAATACTAGATGATAATTAAGTTGTTGATTCAGAAAACCAATTTATGTTTACTTCAGCTATGGGCGAGGCTCGATGGAGGGTCAACAAGTTTGTAGCAAACATTAACTTTCCATCTTCACCACCTAACATTTGGGTTGCGTTAGGATCTATATAAATCCCCTTTAGCAAAGGGGAACAAGCAAGTATACTCTTTATCAAAGATACTTCAGCCTCTGAACCCCTCAAATTGAAAAACTCCACCCACTCTAGCTTCAGGGTTTTGGATGTGTAGGAGTCTACCTCATCAGTTAAAAGTAAAGGTGTCGGGACATCATCGTTGTAAGTAGCCTACAAAATTGAAGTTGGATATCAGATGTACGACTATGATAATTCAAGTAGATCAATATAATACGTATTCACTTACTTCAATGGTAAGCATCTGCAAATTCGGGAAACTCCAAATCATATCATAAGCACATGATAGCACATTAAAACTGCTGAAATCTACTTTCCATAATGCAAGATTCTTGAGACAAGGAAATGTGGCAGGGCTCGTCCGCCTACAAACAGCTTCTGCATTAAACTGTAACAAAAGGGGTACGTATAATAAAAATCAATAAATTGGGCTCGTTTCATAAAGCGTTGCTGCAATATGCTGTAAGTTGAAATTCAAGAACCAGCTGGTTAGTCTTACCTTGCAATTTTGAACATCCAAACTAAGCACTTCAAGTTCCGGACGAAAACTAACAAGCTCAAAGATATTATTTTCGAGGTAGTGTAAGCGTAAAAGTTTAAGTAAGGGACACTGAGTTATAAATCTCTCTATATTTCCAGTTTCCAATCCTACATCCACCAATTCTAACTTCCGTAGCTTTGGAAAACCACAAAAACTAAGTGGCATATATAAACAACAGTTATGAATCGCTAAATCTATAAGGCCTAGGCAAGAGAATATATATGTATGCAACATAAGTTCTGTTTGGTGATAATTTATGATTGACAACTCCTTAATTCCTTTCTCGGACAAAAACATAACCCAAAGACAAACATCCTCATTATCCAACGTTTTGTATTCCGGTATTATAAGGACAAACTTAGTCACGGAGCCCTTGAGACAATGAAGAATTCTACTTATAATCCTTTCATTGGAGTTGCTTTTGCCTTGTTGCCCTGGATCGAAGAAATTGTAATCAAATACGAGCTCAGTGCGCAAAGTCCACTTTAACCTAAAACTTTTTGACAAGATACTCGTCCTCACTGCATCATGTATTGGCAAAAGATCCATAATATGACTTATCACATTGTCGGGCATGTTGCTAATTGCATCATCTACTTCAACTTCTGATGATAAGTTATGTTTTTGGTCTGCCTGTTCCATTATTAATCTAGCAATGCAACAACATATAAAAGTCAAATAAGAATCGAGTATTATTGTAAAGCAACTTAATATCATATGCTTAGAACACTTTCATAGCATGCAACTATTGTTAACATAATACGTATTAAACAGCAAATCAATACGTAAAGACAAAAAAGCGAATACAAACATTGAAACAAACCCTAACCTTGAAATCGTTTGATGCGAGTAAGGTTTTCTTATATCGAATAAACCCAAGATTATGAATTTATATATATAGTCGTACATACTTTCCATACATTGTAAAGTTTTGTGGATCGGATCTTCAATGAATAGACTATGATCCATTAAAAGCCCAATTAAATTATTGCATAAAAGCCCACTTTATGAATTACTAGCAGGATACTGTTGCTTTTACTTTAGGAAAGTATCAATGTAACACAAATTAAACTTGAGACTTCGTTAAATTCCCTTTTTGCGTTTATTTGGCATGTGCCAGTTTAATTAGTATTTGTTACTCCCTTCGGAGTAGTAACTTTTGACTTGATATATTATCATTAACATTTGTGGTGGCCAATTACAAGTATTTGACTAATTATTTTTAAGATGCTTGGTGCAGTGTACCTTATTTGACGAAGTTTTGGAAGCCAAAAATGAGCTATACCTAAATCTATAAAGCAAAATTATTTGATAATGTTCAAAATTTATATAGCTTCAAAAGTGCATGCCTAGTCCCTGCAAATTTATAAGGGCATAATGTTGAATTTCCTCTTGCATTTAATACATCAATTGAATGCATAATTTATAATATGACAATTATTTAAGAGTAAAACAACAAAAGTCGTAAAATAATTATTCATATATTGTTTAATTATAAGGGTAAATGACACAAAATAGTACTCACTTAGGGTCTATATTCATTCAAGTTACTCTATTTTTTTTCTTTCACATAAAGGTGGCCAGCTTAGGTTTTCTTTATTCTCACTTCCATTAACCGACTAATGACCATTTCGTTAGTAAATTATATGTTTGGTCCTTGAGTCACTTCATGTATAGTTTCCACTACCACCTGCGACCACTACCAACCGCTGCCACCACCCCCTGCCACCTCTACCACCACCATCCAACACCACTAGCAACCACCACCACCATTACCGCCGCCACCACCAACACCACCTGCCACCTTCACCACCACCGTCCACCACCTCCACCAGCCGTTGCTAGTGGTGGTGCCATAGGGTGGTTGTGGGTAGTGTTGGTGGTGGAGGTGGCGGGTGATGGTGGATGGTGGTGGTGGCAGTTGGTGGTGGATGGTGGTGGTGGCAGTTGGTGGTGGTGCAGGCGAACAGTGGTGGCAGAGTTAGTGGGTGGTGGTGGTGGTTAGTGATGGTGGCGGTGGTTGGTGGTGGTGGTGGATGGTGGTGTGAGGAAGGGTGGTGATGGTGGAGGCGGCTGGTAGTGCTGGTGCCTGCTGATGGTGGTGGTAGGGTATAGTTGGTGGTGGTAACTATACATGAAATGACTATACAAAGTCAATGACCTAATATGTAATTTACTAACTAAATGGTCGTTAGTGGGTTAATGAAAAAAAAAAAAAAAAAAAAAAAAAAAAAAAAGAAAAAACACTAAATCGGCTAAAAAAAGTTGGTCGCCTTTATATGCAAGAAAAAAAGTGTAGTACCTTGATTGAAAACAGACTCTAAGTTGAGTGTATTTTTATGCGATTGGAAACAGACCCTAAGAGCATATGCAATTGTTGGTTTAAGTAAAAGTTTTTTACTATTTGAAAAAGCTTTCCAAACGCTTTTTATCATTGCATGAAAGACTTTTTACAAAACTTTGAAAGAAAGACGTGACACCACCTAAGTCTTTGAAGGCAAAAGCTTTGTATTTGTAAGAATTGCTATAAATGCACAAGTCTAGCATTTATGACCACAAATACATCAAGTTATCAATAGCTTGAACCATTACATATGCTCTAAGTTGAGTGGCTTTTAGTAGGTGTAGATAATATTTGATTAGTGGGTGTCAATGCCCAACTTTTTAAGCTGTCTATCATTTTTCTGAAGAAAATAATTCTGATATTGGTTTATGAGACTTATTTATTGAAAGTTACAAACAAAAAAAATATAGTGGATCTGACTAAAACTTATAATTGCACATATATTCTGCAAAGCTCAAGAAGTATTTTTCAATTAAAAAAAGAGACATATGTCAAAATTCTACTTATATTTTGGTAAAGTTACTTTTTTACATTTTATTTTTTATTTATTTTGGGCTAGTTACAAAATTTTCTCAAAAATAATTTTGAGAGGCTACTATATAAAGGCAAAGTAAGAAAGAAAGAGACCACTCAAAATCGGAGGTCACCAATTTGGTAAACCCTAACTTTTCTAAAATTATATTTTTTTGTTGCGAATTATCTATAGTGGGTGTTTGTGTTAGCTTATTTTACATAACCCTGATAGCTTATTTGAATTATATACTCTCCCATACTGCATTTCATCAAAGCTCACTTCAATTTAATTAGGGGGTCTTTGTTTCGGCTTTTGGCTTATTTGGTTTTTGGCTTATGTTTCATAAGCTCACTTTTTGTAGCTTATTTTGAAACTTTTTTTTTGCTTATATAAGCTTATTATGACATTATAAATAGGGATACTTACCAAAATGGCCCGTTGCCCTGCGATCTAGGCATTTTCATCCCGATTTTGAATTATTCTTGATTTAGCCTGGGTTGCCCTGGGCAACAAGCGTATAGCCAACCGCATGATGATACGTGTCCTCCAGTTGCCCAAAAACCACAAAAGCTGCCCCAAAAAATGACACTTGTCAGCATCCGGGTGGCTATACGCTTGTTGCCCAGGGCAACCGGGCTAAAACGGGAATATTTCAAAATCGGGCTAAATATGCCTAGACCCAGGGCAACCGGGCCATTTTACTATTTTTCCCTTACAAAAATATATAGGGGGTCTGGGGGTGTTTGTTTAAGCTTATATGTGGCCTTATGAGCTTATTTGATTTTGGCTTATTTTCATATTTTTGGGCTTATATTAGTTTGTTATATCATAATAATCTTATATGAATCCACAAGCCTCAAAATAAGTTGGAAAACTAAGGCTTATGAACTATAAGCCAAAACCAAATAAGCTCGTAAGCCCACATATGCAAGCTTAAACAAACATCCCCATAAGCCAAAAAGTTTCAAAATAAGCCACGAAAAGTGAGCTTATGAAACATAAGCCCAAAACCATATAAGCCATAAGCCAGCTATATAAGCTGAAACAAGCACCCACTTATATGAAATAATAGTACAGTAGCTAATTATATACTATGCATTTGTTTTAGTACATGCTCATTTGAACCATAGTTAGAATATGCAAGTAAAGTTGCTAAAGAATCGGATGCTGAGATGCAGGGCGTTACAAAAAGATTAGTATCAAGAACTAATTTATGTGCTCTATTTTAAATTTTGGTTTCTTCGAATGTTAGATAGTTTTAGAAGGCTACTGAATGTTAGCTAGTCTTATAAATTCGACGTTTCAGAAAAAAACCATAGTTAGAACATCAGTGAAAATCGACTCTAGAAAGATTGGTCAAGTTGTTTTTCCATGGTGCTTATGTCCTCTGACTAGAGTCTGTCCAGAGACCACGTGACCAGTGACATATGGCTCTCGAAGACTAGAATTTTACCCCTTGTGACTTGATGTGTTTTTGTATCTTGAGTGTACTTATAAAATGCGATGAGTTTGTGACTACGATTTTTTTACTAAGCTAGCTACTTTTGTGATTTTGTGTATGCTAATTTGTATTGTAATCTGCTATTGAATTTGCAAAGTAATAAGCTACAAACTATTCTATTGAATAGCTACCGGCTAAATATGCATTTGTTTAAGGTTGATTGTTAAGAATAATTATTTGTATTTTATAAAAAATTTCAGCCTGGTTGTGCTGCGCAAATGGCAGAACTTATTCCTGATGATATCTATGAGAAAATATTCCTAAGATTGGATGTGAGGAATCTCGTTAGATGCAAAAGAGTGTGTAAGTCGTGGAAATCATTCATCTGCGGGTCTCGTTTTATTAAAGCTCATTTGAGCCTTAGTTACAACAGTAATGAAAATGGACATAAAAGGATTGGTGAGGCTGTTTTTCGGATTGTTCATCGTAGAGTAGAATATCCTATTAATATTATTGGCTATTCAAATGGACTAGTATGTATGTTTGTTGATGAGGAGCTTCTAGTTGCTAATCCCACAACTAGAGAAGTAAAAACGCTGCAATATCCCCTTGACATTGTCTACGACTCGCCATGTTGGGGATTCGGTTATGATTCCGTCACAGGCGACTACAAGGTTGTATTAGGGCTCACGAAAGGAAACGACCAGACATGCTTTCAAGTGAAGTCTCTTAAATCAAATGCTTGGAATGTTGTCGGAGAAGTGGATTATATATGTTCTGATCTTCAATGTTTTGGTGTCTTATGCAATGGGGCGATTCATTGGGTTATGCATCCAAAAAATAATGAAAACGAGCAAGTGATTTTATCTTTTGATTTATCCAAGGAGGAATTGGAAGAAATCCCCCAACCCGATGATGCGAGATGCAAATTTGATAATGCTTGCAAGCCGAATATGATTTTGGGGATTATGGAAGAATGTCTATGCTTAAAGTGTCGTGACTTGCATTTCGATAAGTTATGGGTGATGAAGAAGTACAAAGCAAAAGAGTCTTGGGTAGTGCCAGATAATTACCAAAACACGCGTGAATTTGGAGATGACCCTTGGGAAGTGGGGCCTGATGCTTCTGGACGTTATTTTTGGTTTATTGGTAATCGAAAGTTTTGGTGTGTCCCTACTATCGTTGAGAGCCTTGTATCTCCTCATCTACAAGCTGAAAATGAATAGGTGTGTTATGACTGTTATAGAAATACTTGTGCCTTTTGATTTCTTATTATTTTGTATGATATTATGATTGCCTGTTTAATAAATATGTCTTCGCATTGATAATTCATACTGGTACATTAGCTAAGGTTATCAATGAACTCAAATGTGAAACTTCTGTTCTGTTAAAGATGGCCTATTTGAATTTCATTAACATTATTTCAAAACCTGTGACAGTTAAGCTAAATGCTTGGATTGACGAGATTTTTTTCCCTTTTTTTTTTCTTGTCAAAATCGGTGTACTGAGTTATTTGCAGGCCAAAATGTGTTATGGGTGATGGGTAGTCGAACTCAAATGGGAGTATTCCAATTCAATTTATGTTCTACTTCCATGAAGTTGAAAAGTTTGTATATTTTATGAAGCAGAATGATTGATTGCTGTTTATTTTAGTTTACTTTGTTGCGTTTGTATGTAGACTCCATCTTGTACTCACTTCTTGTTTTGATGTATCAGCAGGGTCCTTGGAGTGCAAGAGTTTGATGCTATTGAAGTAGTTAATATGAGGTTCCAGAGTAATTCACAAGAATTCTGCATTTGTTATTTCGGCATTTTATTGCTATGATTCTAGGACGCCATCTACTCATTCGCTTATAATCATTTTATTGCCGTTTGATTCTGAAATTGAAAGAAGTTATTTCTAGCATCTTCTAGTATGATGAGCAAAGTATGGTCAGTCTATCAGTCATCTGTCAGTTTATAATTTTCTACTTTTCTTCTTATATTGGTGTAAGTTGGTAACTAGAAGAGATGTTGTAGCGAAAGACACAAGTTGAAGAAATTACTAATACACTCCTGCAAATTCAAGATTGCCCATACTCGATACAAACTTACCAATATAGTCATTCGAGTTGTAGTGAAAGACCCAGTGAAAGACGACACAAGCTTGAAGAATTTATTAATATAGTCATTCGAGTCGAGGTCCTTGTCCGGACCTAATTGAGAATTCAAGATTTACCTTAATAAATTCGATAGAAAACCTTATATCAAGACAGTAAAAGTTAAACAAAAAGAACGAAAATACAAACTAAAACTAGACACATAAACTCAACATTAAGACATAAACCCTTAATTTGTGAACCATTTGCAAATTGCAATGTACCTACTTGGGCTTCAATCAGGGGAAGGATTCGACAAGGCCCATTCAGATTGGCCCATTTATAGTCCATTTTCATGCCCAAGGGTTATATTATATAACGTTGACCATAAATGATTTGGATGCCTGACTCATGTGCCTACTAATATGCCTAATCTATTTATTGTTGGATACATGTATTGCATAATTTCTCTCTTCAAACTTACCATTTGCCAAGTGTATGATCATATTTCTTATGCATAAAATTAGGCATGCCAATGCTACTCATATATACTCTCATATATAAACGAAATTAATGTGGTTCATTTGAAGCCTGAATTGAAGGTAAATATCCTTGAGCAAATGAATCATCATATATTATTTTTCATATCATGTTATGTGATTGTGCATGCAACAAATAATTCATATAATTTAATGTTGTTTCATTTAAAGAACTACGTATAACTTAAAAACTTAGTTAAATCATTTCTCATGTCTAACAAATGCATGTTTAAGCGATTACAAAATGATTACACTAAAACAGTTTAAACAAAATAATACAAAAAAGTTTTTCGAACGTTTAAAATTCTTATTTGATATAATCAATAAATTTGACAAGGATTGTTTGCGGAATAATAAATACAGTTGAATGACAAAGTGTAATGTGATCTTCTCAGTTTCTTAAACACAAACCAAGGTTATTAGTTAAAGTAAGAACTATGCTACCACACTGAATATATCTTTGATCTCCGAAGCTCGTTTTATCAAAGCTCATTTCAACCATAGTTACAACAGTAACGAAAATGGACATAAAAGGATCGGTGTGGCTGTTTTTCTAAGTAGTAGCTAGTATGTTTGACTGATGGTCATGAACTTCTAGTAGCTAATCCATTGATAGAATACAACCTCGTTTACATTTACACTATACGTAAAAGTATATTTAAATCAAAATTTGTCAAACGTACAGTTTTAATTTTGTGTTTTTTGAACATATCACGCGATATAATCAACATGAAACATTGCTTATTAAATAATTTACTATTACTTGGTTGATTAGGTAAAAGTTCAATAGGTAGGATTACTACTTATGCACCATCCCTTTAAATCTTAACAAACAACACTAGTTATAATACATGTTCACGCACAGGGTTTTTAAAATTTCGTTTTGATTATGTATTATTATCGATTAAGAAATGAACCACTTAAAATGTTTCAAATAATTTTACTTAGTGGACTAAAAATAAAAAATCATATGTATATATGTTATAATCTACCTATTAGTTTAGGAGAATGGTTTTGGATTAAAAATTATATTTTATTATTCAAGCAAAATCACATGATGATACTTGACTTGCAGGAGATGTCAGTGATATATGTTTTTAGTTTTGCAAACCCGTGCTATCAATTTACGATGTGTTTTGTAATTGTGGTATTTCTTTTACTTATATTTTCGTTAATATATGTAGCATATTTAGATAGCTTTAAAGATTGATTCATTTTCTTGATTATGAATAATTATCATACCATGTTTACTAATGTACCTTTTTGTTTGAAAATTTGTATTTTCATAAATTTGTGCTATTGACTTCTCATGTTTGATCATAAAATTACCAAATTAACATAGATGCTTACACAATAGTTTCTTTATTACATAAAGAGAAACAAAAAAAAATGTAATTGATAGAACTCAAATTTAATCTTACGATTATTTATAATGTATAAGAATAATTTTTCTCTAAACCCGAACTATATAATTAAATTATTATTACTTGTATAAGTAAATTATAAATGCATAAAAAATGACAGAGTACATCCGTAAGTCTTTTAGGATTGTTTGAATCCTTACCGACCTTTCACTTTAATGCAACTTTCTTCAAAATTGGCCTAAATCATCAAGGTAAAACACAGCCATATTTTAGACCGTTGGTTGACACCCATAGTGTTATCAATGACGGTAAACACCTGCTAAGTTTTATTAATTCATTCAAAGACAAATTACACTCCGAAAAGAATTTCTACCATAAAATTCCTCATATAGGCACTAAAACACATATTTGGTACATTAACCTTCCATAACAATCATGTGTTGATACTTAATCTTTCTTTAAAAAGCGCACACAACAAATTGCATTACACTTTAGTGTGTGCGATAAGATCATAAAACTGCAAAAACCACTAACATGTTGCATTATAGTCAGGATAACAACAAAGCTAGTCATAACATCAAAGCAGAAAACTTCATATTAGAACTAAAGGGGTGTTTGGTTATGCTTATTAAAGGTGCTTATTGGCTTATTCAATTACCATAATACAATAAGTTTATGATAAAGCTATAAGCTTTTTTGAGAAGCTTAGTAAAAAACCCCTGAACTCCCAACTAATTCTATCATAGCTTAGTGTGTTTATAGTAAAAACATAAATATTAAGTGTAGAAATTTTCAATAAAACATAAAAAAAAAAAAAAAAAAAAAAAAAAAAAAAAAAGTTACTAAAAGCTTGTGTGTATAACAAAAAAGTTAAACCATAAAAAATTTTACTAAAAACTATCAGCTAGATAAGGCATAAGCCAAAGTGCTGTTGAGGTCTCTTTCGGATTCTATTCAGAAGCAAAAAGGGGTTTACACATAAATCATAAGTATAGAATAATGGTTGTATCTCACATCCGTGATTACCAAGTCAATAACATTATCGCAGTATAGTAACGTAATAACCTAATTAAAAACTATATATTTTTGCTGAATAATTCTCATGTACATACTTTTAATTCCTTTACAACGACCAACTATTATTATTATTATTATTATTATTATTATTATTATTATTATTATTATTATTATTATTATTATTATTATTATTTTGAAACATCAAGTCAATGAATAAAGTTAGGTTATCATCTACGTAGTTTTTCGTTTTTTGATTTAGGAGGTGATTCTTATAAAATAAGGATTGTGATGCGTGCATTTTTTTATAATTTAAGGAAAACACCTTCTATATTAAAGAATGACTATCTAACCGATGTGTTTTTGTTTGTTTTTTTAATAATTAGCTTTGTATAACATTTTTAACTGACAGAGATGTTGAGTTTGAGGTTAATGTTGTTGTTTAACTTTAACTATTGATATCATGTTGTACAAAATGTGCGAGTTTAGTGGCACATAATGAGCATTGATAAAGTTAAAATATGTTCCGTAAAATTTTTAAAATGTTTTTATAGATATCCATATATAAATTTTAAATAACAATTTCATGAGTCGTTGCTATAAGTATAATCGCGTATATTTATTTTATATCACAGTAACTCATGCTTACCATTTGATATTTATATTCCCGTTACTAATAATTTAGCCGTATTTCAAACCCGTGTAAGCATAAATTAAACTTTTAAATAGTAACATGAGTCCTTATTAAAAAAAAAGATACCTAATGTATGAAAGTTTAAAACTAACATTAATTTAAAAAATATTAACGTATAATAAAACTAATTCGCATATTTATCAAATTTATTTTAATAGATGAAAGTCAAAAAAACTAATACTATTACTCATGTAATTTTAAACAAAGTTAATATTATAAAGTATAGGGGGTATGAAGTGTAAGGGGTTATTTGTTTATAATCTAAAATTATTAAAAAACATGGAGACTTATAATTTTACACTTAACCACTAAGGTTTTATTAATTACCTCCTCTTTTCTTAAGTTTTTTTTTTTAATAAATTTGACACCTATATTTTTATGTGTTTTTTTTATCAATCAAATTCTCCACCAAATTTATTAAAGTTTGACCAAAATCAATTCAATTTTGACTTTTTATTGGCCAATCATATTGCTTGATTTTGCTTATGTGTCAAAACCGAGCTCTCCTATTGGTCCAATTTTTTTTTTTCAATGAGAAAGGTTTTGCAAAAACACTCCAAAATGATGTAATTCTTGTATTATATAAAAGATTTGGGTTCGATATTAAAAGGAATTGGAATGTACATACAATCATACAACAGGCTCAAGATATTAAAGGGAATTGGTGGTGCAATGGTGTTCCGTTTTTGGCTGCTGCCATTACCAAAGCATCACGAGTCCTTTATGCAGTTTAATGGGGTTGGGTTCATTTCACTTGGTCTTACTTCAGCTTATTTTATTTGATGTTATATTTGTAATAATAATATAGAAAATGAAACCATATAGCCTAGTTTGTTAATGAACAAGAAAGTTTAATCCCGCATGTTGCTTGAGCCGCACCCATGTTTAATGAACAACAACCCTTTGTATATATACGGACATGGTCTACGTCTTATTTTTCATGTTTAAACTTCACTGTAACACGTCTGAAATCATTTGTCTGCAGATAATGATACAAAATTTAGTTCTAGTATTTCTTATGTTTATGAACTCAATCTTTAGCACAAATTCGATATGGTGTGAGTTATTATTTTCTTGCCAATCTACATTTTAAGTTAAAAATCTCATGTTCCTCTTTGTTGCCTTATGTAACCTTCTTGGTCTAAGGAAATTCAACATTGATGAAAGTAGTTTCGTTGTACGTAATTATAGATTAGTATGTTTTATTTCTTTTACGAGTATTAAAGTACGTACCGTAAAAATAGAACAATATTGATAGCCGTAAGGCCCTTTAAAATCGTTTCCCTCCTCTTTTATATGCAAGTTATAAATCCGATACATGATACCAAAATAAAATGATTCAACCATATCTATCATGCATAATATATGATGTATCTACCTGCAATCTGCTTGTTATTGGGGTGAAATTTTTGTGACTAGGTAACAATGGGTTGTTGAACCATGCATTACAACCATCATAATACTATGTATAAAGTTCTAGGCACAACTTGTTTTTTTGTTTCTCTATAAAACCAAGAGAAAGTGTTCTAAGAGGTCATAATACTCGCTACAAATTAAATACACTCCCACCTCTCGGCACGTATATATGGAAAATATTGAAATCAAACAACGTTTACAGGAGTGTCTGTTTTCCACAAATTCGTGGCTAAAAAATGACATATATTGGTTCTCTTTGTTCTTGTTGCCTATCAGTTTCTATTCGCAACTGCATTCATTGTTCCTCTTGCACTTCGCGTTGTAAGGTTTGGTTTTGTTATTCTAGGTTAGGGAAAATTTGAAAGTGAATGCAAACTAATATCGAACATTTTAATCCCAATTGTCTCGCATATTTTTCCAAAACTTAAAAGTAACACAAAATCTGTTTAGATTGTCTTATAAATGCAGTTCTTTTAATATAGTTATGGATGCTGGTGTTAAAACGATTTTTAATTGATCATTCATTATTGAGATTTGCTAGAAAAAAATATTTGAAAAGTAGATAGATCCAAACCCTATTGTAAGATGAATGCAAGGGAACAATTAATTCAGTAGAGAATAGAAACCGATATGTTGCAAGAATAGAAAGAACCATGCCGCCATATTAGCCACGGGCTTGGAAAAGACAGATACTCCTACAAACGTTGTTTGAACCGCTACAATCAGCATAACCTCGGGCTCAACCCATTTGTCACGTCACAGATCTTTGCCACATTCAGATTCTAGAAAAAATAAACCAGGGTCAAAAGAAACTGTCCAATGTCCTTCAGTGATTAGAATTAATTTTTTTTGTTAAGGCTCATAGGCTCTAACTGAATTTCCAGAATTAATTTTTTGTTAAAGCTCTTGGGCTCTAACTATATTTATAGATTTAATTTTTTTTAATACTCATGGGCTCTAACTGGATTTCCAGAATTAATTTTTTGTGGTCTCTAAGTGAATTTCCAGATTTAATTTTTTTTAAGGCTCTAGGGCTCTAACTAGATTTCTATAATTAATTTTTTGTTAGGGCTCTTGGGCTCTAACTGGATTTACAAAATAAATTTTTTGTTAAGGCACTTGGGCTCTAAACTGTATTTCAAGAATTAATTTTTGGTTAAGGCTCTTGTGCTCTAACTGGATTTCCAGAATTAATTTTTTTGTGTTCTCTAACTGGATTTCCAAAATTAAATTTTTGTTAAGGCTCTTGGGCTCTAACTCGATTTGTAGATTAAATTTTTTGTTAAGGCTCTAACTAGATTTTCAGAATTAATTTTTTGTTAAGGCACTTGGGCTCTAACTGGATTTACAGAATTTATTTTTCGTTAACGCTCTAGGGCTCTAAATGAATTTCTAGAATTAATTTTTTGTAAGGCTCTTGGGCTCTAACTGGATTTCCAGAATTAATTTTTAGTGGTCTCTAACTGGATTTCCAGAATTAAATTTTTGTTAAGGCTCTTGGGCTCTAACTTCATTTCAGTTTTAATTTTTTGTTAAGGCTCTAGGGCTTTAAGTGGATTTCATTAATTAATTTTTTGTTAAGGCACTTAGACTCTAATTGGATTTCTAGAATTAATTTTTGTTTAAGGCTCTTGGTCTCTAACTGGATTTCTAGAACTTATTTTTTGTGACCTCAAACTGGATTTTCAGATTTATTTTTTTGTTAAGGCTCTAGGGCTCTAATTAGATTTACAGAATTAATTTTTTGTTAAGGCTTTTGGGCACTAATTTGATTTCAAGAATTAATTTTTTGTTAAAGCTCTTGGGTTCTAACTGTATTTCCAGAATTAATTTTTTGTTAAGGCTTTTGGGCTCTAACTGGATTCCAAAATTAATTTTTTATAAAGGCTCTTGGGCTCTAACTGGATTTTCAAAAATAATTTTTTGTTAAGGCACTTGGGCTCTAACTGGATTTCCCGAATTTATTTTTTGTTCAGGCTATTGGGCTCTGATGGATTTCTAGAATTAATTTTTTGTTAATGCTCTTGGGCTCTAACTGGATTTCCAGAATTAATTTTTTTGTGGTCTCTAATTAACTGGATTTCCAGAAATAAATTTTTGTTAAGGCTCTTGGGCTCTATCTCGATTAGCAGATTTAATTTTTTGTTAAGGCTCTAGGGCATTAACTGGATTTCCAGAATTATTTTTTTTGTGAAGGCACTTGGTCTCTAACTGTTTTTCCAAATTTTTTTAGGGCTCGAACTGGATTTCCAGAATTAATTTTTTCTTAAGGCTCTTGGGCTCTAACTGGATTTCCAGAATTAATTTTTTGTGGTCTCTAACTGGATTTCCAGAATTAAATTTTTGCTAAGGCTCTTGGGCTCTAATTGTATTTTCAGATTTAATTTTTTTGTTAAGGCTCTAGGTTCCTAACTAGATTATAAGAATTTTGTTTTTGTTAAGGCACTTGGGCTCTAACTGGATTTCCAGAATTAATTTTTGTTTAAGGCTCTTGGGCTCTAACTGGATTTCCAGAATTTATTTTTTGTGGTCTCTTACTGAATTTACAGAATTAATTTTTTCTTAAGGCTCTAGGGCTCAAAATGGATTTCCAGATTTAATTTTTTGTTAAGGCTCTAAGGCTCTAACTAGATTTCCAGAATTAATTTTTTGTTAAGGCTCTTGGGCTCTAACATGATTTCCAGAATTAATTTTTTGTTAAAGCTCTTGTGTTCTAACTGGATTTCCAGAATTAATGTTATTGTTAAGGCTTTTGGGCTCTAACTGGATTCCAGAATTAATTTTTTTTGTAAAGGTTTTTGGGCTCTAACTGGATTTCCAGAATTAATTTTTTGCTAAGGCTCTTGGGTTTTAACTGTATTTCCAGAATTAATTTTTTGTGGCCTCTAACTGGATTTCGAGAATTAAATTTTTGTTATGGCTCTTGGGCTCTAATTGGATTTCCATATTTAAGTTTTTTATTAAGGCTCTAGTGCTTTAACTGGATTTCCAGATTTTTTTTTCTTAATGGTAAATTTTAATAAGAAAAGGGCCAAAAAGGCACAAAGTACAAAAATGAATATGAAAGCCAAAGCTTTAAAACTGTTAGGACATATCCCTAATTAGTTAACTTTGGCTTCAACAAGGCATAATAGCCAAATAAAGGATGCAAGTTCAAATACAATTAAACCAAACAACATAAACAAAACAAATACGAACTCCGTTACATATAAAAACATAGAATATAAATTGTAGAAGATAGCAGTCAAAGTAACCCCAAAAAATCAATCAAAGCAGTAAAAAAATGGCTTAAACTATGGTCAACATCATACTCTGAATACATGGGCCAGTGCAAAGGTACCAACCTATGCACCTCCAAACATCACCATATGATGATAACACATAGTAAGAAAAAAAAAACAAGACTGGTTTTAAAAGAGATACCATTCATAAAGGAGATAATAGTGCAGCAACATATCCATTCAAAATCTTAGAGCATCCCACATAATCATCATAACACCCAAAACTCCATAACATCCAGAGATCAATAACCATGAGGAGTGCTAGTAAAGCATGTTTAAAAGAAAATGCCTCCTTAAAAACCTACCCAAAGAAAAACCAAAAGGGCAAAACCTTTGGCTAGGAAAAGAGTGCATCTTTCCCTTAAACCTCCCCAGAATGGTGGTGCAGAACTCATTAAGCAGCTTGTACACACGAAAATCACCAAAACTGCCAAGCATGTAGAATAAATAAAGACCAAAGCACCACCATACCTGCTCAATATAAAACTCACCAAAGATCCTAGCAAAACCAATAAAACGTAACATAAAACATAACACTGTTAGACCAAATACAGTCAAAGAGATGAGCAGGCTTTGAGATCCAAACATCCATAACAATTAGCCAATGCAGACTAATAGTAGAACCCAAGAGGTTAAGTTCACCCAAGGTATGAAGCCCTTCCTCTACACCATATTTACCACAGATAAATAAAACATAAGGCCTACTCTCATCAGTAGTGCATAGCCAAAAAATCAGCCTTCCAGCAGTCCCATCATCATACGTAAAATACCACCAATACATACTGATCCCATTACCAAAATTGCAAAAATTCAAACTACCAATGAAACATACAAAGACCATCCTGATCTTGTGTATAAAAGTATAAACATGCAAGCTATGTGATATCATCAATATTCATATCATTAATCACCCCCATGGTACCTTTTCCACCTAAAGTCGGAAGATCCCAAATATCGGCAACTTTACATACCTCACTAGACCATTTAATGTTGAGACTTAAAAGCCTAAGCCGAACAATTCTAGTGATCAGATTAAAAATAGTTTTCACAGACTTATCCTTACCGTCAAAAAGTCTAATATTACGCTCTTGCCAAATAAAGTAAACCACAGCCCCAAACACGAGTCTTTGGACAATAATCCAAATGGAATTACTAGCCTTTCTAACACAAACCGCAGATATGACCTCAGCCCAGACATCAGAAACATTGTTAAGTCTAGCCATAATCTTTAATTTACTCCATAAAAACTTTGAAAACTGACAATCAAAAAATAAGTGACTGTGCGAGTCCATACAAGTCAAACATAAAGGGCAACGATTATTACTTAAATTGAACCACTTAGAAAGTCTGTATTGAATTTTTAATCTACCTTTAACAACCATCAATAAGATAAAAGCATGTCTAGGAATACATTGCGTAAACCAGACATGCTTAAACCACAACACCTCAGGCATATCATTCCTAAGAATACTATAGGCTTCCTTAACACTAAAATTAACAACATCATACTTTTTATTATACCAAACAGGTTTATCCTCATGATCACACAGAATAGGCGTAGGAACATCAATAACTTCATCAAATTTACCAATCCAATCCATATGCCATGTCCACCTACCATTATCAATCCAGTCAACGATTTTATCATTAATATCATAACCATTCTCAACTAGGAAACTGTGGGAGATGAGTTTACTTAAAGGACCTCTAATATGCCATTTATCAGACCAAATGAAACAACTCTTCCCATTTCCAACCTTACAACCAACATGACTTCCAATACTATCCCTAAGTCTTCATTATCTGTCTCCAACTCCACCCCATGCTTTTATGAACAGAAAGATCCCAAATACACCTTCCCTTTAACCTATAGCAGTTAACCTATTTAACCCATAACGAGTCTTTTTTACTGACAACATTCCAGAGATATTTGCACATAAGAGCCTCATTCATTAACCTTATAGATCTAAAACCCAGGCCACCTTAACTCTTAGGCCTACAAACGTCTTTCCAAGAAACACAAGAAATTCCCTTCCTAACCTCAGTACTATCCCATAAGAAATATTTTAAAATTCTATCAATAGTAGTACAAATATGCTTAGGAATAATAAACATTGAGGCCCAGTAAACATTCAACGAGGACAAAACAGAATCAATCAACTGCAGCTTACCAGCATAAGACAACGACTTATTTTTCCAATCTAAAATTCTTTTCTTAACATTCTCAATAAGAACTCTACAATCCACATTACATAATTGCTTACTCATCAAGGGAACCCCTAAATATCTAACCGGCAACTCACCCTTTTTAAAAGGCAAAGAAAAAAAATTTCTCTCTTTCTCAGCATCAGGAACATTGCAATAGAAGGCAATACTTTTCTCTTGACTAGGATATATACCAGAACACATACTAAACTCATCAATCCCTCTCCTAAGAATGCATACAGAATCACGATCACCATGACTCAGAAGCAATAAGTCATCGACAAAACACAAATATGTCAAACTTAACTCACTATATTTGGTGTGATATTTAAACCTGTTATCCCTTCTTATTTGACGTTTAATCATAAGGTTCAAAACTTCCATAATAAGAGTAAAAAGGTAAGGCGAAATGGGATCACCTTGCCTCAACCCTCTCCTACTCTTAAAAAAACCATGAATCTCATTATTGGCAAATAATGAGAAAGAGGCAGTAGTTAGGCATATCATAATCCAATTAAATTTTTGTGGTCTCTAACTGGATTTCCAGAATTAAATGTTTTTAAGGCTCTTGGGCTCTAACTGGATTTCCAGATTTAATTTTTTGTTAAGGCTCTAGGGCTCTAACTGAATTTCCAAAATTAAACTTTTGTTAAGGCACTTGGGCTCTAACTGGATTTCCAGAATTAATTTTTAGTTAAAGCTCTTGGGCTCTAATTGGATATCCGGAATTAATTATTTATGTCTCCAACTGGATTTCCAGAATTAATTTTTTAAGGCACTTGGGCACGAACTGGATTTCAGAATTAATTTTTCTTTAAGACTCTTGGGCGCTAACTGGATTACCATAAATAAATTTTTGTGGTCTCTAACTGGATTTTAAGAATTAAATTTTTGCTAAGGCTCTTGGGCTCAAACTGGATTTCCAGATTTAATTTTTTGTTAAGGCTCTAGTGCTCTAACTGGATTTCCAGAATTAATTTTTTATTAAATCTCTTGGGCTCTGACTGAATTTCCAGAATTAATTTTTTGTTAACGCTCTTCGGCTCTAGCTAGATTCACAGAATTGATTTTTTTGTTAATAATCTTGGGCTATAACTGGATTTCTAGAATTATTTTTTTGTGGTCTCTAAATGGATTTCCAGAAATAAATTTTTGTTAAGGCCTAAGGGCTCTAACTGGATTTCCAGAATTAATTTTATTTAAGGCTCTTAGGGTCTCACTGGATTTCCAGAATTAATTTTTGTTAAGGCACTTGGGCTCTAACTAGATTTCCGGAATTTATTTTTTGTCAGAATTTATTTTTTGTTAAGGCTTTTGTGCTCTCACTGGATTTTCAGAATTAAGTTTTTGTTAAGGCTCTTAGGCTCTAACTGGATTTCCAGAATTAAAATTTTGTGGTCTCTAACTGGATTTCCAGAAATAAATTTTTGTTAAGGCCTTGGGGCTCTAACTGGATTTCCATAATTAATTTTATTTATGGCACTTGGGGTCTCACTGGATTTCCATAATTAATTTTTTCTTAAGGCACTTGGGCTCTAACTAGATTTCCAAAATTTATATTTTGTTAAGGCTTTTGTGCTCTAACTGGATTTCCAGAATTAAGTTTTTGTTAAGGCTCTAGGGCTCTAACTGGATTTCCAAAATTAATTTTTTGTAGTCTCTAACTGGATTTCCAGAATTAACTTTTTGTTAAGGCTCTTAGGCTCTAACTGAATTTCCATAATTAATTTTTTCTTGGTGGTCTCGAACTGGAATTTAATTTTTGTTAAGGCTCTTAGGCTCTAACTGGATTTCAATATTTAATTTTTTGTAAATGCTCTAGGGCTCTATGTGGATTTTCAGAATTAATTTTTTGTTAAGACACTTGGGCTCTAACTGGATTTCAAGAATTAATTTTTTGTTAAGGCTCTTGGGCTCTAAATGAATTTCCAGAATTAATTTTTTGTTAACGCTCTTGGGCTCTAACTAGATTTACAGAATTAATATTTTATTAATACTCTTTGAACTATAACTGGATTTCCAGAATTAATTTTTTCTGGTCTCTAACTGGATTTCCAAAATTAAATTTTTGTTAAGGCTCTAGGGCTCTAACTTGATCTCCAAAATTATTTTTTTGTTAAAGCTCTTAGGCTCTAACTGGATTTCCAAAATTAATCTTTTGTTAAGGCACTTGGGCTATAACTGGATTTCCAGAATTATTCTTTAGTTAAGGCTCTTGGGCTCTAACTGGATTTACATAATTAATTTTTTATTGTCTCTAACTGGATTTTCAGAATTAATTTTCTAAGGCACTTGGGCTCTAACTGGATTTCCAGAATTAATTTTTGTTTAAGGCTCTCGGACTTTAACTGGATTTCCAGAATTAATCTTTTTTGGTCTTTAACTGGATTTTCAGAATTAAATTTTTTCTAAGGCTCTTGGGCTCAAACTAGATTTCTAGATTTAATTTTTTGTTAAGGCTCTAAGGCTCTAACTGGATTTCCAGAATTAATTTTTTATTAAGGCTCTTAGGCTTTCACTGGATTTCCAGAATTAATTTTTTGTTAAGGCATTTGGGTTCTTACTGGAAATTCAAGAATTAATTTTTTGTTAAGGCTTTTGGGCTCTAAGTAGATTTATAGGATTAGTTTTTTCTTAATGCTCTTGGTCTCTAACTGGATTTCTAGAATTAATTTTTTGTGGTCTCTAACTGGATTTCCGTAATTAAATTTTTGTTAAGGCTTTAACTAGATTTCCATACTTAATTTTTTGTTAAGACACTTGGGCTCTCACTGGATTTCCAGAATTAATTTTTTGTTAAGGCACTTGGGCTCTAACTGGATTTCCAAAATTAATTTTTGGTTAAGGCTCTTGGGCTGTAACTGGATTTTCAGAATTAATATTTTGTGGTCTATAACTAGATTTCCATAGTTAAATTCTTGTTAAGGCACGTGGGCTCTAACTGGATTTCCAGATTTACTTTTTTGTTAAGGCTCGAGGGCTCTAACTGGATTTCCAGAATTAATTTTTTTGTTAAGACTCTTGGGCTCTAATTGGATTTACAGAATTAATTTTTTGTTAAGGATCTTGGGCTTTAACTAGATTTCTAGAATTAAGTTTTTGACAAGACTCTTCAAATCTAACTGGATTTTCAGAATAAATTTTTTTTAAGGCACTTGGGCTCTATATGGATTTCAAGAATTATTTTTTTCTAAGGATCTTAGGATCCAATTGGATTCCCAGAATTATTATTTTGTTAAGGCTCTTGTGCTCTAACTGGATTTCAAGAATTAAGTTTTTGTTAAGGCTCTTAGGCTCTAACTGGATTTCGAGAATTAAATTTTTGTGGTATCTAACTGGATTTCCAGAAATAAATTTTTGTTAAGGCCTTAGGGCTCTAACTGGATTTCAAGAATTAATTTTATTTAAGGCTCTTGGGGTCTCACTAGATTTCAAGAATTATTTTTTTGTTAAGGCACTTGGGCTCTAACTGGATTTCCAAAATTTATATTTTGTTAAGGCTTTTGTGCTCTAACTGGATTTCCAGAATTAACTTTTTGTTATGGCTCTAGGGCTCTAACTGGATTTCCAAAATTAATTTTTTGTAGTCTCTAACTGGATTTCCAGAATTAACTTTTTGTTAAGGCTCTTAGGCTCTAACTGAATTTCCATAATTAATTTTTTTTTTGTGGTCTCGAACTGGATTTCCAGAATTAAATTTTTCTTAACGCTCTTAGGCTCTAACTGGATTTCAATATTTAATTTTTTGTAAATGCTCTAGGGCTCAACATGGATTTCCAGAATTAATTTTTTGTTAAGACACTTGGGCTCTAACTGGATTTCCAGAATCAATTTTTTGTTAAGGCGCTTGGGCTCTAACTGAATTTTCAGAATTAATTTTTTGTTAACGCTCTTGGGCTCTAACTAGATTTACAGAATTAATATTTTATTAATACTCTTTGAGCTCTAACTGGATTTCCCGAATTAATTTTTTGTGGTCACTAATTGGATTTCCAGAGTTAAATTTTTGTTAAGGCTCTAGGGCTCTACCTAGATATCCAGAATTAATTTTTTGTTAAAGCTCTTGGGCTCTAACTGGATTTCCAAAATTAATCTTTTGTTAAGGCACTTGGGCTCTAACTGGATTTCCAGAATTATTTTTTAGTTAAGGCTCTTGGGCTCTAACTGTATTTTCAGAATTAATTTTTTATTGTCTCTAACTGGATTTTCAAAATTAATTTTTTAAGGCACTTGGGCTCTAAGTGGATTTCCAGAATTAATTTTTGTTTAAGGCTCTTCGACCCTAACTGGATTTACAGAATTAATCTTTTTTGGTCTTTAACTGGATTTCCAGAATTAAATTTTTTCTAAGGCTCTTGGGCTCAAACTGGATTTCCAGATTTAATTTTTTTGTTAAGGCTCTAGTGCTCTAACTGGATTTCCAGAATTAATTTTTTATTAAGGCTCTTAGGCTCTCACTGAATTTACATAATTAATTTTTTGTTAAGGCTTTTGGGTTCTTACTGAAAATTCCAGAATTAATTTTTTGTTATGGCTTTTGGGCTGTAAGTAGATTTAAAGGATTAGTTTTTTGTTAATGCTCTTGGTCTCTAACTGGATTTCTAGAATTAATTTTTTGTGGTCTCTAACTGGATTTCCATAATTAAATTTTTGTTAAGGCTTTAGGGCTTTAACTAGATTTCCATACTTAATTTTTTTGTTAAGACACTTGGGCTCTCACTGGATTTCTAGAATTAATTTTTTGTTTAGGCAATTGGGCTCTAACTGGATTTCCAAAATTAATTTTTGGTTAAGGCTCTTGGGCTGTAACTGGAATTGCAGAATTAATATTTTGTGGTCTATAACTGGATTTCCAGAAATAATTTTTTGTTAAGGCTCGTGGGCTCTAACTGGATTTCCAGATTTAACTTTTTGTTAAGGCTCGAGGGTTCTAACTGGATTTCCAGAATTAATTTTTTTGTTAAGACTCTTGGGCTCTAATTGGATTTACCGATTAAATATTTGTTAAGGATCTTGGGCTTTAATTAGATTTCAAGAATTAAGTTTTTGCCAAGACTCTTCAAATCTAACTGGATTTCCAGAATAAATTTTTTCTTAAGGCACTTGGGCTCTATCTGGATTTCAAGAATTATTTTTTCTAAGGATCTTAGGATCCAATTGGATTCCCAGAATTATTATTTTGTTAAGGCTCTTATGCTCTAACTGGACTTCCAGAATTAAGTTTTTGTTAAGGCTCTTAGGCTCTAACTGGATTTCCAGAATTAAATTTTTGTGGTCTCTAACTGGATTTCCAGAAATAAATTTTTGTTAAGGCCTTAGGGCTCCAACTGGATTTTCAGAATTAATTTTATTTAAGGCTCTTGGGGTCTCACTGGATTTCCAGAATTAATTTTTTGTTAAGGTACTTGGGCTATAACTGGATTTCCAAAATTTATATTTTGTTAAGGCTTTTGTGCTCTAACTGGATTTCCAGAATTAACTTTTTGTTAAGGCTCTAGGGCTCTAACTGGATTTTCAAAATTAATTTTTTGTAGTCTCTAACTGGATTTCCATAATTAACTTTTTGTTAAGGCTCTTAGGCTCTAACTGAATTTCCATAATTAATTTTTTTGTGGTCTCGAACTGGATTTCCAGAATTAAATTTTTGTTAAGGCTCTTAAGCACTAACTGGATTTCAATATTTAATTTTATGTAAATGCTCTAGGGCTCTACATGGATTTCCAGAATTAATTTTTTGTTAAGACACTTGGGCTCTAACTGGATTTCCGGAATCAATTTTTTGTTAAGGCTCTTGGGCTCTAACTGAATTTCCAGAATTAATTTTTTGTTAACGCTCTTGGGCTCTAACTAGATTTACAGAATTAATATTTTATTAATACTCTTTGGGCTCTAACTGGATTTCCAGAATTAATTTTTTGTGGTCTCTAACTGGATTTCCAGAATTAAATTTTTGTTATAGCTCTAGAGCTCTAACTAGATCTCCAGAATTAATTTTTTGTTAAAGCTCTTGGGCTCTAACTGGATTTCCAAAATTAATCATTTGTTAAGGTACTTGGGCTCTAACTGGATTTCCAGAATTATTTTTTAGTTAAGGCTCTTGGGCTCTAACTGGATTTTCAGAATTAATTTTTTATTGTCTCTAACTGGATTTTCAGAATTAATTTTTTTAAAGGCACTTGTGCTCTAACTGGATTTCCAGAATTAATTTTTGTTTAAGGCTCTTGGACTCTAATTGGATTTCCATAATTAATCTTTTGTGGTCTTTAACTGGATTTCCAGAAATAATTTTTTTCTAAGGCTCTTGGGCTCAAACTGGATTTCCAGATTTAATTTTTTGTTAAGGCTCTAGGGCTCTAACTGGATTTCCAGAATTAATTTTTAATTAAGGCTCTTAGGCTCTCACTGGATTTCCAGAATTAATTTTTTGTTAAGGCTTTTGGGTTCTTACTGGAAATTCCAGAATTAATTTTTGTTAAGGCTTTTGGGCTCTAAGTAGATTTATAGGATTAGTTTTTTGTTAATGCTCTTGGTCTCTAACTGGATTTCTAGAATTAATTTTTTGTGGTCTCTAACTGGATTTCCATAATAAAATTTTTGTTAAGGCTTTAACTAGATTTCCATACTTAATTTTTTGTTAAGTCATTTGGGCTCTCACTGGATTTCCAGAATTAATTTTTTGTTAAGGCACTTGGGCTCTAAATGGATTTTCAAAATTAATTTTTGGTAAGGCTCTTGGGTTGTAACTGGATTTTCAGAATTAATATTTTGTGGTCTATAACTGGATTTCCAGAATTAAATTTTTGTTAAGGCTCGTGGGCTTTAACTGGATTTTCAGATTTAAATTTTTGTTAAGGCTCGAGGGCTCTAACTGGATTTTCAGAATTAATTTTTTGGTTATGACTCTTAGGCTCTAATTGGATTTACAGAATTAATTTTTTTGTTACGGATCTTGGGCTTTAACTAGATTTCAAGAATTAAGTTTTTGCCAAGACTCTTCAAATCTAACTGGATTTCCAGAATAAATTTTTTCTTAAGGCACTTGGGCTCTATCTGGATTTCAAGAATTATTTTTTTTTCTAAGGATCTTAGGATCCAATTGGATTCCCAGAATTATTATTTTGTTAAGGCTCTTGTGCTCTAACTGGATTTCCAGAACTAATTTTTTTTGTTAAGGCTCTTGGACTTTAACTGGATTACTAGATGTATTCTTTTCTTAAGGCACTTGGGCTATAAATGGATTTCTAGAATTAATCTTTTGTTAAGGCTCTTCGGGCTATAACTAAATTTTTAAAATTAATCTTTTGTTAATGCTCTTGGGCTATAACTGGATTTCCATAATTTATCTTTTGTTATTGGCTATTTGGCTCTAACTGGATTTCAAGAATTACTTTTTTTCTTAAGGATTTTAGGATCTAACTCGATTTCCAGAATTAACCTTTTCGTTAAGCTTTTGGGCTTTAACTAGATCTCCAAAATTAATTTTTTTATTAAGGCCCTTTATGATCGAAATGGATTTCTAGAATTAGCTTTTTGTTAAGGCTCTTTGGCTCTAAGTGGATTTTCATTGTTAAGGCTCTTGGACTCGCATTTCCCGAATTAATTTTATGTTAAGGCTCTTGGGTTCTTACAGGATTTCCAGAATTATTTTTTTTGTTAAAGCTCTTGGGGTTTAACTGGAGAATATTTTAGGGAATTTCCAAAACTACACTCAAAATCGAATTTGTGTCCACTACTAAGTCATGAATACTGAAAATTCCAATTTTGGCCATGTGCGACCTGTGCTAATGCGCGACTCCAAAAAAAATGTGACACATAACATGACAAAAAGTACCATTCTAATCATTTGGTGACACACTTGTTACATTTTGAATGGGTCGCACTGTCGCACAGCCGCCGGTCGAGCAAGGTAAATGTGTGATCACATTCAGAATGTGACAAGTGTACCTTTTGTCAAGCCACATGTCCAATTATGAATGGAGCCGCACAGTAGCACATGACCTAAATTGGAATTTGTAAAAAACCTCACTTAGTATTGGACACAAATTCGATTTTGGTGTAGTTTTGGATTTTTCCTTAAATTTTATGTTAAGGCTCTTGGGCTCTTACTAGATTTCCAGAATAATTTTTTTAATGCTTGGACTCTAACTGGATTTCCAGAAATAATTTTTTGTTCATGCTCAAGGGTTCTAATTGGATTTTCTGATTTTACCTGTGTTAAGGCTCTTGGATCCTAATTAAATTTTCATACTTAATTTTTGTCTAGGTTTTTGGGATCTAACTAGATTTCTAGAATTAATTTTTTGTTAAGGCTTTTGAGCTATAACTTGATTTTCAGAATTAATTTTTTGTTAATGATCATAGGCTCTAACCGGATTTGAAGAATTGATTTTATGTTAAGGCTCTTGTTCTCTAACTGGATTCCTAGAATTCATTTTTTGTCAAGGCTCTTGGTCTTTAACTGGATTTTCAAAATGTCTTTTTTTAAGGCTCTTGGAATGTAGACCCGAGGGTAAAAAGACTAATCTTTTTTTGTGATAGATGGTCGTCATCTTGACTTGGTCACCCTCTATTGCATTTGGTCCTCTTCATTACATCCTCAAAGGATTTCAGGCAAAACTCGATCGACTGCATGATCGAATTCCTCCCTTCTTTGTTATGTATGAGTGTGTTTATTAAATTGTTTTGCGGGATATTTTGTATTTAGGTGGGGTATTTTTTTGTGGTGACCTAATTCGAAATGTACTATCAATTATCCATTCGACCTACTCATTCACCATCTTTACATCAAGCGAATGTGATATGAAATTCGAAGTTATTTCCTTCTCGTGTGTTTTAAGTGTATGACCCATAACGTGACATTGTTGGATCATTTCAATGAATGTAATGAGCCTATTCAGTTAGTATAATAGTTTTTGGTTGCTAGGAGACATAATTTTCTCCATGCTGCAAGATTTTATGAAAATCTCGACAGAAGTAACTGCTTCCACTTGACTATGAGTGCAAAGATACCGAATGCAGGAAGGTTAATTAATCCCACTTCGAGATACCTGCAACAAGTAACTGATTTCCTTAATACATGCTAGCTTTATTTTAGGAGTGTTAGCGCAATAATCTTTTAACAAAGTTCTAAAAAAAGGATAAAAAGGGGGGCATGTATTGGCCCTTTAGGTATTGGATGTGGGGGTAAAGGTCAAATAAAAAGACAAATTTTCATAAAAAGAATAAAAATATATATATTTTTTAAAAAGTTCTCGAAAAATTTCACAAGATCGGGTATGTTGGTGCATGAAAAAGTTCTAAAGTAAGTTTATCTAAAGGTTGATACTTTATCCGAAAAAAATTATAAAATAATACGTTTGTGCATTAAACCGCTTTTTTGTGCAACAAAAATTCGTTTTTGGACCCAACTTCTTTTGACTTTTTTTATCAAAATAATATTGCGCATCTAACTAAAGCAAGTTGAAAATTTTGTGCATTAAAAATTTTTTGCGCATTAAAATTCGTTTTTTGTGCATTAAAAAAAAACGTATAAAAACTCAAAATTAGAAAAACTTCTTTCACAAAAGTTTTATGCACCAACATACCCGATCTTGTGGAATTTTTTTGAAATTTTTCGAGAACTTTAAAAAAAAAAAAATCTTTTTATTCTTTTTACAGATATTTGTCTTTTTATTTTAACTTTACCCTTGGATGTGGTACTTTAAAGTTTATACCAGGTTCTCACTAACATGTATTTTATTACGTAATTTACAAACTAGCGGCATAAGTCAAATGTATGATGGCATATTTTAGTAAATGGGCCTACATGGGCTTCCTCGTACAACCCAAACAAAATTAAAAATAATAATAATAATAATAATAATAATAATAAAATAATAAAAATAAAAAAATAAAAAAACCTACATATATACAAACAAAGGAACAATCGCATAATATTTGGTAGCTAAACGATCGAAAAATTAGCAATGGCGATTATCATACCACATGACGTATTATTCCATCGCATTTCAAGTGTGCCAAGGCTTCCAACCAAATCTGCATCACGTTTCAAGTGTGTTTCCAAGGAATTCAACTCGTTCTGTCGTCGAATGTGTTCAAAAAGATGCATATTCGCCATATAGTTTACCCTCAAAACCATGACAAATTTATCGTCTTGTTCCATGATCTTAGAGAACCACACACGTTAGGCACCATCGACTGTGAAGCACCTGCAAATAAGGTTTTAACTCATACCTCCTTTAAACTACCTGCCATGGCGTCGTCTAAAGGTACAATTGCGTTTCTAACATCTTTTCATGGACTGGTATGTTTATACATTCCCATAAAGAATAATTATGCAGACCACTATGATCTAGTTTTATGGAATCCCGTGACAAGTGAGTATAAGAGATTGTCTAAACCCAAGTCTCGTGAGGAACGCAACGCCATACATTGGGGATCAACATTAGGATTGTATTATAGGTCTTGCGAAAACGACTACAAGCTTGCAATTTTAAGCTTGATGTGTAATGTTGTTTACATATACTCGTTGAAAGCAAATTCATGGAGAAGGGTCGCCGTTCAAGGTACTGACGGCTTGAAAGTATATCAAGCGTTGCAAAGTACTTATTTGAATGAAAATCTCTATTTTCTAAATAGTGATAAGAAATATTCGGTTATAAAGTTTGATACAAAGACTGAAAGGTTCACAGAGCTGAAAACTACTTCAGGTTTTAATAATGTTCAAAACAAATTTCGTGCGACTCTCATGGTTAAAAAAGGTTGCCTTCATGTTTGTATTGTGTATGACGTTGGGAAGACTGGTTTTGAAACCGAATTATGGAAGATTACTGAAGAAGGAGATTGGAAGAAGATGGAAAGTTATAGTGTAGATCCGGGTAATATGCACAATATGAAGCCATTGCATATGAGGAATGGAAATTTGTTGATGCTCGGCTACAAATATCATGGAGGTAAAAATTGCGAAGGTTTTCTTTATAATGTGGATCTGAAAAAGAAGCATAGCAAACGTAAAGGAAAAGACAATGAGACGCTGTGTGGCGACATGGACACGGAAATATCTCAGATAGTGAGATACACTGCGACGTTCGTGTCTCCTAATCAATATATCAAGTAGCCTGCGGTCCTATTTTTCTTTAATTCCATGGGTAATGATAGTATCATTAAGTAACCTTCTTTAGACTACATAAACAATCAACATATGAGTTAGCATTGGTTAAGATTCGGGTTAATTATTTTATTTTATAAGCTCTTGTCTTTCTTATTTTCCCCTTTTTTTTTTTTTTTTTTTTTTTTTTTTTTTTTTTTTTTTTTTTTTTATCCAGCAGAAAATAAAAACAAGTTATTTGTTTACAATAAAATCACTGTCTTTAAAGGAGTACGCCTTATGGTCTATGCAGAATGTCATTTATGAAAGCCAAAATATTTGTAATCATGCTTCGTAATGTATTTGGTTACGAGAATACAAGATGGTTTTCAAAGGATCATACCCTATGTAGATTCTCCTTTATGAAAGCCAAAACAGTAGATACTAGTTCATCTCGGTGTTTGTTGTAGCAATGGTCAGCACCTTCAACGATTTGTAATTTATGGTTGGGTATGATCTTGGCAAACTCCAGGCCATCTTCAACTGGAATGATTTCATCTTCTGATCCATGAATTGTTAACACCTTGCAATCTTGGCCAATGTTGAGTCCCGCTTCGTGCATGTTTGTGTTCAAGCGTTCCAATAAACTTTCTTCAGTCACACGAAACGACACTTCTCCTATATAAGCAGAATAATAGTGGTAATTCAACATAAAGTCAACTGTGGTGTAGCATGCGTTAGAAGTGGCCTGATGGGCAAGTCAGGCGGGTTGGGTAACCAGTTGAAACATGTTTTGTTTTTTAGTGCAGGTCGACGTACAAACACTCTTTTGTCCGCTTAAAAAAGAGTTACAGATGATTTGCATTCGTAAGTTTACAAGGTTCTAAGCATTGAAGATATGCCATATGTGACTTTCAACCTGTTCAACCCGTCCGACCCATTTGACCCGATTCATTTTTTGCTAAACTTCTTAAACTGACCCACATAGACTCATTCATATATAGTTAGTTAATTGCCACCTCTACGGCTCTATTAAATAATGAAGGCTAACCTGTTTTCGATTTGATGTCAATAAAGCCGTCTTTTTTCGCTCTTTCCAGATAGTCTTTTCCCAAACGCTCCTCAATGCCCCTATCCATCTTATACCGACCAGACACGTTGACAACAATTGGGATATCATGATGTGCAGATGCGTATAAGACCACTACATTCCCACCTGCAAAAATATAACATGATGTAAGATGCACATAAAATTCAAAGCTTGTTTGACCTCAAGAAGTCAAAGCATCCATATTAGACTTCAAACGGGCGAAACAGTTACAAAATGAGATACCTTTACTGTGTCCAAGAATTGCACTTATAACACGATTTGCAGCAGTGAAGTGTTGGACAACTGCATGCAAATCACTGACCTCCTTACGATAGTTACCAAATTCAAATGTGCCTTCACTTTCTCTGAAATATAGCAATTGCTTAGTGTACAAACAAGAAAGAAGATAACGATTAACTCTTTAACAAATTGTCTCTATTCATAGCACATCTTTTGAGTTCTTGAAACCAAGAAGAACCATTCCAGCCTTGATGTTGATAATTAGTCTATTTGACCTCAGAAAGTGTACTAATTTTCCTTAAAGATGACACAAAACAACAGCATCGTGTAACCCCGAATTTTTTGGAGGACACATATAAAAATAGAAACTTGTTATTATGCTGCATGTCCATAGTAAATCGAAATAGTATGGACACTTACCCATTCCCTGAGAAGTCGAAGCGAAAGGCACTAATCCCCTGATTTTCCAAAGCAACCGCAAGTTCCACCATCATACTATATTCCTAGAGACAATAATGCATTTACTATGAACCATCCCAAGAATCAAAGCAAAATTATCTGTTTTAGACCCAAATTTCAACTTTGAGCAGTAAGTTTGTTGTCTTCTTGTTATTGCAATGTTTGTGTCATGAAACAAAACTTTCTGAAAAACGAATTATATACCTTTGTACCTTGGAAGCCATGGCACAAGATTACAATCTCTTTGGAGCCTGTTTCATGTAATAAACCCACAAGTTTCTCACCGCTGTTGTTTTGTATGATTATTTTCTGTTGTTCAGTCCCTGAAACAATGCAAGATACACAATTTCAATTATCTTAGATGAAAATTCACAAATGTTATAGTAGAAAAATGAAGTCAATGAACTTTCACTTTGGAAATAAATAATACGAATAGGGTCTTCGTCATTGTGCTTTGAAAGTCATTGTGTAATATAGAAGAATCACTTGTTACGGGCAGCTGGATGTGTTTGCATGTGCTTTTAATGCTTAAAGTTCTGAAAACCAGATACTCGGTAGTTGAGTGTTTGAAAAATCCCGATAATTTAAGGACTTGTATGTCAATGGCCCTTAAGTAGCTAGAGAATCAGAGCACATTTGGTCAAAACTATGGTCAAACTGATATCTCGAGTCAATTCCATTGCAACCTTACACTAGAAACTGCTTATTCCTTCTAATATAAGCAGATAAACAGTTTTCAATATCGCTATGCTTATCTACCTTTTTAACCAATAAATAAGCAGACAATCAAATAGATAGGCAATCTCAAACACCACAATAAGCATCGCAATAAGCACTAGACACAAAACAGTTAAGTTAGTTACCATAAACCATATCAAATTTGCAAAAGGGCAAGTCGGTTATTAACTTTCTATCCTTCTATTTCTAGCACATCCCAATTTTCACTATTCATCAACGGTTTACAACTTCTAATGTAGCTAATAGGGAGTGTTTGGGATTCCTTATTATAAATTACTTATTCTTTTAATATAAGCAGATAAGCAGTTTTCAATACAGTTTTCGCCATTGCTTATCTACTTTTAAACCAATCAATAAGCAGATACACAAAGAAATAAGCAATCCAAATTCTTCACTACTCATCAATGGTTCAAGACTTCTAATGTCAAAGGGGTTAACCGGCTAACAAGGAGTGTTTGGTATTGCTTATTTTAAGGGGGTGTTTGTTTAAGCTTATATGTGGCGTATGAGCTTATTTGTGTTTCGGCTTATGCTTCATAAGCCTCAATTTTCAGGCTTATTGTGAGACTTATGGGCTTATATAAGTTTATATAAGCCGACAAGTCTCAAAATAAGCTGGAAAATTATGAAATATAAGCCGAAATCAAATAAGCTCATAAGCTCACATATAAGCTTAAATAAGCACCCCCTAAAGCACTCGTCTGGTTCGAAAACAGGAAAACACCAACTAAAGCCTAAGTTGAAGTGCTTAAGTTAACAACAAAAATATCTTATTAAAAAAAGCATAAAATTACAAAAACATAAATTCAATCCAAGAAACCAAAAGGGTTAGTACATATGATCAAATCCTATAATGGGTCAATCTTGAAATTACAAAATAACCCAAAAAGCATCAAACTTTATTAAAAAAACTGAAATGGGTATAAATAAAGATCGCCGGAAAATTGACCTGGGTTTTGCTGGTGGTTTCCGGCGGCGGCGGCGGTGGTGGTGGTGGTGGAGTCTCCGGTGGCCATTTTCAGATGAAAGTGTGTTGTGCTGCTGAGAGTGTGTAGTGATGATTGTTTATGTGATGGATTTGATATAGTAGGGGGTTTTGTGATATTAGTGAAAGTGGAGGGTAGAAAATGAAACTTATGAATCAATGTCAACATCTTTTGTGTGATAAACAATAAGGTGTGACTACAAGATGACTGTACTTATGTACATCAGTACATTGTAATACATCGGCTATGTTAGGCAAAATTAGTTAGAGTCGGAGCTCGAGCTTAAAGAAGCTTGAATCGAAACTATAGTATTCAACTTTTTATTTTCAAATATGTTTGACAAAATAGATATATAGTCGCACCATATAATTATAAAAATGAATTGATTTGCACACTTTCAAAAATAATTTTGACACTTTATTCATGCATTAAATACTTGTATAGTATTAACACTCTGCTTAACCTGTTTGTCTATATAAGTGTCCCAATAACATTTTAGACTAAGCAAATCACTTCCCATTATAAAATCTCATAAAAGGATCGATAATTTGATTACCAATATAAATGCATAAGGGTATTTATGTAAATAAACATTTAAAATCTCAAACTCCAATTAAAGTATCTTTAATGATAAGCTCTTATGAATATTAAAAGGTTTAAAAAGCTTGTATGACAAACAAAATTTCTTTTGAAAGACAGTGTATTTTAAAAGCTCAAGTATCTATAAGCTCTAATAAAGTTTTGCGCAAAACACGCGCATCATAATGATTCAGTATGCGATGCTTTATCTACATAAAATATGACAATGTGATGCATGGTCATGAAGTCGGTCATCCACATTACGCCTCAATTGAAGGGCGCGTCTTTGCATGCAAAAAAAAATAAATAAATAAAAATAAGGACTTGTGAAGTTATCAAAAGGGTGCACAAGATTAAGAAAGCTAAAACTGAGATGTTAATAGACTATACTCCATCAAACATATATAACTTATTCATGGATTTATTAATTCATACATCAATGCAAATATTTTGCTTTATTAGTTATTTAGTTAATTCAAAGAGCACAACCATGGTTCTTCAAAGAATCACACCCTATGCATGTTGTCCTTTATGAAAGCCAAAACAGCTGAAGCTAACTCGTCTCGGTGTTTGTCATAGCCATGGTTAGCCCCTTCAATGATCTGTAATTTATGGTTTGGTATGACCTTGGCAAACTCCAAAGCTTCTTCAACTGGAATGACTTCATCTTCTGATCCATGGACAGTCAACACGTTGCAATCTTTGTAAATTTTAAGTCCCGCTTCATGCATGTTCGTGTTCAGACGTTCCAGTATACTTTCTTCGGTCAAACGAAACGACACTTCTATATAAGCAGAATAATAGTTTGAATTCAACATAAACTCACTTCTGGTGCATCACACGTTAGAGGTGGCATGATAGGCAAGTCGGTCAGGTTGGGTAACCAGTTGAAACGTGTATTGTTTTTTAGTGCAGGTCGACATACAAACACTTTTTTGTCCGCTTAAAAAAAAGTTACAGATGATTTGCATACATAACTTAACAAGGTTGTAAGCATTGAAAATACGATGTATGTGACTTTCAACCTGTTTAACCCGTCCGACCCATTCGACCCGATTCATTTTTTTGCTTAACTTCTTAATTTGACCCATTGATACGCTTGGGATATATAATTGCCACCTCTATTATTGAATGAAGGCTAACCTGTTTTTGATTTGAAGTCAACAAAGCCGTCTTTTTTTGCTCTTTCCAGATAGTTTTTTCCCAAACGCTCCTCGACGCCCATATCCATCTTATAACGACCAGACACGTTGACAACAATTGGGATATCATGATGTGAAGATGCATATAAGACCACATCATTCCCACCTACAAAATAAATATTAGCTTTAGGTATACCATATCAGCTCTAAAACTCAAAAGCATGCGCACATTCAAGAAAATTCAACAATATTATTGAGTTATCTTTTTATAGTTGTTAAAAGTCAAAGACTTGGAGCTTGTTTGACTTTCCAGTAGTCAAACTAGCTAAAATAGCGTACCTTTACTATGTTCAAGAATTGCACATATAACACGATTTGCTGCAGTGAAGTGTTGGATCACTGTGTGTAAGTCATCAACCTCCTTACGATAGTTACCAAATTGGAATGAGCCTTCACTTTCCCTGAAATACAGAAATCCCTTATAATCAGACGGATTTATCAGATAAAAGATATATTTTGACTTGAAAGTGGATAATAAATTTAAAACATGATTTATAATAACTTCCTTTTTCCATTTGTAGCATGTCTACTACTCGTACCTCATAAGTAACAAGTGATTAAGATTTTTCTTGAAACTAAGAGGACTCGTACCACAAAAGTCAAAGGGTATCGTTTTCATTTTCAAAATGCATTGTGCAACATTAGGGACTTACCCATTCCCTGAAAAGTCGAAGCGAAAGGCACTGATCCCTTGTTTTTCCAATGCAAAAGCGAGTTCCGCCATCATACTGTATTCCTGGAGACAAGAACAAGTTCACATTACAATCATTTCAGCTTAAAGTTATACTTTGATGCAATATATTTGTTGTTTATCTAAAACAACAATCACGAAAAGTGATTAAAAATTTAGAATAAACCTTTGTGCATTCGAAGCCATGGCACAAGATTACAATCTCTTTGGAACGTGTTTCATGTAACAAGCCTACAAGTTTCTCACCGCACTTGTTTTGTATAGTTATTTTCTGTGGTTCAATCCCTGAAACACATACAGTAGTTCAAAGATCAGTAACTCGAAAAAAATTCTTATAGAAACTCTTCATGCTTTTCGAATGTGGAATAAGTAACTCACATAGGTTACTCAAAACTGAATAAACAATCACAATTTGCAAACACCCTTTCTAATAAGCAATCCCAAACACCCCAAATTATATTTCTATTACTTCATGGTTTATGACGTCAAAGTTCTAATCTTTATGACATGAAATAAACATTTATAATAAGCACTGGAATTTGCATTTGGGGTGGCCATGAAAATGTTCAAAAACGGTCATGGATTAGGCCGTGTACATCTGAGTCAAAGACTCACCTATGCGGGCAACAAACCTCATCCATCTACTAGAATTTGCATTTGAAACATACTAAGTTGGTCAGGTGTAGTTAAATTCTGGAGTCGGCGGTTTAACTAAAAGTACAACAATTTATGCATGTGAATTTCTTAAAGGGTGTTTGTTTCGGCTTATATAGCCGGCTTACGGCTAATTTGGTTTTGGGTTTATGCTTCATAAGCTCATCTTTTGTGGCTTATTTTAAAACTTTTCATCTTATATAAATTTATTGTGTCAAAATAAGCCACAAAAAGTGAGCTTATGAAACATAAGCCCAAAAAAAAAAAAAAAAAAAAAAAAAAAAAGGTTTTAATCCAAGAAATCAAAAGGGTTAGTACATATGATCAAATCATGTAATGGGTCAATCTTCAAAATCACAAAATAACCCAAAAAGCTTCAAACTTTATTTCAAAACTGAAACGGGTATGCTTAAAAATAGCAGGAAAACTGACCTGGGTTTTGATGGTGGTTTCCGGCGGTTATGGAGTCTCCGGTGGACATTTTCAGATGAAACTGTGTTGTGCTACTGAAAGTATTAAAGTGCTGATAGTTTGAGTGATAAATTTGATATAGTAGGGGGTTTTGAATTATTAGTGAAAGTGGAGGGTAGAAAATGAAACTTATGAATCAATGTCAACTAACAAGTGTTGTATTGTTCAGAGTTCAGACAAACTATGAGAAGTGTTTGTGGTCATATGTTGACCTTTTATGCTCCTAAATGAATTTTTTATTTATTTTATTTTTTAACTTTTTTTTTTATTATTTTTTATTTTTTTAACAAAATTTTTTAACTTTTTTGAATGTGGATAATTTAAGAAAATGTTTGGTGAAAAGATGTCGCACAACAAAGTGTTTGAATTAGTTTATGTTGTTTCAAAACCTAATAAGCTAATAAGTTAGTTTAAGTATCAGTTTATGCTAGTATTGGTGCAAAGGTGAAAAATTATATTAACTCCAATCAATGTTTTACAACTTAGAGGAACATACTTCTAATATAGGACATGCCCCTAATCACAAAAACAAAAACAATAAAACCTCTACATCTGATATCAGATAATACTATCAAAATATATCTGGTGAAACTAGCCATAGTACATTGCTCAACATCCATCCCTTTTTTCCAAAACAGGATCAGAATTCACCATTAATAGCACAATAGCATCTAGCTACATTTCCTTTTGCCCCCCCCCCCCCCCCCAAAGATCACTCAGCCATCATCTACAGTAATCAAAGTAGGTAAAGCAAAAGGCATCACTAGGTACCCATCATTCCCAGTCAAGGGCTCTTCCAAAATCCCTACATTTCCCTCTTTACAAAAGGCTTCAAGATTTTGGAAACACTCACCTTGAGAGGAGAATCATCCAAGCCCCCTTAGCAATGTATAGATAGGACAAAGTAGGTTCATCTTTCACTCCTTACTATTGTAACAACCGTGGTTTTAGCAGGTTAGTTTGACTGATAGTCTTGACTCGGTTGACGTTTGTTTGGTGTGTATTAGGTGTTTGAAGTGATATATGAGTGATATAGGTGAGTTTTAGCACTAAATCTCTTTGCGTAAATGGTTTTATTGTGATTTGAAAAGTTTGGAATTTGGAAAAGTTCATTTTGATCACCTTTGTGGTGTAGAAATGACTTGTGTAGTTATTGGTGTTTTGTGTTTTTGCGTAACGAGTCTTCGTTCAAGTATTTGAGCGTTAGCAAGTTACGAGGAGTTTGTTTTTATGTGTTATGCTTATAAAAGAGTGTGAAAATCCATTTTTGGAAACTTTGTTTTAAAATGATAATTTTCCGGTTGGTGGTAAAAACTGAGGTTTATCGCGTAAGACGTCAGGATTAGTTACGGGTATTTATAAAATATGAAAAGTATGAAGTTTTGAGTGTAATAAATTAATTTAATAAAAAATAAATAAAAAAATATATATGTAAGTAAAAATTCGGCTAGAGGGATTTTAGGGGAAAAAGGAAATCCAATTTGAGTCCAAATATGACTCTTAGGCTCAAGGATTATACATAATTAATATATATACCAAACCAAACACCCCTAAAACGTTTTTCTTGCAATTTTAGTCGATCCAAGGATCAAGAGAAGGGAGAAAAAAATTAGGGTTTATAATTGTGAAGCAATAATCAAGAAACAAGGTAAAATTCTTAAAATACATGTTCAATTGTTTGATTAATTAATATAATTCATGTAATAATTATATAATGAATTAGGGTTTGGGTTAACTTCTGTAAATTAATGTTATTAAACATGTTGGGATCAATTAATGATAATAGTATGATGATTGATTAAGAGAATTGAGCGTAAAACATGTTAGTTATTGAGTTAGGGTTTGGACAGATTTTTAAGGCTATAAAGATGTGAGTGTACATAACATATGGTGATGAGTTAACTCACGAATTTTAGGTCTAAATTGTAGTATAATGAAAGAGCTTTCCAAAAAGTCCAGCCACGATCAATTTTGAGGTCGGGAAGTCGGTCTTTTGATTTTTCTTTGTTAAGGTGTCAAAGCTGTCAAACCGGGACAGATTTTGGGTAAAAGTTTGAGGGTGTCATGTGGTTGTAAAAGTGGTATTTTGACTTGGCCTTCTGGAATAGTTAAGTTTTAGGTTATATTAGACTACCACAAAGAGGATTCACGATAAAAACTTGTAGAAGTAATTATTAAAAATAAAAACGTTTTGGTGTGCGTTCAGATCCGAATTTGAGTAGTTGACAAGTTTGAATTTCTTATGAGTACTTGTGTGTGTTATTGGTCCATGGTCTTCTGGGATTAGCTTCTATGCTTATGTGAGACCATGGTGAATTTTTGGTGTGAGTTGTTGAGCTTTATTTGTCATGATTTCATGTGAGTGAATGTACTCAAAAATTCTGCGTTTTCTGAGTTTTAGAGTGCAAGGGATTTAGTGAGTATTAAGTTATGGTAGTGGTTAGTGTGGTGTCTAGGAGATCCATGGTGGGTCATATGAGTCTTAGACATCCATCATATGAGTATTACATGGGTTGTAGCTATATGATAACTATAACTATTTGTCCAGCTATATTTTGTAATCACAGTGAATTCGGTTGCCTTGTGTGTTGAGTCTCAAACCTATGAATCTCAACAACATTATGTTGACGTTTTAAGCATCATTTTCAGGTGAGCTTTCTAAGGATAAGATAGAAGGATGTGGATAGACGAGACCTTAGTTGCATTGGAAGTGGTTTATCATCTATGTTTGGATTTATGTTTTGTTTTGGTTATATTATTTTGGGGTATTGTTACAACACTTTGTGTTTGTACATTGCTCTATTTATGTGCATGTAGTTGTTCTCTATGTAGACACCAGGTGTTGTGATGATATCCATGAAGTTACACCCGCGCGTTTCCGCCGTGGCGGGGTGTGACAGATTGGTATTAGAGCCTTGGTTATAGAGAATTAGGTGGTTGGACCTAGACTATAACCTAGGAGTCCCTCATATAGTTGCATTTAGGACCTATGTGTAAGTATAGTATTTTATATGTCTATTTTCCTATATTTATGAGATGTTTCATTGAGTTTCGGACGTCTATTTTATCCCCTATACGTAGTATTGTATATATCGACTTTATTATATCGTCTTCCGTGGGTAAGATGCTCGTTGGATTACCGTTGCCGCTATCGGATGCGAGAGAAGTGGTAGGATGAAGTGGACTAACCGCAGAATCCGAGTTCCCGCTAGCATGTATCCTTGTTCAACACAAGGAGAGGATGTTTATAGAAATACGTTGGTGGAGAAGAAGTGGAGAGGTTTGGAACCACGGTGACTTCTGGAGATGGAGCCATTACCAAATACCCCTGGTAGTGTCCTCACTTCACCTAGGAAGGAGATGTGGTTTAGTCTAAACCTCGTGATTTGTATGCGCTTGTGAATTATGTTGAATTGGAAGAAAAGAATGGAGATTGTTTTGCATGTTGTTGACTACCTCAACGTGTAGGAAACATGAATGGTTGGTTGAGTAAAGATGAAAGGGAGTTTGGATGAGATGGTGTAGATTCGGATCTAGAGACCACAGCGAGTAGTAAGTTGAATTGATCTGAGTAAGGAGATAAGTGCGAGAGTGGAGTTGAGCCATTATGCGACGTCTTTTGTTTTGTGTTATGTTTTGGAATTCGCATATTGTCTTTTGCCGTCTGGAGCCATGTTGGAGCGTGATTACTCTTGGATATTGGATCGACCTTATCCAAGTAATTTTGATTATAGAGTTTAAGTGATCGTTGGAATTGTTCCATGTGAGATGATTGTTTGCGACGTCTTTTGGTTTTTATTTGCATGTTTGTTTGCATGATGTGTTGTCATAGGAGGGAGTACACTTATGAAAGGGGGCATAGATAATTATGGTGGCCAACATAATTATACATGCGTCACGACACAAGTGGACTTGCAAGTATGATAGCATGGATTGCATGGCGTATTAGGTGATATGTGGTATATGTGTGTTATCATTAAGAGGTGTGGTTTTGGAAGTAAGTATGCGTGTGGAATAGGCTTATAATTGTGGTCGCGAACATAATTATAAGGGTATCACACACGTGGACTTGTGACCATTATTGCATTGATTGATGTTTGTTGTTATATGTTGTGGTAGATGGTATGTGATATCATGATTGGTGATGGCTATATGGTTAGAGAAGTGTTCTCTTAACCGTTAGGGCAGTCGTTATATGTTGGGGTGTGTAGGTGGTAAGATTCAATCCTACCTACAATATGTTGATACCTCAATTATCGATGGGTACTTATGTTGTGGTATTTAAGTTGATTCGTTTGCTAGACGCTCCGTTGTATACCTAATTCTTTGGTTGGCATTCCTATTCGTACTATGATGGTACATATGCCATATTCTTTTTATTTGACGTCGTGATAGGTGTTGGGTAATCGAATTCGTTTTCGTTGGATACTGGTTTGTTTCTTTGGTTATTTCTTGCATTCATTCCGCGAATGAATATTATATTATTCTTCGAGTATTGTTGGTTCGTGACGAGTTGGCGTGGATATTTGATTCCTCATTTACATACACCAATTGAATTTTGTGGCATGTTTTGTGGCCCGTTAGTATCGGTGTTTTTCTATGATTTTGGTTTGATCGTTGTACGGATGAGTCTGTAAGTTCATCGTTTGGTTTACAATGTTTTTGCATGAGTGTTCACTGGTATGAGTTCGTTTGAGGATTATTTTGATTACGGAATTCTTCAATGTTTTTCGCGTTTGATTAAGAGATTGTATTTGGGTATTTCAAGGGCGTTTGATGGAAACTATTATTTTTATGGTGAAAATGAAGTGTGGAAAAAAATGGTTTATATATATTTTATAAGGAAAATGTATAAGTTTAAGATATGTCTTGTGAAAAACGGTGTTCATTTGTTTTTGGGAAGGTCGAGCACGGGAATAAGAACTGTCTATGGTTCTCATTTACCAAACTTGTTATGTATTTGGTTTATCAAGTGTTTCTTTCGGTGAGGTACGCTTGTGCATGTTTTATGGGTATGTGTATTTTCTTTGTATGGGTTTTCATGAAATATTTTATCCGTGTCTACTTTTATTGGGAAAATTTCTCATTGTGTTTTTCTAGCTTTGATTTTGATGTTCGCTACTTCGCTATTCGGTAATTCGTACCCCTTTTGAGTTCGTTAATATACGTTTTAGTTCGACCGGTTTCATGGTTCGCGTCGTTTACTTAGGATAGATTGTTGTTTTGATTATCAATTTGTTCGTTGAAGAAGAAGAGGATGTTGCCAAGTGTCCAAGTGAGAAGTTCAGCTTCAAGATGTACGTTCTTCAGGCATCGCGGAGGTAGAAGAACCATATGAGGAACTGTGTGATACGTGGCTTAGAGTTGGGGAGTAGAACTTGGAGATGATATTGGTATGGAGCAGAAAGTGTTATCTACACAGATCATAAGAATCTTTAGCATATATTTGATAAGAGGCTAATATATGTTGAAGAGAAGTTGGGTGTGGAATTTCTTAGTGACTACGATTGTCTGATTTGCCACCGTCAAGGAAGGGCGGACATCGTTGTAAGAGTGCTGAGCAGGAATGAACGAGTGAAGCTTAGATGTGTGTGAGCAATGATTATGATAATTCAGTTCGGAGTTAAGAGGATGATACTGACAGCCTAGGGAGAGAGGCTCAAGGTTGAGAATGTGTAAGAAGAATGATTACTAGGTTTAGACTAGTAAATGGAAAGGAACAAAGATGGAAGAATGTGCTTTGCGGACCAGCTATTGGTTTCATTGAGAGGAAGCATGAGTACATCAATTATGCAAGGTATTGGATACATCCGAGAATGGATAAAACGTATTATACCTTAGCAAGTGGATGATATGCTAGAAGGTGAGTGTTGATGTCAACGATTATTAGGGTGATGCAATAGCCATAGGTACCTGGAGATTGTATTAAGGAGGAGTTGGTAAAGAACCATAGGGTGTCGCGTTGATCATCAAGAAACATGATGAAATACTTACTCCGCGAATGTGGTAAGCGTGTTATAGAGTCTTGAGAACGCGTATGTAGAGGAGTACGACTTATCATTCTCTAATGAGTGAACTAAGTGAGCGTACAAATCAGGCGTTAGATGGTATGATGAGAGCATGGGTGTATTTGAGTTTGGAGGAAGCTGAGGTATGCATTTATCTTTAGCTGAGTTCTCCTATAACAATAATTATCAGTCTAGTATTAAGAATGTGTCGTTGAAGTGTGGTATGGAAGGTAATGTAGGTCACCTGTTCTGTGGGCAAAGGTTGGAAGAAGCCAACTAATTGGTCCTAAACTGGTACGAGAGACTACGAAGAAGGTTTTCCTATTAAGGAAAGACTTAAGGCAGCAAGAGATCGCCAAAAGAGTTATGCGGATTATTTCCGTAAGCCCTTAGAGTTTGGTGTTGGTGATATTGTGAGGTTAAAAGTATCTCCTTGGAAAGGTGTTGTGCGTTTCGGTAAGAAAGGCAATCTAGCACCGAGATACGTAGGACCATTTGGGATTTACGGAAAGGAGGGGAATTGTAGCATACCGGTGGAAGTTAGCTGAGGAATTTAGTAGAGTGCATGATACGTTTCACATATCTAATGGAAAAAAATGGTTGGCAGATGATAGTCTGGATGTGCCATTAGATGAGATTAAGGTTGACAAGACTCTCCGTTTTGTCAAGAAACCTGTTGAGATTATGGATCGAGATGTTAAGGGTTGAAGTATGGTGAGATAGCATTGGTAAAGGTATGGTGGAATTCTAAGCGTGGTCCTGAGTTTACTTGGGAACGTGAGGATCCGATGAAATTTAAGTATCCAATTTTGTTTGCTGGTGTGGTTGGTGAAGTAGATCGTTTGTAGTTGGATTTTAGATCGTGGAAGTTAGATGCGGGATATTCATAAATGTTTGTTTTATGGGTATTTGTTATTTGTGAGTACGTCTTGAGGTTACCATTTGGCTTTTCATTTGGTTCGAGAGTATCGTACCTATCTATGAGAAGTCGTTCGGATCTTTGGTGTTATTGTTCGGGGAGTGTATCTATTTGCGTGTATCGTTGGAGTGACGGGATGTTTTTCTATCGTGTGAATTCGAGTATTTAGTCAGTTCACATTTTTGCGATTCTTTCTCTTTGATTTTATGGTGTGGTATTTATCCGCTTAAAAATCCATAAATTTCCTTTAGCTGTTGTGAGTGGTGACTATAGTAGTTGAAATCTCGGTACGCGATTTCCCTAAGTGGGGGATGATGTAACAATCGTGGTTTTAGCAGGTCAGTTTGACTGATAGTCTTGACTCGGTTGACGTTTGTTTGGTGTGTATTAGGTGTTTGAAGTGATATATGAGTGATATAGGTGAGTTTTAGCACTAATTCCCTTTGCGTAAATGGTTTTATTGTGATTTGGAAAGTTTGGAAATTGGAAAAGTTCATTTTGATCACCTTTGTGGTGTAGAAATGAATTGTGTAGTTTTTAGTGTTTTGTGTTTTTGGGTAACGAGTCTTCGTTCAAGTATTTGAGCTTTAGCAAGTTACGAGGAGTTTGTTTTTATGTGTTATGCTTATAAAAGAGTCTGAAAATCTATCTTTGAAAACTTTGTTTTGAAAATGATAATTTTCCGGTTGGTCGTAAAAACTGAGGTTTATCGCGTAAGACGTCAGGATTAGTTACGGGTATTTATAAAATATGAAAAGTATGAAGTTTTGAGTGTAATAAATTAATTTAATAAAAAAATAAATATATATATATATATATATATATATATATATATATATATATATATATATATATATATATATATATATATAAGTAAAAATTCGGATAGAGGGATTTTAGGGGAAAAAGGAAACCCAATTTGAGTCCAAATATGACTCTTAGGCCCAAAGATTATCCATAATTAATATATATACCAAAACAAACACCCCTAAAATATTTTTCCTGCAATTTTAGTCGATCCAAGGAGCAAGAGAAGGGAGAAAAAAATTAGGGTTTATAATTGTGAAGCAATAATCAAGAAACAAGGTAAAATTCTTAAAATACATGTTCAATTGTTTGATTAATTAATATAATTCATGTAATAATTATATGATGGATTAGGGTTTGGGTTAACTTCCGTAAATTAATGTTATTAAACATGTTGGGATCAATTAATGATAATAGTATGATAATTGGTTAAGAGAATTGAGCGTAAAACATGTTAGTTATTGAGTTAGGGTTTGGACAGATTTGTAAGGCTGTAAAGATGTGAGTGTACATAACAGATGGTGATGAGTTAAGTCACGAATTTTAGGTCTAAATTATAGTATAATGAAATAGCTTTCTAAAAAGTCCAGCCACGATCAATTTTGAGGTCGTAAAGTCGGTCTTTTGATTTTTCTTTGTTAAGGTGTCAAAGCTGTCAAACCGGGACAGATTTTGGGTAAAAGTTTGAGGGTGTCATGTTGTTGTAAAAGTGGTATTTTGACTTGGCCTTCTGGAATAGTTAAGTTTTAGGTTATATTAGACTACCACGAAGAGGATTCGCGATAAAAACTTGTAGAAGTAATTATTAAAAATCAAAACTTTTTGGTGTGCGTTCAGATCCGAATTTGAGTAGTTGACAAGTTTGAATTTCTTATGAGTACTTGTATGTGTTGTTGGTCCATGGTCTTCTAGGATTAGCTTCTATGCTTATGAGATAGCATGGTGAATGTTTGGTGTGAGTTGTTGAGCTTTATTTGTCATGATTTCATGTGAGTGAATGTACTCAAAAATTCTGCGTTTTCTGAGTTTTAGAGTGCAAGGGATTTAGTGAGTATTAAGTTATGGTAGTGGTTAGTATGGTGTCTAGGAGATCCATGGTGGGTCATATGTGTCTTAGACATCCATCATATGAGTATTACATGGGTTGTAGCTTTTAGCTTGACCTTGTGTAATGTGGATTATTTTTGTGTGCTATAGATTGTGAGTTGTTTTGTGGAAGCTGCGGAGTTTAAGGTGAGTTCATAGTCCCATATTTTTACTTTGTTTTAAACTTGGGATGGGAATGATGCTTGTGTTAAATGATTTGATTTACTGTGATTATGTGTGTGGTATTAAAGAGCTTGGACTTATAATGTTATCGTATGCATGCTATGTGTGATTATTTGTTTGTGTGGATGTATATGGGATCCAATTAGGAGGATGTTATCCTGTTACTCGCACATGCGACCTAATTGATGTTTGATATGTTTGATGGGATCCAATTAGGAGGATGTTATCCTGTTACTCGCGCATGCGACCTAATTGATGATTATGGGGTCGGAGGACACAAGCCGTCCTAATGGTTGCCTTATGAGTGTTGTTGCCTTTGTGTGTGGATATTGACTTGCAAATGCATGTAGCTATATGATAACTATAACTATTTGTCCAACTATATTTTGTAAGCACAGTGAATTCGGTTGCCTTGTGTGTTGAGTCTCAAACCTATGAATCTCACCAACATTATGTTGACGTTTTAAGCATCATTTTCAGGTGAGCTTTCTTAGGATAAGATAGAAGGATGTGGATAGACGAGACCTTAGTTGCATTGGAAGTGGTTTATCATCTATGTTTGGATTTATGTTTTGTTTTGGTTATATTATTTTGGGGTATTGTTACAACACTTTGTGTTTGTACATTGCTCTATTTATGTGCATTTAGTTGTTCTCTATGTAGACACCAGGTGTTATGATGATATCCATGAAGTTACACCCGCGCGTTTCCGCTGTGGCGGGGTGTGACAACTATTCCTATCTACATACACTGCCCTCCAACTCACTTACCCATCACACATTGGAAACCTACGTTATGGATTTCAAAAAGCTGTTGTCTAGGAAGCAAGTCAATACAGTTCATAATTACCTAACAAAGGCCTATTAGAGAAAACAGCTTAAGGATTTCCAAGATACAAGGCCATCAATGTGTAGTGAGTCCAAAACATAGAATCTCAGATCTATAAATGGAGATCTGGTTCTACTTGGTTAAAAAAAAACCATCGGTCTGCAGAGATACATTCTTGTCCCAAACACCAGTTTAGATACAAAAACAAACCAATTAGACTGTTAATATCCAAACACCCCTTTTAGCAGGTTTCACTCTACTAACAGGATCATTCTTTTCTCAGCTGCAAGTAATTGAACCTTCCATATTTCAGCAACTTTACAAGTGTTCACAGTTTGTAGAACTTTTAAACTCATAAGCTGCAATCTCACTTAGATCCAAAATTGCTTTCCAAGTACCACTGTCATTATACTCAGAATTCACTGCCCAAAAACTTTTACCCTTGAGCTTCACCATTTTTACCCATTTGACCCATAAACTCTCTTTATCAGCAACTAGCTTCCAGATATGTTTAGCTAACAGAACTTCATTCCATAAATCAAGACTTTTAATACCCAGCCCTCCTTCCATTTTAGGATTGCATACCATAGACCTAGCCACTTTTGCTTTACCCATACAACTACTGCCTTGGTTCCACAGAAAGCTTTTGAGAAGGGTATTAATTTCTTTAATGGTAGCTTTAGGAATCTTCATTACTGAGGCCCAATAAGTTTGCATTGCAGCTAGAACTGAAGCAATTAATTGCAATCTTCCAGCATAGGATAGAGACTTGTTTTTCCCGTCATTCACTTTACATTTAACCTTATCTACAAGAACTTTTCAGTCTTTTATACCAACATTTTTAGCTAAAAGAGGGATGCCAAGATATCTTACAGGAAGCTTACCCACATTAAATGGAAGAATATCAAGAATCCTGTCTTTAAACCATATCAACACTTCCAAAGAAAACAGTGCTCTTACCAATATTAGGCTTAAGACCAGATGAAGTACTAAATTCATTGATTGCATCTTTAATCACTTTGACAGAAGCATAGTCCCCATGACTTAAAATCAATAGATCATCAGCAAATGAGAGATGAGTCAATTGAACTTCTTTACAGCCTTTATGGTATTTGAAATTAGTACTTTGTCTGATTCTTTTAGCCATCATCAGAGAGAACACCTCCATAACTAGAGTGAACATGTATGGAGATATAGGATCTCCTTGCCTTAGCCCTCTCCCACTTTTGAAATACCCATGTCTTTCACCGTTAATGCATATAGTAAAAGATACAGAATTCACGCACTTCATAATCCAGCCCACCATCTATCTATGAATTCCAAATTGGATCAAAATATTTTCCAAAAAACTCCAGCTTACTATGTCATATGCCTTTGCAATGCTAACTTTTAAAACACATCTTTTAGCTTCATTTTTGCAATTATAGCCCTTTAGCAGCTCTTGTGTCAAAAGGAGATTGTCTTGAATCAGTCTTCCAGGGACAAATGCACTTTGATTCTGGTTGACAAGCTTATTCAAAGAAGATTTGATCCTGTTAGTTATAATTTTGCTAATGCATTTGTACAAAATGTTACAACATGCAATAGGCCTGTATTCAGAAATTTTGCTTGGATTATTTGTTTTAGGGACAAGTGAGATTAAGGTTGATTTCACCAAGAAGCTTTCCATTCACAAAAAAATCTCTAATTGCAGCACATACATCTTCCCCCACTATGCTCCAAGACTTCTTAAAAAATGCAGCTGAATAACCATCTGGCCCTGGAACTCTGTCACTACCAATATCAAATAAAGCCTCTTTTATTTCCTTATCAGTAACATCTATAATCATCTCAGCACTTTCAGTTTCATTAAGCTTGTTAACAAACATACTTTCAACATCATGAATAGGACCCACTTCATCAGTAGCACCTAGAAACTTTTCAAAATGATCCATAAACTTTCTAGCTAACATATTACCTTGAACTGTGTTCCCAGCTTCATCATTAATGCTCACAATTCTGTTTCTATGCATTCTACTTTTAATGACCTTGTGAAAAATCTTACTATTCTTGTCTCCATTCTGTAGCCAATTAACTTTAGCTTGTTGAAACAAAATTTTTTCTTCATCAGATACAGATTCCATGTATTTCACCAAACAGTCTGCTTCTTTTGCTTTAGCAATGGAACAATGAGGATTTTTCTCCATTAGAGTTTGTGCATGTTTTAGCTCTTCTCTAAGGGTGGTCACATTTTAAAAAATGTTCTCTTTTTCCCAACTCATTTTGTTTAATGGCTTCTTCAACTCTTTCAATTTCTTAACCACCTTAAACATGTTGCATTCACTGAACTGTTTCTTCCATCCTTCTTGAACCATAGAGATAAATTCAGGCTTATCAACAATGAAATTAGAAAATTTGAATGCTCTCTTCTTTTTGGGAATACTATTAGGGATAGTAATGATAGCTGCACTATGGTCAGATGTGACAAAAGGCATGAATTGAGAAATGACAAGCTTGCGTATTGGTAAATTTCGTCAGTTAATTGGTGATTTTAAAAAATAGGTCATAAGTTCAATCTTAACTAACTAAAAAAATAATTGAATAAATGTTCATTATAAGATAGCTCTTTAGGAAAGGGTCAGACTAAAAGGACAAAAAGAATCAGGATTTTCATGTCGATCTAAGTTTCATCAGAGTTTATCCTCGACTCATATAAGTTATGTTTTGGTATATGTAATCTCAATAACAAATTAACAATATATTTCTTCTATGTAAACTTTCATACATTGGATAATACAAATATTGGGTTCGAAGCTTAACCATAATTTGTAAACTAACAATTAAAACTGATACGTGGGAATTGCACCAGGCTTTACCTCTCGAGGGATCTCTAGAAGCTTACAACCCCCACCAGGCAGTGTACCTGATCGTTGTAGTATAGTATAATGACAAGTACCGAGGGATTGATCATTCAACTCAGGAATAGTGTCGTTAGGATTAGAAAGCCTACTAAACTAAGTCTAGAGGTGAGGGATGATTCTTTTTGTATTTTTATGTTTTATAAAAGCAAATAAAATCTCGGGTTTTGGAAGAGTGGGCAGAATTAGTTGCTAGCCAACTAACCCAAATAACTAAAGAAGCAATCAAAATAAAATAACAGAAATGAAAATAAATCTAATTATACTAATGTGGTGTAAAAAATGATGGGAAAGTTGTGTTTACTTAGGTTCATTACTCCCTAGATATCTTTTACAGGTTGATAGCTTGTTACAATTGCATGGATGACGGGTCATATTCCTTAATACTAGTCGTAGGGCCATGTACAATATTCCCTAACTCTATAGGATCCTACTTCACTCCTATGTCGAGCCGTTAGAAGCTCCTAACATGGGATCATTAGAATTCTCCTACGCATTAAATACAACCAAATATCGTAGTACACCTCCGATCATGTTTCTTAAGACGTTCAAGCAAGTTACCAATGGAAGTCTGCCAGTTTTCTTAAGCCTAACATCGAATAAAATCATCCGTAACAACTATAAACAAACAATCAACCCATAATTAACATCTAGGTTTCACTACATCTAAGCAAACACAAAAGTAATCTAGCCGAGCATGTTAAATTGAAGACAAGTGTAAGATATATTCAAACAACACATAGACATATTGATTGAATTGAAAGAGTACTTATCTCAAATTGAACATGAAAGATTCAAAGGGTTGAAACCCTTAAAACAGCTGGAAAATTCAACCTAGGGTTTTTCCCTCAAAGTTGCACACTAATGAATAAAATTTGGAAAACTATATATAGATTTTACAGGGTGACGGCGTCAGGTGTAAACATGTGACGCCGTCAACTCGCCGCCTATAATGAAATCGTATTGCCTAGATCTACTTTTGACGCCGTCATGTGTAAATTTCTTCTGGGCCATCACTAACACTTGGACCATGACGGCCTTGGGTGACGCCGTCATCTCCAATGCACTAAACTCTCTGGATCGTCACGTGTATTGTCCACATCCACCTCTTTTGTTACTCGTGACGCCGTCATGTAGAAGCTCTTGACGCCGTCAGGTACTGTTCCCAGCAAGGAAAATTAAGACTTTGCCATTTTTTTCACTTTTATGCTCCGAAAACGTCCAAAATGCTTCCTTTTCCATATCTCTCCAAAAGTACCTAAAATGACAAAAGGAACGATTTAGGGCAATATTTGATCAAATAATCTCAACTTCGGGCTTAAACGACCCCTTAAAAATGGGTCACTTTTCTCCTCATCAAAAACCTTAAAAGGGTTGTATATTGACTTGATTCAAGAAAACAAAGCTACCAATATTGGGATAGAACCTTAAACATAATTTATAAACTTACAAATTATACCTTTAAAAAGCTGGATATTGACTTGATCAAGAAAATGTATTTGTTAACCATCATGCCACCATCAAGGAATTCATGAGGGTAATTTCTTATTAAGTATGAAAGCATATAATCATTACAACTCCAATTCTTTTACCTATTAATAACATCTTAGAAGATTTCACAAAGCCCCTATCACTTAGTATGTATATGAAACACTGTACTACCATGATCGGTCAGCCAATATCAGAATGTTGTAGCTTTGACACATTTACTTATAAATATTGAATTTCTGTTCAAATAATAGCGATCTATACCAAGAAGCCAAGCCGATTAATACATACAGTCATTGGTGATACCGTTGGGACAATGCCTCAATATCTAGAAAATCACTAATACAAAACATGTCCTTTTGAGTCATTTTACTAACATTAGCCGAAATTGTCAAACACTAAAACCATGTAATGATTTTTTTTTTTATTATTTTTATTTTTTTTTAATTTTTAAGCTTGAAACAACATAAGCTAATCCAAACATTGTGTTTTACACGTGTTTCGAAACAACATTAACTTATAAACATTTTTTGTAAATAAGCTTAAATGATCAAATACGCTAAATAAAAAACACGCCTAAATTAAAAAGTAAATGCAACATCCTTTTACCAAATATTTCTTTAAAATATCCACATTCACAATAAAGAAATAGCATTCATAATTCAACTTAGATGAATAGCTTACTTGGTTTGTATCATATGTATTATCAATTCAATTTTTCAGTTTCAAGAATTGCATTCGAACAAAGTTTGCTTGACGGTCATTTGTGTTGCACAATAGGTGTTTGATAAAATGCGTGAATGACTTAACTGCTGTATTTTTATGATGGGGGTTGTCATTAGGCTATGTTGTTGATTGTTATAAGATGAAAAAGGGTACCACAAGCACTGTTTAGTTGATTTTGGGATTTCTATTAAGAAGATTATTAGTGTTTAGTGTTTAATGTTAAGTGTTAGTTAGTTGAATTTTGAAACCTTAAGCCAAACTTAATGCCACCCACCAAACGTAAGCTCAAAAAAACCAACGTGGGGGAGGAAGTTTTAGACTTAGTTATACCTTCTATACACATTGTTGAGGACCAAAACTCTGTTTCCTTAGTTTCCCATAAGTGTTATGCGACTGATGGCATTACGCGTAAGTATGTAATTGTCCACACACTTTACTCCAACCCTTCTCGTTTAAGTAAAAGATTCCCTTTCATCGAGTTGTTAACACTTAAAGGCCCACAGTCTTATTTTAATCGTACACATGATAATGGTATCCGAATCACTCCATGGATCCAACAATTAGCTCTCAAGTTTAGGTGTTTGAAAGAACTTCATATCCATGGTATGGATGTTCATGATGAAGATCTCGAGAAATTGGCGAGAACACATGGTAAAGATTTAAGGAGTTTGAAGATTAAGAAGTGTAAAAGGTTTTCGACGGATGGATTAAGGCATATCTCTAAGTATTGTAACCAATTGAGAACTTTGTGTTTGGGATATTCTTATCATGTTCATGTGAAAGATGAGATTTGTTTACATAAATTGGCATTGAATAGCAAGGATTTGGAAAAGTTACATGTTACGATTAAGGGTTTTTCTGATGCAGAAGATCTTACACTTCTTGCTAAAAATTGTTGTTGCTCATTAATGTCATTGAAGCTTGGATTGTGCTATCTGAGTAAACTAGGAGATGCCTTTAGATATGCTGTTAGGCTGGAACATTTTGGAGGAAGTTTTTGGGATGAGGAAAGTGAGCTTGTTGGTTTCCAGTTTCCCCCAAATATGTGTTCCTTAAGTATGAGGGATTTGCCAGTAACACGATATTCAATTGTACTCTCTTTTTTTAATCAGATAAGGAAATTGAAGCTCACATCTTCATACTTCCCCTTTGGGTGCCAGTGTTTATTGTTTAAGAGGTGTCCCAATTTGGAGGTTCTACATACCCAGGATGAATGTGGAAACAGGGGGATAGGAAGTTATTGGTCAGTTTTGCAAGAAATTGCACAAACTTACTTATAATGGGCTTGTGACCCACGTGGAATTGATTGTTCTGGCTAACGGGTGTACAAAATTGGAGTGTTTAAAGGTTAGATGCAGAGATATTTCAAATGAAGCTCTCGAGCGTCTAGGAACTCATCTAAAGAATTTGGGTGATTTTTGTATAAGGGTGAGTGAGGAAGACGATATAACAGATTTTCTGCTAGACTATGGGGTTAGAGCTATGCTAATAGGTTGCAACAAAATCGAAAGGCTAGATATCAGTCTCTCGCTTGAAGGATTGACGGATGTGGGTTTGGAATATATCGGGATGTATGGTGCTAATTTTCAGTCTCTATCTCTTTCTCATATAGGAAAGTCTAATGCAGGACTTATGAAGTTAACGGAAGGGTGCCCAAAATTAAGAAAACTATGACTAAGTGGTTATTCCTTTTGCGAGCAAGTTATTACCCGTTATGTGTTTAATATACCTTCTCTAAGGTATGTTGGGTTTAAAAGTAGTGAGCGTACTACTTTGGCACTCGCTCGTCCAGAGTTTCCGATTAATTTCTTTGTCATTTACGTAATTTTTTTGTTCTTTTCCGATTAATAAAGGTGTTTTACTCTGGGAGTTTTTGTAGTCTTGGAATATAGTGATTGTGAATTTCTATCAATGGCATGCTTTCTATCATCTATTTAGCACGAGTTAGATTTTTTATGAGTATTCTATTAGACAAAATAAGGGGTTTTTTATATATCTCATGAGACAAGACATATCCAGAGTAATTCCATGTATAAATTGAATGCTCCATCCCATTTTTAAATAAAGCTGGCAACTTGGGACCGATCCTTCAGCCGAGAGGTGATCAATTTATGCATACAGGCATTGAATTAAAAATTGGATACAGTTTAAGTAATTGATTCTAACATTAACGAAGACGGCCTTAAAGTTTTAGAACTGCACTTCATTTTATGTCAGTTTGTACATGTCAATTTTATGCCATTTTTCTTACTATCACTATTAGACAAATAGATATTTAGTTTATATTAGAGGGTTGTTTATGTAAATATGTAATCTATTTATATCTCTTTTAATCTCATTCATAATACATAAGATAAAATTGCTACAATCACGTTCCCTTACCAAGTTTAACTTGGTATCAGAGCCTCTTTTCTGAAACCCTAGACTGCCGTCACATTCTTCTCTAAAACTCTAAGCTGCCACCAGCTTCTTCTCAGCCAACACAATGACCCTTCTCCAACCTTTCTCTGATGCAGCCAAAACTACCCACAATTCCCATAAGTCTGCATTCAAACTTTCTCTCACAAACTTTGGCTACTAGAAAGCAATTCTACAGCCTTTTTTGGTTACAAACAATTTGTATGGATATGTGGATGGTTCTATCCATTGTCTTTCAGCAATCATCATGCCTTCCTCACCATCAACCGACCAACCTATACCAAAGCCACAAGATAATCCGAACTATACCACCTAGATCTCCAATGGTGCACATCTTAGAATGCTTCTACTATCAACTATCTCTGAATCAGCCTTTCGTCATGTTCAACACACTACCACATCACGTGAGTTATTCTCAAACAACAGTTTTTGAAGATTACTATGAAATGTGATGAAACACCATCCTCTTTTCTTGAACAAGCACAAGAGTATGTTAATGCCCTAGCTAATATTGGTGAACCTGTCAAAGATAAAGACCTAGTCATGTTGGTTATTGCTAGCCTACGGGATGAATACCATGGTCTCAAAGGTAACATAGTTGCTTGAAAATCACCTCCTGCTTTCTGTGAATTACATGCTTTGCTTGCTGATCACGTCTTCTTGGTAAAAAAAATCTGTACCTCTTCTCCAAGCCTTCTCAGCTGTAACCAACCCCACCTCCCCTGCCCCTGGCCTTCTCGGCCCTACCCCCAACTCGGTCATACCCAACCCCACCATTCAGGCACTACAGCAGCTTGTTAACCAACTCAGCCTCCAGCGTAATCAGAACTCACCTATCCCATCACCATCCCAAGCATACTATATACCAATAGACCCGGTTTTAACCGAGGTCAAAACAATGGTCGCGGTCAAAACAATAGACATTGCAGGGGCTCCTATAAGAACTACAACAGAACCAAAACTCATCCGGCAGCCACAACCCCTTTCCATGGGATTCTACACAAACTATGGTTTATGAAACTTGTAATCAATGTGGAATTGGTCACATCCCCTCCCGCTGTTGATGAGGTAAAAAGTGAACCGTTTTTAAGGGGTCATTTATGCCCGAAGTTGAGATTATTTGATCAAATATTGCCCTAAATAATTCCTTTTGTCATTTTAGGTACTTTTGGAGAGAAATCTGGAAAAGGAAGCATTTTGGACGTTTTTGGAGCATAAAAGTGAAGAAAACGACAAAGTCTTAATTTTCCTTGCTGGAAACAGTACCTGACGGCGTCAAGAGCTTCTACATGACGGCGTCACGAGTAACAAAAGAGGTGGATGTGGACAATACACGTGACGATCCAGAGAGTTTTGTGCATTGGAGATGACGGCGTCACCCAAGGCCGTTATGGTCCAAGTGTTAGTGACGGTTGATTGCTCAATTATAGTATATATTTATTTTCCAAAGAAATACTTAGGAAAGTATTTCCCCGGGTCGTTCTCCCATGAAGGTATGAATGGAACTTTGAAATTTCGAATTGTGAATCGTGTAGTGAAAAGTGAATAATGAGAAGTGATGGTGAAATTCAAAATATGAAAAGAAATAGTGATTTATGCAGAAAGTACAAGCTATATATGCACTAGTATCTAAAATGTAGAAACGGAAATGCAAACGCAAAATTTAAACGTAACGTACGAAATGAATCATGACTTTTATACTAAAAATGATCCTACAAATGTGAAACAAGTTTCTAAAAATCTTAAACTATTAAAAAGAATTTTAAGAAAGAGAAAAATATTTTTTTGGCTTTTTATTTATTTTCTATGATTTATTTCCTATTTATTGAATAAAAAAACAATTAAAAATAAAGGAAAATATGAAAAATAATGGGAAAATTATAAAATCTATTCTAAAAAAATCTAAAATATTATAAAAGAATTTTATAAAATATTTTTGTATTTTTAAAAGCTTTTTCTGATTTTTTATTGATTTTTGATTATTAAAAATGATTATAATTGAAGAAAAATTATAAAAATAATCAAATCAACTCAGAAAAATATGAAAAATTTACAGAAAATCAAAAATAATATGAAAAGCTTGCAAAAAAAATTTGAAAAGAAAATGATAAGCAGAAGTGCTTATTTTAGCTAAATCAGCTTATGGCAAGTGCTTATTTATAAGCACTTGCCACAAAACTTAACCAAACTTGAAATACAGAAGCAATAGACTCTAAATAACTTCAATGATGCTCAGAGATGATAAGAGAAAACACAGAAGCAATGAAAATGTGCAATAAGCAGTTCAAAATAAGCTCTATGATGAAGCAACAATGAAGCAGAATAAGGCAGGAACTCAGAACTATAGGAAAACACTAAAATTTACTAAATGAAACTCAGAAACAACAATCAAACTCACTTAAACAAGTTCTAACCAAATATGCAGACCTAAACTTTAATCAGAAAATAGGTTCTAATGGCAACATTTGCAGGATACAATTAGCTATCTAAATAAGCCCTATAGTACCAACTAATAGGGGCAATTACTCATTAGAACTACTGAAAATATAAAACAACTACTTACTTACTCAGATTCAACCATAAGCTATTCTAAAATCACCCATGTGCAGCAGCTAGTAGTAACATTACACTAGAAACAGTTGACTAATTATATGCTAAACTACTTTGACTTATATCAATTTCAATCCATCTAATTTATTAATACTAAATGTATTAAGCTATTATTAAACTGAATTAAGCTAAGTTGTGTGATTATACAACTATTATCTCACTTATACTAACTGTTTCTAGTCTTACTCTCACAATTAATCTAATTGACAACTAATTTTGACTTTTACTAATTTATACTACTGATTTTAATGACTAAACTTCTATTTCTACACTAATTTGACCTGAGTAAGACATGAGACAGCAATCAACAAACTACAATTCTTAGCAAAACTCAGTTCCAAACACTCCCTTAATCAAGCAGTTCCACTCTAAAACTACAATTAAAGCTACAAATCACCAAACTAAAGATTAACTAAGCTATATTAACTCTAATAGAAGCAGAAATATCAATCAAAACAATTCATGAACAACAATCAACACAGAATCACAGAGCACAGATTTATACTATTTTAGAAGCAGAAATTTGAAAACAGAACTTACTGAAACTCACTCCTCAGCTCTAAATAGAGGAGTCTCACTATGCTTGCCTGTCTTTAGACAGGCTCAACACTTCCACTTCTGAATTGGCCTATCAAATCCACCTAAGTTCATCCACAAATTGATACAGTTGACTATTTTTGACCTAAAAGATTTAAAGAACTAGTGTTTTTTTATAAAAAAAACCTGAAACAACAATCTCACAAGAGTGTTGAAGCTATTATGAAATGCATTTTACTCCTAAATAGATTATTTAACAGCTAATTTTATTCCAAAACTATTTTTAGTTTTCTGAAATTTGATAAAGCATGTGAGTTCAATAAAAACTGAATTAAAGGTAAGCTAGATTGAATTGACTAACAAAATGTAACAGGCTGATAATAAAAGAGATTTAATCTAAAAACAATTGTAAGTAAACAATAAACTAAATTGATTAAAGGAGAACTGATTGCATTTAAGTGTAAAACTGTTACAATTGAAAGGAAAATATTACACTATAATCTGAGAATTAAAGATGGCAGAGCTTCGCTATTCAAAACTCTACACCTAAATCACTAGCCTAAGCTCTCCATTTATACTAAAAATGAGGAGAGGAGTATCCATGGATTGCCAGCTTGTCAATCCGTGTGGTGTGCTTCATCTAAGCAATCCTGAGCCCTTGATCATCTCTCAATAATCGCCTTTGATTAACAGCCCTTAGATTGAGTAATTGTGACGCGTTTGAGCTAATCACACGCTCCCATCTGTCATTCCTTGTGTTTCTTTTGGTCTGACACCTTTCTGACATCACTGACACCTTCTAGAAACCGGTTGATTTGACCATGACACCGTTAATTGTGGTAATTACGAGAGCGGGGTAAATTAGGGTTCTTGTAAATGGTGTTTTCCTGGGTATAGGGTGAAAAGGGGGGCGGGAGTGGGTAAATATGTTTTTTTTATTCGTTTGACCCTGTTTTGGGTGGTTTGACCGTGGAAGGGTATGGGCTCGGGTTATATTTATAGGATTGGGCTTTGGGTATTTAATTTAAGTGGATTGGGGCTTTGGGTTAAAAAGAAATTGGACCTTTAGTGTTATATTTCAGATTTTGGTTTTATTATATAAGCAAGGACCAATTATGTGAAATCTGAAAAATGAGGGACCAAATCTGTTATTATAGAAATGTGTAATCAAAGGGTCTTTGTTGTCTATTTATGAATCATGAAGGACCAAACATGTCATTTCTTCTAAATTATCTTTAAAGGACCATAAATGTCAACTTCTGAAAACTTGAAGGACTGATTTTGACAATTCTCTAAAACTTAGACCAAGGACCAAATCTGATGAATCTCAAATCTCTGATGACTTCAAAGGCTCAGTATTGACTTTTCTTGACTGAACTGCACACGTTCTACTCTCGTGCTCGTTTTTGCTTGTTTCTGATTGTTTTTCGTCTTTTATTGAGATATCCGTACCTGCATGTTCACAAACATAAAAATACACATTCTTTGGCATTTGTTAGCATTATTAGTCTATTTGGGTCGGTATTTGGCTATGAAAAATTATGTGAATTAACACATACAAAAATCCCCCAGACTAAGGTATTTTCGTGTCCTCGCGCAATGTGATCAATTCACGCTTTTGGGATAAATAATTTCATAACTCTTCCTACTAACTTTGTAAAGTAGCAAGGAGGTTCAAAAGAAATTACAAAATCATTTATTCCCGCAAACACTCCGTTTTCCAGAATTTTTCCTTTATTCCACTATCACTTTTATTTTTGTACTTTTCATACTTCATACTTGTGACGGTTTGGACTTTCATTATTATGCAATAATTTTTAGGGTCAACGAGTAGATACACTTCTTATTAAGAAGTGACCATATGGATAAAAACCGTCATCCTTGATTTTTCACAAGCTCCCAAACTAAGCGTACAAACGAGATCACAGCTTATCTACAAATTAGATGCTAACACTACTCATAAAAGTTACTTGTGAAAACTCCTTACTCCCATGTCCTAAGTTTTGTATCTCAATATTTTATTTTTGTTGAGAAATGAATTTCTTCATATTTTCTCGTTTTGATACTTTTTAGTCCGATAGTGACACCTAAGTTTGAACAATAAGTAGTTATCCATTTTCTCTTAAGAACCACTACAATAGAAATTCGGTCCACATCAAGGAATTTGGGTACATACAATATCATATATAAGTTGCGGAGTACTACACGTGCACCTCATGTGTCCGATTCAGAATCATCCACATGTTCCTCACGTGCCAGAAACTTATTTACATTCAAACTCTTATTCATCATAACTTTCACTTTGCACTTTTTCATTTTTTACTTTTCTCATACTTTTCATATTTTTCACTTTTTTCTTTCTTGATTTTTCTCATAACATCAATGGAAGCTTATCGGGTAGCTCCAAAACCACATACATAATCAACTTTTGACTTTTGATTTTTCACTTTTTGCTCTTATTTTTGATGTTCCTTGATATGTACCCAACTTCTAAAGCAAAGATTCTCTTAAGAAAATAAAGAACTAAATATTATCCAAACCTAAATACCACTAATTAACCTAGAACATCTATTATATATCGGTGACGTATATTATGGGAGTAAAAAGCCACAAGTACCTTCTATGAGCTCTAAAGAGAACCACTACTCCACATTTAGCATCTAACTTGTAGGACCGTAGAACAACCTAATCACTTATGAATCAAGCTTAAACCTAGAGAGAGAAAGTAAGTAGAGAGAGAGAGTGGATGGGAACTCTTGTGTATGTAAATGAAAGACAATGTTATTACCTAAGAGAACCAACCTCTAAAATGAGGTTTACAAGAGTATTTATACTTGAAGTCTAGGGCATCATCTATCTTATACATTATTACACTAATGTCCCTTAGACTTTCACAAAAGATGAATAATACACATAAACTTCATCATAGTGATATTCTAAAGCAACCTATAACTACACGTTAATGACCGACACTTTTTATAAATAAAATACGATGCTAACAATCTCCCCCTAAGTGTTGGTCATTGAGGTTGCGCGACGTCATCATCTTTGTCATTAAACTTTATCATTCATAGATCTTGACGTCTTTAAGAATCACTAGATGAATCATAGTTCCAGTTCATCATGCTTCATTGTTGTTGAAGTAATCCGATGATGTCATCTGCCTTTCGTCACTTCTGTGTTTGTGGTGGTTGTCTGCCATTCCAACATGCTCATACGTCTTAAGTCTTTGTAATACATGCATTTGTTGTTTCCGTTCTTTCACTTTGATCTTTGTCATTTTACTTTGTAGATTCTTCTTTTTGGCGTAGAATCTTTCTTTGACAGTTGCTATCCTTTGATCTTTGTGAGAACTTTCCTTTGACTTTGTGATGCATGTATGAGCATGTGGAATCTTTCGCCATGGAGATGATGTATAGCTGCAGGTAAACAGTTAGCAATAAACAACCGGTACTTACAGATAAGGAATTAGAGATCGTCAACAGCATAGTGTGAAGACTCCTTCTAACCCTTACCATGGCCGTTCCCATATCAGATACTCTCGAAAGAGCTTACGAGACCTACTAAGTAGCTCAATGACTGGGTGAGTCGCTGGGGATCACTCCACGACTGTAGATCGTTTGAAACCACTGCGAACACTAAGCGTAACCCATAAAGAATTACCGAAGTGACCTGCTGTCAGGGCTGCTTGATGTTGACCCTGGCAGGAATTTCCATTCAATCATTGAGAATCACAAGTGTGAATCCTCTCATAAATGTTCTGGCAGATTGCTAAGATCTGCGTAGGACTCTAAAGTTTACATCTGGCGTCCTTAATGATGAACAACCAGTGTAGAAATATCATGTGTTCCTATGAGATCTTTTGATGAATCTCGGGGCTCTAGACTCGATAAGTGCACATTTGGTTTCCTATGCGGAGATTAGGGAGAGGTCTCCTGCTTCAATATCAACCATCTCTAAGAGACAGGCTGATAGATTATGCCGGTTCCCCGTGAGAATGAAACAAGCTCTTTTAAGAGAACTTGAGTGGCTAGAAGGTTTAGTGCAATGCGTCACTGGGTCCATGACGTCTTTATCTTCAATACCGGTGTCACCTTAGTAACAACCAGTAGCATATGAATTGAACCCGGTGTCTGCCCTAAGGTTGAACATATGGAGGGCTATTTCTTTTCACCCTTTTTCATAACTTTTCTTTTTAATTCTTCAACCCCTTCTTTCTCCTTTCTCATTTTCTCCTTTTTTCAATCATACCTAAGGACTTCTAATTCTAATCTATTGGAATTGTCCTTGGGTAGATCCCTCCGGCTCTGGCGGATCATAGGACAGTTTTCCCTAACCTTAGTCACCTTATAACTCCATGAATCCTATAATTGCCATGAAACCTTTGATTGAAAATCTCTCAAAGTGTTTATGAATATAAACACATTTTTGTTGACACTTTGAGAGTTTTTGTTTCTTTTGAAGGACTCCCCCTTCACATGTGCTCATGAATTTTTTAAGAAATTTGCACATGCGTGAGGAGTTTGCACTTTTTGAATTGATCCACTTTCAGTGAACATGACCGATTCGAGACACGCTTACATCACTAGTTACACTAGCTTGAAGTTATTACCCGTCCTGGTCAAGTCCAAAGAAAGTCTCTCGATACGGTACATTCTACTCAGACAGGTCCTATTCGAGACACGCTTACATCACTAGTTGGACTAGCTTGAAATTATTACCCGTCCAGGACAAGTCTTTTCGATTACTGACATTTTAAGCTTCGTCAATTCATTGGTACATTCTGAGTCTAGCTCTTTTGAGATTCAGTCACAAGCTTTAAACATCTTTGATCACATTTTAATCATGTCTTCTCCCCCTCAAAAATAGCATATCGTGATATTTTTGATATCAACGGATTAAGAAAAAGCTTTTCGGAGAGATAGACAGATTTCATTTTGAATGAATTCGGAACATTTTGTTTTTGTACTCCCCCTTAATGATAGCACATTTTAAAATCAATTAAGGGTTTTGAGGGAGTTATCTTGAGCACTCATTTGAAAGATTTTGAAAAATCTTTTGATGAATCTTGAAAAAGTGCTCAAGATTTCTATTTTTGAAAACGAGTTTTTGATAGAAATCCTTTTCGTTTGTTTAGACTCGAACTTTTTGAAAAAGATTTCGTCCTTGAAAATACGAGTCCTTGATTTGAAATAATCAGAAGTCATCATTCGGGTCCGGGTTTCGTACTGAAGTATACGAAAGCCATAGTGAAGAAACTTTTGAGAAACGACATGTTTTAGAAAAACATTAAAAAAGAACTCCCGCTCAAGCATCTGTACATGTCCGTATCATTGTTGAATGACATTTCTAGAAACGTACAGAATATTGATTTATACGAGAGACATGTCGTGAGAAGAATATTTTTGGATTTTTTGATTTTATATTGTTTTTGTATTTTTTTTTAAAATTTATCTTTTTGTATTTTGTTTTTGTTGGTTTTTCAAATTTTGTATTTTGTTTTTTCAAAAATATTTACAGCGAAGCGATTTTGAAAACATTTTTCAAGAAGATTCGAGAAGACGTTCTAGCTCCTCAGGAGTTAGGCTTCGCATGCCAATTCGTCGAACTAAATAGTCAAACCTTTCTTTTGGAAGGGCTTTAGTAAATAGATCGGCGAGTTGGTAATCAGTCTTAACGAAAAATAATTCAACAGTACCCTCTTCCACGTGTTCTTTGATGAAATGGTAGCGGACTTTGATATGCTTCGTCTTAGAGTGATGTACGGGATTGCACGAGATGGCTATGGCACTTTTTGAGTCACAATACATAGGTATTTTGTCAAAAGTAAAGCCATAATCTGTGAGCTGTGTCCTCATCCAAAGAACTTGGGCACAACACGCAGATAGAGACACATACTCTGCTTCGGCTGTTGATAGCGCAGTACAATCCTGTTTCTTTGACGACCAGCTTACTAGCTTTTCACCCAAAAATTGTGCTCCACCTGATGTACTCTTTGCTGTAACTTGATCACCAGCATGGTCTGCATCTGAAAATGATGTTAGATTAAACTCCGAATCCTTCGGATACCAAAGTCCCATGTTAATGGTTCTTCGTAGGTACCGAAAGATCCTTTTAACCTCTTTGAGGTGAAGTTCGGTAGGCTTTGCCTGAAACCGTGCTAATAAACATACAGCAAATTGAATATCTGGTCGGCTAGCAGTTAGATACATGAGAGAACCGATCATGCTCCGATATTTCTTCGGATCGATAGGTTTCCCAAACAAATCAGCACCTATTTTTGGTGAAGTGACCATTGGAGTACCAACAGAATCACAGTTTTCCATACCATGTTTTTTCAAAATCTCTATTGTATATTTAGCTTGATTGATAAAAATACCACGAGGGGATTGATGTATTTGTAAACCAAGAAAGAATTTTAATTCCCCCATCATGGACATTTCAAATTTGCTTTTCATGAGATTTTCAAAATGTTTTGAATGGTTAGGATTGGTTGATCCAAAAATTATGTCGTCCACGTAAATTTGAACGATCAAAATGTCATCTTTGAATTTTTTGATAAACAATGTGTCATCAACCGTTCCTTTTGTGAAATTGTTTTTGAGCAAGAAAGATGATAGTTCGTCATACCACGCTCTTGGAGCTTGTTTTAAACCATAGATGGCTTTCTTAAGCTTGTAGACGTAGTCTGGATGATCTTTGTCGATGAATCCCTCTGGCTGACTCACATACACTTCTTCTTTCAGAGTTCCATTCAAGAAAGCTATCTTAATGTCCATCTGATAGACTGTGATGTTTTTGTGAGCTGCATAGGCTAAGAAAATCCGGACTGCTTCAAGTCTAGCTACAGGCGCGAATGATTCTTCGAAATCTATCCCTTCCTCTTGTGGATATCCTTTAGCCACGAGACGAGCTTTGTTACGAATTACAGTCATTTCCTCATCCAGTTTGTTCTTCCATAACCACTTGAGATCAAGAACGCGTTTATCAAGTGGTCGTTCAACAAGTTCCCAACTATCATGTAACAGGTATTGAAGAAGTTCATCCTGCATCGCTTCTATCCATGGGTTTTCTGCCATTGCTTCCCGAATGTTCTTAGGTACTTTGGTGCTTATTGAGCAAATGTAAATGCACAATTCGAGATCGGTGGCAAGTTGTCTCCTCGTCTGAACTGGCATTGAAGGATCACCAATAACATGTACTAACGGATGGTCTTTTGTCCATTGAAACGTAGAAGGGTACCTTGGGTTTAACGTATGTGTGTTAGAAGGTTCATGTAACCTTGAAGAAGATTCAGCAGAGTCTGTTGCAAACGGGTTTTCAAATACTTCTTCTCCTTCTTCTAACGCAACATCGTTTGAATTATTTGTAGGTTCTTCTTGAAAATTTGTGTTTTGATTTTGCTCATCAACTCTTGGTAGTTCAGGTTCAAGTACTGGAGTAGCTTGAGTAGATGTAGATGATGTTGAGGTAGTTGGTGCTTCAGCTTCGATTGTAGTAGATGCATCCTGTGGTGGTGGTGGTGGTTGATTTTGAGCGGGTGCAGCGGAATGTTGTTGAGATGCATTTGTCGAAGTTCCACCATAATATTCATCAAACATTAACTCGAAGAAATTTTCCAGTTCTTGTTCTGAAGGTTTGTCCGTGTTTGTTGATTGAGCTCCATTAGGCACGAGTCCTGAACTGATGTGTCCAGAAGTCTGACTGTTTGGTGCGGGTCCTAATCTGTTTTGATTAGAAGCCATCGGATTAAGCGCGGGTTCTAGAGCGTATCTCTCAGAAGCCATTTGTGAAATCTCGTCAAACTTCACATTCATCGTCTCCATTATCTTTTTCGTTCTTCTATTATACACCCTGAATGCCCTCGAGTTTTCTGAATATCCAATGAAGATTCCAATATCACCCTTAGCTTTCAACTTTCCTAGATCTTCTCTGTCGTTCGTCGGATAGCACAAAGCGCCAAACACGTGAAGGTAAGAGATGTCAGGTTTACGGTTGTTCACTAGCTCATATGGGGTTTTATTGAATCTTGGATGTACTAGGGATCGGTTTTGAGTGAAACAAGCAGTGGCTACAGCATCAGCCCATAAGAATAGTGGTGCACTAGAATAAATTAGCATTGTGCGAGCAGCTTCCACAAGAGTTCTGTTTCTTCTTTCAACTACCCCATTCTGCTGTGGAGTTCTAACAACTGATGTTTGATGTGTAATTCCAACATCTTCGAGGTAAGTTCTTAACTCCTGGTTTGTGAATTCTGTGCCATTGTCTGTTCTTATAATCCTTACTGGAGCTTGAAGTAGAACTTGAATACGCTTCAGAAAGGTGATGATGATGCCTGGTGCTTCGTCTTTTGATCTCAAAAACTTCACCCAAGTATATCTTGAATAATCATCAACAATAACTAGAATATACTTCTTCCCATTAATGCTTTCAACTCTCATTGGGCCACATAAGTCCATGTGCAACATATGTAACCTTGCTTCCGAACTAGGTACGGTTTTGGGTTTATATGATGCTCTTTTACTTTTTCCTTGTTCGCATGATGGACATAGGTGTTCCTTGGTGTATTTGAACTTAGGAAGTCCGGTGACGATGTTGTCTTTGGCTAACTTGTTGATGTTGTTGAAATTGAGATGGGATAACCTTCTATGCCACAACCAGGACTTAGTTTCGGTTGCCCTTGTCATAAGACAAATTGGTGATGTAGAAGCCATTTGGTTGATGTCGATAGCATACAAGTTTGTACCACGATTGCCAGTTAAGAGATCATCACCAACCAAATTTCTAATAAAAACCGTGTTTCTCCTGAATGCGACTTCTAAATCTGCATCACAAAACTGCCCAACTGAAAATAGATTATGTCCCAATCCTTCGACGTAGTAAACTCGAGTGATCAAAAAATTCCCAAACTGAAGATCTCCAAAACCCAGGATAGCTGCTACATGATCATTTCCAAAGCGTACAGTTCCCATGAATTTCCAAATGAAATTGATCAGCAGCTTTAAATTCCCGGTCATGTGCTTGGAGCAACCCGAGTCGACGATCCAAAGACATATTTCGACAACCTGCGAAGAACAGAAGATTTTGTATTTGGAAACCATTTTGAATTTGGTTCCATTGGGTTAGGAGTAAAATCCATATCACACTCATAGAATGTTTCAACATGTTCAATTTGAACAACTTTCAATGTTCCATCCTGGAGAATGAAATTTCTACCTGTTGGTTTCCATACACAATACTTAAGATAGTTCCTAGGCATTTGGCTACTAGTGGTAGACCTAAAGCGTGCAACTAATCTTTCAGTAGATCTAGATCTAGCCCTAGTTCCTGTTGGAACTTTCTTCTGTTCAGGCGTAACATTCACATTCTTAGAAACACATTCATCATGAACATACTTAATTAAACATTTCTTGCATGTCAAGCAAACAGAGTCATTACATGCATTAGAACCAGTACTCTCGACATTACATTCAGATGAAACATGTCTCTTATTAAAAAGCGATAAATTCCTAGGGTGTTCTTCTACTTTATTCTTGCTACTACTCGTAGAGGCAGGCGAGACTCTATTGTTCCTTGTATTGCTCCTAGGCTGTAGTCTTCTGCTCCTAGAGGTGCTTTCTAATCCTGTAGAAGTTGAGGCACACACATTAGGATTTATATTGTTGTCCTTTTTAGCATCACTAGACTCTTTAGAATTATCCTTTTTGCCCTCATATGTCTTAGATGTGGAGGCAGATGCATTAGTGGGACTAATCCTAAAAAGGCCAGGTGCTATCACTTTTGGTGTTTCGACAACCGCTTTTCCTTTATCAACAATCTTTTCATTGTCACTTTTCTTGGGCAAGGGTGTTGGAGTGACTGGTTTTGTCAAATCTTTTTCCTCATCGACTTTTGGAGCAAACCTTGAAATTGACATTTTTGGTTTTTGAACCGTGTTTGAAACATTTGGTTTCTCCGAAGTCGACGGTTTTGCAAACTTAGTTTCCTCACCCTTCCCTTTTTGACTTTCAAGCTGAGCCCTCAAAAGATCATTTTGCTCTTTCATTTTCTTTAATTCACGCTCATACGACAGTTTGTCATATTTGCATTCTTCGCTTTTTCGATCAAGTTGTTTAAAATATGTCACATTTTCCTTTTCAAGCTTAATAAGAGCATTTTCATATTTTGAAACAATGTCGGAGGTCTCAGCTCTCAGTCTTTCATCGTCATGAACAGAGTATGTTTGTAAAATGATGGACATAATATCAGTAGACAGAACTGCTTCGAAGAGAGAATCATTTAGGTTTTCCAAAACATTGATTTGCTCAAAAGATTCATTTGCCTTCTTTATCAGGGATTTGTGATCCGTGACGAAGTCAGCTGTTTCTTTCAAAAATGCTTGTTCAAAATGAATAACTCGAGCATGGATGTTATTAATTTGAGGAGCAAATTCATTTTCTAGAATCTTTTTAAGCTGTAAATGAACCGTAGAATTCCAGTTGATCTCATTAAGTCTCGTTTTTGATTCTAAAGTCGTTTTAAGTTGCCCAATTCTGGTTTTAAGATCATCAAGATATCCCCGTGCAGCACTTGTGTTAAAAGTGTTGGTTGAGGAAATCTGTTCCATGTTCGAAATCGATTTGGAAGCAACTACTTTCTTAGAAAACATTTTTGAGAATGGTCGTTTTATGGAAAACACAGATGGTTCTTTTTGTGGAACAAAAGTAATTCCTGAAAGTTTGTTCAATTTGTTGTAATCAATGGTTTTCAAATCCTTTTGTTTCATTTTAGAAATGCTCTCTTCGACATGTTCTATCGTTTGCACAGAATCCCGAACGACGGGAGGATCATGTTTGGTGTAAAAAACACTACCATTATACAAGACGTTCTGTTCTTCCTGAGCTTTCTTGAGATTACAAGGATTGTTGTTACCAAGAGCCATTTTGTGTTTCGTATGGTAAATCGGATTAGTTTGATTTGAAATCATTTTCATTGTTTGACTTGACTGACCCGACTTAACCACTAATTCTTCTAGATGTGCAATCTTGTGTTCTGACTCTACGATTTCTTCCAAAAGTTTATCTTCTTTCTTTGCAAAGTCCTTTTTCAACTCATCCCTTTCTTTTTCAAGATTGGTGTAAGCTGTTTCCTTTTTTTAAAGTTGGTTTGTTAATTCAGAAATTTCTTGTTTTAAAGAGTTAATGGTTTTTGTTGAACTTATTTCAAGATTAGCAAACTTGGTTTTCCATTCCCTATCTTTAACAAGTAACTTCTTATAACCAATTTCAAATTCTGACTCGCGTTCTTTGTGAATTTGAAAACTTTTTGCATTTTCCTTGTATCTCTCAAGCTCAGTGGTCAATTTCTCATTCGCGGCCTTAACATCGCGATTGACCTTTTTCACTTTCTCGATTTCAATACCACAATTATTTAATAATGATTCAAATAAAGCACGTGTTTCCTCATCATTCTCAGCATGCTGTGAAACGAAGCCTCCATTATGATTCACATCTGGAGTTGCTGAAGAAGTATTGCTACTACTTGGCGTGTCCAGGTATGTATCATAAGTGGGTGCTTGCTTCTCAGAATGCTGTTCCTCATGAGGAGACATCTCAAATATATCATTATTATGACATGTGTTGAAATTTGATACCTCAGATGGTGCACTGGTGTCATAAACAGGAAGTGTGTCAGAGTCCGTGTCATACTTAGCTTCCTGAAGATTCGCCATGAAAATGCAGTTGGCATCGATATCCTCTCTGTCTTCCATATCATCCATAAGAGCCATAAAATCATGTTCCTCTGCATTCAACTGAAACCCTGCCTTCTCTTTCTGTGCCAACAGTACTGCTTTCTGCAAATACTCTAGATCTTTCTTGTTCGGCTTAGTAGGACAGTTCCTTGCCATATGACCTACTCCTTGGCAGTTGAAACACTTTACCGGATTACCCTGATTCACATTTCCATAATTCCCAACAACTGGAGCTGCCATATTCCTATTCTGATTACCCATTGCCTGATTACCAACATTCTGACCCCTCTGATTTCCAACATGCTGACCCATCTTATTCCCTGCATACTGACCATACTGATTCCCTGCATACTGACCTGCATTCTGCATACTCTGATTACCCATGTTAATTCCAGTAGCGTATCCTTGCTGATTCCCATAAACTCCAACCATTTGGCCTCCATTGCCCATATTGAAACTCGGCTGAGCGATCTGCCTGTTGCGAGTATTCGATGAAATCCTTTGGTTGTTGTTTGTTGGTGTAGAATAGCGTCCTTGGAATGCTTTTGTCAGAAAAGCAAACGCTTGTGTCAAGGCTGCAGTAGCTTCATCATTGTCAGTGAATTCTGGTTCTTGGAAGTGTGGGTATTGCTGTTGTGGAATAACATGTTGTTGCTGTGGGTAGAATTGTTGTTGGTAGATCGGTGTTGGTTGTTGAATGTAGGATGGTTGCAAGTAGTTGTGAGTGGAAGATGATGATGGTTGTTGTTGTGTGTTCACTGGTATAGGTGTTGGTGTATCAGCCATTAATGCTAGAGGATCATGCTTTTTAGCTATTAATTCAGCTCTTACTTCATTAGCTTCATCTTGATTTTGCTTCAAGAAGTCATACACTTGATCATAAGTAACTTCATGTAAATTCTTCGTCTGATACACAATAGTGACATATCTTCCCCATTCTGGTTGTAACTCATTCAGAAAAATGGTGTTGTTAGCAATGTTTGTCTGACTGAGGTTGTGTCTTGATAAATCATTCATGATCTTACAGAATCTGTGGTAGTACGTCTCTATGGATTCACCAGGAATTGAAGTAAACTTGCGAAGTTCCTTAAGCAGTTGTGTTTCCATTTCCTGTTTCCCGATGTTTGTCCCATACATTAACCTCTTGACTCTTTCCCAGACTGCATGAGCACTTACTTCACTGTCAACAGTAGCGTAGATGGTTTCAGGTAAACCAAGAACGACGTAATGAAATGCCTGATCATCAGCTTCAATCTGTTTTCTGTCTTCCACAGTGTATTCAGTCTCATTCTGTTCTCTGTAGTATGGTTGTACTGGGGGGGTACCATTTGGATCACCAGGGTCTAGTACTTGTGATGGTTTGAAGGGTCCATCCACAATGGATTTGATGAGAAGACTTCCATTTGCTTTGCTCTTAAGATAACGCATCATACGACTAGCCCACTGTGAGTATCCACCCTTTGACAGCATGGGAGGTCGGTTTTCGGCACCGGCAGCATGAATATCTTGTTGTGTTGCCATGAATTGACTTTTAAGTGAAAACGTTGTTCTGAGGATCTTTTGAAAGATAACAAAGGTTGTTGTTGAAGATTAGATGATTTGGTGACGATAAAAGTTCGTTCTCGGTTGGTCTGATTGATTTCGTAATTTCCCGCCAAAAATCGAGTATGAAAATTTTCTTTCTCAGAATTTGAAAATCTTAAAGAAATACAATTCTAAGGTTACCAGAAAAATTTGAGTTTTGAAAATTTTTTCGCCAAATTTTACCGAAATTTTTTGAATTTTGGCCTAAAAATTTGAATTTTCGGCCGAAATTTTCAACGTTATACCAAACTTTGAATCTCGCGTAAAATTTGAACGTAAAGTCTCGTGTGAAAAATAAATTTTACTCAACGTAAATTTTTTTTTTTTTTTTTTTTTTTTTTTTTTTTTTTTTTTTTTTGGTCTAACTCGATAGGATTCTAAAAGTGTCTAACTCGATAACTTCAAGTTGACTTCTAACTCGATAAGTCTTAATTGTGTCTAACTCGATAAGTCTTAATTGTGTCTAACTCGATAAGACTTTATGGTTTCTAACTCGATAACTGCAAGTTGGCTTCTAACTCGATAACTCCAAACTCGATAAGTCTGAAAAATTTTGGCAGAGTTTCCCCCTAACTCGATAACCAATAAACCTAACTCGATAATCGATTAGGTGAAACAGCCTAACTCGGCAAAATTGAGTTCCAAACTCGATAACCAAATCTCAAACTCGATAAGCAGATCTCCAAACTCGATACCCTAACTCGAAAAGATAACACCTAACTCGATAGTACCAAAATGAACCTCTAACTCGATAAAAGATGGTACCTAACTCGATAGAAAATTAGTCCCAAACTCGATAGAACTAGTTTCCTAACTCGATAAACACTCAAACTCGATAGGGATTGTTTCCTAACTCGAAAAAGGTGTTTCTAACTCGAAATTTGCACCTAACTCGAAAACAACAAAAAATTTCTAACTCGAAACCAAAAATGATGAACAGTAACCACGAATCACAAATCACTTTTAAACCATGTTTTTTCAACCAAATCAAACCTAAAACAACCTATATTATCCCTAGGCGATTGATACCACTTGTAGGACCGTAGAACAACCTAATCACTTATGAATCAAGCTTAAACCTAGAGAGAGAAAGTAAGTAGAGAGAGAGAGTGGATGGGAACTCTTGTGTATGTAAATGAAAGACAATGTTATTACCTAAGAGAACCAACCTCTAAAATGAGGTTTACAAGAGTATTTATACTTGAAGTCTAGGGCATCATCTATCTTATACATTATTACACTAATGTCCCTTAGACTTTCACAAAAGATGAATAATACACATAAACTTCATCATAGTGATATTCTAAAGCAACCTATAACTACACGTTAATGACCGACACTTTTTATAAATAAAATACGATGCTAACATAACTTCTAAATAAACTCTATCATTTCTCGCTCTTCGCAATTTAAGATTCCAAATAATGAAACCCGCGAATACTTAGCCGATAATCAGCCACGCATATATAAAGTCAGTTACGGAAACTTGCAAATTCTAGAAGAAGAATTCACATTTTCTAGCTCCTGATGTAAAAGACTAGCGAAAGCTTTTAAGCTGCGCATGTATAAAGTCAAGTACGGGAACTAGCACAAGCTTATGCGATTATCACTGGTTAAAGGAACAAGCTAGGGCTCAACACGCCCGGTCAAGTCAAAATATTTATTCCTACTCTCGCCAGCTGGAAAGTCAACAAGGTGTCAAAACACTTATTCAAACTTTATTATATTTTTGCACAACTTTTCAACTTTTTCTCATTTTTTTGTGCTTTTTCATGATTTTTCATTGATTTTTCTTCAAAATTTTTTGAACTTTTCAATTTTTTCAAATTTTTTTAATTTTGGGTGGAAAAACGGAGTTGCAAGAGTGCACGATATGTGAAAAATGCAAGGTCAAATCGAATCAAAGATTCACCCTCCCCCAGACTAGAATTAAACATTGTCCTCAATGTTTTATGGGTAAAGGCAATCCTAAAAAAATTCTAGGGCCGTATATTAATTATGCCAAAGAAAACGTTAGTCGATAAGATTCACGGATATAGGATTTCCAGAAGCACCGATGAATGAAACTCGAGTGGAGAGAAGATAACGAGCACGAGAGTTACCATAAATCGCGAACAATCCTAAACAAGCATCACAAACAACCACGGAACACAAGAGTAGAAGAGGCACCCCCTCCTCACGTTATTTGTTAGAAATAAGAAAAATAAGAAGATAAATTGGATAAGCATGGGTTGCCACCCACGAAGCGCTTGTTTTTGTTCACCGAGTCACATGAGCTTGACTCGATCCCCGAATTAATTCGTCCTTGGGGAAAAATCCATGGAAAAATAATCTCACTCGGGCTTTCATTCAAAATATTTGGATAAACATATGAATTGTTTGAAAGTTCCACCCCGAAGAGACAACCGATGGTATTCTAATAGTGAAAATTATTAGAAACTATACCAGGGTCAAAAATAAGATCCCCACTCCCTACGGAGTGAAGGATAAGAGAAATCACACCAGATGTTACAAATGGAAAGAAGGTCATGATAACCATCATGAAAAACTCATCATCATTAAAAGAAAATTTCATAATTGTGGAATTATGAATCTTATCATTCAAGCTCATTTCAAAAACTTTCCCGGGTGGGAGGGATGGGATAAAATTTTCATTAAAACTCTCATTTTTAAGAACACCAACCAGATCATGATCAATTTGAAGATCAAAACTGAAACTTTCATATTCTGGATTAGAAAACTTTTCAAAATCACATTCAGTCTTATCAGAATAAAACGACTCATATTCTGGAAGAGAGATAAGAGCAAGAGAAGTGGTACTGCCACGACTCGTCTCTTCCGTATGATCGATATCAAAATGAAAAGCTTCATAAGTCGTATAAGAAACATCAGGACGATTGCCACAAATCTCCTCAGTCGTATCAAAAGTAAAACTCTCAAAGTCGGGTAAAAATTCCTCGAGCTCGTGCTCCAAAGGATCGTCAATTGTAAGCTCAATCTTCTTCTTAACTTTATCTGAAGGGATTGACGGTTCATCGTTCAACAAATTGTCAAGAAAAATAATATCTCCCTCCGAATCAAAGTAAGATTCGTCAGTCTCAGAAAACGGAATCGTTTCAATAGCAAGGAATTCATCGACCTCTTCCCAAAAAGAATCATAATCCTTAGTCGGAGGAAACGATGGGGAAGAGTCGGAGACGAATGTTTTCACAAAATCATCAAAAGAATAATCACAACCATCAACGCTTTTGACGGAATACATCTTTGATTTTGAAGCATCGGCTTTAAAAATCATCATGTCATCATCATGTCGTAAAGTTAGAGTATCCTCAAAATGATCTACTAGGGCTTTTGCTGTTCGTAAAAACGGTCGCCCTAGTATAAGAGGAACTCTCGGATCAGCCTTGAAATTAACAACAACAAAATCTGCCAGAAAAGTACACGAATTCACACGAATAAAAATGTCTTTAGCAATTCCAACCGGATGAGTTATCGATCGATTAGCTAGCTCTAAAGTCATTCTCGTCAGTTAAAGAGCCCCCATTCCAAGTTGTTCATAGATCGATAATGGCATAAGGTTAATACTTGCACCTGAATCAACCAGGGCATTGCAAACCTATTGATCTTTTAACAAACAAGGAATGAGAAACTTTCCTGAAACTCCAAGCTTCTCGGGAAGCTTCTTGAGAAGAATTGTGGAGCATTGAGAATTTATCGGTGTTTCGGCTAATTCAAGCAATTTCTCTTTATTACTTATGAGGTTTTTGAACGTTGAGGCAAATTTTGGCATGTACACAAGAGCATCCATAAAACTTATATTAAAGTGCAATTTTTGAAAAATATCCAAAAACTTTTCCATTTGTTTTTTAGACTTTGCACGGAGCTCTTCATCATTAAATCATGATGGATATGAAAATTTTGACTTGTATTTCACATTGTTTTCAGAAACGACTTTTTCTTTTTCTTTTGTCGTTTGGACAACCGGAGGTTGGACGTTTTTGGAACCTCCGCTGTTAGTAGGAGGAACTGGGTCCTTTGTCGCCTCAGTCTCACAGTTCACTTACTTAGGCGGAGATGAAGAAGAGGTAGTAAGAGATGTGGGTCCATCATATTTAGCACCACTGCGAGTCGTGATCGCCTTAATCTGGCCCCTCGGGTTTGCGATCGTGTTGCTTGGAAGAGATGTAGTACCCGAACTCGAGGGTCGATCATTTAAACGCTTGTTAATATCACTAATTTGATTAGAAAACAACCGAGTTGATTTTTCATATTTTGCCATAAAAGATTGTTGATTTTGAAGCAATTGCTTAATCAAATCATCCGTGGGCAATTGATTTTGAATAACACCATGATTTTGATTATTGTTAAAATTCTGCCCACGGTTTTGGAAATTACCATTATTCTGATTTCCATGATTTGCATTCTGAAAATTCCCAGGGTTTCCATAGTTTCCTTGGTTTTGAAAATTCCCTTGAGGCGGGCCTTGGTTGTAATTTCCTTGAAAACCCCGGTTTTGATTAAACCCTTGATTATGATTTAGAAAACCGTTATTAGCTCAACTCTGATTTTGATTTCCTTGATTATTAAGATTCACAATGTTATGATTCTGGTTGACTTGATTGACTTGGTTTGGTTGTTCGAGAACGGGTGGTCCAAGAAAATGAGTGGAACGGTAGCTGAGAAGATTTCGATCTCCTTGCGGTTGTGGGTAACCGTTGTTACCGGTATTTGCAGCATACACGTTCTCATGAGAAAAGGCACTGGCGTCTGGACATTCATAATACAAATGTGGACTACCACAAGTCTCACAACCATGACTAACCACATTGACTTGATGATTTGATTTTTCAATTGAAATTGCATCAACTTTCTTTGTAAGAGCCAATAGCATACTCATCATTTCATCATTATTTTTACCATTATTAGACACTTGAGGTTTATTTCTAGACATTCTCACACAAGCCTTATTCTCAATTATCAAGAAAGCATCATTCATGTTTCTAGCCAACAAGTTCCCACCCGCAGCAGAGTTGAGTGAGTCTTGGTCAACATGACATAACCCATTATAGAAAGTGTCAATCTGCTGAAGGTCGGTAAACCCATGGTTAGGACATTTTTCCAACAAATCTTTAAATGGATCCCAAGCTTCACTAAATGACTCATCAAAAGCTTGTTGGAATCTTAGATTAGAAGTTTTAGAGGGAGGACAGAAATAATTCACAAACTTGGAAGCAAGATCATTCCAAGTGTGAATCGAATTGGGCGGTTCCTTTTCCAGCCAATTCCGGGCTGCCCCTTTTAAGGAGAAAGGAAATAACTTCAATTTCACCACATCGTGAGGAACTTGGTTCATTCTAATGGTCTTAGCGATGTTAGTGAAATTTCCGATGTGAGCATATGGGTCTTCGTTATCAAACCCGTGAAAGGATATACCCGTGATTAAATTGAGTAATCCGTGATTGATCTCAAAGTTGGCATTGATGTCCGGAATCACAATAGCTCTCCTCACACCATTGAATGGTGATTGGAGTTGTTCTTCCATTGGACGTGGATCAAAAGCCGGTTGTTGTCCCATCAGCGGGATAACATTGTGCTGAGGACCACACATGGGTCCGTTGTGTTGTTCGTTTTGGTTCATCTCCTCGTCGTCAAGGAAATGAACCCGACTATTATGTCGTAAAACCCGCTCGGGGTTTGAGAACGGAGACGTAAGACTCTCAAAAGAAGAACGGGTGTGCATACACCACAAACAAAATCAAAAAGAAAAAAAAAAAGAGAAAGGAAAATCTTTTTATTATTTTTTTTATTTTTATCTCAAAAAATTTTTATTTCTTTTGTTTTTCTTTTAATAAAACGTTACGTTAATTGAAACCGTTTCTTTCAAAACCACGCGCGACGGGACGGGAAAGAAGAGTGTTTCTCTCTTCAGCTAGCAATTTAATGTCTTAGCTTCCGTATTTCCTGCTTAATCGGTTGTAGTAATTGAAGTAATCCGATTAACAACTAATTTCATGTTTTTGTTATATTGTGAGACTTATTTGGTTTACAACGCCCTCCCTTCCACGGGAGAGTCGAGGCTGTAACTTTATTATTATTTTTTTTGGTATTTTTGTAAACACTTTAGGAAAAGTGTTTTGAATTTTTGACTTTTTATATTTTAATAGAAATATATGCAAAATAGAGGAAGGCTTAACAAAACCCGATTTTTCAAAACGATTATTCAAAAACTCTCTTCAACCTTCCCCGGCAGTGGCACCAAAAATTGATTGCTCAATTATAGTATATTTTTATTTTCCAAGGAAATACTTAGGAAAGTATTTCCCCGGGTCGTTCTCCCGTGAAGGTATGAACGGAACTTCGAAATTTCGAATTGTGAATCGTGTAGTGAAAAGTGAATAATGAGAAGCTATATATGCACTAGTATCTAAAATGTAAAATCGGAAATGCAAACGCAAAATTTAAACGTAACGTACGAAATAAAACATGACTTTTATACTAAAAACGATCCTACAAATGTGAAACAAGTTTCTAAAAATCTTAAACTATTAAAAAGAATTTTGAGAAAGAGAAAAATATTTTTTTGGCTTTTTATTTATTTTCTATTTATTGAATTAAAAAACAATATTAAAAATAAAGGAAACTATGAAAAATAATGGGAAAATTATAAAATCTATTCTAAAAAAAATCTTAAATATTATAAAAGATTTTTCTAAAATATTTTTGTATTTTTAAAAGCTTTTTTTGATTTTTTATTGATTTTTTATTATTAAAAATGATTTAAAAATGATTATAATTAAAGAAAAATTAAAAAAAAATATATCAAATCAACTCAGAAAAATATTAAAAATTTACAGAAAATCAAAAATAATATGAAAAGCTTGATGAAAATTTTTGAAAAGAAAATGATAAGCAGAAGTGCTTATTTTAGCTAAATCAGCTTATGGCAAGTGTTTATTTATAAGCACTTGCCACAAAACTTAACCAAACTTGAAAAACAGATGCAATAGACTCTAAATAACTTCAATGATGCTCAGAGATGATAAGAGAAAACACAGAAGCAATGAAAATGAGCAATAAGCAGTTCAAAATAAGCTCTATGATGAAGCAACAATGAAGCAGAATAAGCCAGGGACTCAGAACTATAGTAAAACACTAAAATTTACTAAATGAAACTCAGAAACGGCTATCTAAACTTTAATCAGAAAATAGGTTCTAATGGCAACATTTGCAGGATACAATTAGCTATCTAAATAGGCTCTATAGTACCAACTAATGGGGGCAATTACTCACCAGAACTACTGAAAATATAAAACAACTACTTACTTACTCAGATTCAACCATAAGCTATTCTAAAATCACCCATGTGCAGCAGCTAGTAGCAACATTACACTAGAAACTGTTGACTAATTATATGCTAAACTACTTTGATTTATATCAATTTCAATCCATCTAATCTACTACTACTAAATGTGTTAAGCTATTATTAAACTGAATTAAGCTAAGTTGTGTGATTATACAACTATTATCCCACTTATACTAACTATTTCTAGTCTTACTCTCACAGTTAATCTAATTGACAGCTAATTTTGACTTTTACTAATTTATACTACTGATTTTAATGACTAAAATTCTATTTCTACACTAATTTGACCTGAGTAAGACATGAGATAGCAATCAACAAACTACAATTCTTAGCAAAACTCAGTTCCAAACACTCCTTTAATCAAGCAGTTCCACTCTAAAACTACAATTAAAGCTACAAATCACCAAACTAAAGATTAACTATGCTATATAAACTCTAATGGAAGCAGAAATATCAATCAAAACAACTTATGAACAACAATCAACACAGAATCACAGAAGCACAGATTTATACTATTTTAGAAGCAGAAATTTGAAAATAGAACTTATTGAAACTCACTCCTCAGCTTAAAATAGAGGAGTCTCACTATGCTTGCCTGTCTCTAGACAGGCTCAACACTTCCACTTCTGAATTGGCCTATCAAATCCACCTCAGTTCATCCACAAATTGATACATGATGAGGCGAAAAATGAACCACTTTTAGGGGGTCATTTAAGCCCAGAATTGAATTTATTTGATCAAATATTACCCTAAATCGTTCCTTTTGTGATTTTAGGTACTTTGGGAGAGAAATCTGGAAAAAAAAGCAATTCGGACGTTTTTGGAGCATAAAAATGATGAAAACGCCAAAGACTTAATTTTCTAAGCTGGGACAGTGTATGACGGCGTCAAGAGGAAATGCATGACGGCGTCAAGAGTAAAAGTGGTGACGATCCAGTACAAACCTGACGGCGTCACAACAAGAGCGTCAAGAGTTAAAATCATGACGGCCTGCATAAGGTGTACACATGACGGCGTCAGATCCAGATCTAGGCAGTCCGAGGAACTATTTGGCGGCGCGATGACGGCGTCAGACATTTGTTCTTGACGCCGTCACCTCCTAAACTCTATATATAGTTTTCTATTTTTCATTCATTAGAGAGGAACTTGTGTGGAGAAACCCTAGGGCCGAACTTTGTGAACCCTAGCTCATGTTTTACAGTATATTCAAGGGTTTTTACCCCTTGAATCCTTTCATGTGCTATTAAGATAAGTCTTCTCTTAATTCAATCAATATGTCTATGTGTTGGTTGTCTATATCTTGTGCTTGTCTTGATTTCAACATGCTAGGCTAGATGTATCTTGTGTTTGCTTACATCTAATGAAACCTAGATGTTAATTATGTGTTGATTACTTGTTTATGGTTGTATTGGATGAATGATTTCAATGTTAGGCTTAAGACAACTGGCAGATCTCCATTGTGTAACATGCTTGAACGTCTTAGGAAACATGAACTGATGTGTACTAGTTTTATTGGTTGTATTTAATGCATGAGTAAATTCTAATGATCCTATGTTAGGAGCTTCTTAGCCGGCTCAACATAGGAGTGAAGTAGGCACTCATAGAATTGGGGAAGTAAGTATGCCACCCCATGAATGGTATTAAGGAATATAATCCGTCATCCACGCAACTATAACAAGTAATTAACGTGTAAAAGATATCTAGGGAGTAGTGAAATCTAAGAAAACACATTTCTCCCATATATTGCTCACAACCTTAGTTTAATTTCATTTCTAGTATTTTATTTTGATTGCATCTTAGTATGGGTTAGTTGACTAGCAACTAATTCCGCCCAAATCCTTCAAACCCAAGATATTTACTTGCTTTCCTAAAAAATATAAAAATACAAAAAGAATCATCCCTCATCTCTAGACCTAGTCTTTAGGTTTTTTAATCCTAGCGACACTATTCCTAGCTGAACGATCAATCCCCCGGTACTTGTCATTTTACTATACTACATCGATCAGGTACACTGCCTGGTGGGGGTTGTAAGCTTCTCGAGATCCCTCGAGAGGTAAAGCCTGGCACAATCCCTACGCTATCCAATTTTTGGCGCCGCAGCCCGGGGAATAGTTATTGTCTAGGTTAGAATCTCTTTTTATTAGGTCTACTTGCTAGATTCCTTTCTAGTAAGATTTTATTTTTATTTTTAGGTTCTCTTTATTCTATCTTATTTCTTTGTGTTTTTGTTCGTAACTCTTCACCACCCGACATCATGGACAGGAACATCTTTGAACCCGTCATCCCACCACAACAAAACCCACCACTAGAACTTCTTAGGCCCCGAACCTTAGGAGAATATTCCTGACCTAGCCACCAAGGCTACCGAAACACCATTGAGCTCACCGGAGCCAATGTGACCCCCTTGCGACCCGACACCATCCGGTTGGTGCAAAGCGGATGTGCATTCCATGGACTTCATTCCGAAGATCCAAATCAACATCTCAAGGACTTCCTTAAAATCGTAGATTCCATAGACCTAGATGTTGCAACTAGAGAGACAACCCGAATACGCCTATTCCAATTCTCTCTACGTGATCAAGCTAGTCAATGGCTTGAGCGTTTACCCGCGGGATCCATCACCACATGGGATGATCTCACCACTCGTTTCCTTGCTCAATTTTTCCCACCTGGGAGAACTACCAACCTTAGAAATGACATCTTGATGTTCCAACAACGTCAAAATGAAACTCTTTATGAAGCATGGACTTGTTTTAAGGACTTACTCCAAAAAGTCCCTCATCATGGCATAGATCTTTGGCTCCAAGTCCAAATCTTCTATGACCATATCGATCTCTCCACGAGACGAGCCATTGACCAATCGGCCGGTGGTAAGCTACGTGATCTAAGTGCGGAACAATCATGGGAACACATAGAAGATCTTGCTCTCTATGACAACGAAAGTTGGAATGATCCCCGTAATTTGAACAAAACGGTCAAGGCAATATCTTTGCCTTCGAACAACTCTAGCATTCCCGACCGTAGGATCATGGAACTTGAGGACCAAGTCAAGTTTCTAATGAAATCTTACGAAGCTCCTAAGCCTTCAAGCCAAGTGAACAAAATCACTTCTTCATGCGAATTATGTAGTGGTCCCCATGATACTCGTGATTGTGTGGAACTCCCCGGAACAGCTTTTGCGGACTACGCATCCTCGCGTACCGACGAAGCGGGAGATAAGTGGTATACTTTCAAACCCGAGCCAAACCCTTACGGTGATTCATACAACCCCTCTTGGAAAAATCACCCAAACCTTAGGTGGAAACAAAATCAAGCCAATTCTTCCAATCCGCCTAATCGTTATCAAACAAACGGTCCACCCTCCAACCGTACTTTCAACAACAATCCTTCTAACAACTATGGTAGTACCAACAATCTTGAAGGATTGATGTATAATTTCATGGCATCTCAAGAAGCTCGCATAGCTAGGTTTGAAACCGAATTCAACCAACAACAAACAGAGATGACCAACAAGATAGAAAACTTGTTGAAAGCCCTCAACAACCAAGTGTTAAATACACCTAGGAAGGACACTAGGGACGCCAATAACGGAATCCAAATTAAGGATCCCTCATCATCCAAACATGTCTACTTTGTCAATGTTTTCACCATTAAGCCAATAGATAAGGAGATAGAATAAAGTGACAAGGATGAAGTTGGAGTAGAAACCAAGACTAGGGATGAAAGTAGGGAAGTTGAGGTTAATAGGGGAGAGGAATTAGAGGAGGTAGAAACTATAGAAAAGCAATTTGATAAGTTGCCCACCAAGGAAGAACGGGAATACCATAAGGATTTATTCGATGGCCCCAAGAGACCATATATCCTTGGCACACCCCTTATCAAAATGGGAGACCCCTCTAACATCAACATACCATGCAACATCGGGAACATGCATATATGGAAAGCTTATATCGATCCTAGATCTCCTGTAAACATCATGACTAGGACTTATTACAATTGGGTGATGAAGAAACAACTTGATTATAGGATGATGCCCAATAAGAATTTGATAAGTAATTTTTTAGGAAGAGTAAAGGGATTGCATGTGATTATAGGTAATTTCACCTATGAAATCGATTTTATGATAATAGAAGATACTCGTCCGGTGATAGATGATTGCCTAAGCCAAGTAATATTTGGAAAACCATTTGTTGAGGCTACTAGGATGAGTTATGATCCGACTTTAGGGATAGTTAGGTTCAAGGAAAAGAATGATGAGATTGCCTACCAAATGCCCTACAAGATTGAACAATATCGCCTTCTCTCTAACGTAGAAAAGGAACACAAACAAGTGGCTTATTATAGGAAAGATGAGGATAGACGTAGAGGAGTAGAGTATGTGAAGAATAGGATGCCTGGTTTCTACAAAGAATGTTTGCAACTAGCTCCGGAATACAAAACTGGCTTAGAAGACAACCTAGAGATTGGAACCAACGATGAGGTCATGTAGTAACCCATGACCTTGAGTCTAGCTACAAGACTCGTAAAATAAAGAAAAGCGCTTCTTGGGAGGCAACCCATGTTTTGTATGATTTTTATTTTGTTTGTTTGTTATTTGTTTCCGTATGCATGCTTTATTTTTATTGTTGGTAGATCATGTTTCTAAACTAAATAGTGGAAATACTTTACTTTGTTGTTTGGCCTAGTCTTAACTTCACCCAAAGGTATTTTCACAAAAGATAAGTGTAAGGGGAAACCCCAAATATGTTTTTAAGAAACAAACCGATCATGATTCTCCACAATATTAAGTGAACATGTATATTCGTATTTGTTAGAGTCAAATGCTTGTATCGAGTCATAATGATGTTTTGCAGGATTTTCCAGGAAGTAGGACCAAGTTTTTCAAGAAATTTTCCGGAAACTTAACATAAGAATTTCTGCAGGTCACTTCTGACGGCGTCATGAGTTTACTCTTGACGGCGTCACGTGTAAAAATCTGGAAATTTTACCGATTTTGTTTTTCTGACGGAGTCTTAAAGTTTTTGTTGAATTATTAGTTTTATAATCTCCAGAAAATCTGCAAACATCATTCCACAAGCATTATATCTTATTTTGTTTTCTAGGATTTATTAGTATATGTAGATTGCCGCCGATTTTATGCGAGGTTGCCTTGTCTGTTTTCTCAGGATTTACAGGTTATGTATGACAAGATTATATTCTGGAAGGGAAGCTTTGATTGTTCATTTTCTAGGAGGAAGATCTAACCTGGCCACCTTATTATCCATACCGAGCGAATCAGGGGAGTATTTGATTTCATTTGTTTTACTTATTTCACTTTTACATTCTTTACTTGAACATTGGGGACAATGTTCATCCTAAGTGTAAGGGGAGGGTAAAATGATGATACCTTACAGATACACTTTCGCTTGAGTTTGTTTGTTTGATGGTAGATGTGTAATAAAACTATGAGAAATACTTGTTAGTGCAATTTTAGCGCCAAATTAATTTTTTTTACAAGATTTAGGAGTGAAACTTTAGCCATAGCAAGCTTCTCATGGATAGGAGATTGTATGACTAGCACATAACCGTATCATTCAGAAAAATTTTCCACCCAAATATGTGAGGTTCGCCTTTAGATTTGATAGGAAAAGCATTTACTATTAGTGCTTATGAGTGTACCGGTAGCATCTAGATTCTAGAACTTGCGTTAGTGATGTATCCCGAGACTGGTAGTAAGACTACATTCGTGTAGTAGGATTTACTACATGATAAGAGGCATTAGGATCACCCTTGTGTTAAACCCGTATCATAGTTACTTGACCATTTAAGTCATATTACTTGGCTAGTTAAGTCAACTAATTTTTCCCACACCCTTAGCGTTGTACTCATTTTTAGTACACGAAACCCCTAGTACACCCCTCCGAGCCTATCTTTTTCGTTTCTAACTTTAAGCATCTTACTTAAAGGAAGAATTTGTTACACCCCACTTAAATGTACACCCAAATCGCCTTAGCCTTCCGTGTATGCACTCATATTTAGTACATTATTGTTATTTGTTTAAACCCTTAGTTAATTATCTAATTGATTACATGGTTGCTAAGTCGAGTCATATCCTTGTACATATTGTTTTGGGACGATTGGGACTCATGGGTAAAGTACTTATTTTATGGAGTAATGGGGAAGAACATCATTTATTACCCCCATATGTACGTTAATCTTAAAAGTACTCCAAGTGTTTTGATTATCTTAATTCGAGTCATTAGATTAGTTTATTGTAAAGTATGTAAAAATTCAAGTGTAAGGGGAATTTACATTCCCTACGATGTATTATTTTGGATGGTAGGGTAAGAGAGTATGCAAAAAAAAAAAAAAAAAAAAAAAATCGAAAAAACAAGAAAAAGAAAAAAAAAATAAAAAAAAGAGAGAGAAAGAGAAAAACATACGGACTACCATCCCTTTTTATTCTATGTTCATTTTATGTTTTTGTTATTTTTCATTTATTAGCTTAAGTCGAGTCTAGTCTTGGCTTAGCAACACCATATTGTACATGTAATTAACCAAGATTATTAACTCGCCACCAGTAAAGACTGCCTATATCCAACAAAACCGTGTATTCCATATCCCTACACCTAACGTTACAACCCTTTAAAAAGACATCTTTGATAGTTTATCCTAGGTGCTTACGCCATGTGATGGAGGTTTGACCCTTTTCCAAGCCTATGGTAATCTATTTTGCTATGACAGGTAGTGAGAGATATCTTCTGTTTCCATATTGTAATTTATACTTTATTACACACGAGAGATGTGAGTATCTAAACACTATTTGTGAGGTGTTAGTGTATGACCTCTGTGCTTGTCTTTGGTCTTTAGTGGAACGATTATTTGTCGTAATTACTTTTATATTAGTGTTAAATGACCCCTAACTTGTATTTTGATTAGAATAAAAGAGCATTTGCTTGTGGACAAGCAAATCTCAAGTGTAAGGGTATACGTTGAGGCGAAAATGAACCACTTTTAGGGGGTCATTTAAGCCCGAAATTGAATTTATTTGATCAAATATTACCCTATATCGTTCCTTTTGTGATTTTAGATACTTAGGGAGAGAAATATGGAAAAGGAAGCAATTCGGACGTTTTTGGAGCATAAAAATGAAGAAAACGCCAAAGACTTAATTTTCCAAGCTGGGAACAGTGTATGACGGCGTCAAGAGGAAATGCATGATGGCGTCAAGAGTAAAAGTGGTGACGATCCAGTACAAACCTGACGGCTTCACAACAAGAGCGTCAAGAGTTAAAATAATGACGGCCTAAATAAGGTGTATACATGACGGCGTCAGATCCAGATCTAGGCAGTCCGTGGAACTATTTAGCGGCGAGATGACGGCGTCAGACATTTGTTCTTGATGCCGTCACCTCCTAAACTCTATATATAGTTTTCTATTTTTCATTCATTAGAGAGGAACTTGTGTGGAGAAACCCTAGGGCCGAACTTTGTGAACCCTAGCTCGTATTTTACAGTATATTCAAGGGTTTTTACCCCTTGAATCCTTTCATGTGCTATTAAGATAAGTCTTCTCTTAATTCAATCAATATGTCTATGTGTTGGTTGTCTACATCTTGTGCTTGTTTTGATTTCAACATGCTAGGCTAGATCTATCTTGTGTTTGCTTAGATCTAATGAAACCTAGATGTTAATTATGTGTTGATTACTTGTTTATGGTTGTATTGGATGAATGATTTCAATGTTAGGCTTAAGAAAACTGGCAGATCTCCATTGTGTAACATGCTTGAACGTCTTAGGAAACATGAACTGATGTGTACTAGGTTTTATTGGTTGTATTTAATGTATGAGTAAATTCTAATGATCCCATGTTAGGAGCTTCTTAGCCGGCTCGACATAGGAGTGACGTAGACACTCATAGGATTGGGGAAGTAAGTACGCCACCCCATGAATGGTATTAAGGAATACAATCCGTCATCCACGCAACTATAACAAGTAATTAACGTGTAAAAGATATCTAGGGAGTAGTCAAATCTAAGTAAACACATTTCTCCCATATATTGCTCACAACCTTAGTTTAATTTAGTTTAATTTCATTTCTAGTATTTTATTTTGATTGCATCTTAGTATTGGATTAGTTGACTAGCAACTAATTCCGCCCAAATCCTTCAAACCCGAAATTTTTACTTGCTTTCCTAAAAAATATAAAAATACAAAAAGAATCACCTCTCATCTCTAGACCTAGTCTTTAGGTTTTCTAATCCTAGCGACACTATTCCTAGCTGAACAATCAATCCCCCGGTACTTGTCATTATACTATACTACATCGATCACGTAGACTGCCTGGTGGGGGTTGTAAGCTTCTCCACATCCCTCGAGAGGTAAAGCCTGGTGCAATCCCTACGCATCAATACAGTTGACTATTTTTGACCTAAAAGATTTAATGAACTAGTGCTTTTTTAAAAAAAAAAACCTGAAACAACAATCTCACAAGAGTTTTGAAGCTATTATGAAATGCAATTTACTCCTAAACTGATTATTTAACAGCTAATTTTATTCCAAAACTATTTTTAGTTTTCTGAAATTTGATAAAGCTTGTGAGTTCAATAAAAACTGAATTAAAAGTAAGCTAGATTGAATTGACTAACAAAATGTAACAGGCTGATAATAAAAGATTTAATCTAAAAACAATTGTAAGTAAACAATAAACTAAATTGATTATAGGAGAACTAATTGCATTTAAGAGTAAAACTGTTACAATTGAAAGGAAAATATTACACTATAATCTGAGAATTAAAAATGGCAGAGCTTCGCTATTCAAAACTCTACAGCTAAATCACTAGCCTAAGCTCTCTATTAATACTACAAATGAGGAGAGGAGTATACACGGATTTCCAGCTTGGCAATCCGTGTGGTGTGCTTCTTTCAAGCAATCCTGAGCCCTTGATCATCTCTCAATAATCGCCTTTGATTAACAGCCCTTAGATTGAGTAATTGTGACGCGTTTGAGCTAATCACACGCTGCCATCTGTCATTCCTTGTCTTTCTTTTGGTCTGACACCTTTCTGACATCACTGACACATTCTAGAAACCGGTTGATTTGACCATAACATCCTTAATTGTGGTAATTATGGGAGCGGGGTAAATTAGGGTTCTTGTAAATAGTATTTTCCTAGGTACAGGGTGAAAAGGGGGGCGGGAGTAGGTAAATATGTTTTTTTTTTCGTTTAACCCTGTTTTGGGTGGTTTGACCGTAGAAGGGTGTGGGCTCGGGTTATATTTATAGGATTGGGCTTTGGGTATTTAATTTAAGTGGATTGGGGCTTTGGGTTAAAAAGAAATTGGACCTTGAGTGTTATATTTCAGATTTTGGTTTTATTATATAAGCAAGGACCAATTATGTGAAATCTGAAAAATGAGGGACCAAATCTGTTATTATTGAAAAGTGTCATCAAAGGGTCTTTATTGTCTATTTATGAACAATGAAGGACCAAACATGCCATTTCTTCTAAATTATCTTTAAAGGACCATAAATGTCAACTTCTGAAAACTTGAAGGACTGATTCTGACAATTCTCTGAAACTTAGACCAAGGACGAAATCTGATGAATATCAAATCTCTGATGACTTCAAAGGCTCAGTATTGACTTTTCTTGACTGAACTGCACACGTTCTACTCTCGTGCTCGTTTTTGCTTGTTTCTGATTGTTTTTCGTCTTTTATCAAGATATCCGTACCTGCATGTTCACAAACATAAAAATACACATTCTTTGGCATTTTTTAGCATTATTAGTCTATTTGGGTCGGTATTTGGCTATGAAAAAGAATGTGAATTAACACATACCAACGGCCCAGAAGAAATTTACACATGACGGCGTCAAAAGTGGATCTAGGCAATACGATTTCATTATAGGCGGCGAGTTGATGGCGTCACATGTTTACACATGACGCCGTCACCCTGTAAAATCTATATATAGTTTTCTAAAATTTATTCATTAGTGTGGAACTTTGAGGGAAAAACCCTAGGTCGAATTTTCCAGCTTTTTCAAGGGTTTCAACCCTTTGAATCTTTCATGTTCAATTTGAGATAAGTGCTCTTTCAATTCAATCAATATGTCTATGTGTTGTTTGAATATATCTTACACTTGTCTTCAATTTAACATGCTCGGCTAGATCTCTTTTGTGTTTGCTTAGATGTAGTGAAACCTAGATGTTAATTATGGGTTGATTGTTTGTTTATAGTTGTTATGGATGATTGTATTCGATGTTAGGCTTAAGAAAACTGGCAGACTTCCATTGGTAACTTGCTTGAACGTCTTAAGAAACATGATCGGAGGTGTACTACGATATTTGGTTGTGTTCAATGCGTAGGAGAATTCTAATGATCCCATATTAGGAGCTTCTAACGGCTCGACATAGGAGTGAAGTAGGATCCTATAGAGTTAGGGAATATTATACATGGCCCTACGACTAGTATTAATGAATATGACCCGTCATCCATGCAATTGTAACAAGCTATCAACCTGTAAAAGATATCTAGGGAGTAATGAAACCTAAGGAAACACAACTTTCCCATCATTATTTTATTTTGATTGCATCTTTAGTTATTTGGGTTAGTTGGCTAGCAACTGATTCCGCCCACTCTTCCAAAACCCGAGATTTTATTTGCTTTTATAAAACATAAAAATACAAAAATAATCATCCCTCACCTCTATACTTAGTTTAGGAGACTTTCTAATCCTGGCGATACTATTCCTGAGTTAAACGATCAATCCCCCGATACTTGTCACTATAATATACTACAACGATCAGGTACACTGCCTGGTGGGGGTTGTAAGCTTCTCGAGATCCCTCGAGAGGTAAAGCCTGGTGCGATTCCCACGTATCAAGTTTTTGGCGCCACAGCCTGGGGAATAGTTATTGTCTAGGTTAGTATTTCTTTTTATTAGGTCTACTTGCTAGATTCCTTTCTAGTAAGATTTTATTTTTATTTTTAGGTTTTTTTTAGTCTATCTCATTTCTTTGTGTCTTTGTTCGTAACCTTTACCATCCGACATCATGGAAGGTAGTAACATCTTTGAACCCATCAACCCACCACAACAAAACGACCCACAAAACCCACCACTAGCAAACCAACCTCTTAGGCCCTGAACCTTAGGAGAGTATTCCCGTCCTAGCCACCAAGGCTATCAAAACACTATTGAGCTCACTCAAGGAGCCAATGTGTCCCCTTTGCTATCCGACACCATCCGGTTGGTGCAAAGCGGATGTGCATTCCATGAACTTTGTTCCGAAGATCCTTATCAACATCTCAAGGATTTTCTTAAAATCGTAGATTCTATAGACCTTGATGTTACAACTAGAGAGTCGACCCGATTACGCCTATTCCAATTCTCTCTACGTGATCAAGCTAGTCAATGGCTTGAATGTTTTACCACGGGATCCATCACCTCTTGGGATGATCTCACGTCTCGTTTCCTTGCTCAATTTTTCCCACCGGGAAAAACTGTGATGCTTAGAAATGATATCTTGATGTTCCAACAACGTCAAGGTGAAACCTTCTATGAAGCATGGACTCGTTTCAAGGACTTAGTACTCCAAAAGGTCCTTCGCCATGGTATAAATCTTTGGCTATTAGTTCAAATCTTCTATGACCATGTCGACTTTCACACTAAACGCACCATTGATCGAGCCGCCGGAGGCAGGTTGTGTGATAAAGACGCCGAGGAATCTTGGGAAATTATCGATGAGCTTGCCTTCGACAATCAAGAGTTATGGGAAGTTACTCATATTATAAACTCAGCTATCAACGCAATCTTGACACCTGGAGAAACCAATCAAATCTCCGAAGAACTCCAGCATGTGCAAACTTGAGACAAAGGTTGACTATCTCATGGAAAAACAAAAGAGGCCTTTGAGCCCTAGACGGGCAACAGTCAATTCGGTCTTAAATACGATTTCGACACCATTTTCTGAGTCACCTTCTAAAGAGAATGTCGAAACCTTTCTAAATTATACTCCACCTTATTCACCTCTTCAAAGCCTTAGCCCAGAATTCGAAGCTCGAATGAGAGAGTACATGGCAACCCATTCTGAGCGGCTTGCTAAATTCGAGGAAGCTGTTTATAAACAAAAGGAGGAGATGCAAGAGAAAATAAAGAAGATGATGAGCCTAGTGGAGGAATACGCAAATAAAAAAACCCCAGAAATGATGTTACTAAGGAAAGAAAGCACTACCCCCACTACCCGATTTGTTAATTCTATCACAATTGTCCACGAGGATAATGAGGAAAAAGAAACCGCTAGTGAACAAACCATTGAGGAACCGCCAAAATCCCAATCATTAGGTTACTACCTAAAACACGATATAAACGAGAATACCATAACAAATTGGATAAAAGGTGACGGGCGTAACCAATCCTCCAAACAGGTTTCAAAGAAGGAGAAAGAGGGGGAAGATGAGTATGATACATTACCTAGGGGACCGGTATTCGAGAAACTACTTGTACAAAAAGTGGCTACTAAGCAGATGGCTTGTAGGAACTTTGAGATACCAACCAGCATTGGGAATTTGCAATATCTGAATGCTTTTACCGATCAAGGATCGGAAGTAAATCTTATGCCCCTAACTATCTACACCCAACTAACCTCAGAAATGCCAGCCACCACCCATGTTAGGCTATCCTTCGCTGGTCACTCTTATGTGTACCCTTTGGGAATTGCAGAGGATGTGCTGGTCAATGTTGAAGGATTCATGTATCCCGTTGTTTACATGATCATCGATGATAAAGGAGGTGGATGCATGCCAATAATCCTTGGAGCACCATTCCTTACCACCGCAAGAGCTGTTATTAGGGATGAAAAAAGGGAAATTGAGCTTAAGTCAGGAAAAAGAAAGATTAGCTTTCTCATGACCCCACGATGTGCACAGGAAAGCCAGATGAAGAGAAAGCTCAAAAACAACATTGACACATCGCGTAATCATGTTCAAGAAAAAATTCTTGCATGGGAAACAAGGATCAATAGTTACAAAGAAACTGAGCCTGAGAGAGGCAAAAGCTGCAATAAAGTTCATGTCAAGTTTGAATGTAGTCAACCGACGAAGAATCATGTACCATTCGCGAAAGGAGACCTGGTACTTTTAAGACACTCAGAGATAACAGTACCTCCCGATAAGCCAAGTCCTTGGTGATATGGACTATTCACAATTGAAAGCGTATGCCAAGATGGGATAGCTACCTTGAGCAGTAAAGGAGGGGGGAGGTGACTGCGAGTGTCGATTGATTGAAACATCACTACCATGATAGTGAGGATCATAACTATATGGGATACGTCATCTCGAGATATGAGGTCAGGTAATAGCCCATGACCTTGAGTCTAGCTACAAGACTTGTAAAATAAAGAAAAGCGCTTCTTGGGAGGCAACCCATGTTTTGTGTGATTTTTAATTGTTTAATTGTTATTTGCTTCCGTATGCATGCTTTGTTTTTATTGTTGGTAGATCATGTTTCAAACTAAATTTGTGAAAATGCTTCATTTTGTTGTTTAACTTCGTCTTAACTTCATATTGTTTATAAGAACGAAATTGATCTTGATTCGCCACAATAATAAATGGACATGTGTATTAGTATTTGTTAGAGTAAAATGTTTGTATCGAGTCATAATGATGTTTTGCAGGATTTTCTATGAAGTAGGACATAAGTTTTTCTAGAAATTTTCTGGAAACTTAACGTAAATATTTCTGCAGGTCACTTCTGACGGCGTCAGGAGTTAACTCCTTACTGCATCATGTGTAAAATTCTGGAAATTTTTCGAGTTTTGTTTTTCTAATGGAGTCTTAAAGTTTTTGTTAATTCTTTAGTTTTATAAACTCCAGGAAATCTGCAAACATTCATTCCACAAGCTTTATATCTTAATTTGTTTTCTAGGACTTGTTAGTGTATATAGATTGCCGCCGATTTTATGCGAGGTTGCCTTGTTTATTTTCTCAGGTTTAACAGGTTATATATGACAAGAAGATGATTTATTTTTCTGGAAGGGAAGCTTTGAATGTTCATTTTCTTGGAGGAAGATCTAACCTTGTTGACACACTATCCACACCGAACAAATCAGGGGAGTATTTTCTTTCATTCTTTTACCTATTCCACTTTTACATTCTTTAATTGAACATTGGGTACAATGTTCATCCTAAGTGTAAGGGGAGGGTAAATGATGACACCTTATAGGATACAATTGCACTTGAGTTTGTTTGTTCGATGGTAGGTGTGTAATAAAACTAAGAGAAATACTTGTTAGTGTAATTTTAGCGCCAAATTTAAAATTTTTTACAACATTTAGGAGTGAAACTTTAGCCTTAACAAGCGTCTCATGGATAGGAGTTGTGTGACTAGCACAAAACCGTACCATTCAAAAAAAATTTCCACCCAAATACGTGAGGTTCGCCTTTAGATTTGATTGGAAAAGCATTCATTATTAGTGCTTAAGAGTGTACGGGTAGCATTTAGATTCTAGAACTTGCGTTAGTGATGCATCCCGAGATCGCTAGTGAGACTACATTCGTGTAGTAGGATTTACTACATGATAAGAGGCATTAGGATCACCCTTGTGTTAAACACGTATCATAATTACTTGACCATTTAAGTCATATTACTTGGCTAGTAAAGTCAATTAATTTTCCCACACCTTAGCGTTGTACTCATTTTTATTACACGAAACCCCTAGTACACCCCTTCGAGCCTATCTTTTCGTTTCTAACTTTAAGCATCTTACTAAAAGGAAGAATTTGTTACAACCCACTCAAATGTGCAACCAAATCGCCTTAGCCTTCCCTGTATGCACTCATCTTTAGTGCATTATTGTTATTTGTTTAAGCCCTTAGTTAATTATCTAATTGATTACATGGTTGCTAAGTCGAGTCATATCTTGTACATATTGTTTTGGGACGATTGGGACTCATGGGTAAAGTACTTGTGTTATGGAGTAATGGGGAAGAACATCATTTATTACCCCCATATGTGCGTTAATCTTAAAGGTACTCAAAGCGTTTTGATTATCTTGATTCGAGTCATTAGATTAGTTTATAAGTATGTAAAAATTCAAGGGTAAGGGGAATGTACATTCCCTATGATGTATTATTTTGGATGGTAGGGTAAGAGTGTACGCAAAAAAAAAAAATGAAAAAATAAAGTAAAAGAAAAAAATATATAGAAAAAAGAGAAAAACATATGGACTACCATCCCGTTTCATTTTATGTTTATTTAATGTTTTTGTTTTATGTTATTTATTAGCTTAAGTCGAGTCTAGTCTTGGCTTAGCAACCCCATATTGTACATGTAATTAACCAAGATGATTAACTGACCACTAGTAAATATTGCCTTTATCCAACAAAACCGTGTATCTAGGCAATACGATTTCATTATAGGCGGCGATTTGACGGTGTCACATATTTACACATGACGCCGTCACCCTGTAAAATCTATATATAGTTTTCTAAATTTTATTCATTAGTGTGCAACTTTGAGGGAAAAACCCTAGGTCGAATTTTCCAGCTTTTTCAAGGGTTTCAACCCTTTGAATCTTTCATTTTAATTTGAGATAAGTGCTCTTTCAATTCAATCAATATGTCTATGTGTTGTTTGAATATATCTTACACTTGTCTTCAATTTAACATGCTCGGCTAGATCTCTTTTGTGTTTGCTTAGATGTAGTGAAACCTAGATGTTAATTATGGGTTGATTGTTTGTTTATAGTTGTTATGGATGATTGTATTCGATGTTAGGCTTAAGAAAACTGGCAGACTTCCATTGGTAACTTGCTTGAACGTCTTAAGAAACATGATCGGAGGTGTACTACGATATTTGGTTGTGTTCAATGCGTAGGAGAATTCTAATGATCCCATATTAGGAGCTTCTAACGGCTCGACATAGGAGTGAAGTAGGATCCTATAGAGTTAGGGAATATTATACATGGCCCTACGACTAGTATTAATGAATATGACCCGTCATCCATGCAATTGTAACAAGCTATCAACCTCTAAAAGATATCTAGGGAGTAATGAAACCTAAGGAAACACAACTTTCCCATCATTTTTTACACCACATTAGTATAATTAGATTTATTTTCATTTTTGTTATTTTCTTTTGATTGCATCTTTAGTTATTTGGGTTAGTTGGCTAGCAACTAATTCCGCCCACTCTTCCAAAACCCGAGATTTTATTTTCTTTTATAAAACATAAAAATACAAAAAGAATCATCCCTCACCTCTAGACTTAGTTTAGGAGACTTTCTAATCCTAGCGACACTATTCCTGAGTTGAACGATCAATCTCCCGGTACTTGTCACTATACTATACTACAATGATCAGGTACACTGCCTGGTGGGGGTTGTAAGCTTCTCGAGATCTCTCGAGAGGTAAAGCCTGGTGTGATTCCCACGTATCAGCTGTCCAAACAGGGATCCTGCTACCACTTGAGGATGGTCACCATCAACAAACTTTTTGAATGCATGCACTCAAGCTTCCATATATTACCGTCCGGACAGAGGTGCTACTAACCATGTTGCTTCTAACCTTTCCATCTTTGACTATTCCGAGCCTTACCTAGGTGGGGATAATCTTCATGTTGGTGATGGTATGCCTCTTCCTATTCTTCATATTGGTTCCATTCGTTATTATTCACCAAATAAAACTTTCACCCTCAAAAATATTCTTCATTTTCCACAAATTAACCAAAATCTCCTTTCCGTTCAACAATTTTGTCGTGATAATAATGTATTTTTTGAATTTCACACTGATTTATTTTCTGTGAAGGACAAGTTTACACGCACTACCCTTCACACGGGTCCCAGCAATGATGGCCTCTATACATTTTGTCTTCCACGAATTCAAGATGTTCCCAAGGTTGCTTTTTCCACTGCTTGTGCTTCCTCCAAGACTTGGCATCAAAGGCTTGGACACCCACATTTTCAGCTTTTAAATTCCATATTTTCTAAGTATTGTTTACCTATTTCTGATACACTTTCTAGTTCTGTTTATGACTCTTGCTGTGTGGGAAAATCTTCCAAACTATCCTGACATTATCACAGTTCACATGTTTTGGATTTAGTTATTTGTGATGTACAGGGCCTGCATCTGTTACTTCATATGATGATCATAATTATTTCTTGTTATGTGTGGATCATATTTCAAAATTCATGTGGTTTTTCCCTTTAAAACTTAAATCTGGTGTGTTTGCTATATTTAAACAATTTGTCACAATGGTTGAACGATAATTTAATACAACACTTAAATCAGTTGAAGCAGATCTGGGAGGCGAGTTCCCTAAAGTATCTCCCTTCTTTTTGGAACATGGAATCATACACCGACTTTCTTGTCCATACACAAGTGAGAAAAATGATGTCGTTGAGCGGTGTCACTGTCATGTTGTTGAAACAAGGCTCACTTTACTTGCCCCGTCTCACGTTATACACAAATTTTGGGACTTTGCTTTTGGCACCGCGGTTTATATGATTAATCGGATGCCTTCTCGTTCCAACTTACTTATGTCTCCTTTTGAACATCTTTTTAACCGTAAACCAGATTTTTCCTTCCTTCGGGTCTCCGGTTGTCGGTACTACCCACATCTCCGAGCATATAACTCTCACAAAACTAGATTTCCGTTCCATCCCGTGTGTATTCCTCGGTTATAGAACCTCACGTCATGGCTACGGGAGCTTTGATCCTAATTCAGATAGCCTGTATGTCGCCTGTCATGTTCGATTTCATGAACATGTTTTCCCATTTCAGCCATCACCTGCCATGTCTAAACCAATCCCCAAGACGACACCTCCCTACTACTCCTCCTATCCAGACCCAAACCCTTTGACTTCGCCTCTCACATCTCCTTCCCACACATCTCCTCATACAGCCCCGAAGCTGACACATGCTCAATATTCAGCCCACACACCAGCCTTCACCGAACCATCTTCACCAACATCAACCGAATATTCTAACATACCCTCTTCCCCAGCTTCCACTAAAAACTCTGCCAGTAACTCCTCTTCTTCAGCCACTACCCAACATACCTCACCTATTCCTACACCTCCACCGCTGTAATCTCCTCGCACACGGCCTCTAAATCTCTGACGCAACCCAAAAAAACCTAACTTATACACTGCCTCAGCTAATCATACATACATTCCTGATACCGAACCTGGCTCCTTTCCTGTTGCCAACAAAGATCCCCACTGGCGGAAAGCTATGGCTGATTGATACGTGGGAATCGCACCAGGCTTTACCTCTCAAGGGATCTTGAGAAGCTTACAACCCCTACCAGGCAGTGTACCTGATCGTTGTAGTATAGTATAGTGACAAGTACCGGGGGATTGATCGTTCAGCTAGGAATAGTGTCGCTAGGATTAGAATACCTAAATACTAGTTCTAAAGATGAGGGATGATTATTTTTGTATTTTTATATTTTTTTAGAAAGCAAATAAAAATCTCGGGTTTGAAGGATTTGGGCGGAATTAATTGCTAATCAACTAACCCAATACTAAAGATGCAATCAAAATAAAATACTAGAAATAAAAATAAACTAAATTATACTAAGGTTGTGAGCAATAAGTGGAGAAAATGTGTTTACTTAGATTTCACTACTCCCTAGACATCTTTTACACGTTAATTACTTGTTATAGTTGCATGGATGACGGATTGTATTCCTTAATACCATTCATGGGGTGGCGCACTTAACTCCCCAATCCTATGAGCTCTTATCTCCTCCTATGCCATGCCCAACACAACCATAGGGATTATAAACAGTGGCTCATGCATTAAATACAACCAATAAAACCTAGTGCACATCAGTTCATGTTTCCTAAGACGTTCAAGCAAGTTACCATTTAGAGATCTGCCAGTTTTCTTAAGCCTAACATCGAATTCATTCATCCAAAACAAATATAAACAAGTAATCAACACATAATTAACATCTAGGTTTCATTAGATCCAAGCAAACACAAGATAGATCTGGCCTAGCATGATGGAATTAAGACAAGAACAAGATATAGACAACCAACACATAGACATATTGATTGAATTAAAAGAATACTTATCTCAATTACACATGAAAGGTATCAAGGGCTTAGAACCCTTGAAAAACCTGTAAAATTCGCACCAAGTTCGTACTAGGGTTTCTCCAAAACTTCTCTCTCTTTTAATGTGAAAATTAGAAAACTATATATAGGAAATAGGGTCTGACGGCGTCAAGAAAAAACCTATGACGCCGTCACCTCACCGCCAAAACTCTTCTCGGACTGCCTTGATCTACTTTTGACGCCGTCAAGTGTTAGCATTTTCCAGGCCGTCATGACTTTTACTCTTGACACCCTACTTCGTGACGCCGTCAAATCTGTACTGGATCGTCATGGAAATTTACTCTTGACGCCGTCAAGGATTCCTTCTTGACGCCGTCACCTACTGTTCCCAGCAAGGAAAATTAAGACTTTGGCGCTTTCTTCACTTTTATGCTCCAAAAACGTCCGAATTGCTTCCTTTTCCAGATTTCACTCCTAAAGTACCTAAAATCACAAAAGGAACGATTTAGGGCAATATTTGATCAAATAAATTCAATTCTGGGCTTAAATGACCCCCTAAAAACGGTTCATTTTTCGCCTCATCATATACCCTTACACTTGAGATTTGCTTGTCCTCAAGAAAATGCGCTTTTATTCTAATCAAAATACAAGTTAGGGGTCATTTAACACTAATATAAAAGTAATTACAACAAATAATCGTTCCATAAAGACCAAAGACAAGCACGGAAGTCATATACTAGCACCTCACAAATAGTGTTTAGATACTCACATCTCTCGGGTGTAATAAAGTATAAATTACAATATGGAAACGAAAGATATCGCTCACTACCTGTCATAGCAAAATAGATTACCATAGGCTTGGGAAAGGATCAAACCTTCACCACATGGCGTAAGCACCTAGGATAAACTATCAAAGAGGTCTTTTAAAGGGTTGTAACGTTAGGTGTAGGGATATGAAATACACCGTTTTGTTGGATAAAGGAAGTTTTACTGGTGGCGAACTAACAATCTTGGTTAATTACATGTATAATATGGCGTTGCTAAGCCAAGACTAGACTCGACTTAAGCTAATAAATGAAAAATAACAAAAAAAAAACATAAAATGAACATAGAATAAAAAGGGATGGTAGTCCGTATGTTTTTTTTCTTTTCTTTTTCTTTTTTTTTTTATTTTTTCGATTTTTTTTTTTTTTTTTTTTTTTTTTTTTTTTTTTTTGCATACACTCTTACCCTACCATCCAAAATAATACATCATAGGGTATGAACATTCCCCTTACACTTAAATTTTTACATACTTTACAATAAACTAATCTAATAACTCGAATCAAAAAAATCAAAACACTTGGAGAACTTTTAAGATTAACGTACATATGGGGGAAATAATATGATGTTCTTCCCCATTACTCTATAAAATAAGTACTTTACCCATGAGTCCCAATCGGCCCAAAACAATATGTACAAGGATATGACTCGACTTAGCAACCATGTAATCAATTAGAAAGTTAACTTAGGGTTTAACAAATAACAATAATGCACTAAAAATGAGCGCATACACGGAAGGCTAAGGCGATTTGGGTGTACATTTAAGTGGGGTGTTACAAATTCTTCCTTTAAGTAAAATGCTTAAAGTTAGAAACGAAAAGATAGGCTCGGAGGGGTGTACTAGGGGTTTCGTGTACTAAAAATGAGTACAACACTAAGGGTGTGGGAAAAATTAGTTGACTTAACTAGCCAAGTAATATGACATAAATGGTCAAGTAATTGTGATATGGGTTTAACACAAGGGTGATCCTAATGCCTCTTATCATGTAGTAAATCCTACCACACGAATGTAGTCTCACTAGCGGTCTCGGGATGCATCACTAACGCAAGTTCTAGAATCTAAATGCTACCGGTACACTCATAAGCACTAATAGTAAATGCTTTTCCTATCAAATCTAAAGGCGAACCTCACATATTTGGGTGGAAAATTTTTCTGACTATATGGTTATGTGCTAGTCATATAATCTCCTATCCATGAGACACTTGCTATGGCTAAAGTTTCACCCCTAAATGTTTTAAAAAATTTTAAATTTGGCGCTAAAATTACACTAACAAGTATTTCTCATAGTTTTATTACACATCTACCATTAAACAAAACAAACTCAAGCGAAAGTGCATATATAAGGTATCATCTTTTTACCCTCCCCTTACACTTAAGATGAACATTGTCCCCAATGTTCAAGTAAATAATGTAAAAGTTAAAAAGTAAAAAGATTGAAATCAAATACTCCCCTGATTCGCTCGGTATGGATAATTAGGTGGCCAGGTTAAATCTTCCTCCAAGAAAATGAACAATCAAAGCTTCCCTTCCGGAGTATAAATCATCTTCTTGTCATACATAACCTGTTAAACCTGAGAAAATAGACAAAAGAAACCTCGCGTAAAATCTGCGGCATCCTATATAAGTTACTAAATCCTAGAAAACAAGATAAGATATAATGCTTGTGGAATGAAGTTTGCAGATTTCCTGGCGATTATAAAACTTAATAATTCACAAAAACCATAAGACTCCGTTAGAAAAACAAAACTGGTAAAATTTCCAGATTTTTACACGTGACGCCGTCAAGAGTTAACTCTTGACGCCGTCAGAAGTGACCTGCAAAAATTCTTATGTTAAGTTTCCGGAAAGTTTCTGGAAAAACTTGGTCCTACTTCCTGGAAAATCCTGCAAAACTTCATTATGACTCGATACAAGCATTTGACTCTAACAAATACGAATATACATGTTCATTTAATATTGTGGAGAATCATGATCGGTTTGTTTCTTAAAAACATATTTGGGGTTTCCCCTTACACTTATCTTTTGCAAAAATACCTTTAGGTGGAGTTAAGACTAGGCCAAAACAACAGAGTAAAGTATTTCCACTATTTAATTTAGAAACATGATCAACCAACAATAAAAACAGAGCATGCATACGGAAGCAAATAACAAACAAACAAAATAAAATCACACAAAACATGGGTTGCCTCCCAAGAAGCGCTTTTCTTTATTTACGAGTCTTGTAGCTAGACTCAAGGTCATGGGTTTCTACGTGACCTCATCATTCGTTCCACTCTCTAGGTCGTCTTCTAAATTGGTATCGCTTTCATAGTGTAAGTACTTCGGGTCTTCGAACTCGAAGATATCTTTTCAATACTTAGAACCAAGCCTACTAACATCCATAAAGAATCCACATGATAACTCAGAAGTGTTCTTACACCCTCTCCGAACATCTTTAAGGTCTCTTCTCTTGTATGGCGTTTGGTATGAAACCCTCCTAATCCCATCAGCGAAGGTCATAATTCCGTTCCGGTCATCAATTATTAGATTAGTGATCTCGCAAAATGGCGCCCCAAAAACAATTTGTGATAATCTAGGGTCGACATAGTCTTCGATGTTGTCCACGATCGTGAATTCCATACTAAATGCCATATTTCCTACAAACACCTGGATTTCATGATCCTTACCAACCACTTTCTCTCCCTTGTAAATCATTCCCCATCTGCAGATATTTTTATAATGGAATAACGACATAAGATTCTTCGGCAGGAACACGTTAATGTAGATGTTATCGAAGTACTTATGACTGATCATGCAGGGGATTTTGAGATTATTTGGATCACGCCGTCTTATCTTCCCCGACTCTCCATCCTTCGACCCATATAGATTCCCCCCAAGGGAAGGACGATACTCATACACCTCCTCATTACCCCTACGAAAAATTACCTTCTTAACACCATTGGTGAACAATGCACTACCATCTTTCTCATCAAGGATCACTCCCGATTCATTGATAAATGGTTTCCCAAGAATAAGGTTGGTTAACGTTTGATTGGTGAGAGGGTCCACGTCATCGAACACGGTGAGGTCAGTATTGTAAACAAGTTCTCCAATCCTGATTGATGAATTTTTCATTACTCTCTCGCACGCAATGCGATCTGGGAAGGCTTCGTGATGTAAGTAAAGGGGGATTATGTTGACTGGTAAGCTAGGATCTATATGACTATCTGTTAAGAGCTTTTCCTTAATGGTGCAGGAGATCTTGAAAACTTTTGGGGTACTTTCCTTAGTCCTATCGCTACTTCCACTAGTAACATCCTCCATTTTTCCCTCGGGTTCTTCTTTAATAGATTTACCCAAAATGGTTGGATTTCTCTCATGCTCTTCCGACCTCTCTTTCCCTTCATTCGATTTGCAGAATTCTCGTTTGGTGTACTGCTCGGATGAGATGGTAGGTTTTCTGGCCGAATCGTGGTCTACCCTTAAGGCCTCATCTTTAGCGGTATGACCAAATTTGTTAGTTTGTTGTTGGGTTGGGTTGGGTGTAGAAGCAAATATCGTGGTGATGGTGTTTACGAAATGGATTGGTCCTAGGGGGTTAACAGGTTCTTTTCCTTTAGGAGATAAATGTTTGAATAACTTGCTAGGACTTTTTATTTTCACAGGGGAGGTTGATGGACTCATGATGGTAACGGACTTAACCTCATCAACGTGAATGGGTTAATTAACAACATGCTCTTTAATAGCAATTAACAGATTAGAAATCTTGTTGTTCATATCAGCCTGCTATTGTCTAAATTTAGCCTCGAGCGTAGAGAGCTGTAACTCTTGAGATAGAATGAATTTTTTTAGAGCATATTCACAGCTTTGCCTAGGAGTGCCTTGTGATGGAAAATGCTCAGACCAAGTGAGTGGTGAGGAGTCATTGAAAGCTACGCTCCGCATTTGGTACCCTCTGAAATTAGGTCAATCTTTCCATGCCTCATAGGCCTCGCCAGAAGTTCGAGGACCATGACCCACGTGTGACGACGTGAATTCGTTATAAGCATGTTTTGGAAGCTCCATGCAGTTATGAGTCTCGTGAGGGCCATACATAATTTCCATGTAGAAGCGATTCTGCTTACTTGGCTTGAAGGTTTCTTGAGCTTCATAAGATTTCATGAGAGACTTGACTCGACCTTCAAGTTCTATGATCCTACGGTCGGGAGTGCTAGAATTGTTCGAAGGCAAAGATATTGCCTTGACCGTTTTGCTCAAATCACGGGGATCATTCCAACTTTCGTTGTCATAGAGAGCAAGATCTTCTATGAGTGCCCATGATTGTTCCGCACTTAGATCACGTAGCTTACCACCAGCCGATTGGTCAATGGCTCGCCTCGTGGAGATATCAATATGTTCATAAAAAATTTGGACTTGGAGCCAAAGATCTATGCCATGATGAGGGACGTTTTGGAGTAAGTCCTTGAAACGAGTCCATGCTTCATAAAGAGATTCATTTTGACGTTGTTGGAACATCAAGATGTCATTTCTAAGCTTAGTAGTTCTCCCCGGTGGGAAAAATTGAGCAAGGAAACGAGTGGTGAGATCATCCCATGTGGTGATGGACCCCGCGGGTAAACGCTCAAGCCATTGACTAGCTTGAACCCGTAGAGAGAATTGGAATAGGCGTAATCGGGTTGTCTCTCTAGTTTCAACACCTAGGTCTATGGAATCTACGATTTTGAGAAAGTCCTTAAGATGTTGGTTTGGATCTTCGGAACGAAGTCCATGGAATGCACATCTGCTTTGCACCAACTGGATGGTGTCGGATCGCAAGGGAGTCACATTGGCTCCGGTGAGCTCAATGGTGTTTCGATAGCCTTGGTGGCTAGGTCGGGAATACTCTCCTAAGGTTCGGGGCCTAAGGGGTTCTAGTGGCGGGTTTTGTTGTGGTGGGATGACGGGTTCAAAGATGTTCCTGTTGTCCATGATGTCGGGTGGTGAAGAGTTAAGAACAAAAACACAAAGAAATAAGATAGACAAAAGAAAACCTAAAAAATAAAGATAAAATCTTACAAGAAAGGAATCTAGCAAGTAGACCTAATAAAAAGAGATTCTAACCTAGACAATAACTATTCCCCGACAGCGGCGCCAAAAACTTGATACGTGGGAATCGCACCAGGCTTTACCTCTCAAGGGATCTTGAGAAGCTTACAACCCCCACCAGGCAGTGTACCTAATCGTTGTAGTATAGTATAGTGATAAGTACCGGGGGATTGATCATTCAGCTAGGAATAGTGTCGCTAGGATTAGAAAACCTAAATACTAGTTCTAAAGATGAGGGATGATTATTTTTGTATTTTTATAATTTTTTTTAGAAAGCAAATAAAAATCTCGGGTTTGAAGGATTTGGGCGGAATTAGTTGCTAATCAACTAACCCAATACTAAAGATGCAATCAAAATAAAATACTAGAAATGAAAATAAACTAAATTATACTAAGGTTGTGAGCAATAAGTGGAGAAAATGTGTTTACTTAGATTTCACTACTTCCTAGACATCTTTTACACGTTAATTACTTGTTATAGTTGCATGGATGATGGATTGTATTCCTTAATACCATTCATGGGGTGGCGCACTTAACTCCCCAATCCTATGAGCTCTTATCTCCTCCTATGCCATGCCCAGCACAACCATAGGGATTATAAACAGTGGCTCATGCATTAAATACAACCAATAAAACCTAGTGCACATCAGTTCATGTTTCCTAAGACGTTCAAGCATGTTACCATTTGGAGATCTGCCAGTTTTCTTAAGCCTAACATCGAATTCATTCATCCAAAACAAATACAAACAAGTAATCAACACATAATTAACATCTAGGTTTCATTAGATCCAAGCAAACACAAGATAGATCTAGCCTAGCATGATGAAATTAAGACAAGAACAAGATATAGACAACCAACACATAGACATATTGATTGAATTAAAAGAATACTTATCTCATTTACACATGAAAGGTATCAAGGGCTTAGAACCCTTGAAAAACCTGTAAAATTCGCACCAAGTTCGTACTAGGGTTTCTCAAAACTTCTCTCTCTTTTAATGTGAAAATTAGAAAACTATATATAGAAAATAGGGTCTGACGGCGTCAAGACAAAACCTGTGACGCCGTCACCTCGCCGCCAAAACTCTTCTCGGACTGCCTTGATCTACTTTTGACGCCGTCAAGTGTTAGCATTTTCCAGGCCGTCATGACTTTTACTCTTGACGCCCTACTTCGTGACGCCGTCAAATCTGTACTGAATCGTCATGGAAATTTACTCTTGACGCCGTCAAGGATTCCTTCTTGACGCCGTCACCTACTGTTCCCAGCAAGGAAAATTAAGACTTTGGCGTTTTCTTCACTTTTATGCTCCAAAAACGTCCGAATTGCTTCCTTTTCCAGATTTCACTCCCAAAGTACCTAAAATCACAAAAGGAACGATTTAGGGCAATATTTGATCAAATAAATTCAATTCCAAGCTTAAATGACCCCCTAAAAACGGTTCATTTTTCGCCTCATCATATACCCTTACACTTGAGATTTGCTTGTCCTCAAGCAAATGCGCTTTTATTCTAATCAAAATACAAGTTAGGGGTCATTTAACACTAATATAAAAGTAATTACAACAAATAATCGTTCCACTAAAGACCAAAGACAAGCACGGAGGTCATATACAAGCACCTCACAAATAGTGTTCAGATACTCACATCTCTCGGGTGTAATAAAGTATAAATTACAATATGGAAACGGAAGATATCTCTCACTACCTGTCATAGCAAAATAGATTACCATAGGCTTGGGAAAGGATCAAACCTCCACCACATGGCGTAAGCACCTAGGATAAACTATCAAAGAGGTCTTTTAAAGGGTTGTAACGTTAGGTGTAGGGATATGAAATACACGGTTTTGTTGGATAAAGGAAGTTTTACTGGTGGCGAGCTAACAATCTTGGTTAATTACATGTACAATATGGCGTTGCTAAGCCAAGACTAGACTCGACTTAAGCTAATAAATGAAAAATAACAAAAAAAAACATAAAATGAACATAGAATAAAAAGGGATGGTAGACCGTATGTTTTTTTTTTCTTTTCTTTTTCTATTTTTTTTCTTTATTTTTCGATTTTTTTTTTTTTTTTTTTTTTTTTTTTTTTTTTTTTTTTTTTTTTGCATACACTCTTACCCTACCATCTAAAATAATACATCATAGGGGATGAACATTCCCCTTACACTTGAATTTTTACATACTTTACAATAAACTAATCTAATAACTCGAATCAAGAAAATCAAAACACTTGGAGTACTTTTAAGATTAACGTACATATGGGGGTAATAATATGATGTTCTTCCCCATTACTCTATAAAATAAGTACTTTACCCATGAGTCCCAATCGTCCCAAAACAATATGTACAAGGATATGACTCGACTTAGCAACCATGTAATCAATTAGAAAGTTAACTTAGGGTTTAACAAATAACAATAATGCACTAAAAATGAGCACATACACGGAAGGCTAAGGTGATTTGGGTGTACATTTAAGTGGGGTGTAACAAATTCTTCCTTTAAGTAAAATGCTTAAAGTTAGAAACGAAAAGATAGGCTCGGAGGGGTGTACTAGGGGTTTCGTGTACTAAAAATGAGCACAACGCTAAGGGTGTGGGAAAAATTAGTTGACTTAACTAGCCAAGTAATATGACTTAAATGGTCAAGTAATTGTGATACGGGTTTAAAACAAGGGTGATCCTAATGCCTCTTATCATGTAGTAAATCCTACCACACGAATGTAGTCTCACTAGCGGTCTCGGGATGCATCACTTACACAAGTTCTAGAATCTAAATGCTACCGGTACACTCATAAGCACTAATAGTAAATGCTTTTCCTATCAAATCTAAAGGCGAACCTCACATATTTGGGTGGAAAATTTTTCTGACTATACGGTTATGTGCTAGTCATATAATCTCCTATCCATGAGACGCTTGCTATGGCTAAAGTTTCACTCCTAAATGTTGTAAAAAAATTTAAATTTGGCGCTAAAATTACACTAACAAGTATTTCTCATAGTTTTATTACACATCTACCATTAAACAAAACAAACTCAAGCGAAAGTGCATATGTAAGGTATCATCTTTTTACCCTCCCCTTACACTTAAGATGAACATTGTCCCCAATGTTCAAGTAAAGAATGTAAAAGTTAAAAAGTAAAAAGAATGAAATCAAATACTCCCCTGATTCGCTCGGTATGGATAATTAGGTGGCCAGGTTAAATCTTCCTCCAAGAAAATGAACAATCAAAGCTTCCCTTCCGGAGTATAAATCATCTTCTTGTCATACATAACCTGTTAAACCTGAGAAAATAGACAAAAGCAACCTCGCGTAAAATCGGCGGCATCCTATATAAGTTACTAAATCCTAGAAAACAAGATAAGATATAATGCTTGTGGAATGAAGTTTGCAGATTTCCTGGAGATTATAAAACTTAATAATTCACAAAAACCATAAGACTCCGTTAGAAAAACAAAACTGGTAAAAATTCTAGATTTTTACACGTGACGCCGTCAAGAGTTAACTCTTGACGCCGTCAGAAGTGACCTGCAGAAATTCTTATGTTAAGTTTCAGGAAAATTTCTGGAAAAACTTGATCCTACTACCTGGAAAATCTTGCAAAACTTCATTATGACTCGATATAAGCATTTGACTCTAACAAATACGAATATACATGTTCATTTAATATTGTGGAGAATCATGATCGGTTTGTTTCTTAAAAACATATTTGGGGTTTCCCATTACACTTATCTTTTGCAAAAATACCTTTAGGTGGAGTTAAGACTAGGCCAAAACAACAGAGTAAAGTATTTCCACTATTTAATTTAGAAACATGATCAACCAACAATAAAAACAAAGCATGCATACGGAAGCAAATAACAAACAAACAAAATAAAATCACACAAAACATGGGTTCCCTCCCAAGAAGCGCTTTTCTTTATTTATGAGTCTTGTAGCTAGACTCAAGGTCATGGGTTACTACGTGACCTCATCATTGGTTCCACTCTCTAGGCCGTCTTCTAAACTGGTATCGCTTTCATAGTGTAAGTACTTCGGGTCTTCGAACTCGAAGATATCTTTTCGATACTTTGAACCAAGCCTACTAACATCCTTAAAGAATCCACATGATAAATCAAAAGTGTTCTTACACCCTCTCCGAACATCTTCATCGCACAAAATAAGTTGGGAACTAATCTTATCAAGCCCGTCACAATTGATATCCTTAAGGTCTCTTCTCTAGTATGGCGTTTGGTATGAAACCCTCCTAATCCCATCAGCGAAGGTCATAATTCCGTTCCGGTCATCAATTATTAGATTAGTGATCTCGAAAAATGGCGCCCCAAAAACAATTTGTGATAATCTAGGGTCGACATAGTCTTCGATGTTGTCCAAGATCATGAATTCCATAGTAAATGCCATATTTCCTACAAACACCTGGATTTCATGATCCTTACCAACCACTTTCTCTCCGTTGTAAATCATTCCCCATCTGCAGATATTGTTATAATGGAATAACGACATAAGATTCTTTGGCAGGAATACGTTAATGTAGATGTTATCGAAGTACTTATGACCGATCATGCAGGGGATTTTGAGATTATTTGGATCACGCCGTCTTATCTTCCCCGACTCTCCATCCTTCGACCCATATAGATTCCCCTCAAGGAAAGGACGATACTCATACACCTCCTCATTACCCCTACGAAAAATTACCTTCTTAACACCATTGGTGAACAATGCACTACCATCTTTCTCATCAAGGATCACTCCCGATTCATTGATAAATGGTTTCCCAAGAACAAGGTTTGTTAACGTTTGATTGGTGAGAGGGTCCACGTCATCGACCACGGTGAGGTCAGTATTGTAAACAAGCTCTCCAATCCTGATTGATAAATTTTTCATTACTCTCTCGCACGCAATGCGTTCTGGGAAGGCTTTGTGATGTAAGGAAAGGGGGATTATGTTGACTGGTAAACTAGGATCTATATGACTATCGGTTAAGAGCTTTTCCTTAATGGTGCAGGAGATCTTGAAAACTTTAGGGGTACTTTCCTTAGTCCTATTGCTACTTCCACTAGTAACATCCTCCATTTTTCCCTTGGGTTCTTCTATAATAGATTTACCCAAAATGGTTGGATTTCTCTCATGCTCTTCCGACCTCTCTTTCCCTTTATTCGATTTGCAGGTTTCTCGTTCGGTGTACTGCTCGGATGAGTTGGTAGGTTTTCTCGCCGAATTGTGGTCTACCCTTAAGGCCTCATCTTTAGCGGTATGACCAAATTTGTTAGTTTGTTGTTGGGTTGGGTTGGGTGTAGAAGTAGATATCGTGGTGATGGTGTTTACGAAATGGATTGGTCCTAAGGGGTTAACAGGTTCTTTTCCTTTAGGAGATAAATGTTTGAATAACTTGCTAGGACTTTTTATTTTCACAGGGGAGGTTGGTGGACTCATGACGGTAACGGACTTAACCTCATCAACGTGAATGGGTTTATTAACAACATGCTCTTTAATAGCAGTTAACAGATTAGAAATCTTGTTGTTCATATCAGCCTGCTGTTGTCTAAATTTAGCCTCGAGTGTAGAGAGCTGTAACTCTTGAGATAGAATGAAATTTTTTAGAGCATCTTCACAGCTTTGCCTAGGAGTGCCTTGTGATGGAAAATGCTCGGACCAAGTGAGTGGTGAGGAGTCATTGAAAGATACGCTCCGCGTTTGGTACCCTCTGAAATTAGGTTTATCCTTCCATGCCTCATAGGCCTCGCCAGAAGTTTGAGGACCTTGACCCACGTGTGACGACGTAAATTCGTTATAAGCACGTTTTGGAAGCTCCATGCAGTTATGAGTCTCGTGAGGCCCATTACATAATTTGCATGTAGAAGCGATTCTGCTTACTTGGCTTGAAGGTTTTTGAGCTTCGTAAGATTTCATGAGAGACTTGACTCGACCTTCAAGTTCTATGATCCTACGGTCGGGAGTGCTAGAATTGTTCGAAGGCAAAGATATTGCCTTGACCATTTTGCTCAAGTCACGGGGATCATTCCAACTTTCGTTGTCATAGAGAGCAAGATCTTCTATGAGTGCCCATGATTGTTCCACACTTAGATCACGTAGCTTACCACCGGCCGATTGGTCAATGGCTCGCCTCGTGGAGATATCAATATGGTCATAAAAAATTTGGACTTGGAGCCAAAGATCTATGCCATGATGAGGGACTTTTTGGAGTAAGTCCTTGAAACGAGTCCATGCTTCATAAAGAGATTCATTTTGACGTTGTTGGAACATCAAGATGTCATTTCTAAGCCTAGTAGTTCTCCCCGGTGGGAAAAATTGAGCAAGGAAACGAGTGGTGAGATCATCCAATGTGGTGATGGATCCCGCGGGTAAACGCTCAAGCCATTGAATAGTTTGATCCCGTAGAGAGAATTGGAATAGGCGTAATCGGGTTGTCTCTCTAGTTTCAACACCTAGGTCTATGGAATCTACGATTTTGAGAAATTCCTTAAGATGTTGGTTTGGATCTTCGGAACGAAATCCATGGAATGCACATCGGCTTTGCACCAACCGGATGGTGTCGGATCGCAAGGGGGTCACATTGGCTCCGGTAAGCTCAATGGTGTTTCGATAGCCTTGGTGGCTAGGTCGGGAATACTCTCCTAAGGTTCGGGGCCTAAGGGGTTCTAGTGGCGGGTTTTGTTGTGGTGAGATGACGGGTTCAAAGATGTTCCCGTTGTCCATGATGTCGGGTGGTGAAGAGTTACGAACAAAAACACAAAGAAATAAGATAGACTAAAGAAAACCTAAAAAATAAAAATTAAATCTTACTAGAAAGGAATCTAGCAAGTAAACCTAATAAAAAGAGATTCTAACCTAGACAATAACTATTCCCCGGCAGCGGCGCCAAAAACTTGATACGTGGGAATCGCACCAGGCTTTACCTCTCAAGGGATCTTGAGAAGCTTACAACCCCCACCATGTAGTGTACCTGATCGTTGTAGTATAGTATAGTGACAAGTACCGGGGGATTGATCATTCAGCTAGGAATAGTGTCGCTAGGATTAGAAAACATAAATACTAGTTCTAAAGATGAGGGATGATTATTTTTGTATTTTTATATTTTTTTTAGAAAGCAAATAAAAATCTCAGTGAAGGATTTGGGCGGAATTAGTTGCTAATCAACTAACCTAATACTAAAGATGCAATCAAAATAAAATCCTAGAAATGAAAATAAACTAAATTATACTAAGGTTGTGAGCAATAAGTGGTGAAAATGTGTTTACTTAGATTTCACTACTCCCTAGACATCTTTTACACGTTAATTACTTGTTATAGTTGCATGGATGACGGATTGTATTCCTTAATACCATTCATGGGGTGGCGCACTTAACTCCCCAATCCTATGAGCTCTTATCTCCTCCTATACCATGCCCAACACAACCATAGGGATTATAAACAGTGGCTCATGCATCAAATACAACCAATAAAACCTAGTGCACATTAGTTCGTGTTTCCTAAGACGTTCAAGAATGTTACCATTTGGAGATCTGCCAGTTTTCTTAAGCCTAACATCGAATTCATTCATCCAAAACAAATATAAACAAGTAATCAACACATAATTAACATCTAGGTTTCATTAGATCCAAGCAAACACAAGATAGATCTAGCCTAGCATGATGGAATTAAGACAAGAACAAGATATAGACAACCAACACATAGACATATTGATTGAATTAAAAGAATACTTATCTCATTTACACATGAAAGGTATCAAGGGCTTAGAACCCTTGAAAAACCTGTAAAATTCGCACCAAGTTCGTACTAGGGTTTCTCCAAAACTTCTCTCTCTTTTAATGTGAAAATTAGAAAACTATATATAGGAAATAGGGTCTGACGGCGTCAAGACAAAACCTGTAACGCCGTCACCTCGCTGCCAAAACTCTTCTCGGACTGCCTTGATCTACTTTTGACGCCGTCAAGTGTTAGCATTTTCCAGGCCGTCATGACTTTTACTCTTGATGCCCTACTTCGTGACGCCGTCAAATCTGTACTGGATCATCATGGAAATTTACTCTTGACGCCGTCACCTACTGTTCCCAGCAAGGAAAATTAAGACTTTGGCGTTTTCTTCACTTTTATGCTCCAAAAACGTCCGAATTGCTTCCGTTTCCAGATTTCACTTCCAAAGTACCTAAAATCACAAAAGGAACGATTTAGGGCAATATTTGATCAAATAAATTCAATTCCGGGCTTAAATGACCCCCTAAAAACGGTTCATTTTTCGCCTCGTCACTGATGAATACTCAGCGCTGGTTAAGAATGGCACATGGTCTTTAGTACCGCGTAGTTCTAACATTAATATTGTAGATTCCAAATGGGTATATAAGATGAAACATGATCAAACAGTGGCTGTCACGCGTTAAAAAGCACGTTTGGTTGCTAAGGGTTTTTGTCAGCAACTGGGTGTAGATTATCATTATACTTTCAGCCCTGTTGTCAATGCCACTACAATACATACTGTTTTTTGCTGTTATAAAAGGATGGTCTTTACGACAATTGGATGTGCAAAATGCTTTTTTACATGGGGATCTCAAAGAGACTGTTTATTTACAACAATCGCCCGGATTTGTTGACCCACAGAAACCTAATCATGTATGTATTCTTCACAAGTCCCTCTATGGACTTAAACAGGCGTCTCAGGCGTGGTTTCATCGCCTCTCTACAGCTCTATGTGCTATTGGTTTTCGAGGGTCCAAAACCGATCCCTCTTTGTTTATATATTCCTCGGGCAGCACCATAGTATACATGTTGGTTTATGTGGATGACATTATCCTCACAGGTAATAATACAGCGGCTATTGACAATGTGGATCATCGCCTAAGCACCACCTTTGCCATTCAAGATCAGGGGAAACTATCTTATTTTCTGGGCATTGAGATTGTACATCGCAACAAAGACATTATATTGTCTCAGAAAAAAAATATTTTGGACTTGTTTCACCGAGCAGGACTCTCACATGCTAAGCCAGTCCCGTCTCCCATGACCTCATCTGCTAATCTCACACTTGGTGACAGTTCCCCGTATGACAACCCGGTTCAATATAGACAAATGGTTGGGGCACTGCAGTATGTTACATTGTCACGACCGGATCTTTCATTTGCAATTAACAAAGTCTGCCAATTTATGCATTCTCCTGGTAAATCACTATCAGTGGTTAAAAGGATATTACGGTATCTTCGGGGCACTACTGATCTTGGTATTTTACTACATCATGACTCCGATTCCTCTCTTCATGCCTTCTCTGATGCTGATTGGGCCGGTTGCCCAGATGACCGTCGTTCCACGGGGGGATTTGCCATCTATTTGGGTAAAAATCTCATCTCTTGGGATGCACGTAAACAAAAGACTGTCTGTCGGTCATCTACGGAATCAAAGTAAAAAGCCATAGCACACGCTGTTGCCGAGCTAACTTGGATTGAGGCACTTCTACGTGAATTGTGTTTACATGTTAAAACCACCCCTATATTGTGGTGTGATTACTTGGGAGCCACTTACTTAGCTGCAAATTCGGTATTCCATGCTAGAACAAAACACGTAGAAATTGATTTTCACTTTGTTCGAGAAAAGGTGGCTCAATGGAAACTGGGAGCCATTTAATCTCTACACAAGATTAGATGGATGATATCTTTACCAAAGCTTTACCCTCTCAACGGTTTTTACTCTTAAAGTCCAAGCAACAGGTCGAACCTCGGCCTTAGCTTGCGGGGGATATTAGAAAAATAGATATTTAGTTTATATTAGAGGGTTGTTTATGTAAATATGTAATCTATTTATATCTCTTGTAATCTCATTCATAATACACAAGATACAATTGCTACAATCACGTTCCCTTACCAAGTTTAACTATCACCCTCTGAATTTTTTAATCTTTGTTGACTCATATAGGAAGGATCAAGTTGAAAAGGAATTCTCCAACAAGGGATGAATTTTATGAAGAAAGGTAGAAGTTCACTAGAACAAAAACTGGATTTGGCTACACCCAATATGTGTGACGAAATACATATAGTCACACACGATTTTTCGAGTGTGAGTGACTAAAGGTCCCGTGACCATAGGGTACCTATGGTCACATGTTAGAGTTATTTTTATTCTCGATTTCAAAACAGTAACCAAATCCTAAATATGTGTGACTAATTGGGTACAAATTTCATTGGATTAAGCAGTATTAGTGTCCATAAACACTGTATAGTCACACATAACATTTTATTTTTATATATTTAGTTACATACAATTAAGCATAAAGTGGCCAAAAGTGTGAATATGTATGACCATATGGTGTTTAAATTGAAGATGTTGGGTTTTGACCAAGTGACACTGCTGCTATGTAATACTGCTGCTATAATGAAACTGCTGCTAGTATTAATGACTCTGCTGCTGAAGACAAACTGCTGCTTGGTGAAACTACTGCTGAAAGGATTAACATTGTATACGATAGGATAATTATGGAATAGATTATGTGTATAGTATATCTATTTAGATTATTCTTATCTTGTAGAGAAAGGTATTGTAAACCTAATAGGACTCCTTGGCCTATAAAAGGAGGTTCCTAGGGTTAGTTTAGATGTGACAGAATTACGTATTAGTTTACACTTCAAGGTTGTAAAACCCTAGCATTGTTGAGTGCTCGTATTAATAATATTGAAGTGTTGAAAGTGAATCATTAATCTTCTTAAGTTAAGATTTTATATTCCGCGTTTAAGCTTAAGTGTTTATTTAAGTTAACTTCTATACAAGATCGTTTAAGCTCAACTGGGATCAACAAGTGGTATCAGAGCTTGTGATCTAGAAGTTATAATCAAGAAGATTTTGTTTCTTTAAAGTTTGCTGTTCCAAATCGTTTGCTTAAGATGGGTGATGAAACTCATATGGTGACTACTTCAAGGGTACCCATGCTCAATCCTTCTGAGTATGAGCTATGGAAGAGAAGGATCAGACAATACATTCGCATGATCGACTTCAACATGTGGAATGTGATTGTTAATGGTGATTCTGAACCAGAGAAGAGTGCTGATGGCAAGGAGATACCAATTAAGTCTGTTGAAGCTAATGCAACAAGGAAGCTGGAAATCAAGGCTCATAGTATTCTCTTAATGGGAATACCTAATGAATTTCAAATGGACTTTGATGATTGTGAAACAGGAAAAGCATTGATGGATGCAGTAGAATTCAGGTTTGGAGGGAATGATGCTACTAAGAAATCCAGGAAGAACATGTTGAAGCATCAGTTTGAAAATTTTACTTCTGAACCTGGAGAAAAGATAATTGGCACATACAACAGGCTAAATCAACTAGTTAGTCATCTAAAGCTTGTTGGTTATGTTGTTCCACAGGAAGATGTGAATCTCAAGTTCCTAAGAAGTCTTGCACCTGAATGGAGTATGCATACAGTGGTGTGGAGGAATAAGCCTGACTTTGAAACAATGAAGTTGGAGAGCCTCTACAACAATTTAAGGGTGTATGAATCTGAATTGGCTACTTCTTCTACTTCATCTTCTAGTACACAAAATCTTGCTTTTGTGTCTTCAAAACCCAAAGAGACTCAAGAATCTCACTCTACTGCTTATGGAGTATCTACTGCTGATGGATCTGCTGCTAGTTCAAATGACAAGATTTCTACCAGTGATGTTGCTTTATGTGCATTCTTGGCTGAGCTTACTACTACCATAAGATCACATGTCATAAATCAAGATTTGGATCATATTGATCCAGATGATCTTGAAGAAATTGATCTTAAATGGCAAATGGCAATGTTGACTTTAAGAGCAAGAAAGTTCTGGAAAAAGACTGGAAGAGAAGTCAAATACAAGGCTAAGGAGAGTCCAGGGTTTGACAAGTCTAAGATTGAATGCTACAATTGCAACAGGAAGGGACATTTGGCTAGAGAGTGTAGATCTCCAAAGAAGAATGCTGATGTTCCAAAGAAGACTGAAGAATCAAAAGTAACTGCACTTGTGTCATGTGATGGGCTGGGAGATTATGACTGGAGTGATATGGCTGAAGAAGAACCAAATTTCTCTTTGGTTGCTGCTGTTCAACCCAAAGTGCATAACTTTGCACTTATGGCATATGGTTCATCATCAGGCTCTGACTCTGAGGTATCTAATGATTCTGAATCATCTGGATGTTCTTTTAAATCTTGTTCTGACACTATAGAAGTACTTAAGGCTAGGAATGAGAGTCTAAATAGAGAAGTTGAACATCTAAAACTTGATAACTTAGGTTATAAAGTAGGTATTCAAAATGTTGAGAGGAGGTTAGAATATCTCAAAAAGTGTGAAAAAGAATATGTAGATCAACTTAATCTCAGAGATATAGAAATTTTTAAGAAAAACAGTGAAGTAGAAGTTCTTAAAAATAAGTTAGAAGAAGCTGAAAAAGAAAAAGAAGCTGCTCTTGCTGAAAAAGAAAAACATGTAGTAAGAGTACAAAAACAACAATTTGCTTCTGATATGGTTCATAAGTCTATAGAGAGCACCTTGATGAGAAAAGGCAGTGGAATTGGATATAATGAAGTGGCTCCTCCAGCCAAAAGTGCTTATGCTCCACCAGGTAAAGAGCTATCCTTCATTAGTGAGCTAGAAATTGGAAAACCTGTAGGTGAAAGTAGCACAAGTATTATAGAAAAACCTAAGGTTGAGACTAGAAAGTTTCCTGAGGCTCCAACTATTGAAGAATGGTATTCTGATAGTGACAGTGAAGAGGAACAGGTTCAACCAAAACTAACAGTTAAAAAGGAAGAGATTCCTACTCAGGTTAAACCTAAGGTAGAACATATAAAGTTTGTCAAGCCTGTGTTAGGAAATAAACTTGCTAGGAGAATGGTAGAGTACAATGAGGTGCCTAGAGAACAAATGAGATGTTTTGATAATAAGCCTAGAGGTAACCAAAGAAACTTCAACAACCTAGTTTCACAGAGATTAGGTAACCAGTTTGAATTACAAAAGAAGGCTTGTTATAAGTGTGGTAGCTTTGACCACTTGATTGGTAGATGTCCTGAACACCAAAGACCTGTTTGGAATCAATACACAAGGGTGAATCACAAATATGTTACAAAACAAACTCACCCACATCCTAATAGAAACATGGTTCCAAGAGCTGTTTTATTGAGATCTGGTGCTACTAGATCTATTTATGCTGCTAAACCAAATGGTGTTTTCAAACCAACAACTAGTTCTTCTACTGGCTCTACTGCTAGTAAGCATTTTGCTGCCAGTATGCACTCTGCTGCTAGCAAGCAACCTGCTGCTAGTACAAAACTTTCTACTTCTGAGCCAAAACATCTTCCAAATACAGTTGTTGGTAATCACTTTTATGCTGTTAAGGCCTCAGCTTGCTGGACTTGGAAACCAAAATCAAATGTTTCAAATACTGTTTCCAAGAATAGTAGTGCATCAAGTGATTTAAATAAATTTGATTATACTGATGCACAGGGCAGATCCAAGTCAGTAATGGCTTGGGTCATCAAGAGAAACTGATTTCTCTATTTTTCATGTGCAGGTCAATCTACTGGATGAGCTAAAGGATATGGTTATTGTTGACAGTGGATGTTCTGGATACATGACAGGAGATGAGTCTCAACTTGAAGATCTTGAGGCTTTTGATGGTGGTTATGTAGCTTTTGGGAATGATCCAAAAGGTGGAAAGATTGTTGGAATAGGAACATTAAGAACTGGAAATTTGGACTTTGAGAGGGTGCTCCTTGTGAAAGGACTTAAGTTTAACCTTTTTAGTGTCTCACAAATGTGTGACAAAAAGAATTTTGTTCTTTTTACAGACACTGAGTGTATGATTCTTTCTCCTGATTTTCAATTACCAGATGACAAATCTGTGCTACTGAAGGTCCCTAGAAAGGAAAATATATACAGTGACCATATTAAGAATATTATTCCTAAGAAGGCTTTGACTTGTTTAATTGCAAAGGCCACTATTGATGAGTCCAAATTATGGCATAGAAGATTGGGACATCTGAACTACAAGACTATGAACAAATTGGTGAAAGGAAATCTTGTGAGAGGCATGCCTACAAAGATTTTTGAGAATTGTGAAACTTGTGTTGCATGTCAAAAGGGTAAACAACACAGAGTTTCTTTCAAGTCCAAGACTGTAAACACAAATACTGTGCCACTACACTTGCTACACATGGATTTATTTGGGCTTGTATTTGTAAAAAGTCTGAATAAGAAGTCATATTGTCTTGTTGTCACTGATGACTTTAGCAGGTTTACTTGGGTATTCTTTCTAACCACCAAAGATGAAACTTCAGGAATACTCAAAGCTTTCATTACAAGAGTTGAAAACCTGCACAATCACAAGGTAAAGATTATCAGATGTGACAATGGTACTGAGTTCAAGAACAGTGAGATGAATCAATTCTGTGTGGGAAAAGGAATACTTAGACAGTACAGTGTAGCAAGAACTCCACAACAGAATGGTGTTGCAGAAAGAAGAAACAGGACACTTATTGAGGCTGCAAGAACCATGCTATCTGATTCAAAACTACCTGTACCTTTTTGGGCTGAAGCTGTGAACACTGCATGTTTTGTGCAAAACAGAAGTAAGGTAGTCAAGCCTCATAACAAAACTCCATATGAGCTATTTCATGGAAAGAAACCTATGATTGATTTTCTCAAACCATTTGGATGTCATGTTACTATCTTAAACACTAAGGATCAGCTAGGCAAATTTGATGAAAAAGCTGATGAAGGAAATTTGGTTGGTTACTCTGTAAATAGTAAAGCCTTCAGGGTATATAATAAGAGAACCAAACATGTAGAGGAGAATCTGCATATCAAGTTTAGTGAAAACACATATAATTCTGCAGGGAAAGGACCAGAATGGTTATTTGATGTTGATATTCTTGCCAAAACAATGAACTATGTTCCTGTAATTGCCAGTATTGATAAACCACAGGAAGAGTTTGTTGTGATTGAGAAATTGAAGATTGGTCCAACCTTTGTACCCTTTCAGAAAGAACAAAGCCCTCAAGATGATGTTGTTTCTCATGAAAAACCTAAGGAAACTGAAGAAGGTATTGTCATACCAAATGAAGCAGAACAAGAAACTCCTGAAGTTCCCAAGGTAGTTGTTGATGTCTCTCCTACACAGCCAGAAGACTCTACTGCTGACTCAGAAGACTCTACTGCTAGGCCAAAAGATACAACTACTGCTTCACCACATTCTGCTTCTAAGCCTACTCACTCTACTGCTACTTCCTTGTTTCCTAATTTGGACACTCAGGGTAGATCTATTGATGATACTATCTATCCTGATGATCCAAATATGCCTGATCTTGAAAATATTTATTATGACACAGATAATGATGCACTTGATGGTAAGTTATTTGGAGTTGCTGCTGATTTTACTAACTTGGAACTCAATATTCCTGTTAGTCCTACAACTACCACAAGAATACACAAGGATCATCCAAAAGATCAAATCCTAAGTGATCCACAATCATCCATTCAAACTAGGCAGATGACTAAAGCATTGAAAGATCTTCAACATCAAAGTTTCTTTGCCAGATCTCTGCATCAAAGAAATAGTCATAAAGATCTTCAAAATTGCCTGTTTGTATGTTTTCTTTCTCAAATTGAACCCAAAAACACTTACAAAGCCTTACAAGAAGCAAGTTGGATAGAAGCAATGCAAGATGAGCTTTTACAATTCAAGCTGCAAGAAGTTTGGACTTTGGTTGAACTGCCAAATGGTAAAAGAGTGATTGGCACAAAATGGGTTTTCAGATGCAAAAGAGATGAGAGAGGAATTGTCATAAGAAATAAGGCAAGGTTAGTAGCACAGGGATACACACAACAAGAAGGCCTTGATTATGATGAAGTATTTGCACCAGTGGCAGAATAGAGGCTATTAGAATATTCTTGGCTTATGCTTCATACAAAGATTTTGTAGTGTATCAAATGGATGTGAAAAGTGCTTTTCTGTATGGGACCATTACTGAGGAAGTATATGTGTCTCAACCACCAGGCTTTGAAGACCCTGATCATCCTGACAAAGTTTACAAAGTCAATAGAGCAATGTATGGTCTACATCAAGCTCCTAGAGCTTGGTATGACACTTTGTCAACATACTTGCTAGATTCTGGGTTCAGCAGGGGCAAGATTGATAAAACTTTGTTTCTCAAAAGACAAAAGGATGATATTTTGCTGGTTCAAATCTATGTTGATGACATAATCTTTGGGTCTACAAACAAAGCTATGTGTGTTAGTTTTGAGAAGCTTATGAAGGACAAGTTTGCTATGAGTTCAATGGGAGAACTCACCTTCTTCTTAGGTCTGCAAGTTACACAGAAAGAAAATGGCATCTTTATCAGTCAGGATAAGTATGTCAATGATATTTTGAAGAAGTTTGGCTTTGTAGATGCTAAGCCTGCCAAGACTACCATGGACAAAGATAAACCATTGCTGAAGGATGAATATGGAAAGGAAGTGGATATACACTTGTACAGGTCTATGATTGGATCATTGATGTATCTTACAGCATCAAGGCCTGATATTATGTTTGGAGTGTGTGCCTGTGCAAGATTTCAAGTGTGTCCCAAGGAATCACATCTCAATGCAGTGAAAAGAATTTTTAGATATCTGAGGCATCAACCAAAATTGGGCCTTTGGTATCCTAAGGATTCACCTTTTGATTTGGTATCCTACTCAGATAGTGATTATGCTGGAGCGTCTTTGGATAGAAAGTCTACAACAGGGGGTTGTCAGTTCCTTGGAAGCAGGTTGGTGTCATGGCAATGCAAGAAGCAAACAGTGGTGGCTAATTCTACAACAGAAGCTGAGTATGTGGCTGCTTCAAGTTGTTGTGGACAGGTTTTATGGATGCATAATCAATTATTGGATTATGGGTACAATTTCATGAATACTAAAATCCATATTGATAACAACAGCACACTTTGCATAATTAAAAATCCTGTGTTTCATTCTAAAACAAAACATATTGAGATAAGACATCACTTTATAAGGGATTGCTATGAAAAGAAGTTGATTCAAATTGTTAAAATTCATACTGATAACAATGTTGCTGATCTTCTCACTAAACATTTTGATGTGGGGAGGTTTCAATTTTTAATTGCAAACATTGGTATGATCAATCTTTGAAAAACTTATCTCTTTGTTTTTGTTAAAGTTTATACAATGAATGTGCTGCTTGTTATTCTGCTGCTTGTTAATGAGTATATGTTTGTGATATAATGTACTATGCTGCTCTTTGAATTTCTAACTCTACTGCTAGTACAAATGTTGGTTGTTTGCTCTGTGGTGTTTGGTCTAACATTTTGCAGGCATACGAATGATGATTTGCAAGAAATTGAAACAAGCAAGTTCATATCATTCATTCATTCAAACAGTACAAAGATCAAACATCAAAAGACAAAATACAAAAGCAGACATCATAACCTAACACCTACATCTCCATCACTTCCTAGGGCATGGAAGCCCAAGTACAACCTCTCTATTCTTTGGAAGAGGAGGATTTTGTTTTGATGGTCCAAGAGAAAGACCAGGTGATGGTTGTGGCCTTGGCCTTGAAGATTGTGGCCTCTCAGGAGTGGCAGGTGGATTGGTTGCTAGTTCTTCCTCATCTTCATCTGATGATGTGTAGATGAAGGGTGATTGATAATGATGCACTGGAGGAGGTGGTTGCACAGGAATCCAAGCTTGGTCTTCTGATGATTCTGATGCTGCTGGAGCCTCAGGGGACATAGGTTGCTTACCTCTTGAGGTGCTTGGAGTTTGATTTAGGTTGAGAAGATCTTTGAACACAGGAAGATCATGCTTTCTCTTACGTGCTTGTTCTTTTGTTCTACAACCAAACCGTGGAGGACGAAAAGGTGGGACATAGGGTTCCATTGGGGATTCATCCTCTGATGATGAATCGGATGATATATTGATAATTTCGGGTGTTGATTTCATTGTTTGGTGATTTGATTGTAAAGATGGATAGTATTGATTGTGAGTGTGGCGTTTTTGAAAGAGATTAGGGTTTGATTGCATTATTTGGGGAACAGATCTCGCCGGTTTTATAGGGATTACGGAGTGATATGTGCATTAATTGTTATGGATCATTGACCAAGGTCTATAGTCAACTCTGCTGCTGGCTCCAGTTCACTCTGCTGCTAGTTCTATCACTCTGCTGTTAGTTGCGAATGACACGGTTATGCTGCTATGGTTGTAAGTAAGAGGGTGTTATGTGTAACTTTCATCCATCAGTTTAAAACCTAATTGATCTTTATAATTGGTTTTCATATGTTCTCAATTGAAGTTATCACAAACCCTTACACCTCATCATTCCAATAATCACAAATCCCCAAATTCTCTAAAACCTAATTCATGGAGCTTTCACGTATCTGGGCTGAGCAACACAACAGTGTGGTCATTTTGAATGAAGAGTTAGTTCCTGAAGGTTTCACAGACATGGTCAAGTTTTTGAATGCTACTTCTCTTAGGTATGCACTCACTGTGAACCCTACTATATTTGTTTCCTACATCAAACAGTTTTGGTTTACAGCTAAAATCAAAACTATGAATGGGGAAAAACATGTCAGTGCTTTAGTAGATGGGCAAAAGGTTCGTGTAACTGAATCATCTATAAGGGAATCTCTTCTCTTAGATGATGAGACAGAGACCACTTGTCTTGCTAATTCTACTATTTTTGCTGGTTTAAAAGATTTGGGGTATGAGGGGAAACATAACAATTTAAAATTTCAAAAAGCTCTCCTCTGTCCTCAATACAAGTTTTTGGTACATCTACTTCTTCATTGTTTAAGTCCTAAAACATCTGGGTGGCATGAGTTCAGTACTACCATTGCTTCTGCAATGATATGTCTGTGCAAAGGTCAACCATTTAATTTTTCTAAAATGATATTGGAGGGGTTATTTAAAGGTGTTAAAGATGGTTCTTATTTGCTATATCCAAGATTTATTCAGATCTTTATTGAACATCAAATTTCTAAAACAAGAACCCATGTTGCTGAATATGATGCTCCATAATTGGCTTCAAGAACTTTTACCTTTTTGACAAAGCATGGCAAAAGTTTTTCCGGTGCACATACAAATCTTACTTCTTTCATGGAACAAATTATGCAAAATATCCAGGGTGAAGGATCAGGAAATCCCACTGATTCCCATCACACACCCAATGTTACTACATCTGTTACACAACCTACAAAACAATATACACGTAGGAAAACCAAAAAGAACACTAATCTACCTCAGGATAGTGTTAGTATGGCTGTACCAGATGAGGCTGTCCTAGGTGCTGGAGAGGACATGTTGGCAAGGGCTGTCACTACTGCTTCTAGCTTAGCAGCAGAGCAGGATAGTGATAACATCATTAAGACCCAAACCAAGGCAACATATAGAGAAAAGGATTCTTATGAGTCTGATTCTCAGGATGGTAACCCTAGCCAAACGGAAAACATAGGGGGCTCAGATGATCAAACTAGGTTTGATACTGAGTTTTTGTCCTAAGATTCACCTCTCGGACCAGGTCACACAGGTCGAAGTGATGAGGACAGGCCAGTGACTCATGAATTGACGGATCCACTTGTACATGATGACAATGTCAGTGATTCACCTCTCGGACCATGTAATACAGGTCGAAGTGATGAGACTACAATGCAACTTATAAAGGAATTGACGGCTACTTGTACTAATTTGGGGTTGAAGTGTAAGTCTTTGGAAGAGAAAGTTCTTAATCTATCTGATGTTGTTGCTGGTCAAGACAAGATCATCATTAAAATGAGAAAACAGATTAAGAGCTTCACGAAATCAAGATCTTCAATCTCCTTGAAAAGATTGAAGAAAGTGGGCACTAATCAAGTTGTAAGTTCTTCTGAACCATCTACTCATTTGGAAGAGGATGCTTCCAAACAGGGGAGGAATGAAACTATCATGGATTCAGGGGAGGTAAATTTTGAAAAAAGTTGATAATGTTCAAGATATGGATACTGGAATAGTTTCAGGGGAGGTTCCAGTGATTGAAGAAATGGATGTGGATAGTCCTCAGAATGATGAAGACATTGTAGTTGCTGATAAGTCAGGGAATGAAGTTGTTATGGAAAAGATGGTTGCTGCACAAGAAAAGGTGGTAGAAACTCTTAAAACTTTGGAGTCTGAGCAACTAGTGAATGCAACAGGGTTGATGGGTAATGTGTTAAAGACTTTGGAAGATTCAGTGGTAAAACATGTTGAAAATGCTGCTATTGCTGACTCTACTGCTGTTCATAATTCTGCTGCTCAGAATTTTTCTGGTTCTGCTTCTAGTGGAATAGTGAATACTGCTGAAGTACAAGACTCTGCTGCTGGATCTATGGACAATGCTGCTGCAGAGGCAATGGTTTTGCTAAGTAAGAAGACTACTGCTGACTCACATACACCACAACCACCAACTCAATTATTATCACAACCTATCACAACAACAAACACAACATCAGCAACAAGAAAACCTCAAAAAGGAATAACAATAAGAGAACCTGCTGCTACTCAAAGGAATACAATCATATCATCTTCTACAGATAAGGGTAAAGGCAAGCAAGTTGATATTCAGAGGTGGATGTATAAAGGCATTGATTTCACAGATATACCTTTTGATTCTTGGCCTAAAGAACTTCTAAGTGAATATGATTCTGTTGTTGCACTTAAATTACATGATGATGATCAACAGTTACTTTTGGAAGAAGAGAAAAGGCAGGCTGAAGAATTAAGGAAGTATGATGAATGGGCCAATGAGAAGATCAGAATTGATGCTGATATTGAACTCCAAAAGTTGATCAAAGAGGAAGGTAATGAAACTTCAACTTTTGATGTGCAATCCTGGTACAAGGAGTTCATTATCAAGAAGAGAAAGCAGAATGATGCTGCTAGAAAGAAGATAAAGATACTTAAAGGTCCAACTGTTAAACAACAAAGAAAAGAATATGAAAGATATCTAAAGAATATGGCTGGATGGAAATTGATAGAATTGAAAACTTATTCTGATAAAGAGGTTTTTGATTTGTATCAACAAGCTAAGAAAAGAACAGATACTTTCTATCCTATGGGATGTGCTGAGGACTTGGAACAGATTGCTCAGATGAACAAGAAGTTGGTACCTGAAAAGGTAGCTGAAGCAGAGCATGTTCAAGAAACTGATGTTGTTAAACAGCTTGATATTGATGCAGCAAATACTACTTCTTCTGTGCATAGTGGCAAAAGAAAAGGTGTTGTTCAAAAATCAATTGCAAAGAAGAAGAAAAAGATAGGTGAAGGTAGTAGTTCTATGCCTGAAGGAGATGAGTTTAAATATGATCTTGATCACATTCCTTCTGAGCATCAAAAAGAATAGTTGAAGGGTTATACTGTGGTTGGTAAGATGGAAGATCCTGAAGTGGTTGATGCTAAACCATTAGGAGTCAAATATCCTATTATCAAAGTAACTACAGGTTATGATACTAATATTGGAGCATTTCATGATGTCCAGAGATCTGATGGTAAGTCTTACAGATTTCTTAGATTTCAACAGATGCTAAATTACTTTGATAGAGAGGATGTTGAAGACTTATGGAAGTTGTACAAGGCAAAGTTTGGAGCTAAGAAATTTGATGGTAAAAAGTATGAGATAGATCAAATTGATCATATCTTAACTTCTTCTGATAATGTTTTGTGGAGAGCTCTTAAACTTATGTTTGAACCTTCAATGGATGATTCTGAATGGACAGAGATAGTAGAATACAAAGTAAGAAAATGGAGACTCTTTCAAGATTCTGGAGTTCATGTGTTAGAAATTGGACCAATTACTTTGTATATGCTAGCTGAAGTGGATTATCCAGTGGTAAGATACTGGAATATTGTCAATCAGATGGTTAATGGTAATAGATCACTTAAGCTGCAGAAAGATTATGATTCTGATGATCAAGCATTCAATTTGCTGTCAAAGTATAAGAAGATATTTGATCAACTGAATTCTCAAGAGTTGAAGTGTTTGGAAGCATCCTCCTAGTAATATTTTGAGCTTTGAAGAAACTTGAATATTTAGAAATAAATATTAAGTTTAGGGGAGGATTGTTGGGTTTTGACCAAGTGACACTGCTGCTATGTAATACTGCTGCTGAGTAATACTGCTGCTATAATGAAACTGCTGCTAGTATTAATGACTCTGCTGCTGAAGACAAACTGCTGCTTGGTGAAACTACTGCTGAAAGGATTAACATTGTATACGATAGGATAATTATGGAATAGATTCTGTGTATAGTATATCTATTTAGATTATTCTTATCTTGTAGAGAAAGGTATTGTAAACCTAATAGGACTCCTTGGCCTATAAAAGGAGGTTCCTAGGGTTAGTTTAGATGTGACAGAATTACGTATTAGTTTACACTTCAAGGTTGTAAAACCCTAGCATTGTTGAGTGCTCGTATTAATAATAATGAAGTGTTGAAAGTGAATCATTAATCTTCTTAAGTTAAGCTTTTATATTCCGCGTTTAAGCTTAAGTGTTTAATTAAGTTAACTTCTATACAAGATCGTTTAAGCTTTTATAGAAGAAATGTGTGTTTTGTGTGACTATTGATCATCCAATGGCCACATGAATTGTATGTTTGTGTGGCCTTTTGCAACATTTAGTCACACAATGCATGTTACTTTTGTGTATTTAGTCACATACAATTAAGCATAAAGTGGCCAAAAGTGTGAATATATGTGACCATATGGTGTTTAAATTGAACAAATGTGTGTTTTGTGTAACTATTGATCATCCAATGGCCACATGAATTGTATGTTTGTGTGGCCTTTTGCAACATTTAGTCACACAAAGCATGTTACTTTTGGGTATTTAGTCACATACAATTAAGCATAAAGTGGCCAAAAGTGTGAATATGTGTGACCATATGGTGTTTAAAGTGAAGAAATGTGTGTTTTGTGTGACTATTGATCATCCAATGGCCACATGAATTGTATGTTTGTGTGGCCTTTTGCAACATATAGTCAAACAAAGCCTGTTACTTTTGCGTATTTAGTCACATACAATTAAGCATAAAGTGGCCAAAAGTGTGAATATGTGTGACCATATGGTGTTTAAAGTGAATGAATGTGTGTTTTATGTGACTATTGATCATCCAATAGCCACATGAATTGTATGTTTGTGTGGCCTTTTGCAACATTTAGTGACACAAAGCATGTTACTTTTGGGTATTTAGTCACATACAATTAAGCATAAAGTGGCCAAAAGTGTGAATATGTGTGACCATATGGTGTTTAAAGTGAAGGAATGTGTGTTTTGTGTGACTATTGATCATCCAATGTGTAACACCCCCAAAATACCGCAGCGGAAGACTGTGTCATAGGGGTGCTACTTCATAATACAAAGTAGAAGTTATAGAAAACGAACTCTAAATGAGACGTTTTGAAAAGTTACCATTCGATTAATGAATTCAAAGTTACAAACATGAAATTCCAAAGTATGATACATAAATGTATACAAAGTGTTTTGAATGGTAAATGATAAAAAGCGTAAGTCTTCAGAATATGCAGCTTGATTCTAAGTTCCACGCACTAGCTATCGCCTTACTAACCTGAGATAAACATGCTAAAGTGTCAACACAATGGTTGGTGAGTTCATAGAGTTTGTCTTAAAACAGTTGAAAAGCCTTAAAAGAATGTTCACACAGCAAAGGCATCGTGAATCCACTCAGTTACAAGTCCCGCCATAAGAGACTTGTAACCTGTGTGTTCACAACCCACTGCTAACATATAGTATGAATAAGGCATGTATAAGTTCATCAAAACAATTAAGCAATTAGTAGTGAGTCTCTACTTCATCTCCGAAGACCTCACTTGGGAGCCAATTCCTAAAGACAACTGGGAGTCAATTCCCAAAGACAACTGGGAGCCACTTCCCAAAGATAAAAGACAGTCATGTATGTATTAAATCAAGTATAATGCCATCAAGTATAAGACAATCAAGTATAACACAGTCACGTATAAACGTTTTGAGTATTTGTACAAGTAAGCAAGTAGTTGAGCATGTATCCCCCCCAAGAGTTAAAACAAGTACGAAAAGAGTAGGGGCTATGACTCACCTTAAGTCTATGTAATGAGAAATGAAAGTGGTAGTCGAATCGCGAAAGTCTCTAAGAGCTGCCTATAATAAATCGTTGCGACTTAGGTTTGGAGTAACGTCTAAGAATATGAAGAATTGCCTATATATGTCTTGCATAATGTTCATGATGTAGTACTTAGTATATAGTGTAAGTCGTTGAATATAAGTGGTCTATGAAACATGTATAGGTTGTAAATCTCTTACTACCGTTCGGGCCGACATAATTCAGAAGTCATGTAGTAAACGTTCGAGGAGCCAGGACACTTTAATTCGTAAATCCACAACTCATCTCGACGGCTTACTTAATGAACTCCTAACATGAGGCTCCCTACTATTGTAGTATTTGATAACATATATATAAGTTTTTATGATCTTTAAAAGTTATATGGTCTTTAGCCGTGGCTTTGCCGTGACCTTGGTCATTGTTACCATGGTCTTAAGACTCAACCTTGGCTTTAGCCGTGGTTGTGGTCTTGGCTTTAGGTCATTAGACCTCTTGGTCTTAGTAAATCGTAACTATAATATGGTGACTTTGGTCTAAAATGGGCTGTTAAGATTTTGAAGAAAATTATCACTCGGAAAGCGTTTTCAGGGCTCGAGCTTCTTTGTTCCTGAACGAAAACGTCGTTCCGGACAACTTTCGTGTTTTAACTTTTTGATGAATCGGACCAGAAGTGGGACTTTCAAAATCATAATTTGATCAGAATGCTATTTAGGCAGTTTTGCCGTTTTGGTTTCGCTAACTTCAAATGGTCATAACTTTTGACTCGTGTACTCGTTTTGAGTGATTCAAATTGCTATGTTTTCCTTGTTAAGTCCTCTTTAACAGTAAGTAAGTGTCAAATATCAAAGTTACACTATTGTGGTCGTGGTTTTCCATAAAAATCACTAGTTTGCTTGTTTGCTTGTCATAAGTTAACATATGTATACCAATACTCGTTTTACTAGTTTTTATTCATCATGAACACAATACAAAGACCATATATAGCATGAAAGAAACATAATAAGCATGAAAATGATATTGAGCAAGAAAGTGTATAAGGGTTTCTTACAACTTTTGGCTTTCACTTAAGAAAGGAAGTCAAGTATAGAACTAGGACACTAAACCTAATCTTGTAAACCCTTCACCATAACTCTTGTAACCCTTGCTAGCCTTGATCTAACCCTTGTGAAAACCATTTAACTTCAGCCCTAGTAACCTTGTGTAGCTCCTAATTCAACCATGGAATCACCAAACAAACTTAAGAACTAGGTAGAGAATACTAAGGCCTTGAACTTTGTAGTGTAACTTGTAGTTTGAAGATCAAAGGATCATGGTGCTAGAGATTAATGGTGCGGCGTTTTTATGATGAAAAGATGAAGGTATGAGCTTGCTTTTATAGCATGAAGAGGAGGTTAGGAAGGTGTCTAGGAAGGTTCATTGAGGAGGTTACTTTGGTAGGCTAGATGTTATCAATTTTGCTTCCTAAAGATACTTGTAACCATCCTAGAGATCAATGGTTAAAATTTAACCACACATGGTGACTCTCCCCCCCCCCTATGGCGGTTTCAATGGGATAAGGGTGACTAGATGAGTAGTCATGGTCTTTGGATGATAATATCCTAAGTATGTAGCTAGTTTTGACTCCGTAAAATGCTAACCGTAAGTTTTTAAGTCACGAAACGTAAAACCGGGTATCCTAAAAATATGAAACTTATAAATATGCTAGAACTTATCAATATACTCCATAATAAAATATAAAATGAGTGGTAGGTTCTATCGGGTGCTAAAACCCTGCTAAAAACTGGAAACACGGGTCTAAAACGCGTAATTCGCGTAAAACGCTGAACTGAAAAACGTAAAATTCCAAAACTTTTGGAATTGTTCTAAAATGAGAGAAAATCATATTTCTATTGTTTACAATATTTTATGGACATATCGGGATGCTGGAATGATGTTTAAAGCTAAAAGTAAATCTCGGACACGGCTTTGTGATTTTTGCAGAAATGATCCGACGAGCGTCAAATTCTCGGATTATCATTAAAATAGTTTAACTTACGACAATATGAAATAAAAATTTTGGATGTGAATAGTAAAAAGTGAATAGTAAAATTTTCGGGAATAAAAGTTAACCTGAAATTGCGAATTGTTACACAATGGCCACATGAATTGTATGTTTGTGTGGCCTTTTGCAACATTTAGTCACACAAAGCATGTTTCTTTTGGGTATTTAGTCACTTACAATTAAGCATAAAGTGGCCAAAAGTGTGAATATGTGTGACCATATGGTGTTTAAAGTGAACAAATGTGTGTTTTGTGTGAATATTGATCATCCAATGGCCACATGAATTGTATGTTTGTGTGGCCTTTTGCAACATTTAGTCACACAAAGCATGTTACTTTTGGGTATTTAGTCACATACAATTAAGCATAAACTGGGCAAAAGTGTGAATATGTGTGACCATATGGTGTTTAAAGTGAAGAAATGTGTGTTTTGTGTGACTATTGATCATCCAATGGCCACATGAATTGTATGTTTGTGTGGCCTTTTGCAACATTTAGTCACACAAAGCATGTTACTTTTGGGTATTTAGTCACATAAAATTAAGCATAAAGTGACCAAAAGTGTGAATATGTGTGACCATATGGTGTTTAAAGTGAAGGAATGTGTATTTTGTGTGACTATTGATCATCCAATGGCCACATGAATTGTATGTTTGTGTGGCCTTTTGCAACATTTAGTCACACAAAGCATGTTACTTTTGGGTATTTAGTCACATACAATTAACCATAAAGTGGCCAAAAGTGTGAATATGTGTGACCATATGGTGTTTAAAGTGAACAAATGTGTGTTTTGTGTGACTATTGATCATCCAATGGCCACATGAATTGTATGTTTGTGTGGCCTTTTGCAACATTTAGTCACACAAAGCATGTTTCTTTTTGGGTATTTAGTCACATACAATTAACCATAAAGTGGCCAAAAGTGTGAATATGTGTGATCATATGCTGTTTCAAGTGAAAAAATGTGTGTTTTGTGTGACTGTTGTTCATCCAATGGTCACATGCATTTTTTGTTTGTGTAGCCATTTGTATTATTTAGTGACACAAAGCATGAAGCAAACAGTGACCAAAAGTGTAATAATTGTGACTATATGCATCTTTTAGTCACATATAAGAAATCAATATATATGAAAACAAATTCAAATATATATAAAATATCAAAATGAATTCAAATAGAATAAAATTAGAATTTATATGAAATTGTAATGTCGTACATAATAAAATTTTCATAAATTTAATGACTTCTGAGTCTTGATCTTCTTAGCAGCTTCCTTTTGAATGCTATTAATAGAGACGTAAATGTTTTTGCGCGTCGTTGTTAATTTAGGTGCAGTTTTGTTCTCAGTAATCTTTGGTATGGTACTTGGTGGTGTAGCCTTTAGGAAACAAAAGCCGGGTGTATCAAACACTGAATTAAATATGAAGAATTATATATACGTAAGTTGATAAATTAAACACATGCGTGTATGTACCTGTTCATCAAAAATCAATTGATCCTTTGGCCATGCCCAAAAACCACCACATGCAGCCTGAACTGTTTTGAAACCGTTACTTCCTACATCCGGGATGCATGCTGCATCCACTAACGATTTATCAACAGATACTCTGTAGCAATCCTTTGGGAGTGGTTTGTTATGAAGCATTTGTTTTCCTTCACTCTTGTATACAGTACCCAATTCTATAATACTTGTTTTCTTTGTATGCCACAGTTTGCACTTAATTTCCTAAAAAATGATTTGTTTCATGTACATTTGTATCAGAAATTAATTAAACAAAAGAATATATGAACATGTTTGAATACATACTTGTATTGGAGAAGCATGTTCTTGTGATTGGGAATCTTGACGTGAAGAATCCTTTCGTTTGAGTCTATTCGGTTTCTTAGATGAGACAGATTTAACAGGTTCCTGTACATATAAAAACGGTAAATAAGACATGTATGTGGAATTCTAAAATAACAAGGGGATGTTTTATTACTTACACTTATTACCATTTCCTTTTCCAAATTTGCAAGTCCATTAGACTTCTGAATGGTCGCAACTTTCTCACATCTAGCAACACGTGTTTCGGCATCCTCATCAGCACTGCTATTTATAATATTAATGTTCACCGGAGTTACCTGCATTATAATATGTTATTTGGTAATATAATTTCACATTTGTAACAAAAAAAAGCAACATAAAAAATGTCCTACTTCTGTTGGTATCGATGGAGTTGACGTTGACTGCAACGTCTGCCCCTTTTGGGCAGCCAATTGATTCATCAAATCCTGGATTACCTTATCTTTTTCTTGACGTTGGCGTCTCTCATTTTCAAGTTCACTTTGAAGTAACACCACTCTTTCATCAGATGCTTGTCTGATTCGAGGCAGATCAAAATACCTCTTGTAGGTTACTCCACCTCCAACTCCTCTCGCATATCCTCCCTTTTCCTTACCTAATACAACTGTCATGGCATCAGTGCCATGATCAATCTTCAAGGTTCCTTTTTTGATCTTGTCCTCCGTTTCTTTCTGCACACACCATATGGGAAATAGGTTATTATATGTTGATCCCACTTTCAACAATGAACATAATACAAACTTTACAGTAAAACTTACTATTTTTTCTCCCACAGTCCTAATCTCATCATCGTGATATTCTCCATCTTTCTTCTCCCTTCCTTTCAACCACAGCGTACCGTGCGGTGGTTCTTCATCTGGTTCAATTTCTTTTTTCTCGATCTTATAACCATCAAATACATACACATGTAAGATAAACCAATATAAACGATACTAAGATGCTATTAAATGCAAATGTGCAAATGTTTAATGTTACCATTTTATCTATCACATTGGCGTATCCACCTCGTCCCATTGTATGCTGATAAACACACTTGGAACGCGCCAGTTTAGCTGCAGCTGATTTCACCTTGTAACACAAAATGATAAGGAGTGAATGTGTATTAATGTTGACATTATAAAACTAATATATATGTGAAAGATAGTGAAACTTGAATAAAAATGACTAATTAACACCTTGTATTCCTCCGTAGCCGTGTACTTTACAAAATTGATCCAATCTTCGGATTTTATAATTGCACTGTACTTCGCCGGTACTTCATTTAGTTTTGAAGGTGTATTTTGGTTTGGCAATATGTAGTTTTGTGCCAATTTCCTTCTGAAATTCCTTAGAAGTTGACCAAGACGATTCATTATCAGCTTTCTTACTGTCAATTCAACAGCAAAAAATCGCTGCAAAGAGTAACACAATGTTGTTAATTAGTTGCACATAATTTAAATGCAGAGATAAACTTATTAACACCTTGTACCTACAACAAGCAACCCACTACTATCACACACACGACATACACTCAAACAAGAACAAACATATCGACATAACAGACACTCACACAAACACAACTTGTATACTAAACAAGTATTGATCCTTCTTTCATTCGATAGTTTATCCAGGTTATTATTCGTATTCTAGATACCACATACATGTTCAAATGACAAGATTCACAACCGTATACCACAACATATCAAATGATTCCAACACTGAAATAAAGGACATATATGTATTATGGATTCTTGATTTCATGGTACGTATAGATTTAATTCTATATTAATGGGTTGAAAAAAAGTATATGTGTACCGTGATTTCGTCCCACATTTTATCCCTTGCTTCTGAATCAACTTTCTTCCACGATAGAATCCTGACACCTATATGCTCACGAACCAAGTCACCCAAAAAACTCGAAAACAATGCTCTGTTTTTTCCTGTTAACCTATTCAGAGCATCAAAGGTTACACTGACCTTTACTCCATCGGGTTTTCCATATTCCCGGTGAAACTTAGCTAACCTAGTTATCCCCCTCTTAACTATATTCATATTTGAATGGTTGTTTTCATCATCCTCACCATCTACAGAATAAACCTCTGATTCATATCCTAACTGTTTATCATTTAAATCTTCATTTTCTTGATCATTTTCATGATCAGAATGAAACATACGATCTATAGTTTCCATGATTCGTCAGAAGTAATGTATAAAAGAGAATTAGTAAACTTAGTTGGTAAAGAATGGTGTAAAAATTAAAGGTTTTGATGGTATGGTCGAACCCTAATTTCTTTGAGTGAAAATAGGCCTCATGATGGGGCAGTTTCTGAAATAAGGAAACCATAATTTCCTTTTTTTTTTTTTTTTTTTTAATTTTTGGCTGAAATTTTGGCTCCACATTTGAGAATTAAAAATTTTGGCTCAAAAGTTATAATTAAGAGTTTAAATATTTAATTTGGCAGCAATTTTAATATTTAAACCTAAATATTTATTTCAAACCCGGTGTCCCAAACACACTGCAGACACACTAAAATCACCACACGTCGCATAAAAATGAACAAGCAAAAGCAAAAAATTGACTTAAAGCAACTAATTAAGAAACTATAACTCACAAGTAGTCCCAGATAAACAATTAAGCACCAAAAAAAAAATAAAAAATAAAAAAAAGCGAATCCAACCAAGGACTGCTGATACAACAACCAACCAAACACCCCCTTAAAAGGGCCGTTGTGATTTTAAAACTAAATAATGGTTATGCAAGCTGAGATTTTGAAAGTTAAATGTTCTAGTAACTATATTAATCACTGAAAAGTATATTTTAACAAAAAATAAGCACTAACAATAAAGTTGTTCGGGAACCATACCAGTAAACAACAACATACCCTGTTATATTATGAAGCAGCTTATATGTTCAAAATGGAACCCTATACCTGCAAGAACATATAACAAAACCATAAGAACAAGTTAGTATCAACTTAACGTAGGTGTTCGGGATCGATTACAAAAACATAAGAACAAGTAATTACCTGCAACCACATAATACTCTAAAAGCTTTTTCAGCCAATAGGTGTATATTTAGTGTGTGAGTCTTTTGCATCGGCTTTTTCAGCCATGGTTAACTATCGGATGTTCTTTTTTCTTCAAGAATCATACAACACTAGATTTATGTTTAAATCAGGGCTACAAATTAGCCAAATAAGATTAAGCTTGACTCTAAGACTCATTTAGCTTGAATTACCCAATAAATATTGCTTTGTTTGCAGCCCTAGTCACATGTATATTAGCGCTTAAAACTTACACAGGAATCAAAATGCTCAGACAAAATGCAGTTGCATTCTTATATTTTCAACCTTGCTAACATATTCAAACACCACAACATATTCCAAAATGCAAAACAACTTCTAAAATAAACTGAAACAAACTATCAAAGGCATTTCTTTTTAATCTAATAATATTGATAGCATTAACAACTGATCAAAAGACATAAAACATGTAAATTCAGCCATTGATTCCATTAATTTTCCATTTGAAGTGTTCATACATACAAAACATGGAAATTTAACAAAATACATAAGACATAAACATATAAAACCAAACAAAAGAAACTTCACATCCCATGGAGACAACCCTTCAACCAGTCATGGTCTCAATCTATTCTTCCTTGGTCTGGACATCCTCCTCAGCATCAGCAATGAGATCATTCAGGCTTTGCAGCTTAGCATTGGCATTCTCCCTATCATGCCTAAGATCAAGCAGAGTGTCAAAGAGGTCTTCCTCTCTAAGAGCTTGCAACTCAGCTATTAAAGCATTAAGCTGCCTAATCTTATTCTTCAATGTGGTGACCTCTTCACGCATCCTGTTTATAAAGCCACAGATACTGGAGATTTGCTGACCCTTGAAGAAACTCATGTAACCATCAACAGAGGTCTCCCCGCTAAAGTCAACAAGGTCATTAATCACACGCCTAGCCACTTGGTTTGGTCCTGATGGTGCTGCCATTGATAATGAATTTGGGTAAAATAAGGATTGATTGAAATGATATTAAAAATTGATGAAGAAGAGTGGTAGGGATGGTGTTGTGGGAATTAGGGTTTATATAGGGGATTTTTGTGGTGGAGATTAGCGGTGTGAAAGTGGTGTGGTTAATACGCGTTGGAACCATCATGATGATTTGACGATTAAGTTGGTGGCTGATGAGGCGAATAATGATCCGTTTTTAGGGGGTCATTTAAGCCCGAATCCGACTTTATTTGATCAAATATTGCCCTAAATCGTTCCTTTTGTGATTTTAGGTGTTTGGAGAGTGAATTCTGGAAAAGAAGCCATTTTGGACGTTTTTGGAGCATAAAAGTGAAGAAAACGGCAAAGTATCAATTTTCCATGCTGAAGACACTAGGTGACGGCGTCAAGAGTTACACCCTGACGGCGTCAGACATCAAGAATAAAACACCGTAGTTGATGACGGCGTCAAAAGTCATCCTGACGGCGTCAAAGTACAAAGAATAAAATACCGTGGTTGGTGACGGCGTCACATAGGCCGTCATAAATAGATCAAGGCCGTCCGAGGAAGTATTTGGCTGCGAGGTGACGGCGTCACATGGTAGTCTTGACGCCGTCAGCCCAGTTTTCCTATATATATTTTTCTAGTTTTTTCATTAAAAGAGAGAAGTTTTGGTGAAACCCTAGAGACGAATTTGGTGTATCTTTTACAGGTTTTTCAAGGGTTCCAAACCCTTGATACCTTGCATTGTAATTGAGATAAGTGTTCTTCCAATTCAATCAATATGTCTATGTGTTGGTTGTTTATATCTTGTTCTTGTCTCAATTCCATTATGCTAGGCTAGATCTCTTCTGTGTTTGCTTAGATCTAATGAAACCTAGATGTTGATTATGTGTTGATTACTTGTCTATTCTTGTCTTGGATGAATGATTTTATATGTTAGGCTTAAGAAAACTGGCAGATCTCCAAATGGTAACATGCTTGAACGTCTTAAGAAACATGAACCGAGGCGTACTATGTCTTTATTGGTTGTATTTAATGCATGAGCCACTGTTTACAATCCCTATAGTTGTGCTGGGTCATGGTGTAGGAGGAGATAAGAGCTCATAGAGTTGTGGAGTTATGTATGCCACCCCACGAATGGTATTAAGGAATACAATCCGTCATCCATACAAGTATAACAAGTAATTAACGTGTAAAAGATATCTAGGGAGTAGTGAAGTCTAAGTAAACACAATTTCTCCAATTACTGCTCACAACCTTAGTATAATTAGTTTAATTTCATTTTCAGTATTTTATTTTGATTATATCTTAGCTTTGGGTTAGTTGAATAGCAACTAATTCCGCCCACTTTTTCAAAACCCGAGATTTTACTTACTTTCATAAAAATATAAAAATACAAAAATAATCATCCCTCACCTCTAGAACTATTAATTAGGTTTTCTAATCCTAGCGACACTATTCCTAAGCTGAACGATCAATCCCCCGGTACTTGTCACTATACTATACTACAATGATCAGGTACACTGCCTGGTGGGGGTTGTAAGCTTCTCGAGATCCCTCGAGAGGTAAAGCCTGTTGCGATTCCCACGCATCAAGTTTTTGGCGCCGCTGCCGGGGAATAATTATTGTCTAGGTTAGGATTTCTTTTTATTAGGTCTACTTGCTAGATTCCTTTCTAGTAAGATTTTTTTTTTAGGTCTTCTTTAGTCAATCTTATTTCTTCGTGCTTTTGTTCGTAACTCTTTACCATCCAACATCATGGAAGGTGGTAACATCTTTGAACCCATCATCCCACCACAACAAAACCCACCATTAGAACCCCTTAGGCCCCGAACCTTAGGAGAGTATTCCCGACCTAGCCACCAAGGCTACCGAAACACCATTGAGCTCACCGGAGACAATGTGACCCCCTTGCGATCCGACACCATCCGGTTGGTGCAAAGCGGATGTGCATTCCATGGACTTCGTTCCGAAGATCCAAACCAACACCTTAAGGACTTCCTCAAAATCGTAGATTCCATAGACCTAGGTGTTGAAACTAGAGAGACTACCCGTTTACGCCTATTCCAATTCTCTCTACGAGATCAAGCTAGTCAATGGCTTGAGCGTTTACCCGCGGGATCCATCACCACATGGGATGATCTCACCACTCGTTTCCTTGCTCAATTTTTCCCACCGGGGAGAACAACTAAGCTTAGGAATGACATCTTGATGTTCCAACAACGTCAAAATGAATCTCTTTATGAAGCATGGACTCGTTTCAAGGACTTACTCCAAAAAGTCCCTCATCATGGCATAGATCTTTGGCTCCAAGTCCAAATCTTCTATGACCATATCGACATCTCCACGAGGCGAACCATTGACCAATCGGCCGGTGGTAAGCTACGTGATCTTAGTGCGGAACAATCATGGGAACTCATAGAAGATCTTGCTCTCTATGACAACGAAAGTTGGAATGATCCCCGTGATTTGAACAAAACGGTCAAGGCAATATCTTTGCCTTCGAACAATTCTAGCACTCCCGACCGTAGGATCATGGAACTTGAGGACCAAGTCAAGTTTCTCATGAAATCTTACGAAGCTCCGAAGCATTCAAGCCAAGTGAACAAAATCACTTCTTCATGCGAATTATGTAGTGGTCCCCATGACACTCGTGATTGTGTGGAACTCCCCGGAACAGCTTTTGCGGACTACGCATCCACGCGTACCGACGAAGCGGGAGATAAGTGGTACACTTTCAAGCCCGAGCCAAACACATACGGTGATTCATACAACCCCTCATGGAAAAATCACCCAAACCTTAGGTGGAAACAAAATCAACCCAATTCTTCCAATCCTCCTAATCGTTACCAACCAAACGGTCCACCATCCAACCGTACTTTCAACAACAATCCTTCTAACAACTATGGTAGTACCAACAATTTTGAAGGATTGATGTCAAAATTCATGGCATCTCAAGAAGCCCACATAGCTAGGTTCGAAAATGAATTCAACCAACAACAAACGGAGATGACCACAAAGATTGACAACTTGTTGAAAGCCCTCAACAACCAAACGTTAATCACACCTAGGAAGGACACTAGGGACACCAATAGTGGAATCCAAATTAAGGACCCCTCATCATCCAAACATGTCCACTTTGTCAATGTTGTCACCATTAAGCCGATAGATAAGGAGATAGAGGAGAGTGACAAGGATGAAGTTAGAGTAGAAGCCGATAGTGAGGATGAGAGTAGGGAAGTTGAGGTTAATAAGGATGAGGAATTGGAGGAGGTAGAAACTATAGAGGAATACTTTGATAAGTTGCCAACCGAGGAAGAACGGGAATACCATAAGGATTTATTCGATAGTCTCGAGAAAACATATATCTTTGGCGACCCCCTGATCAAAATGGGAAACCCCTCTAACATTAACATCCCATGTAATATCGGGCACATGCATATATGGAAAGCTTACATCAACCTTAGATCCCCCGTGAACATCATGACTAGAACCTATTACAATTGGGTGATGAAGAAGCAACTCAATTTTAGGATGATGCCCGGTAAAAATTGGATAAGTAATTTTGCAGGAAAAGTTAAGGGGGTACATGTGATTATAGGGAATCTCACCTATGAGATTGATTTTATGATAGTGGAAGACACTCGTCCGGTGATAGATGCTTGCCTAAGCCAAATAATATTCGGGAAACCATTTGTTGAGGCCACTAGGATGAGTTATGATCCGACTTTAGGGATAGTTAGGTTCAAGAAAGATAATGATGAGGTTGCTTATCAAATGCCCTACAAGATCGAACAATACCGCCTTCTCTCTAATTTTGAAAAGGAACATAAGCAAGCGGCTTATTATAGGAATGAGGAGGATAGACGTAGAGGAGTAGAGTATGTTAGAAATAGGATGCTTGGTTTCTATAAGGAGTGCTTGCAACTAGGTCCGGAATACAAAACTGGTTTAGAAGACGACCTAGAGAGTGGAACCAATGATGAGATCACGTGATAGCCCATGACTTTGAGTCTAGCTACAAGACTCGTAAATAAAGAAAAGCGCTTCTTGGGAGGCAACCTATGTTTTGTGTGATTTTATTTGTTTGATTGTTATTTGCTTCCGTATGCATGTTTTATTTTTATTGTTGGTTGATCATGTTTCTCAATTAAAATGTGGAAATACTTTATTATGTTATTTGGCTTAGTCTTAACTTCAACCTAAAGGTATTTTTGCAAAAGATAAGTGTAAGGGGAAACCCCAAATATGTTTTTAAGAAACAAACCGATCATGATTCTCCACAATATTAAATGAACATGTATATTCGTATTTGTTAGAGTCAAATGCTTGTATTGAGTCATAATGAAGTTTTGCAGGATTTTCCAGGAAGTAGGACAAAGTTTTTCCAGAAATTTTCCGGAAACTTAACATAAGAATTTCTGCAGGTCCATTCTGACGGCGTCAAAGGATTACTCTTGACGGCGTCAGGAGTTAAAAATCTGGAAATTTTACCGGTTTTGTTTTTCTAACGGAGTCTTATGGTTTTTGTGAATTATTAAGTTTTATAATCTCCAGGAAATCTGCAAACTTCATTCCACAAGCATTATATCTTACTTTGTTTTCTAGGATTTAGTAACTTATATAGGATGCCGCCGATTTTACGCGAGGTTGTCTTGTCTATTGTTGTCAGGATTTACAGGTTATTTATGACAAGAAGATGATTTATATTCTGGAAGGGAAGCTTTGATTGTTCGTTTACTTGGAGGAAGATTTAACCTGGCCGACCTATAATCCATACCGAGCGAATCAGGGGAGTATTTGATTTCATTCTCTTTACTTTTTTCACTTTTACATTCTTTACTTGAACATTGGGGACAATGTTCATCCTAAGTGTAAGGGGAGGGTAAAAAGATGATACCTTACATATGCACTTTCGCTTGAGTTTGTTTTGTTTGATAGTAGATGTGTAATAAAACTATGAGAAATACTTGTTAGTGTAATTTTAGCGCCAAATTTAAAATTTTTTACAACATTTAGGAGTGAAACTTTAGCCATAGCAAGCGTCTCATGGATAGGAGGTTGTATGACTAGCACATAACCGTATATTCAGAAAAAATTTCCACCCAAAAAAGTGAGGTTCGCCTTTAGATTTGATAGGAAAAGCATTCATTATTGGTGCTTATGAGTGTACCGGTAGCATTTAGATTCTAGAACTTGCGTTAGTGATGCATCCCGAGACCGCTAGTGAGACTACATTCGTGTAGTAGGATTTACTACATGATAAGAGGCATTAGGATTACCCTTGTGTTAAACCCGTATCATAATTACTTGACCATTTAAGTCATATTACTTGGCTAGTTAAGTCAACTAATTTTTCCCACACCCTTTGCGTTGTACTCATTTTTAGTACACGAAACCCCTAGTACACCCCTTCGAGCCTATCTTTTCGTTTCTAACTTTAAGCATCTTACTTAAAGGAAGAATTTGTTACACCCCACTTAAATGTACAACCAAATCGCCTTAGCCTTCCGTGTATGCGCTAATTTTTAGTGCATTATTGTTATTTGTTAAACCCTAAGTTAACTTTCTAATTGATTACATGGTTGCTAAGTCGAGTCATATCCTTGTACATATTGTTTTGGGACGATTGGGACTCATGGGTAAGTACTTATTTTATGGAGTAATGGGGAAGAACATCATATTATTACCCCCATATGTACGTTAATCTTAAAAGTGCTCCAAGTGTTTTAATTTTCTTAATTCGAGTCATTAGAATAGTTAAATGTAAAGTATGTAAAGATTCAAGTGTAATGGGAATGTTCAACCCCTATGATGTATTATTTTGGATGGTAGGGTAAGAGTGTATGCAAAAAAAAAAAAAAAAAAAAAAAAAAAAAGAATAAAAAAAAAAGAGGAAAAACATACGGACTACCATCCCGTTTTTATTCTATGTTCATTTTATGTTTTTGTTATTTTTCATTTATTAGCTTAAGTCGAGTCTAGTCTTGGCTTAGCAACGCCATATTGTACATGTAATTAACCAAGATTGTTAACTCGCCACCAGTAAAACTTCCTTTATCCAACAAAACCGTGTAATTCATATCCCTATACCTAACGTTACAACCCTTTAAAAGACCTCTTTGATAGTTTATCCTAGGTGCTGACGCCATGTGGTGGAGGTTTGATCCTTTCCCAAGCCTATGGTAATCTATTTTGTTATGACAGGTAGTGAGAGATATCTTCCATTTCCATAATGTTATATTACTTTATTACACCCGAGAGATGTGAGTATCTAAACACTATTTGTGAGGTGCTTGTGTATGACCTCCGTGCTTGTCTATTGGTCTTTAGTGGAACGATTATTTGTTGTAATTACTTTTATATTAGTGTTAAATGACCCCTAACTTGTCTTTTGAGTAGAATAAAAGCTCATTTGCTTGAGGACAAGCAAATCTCAAGTGTAAGGGTATATGATGAGGCGAAAAATGATCTGTTTTTAGGGGGTCATTTAAGCCCGAATCCGACTTTATTTGATCAAATATTGCCCTAAATCGTTCCTTTTGTGATTTTAGGTGTTTGGAGAGTGAATTCTGGAAAAGAAGCCATTTTGGACGTTTTTGGAGCATAAAAGTGAAGAAAACGGCAAAGTATCAATTTTCCATGCTGAAGACACTAGGTGACAGCGTCAAGAGTTACACCCTGACGGCGTCGGATATCAAGAATAAAACACCGTAGTTGATGACGGCGTCAAAAGTCATCCTGACGGCGTCAAAGTACAAAGAATAAAATACCGTGGTTGGTGACGGCGTCACATAGGCCGTCATAAGTAGATCAAGGCCATCCGATGAAGTATTTGGCGGCGAGGTGATGGCGTCACATGGTAGTCTTGACGCCGTCAGCCCAGTTTTCCTATATATAGTTTTCTAGTTTTTTCATTAAAAGAGAGAAGTTTTGGTCAAACCCTAAAGACGAATTTGGTGTATCTTTTATAGGTTTTTTAAGGGTTCCAAACCCTTGATACCTTGCATTGTAATTGAGATAAGTGTTCTTCCAATTCAATCAATATGTCTATGTGTTGGTTGTTTATATCTTGTTCTTGTCTCAATTCCATTATGCTAAGCTAGATCTCTTTTGTGTTTGCTTAGATCTAATGAAACCTAGATGTTGATTATGTGTTGATTACTTGTCTATTCTTGTCTTGGATGAATGATTTTATATGTTAGGCTTAAGAAAACTGGCAGATCTCCAAATGGTAACATGCTTGAACGTCTTAAGAAACATGAACCGAGGCGTACTAGGTCTTTATTGGTTGTATTTAATGCATGAGCCACTGTTTACAATCCCTATAGTTGTGCTGGGTCATGGTGTAGGAGGAGATAAGAGCTCATAGAGTTGGGGAGTTATGTATGCCACCCCACGAATGGTATTAAGGAATACAATCCGTCATCCATACAAGTATAACAAGTAATTAACGTGTAAAAGATATCTAGGGAGTAGTGAAGTCTAAGTAAACACAATTTCTCCAATTACTGCTCACAACCTTAGTATAATTAGTTTAATTTCATTTTCAGTATTTTATTTTGATTATATCTTAGCTTTGGGTTAGTTGAATAGCAACTAATTCCGCCTACTTTTCCAAAACCCGAGATTTTACTTGCTTTCATAAAAATATAAAAATACAAAAATAATCATCCCTCACCTCTAGAACTATTAATTAGGTTTTCTAATCCTAGCGACACTATTCCTAAGCTGAACGATCAATCCCCCGGTACTTGTCACTATACTATACTACAACGATCAGGTACACTGCCTGGTGGGGGTTGTAAGCTTCTCGAGATCCCTCGAGAGGTAAAGCCTGTTGCGATTCCCACGCATCAGTGGCGGCGGTTATTTCAGAAAAACGGAGGGAGAGACTCCTTGTGATGATGAGAACTCATAAATCCTGTGTATGAGAAGCCATAATGTTTAAAAAAAGTCAAAATAATTCCTCCTCATTTTAAACTATCACTATAAGTTAGGGTTGTTGATCGGTTCAGTTCGGTTCTCGGGTTTGTTCGTTTAGTTTGGTTTTGTCAAATCGGCTATAGTTTGATTCGGGTCATTAGATACAAAAACGTTTAAAACCATAATAAATAAACGAAAACGCAAAAAAAAATGACCAAACCAGAAGAAAGTAAGAAAACGTATGAAACGGAGGAAAACGTCTAAAATAGATGAAAACGGCTAAAAATGGACAAAAACAGAAAAAAAAAAAACGTGTGGAAACGGACTGAAACATGAAATAACGGGGCAAGAACGTGTAAAAAAGGAAAAACATATGAAAAGAGATAAAACCCTATGAGAAGGGGGAAAACATGTATAAACGGACTAAATCATGAAATAACGGGCGAAAACGTGTTAACACTGACGAAGACATGTAAATCCGTAAGAAAACATATAAAACTGACTAAAAAGGAAAAAGACGTAAGAAAACGGATGAAAACGTATGAAAACATATGAAAAAGGACAAAACCCTATGAGAAGGGGAAAAACATGTATAAACATAGTAAATGCATGAAATAATGGGCGAAAACGTGTAAACACTGAGGAAAACATGTAAACTCGTAAGAAAACATATAAAAACTGAGTAAAAAGGACAAAGACGTAAGAAAACGGATGTAAGCGTATCAAAACATATGAAAAGGGAGAAAAGCCTGAAACTGGGACTCAGATATCATATCATAATCAGAGTGTCATATCAAAAGGTTCATATCCAATATGTTCATATCCAATGTTGCGAAAATCGTGAATTATGTAACACCCCCAAAAGTCGTTTAATAACAGCGGAAGACTTAACATGTCAGCGGGAGACTTTCGGAGTATTACTTCGAGGATCTTTGTCACAATCATAGTAGACAACACAAAGTGAAGTATTAAAGTTTAATTTATTTCAAAATACCAAATATCTGGGATACAAAACATTATTTAGTTAAGAACGTGTTGTATTCTGAAGGAAAATAAGTAGTTTATTATGGTTCTTGTCATGCTTTTGCCCACTCCGTGCCATCCAGATCCGTCTTGTTTAGTTACCTGAGATAAACATGCTAAAGTCAACATAAAGTTGAGTGATATTCATAGGTTTGAGTTTAAGAGTTTAAATCACAAGTTAAGAGTGTATTGTATTCACATACAATCAATATGTTAAAGAAAATCAATGTTCCTGTTATTGCCTTAAGCTCATGAAACTCAACGATTAACAGCCAATCATAAACATGAATTATGATGGTAAGTAATAGGCCCTCAAAGATAGGTATTTGTCAATAACCTATTTATAAGAACAATAAAGTGCGCCTGGTGTTTTCTCCAACAACCAAACGAGGATTGTCAATCACTAATAGTACTATCCACAATTATTTACGTTCACCCTTCAAGTGATTAAGGTTCATGATCGAGGGACTTCTGACAATAGTAACTTAAGCAAATAACATTGGCCTGACGGTATTTCAATACCCGGTATAAAAGACTTGTGATCGAGTTTTAAGCATGTATCTCCCCACGGGAAAATAGTTAAAGAGTGGGCTATGAAATCACCTTAGTAGTACAGTGGTATCGTAGTCTCAACAAAGCAAGGAAACGGCTTCACACAACACAACCAAAAAGATAATGCAAGTTTTAGTTAATAGTCTAAATCTGGTTTTATCGCGAATACTTGATATTTAGTTACGAACGAATCTCGTGTTTGTTTAAGGGTTTAAAGTTCAAAAACAAAGTTATATATACATATAACTTGTAAGTAAAATGATCGATGATTGATATAAAGTTAGTTTTTATAACGGAATTAAACGTATCGTTTTACAAGAAATAAATAACGTATTGTTATATCGTTATATCAGTTTTATTCGTATTATATATATATATATATATATATATATATATATATATATATATATATATAATAAGTTACGTTTTATTATTTATCGTTTTAATATATAATCAAATATATATATATAATAAATACAGAAAAAGTAAATATTTCAATTCGATCCTTAATGTTTTCTCAATTTTGCACTTTTTACCCTTAACGGAAAATATTTACGCCGTTAGTCCAAAAGTTATATATATTTACATTTTTAGTCCAAATATCAAATATATACATTTATTATCCTTAAGTTTCAATATTTACAGTTTATACCCTTTAGAAAAATAGTTTTTATACTTTTCACCCAAGTTTACAATTTTTGGCAATTCTAGTCCCTAGTGCTCGTACATTTGCAAAAATGGTCCAATCTTTACCAAATTCAAAACTTAACATTTTTATTAGTTCAATAAGCTCAAAACATTTAGAAAAGTTTAGTTTGATAGCTTATTAGCTTATTCTTAGCTTATTTCGTTTCTTGGGCTTAACGATCCAACATTAAGGGCCCGTTAAGGTTTTATGATCCAAAGGGTTTGGGGGAACACTAGGTTCATAGAGATCCATCATTTCAAGTTACAAAAACGTTTCAAAACAGCTTGTACCCTCAGCTTATCGTAATAAGCTGAAACAAGCTTTTTGGGCTTTTAGGCCCACGTAAGGTTTTAAAGTTTTGTAAAACTTGGTTTTTGTCGAGACAAAAGGGGTCGAGCAAAGTAGTTAAACGAACTAGTTAGGTCGAATTAAAAGTGTTTCCCAATTGTTGGTCATGTCAAAAATGAGGTCGAGCAATAAAACATATAGGTTATGTGTCGAATTTGAATTTAACGAGGCCAAAGTGTAAGCCATAACTCCATACGTAAAAACTATATAAGTTGAAAATAAACTAAGTTTTTGTATATAGGTTCAATCCAACTTAGAAACGTATGATTTTTAGCATGCGTTCGTTAATATAGGTTCAATATTATTTTTGATACTCGTTAATGTTATAGCTAAGAAATAGTATCACACATAAAATATATATGTTGTTTTTAAGATTTACGATTTATAGGTTCTAAGTGATCGTGCATACTATATACGTATATATAAGATAGGAAGAAAAATTCGTGGTCTCACCTCACCTAGAATAGGTGGTGTAAAGCGAGTGTATGGTTCGTGTGAAGGTTCAACAGCTCCGTGGTTCACTTCACGTTGTTCCAATGGTCCAAGAGGTACTTTGCTTGACGTCCTAGGTTCTCTTGACTTGTGGTTCACTTGAGCGATCCGTGTGTCCTCCAAACTATTTCCTTCGTTGCCTTTGATGAGTTTTTGGTACGTATATGTGTAGGTATTGTTTTGAGTTTGCATGTGATCGTTATATAGGGTGTTTTAAGGTACGTAGAGATATGCTAGATCACATGATCGATTGTGTAGCATGATAGGCGAATAGTAGCACCTCTTCCCTTGTCCAATGGCGTGCGTACAAACCAAGTATTCTTGTGATACATTCCTGACATCATTTCTGTTCATTTACTCGCTATAGGGGAGAAGGGGAGGCAGGGGAGAAAGTTTATGACACGTTTTGGCTTATCCTTCAAATGGTTCGTTTGGTGTTTGCTTTGGTCATTTCTAGCATAGTGAACGAGGGTGAATAAGTGAAGTTTTGGTCTCGTGTGTATCTTGGGCATTAGGTAAATCAAAATGCGTAATAAAATGGGTATGTCGTGTGTAGGAATCGCAAAATAATAGGGTGCGTTTGAGGATGTCGAGGGGTGTTTGCAAAAGAAAGAATTAACTAAAAGGGTGCATTTGGGCTTTGAGCCTGGTGGGCTTGTGTTTGTTTTCGGCCCAGCAGAAGAAAGAAAAAGAAAATGAAAAAGGGTCCGTTTGGTATTAATGCTAGGAAGTGGGGCCCATTTAAGATGTGGGGTCCACATAGAAATTTTAGGGAGTCGGGATAAGTTCAAGTAACGATAGTGAGCAATCTCGGGAATTTTCGTAGGTTCCGGAATATATAAATATTGTACGGTACAGATAACGAAACGTATATTATAAAATATAAATGTTTTTAATATATATATATTCGCGATAATTTAGACTATCTAGGTTTGTGTGCAAGCAATGTTTCTAAGCAAAAGATAATTCACAATTTACTGTTGTGAATTATATATCAAGTCTAAAAAAAAATTTTTGTCATACGTAAAAGTGGGTATTTAAATAACGAAATAACTTGTAGGTATTTACTAACCGTTGGGAAAATTACGAGAGGCTACAGTACATACACCTTACAGTGAATTCCGTCCCGGAATTCGAGTTTAGGAGGGTTGCCAAGGGTGTCTAAGAGAAGAGGTGTGGGTACTTGGTGCGAAACTGGTCCTCGCGTTCCCAAGTATACTCTGGTCCTCGTTTAGAGTTCCAACGAACTTTTATGATAGGGATACGGTTTTGTTTCAGTTGTTTGACTTCTCTATCCATGATTTCTACTGGTTCCTCGGTAAAAACGAGTTTGTCATCAAGTTGTAATTCTTTCAATGGAATGATCAAAGATTCATCGGATAAACACTTCTTGAGATTTGACACATGAAAAGTGTTGTGAATTCGGCTAAGTTCCTCGGGTAGTTCAAGTTTATATGCCATGGGTCCAATTCTTTCTAGGATTTTGAATGGACCGATGTATCTTGGGTTTAACTTTCCCCTCTTTCCGAATCGTATCATTCCTCTCCATGGTGATACTTTTAACATAACTTTATCTCCAATCTGAAATTCCATGGGTTTTCTTTTTAGGTCGGCGTAACTTTTCTGTCGGTCTCTAGCGGTTTGTAAACGTTGTTTGATTTTGATGATTTTCTCGGTTGTCTCATGAACTAGATCCGGTCCTGTGAGTTGTATTTCTCCGACTTCTGCCCAGCAAACGGGCGATCTACACTTTCTACCGTAAAGTGCTTCGAATGGTGCTGCCTTGATACTGGTATGATAACTGTTGTTGTATGAGAATTCTGCCAATGGTAAGTGTTTGTCCCAACCTTTTCCGAAGTCTATAACACAAGCGCGTAGCATATCTTCTAAGGTTTGTATAGTTCTCTCGCTTTGACCATCAGTTTGTGGGTGGTAGGCTGTGCTCATATCCAGCTTTGTTCCTAAAGCTTTTTGCAATGATTTCCAAAAATGAGACGTGAAACGACTGTCACGATCTGATATAATGGAAATCGGCACTCCATGTCGTGATACAATTTCCTTCAGATATATCTGAGCAAGCGTGTTCATTTCATCAGTTTCTTTGATTGGTAGGAAATGAGCTGACTTGGTGAGACGATCAACGATAACCCATATCGTATCGTAGCCAGTAGAGGTTTTGGGAAGTTTGGTGATGAAGTCCATTGTAATACGTTCCCATTTCCACATGGGGAGTTCGGGTTGGGTGAGTAATCCGGAGGGTTTCTGGTATTCTGCTTTTACTCTTGAACATGTTAGACATTTACTGACGTACTCAGCGATGTCGGCTTTCATATTCGGCCACCAATATAGTTTCTTAAGATCTTGGTACATCTTGTCGGAACCTGGGTGAATGGAGTATTTTGATTTGTGAGACTCATGCATGATAAGGTCACGAATACCTCCGAAGAGAGGAATCCAGCTTCTTTCCTTGAAACAAAGCATTCCATTTGATCTTTTCACAAGTCCGTTTTCGTTTTCCGGCATACCAAAAATCTTTTCATTTGGTCGATTTTCTTTCTTGAGAGCTTCGCTCTGGGCGATAATGATTTGTGTTGGGAGGGGTGAACAAATAGTCATGCCTAACGATCTAACCCTGAGAGGTTTTGGTCTTTCTTTTCGGCTTAATGCATCTGCTACTACATTAGCTTTTCCTGGGTGATAACGGATTTCACAATCATAATCACTAAGCAATTCTAACCAATGGCGTTGTCTCATGTTTAAATCCTTTTGATCTAGGATGTGTTGGAGACTTTTGTGATCTGTAAACACGATACACTTAGTGCCGTATAGATAGTGTCTCCATAATTTAAGAGCGAATACTATTGCTCCTAGTTCTAGATCATGGGTTGTGTAATTTTCCTCATGTTTCTTCAGTTGACGTGAGGCATAAGCTATTACCTTATCTCGTTGTATCAAAACTGCACCTAAACCATGGTACGAAGCGTCACAATATAGCACGAAGTCTTTGCTTCCTTCTGGCAATGCTAGTATTGGAGCTTCACAAAGTTTTTGTTTTAACAGTTGGAAGGCTGATTCTGCTTCTTGTCCCCAAACGTACTTTTCGTTCTTTTGGGTCAACTTGGTCAATGGTTTTGAGATTTTAGAGAAACCTTCAATAAATCTCCGGTAGTAACCTGCAAGACCTAAAAATTGACGTACTTCTGTGGGAGTTGTAGGTGATGACCATTCTTTAACTGCCTCTATTTTTGCAGGATCCACGTGTATTCCTTGACTATTGATTACGTGTCCCAAAAATTGCACCGTGGGAATCCAAAAGTCACATTTTGAGAATTTTGCGTACAACTTTTCCTTCCTAAGTAACTCTAGGATTGTTCTCAAATGATTGGCATGTTCCTCTTTGTTACGAGAGTAGATCAGAATGTCGTCAATGAACACTATCACGAATTTGTCCAAATATGGCTTGCATACTCGGTTCATTAGGTCCATAAACACAGCGGGTGCGTTCGTTAGACCAAATGGCATTACCTGAAATTCATAGTGTCCATAACGGGTTCTGAAGGCTGTCTTGGGAATATCTTCTTCCCGAACTCTCAATTGATGGTATCCTGACCTTAGATCAATCTTCGAGTATATACTCGATCCTTGTAATTGATCAAATAAATCGTCTATTCTAGGTAAAGGATATCGGTTCTTTATAGTGAGTTTGTTTAACTCTCGGTAATCTATGCACATTCGGAATGATCCGTCTTTCTTTTTAACAAATAGAACTGGGGCTCCCCAAGGTGATGAACTTGGTCTAATGAAACCTTTATCGGATAATTCCTTTAGTTGTTCCGATAGTTCTTCCATTTCGGAAGGTGCCAACCTGTAAGGTGCTTTTGCTACTGGTGCCGCTCCAGGCACTAGTTCAATTTGGAATTCTACTTGGCGAGTCGGTGGAAGACCGGGTAGATCTTCAGGAAATACTTCGGGGAATTCCTTAACGATAGGTACATCTTTAAGTTGTTTCTTGGTTAACTTATTTTCCGTCACCTGAACCATGAATACATGACATCCTTCGTTCATGTATTTTATCATTCTGAGGCATGAGATGATTCCGTATCGGTTTTTATTCTTGTCGCCATGGATAACGAGGGTTTCATTCTTAAAAGGAATGTGTATGGCTTTCTCGTCACAATGAATCTTAGCATGATGTTTGGATAACCAATCCATTCCGATGATAGCATCAAAACTACCGAGTTGGACTGGCATCAGGTCGATAGGAAAGGATTCTCCTACGAGGGTTAAGGTACAATCTTTTAAAACAGAGTTGGTGCTAATTAAGTTCCCATTTGCCATTTCTATCTCGTATGTGGTGTTTAGCTTAGAAGGGTTAGAGTTAATGAAAGGGGCAAACGTATCTGACACGAAGCTCTTATCTGCTCCAGAATCAAATAATACTCTAGCATTATGATGATTTAATAAGAACGTACCCGTGACAACGTCGGGGTTTTGTGGTTCATTTTCATTTCCCATCACGTATGCTCTTGCTCGTGCAGTGTTCTGACCATTTCCTTTTGGACAGCGGTTCTTGAAGTGTCCGGTTTCTCCGCATGAGTAACATGTTGGTGCTATTGGTTGTAGGTTGCTGTCGGTAGCAGGGGTCCTACAATCTTTTGTGGCATGACCTATCCTTTGGCATTTATGGCATTTTACTGTACAAGCACCATTGTGATGAAGCTTGCATCGGTTGCACTGTGGCTTAGTACCTTGGCATCCATTGCCATTGGTTGCCGTAAATATCTTAGGAGGTTCTTGTCGTTGGTTCTGTTGTTGACGATGTGGGTTTTTGTTCTGGTGTTGTTGTTGGTTGATCCTGTTGTAGTTGTTGTTGTTGTTGTGGTGATGGTTGTTGTTGCGATGGCCGTTGTGGTAGTGATTGTGGTTCTGATGGTGGGTGGTTCTTCTGTCATCGAGCTTTCTTTTGAGTTCGTTGCACTTGACTTCGCGGTCTAGGAGTTTTTGTGCTAACTCCATTGCGACTTCTAGTGATGGTGGGTTGGATGCTGTGACGTTTCCTTCAATATTCCGGGGAAGACCTTCAATATACTTCTCCAGAGTTTTCTCTAAATCTGGTACGATAGAAGGACATAATGCCATTAGCTCGTGGAATCTCCTGTTGTAAGCCCTAAGATCGATTCCTTTAACTGCAAGGACATGGAATTCGTCTTCCAGTTTTCTTATTTCGGATCGAGGACAGTACTTCTTTAGGATCTTAGCTTTGAATTCCGTCCAGGAGAGTCGGTATGCTGCTTCTGTACCTAAAGTTTGAGTTGTAGCGGTCCACCATGACAAGGCGTCATCCATTAAGGTTCCTGTGGCAAATGTGACCCTGTTGTTTTCTGAGCATCCACTCCTTTGGAATACCGTTTCACATCTCTCGAACCAATGGGCAAGTTTAGTTATCCCTTCAGTACCCATGAAGTAAGTTGGCTGACAAGCCATAAAGTCTTTATAGGTACATTGGCGAGGTGCGGGAGCAACATTTCTTGCCGGTTGTGCATTAGCATTTGCTTGTTCGGCTAAGGCTGCATTGATTCCATTGGTGATTGCTTGTTGAATTTCTTCCGGGGTCATGGTTGCTGCTGAGGTAGTGGTCGCGGTTCTCTTAGGTGCCATATTCCTAAAAATGAGAGTATATTTTCAGAATTTTCATAATAACCATCTTGTGTTAGACTATTTAGTAACATCAATAGGTTCAAAGTTATAATAGTGTCACATATATCACGATGCAATATACGATATCATAACACTTATGAAAATAAAGTAAACATAACATCATTGATTAGATTGTCGTTTTGAGTTTACATCACTTATTTATTCTTGTTGACATATCTCTAGGACATTCAAATACAAGTTATTACTGTGATGTGGGTGAGGCTACATCGACAATCTATGGCATTCTAGGGTTTTCCTTGGTTATCACCAAGACGACGTTCTAGTTCCTGAATTTTGGCGGCCATGGTTTCTATGATTTGGTCTCGGTCTCTCTCCCTAGCTTGTGTTTCTTGTTGTGCACGTCGCAGAGACATGACTTGGGCTCTTGTGGTGTCGAGGGCTTGATCGATGTCACACATGATGTCTTTGTTTATGGTGTTAGCAGAGCAAAGTAATCCGATGAATTCCATAGCTTCACCGAACTGGGTACTTAGTTGTTCAATCATGGTTCCCATCTCTAAGTGTCCCATCACAAGTTGTTCGATCTCAGCTGACATGACTTCTATTAGTTCATTAGGGATGTTGTTCACCAAGGTGGCTATGGCGTCTAACCTGTCTTCATGTCTTACTAACCTAGCTGCCAAGAGTGGTATGGTATGGTGAATGGGTTCTCCAGTGACTGGAAGGATCTTAGATGCAGCAAATGATGATCTTTCACCAAGTTCTCTGTTGGTGGGAGTACCTTCTTGAGATCTCCAATACTTAAGGATTGGTAGTAGAAATGACCATTTGCGAGCATTGACCCGCTTACGAGCCTTATGGTTGGTTCTTGCATAGTAGTAAGGATCTGAGGAGGTAGGACGAATCTGGTAATTCCTTGGTTGATAAGATAAAGGAGCACTGGAAGTTTTCACAGGTGGTGGACTGTTGATTGTTACTGGTACAGTAGTAGTCTGCTGATAAAATATGCTAGGTAGTATCACTGGTTCTGCAGTTGGAGCAACTTCCTTTTTCCATTTAGTATCATCCCAGATGTCTTTTTCTTCAGCATATGAAAGAGCTTTTCCAGCTGTGGCTGGTTCATAAGGCTGGAATGGAGAAGTTTGCTTACTGCGTCTGATTGGACCAGATGATGCTTGAGGTGAAGTAAAGGATTGCTGACTTTCCTTATTCTCGTCTGTTGTAGGTGACACAGTCATTGGAGCAAGAGTTGGTTCAATAGGTGTAGAGCTCTCAGTTTCCGAATCCGATAACAAAACAATGAAGTTGGGTTTGGAAGACATGGTACTGTAATAATCCCGATTAGTAAACATAGTTATTAGCATAATCATAACATGTAAGCATATATCAAGTTATATAAGTAAGAAATAATGAGAAGTAATCTTTTCTACCAGATGTTGGAATGTAGGCACGGAGGGCATGAAGTGGTATTTTGTAAAAATGGTCCAGTTAAAGTGTAGTTATAGTCCAATGTTTAAAAACATCTGGTTCTCTATAACCGTGGCTCTGAATACCAATCTGTAACACCCCCAAAAGTCGTTTAATAACAGCGGAAGACTTAACATGTCAGCGGGAGACTTTCGGAGTATTACTTCGAGGATCTTTGTCACAATCATAGTAGATAACACAAAGTGAAGTATTAAAGTTTAATTTATTTCAAAATACCAAATATCTGGGATACAAAACATTATTTAGTTAAGAAGGTGTTGTATTCTGAAGGAAAATAAGTAGTTTATTATGGTTCTTGTCATGCTTTTGCCCACTCCGTGCCATCCAGATCCGTCTTGTTTAGTTACCTGAGATAAACATGCTAAAGTCAACATAAAGTTGAGTGATATTCATAGGTTTGAGTTTAAGAGTTTAAATCACAAGTTAAGAGTGTATTGTATTCACATACAATCAATATGTTAAAGAAAATCAATGTTCCTGTTATTGCCTTAAGCTCATGAAACTCAACGATTAACAGCCAATCATAAACATGAATTATGATGGTAAGTAATAGGCCCTCAAAGATAGGTATTTGTCAATAACCTATTTATAAGAACAATAAAGTGCGCCTGGTGTTTTCTCCAACAACCAAACGAGGATTGTCAATCACTAATAGTACTATCCACAATTATTTACGTTCACCCTTCAAGTGATTAAGGTTCATGATCGAGGGACTTCTGACAATAGTAACTTAAGCAAATAACATTGGCCTGACGGTATTTCAATACCCGGTATAAAAGACTTGTGATCGAGTTTTAAGCATGTATCTCCCCACGGGAAAATAGTTAAAGAGTGGGCTATGAAATCACCTTAGTAGTACAGTGGTATCGTAGTCTCAACAAAGCAAGGAAACGGCTTCACACAACACAACCTAAAAGATAATGCAAGTTTTAGTTAATAGTCTAAATCTGGTTTTATCGCGAATACTTGATATTTAGTTACGAACGAATCTCGTGTTTGTTTAAGGGTTTAAAGTTCAAAAACAAAGTTATATATACATATAACTTGTAAGTAAAATGATCGATGATTGATATAAAGTTAGTTTTTATAACGGAATTAAACGTATCGTTTTACAAGAAATAAATAACGTATTGTTATATCGTTATATCAGTTTTATTCGTATTATATATATATATATATATATATATATATATATATATATATATATATATATATATATATATATAATAAGTTACGTTTTATTATTTATCGTTTTAATATATAATCAAATATATATATATAATAAATACAGAAAAAGTAAATATTTCAATTCGATCCTTAATGTTTTCTCAATTTTACACTTTTTACCCTTAACGGAAAATATTTACGCCGTTAGTCCAAAAGTTATATATATTTACATTTTTAGTCCAAATATCAAATATATACATTTATTATCCTTAAGTTTCAATATTTACAGTTTATACCCTTTAGAAAAATAGTTTTTATACTTTTCACCCAAGTTTACAATTTTTGGCAATTCTAGTCCCTAGTGCTCGTACATTTGCAAAAATGGTCCAATCTTTACCAAATTCAAAACTTAACATTTTTATTAGTTCAATAAGCTCAAAACATTTAGAAAAGTTTAGTTTGATAGCTTATTAGCTTATTCTTAGCTTATTTCGTTTCTTGGGCTTAACGATCCAACATTAAGGGCCCGTTAAGGTTTTATGATCCAAAGGGTTTGGGGGAACACTAGGTTCATAGAGATCCATCATTTCAAGTTACAAAAACGTTTCAAAACAGCTTGTACCCTCAGCTTATCGTAATAAGCTGAAACAAGCTTTTTGGGCTTTTAGGCCCACGTAAGGTTTTAAAGTTTTGTAAAACTTGGTTTTTGTCGAGACAAAAGGGGTCGAGCAAAGTAGTTAAACGAACTAGTTAGGTCGAATTAAAAGTGTTTCCCAATTGTTGGTCATGTCAAAAATGAGGTCGAGCAATAAAACATATAGGTTATGTGTCGAATTTGAATTTAACGAGGCCAAAGTGTAAGCCATAACTCCATACGTAAAAACTATATAAGTTGAAAATAAACTAAGTTTTTGTATATAGGTTCAATCCAACTTAGAAACGTATGATTTTTAGCATGCGTTCGTTAATATAGGTTCAATATTATTTTTGATACTCGTTAATGTTATAGCTAAGAAATAGTATCACACATAAAATATATATGTTGTTTTTAAGATTTACGATTTATAGGTTCTAAGTGATCGTGCATACTATATACGTATATATAAGATAGGAAGAAAAATTCGTGGTCTCACCTCACCTAGAATAGGTGGTGTAAAGCGAGTGTATGGTTCGTGTGAAGGTTCAACAGCTCCGTGGTTCACTTCACGTTGTTCCAATGGTCCAAGAGGTACTTTGCTTGACGTCCTAGGTTCTCTTGACTTGTGGTTCACTTGAGCGATCCGTGTGTCCTCCAAACTATTTCCTTCGTTGCCTTTGATGAGTTTTTGGTACGTATATGTGTAGGTATTGTTTTGAGTTTGCATGTGATCGTTATATAGGGTGTTTTAAGGTACGTAGAGATATGCTAGATCACATGATCGATTGTGTAGCATGATAGGCGAATAGTAGCACCTCTTCCCTTGTCCAATGGCGTGCGTACAAACCAAGTATTCTTGTGATACATTCCTGACATCATTTCTGTTCATTTACTCGCTATAGGGGAGAAGGGGAGGCAGGGGAGAAAGTTTATGACACGTTTTGGCTTATCCTTCAAATGGTTCGTTTGGTGTTTGCTTTGGTCATTTCTAGCATAGTGAACGAGGGTGAATAAGTGAAGTTTTGGTCTCGTGTGTATCTTGGGCATTAGGTAAATCAAAATGCGTAATAAAATGGGTATGTCGTGTGTAGGAATCGCAAAATAATAGGGTGCGTTTGAGGATGTCGAGGGGTGTTTGCAAAAGAAAGAATTAACTAAAAGGGTGCGTTTGGGCTTTGAGCCTGGTGGGCTTGTGTTTGTTTTCGGCCCAGCAGAAGAAAGAAAAAGAAAATGAAAAAGGGTCCGTTTGGTATTAATGCTAGGAAGTGGGGCCCATTTAAGATGTGGGGTCCACATAGAAATTTTAGGGAGTCGGGATAAGTTCAAGTAACGATAGTGAGCAATCTCGGGAATTTTCGTAGGTTCCGGAATATATAAATATTGTACGGTACAGATAACGAAACGTATATTATAAAATATAAATGTTTTTAATATATATATATTCGCGATAATTTAGACTATCTAGGTTTGTGTGCAAGCAATGTTTCTAAGCAAAAGATAATTCACAATTTACTGTTGTGAATTATATATCAAGTCTAAAAAAAAAATTTTGTCATACGTAAAAGTGGGTATTTAAATAACGAAATAACTTGTAGGTATTTACTAACCGTTGGGAAAATTACGAGAGGCTACAAATTAGTAGTCGGGCGGTGGACCACCTTGTAGCTTGTAATCAGTCTGGGCGGGATGAATCAGTGATAGGGTATAAAGTGCCGACTATTATGATTGAATGTATTGCTTCGCATGAAGTCAGAGATAGGACAGTAATCCACCACGAGCCCAGAAACATAACATATCATATCAAATAACAGATAATCCACTAACTGTAGATAACAGATATAGGATGCATCCATACTCCCCTGCAGATAACATAGTGGCCAAACATATACTTGAGCTCATAACATGTAACATATAATGGATAGTGTGGAACGTCACTCAAACACACTAGAGTCATATATGCCATTGGTGCATCAATGACCCGGACATGGAACCCCCATGACTAGTGAAATGGCTCGTGTATCAAACTGATAGTCATATATCATATCTTAATCAGAGTGTCATATCAAAAGGTTCATATCCAAAATGTGCATAACAAATGGGTCATATCAAATGGTTCAGAAAAACATATCAAAGGTTCATAATAAAAGTTTCATAGCAAAGATTCGTCATTAAGGTTCATAGTAAAAAGAATCATATGAAGATTCGTCATTAAGGTTCATCAAGGTCGACAACAGGGCAATATCACCGGTTCATATGACCCAAGTGTACTATCGGGTTGTTCGGTTAGTTTGGTTTCATTCAATTAGAAAATAATAATCATGAACATTTTAAAAATAATATTCAAATTATTACCATTTATAAAGATGGGCGTGATCTTTTTGAAATTCACGGGTTGAAAAGGTTAAACGGGTTTTGGGTTGACACAGTCAACCCTTTTTTGTTACAAAAGTTGCCACATTAAGAAAAAAAGCTTAAACGGGTTGTCAAGTCGACCCAATTAATTTATTCACAACCCGAACCTACCCTGATTAATAAATAGGTTGGATGGGTCGACCCAAACCCGACCCGAAATATATTTATACTCAACACCGAGTTACTAGTTCCTCTCTTTTTACAAATGCTTTAAACTGAAACTGAATTGGTTACACTTTGAGTCATCCCAATTAAAATAATAATCATCAATATTATGGGAATGCGTAAGTTTTTCTCAACCTTTGATTTTCTGCAGTCTCTTCAGTTCTCATGATTACTTGTTTTAATTATTTCATTTCTCATTAATACTCTTAATTTTTTCAGTTCATGCATCTACTCTTTATATATATGTTGGTTTTATTCTTATTTTTTCAGTTCATCCATAAACTTTTTTCAGTTCATAACTTTTTATTTCATTTCTCATTAACCCCAATTGAAAATGTCTGACACGCCACACTTGAATGAACTGAAAGATCTTTGTGGGTCCGAAAAGATTCATGATTGTTTTATTTTTCTCAATATTTAGGGGATACCTACGAATGAGGTCAACATGAGAAATGTTGCGGCCGTCAGAGACGACATGAGAATGCAAGTGGATAAGAGAACAGAAAGAATGATGGAGGTGTTTCGGTTGAATACTGATGAAGAAATGGTAGCTGAGGATGTTTATGATTCAATGCATGAAGTCCAGCTCATTGAGAGGCGTTTGGTTGAATCCCTTGCAAGTGTTGTGGCTGACTTTCAAAGGTTGATAGCGTTGAAGAAGGAGACCATTGAGATTCTGGAGAAGTATGATGAAGAATGAAGGTAGTTGTTGGGTTTTTTTGTGGTTTTTGTGTCTGATGGTCTCGTGTTGTTGGGTTATGTACTTATTTTGTTGAAAACTTTTTATTTATTTATCTTCAAGGTGATGGTTTGTGAACAATGGTTTCTGCACAATGGTTTGTGAAAACTTATTATTTTCAATATTTTAATGGTATGTGCATATTTAAGTTTAATGGCCGTTTGTTTTGTTATGTGCTTTGATGATAATATGTATGTGCTTATGTTGATTATGTTGGGGTGTTGGAGAAGAGAGTTTTGTTGATTATGTACATGTTTCAAGAGCCCTTGGTTGAGCCTAGGGGCAAGGTCTCATTATTTTGTTCCAATTTTTCATAAATCTGTGATTGTTAGTTGTTATTGTTAAATGTTGGTTGCTTTTGTTTATATGTGTTTAATTTAGCCTAGTACAAGCTTATGTATCAGTATTATGATTTGGATTGATCATTTGCCTTTTAAATTTGTTAAATCAGTTATTAAACAATCTGTGTTTTAAAGTAGTGTTTGGTTAGGTCTTTGTAGTGAGTATTAGTTGAACTCAGTGACTAAGGCCTATTCATACAACTTTCTTAACACCTTATAAGTCAGAAACAAACAAGGTTTTAGTGGATATAAGCTTTAAAGTCAAAATCACCAAGAAATTGGCCTAAAATCTGTCTGTGTGGAAATTAGTGTGGCATAAGCTTCAAATCATCTCACAAGTAGTTGTTCTAGCATAAATTAGTGTTAATATAGCTTAAGTCACATTAATCAATCAGTAAATTAGGATCAAATCTCACAAAAGTCAACGTAAGTTCATAATTTAAAAAAGTCAAAAACATAGTTGTTTCAGAAATCCAAAAATAGGGAGATTTATTTTGATTTTTGTATTTTGATTGGGAACCTGAGCTTTTCACAAATCATAGTCCCTAAGCTCATCTTTAAAAATCTGTGTCCAGCTTATTTTTAGGATTTTTATTGTAGCTTGTGCAAGTGCTTCTTTAAGCTTGCGGGGCAAGTACTTGGCCTGTGCACAGGAAATTGACCATTTTCAATAGACCATAGATTGTTCAATAGTGGGCCCCATAGTGTTATTATTGGCTTTTTGGAAAGCCAATCAGCTGATCTTTCTAGTTCATAGCTTATTTTGCAATTTCTAGCTTATCTAATAGGGCTGCAAGTAGCTTTTAGTTTGTCCCATTTGACTGTGTACACTGGCTGGTCAGTGTGTACTTGGTTTTTAGCCAAAGTTCATAAGCTCTTATCTGGCTTATCTGTGGACCCCAGTACACAACCTTGGGCTTTTCAGAGAGCTTACAAGTTCAGCTTATTGGATTAGTCCTTATTTTGGACTCGAGCCCTTTTGCCCTTAGCTTATTTGACTCATACTTGTGACCTGTCTCAAAACATACACTGAGTGACTCAGAGTTTGCACACAGGTTCCAAGCACCACCCAGTGCTTATTTGTGTCCTTTGCCTTGTTTCAAGTTGTTTTAGCTTAAGGTAGGTACAACTCATGTAGTTACAGCTTATTTAGCTTATTGTAGCTTATTTGTAGCTTAATTCCTTTTATAAATCCATTTTGGCTTAAAAAAGCATCTGTAAAGCTAAAAAGCTCATAGAGAGCTTATTTTTGACTTTTGAAAAAAGTGTTTTAACAAAAGTTACTTATAATTAGTAATAAAAAAGTTTTGTAAAAAGAAAATCAAAAAAATTAAAATAAATGGAAAAATTGCAAAAAGTGGGGTTTGAACATGGGACCTCAAGCATACATGCACAATACCACAACCCCCTTCCAATTGCTCTGGGGCACTAGTTCCGTTTGTTATTGCATAATCTATATACTTAATATAGTCCTTGTTCCTTTTAGCTTACTTTTGCAATTTAGCTTATTTAAATGCTTATCCATACCATTTTCCCCCTCCTCATATTTTTCATAGGTTCCTTGTAACTTGTAGCATTCCTAGTAATTTTCCCATAATTTTTACTCTTCAGTAGGTAATTTTTAGAGTTAATTTTAATTAAATTACTTTAAATAAAAAAGCAAAAAATATATTAGTTTTAGTGTTTAATTTTTATGCCAGATAACTTTTTATAATTTTTTACCTTTTATAAGTTTTCAAGCTTATGTAAAAATTACTTTTGCAATTTTGACTTTTAATTTCTAATCATTCAAATTAGTGTTTAATTCATAAAAAATAAAATAAAAGTCAAAAAATGAAATTATTTGTAGTCATTTATGACTTAAGAAAAATAATTTTGCATTTTGTGAACGTCCGACTTTTAATTCAAAATTTATAACAAGACATGAGCTGGGTAAATTCAAATTTGAAAACCTCATTTAAAACACGTCTATAAACGTTTAAATTTCAAACGTTAAAATTTAAAATTTCTAACAAGAGATTGGTAAATTCAGATTTCAAATCCAAACAATGCCCTTATAAATAGCCATCACTAGGTTATCACAATGATTCACATACAAAAACGTAATTCACAAATTATTAAGTTCAAAACAATGTCTCACAACGATTCACCAGATAATGAGTCAGTTTACAACACCCGACACGAAGATCTTTTCCCTGTATTCCCATACGACAATCTACCACAAAACAATCCACCACAAGATCTGTTTCCCGTATTCCAATATGACAATTCACCACAGAACACTCCACCGGAATTTCTTTTTCCACCGGCAATCAATCCACCGACAAACAATCCACCCCACTACAATCCACCGGCAAACTTTCCAGCACAAAACCAAACCAATGCACGTGCATGACTGATGAAGAACTGTATGACCAAGATATGCAAAAAGTGTTACGTGTTGAAGCAGAGGAAGAACGTGAGAGAAGAGCTCGTGAGGAGTACTTAAGAGCTAAACAGGCTCGGAGAAACCGTTGTTGTGCATGGTGAATACAAAATGGATTGCCCCATGTGCCATCGAGTGACGACGATTCGAGTGCTTCAAGTCACGAGGGCTATGTGTAGGATGATTCGTTTTCTTGATTCGTAATTTAATTTAGATGTTTTATGTTTACGTATCGTAGTTTAATTATCAAGTAGTAATGTTTAATTCACATGTTTTATATTTAATCATTGTAGTTTGTGAACGTCCGATTTTGAATAAAAAAAAATATTTATTAATATTTTTTTATATATATTCTTTTTTAATGTTTATTCTTATTATTATCTTTTAACAAAATACATCTACCAGTTAGACCAAAAAATTTTTGCGTGTATAGTATATGAAGCCATGATGCCAATGTATCTCCCAATATATGTCACTTAAAAATAAAATCCGGCCATTTGGTTACCACAACAGTTATTATTCACATAAACACACAAGTCGTACGTCGGCAAACTAACCGTCATCCCAAACTCATCTCAACTATCACAGGTTAGGTTTTTTCAATTTCTGTTCATGATCAAAGTCAATTTTTTAATTTCCCTTCTTTTGCATCTTGCTTGAAGTAATTTATGTATACATAGTTGTTAATAATGTGTCCATGAGTTTACATTATACTTATTGGTCTGATTGACTACTTTATTCATGTTAATGAAGTTTAAACTCATTTTTGTGAAATGGTTTTAATCAATGTTTGAATGATAAGAACCTGCATGTAGGGTTAGTTGCCTATAAAAAAACAGTTTAAAGCCTAGAAAATTAGAATCTAAGAGTATGTTAGTTATATTTGACAAGTATTGAAGTATAGTAACTGTGTTGATTAGTTATGAGATAACTTATGAGAGATTGTTGATTCTGTAGGGGCTAATTTTACATATTGAATGGGTTGCAGTTGTGGTATAAAATTGGTTATTTGACTCACAAATAATTCAGTAGGAATGGTATAAAATTGGTATAAAATTGATAATCATTTGAGTTATATTTGCCAAGTATAAACAATGTATTACCTTTAGGAATGAGTTGGTTTCGGTCGGGTTCGGTTGTAATTGCATGTAGGAATGAGTGGGCTTCGGTCGGGTTTGGTTTGTGTATATAGAATTACTTTAATGTTAAATTATTTGCATGTTAATCCATTTGAGTTGCATTAGCAAATGTTGATTAGCAATTCATGATGGAAATGTATAGGTTGCCTTAACATATGCTCTGTTGATTAGCAAGTCAGGATGGAAATGTATAGGTTGCCTTAACATATGCTCTGTTTTTGTGTAGAAACATGGCTGAATTTGTTGTTAGGTTAAACCCAAACACGTATCCAGAGTCGCAGGTAATCGCACACATATGCCTTAATGAATTTATATACCATAAATGTTCATTTAGTAAATGTCAAATACGTTATTGAAATATATTCAGGAACTACCAGCCGTGTACTTTACCTCATGTTTCCATGGAAGGAGTACAATCTACATCACAAGTGCACAGAGGGTTCATTTCAGAGTTGCATTGCAGACTCAAACTGACGGCCCCATACAGTTAACCGGTGAAAGATGGAGGGCATTTGCTTTGGCAAACCTTAATCGGGATGTTAGAACATTGCATTTTGTTGAGGAAGGCGATGCCTGCTTCTATGTCACAGGATACAATCAGGACGGAACAGAATATGGTGGGTACAACATGAATGTCGGTCGGTTATCAAGGTTCAAGTATCGTGTTTTTTACTTCTATGATGAGATCCAGGTATTAGATATTGATAATTAATTAATCTTATGTCAAATATGTGATTTCATAACTCACTAAATTTTTTATGTACTAATAAGGTTAGTATTAAAAATTATTTGTAGACACTACCTGCTGCATTCCTTAATGGAGTAGGTAATGCACGCCAAATCAGAATCCATGGAAATGGGATCAACTTTGCCGTGGATGTCAATATTGTTCAAGCAGGAGGAGTCGTTGTGTATGAGTTGGACATGGATGGATGGAACCACATTGAAGAAGTGTTGGGTTTAGAAGCTGGAATGACAATCATCTTCACAAGGAAACGCGCTACAGAGTTATTGCTTACCGGCTTCAAAAGTGACGGTAGTCTAAGTACAGCCGCGCATTTCCTTGGTGCCACCAATTTGCTAATGGTTCAGCCTGGTTTGTTAGAGACCGAAAGAGGTAAAAAGTTATGATATACTTTCATACTCCAAATTATTACACTTAGTCATTTATATAAATAAAAATTAAAAACAATTCTTTGTAGATGACAATCGAATGAAACATATTTGCCAATGGCCTTCACATCGAGACCACTTTGGTGAAGGGCCTTCATTCTACAAAAGATTTTCAGCAATTCTACTACCAGGGAAACTTGTACGTATATGTAACACCCCCAAAATTTGATACAGCGGAAGACTCAACAAGCTTTCGGGGTGCTACGGGGATTGGTATCCAACACAAGACAATATAGAACGAGATAAAGTAAACATAGTAAAAACACAACCAAAACGGGGTTTTAAGGTTTACATTTATCCCAACATCATTCAGAGTCAGGCCCAAAATAAAATAACAATAGGTCCAAATTTAATTATCAGAGTTTAGAAAATATAGATCCATAAACCGTGTGCCTTAGCCGAGCCTTCCAATCCAAGCATGCACCTCAATACTTAATTACCTGAGAAAACGTGCTAAAAGTCAGCTTTCGCTGGTGAGATCATAGGTTTAAATTCAACTAATAATATAGTGGACATATACGCAAAACGCTTGCTAGCTAGACTAAGGATTCGCTAAAAGCCTGCGGATACCCTCCGCTCTCAACATAACACACGGATACCCTTCCGCAATAACCAAAACACACGGATACCCTTTCGTAACAACATAGATATTCGGGTAACCCCCGCAATACCAATAAATACTCGGATAACCTCCGAAGTATTAATAACCTATAGGTGCACACTACAGTATCTAAATAAGCCAACCTTGAATAGTACACACGAACCGCGTGACTAAAGCTGACAATAACAAATAAGCCAACCTTGAATAGTACACATAAGAAGTGACTAAAGCTGACTATACATCCTAGTCCATATGCATAGCAAGTTTAGAAATAATATAAAAGCGATAATAGTCCACGTAAAATGATTTGCACGTTTCTCACCCCAATCGTTGAAAACATAGTTCAAGAGTAAAAAAAGTGGGGCTATGACTCACCTCAAGTCCAGAAATAGCAAGACGAGGTAGGTAGAAATAAGATGTATGATAACTCACGAAACAGCAACTACGGACTTGGCACGAACTAACAATATTAACTCTTTCAGAAATCATTTCCAAAAATATATACTATTCCCAAACCCGGACGAGAATCCGTTTTATTTCCGAAAATCCATTTCATATTAGTTTGGTGTATTTGCGTTTGGTATCCATACGGGTGGTGGGTCTACTCAAAACAAACCAACAAGATCACACATAGAAAGATAAAATAAACTATAGATCTAATATTAGCCCAATATATCATTTAAATAAATCGCCAAAGTTTACCAAATCCGTCGATTTGATAATCCTCATATTTATTTACGTAATATACCGTTCCAAAATTACACCCAATCTAAAGCACATAGCACATAATTACTATATAGTATATATCATAGTTTAATAAATTTCTCGTATATATCGTCAAATTGGCCAGATCTCCCGATATATACACTCGCAATCTATTACACTTTACATATACTACAACCTATGGGCGTCGTAGGATACGATGCCCACTAATATGTTCGTCTCATATAGCCAAATAACCCGGCTCAACCTTACGGTTAACTGGTTATTTACTTATAGAAAACGTCTATATTAGTCGTCATATATCCGTGACAACACGAACGTCACAAATAGTAACTTACCTGGACCCGAGTGACAACAATTTCGCCTAACTCAATAAGTTTATCCGTTATATATCCGAAATGACATTTTATTAAACGTTTCATAATTGTCGGGAGTTTCCCGTTTTATAACACAATTATTATAATAATAATACGTTTAATAATATTACGCCACTTTCGTAGCCTAATATATATCTAATCGTATTATTTATAATACGACTCGTGATTATTATTATTATTAATATACGCGTTTATATAGTTATATATACGTTATTCACGTATATACTTTCGTATAAACGTTCATATTATCAATAATTATTATTACGAGTTTTATTATTCTCGTTTCAATTTTAATAGTTATTGAGTTATACGAAATGGTCATATGTCCGAGTCATGACTCTCGGCTCATTGTCCAAGTCCAATAATAAGCAAAAGTCATAAATAACAAATCTCCGTCCAATCACAATCTCAAACCACGGGCTACAACAATAAGGTCCGACTACGGTACCTGACTAACCTATCTCCGTCAATCTAACGACCGTCTCACAATCGGTCCCCAATCACTTACCAATCGACAACAACTTCACAATATCATAAACCATCTCCAATTCGACCCATATGCATACGGCCGAGAAATAATACCACAACAACAAATAAATAAGTTCACAATTATTCAAATGATAACATTAACAAAGTTAATGTGTGGGTCGGTTTACCAAGCCGACCCGAGCCCTCGACTCACTTGAGTCTCGGCTCCGAACCGCGAGTAACTTGGACTCGAATCAAACACAAGTATCATATAGCTCACTTGAGCTTAACCAAGAAATCATATAAACCATTTGACCCAAATGGTCAATCCGGTAACCAAGTGGTATTCGGCTAAGAGCCGCGACCCAAAGGGTCGAACCACATTAACCATACGAGCCAATAGGCTCGAACCACACCCAAAGAGAACCCCTAAGAGGGTCTCGGTATGGCCAAAGAGCACAAGAGAAATCCCCGAGACCACATGGTCTCGGCTAGCATCAGGTCGAGGTTCACCACACCCTCGACAACCAACCAATCAATCAATCATCAACAAGGACCATAGCCACACAAGGCTTCGAACCAACAAAAAAAATATAAGCCGAGAGCTTTGCTCTCGGTTCCAAGTCGACCACGACGCAAACCATGAACCCGGATACCAAACTATCTCTTAATCACAAAACAATCATTTCCATTTAAAAATCAATTCGGTTCTCCAAAAATTATCCGTGTAGCCACGAAATAAAACCAATTCGTGGCTCCCAAAACCCTTGAAAACGTTTCTTCTCACCTTCTAAATCCTCCAAAAGCACGGATCTAGAAAACTACCACAACTTCGAATGAATAACTATAGATTTGGTGATGTTAATGATGGTTTTAGGGCGCGTTTCTTATACCAAAAGAAAGTGGGGAAGGAGAGGAATAAATTGGTGGTGTTAGTTTTGTTGGGTGACCGGAGGTGCGGCGGTGGTGGCCGGATAAGTGGTCGGCGGCGGCTAACTTTAGGGTTGGGGGAGATGAGGGTTTGAGAGAGAGAGAGAGTTGAGTGGATGTTTGTGTTTGTGTTGTGTGTGTGTGGGTAAAACCGGACCAAACACACCTATTTGTTAACTTTTTTTTTTATATAAAAGTTATAATAATAATAAGAATAATAATAATAATAATAATAATAATAATAAGGATATTATTACGGTGGAGCGGGTAACGCGGGTTATTGTAAAAACATGTGGCCCGAACCCGAACTCACTTTAAAATTTCAACATTACTCGAGAACCTCTCGTGAATAATTAAAAATATATCGGACTCGTTAAGACGAATCAAAAAATTGTCGTTAGGTAATCCTAGTGCCAACGTCAACGTAGTACCAAGTGAGAATTCGAATATACATCACCGATCATATAATCAAAAATGAATTATGAACATAATTCACGAATTCCATAACGTCGTTAATTAAAATATCCATAAAATAGGTCTTACAAGTTCGTTGTGAAATGAAAATTTCAAATAAAAATTATAAACGAACTTAAATTGAATTGCGGGTTTTTTTAAAATAGCTCCCTAAACTGCCGGTTGTCACATCCTCCCCGTCTCAGAAGGAAACCCGTCTCGGGTTTCACTCGGAAAAATTTTCATCTACGAAGTGAAAAGCTTCGGATATCTCTTCCTGAACTCGTCCTCACGTTCCCACGTAAACTCTGGTCCATGTCGGGAATTCCAACGAACCTTGACGAGCGGAATGCGACTCCTCTTGAGTCGTTTAACTTCACGATCTAAAATCTCAATCGGTTCCTCCACGAAATTCAGTTTCTCATCAACGCGAATGTCCCTCATTGGAATGACGGGCATTTCATCAGAAAGACATTTCTTCAAATTACTCACGTGAAACACGTCGTGAACTTTGCTCAGCTCGGATGGTAATTCCAACCTATAAGCCACGGGCCCAATTCTTTCTAAGATCAAGAATGGTCCAATGTAGCGTGGGTTGAGTTTACCACGTTTCCCGAAACGTATTACACCTTTCCAAGGCGAGACTTGCAGCATTACTTTGTCTCCAACCTGGAACTCTAAAGGTTTACGTCTCTGATCGGCATAGCTCTTCTACCTATCTCTAGCCGCTTGCAACCGATCACGAATCTGAGTCACTTTCTCGGTAGTTTCCAAAATAAGCTCAGGGCCTGTAAGTTGACTATCTCCAACTTCTGCCCAACCAATAGGCGAACGACACTTTCTGCCATACAAAGCTTCGAATGGTGCAGCCTTAAGACTTGTGTGGTAGCTGTTATTATAGGAGAATTCCGCAAGGGGTAAATACTTCTCCCAGCCTTTACCAAAGTCTATGATGCATGCACGAAGCATATCTTCTAACGTCTGAATGGTCCTCTCACTTTGACCATCGGTTTGGGGATGATATGCAGTACTCATATCAAGCCTCGTCCCCAAAGCCGTTTGAAGTGATCGCCACAAGGCTGACGTAAAACGACTATCACGATCCGAAATAATAGATATCGGGACTCCATGACGCGCAATAATTTCCTTCACATATAACCTCGCAAGCTTATCCACACTATCATCTTCACTAATAGCTAAGAAATGAGCAGACTTTGTCAGACGATCCACAATTACCCAGATAGCGTCACAACCGCTAGCTGTCCTCGGTAATTTGGTAATGAAGTCCATAGTAATCCGCTCCCATTTCCACACTGGAAGTTCTGGTTGCGTTAGTAGTCCTGACGGTCTCTGGTGTTCAGCCTTAACCTTGGCGCATGTCAAGCACTTACTAACATACGATGCTATACCTGCCTTCATATTTGGCCACCAATAGAACTTCTTAAGGTCTTGGTACATTTTATCGGAACCAGGATGGATGGAGTACTTTGACTTATGCGACTCATGCATAATCAATTCTCGAATTTCTCCATATAAAGGTACCCAAATCCGATCTTCAAAACATAATAATCCATCAGAACGCTTAACAAATCCTTTCTCATTATCAGCCATCCCAAATATATCCTCGGCAGATCTATTTTCTGCTTTCAACGCTTCCGTTTGAGCTTCGAGTATCTGAGATGGTAATGGCGATACGATAGTCATTCCCAATGACCTAACTCGTAATGGTGGTACTCTTTCCTTTCGACTAAGAGCATCGGCAACAACGTTTGCTTTACCAGGATGGTAGCGAATTTCACAATCATAATCGCTTAGCAACTCGATCCAACGTCGTTGTCTCATGTTGAGCTCTTTTTGATTCAAGATGTGTTGTAAACTTTTATGGTCAGTAAATACAACACACTTGGTTCCGTACAAGTATTGTCTCCATATTCTTAAAGCAAAAACCACAGCACCGAGCTCCAAATCATGGGTAGTGTAGTTCTTCTCATGCTTTTTGAGCTGTCGGGAAGCATAAGCTATCACTTTCTCTCATTGCATTAACACGGCTCCTAAACCTTTATGTGAGGCGTCACAATAGACGACGAAATCCTCGTTACCTTCTGGTAACGCTAAGATAGGAGCGCTACACAACATTTTCTTAAGCAATTGAAACGCTTCCTCTTCTTTATCTCCCCATTCATACGTAACACTCTTTTGAGTCAATTTGGTCAATGGTTTAGCTATCTTCGAAAATCCCTCGATGAATCTTCGGTAATAGCCTGCTAAACCCAAAAATTGACGAACTTCGGTTTGGGTTGTAGGTGCAGCCCAATCTTTTATTGCCTCAATTTTTGCAGGATCCTCGTGGACTCCTTGTCTATCAATCACATGACCCAAAAATTGTACAGTCGGAATCCAAAATTCGCATTTTGAAAACTTGGCATAGAGTTTCTCCTTCCTGAGCAATTCCAAAATGAGTCTTAAATGCTCCTCATGCTCTTTCTCGCTCTTTGAATAAATCAGAATGTCATCGATGAATACAATCACGAACTTATCCAAGTATGGCTTACACACACGATTCATGAGATCCATGAATATTGCTGGTGCGTTAGTCAACCCAAACGGCATCACCTGAAACTCGTAATGCCCGTAACGGGTTCTAAAAGCCGTTTTCGGAATATCCTCCTCGCGAACTCGAAGTTGATGATATCCCGATCTCAAATCGATCTTCGAATACACACTCGATCCTTGAAGTTGATCGAACAAGTCATCGATCCTAGGCAACGGGTATCGATTCTTCACCGTTAACTTATTCAACTCTCTATAATCAATACACATACGAAACGATCCATCCTTCTTCTTCACAAATAGGACTGGGGCTCCCCAAGGTGAAGAACTTGGTCTTATGAATCCCTTTTCGGCTAACTCCGCCAATTGTTTCGACAACTCTTCCAGTTCGGTAGGTGCAAGACGATAAGGTGCTCGTGCTACAGGTGCAGCACCAGGTATCAACTCAATCTGAAACTCCACTTGTCTAGTCGGCGGGATTCCCGGCAAATCATCGGGAAACACATCAGGAAAATCACGAACTATAGGCACATCTCCAATGCACCTTTCCTTTTTCTTCGTCTCTCCCTTCTTAGAAATTTGAGCTAAGAAAAGATAACATCCTTTCTCCATTAGCTTCGGTAACTTAGTGCACGAAATTACTGCTAATCGGGATGGGCTCCTAGAATCCTTTCGGTCTCCTAATATATTTAGGACCTCCTTTCCGTATGGTACACGCACGATCTTCTCGTCTCAAAGTATGTGAGCACGATACTTCGACAACCAATCCATACCAATGATTACATCAAAACTTCCTAACGTGACGGGTAGAAGATCTATGTTGAAAGGGTGGTTCAAGAAATTTAACGTACAACCGCGAATGATGGTATTAATCCTTTCTATGTTTCCATTTGCTAACTCAATATCATATCCAATTCCTAAGGTCATCGGGGGTTTCTCTAGTAAGGGTGCAAATGTAGTGGACACAAAACTCCTATCGGCACCAGTATCAAATAGTATGGAAGCATAACGATTATTGAGAAGGAACGTACCAGTAACGACGTTCGGATCTTCTCCTCTCTCGTTCCCGAGTGCATACACTCTTCCCTGAGCAGCTCCAGCTTCCACACGTTGGTCCCCATTGTCTTGTCGCCCACGATTTCCTCCAGTTCCACGGTTTCCATAATTGTACCCATTACCACCCGAGCCTTGATTTCCACGGTTCCGCGATTCTCTACACTCATTCCTATAGTGTCCCTTCTTTCCACATCCATAACAGGTAACATCTGCCTTGTTTCTCATCTCAGGAGCAGCTTGGACCATTGCAAGAGGTCGAGCTCTACAGTCCCTAGCTGTATGTCCTTTCTTTGAGCAATTCTGGCATTTTACACTACACCATCCAGTGATGCTGATGGCAACGATCACACTTGGGTGCGTCACCGTTCTGACCCTTCTTATCTCCATTCCCAATAGCATAAGCCTTAGCTTGTCTCTTGCTTCGGTAATCATTACTCTTAGAGTGACGGTCTCTCTTTCTCTTTCCATTCTTCTCCTTATCAGCTTCTTCTAATTCCAACGAATCCATAAGTTGTTGAGCAATTGTGATTGCCTCATGGATGTTTGCAGGCCTAGCAGAAATTACATCATTTCTCGTAGCTACAGGCAAACCATCAGTATACCTCTCGATCTTTTGAGTCTCAGTTTTCACCATATCTGGGCACAACAAGGCTAACTCCTGGTAACGACGATTGTAAGTCGCCATATCATTACCTTTCACCTTGTGGTTCCAAAACTCAATCTCTAGCTTCTTGACCTCATTCCTTGGGCAATAAGTCTGAATCAGCAAGGACTTAAATTGCTCCCAAGTCATAGCATATGCTACATCACTCCCAACTGCATTTCGGTAGTTGTTCCACCAAGTCAAAGCTTCATCCTTGAAAGTAAAAGAAGCAAATTTTACCTTCGCATTCTCCGCACAACCACTGACATTAAACACTGACTCAGTCTTCTCAATCCATCTGACTAAGTAAACCACTCCTTCATTTCCACCAAACTCAATGGGTCCACAAATCTTGAATTCCTTGTATTGACATCCATTAGCACGAACAGGTGGAAAAGTTCCAGCAGAATTGTTGGAATGATTTGACTCAGCGAGTAGTTCAGCAACTCTTTGCTCCACGAGTTGGTTGATCATTGCTTGATCCAATGTAGGTGCATTAAGTGGAACATGACCATTGTCTCCCTGAACATCAACATTTTGATTCCTGTTGTTACGGTTAGTGGTGTCCAGGTTGTCAGGAGTAGGGGTTTCCACATTTCGAGTAGGTCGACGACCTCGACGAGCAGGAGTAGTCACAGCAGGACCAGTCCTGGTAGACCTAACAGGGTTTCGACGGGGTGCCATTGATCTGTAACATCACTCAAGTTCATGAGTCCCCAATAGAACTTATCGACATGCTCAACAAAACATCTCAACGAAATCAAGTCATAGAAAGAATAGCAACAACATGCCACGTAACAATAAGTGAATAAGGACTCAATTTCCATAACACCCAAAATCACATAATACCATATACTAATAACCATCAACCATACAATAGCGATCTATATCGTTCCAACTAACGGATAACACAAAACATACTAATCGTTCCAAAAGAGACGAATACCGATCAAAATACATCAAAATATGATAACTAGCTTTTCTAACCGAACACTCCTCGGCTAAGAAAGCACAAGATAATATAACTCAAACAACTAGCCACGTGGCAAACGGAGAATCCTCAACTCCTGCCTCAAGCCATCAAGATCCCTCCATAACGATCCTAACTCCACGCTATGGGTGTCTCGGTCTCTCTTGAGGTCAGCCACCTCCTTCTCTAGCTCGGCATTCCTTTGCCAAAGCTTGCGGTCGGCCTCACGAGCAATAACGAATCCTCGCTGCAGACTATCGATATGCTCGTGGACATCCATCATAACTCTCCTCAGCTCAGTAGCCCTGCCCACAGCGACAGTCAAATCAACTCTCAAATCCGCTAAAAACTCTCCAATAACTCTCTCAAGTCGATCAGATACACGTGCAACTCTGTCACTAAGCTCAGTAATCCGAGCCCACAACCTGCCAACTTCACCCAACTCTGCATGCTCAGCAGAAACCTCAGAAGATGCATCCGACTCAACGGGACTACCAGGTGGCAACTCAAACAAGAACGGATGATCAGGTGAATCGGGCTCAATCGGGTGTACAGGTGAATCAGGCTCCTCAGCCTGAGCTGGTGGTGCTAACTCATCATCATCCTCATCAGGCATCTCATCCTCCTGAGGGTCATCCTCCTCCTCAGGGTCATCATCATCACCATGCTCAGCCTCCTGAGGGTCATCCTCCCGCTCAGGGTCATCAGCCTCATCCTCACCCTCGTACTCCTCCTCCTCATCGGAAGAGTACCTCATCACTCGTCGTCTCCTACTAGGTGAACCATGTGAAGATGTAGTAGGTGATCTAGGACGACGACGCAATGATGTGGGTGGCGCCTCAGACAGAAGAGAATGAGCATCAATCTGTAAAGGTGATGGAGTAGGGCGTACTGACATGCGTGCCGTAGCTCGGTGGGTAAAGCGTGGTGCTACACGAGCCAAAGCCTGATGAATAGTAAGCTGCCTCGATGTACCAGGGAGCCCTAGAGAAGATGAGGGTCCCTGCGTAGATGCAGCAGGTAATGCTGAAGTAGAAGCTGCCTGTGACCCAATAGCTGAAGACATGGCCATCTGGTAAGGGTCATCAGATGCCATAGTGAACTGTGCAGGTAAAAATGGTGCAATAAGGATGTCCTCGACGACATCAGGCATATGGGAGGCCATAGTCTGTGACAACGGCGTAGGGTAGGTGTAAGTGTTTCAAAACAACTTAAATCACAACTCATAAAATCGTACCAAATATACACATCAAATAATACCATATAATCTTAATAAAAGAATTCAAACACCGCATTCCTAAAAATGTTTATAAAACATATAGACCATATAAATCCTCGAGAACGCCATCTTATTACTAAAATCCATAAACCTCCAATCATCTCAATAAATCCCAAATCTAATCATCATCTCAATAATCTCATAATACCTCAAATAATAGAAGATGCTTCGGCTTGGCGGGCTGGCGGGCGGTAGTCAAGGATCATTTTCTATAAAAATACGGTTATAGTTTAGGCGTTTATTTACCTAGTTCTCTATAACCTTGGCTCTGATACCAATCTGTAACACCCCCAAAATTTGATACAGCGGAAGACTCAACAAGCTTTCGGGGTGCTACGGGGATTGGTATCCAACACAAGACAATATAGAACGAGATAAAGTAAACATTGTAAAAACACAACCAAAACGGGGTTTTAAGGTTTACATTTATCCCAACATCATTCAGAGTCAGGCCCAAAATAAAATAACAATAGGTCCAAATTTAATTATCAGAGTTTAGAAAATATAGATCCATAAACCGTGTGCCTTAGCCGAGCCTTCCAATCCAAGCATGCACCTCAATACTTAATTACCTGAGAAAACGTGCTAAAAGTCAGCTTTCGCTGGTGAGATCATAGGTTTAAATTCAACTAATAATATAGTGGACAGATACGCAAAACGCTTGCTAGCTAGACTAAGGATTCGCTAAAAGCCTGCGGATACCCTCCGCTCTCAACATAACACACGGATACCCTTCCGCAATAACCAAAACACACGGATACCCTTCCGTAACAACATAGATATTCGGGTAACCCCCGCAATACCAATAAATACTCGGATAACCTCCGAAGTATTAATAACCTATAGGTGCACACTACAGTATCTAAATAAGCCAACCTTGAATAGTACGCACGAACCGCGTGACTAAAGCTGACAATAACAAATAAGCCAACCTTGAATAGTACACATAAGAAGTGACTAAAGCTGACTATACATCCTAGTCCATATGCATAGCAAGTTTAGAAATAATATAAAAGCGATAATAGTCCACGTAAAATGATTTGCACGTTTCTCACCCCAATCGTTGAAAACATAGTTCAAGAGTAAAAAAAGTGGGGCTATGACTCACCTCAAGTCCAGAAATAGCAAGACGAGGTAGGTAGAAATAAGATGTATGATAACTCACGAAACAGCAACTACGGACTTGGCACGACCTAACAATATTAACTCTTTCAGAAATCATTTCCAAAAATATATACTATTCCCAAACCCGGACGAGAATCCGTTTTATTTCCGAAAATCTATTTCGTATTAGTTTGGTGTATTTGCGTTTGGTATCCATACGGGTGGTGGGTCGACTCAAAACAAACCAACAAGATCACACATAGAAAGATAAAATAAACTATAGATCTAATATTTGCCCAATATATCATTTAAATAAATCGCCAAAGTTTACCAAATCCGTCGATTTGATAATCCTCATATTTATTTACGTAATATACCGTTCTAAAATTACACCCAATCTAAAGCACATATAAAGCACATAGCACATAATTACTATATAGTATATATCATAGTTTAATAAATTTCTCGTATATATCGTCAAATTGGCCAGATCTCCCGATATATACACTCGCAATCTATTACACTTTACATATACTACAACCTATGGGCGTCGTAGGATACGATGCCCACTAATATGTTCGTCTCATATAGCCAAATAACCCGGCTCAACCTTACGGTTAAGTGGTTATTTACTTATAGAAAACGTCTATATTAGTCGTCGTATATCCGTGACAACACGAACGTCACAAATAGTAACTTACCTGGACCCGAGTGACAACAATTTCGCCTAACTCAATAAGTTTATCCGTTATATATCCGAAATGACATTTTATTAAACGTTTCATAATTGTCGGGAGTTTCCCGTTTTATAACACAATTTTTATAATAATAATACGTTTAATAATATTACGCCACTTTCGTAGCCTAATATATATCTAATCGTATTATTTATAATACGACTCGTGATTATTATTATTATTAATATACGCGTTAATATAGTTATATATATGTTATTCACGTATATACTTTCGTATAAACGTTCATATTATCAATAATTATTTTTACGAGTTTTATTATTCTCGTTTCAATTTTAATAGTTATTGAGTTATACGAAATGGTCATATGTCCGAGTCATGACTCTCGGCTCATTGTCCAAGTCCAATAATAAGCAAAAGTCATAAATAACAAATCTCCGTCCAATCACAATCTCAAACCACGGGCTACAACAATAAGGTCCGACTACGGTACCTGACTAACCTATCTCCGTCAATCTAACGACCGTCTCACAATCGGTCCCCAATCACTTACCAATCGACAACAACTTCACAATATCATAAACCATCTCCAATTCGACCCATATGCATACGGCCGAGAAATAATACCACAACAACAAATAAATAAGTTCACAATTATTCAAATGATAACATTAACAAAGTTAATGTGTGGGTCGGTTTACCAAGCCGACCCGAGCCCTCGACTCACTTGAGTCTCGGCTCCGAACCGCGAGTAACTTGGACTCGAATCAAACACAAGTATCATATAGCTCACTTGAGCTTAACCAAGAAATCATATAAACCATTTGACCCAAATGGTCAATCCGGTAACCAAGTGGTATTCGGCTAAGAGCCGCGACCCAAAGGGTCGAACCACATTAACCATACGAGCCAATAGGCTCGAACCACACCCAAAGAGAACCCCTAAGAGGGTCTCGGTATGGCCAAAGAGCACAAGAGAAATCCCCGAGACCACATGGTCTCGGCTAGCATTGGGTCGAGGTTCACCACACCCTCGACAACCAACCAATCAATCAATCATCAACAAGGACCATAGCCACACAAGGCTTCGAACCAACAAAAAAAAAATATAAGCCGAGAGCTTTGCTCTCGGTTCCAAGTCGACCACGACGCAAACCATGAACCCGGATACCAAACTATCTCTTAATCACAAAACAATCATTTCCATTTAAAAATCAATTCGGTTCTCCAAAAATTATCCGTGTAGCCACGAAATAAAACCAATTCGTGGCTCCCAAAACCCTTGAAAACGTTTCTTCTCACCTTCTAAATCCTCCAAAAGCACGGATCTAGAAAACTACCACAACTTCGAATGAATAACTATAGATTTGGTGATGTTAATGATGGTTTTAGGGCGCGTTTCTTATACCAAAAGAAAGAGGGGAAGGAGAGGAATAAATTGGTGGTGTTAGTTTTGTTGGGTGACCGGAGGTGCGGCGGTGGTGGCCGGATAAGTGGTCGGCGGCGGCTAACTTTAGGGTTGGGGGAGATGAGGGTTTGAGAGAGAGAGAGTTGAGTGGATGTTTGTGTTTGTGTTGTGTGTGTGTGGGTAAAACCGGACCAAACACACCTATTTGTTAACTTTTTTTTTTATATAAAAGTTATAATAATAATAAGAATAATAATAATAATAGTAATAATAAGGATATTATTACGGTGGAGCGGGTAACGCGGGTTATTGTAAAAACATGTGGCCCGAACCCGAACTCACTTTAAAATTTCAACATTACTCGAGAACCTCTCGTGAATAATTAAAAATATATCGGACTCGTTAAGACGAATCATAAAATTGTCGTTAGGTAATCCTAGTGCCAACGTCAACGTAGTACCAAGTGAGAATTCGAATATACATCACCGATCATATAATCAAAAATGAATTATGAACATAATTCACGAATTCCATAACGTCGTTAATTAAAATATCCATAAAATAGGTCTTACAAGTTCGTTGTGAAATGAAAATTTCAAATAAAAATTATAAACGAACTTAAATTGAATTGCGGGGTTTTTTAAAATAGCTCCCTGAACTGCCGGTTGTCACAGTATATCCATTCATAAATATTGTTTACATTTGTTCAAGTCGTTTAAACAAAATATTTACTTACTAGAAACTACTGCAGGAAATCCCGAAAGAATTCCTGCTCTACCATCCTATCCACCCATACCGTAAGGTGCTCATGAAACATCGTGATGTTCAGTTTTTCAGGACAATGGAGTGCGAGAATGAGGAGCCGGGGATGCCTGGAACTGTTAGTGTGTTTGGAAGGTGGAGGATGTTTGCCAAGGAATGCTCTTTCGAGTTTGAAAAAATGATCAGATTCAAGTTTATACATTTGAAGGTTGATGTGAATGGAAATGATTTTCAAGACAATGTCTATCCCGTTTTTCATCTTTGCTAACTCAATTCTGGATTTTATTGTTCATGTTCTGGAAGTACTTTGATACTTTTTTTGCATATCCCATCTTTAGTATATAACTTCTTTTGGATGTGTGTTGTGAATCACACATTGATGGGGGTACTTTACTAGGAACATGTAATTAAGTAGAAACATGTAAGTATTACTAATGGTAGTTATGACATCTATGTTACTTTGGTCACTTATGCAAATTATGCAATGTAATATAACAATACTAGTATTATGCAATGATTGTACATGTTTTATGAATTTGAATTTGTTGTAATTTCTTATGTTTTATGCAATGTTGTTAAACAAATGCTCAATCTGAAACTGAGTATTTCTCATGTCATATTGGTTTTGAAACTGAGCTATTTCTTAGTTAATTGCCTAATTATTACTTCAAAGCTAGATAAACTAATTTAAATCTAAAAATTAAATAATTAAGAATATTGGACTTATGAAGAATACACAAGAAAAAATTTGCAATAAATACTTAAAGTATTGAAGTTTGAAGGATAAATAAAAGTGACAAAAACAGCTTATTTAAATAAGCTGTAATAAGCTTATTTAAGTAATGAGAAACAAGCTAAAAGGTTAATAAGGTGGTTAAAAGAATTAAAGAAGAAGGGTATAACGAAAAAGTCCCAAGGGCAGAGATGGTGTTGTTGTTTGTGGTTGAGGTCAGGGGTTCGAGTCCTAGTTCACCCCTTTTTGCAAATTTTTTTTTCCTTTTTTATTTAAACTTGTTTTTAACTTTTGCTAATACTTGTTAATCATGGCTAAAGATATTTTCCCTCCAATATTTTCATGAAATTTTGTAAAATTTCTTAAAAAAAATTGAATGTATTCCCCCCAAAGTTTGCATCAATCCCATTCCAAACTAATCAAAAACAATAAGAACTCCTCCTATCACATCCACAAATCCCTCTCATATCACCACACATCCGGTAACCACCACAACTCTCGTCACCACTGGTAAGTATTGTTATGTTCCTTTTGTATACATCGTTATAACAAAATATATAAGTAACCATGTTAATCGTCTTATGTAATTCATTATTCCTCCTGGACCCAAACACCCCTTTAACAATTGTTTCATTAGACTTCATGGACATATTAGCAGAATTCAACACCAAATTCCATCTTTTAGAAGTCCTAATCATTATTTGGAATGTCTATTTAAATTTTAAGCTCATCAATTGCTTATTCATGGAACAAGAATTTAGATACTGAATTGGTAATTCCTCATTGACCCAAACACACCTTTAGGAACTGTTTCATTAGACTTCATCAATTGCAGTTTGATGTTGTCTTCTATAATCAATAACTTGGACTTTATTTTTAACTTGGCTACAGGGACTACATTTATAAACATGGACAAGTCTTGGATGGGAAGTAATAGGACCGGCAAAGCTTATGTTGATGGAGTAGCAGCCTTTCTTGATTATGCAGTAGACAACTTGCTAATGATGGGGAACATCGACCCACGAGTTAATAAACGAAATCTTTTACTGCCATGTCCGTGTACAAATTGTTTAAACCACATAGAGCGTAAACTGGATGAAGTGCAATTCCATTTATTCAGTAATGGGATTGATCTAACCTACATAAACTTGACTAAACATAGAGAGAAGGCTGACCCATCAATAAGTGACCCAAAACCTGTTAACGATACAATAGAGTTTGTTGATGACACAGATTTTGTTTCAGATATTCCAACAGATGGCCCAGCAGTAGTAGAAATGGTTAATGCTACAAAAGATAATTTTGAATCTGAGGATGACCATGTCAAATTTCAAGAACTATTATTAGATGCAGAGAAGCCTCTTTATGAAGGATATCCCGACTTCACAAAGATGTCCGCAATAGTTAAACTACTAAACTTGAAGGGTAAGTACAGATGTTCTGATAAGTTCTTTACTGAATTACTAGGATTGTTAAAAAAGATGCTACCTTCTGGTAACGAAATGGTGGAAAAAACTTATCAAGCAAAAAAATGATGAAGTTGATGGGTTCAGGATACAAAAAGATACATGTATGTATCAACAACTGCATGATTTACTAGAACGACAATGACAAGGATTTGACAGTGTGTCGAACTTGTGGGACATCAAGATGGAAAGTGGATAATAAGACACATAAAGTGTACGAAAACATTCCAGCAAAGGTAATGTGGTACTTTCCCATTATACCTAGACTGAAACGACTATTTAAGATAGAAAGTATTTCAGAAAAGTTAAGATGGCACGCGACATGAAGGATAACCGATGGTGTGTTATGTCACCCCGCAGATTCACAAGCATGGCGTACTATAGATGAAAAATTCCCCGAAATTGCTGAAGATCCAAGAAATTTACGGCTAGGAATATCGGCTGATGGTGTTGACGTCCACACGGGAAATAGGCATCACAGTGTATGGCCAGTTTTAATTGTCATATACAACCTTCCTCCTTGGTTGTGTATGAAAAGAAATTTTGTCAATCTTTCAGTATTAATATCGTGATACCCGGGAAATGATATCGATGTTTTTTTAGAACCGTTGGCTGATGATCTGCAAACCTTACTCGATAAAGGGGTTGATACATATGATGCATCCACAAAAGATACCTTTAAGCTACGTGTCATTGTGTTATGGACAATAAATGATTACCCTGCACTTGGTACACTATGTGGCTGCCCGTACAGTGGATTCAAAGGTTGTGTGGTATGTGGGAAAGATACAAACTGTGTTCGACTTCCTGCTTCATCCAAACAAAGCTATGTTGGTCACAAACGATATCTACCATATGACCATCCTTTCAGAAGGCAAAGGAAGGCATTTAATGGACAACCAGAATTTCTCCCGGCTCCAAATCCAATGACCAGGGAACAAATATACAATGAGGTACAACATATAGAAAATAAGTGGGGAAAAGGAAAAGGACCAAACAATAATGCATCAGGAAACCAAGAAGATACGAGAGGCGGATGTGGGAAGATTAAAAAGAAGAATAGAAACACAACAGAAGAAGAGGGGAGTTCAAGCAAAGTAAATGGACAAAATGATGTGTATTGGAAGAAATTCAACACTTGGTACCGAAAACTTCGATATTGGAGGCATCATTCTGTTCCACATTGTATTGATTTTATGCATGTAGAAAAGAATGTTGCTGAGAGCCTCGTGGGAACTTTGCTACATGTTCCAGGAAAGACGAAAGATGGACTTAATGCTCGATTGGATCTGGCTGCGTTCGGGGTAAAACAAGAGTTGTTTGCTATGCAAGGACAAGACAGTACAACACTACCTCCAGCAGGTTACACATTAACTAATGCTGAAAAAGACATTTTTTGTGAAACATTACAGAACATCAGGGTACCACAAGGCTATTGTTCAAATTTCTCTAGTTTGGTCAGCCTAAAGGATAGGAAGCTCATTGGCCTAAAATCGCATGACTATCACATGCTAATGCAAGATTTCCTGCCCATTGCAATATGTTCAATCATGCACCCACCCACACGATATGCCATTATCAGGTTTTGCTTTTTCTTTAAATCGATATGTAAGAAAGAAATAATATCGCAAGAACTAGATAAGATGCAAACTGAACTGGTAGTGACACTTTGCCTACTCGAGAAGTTCTTTCCCACGTCGTTTTTTGATATTATGATACACTTGACTGTGCACCTAACTAGGGAGGTAAAATTATGTGGTCCAATATGCTTTCGGTGGATGTATCCATTCAAAAGATGTATGAAGGTTATTAAAGGACATGTGAGAAACAGGAATAGACCAGAGGGATGCATTGCTGAGGAGACTATTGCGGAAGAAACAATAGAGTTTTTTAGCGAATATCATAAATCCATGAAAACTATTGGTATCCCGCATGATAAACATGAAACTGATGAAAATGAGGAAGGAAACCCATTGTCAGCTAGCAAATCAAGTGAATTTTCTGCAGAACTCTTTCAGAAAGCACATTTGTATGTATTACAGAATACAGATGAAATTGTACCGTATATCGAGTAAGTGTTACTTAACACATGTCTATTTCTTTACTTAAAATGATCTACGCAATATGATTATCAAACACATTGTTTCAGGCGACACAAGCAAGTTTTGAAAAGAGAAAACCCGGGTATGCGAATAGCATTACTTGAGAATGAGCACAATAAATCTTTTGCTAAGTGGTTACACAAAGAGGTACGTAATTAATCTTATGTTATTTATAATTGAGTTTTTATTTTTTATTTTTTTTATTTTTATATTTTTGTGCAAATATGAATGTTTTATTAGTCTTCCCAAAATATACATCATAACAAAATTACTTGTAATGAAATTCAGGTTGAGAGAGAGTTGCAAATCGACAAAGAAAGTGTATCCGAAACTGTAAGGTGGATATCATATGGACCACGCGCTAGCTTAGTGAAATACGATGCATATGACATCAATGGGTATACATTTCGTACGAAATCTCATGAAGGCAAAGTTTACCAGAACAGTGGGGTTAGTGTTGAGGCATTAGATCTGCACATATCTAAAGACGTTGCAACCACAAGGCAAGCCTTTTATTATGGGGTTTTGCAAGAGATATGGGAACTAGATTACCGTTACAGGCAAATTCCTCTTTTCAAATGTGATTGGGTTAATCGCAGAGGTGGTGTGAAACGCGATACTATTCTTGGGTATACGTTGGTTGACCTGAATAATTTAGGCCACAAGGTTTATCCGTTCATCTTAGCCTCACAAGCACGACAAGTGTTTTATGTTCAAGACCAGGTAGATAAAAAATTGTCTATTGTGTTTAAGATACCTCCCAAGAATTACAAAGATAAGTATGACGAAGTCGATGAGGAATTTAGTACCGTCATTCACCAGCACAATGATAACATATTGCCACGTGTGGATCGACGTGACTTGGGTCATGAATCACGAAATGACTACTATCGAACCGACTGTGGAGGTGTTGTTATACGAAAATATAAGTGAACCATTATATGTAATAAGAGCTTGGGAATTGTTGTGTTATGTTAGGGATGTATGTAATATTGCCTTTATGGCTCACTTTCTTAATAAATTTACCTTAAAGATAACCAAAATTGTTTTACCTGTTATTTATGTGTATTTTGTGTGGCCTTTACTAACATTAGTCACACCAAACATGCTTTTGGGGTGTCTTTAATCACATACAACTAACCATAAAGAGACCAAAACTGTGAATAAGTGTGACCATATGATGTTTACAAAGTAGTAATATGTATTTTGTGTGACTATTGATCATCCAATGGCCACATGCATTTTGTTTTTGTGTGGCCTTTGGTAGAATTTAGTCACACAAAGCAAGCTTTTGGGGGTGTATTTAGTCACATACAAGTACACATAAAGTGACCAAAGGTGTGAATAAGTGTGACCATATGATGTTCAAAGTAAAGGAATGTGTATCTTGTGTGGCTATTGATCATCCAATGGCCACATGAATTTCGTTTTTGTGTTGCCTTTCTTAGCATTTAGTCACACAAAGCATGGTTTTGGGAGTTTATTTAGTCATATACAACTAACCATCAAGTGACCAAAAGTGTTAATAAGTGTGACCATATGGTGTTGAAAATGAAGGAATGTATGGTTTGTGTGACTATAGATCATCCAATTGCCACATAAATTTGGTTTTTGTGTGGCCTTTACTAACATTCAGTCACACAAAGCATATTTTTGGGAGTCTATTTAGTCACATACAACTAACCATCAAGTGACCAAAAGTGTTAATAAGTGTGACCATATGGTGTTGAAAGTGAAGGAATGTGTATTTTGTGTGACTGTTGATCATCCACTTGCCACATGAATTTGGTTTTTGTGTGACCTTTACTAACATTTAGTCACACAAACCATGTTCTTGGGAGTGAATTTAGTCACATACAACTAACCATCAAGTGACCAAAAGTGTTAATAAGTGTGACCATATGCTCTTTAAAGTGAAGGAATGTGTATTTTGTGTGACTATTGATCATCCACTTGCCACATGAATTTTGTTTTTGTGTGGCCTTTGGTAACATTTAGTCACACAAAGCATGATTTTGGGAGTGTATTTAGTCACATACAACTAACCATCAAGTGACCAAAAGTGTTAATAAGTGTGACCATATGCTCTTTAAAGTGAAGGAATGTATATTTTGTGTGACTATTGATCATCCACTTGCCACATGAATTTGGTTTTTGTGTGACCTTTACTAACATTTAGTCACACAAACCATGTTCTTGGGAGTGAATTTAGTCACATACAACTAACCATCAAGTGACCAAAAGTGTTAATAAGTGTGACCATATGCTCTTTAAAGTGAAGGAATGTGTATTTTGTGTGACTATTGATCATCCACTTGCCACATGAATTTGGTTTTTGTGTGGCCTTTGGTAACATTTAGTCACACAAAGCATGATTTTGGGAGTAATTTAGTCACACACAACTAACCATCAAGTGACCAAAAGTGTTAATAAGTGTGACCATATGGTGTTGAAAATGAAAGAATGTATGGTTTGTGTGACTATAGATCATCCAATTGCCACATAAATTTGGTTTTTGTGTGGCCTTTACTAACATTTAGTCACACAAAGCATGTTTTTGGGAATGTATTTAGTCACATACAACTAACCATCAAGTGACCAAAAGTGTTAATAAGTGTGACCATATGCTCTTTAAAGTGAAGGAATGTGTATTTTGTGTGACTATTGATCATCCACTTGCCACATGAATTTGGTTTTTGTATGGCCTTTGTTAACATTTAGTCACACAAATCATGTTTTGGCTACACTTAAATAATGTGTGACAAACTGTTTAGTGTGACTATATGTACTGGATTTTGGCTACACTTAAATAATGTGTGACAAACTGTTTTGTGTGACCGTATATGGCATTTGGTCATACTATTAGAAGCAAATGTGACTATAAGTTTAGTGTGACCATATATGGCATCAAGTTTACTTGTATTTGTCACACGTTCCAAAAGCATATGTGACTAAATGATCTGGAACAAAATCACCAGTTACGTTTAGTCACATAAGGGTCGATTGTGTGGCAATAGAGGTCTTATGGTCACACATTTGAAATTCTCATGTGTGACTAATTCGTAAATGCTGTCAATTTTCCTACCTTCAGCCACACAACATTTTCAATGTGTGGCTGTTCCAAATCGAGCATGTGTGACCGTAGGTCGTTTTTGGCCTAGTGGTTGATGTAATTGCATGAAGAGGAAATGGCTAATATGAAAAGTAAGCACAAGAAATAAGAGATTGAGATGATAGAAATTTTTAAACACAAAATTCGCATCTGGTATCACTTGTTTGTCATGTCTGATATTATAGGTTGTAGTAAAATGATATGAACCGGATCGATAATGAGATAGAAGAAAATAACAAGATAAATGGTTTATGTTAATGGGATAAACCGACCCCCCGATGGTTTATATTAATGAGATAAACCGACCCCCCGATATTGATAACCAAATCAATAATTCATATCATTCAACATAATCCGAATTACAATCCTAATGCCCTATTTAAAATAGAGGAATCCTAGACTTACCCTAATACCCTAGCTTTCTCAACAAGAAACATAATAAAAGGAAACTAACTTAATTAATAATAAAGAAATACTAATTAATAATGATAATGGGTCGTATCAATACTCCCGGCCCCCAAAAACACCTTGTCCTCAAGGTGTTGCTTCAAAACTGTCATATTGAGTAATTTCGGGATCCCATGTTCTTCTTTGAGCAGGAACCGGTTCCTGTTGCAATCGAACATTAGTCGAAAGATGTCCAAGACAGATCTTACATCTCAACTTCAATATAATCTGCCATATAAACATCTTATGATGTTTTGCTTGATTTTGCTTGATTTTTCTTCCTAGCGGAACGGAACTTTGCTCAATAAGTGCAACAGCAACATGTGCAACAGCAGCAACAGGTGAAACAACAAAAAACTCGTTCTTGTTAATCATCCCATCTGATTCGAGCACCATAAGAGGCTCATCCAAGTCATCTATTAACTTCTGCCCTAAATCTTTATTTGCTGCCAAAATTGACTCCGTAAAATCAGTTTTCTCCACGGCTAACGTAACCATAAGCTCGTCCAAAATACCACCATCTTCACTACTTTTTCCGGTTGTCATAGGTTTGGTTGAATCCTGGACAAACTGAATTTCTGCCATGCTGTTATTTTGGTTACTGTAATCCCTTGATCTCACCTCCATTAATTCCCGTCTCTCAGCAAGTTTTTCTTTGATCTCCCATATATCCATCTCCATACTTTGCTGCAAAATTGCCATCCGTATTTCAGATCTCACTGTCTCCTTATGGACCTTTTTGTAAGCATCCATACTTGCTCGATGCTCTTCCATTATAGCCCGCCATATGTGAGCCATTGATACCCAACAATAGTGATTCGAATGAACAGTTCTTTTTTATTTTATTTTTTTTTATTTTTTATTTTTTTTTTCTAGAATCAAACAACTCTAATACCAATTGATATGAACCGGATCGATAATCAGATAAAAAGAACAATAAAGATAGAGTAATCGACATTCGAGAGGTCGAATAACTCTCCCAATGGTTTATATTAGTGAGATAAACCGACTCCCCAATTTATTAACAAATCAATACTTAATATTCATTCAACATAACATTACAACCCTAATACCCTATATATAAGAAAAGATACTCTAGGCTTAACTTGGTCTCTAAGAAAATATAATAAAAGGAAACTAAATAAACTAATTAATTAATAATAATAATAAACTATAGAATGCAGGATCGTATCATAAAACTTGTTTGTGACTTGTAAAACTTTGACCCGTTTAGCATTGTATGTCATGCACTTCTTTCGTTGGTGGTTATCTAGATGAACTTGTAGAAAAATTTGAATTGGTGTAGTGCTTGTTGAGTGGTTATTTATGCGCATAATCTCTTCCTGTGTGCATTCTGTCACTCATTTTATTTACTTTGCAACATACTAATGCAAATTTGGTTAGCTGAGATTTAGGCATTTATATGTGACTTTGGTTAGCTACTTAGCTGTAAAGATTCCAATCCATAACTTGTTTGCTTAAAGTAGTAAAGCATAGCGGTGGTAGTTTCATAAATGAGCCCGCGGAGTTAACCTGATCTTTGGACTGTCCATTTTTGGACAGTACGCTCGTGCTTACAGGTACGTTTCTTCTGAATTTGAACCGTTGCTTCAAGAATCAGGCATTAAAGACGAACCTTATTGTTGTTTTTACCGTTATTATAATCTACAATAGTGCTTTTTGTAATTATACACAAATTACACATGTAGATCTTATTGCAATAGATTTCAAAATCCATCCTTGATATAACTTGATTGAGCGAATGGCAAGCTCTTTTTTTGGGGAGTAATCTATTTGCCCTTGTTTGCATCGTTTTTCTCAGCCCTCCCACTCACAATATCCCTTCATACTCCGCCTATATTTTGTTGCCTCCCTCGACCGGCTGATTCTGCTCCCTCTATTGATCTAATACCTTCTACATCTGTATAGAACCCAGATTTGGTAATCATGATACAAAAGATAGGTACACAAAGGTTTTGAGACGCCACTTCTGGGTAAAGTATCCTGAAAGGGTTCTGGCTCTCCAGCAAAGATGAGACATTGTATTGGTTGAAGAACTAGTTGTACTTGGGCTGGGCCAACTTGATTGTAATTCAAATGAGCCGAATATTTATTAGTAACACAAAAATCCAAAAGATCATGTTTAAAGCAAAAAATAATAATAAAATGTGTCATTGGTTAATCTTGGTTAGTCTCCATACGTATACTACAAAGACTTAACCATCGAAGAAACCAAAACAAAACATCCGGAAATGGAAAAAAACGTTTATCACAGTTCGGTTTAGGTTTTTAATTTTAGGAGGAATTGCATATGTATCCGCCTAAAAGTTACTGTAATAATTGCATATTTATCATTCATTTATGTCTACCTAAACCAAACCATGTATAACATACACATATATTTTCGAATAACCACTTATTTAGAGTATTCGCATGTCCGATTACCCGACAATTACATAAAAATAGTGAAATAAATAAATTTCCTGATATGAAAAGTAACTTTTATCTACCACTACATTTTTAGTTAAAACTTAAAAAATAAAAACTTAACATTAATGGCACCAACCATTTAACACACAAATTACACCATCAAAAACACACACAAACGCACACAATTATCTTTCACAAAACCCCCTAAGAATCAGCCACCATTCTCAATAATCTGATCTCGTTGATTTTCAAAGCTTGGAACAAAGCTTGCTTTGTGGGTCATTTGTGTGTTGCACACCAGCTGTACGTTTGATAAAAGGGTTTTGGTTCATTTGTGTTTACAACAGCTGTTTAAGATGAAAAAGGGTTTCGCAAGTGGTTAGTTAAGCTGTTTAGTTGGCCTTTTTTTCATTCATTTTGTGCTTTTTTTAATATTATTATTAGTGTTTACTTTATAGTGTTAATTAGTTAGTTGAATTTTGAAACCTTAAACCAAACCAAACCTTAATGGCACCCACCAAATGTAAGCTCGAAAAAACCAACGTGGTGGAGGAAGTGTTAGACACTGTTATACCTTATATATGCAATGTTGAGGACCGAAACTCTGTTTCTTTAGTTTCTAGTAAGTTTTGTGAGATTGATGGCATTACACGTAAGCGTGTAACTGTCCACACACTTTTCTCCAACCCTTCTCGCTTAAATAAGAGATTCCCTTTCATCGAGTCATTAACACTGAAAGGTCCTCCATATCATTTCATTAATACAAATAATTATGCTATCCGATTCACCACATGGATTGAACAGTTAGCTCTTGAGTTTAGGTGTTTGAAAGAACTTCATATCCGAGGTCTGGTTGTTCATGATGAAGATCTCGAGAAATTGGCGAGAACTCGTGGTAAGGATTTAAGGAGCTTGACGATTAAGAGGTGTACAGGGTTTTCGACAGATGGATTAAGGCATGTCTCTAAGTATTGTAACCAATTAAGAACTTTGTGTTTGAAAGATTCTAATTATCATATTGATGTGAAAGATGGGATTTGGTTTCATAAATTGGCATTGAATAGCACGGTTTTGGAAAGGTTACATGTCAAGAATACGGATACTGTTAATGCAGAAGATCTTACACTTCTTGCTAAAAACTGTTATAACTCATTAATATCGTTGGATATTGAAGGGTGCTATCTAAGTAAACTAGGAGATGCCTTTAGATATGCTGTTAGGTTGGAACATTTTGGTGGTGGATATATATGTGATGAGGAAAGTGAGCTTGTTGGTTTCCAGTTTCCCCCGAATATACGTTCTTTAAGTACAATGGAATTGCCCATAACTCAATATTCGAGCATACTCCCTTTACTGAATCAGATAAGGAAATTGAAACTTGTATTTGTAGATTTGGATGAAGATCGCCAGTGTTTATTGTTTAAAAGTTGTCCCAATTTGGAAGTTCTATATACCTTGGATGACTGTGGAGACAAGGGATTGCAAGTTATTGGTCAATTTTGCAAGAAATTGCGCAAACTTACCCATTTTGGGCGTGTGACCCATGTGGGAATGATTGCTCTGGTAAAAGGATGTACTAATTTGGAGCATTTAAAGGTTAGCATTAGAAATGTTTCAAATGAAGTTCTCGAGTGTGTAGGAACTCATTTAAAGAATCTGCGTGATTTCCGTATATGGTTGACTAGGGAAGATGGTATATCAGATTTACCGCTAGACAATGGGGTTAGAGCTATGCTAATGGGTTGCAACAAACTCGAAAGGCTAGATATCAGTCTCTGGCATGAAGGATTAACGGACGTCGGTTTGGAATATATCGGGAAGTATGGTTCTAATTTGCGGTCTCTATCTCTTTCTCATATAGGAAAGTCTAATGCAGGACTTGTGAAGTTATCAAAAGGGTGCCCAAAATTAAGCAAACTGAGACTGGAAGGTTGTTCCTTTTGCGTGCAAGTTGTTACCCGTTCTGTGTTTAATATACCTTCTCTAAGGTATGTTGGGTTTAAAAATAGTGAGCGCATTGCTTTGGCACTCACTCGTCCAGAGTTTCAACTTTGAAACATTGGTATGTATGTTCTTTGTCATTTACTTAAAAATTTATTGTTTTTTCCCGGTTAATAAGGGTGTCGATCTTGCTCTGGGAGTTTTTGTAGTCTTGGAATATCGTGATTGTGAAATTCTATCAATGGCCTGCTTTCTATCATTTGTTTAGCACAAGTTAGATTTTTTATGAGTATTCTATTAGACCAAATAAGGGGGTTTTATATATCTCATGAGCCAAGACATATCCACAGTGAGACCATGTATAAACTGAATGCTCCATCCCATATTTAAATAAATCTGGCAACTTGTGACCAATTCTGCAGCCGAGAGGTGATAAATTTATGCATACAGGCAATGAATCAAAAAGTGGATAAAGTTTAAGTAATTGATTCCATACATTAACGAAGACGGCCTTAAAGTTTTAGAACTGCATGCGCTTCATTTTATGATATACAAGTCTGAACTTGTGTAACTGTCTATGGAGGTCTAGGTACGAATTTTTTCAACAAGTTACGGCAGCTGCCAAAAGATACAAACTCATGTATATCTTAATTTCTTCTCTTTCAAAGGATCATGTGTGCTGGCATGGAACAATTACTGGAAATCTGCACTACTTGAGCTTAGTTGCAACACCATACTGGCTGATGGTGATTGCATAGTCATCCACATGTAGAGTGCAGTACTGCAGTGGATATATAACATATATGTAAACCAAAAGCTAATGTAGTGAGAAGACCCGGGAAATTATAGTCTGAAATTATTAGTAAACGTAAATGGCAGATATGAGCTGTTTACATGCCAAGGCACTTCATAAATTTGTTAATATTTATAAGAGAAAAATAAATTTGTCAGTTTGTACATGTCAATTTTATGCCACTTTTCTTACTATCACCCTCTGAATTTGTTAATCTTTGTCAACTCATATAGGAAGGATCAAGTTGAAAAGGAATTCTCCAACAAGAGATGAATTTTATGAAGAAAGATAGAAGTTGATGTAATTGCATGAAGAGGAAATGGCTAATATGAAGAGTAAGCACCAGAAATAAGAGATTGAGATGATAGAAATGTTTAAACACAAAATTCGCATCGGGTATGACTTGTTTGTCAAGTCTGATATTAGCTTATTTCACTATAGGTTGTAGTAAAACATGTTTGTGACTTGTAAAACTTTGACGCGTTTAGCATTGTATGTCATGCACTTCTTCTTTCGTTGGTGGTTATCTAGATGAACTTGCAGACATATTTGAATTGGTGTAGTGCTTGTTGAGTGGTTATGTGTACTACCGTTCTTATGCGCATAATCACTTCCTGTGTTCGTTCTGTCACTCATTTTATTTACCTTGCAACATACTAATGCAAATTTGGTTAGCTGATAATTAGGCATTTATATGTGACTTTGGTTAGCTGTAAAGATTCCAATCCGTAACTTGTTTGCTATAAAGTAGTAAAGCATAGCGGTGGTAGTTTCATAAATGAGCCCCCTGGAGTTAACCTGATCTTTGGACTGTCCATTTTTTGACAATACGCTCGTGCTTACAGGTACGTTTCTTCTGAATTTGAACCGTTGCTTCAAGAATCAGGCATTAAAGACAAACCTTATTGTCGTTTTTACCGTTATTATATTCTACAATAGTTCTTTTTATGATTATACACAAATTACACAGGTAGGTCTTATTGCAATATATTTCAAAATCCATCCTTGATATAACTTGGTTGAGCGAATGCCAAGCTCTTTTATTGGGGAGAACTCTATTTTCCCTTGTTGCGTCATTTTTCTCAGCCCTCCCACTCACAATATCCCTTCATACTCTGCCTATATTTTGTTGCATCCCTCGACTGGCTGCCTTTCCAGTGATTCTTTTCCCTCTCTTGATCTAATACCTTCTATATCTCTATAAGACCCAGATTTGGTGATCATGAAAAAGGGTTTCGCAAGAGGTTAGTTAAGCTGTTTAGTTGGCCTTTTTTTTTCATTCATTTTGGTCATTTTTTAAAGATTACTATTAGTGTTTAGTGTTAAGTGTTAGTTAGTTAGTTGAATTTTGAAACCTTAAACCAAACCAAACCTTAATGGCACCCACCAAACCTAAGCTCGAAAAAACCAATGTGGTGGAGGAAGTGTTAAGACTTAGTTATACCTTATATACGCAATGTTGAGAACCAAGATTAACCAATTACACATTTTAATTAGAGTTACTTTCATAAAACGTCACTGTGGTTTGTCGGGTTTAATAATAAAAGTTTCATAGCAAAGATTCGTCATTAAGGTTCATAGTAAAAAGAATCATATGAAGATTCGTCATTAAGGTTCATCAATGTCGACAACAGGGCAATATCACCGGTTCATATGACCCAAGTGTACTATCGGGTTGTTCGGTTAGTTTGGTTTCATTCAATTTGAAAATAATAATCATGAATATTTTAAAAATAATATTCAAATTATAACCATTTATAAAGATGGGCGTGATTTTTTTGAAATTCACGGGTTGAAAAGGTTAAACGGGTTAAGGGTTGACACAGTAAACCCTTTTTTTTATACAACAGTTGCCACATTAAGAAAAAAAGCTTAAACGTGTTGTCAGGTCGACCCAATTAATTTATTCACAACCCGAACCTACCCTGATTAATAAATGGGTTAGATGGGTCGACCCAAACCCGACCCGAAATATATTTATACTCAACACCGACTTACTAGTTCCTCTCTTTTTACAAATGCTTCAAACTGAAACTGAATTGGTTAAACTTTGAGTCATCCCAATTAAAATAATAAGCATCTACATTATGGGAACGCGTAATTTTTTCTCGACCTTTGATTTTCTGCAATCTCTTCAGTTCTCATCATTACGTGTTTTGATTATTTCGGCTCTCATTAATAGTCTTAATTTTTTCAGTTCATGCATCTACGCTTTATATATATGCTTGGTTTTATTTTTATTTTTTCAGTTCATCCATAACTTTTTCCCGATCATAACTTTTTCACTACTAACCCTAATTGAAAATGTCTGAAACGCCGTACTTGGATGAACTGAAACAACTTTCTGGGTCCGAAAAGATTCATGAATGTTTTATTTTTCTGAATATTCAGGAGATACCTTCCAATGAGGTGAACATGAGGAATGTTGCGGCCGTCAGAGACGACATGAGAATGCAAGTGGATAAGAGGACACAAAGAATGATGGAGGTTTTTCGGTTGAATACTGATGAAGAAATGGCAACAGAGGATGTTTATGATTCTATGCATGAATTCCAGCTAATTGAGAGGCGTTTGGTTGAATCCCTTGCTAGTGTGGTTGCTGACTTTCAGAGGTTGATCTCCTTGAAGAAGGAGACCATTGAGATTCTGGAGAAGTATGAGCATGAATGAAGGTAGTGGTTGGGTTTTTTGTGGTTTTTGTGTCTGATGGTGTCATGTTGTTGGGTTATTTTGATGAAAAGTTGTTATGTATTTATGTTCATGGTGATGTTTTGTGAACAATGTTTTATGAACAATGGTTTCTGGGTACTTATGATGGTTATTATTTTAATAGTATGTGGATATTTATGTTTAATGGCCGTTTGTTTTGTTATGTGCTTTGATTATAATCTGTATGTGCTTGTTAGTTGTTATTGTTAAATGTTGGGTGCTTGTGTTTATATGTGTTTAATTTAGCCTAGTTGAAGGTTATGTATCAGTATTATGATTTAGATTGATCATTTGCCTTTTAAATTTGTTAAATCAGTGGAGTATTAAAGAATCTATGTTTTAAAGTAGTGTTTGGTTAGGTCTGTGTAGTGAGTATTAGTTGAACTCAGTGACTAAGGCATGTTCATACAACTTTCTTAACAGCTAATAATTCAGAAACAAACAAGGTTTTAGTGGATAGAACCTTTAAAGTCAAAAATCACCAAGATATTGGCCTAAAATCTGTCTGTGTGGAAATTAGTGTGGCATAAGCTTCAAATCATCTCACAAGTAGTTGTTCTAGCATAAATTAGTCTTAATATAGCTTAAGTCACGTTAATCAATCAGTAAATTCGGATCAAATCTGACAAAAGTCAACCTAAGTTCATAATTTCAAAAAGTCAAAAACATTGTTGTTTCAGAAATCCAAAAATAGGGAGATTTATTTAGATTTTTGTATTTGGATTGGGAACCTGAGCTTTTCACAAGTCATAGTCAGCTCATCTTTAAAAATCTGTGTCCAGCTTATTTTTAGGATTTTTATTGTAGCTTGTGCAAATGCTTCTTTAAGCTTGCAGGGCAAGTACTTGTCCTGTGCACAGGAAATTGACCATTTTCAATAGACCATAGATTGTTCAATAGTGGGCCCCATAGTGTGATTATTGGCTTTTTGGAAAGCCAATCAGCTGATCTTTGTAGTTCATAGCTTATTTTGCACTTTCTAGCTTATCTAATAGGGCTGCAAGTAGCTTTTAGTTTGTCCCATTTGACTGTGTACACTGGGTGGTCAGTGTGTACTTGGTTTTAAGCCAAAGTTCATAAGCTGTTATCTGGCTTATCTGTGAACCCCAGTACATAACCTTGGGCTTTTTAGGGAGCCTTCAAGTTCAGCTTATTGGATTAGTGCTTATTTTGGACTCTAGCCATTTTGCACTTAGCTTATTTGACTCATACTTGTGACCTGTCTCAAAACATACACTGAGTGACTCAGAGTTTGCTGACAGGTTCCAAGCACCACCCAGTGCTTATTTGTGTCCTTTGCTTGTTTCAAGTTGTTTATCATCTGTTTTTGCTCATTTGCTCATTTCATAGCTTTTTCAAAAGTGCATAAGTCCTAATAAGCTATTAAGTCAACTGTTAAGCACAAGGGGGTGCACATATCTTATTAATAAGTTATTTCAAAAGTGGTTTCATAAAATTTACTTATTTTTAGCTTTTTAGAAACCTCAATAATTCACCTTTTCATATCAAGTGTTGCTTAACAAAAGCATCTGTAAAGCTTATTGTAGCTTATTTATAGCTACAGCTTATTTAGCTTAAGGTAGGTACAACTCATGTAGTTACAGCTTATTTAGCTTATTGTAGCTTATTTGTAGCTTAATGCCTTTTATAAATCCATTTTGGCTTAACAAAAGCATCTGTAAAGCTAATAGTAATAAAAAAGTGTTATAACAAAAGTTACTTATAATTAGTAATAAAAAAGTTTTGTAAAAAGAAAATCAAAGAAATTAAAATAAATGGAAAAATTGCAAAATTGGGGTTCGAACCTGGGACCTCAAGCATACATGTACAATACCACAACCCCCTTCCAATTGCTCTGGGGCACCAGTTCCGTTTGTTATTGCATAATCTATATACTTAATATAGTCCTTGTTCCTTTTAGCTTATTTTTGCAATTTAGCTTATTTAAATGCTTATCCGTACCATTTTCCCCCTCCTCATATTTTTCCTTGGTTCCTTGTAACTTGTAGCATTCCTAGTAATTTTCCCATAATTTTTACACTTCAATAGGTAATTTTTAGAGTTAATTTTAATTAAATTAGTTTAAATTAAAAAGCAAAAAATATATTAGTTTTACTGTTTAATTTTTATGCTAGATAATTTTTTATAATTTTTTTACCTTTTATAAGTTTTCAAGCTTATGTAAAAATTACTTTTGCAATTTTGACTTTTAATTTCTAATTTTTTATATTTAAATTAGTTTATCTAGCTTTGACATAATAATTAGGCAATTCATTAAGAAATACCTTAAAAATAAATTGTAAAAGTATTTCTAATTTTAATATCCAAATCCACATCATTCCACCATCCAAAATTGCCAACAGGACTCACCATCATCATCAAGACCAGGTAATACCTCATAATTGAAACCCTAATCATTTTTGCTAAATTTTTATGAAACAACATATGTGGTTAATTGAATTAGGCTCCCTTTCTTTTTGTTGAAATTATATGTGGTTTTCTGTGGTTAATTGAATTAGGTTTAAGATGGATACGAGTTGGATGTCTTTACCTAGATTTACCATTGAATATAAAAAAGGTCTTGACGACTTTCTTGATCATATATTCTATAATGAGGGTAAAAATGGACAGATTTCATGTCCATGTATTGATTGTGGTAATCAGATATGGGTAAATCGGACGGAGGCTACAACACATCTGGTATGTGTAGGGTTTATGAAAGGTTATACAATTCCACCTTTCAGTTCCAAATCAAGTGATGCTCCAATGTTGGATGCTGAAGATGACATGCAAGGGTTGCTGAATGATGCCTTCCATCGGTTTGGTGATGACACACTAACCGATGACATGGGAACACAAACTGAAAATATGAGTATGCCAAACCTAAAGGCGAAAAAATTTTATAAAGTGTTGGGAGAGGCAAAGAAACCACTATATCCTGGGTGTAAGTTATCAGTTCTTTCTTTTATCATTAGACTATTTCATGGTAAGTGTGTTGGGAAATGTAGTGATAATGGTTTCAGCAAGATGCTAGATACAATGAGGGAAGCCTTCCCCGATGCTTGTATACCAAACTCATTGTATGAACTAAGGAAGATAATTCGAGAGTTGGGACTTAGTTATGATAAAATTGATGCATATCCTAATGATTGTATGCTGTACTGGAAAGAAAACATTAATAAAACAGAATGTGATATATGCCATACGTCAAGTTATAAAGCAAGTGAAGATGATTGTGTAGATGAGTCCACCACAAGTGATACACGTAAGAAGATTGGAGCAAAGGTGTTGCGTCATTTTCCGCTCATACCACGATTGCAAATGTTATTTATGTCATCTAAAATAGCCGCCTCCATGAGATGGCATGAAGAGAGTCGCACGAAAGATGGTTACTTGAGACATCCTGCAGATTCCCCGGCATGGAAAGCATTTGATTTTAAATATGATAAGTTTTCCAAAGAATCTTGTAATGTCAGGCTTGGTTTAGCGAGTGATGGGTTTAACCCTTTTGGAACAATGAGTGTTTCTCATAGTACATGGCCTGTTGTTTTGATGCCATATAATCTACCTCCTTGGATGTGCATGCAGAAACCTTATTTCTTTCTAATGTTACTTATACCTGGCCCATCTGCTCCTGGGAATAATATAGATGTCTATATGGAACCGTTAGTTGCTGAGCTACAGGAGTTGTGGGATCGTAAAGGAGTAGACACTTATGATGCATCAACAAAAAGTAACTTTCGGATGCGTGCTTGTTTGTTATGAACGATCAGTGACTTTCCTGCTTATGCAAATTTATCCGGATGGAGCACAAAAGGTAAACTTGCATGTCCTAACTGCCATAAACATACAAAATCAACACGCTTGACTCATGGTAAAAAACAATGTTTTATGGGACATCGTCGATATTTGCCTACTGAACATGCTTTTAGAATAGATACAAACTCTTTTGATGGCACAGAAGAACTAGACAGTCAACCCCGTGGCTTAAGAGGACAAGAAGTACTTGATGAGTTAGATGGTTTTGAAGTTAAATTTGGAAAACTTGTGAAGAGCAACCCAAATTTACCTTTTAATTGGAAGAAGAAAAGTTTTTTTTTTTGAGTTACCGTACTGGAAAGATAACTTGCTACGCCATAATCTAGATGTAATGCATATTGAGAAGAATGTTTGTGACAGTGTCCTTGGAACGCTAATGAATCTAGATGGGAAGACCAAGGATCATATAAAAGCACGCCTAGATTTACAAGAAATGGGCATTAGACCTGAACTTCAACCTATAGTTCAAGATAACAACAAAGTTTATTTGCCACCTGCTTGTTTCTCAATGGATAAAAAAGAGAAAGATATTTTTTGTCGTGTGCTTAAGAAGGTGAAAGTTCCAGATGGTTATGCAGCTAATATCTCAAGATGCGTAGAGTTAAAACCTCCAAAACTGTTTGGACTTAAAAGTCATGATTGCCATATTTTGATGCAGCAGTTGCTTCCCATTGCCTTGCGAAATGTGTTGCCTAAGCACGTGCGCTATACTGTGATGAAGCTATGTCGTTACTATAAACAATTATGCGCAAAGGTTCTTAATCCAAATGATTTGGTTCAAATGGAAACCGAGATTGGAAAAATACTTTGTGATTTAGAAAGGATTTTTCCGCCATCATTCTTTGATGTCATGGTTCATCTTTCGGTTCATCTTGCTTCAGAGGAAAGATTAGGAGGGACAGTACATTACCGTTGGATGTATCCAATCGAGAGGTGCACATTACTATTTTAGTAAATACCTTTATTAACAAATATTATTGAATCTAAAATTATTGGTTTTGATATCTCAGGTATTTAGCTACATTAAAATCTTACGTGCGAAACAGGAATAACCCGGAGGGTTCCATTGCAGAAGGATATCTAGCTGAAGAGTGTGTGTCCTTTTGTTCATTGTACTTATCCAGTGATGTTGAGACCGTACATAATAAGACAAGTCGAAATAATGATGACGATGGTTATGAGGATGTTTTACCTATCTTTTCTATGGCGGGTCGACCGATTGGTGCTACTAAGGTAGAAATGATGGAACTTGACATTTTGGCTAAAGCACATTCATATGTGTTGTTCAATTGTAGTGAAGTTGATGAATTTCGAACGTAAGTAATTATATTACTTGTGAGTTTCATAAATTATATTATACAATTAATAGTTGTCGTTGTTATCTTCATTATCATCTGTTAACACTGCAGTGAACATCTGGCGTTGGTTCATCATCAAAATCGGAGAAAACGTAAGCGTGACATTCAACGTTTACATAGTGAGACTTTTGAGTCGTGGTTTCAAGATCATGTAAGGCATATACACAGGTTTATTACTTTTGCAAAATAATTATAATGACATAGCATTTTCGACCTACTAATAACAAAACAATTAACACATCTTGCCTTATTTCAGGTTGAGGAGCTACATGCTAGAGGGGATCACAGAATCACAGAAAGTCTAAGGTGCTTGGCAAGTGGTCCATCTGAGTATGTGAAAAAATATAAGGGATTTATCATAAATGGTTTCCGATTTCACACAAAAGATGTAGAACATAATAGGAAAACACAGAATAGTGGGGTTAATCTTCAGGCCATGACAAACAGTTACTCGAGTGCTACAGATAACAATCCTATCGCGGGAGATGTAATTTACTACGGGGTTTTGAATGATATAATTGAGTTGGAGTATGGTATTGACAAGAAAGTAGTTTTGTTCGATTTTGATTGGATTTTGAATGGTTCAAGGAAAAAAGAAGATGACAACGGGTTTACTCTATTGAATTTTGAAGGATTGAATGCTCATAACGAGCCTTTTATAATAGCTTCTCAAGCACATCAAGTATTTTACGTTGCAGATAGTGTTGACAAAGGATGGCAAGTTGTGATCAAGACAGCGCCCAGACATGTTTATGACATGGATGAACAAACAAGTCTTGATGACGTGGAAACACATTTGCAGGGTGACTCATTTATGTGTCCTCAACATGACGAAACAATGGATATTGAGTTGGTTAGAGGTGGTTTCGATGGAACCGTTGTGGCCAACAATGACTTAGTTATTGCCGATGAAGAAGATCTAGTTGAAGAAGCTTAATGATTTCAATTAGCTAAATAGTAATAGTCCCTGTTTTTATGTAAAATTAGTTGTTAAGAATCAATGACAATCCTCATTACTGTTTGTATTACTCTTTCTTATACATTTCTTATTTAAATTTAGGTAATTTTAACTTTTTAGCTTCTTGTTATTTATATTTTCACTTTGAGATCTCAAACCAACCCTGCTTAAGGGGTGTTTGGCTCAAATGGGTCAAACGGGTCAATATGGCTTATCACTGTTTGGCTCAAATGCCCATATTAAGAGCTTAATTTCTGCTTATTCACTGTTGTTTCTCTTCTGTTTTTTGTTTCCTTTAGTAGCCCTGCACTCAGTCATTTTTGTTTTTGAATCAAGCCTAGTTTATTTTGTGAGTGCAATTCTGGCTTACTATATTACAGCAATAATGCACCAAATTAACCATTATCATTGATATATAAGGACACTACAAAGACAGCTAACCCATACATAACTTCCAAAAGATTGAGACATATAACAATACAAAGACAGATAACACATTATCCTGATGGTTTTTTGACTCCAAATGTCTTCTTTTTTATTGCATCCCAAGTAACATTGTTAGAAAGACCTAACACTTGTATCCTTTTACCAGGAACTTGTTCAACTTGTTCAACATTTTTGCCTTATGACTTCTTGCCTTTTGACTTTTTGGCTTCTGACTTTGTTAATCCTTTGAATTTCCAATTTGGTGGAAAGTAACCAGCCCAAGATGATTTTGAGCTTAACTCATCTTCACAGCTTGACATAGGTGATGATTTTGAGCTTCAAATGTTTATCACTTCTGCAACAAAATAATACTCATTTAGATCTTGAAATGCTAGGAACAAGGCATTCTAGTCTATATTCTAATACAACCTAATACTATCAGAAACAATTGCATACTAGTAACAGAGTATGACTATCATAACATGCTATTAACTACTCATTCTCTGCAACTTCAATTCCCATTTACCTTCAACTTTTTTGATAACAACTATAAATGCATCCATTACTATCTCAGCAAACATCAACAACTGTAAATGCATCCACACATATATCCCATAACAAGCATTTCATTAAACAAAAGGTCATTACATCAAACCTACATAACAAGCATTTCATTACACAATTTGTGACAACATAACAGCAATAACCAAACACAAAACAACAACAATTTTCTTAAAAAAAACCACACTAGACTTTCTTTCTTTCAACTCCAATTGCAGCAGAAACATTTCCTTCTCCATAGTTGATTTTTGAAACTCAATCTCCCTTTCCAAATCTCTTATTTTTCCATACTTGTCTTCTTTCAAACGTTTTTCCTTTTGAATCAAATTAAAAACCTCTTGTTTGTAATAGTCATTAGGCAACTCAGGATCTAGCCAGTAAAATGTCTTACATTTTGAACCCTATATGGTACAAACAACAAACATCACTAATATCAACGCATCCAAGAAAACGCATTATAATACTCAACGCATCCAAGAAAACGCCTTAAAGGGAAATCAATTGTCCGCGAAGTCTGCCTAATTACTGGTTGATCATGTTCACAATGTGTTGGTGGTGGTGGCCGATTACTTCTATTTGAGGAGGAAGACATTTTATGGTTGTATTTATTTAGGGTTTATAATTGGGGGAAAATAATGGGGGAAGTATTATTATAATAAGGATGTAGTGGAAACTAATGTTTAAATAAAACTTTTGTGCATAAGCGTTTCATAAAACTGATCTTTTACGACTCAAATATCAAGTGTCCTATTATGGTGTATCAAGTTTTGATACCTAAGTATCAAGTGTCATACTAACTAATGTTTAAAAAAAACTTTTGTAAAAAAGCGTTCTAAAAAACTGATGTTTTATGACTCAAATAAAGAAGTGTTCTATTATGGTGTAGGATAATAAAACCACAACAAATAAGCATACTATAAAGGTTAATGTTAAAAGACTCAGGTGTCAAGGGTCCTGTTAATTTTTGTTCAAATAAAACTTTTGCAATTAAGTGTTCTATAAAACTGAATAAGCATTATAAAAAGCGGATGTTTTACGACTCTAAAAAGATGTGCCATATTGTGGTGTATCATAAACAAACCATTATGAATAACCGTTCTATAAAGGTTAACGTTATAAGACGCTATTGTCAAGGGTCCTATTCACTTTTCTTATAAAAAAAACGTTTGCGAATAAGTGTTCCATAAAACCGATGTTTTAGGACTCAAATATAAAGTGTCCTATGATGGTGTATCAATCTATGGGACCAAAGTGTCAACTGTCATATTAAGTTATGTTTTAATAATACGTTTGCGAATAAGCGTTTTAAATAATTAATGTTTTATGACTTATATATCAACTGTCCTATTATGGTGTATTGTAATAAAACCATAATTAATATGCATCCTTTAAGGGTCCTACTAAGTTTTGTTATAATAAAACTTTTTCAAATAATCGTTTTAAAAAAATGATGTTATAAAACCATTGTACATAAGCGTCCTATAAAGGTTAACGTTATAATACCCACGTGTCAAAGGTCCTATTAAATTTTGGTATAATATAACTTTTTGTGAATAAGCGTTTTAACTAACTGACGTATTACGACTCAAAACTCAAGTGTCCTATTATGGTTTATTATAATACAACCATAATGAATAAACGTCTTATAAAGGTAATTTATTAGGATCCATATTTTAAGTGTCCTATTAAGTTATATGATAATAGGACCCCAAATCATCAACCATCCTATTATATACCTTTTTAGGACATCGCCTAAGTAGCAAATATTTAATAAGGACCCTAAACGCTCATATGTCCTATTAAACAGTTTTTTAGGACTCCATTATCATACCGTCCCACACAAAGGGTCCTAAAAAGCCACTTTTGTTGTAGTGGCAGGTTTAGTTCTGTGGTTTCAGAGGATCAAGAAAGTAATTGGGTTAATGGCATATAATAGCAACGAACTTTTTCATTTGTCTCATTATCAGATACGAACCCAAAAAATTACCATTATCAGATACGAACTTTCAAATTTTGTTTTATCAATGTAAAAATCTCATTTCGTTGCGTACGATAATGAAAAAAAATTTCAAAGTTGGATGGTTGTTGTGGTATTTTTTTAAAGTTCGTATCTGATAATGAAAAAAAATTTGAAAGTTTGATGGGTATTGTTGTAATTTTTTTGGTTCGTATCTGATAATGGGACAAATGAAAAAGTTTGTTGCTATTATATGCCATTAACCCAAAGTAATTCACTCAAAGTTTAACATCAAACCTTAAACCAAACCAAACTTTAATGGCACCCACTAAACGTCACAAGCCCGAAGAAACCAAAGTAGGGGAGGAAGTTTTAGACTTAGTTATATCTTATATACAAAACATTGAGGACCGAAACTCTGTTTCGTTAGTTTCCCGGAAGCTTTATGAAATTGATGGCATTATGTGTAAGCGCCTAACTGTCCACACTCATTACTACCCAAATCCGTCCCGTTTAATTAAAAGATTCCCTTTCTTGGAGACGTTAACACTTAAAGGGCCCCCGTCAGCTCATTTTAATGCTATGCGAATCAGCCCATGGATTGAACAACTAGCTCTCAACTTTAAGTATTTGAAAGAACTTCATATCCGTCACCTGGTTGTTCTTGATGACGATCTCGAAACATTGGCGACAACACGTGGTAAGGATTTAAGGAGTTTGAAGATTAAGAAGTGTACAGGGTTTTCGTCATATGGATTGATGCATGTCTCCAAGTATTGTAACCAACTGAGAACTTTTTGTTTGGGATTTTGTTATATTAATGTGAAAGGGATTTGGTTACATCAATTGGCATTGAATAGCACAGTTTTGGAAAAGTTCCATTTTAAGGATTCAGATATTTCTGATGAAGAACCTCTTACAATTCTTGTAAAAAACTATTGTAACTCATTAGTATCATTGAAGATTGGAGATTGCTATCTAAGTAAACTAGTATATGCCTTTAGATATACTGTTAGGTTGGAACATTTTTCTGGAGATAATTGTGACGACGAGAGTGAGCTTGTTGGTTTCCAGTTTCCCCCAAATATGCGTTCATTAAGTGTAGAGGATTTGCGATATTCAATTGTACTCCCTTTTGTGAATCATATAAGGAAATTGAAACTTGTATATTTAGATATGGATGAAAAGTGCCAATATTTATTGTTTAAGAGTTGTCCTAATTTGGAAGTTCTATATACCCCGGATGAATGTGGAGATAGGGGATTGCAAGTTGTTGGTCAGTTTTGCAAGAAATTGCCCAAACTTACCCATGATGGGCTTGTGACCCACGTGGGATTGATTGGTGTGGCAAAATGATGTACTAATTTGGAGTCTTTAAATGTTATCCTTAGAGATATTTCAAATGAAGCTCTCAAGTGTGTAGGAACTCATTTAAAGAATTTGCGTGATTTCCGTATATGGTTGGGTAACCAAGACGGTACAAGAAATTTACCGCCAAACAATGGGGTTAGAGCTATGCCAATGGGTTGCATCAAACTTGAAAGGCTATATATCAGTTTTTGCCATGGAGGATTGACGGATGTGGGTTTGGATTATATCGGGAAGTATGGTGCTAATTTGCGGTCTGTATCTCTTAATTATATAGGAGTGTCTAATGCAGGACTTTTGAAGTTATCAGAAGGGTGTCCAAGATTAAGAAAGTTGATATTAAGGGGTTGTCCGCTTAGCAAACAAGTTGTTGCCAACTGTGTGTTTAATATACCTTCTCTAAGGTATGTTTGGGTTTACAACCTTAATGATTGGGCACTCACTCGTCCAGGGTTTCAACTTTGAAACATTGGTATGTGTGTTCTTCGTCATTTACTTGTAAATTATTGTTATTTACCTATTAATTTTTATAACAGTGTCTTATTTTGGGAGTTTTTGTAGTCTTGGAATATTTGTGAATTTTTATCAATTGCATGCTTTCTATCGAGTTAGGTTTTTTACGGGTTTTTTACGAGTTTTCTATTAGACCAAATAAGGGGTGTTTGTATATCTCATGAGCCTAAACACACCCAGAGTGAAATCATGTATAAAGGATTGCACCATCCCATATTTAAATACTCCTACCGACTTGGGACCAAATATTGCCGCAGATAGGTGATAAATGGCCGATGCATAAAGAAATGAATTAAAAAGTGGATAAAGTTTATGTAATTGATTTCAAGTATTAAAGAAGACGGCCTTAAAATTTTTAAAACTGCAATTCAGTTTATGATAGAAGTCTGAACTCGTGTAACTGTCTATTGGGGTCTAGGTACGACGTTTTTCAACAACTTACAGTAGCCGCCAAAACAAACAAACTCATGTGTTTCTTAATTTCTTCTCTTTCAAAGGATCATGTGTGCACTACTTGAGCATATTTGTAGCAACATACTTTTTGATGGTGATTGCATAGTCATTCACACTTAGAGTGCGCATATACAACTTAAATGGAAATCGAAAGCTACTGAAATTAGATAGATGACACGGGAAAATATAGTCGGAAATCACTATTTAACGTACATTACAGATATGACTATATGAGCTGTGTACATTCCAAGGCACTTCGTGAATTTGTTATTTCTTTATAATTGACCGAAAAATAAATTCTCAGTTTTTAAATGTCCAATATATGTTTCCGCCTTTCTTATTATCACCCTCTGAATTTGTTAATCTTTATTCATTTTGAACCATATCTGTTAATCTTTTATGATGTGTATAGGAAGGAGCAAGTTGAAAGGAAGTCTCCAACAAGTGACGAAATATAAGAAGAAAATGAAATGTCTAAAATGAAGAGTAAGCACAAGAAAGAAAATATTGATATGATAGAAATGTTTAAACTCAAAATTCGCATCTGGAATGACTTGTAGCTTGTTTCGCTGTGGGTTTAGTCATTAGGTTGTACCTGTAAAACTTTGAGTTGTTTATCGTTGTATATCATGCACCTCCTGCTTTGTTGGTTGTTCTCAGGATTCAAGATTTGTATTGCTGGAGTGGGTGATGCTCATTTACTTGTTGATTGGATATATATATATATATATATATATATATATATATATATATATATATATATATATGTATATATATATGTATATATATATATATATATATAGTGTATCTTTATTTTCATAACCCTGTTAAGTGCGGGAACTGCGAGAACTCCAATTTTGCATTAGAAAACATGCATGTTCATATAAAACATGTATGTTTTCTTACATACACATTAATACACATACATGCATAACATACATGTTCATATAAAAACATGTTAAGTGCAACAGATCAATGCAAAATGGTTTTATTTTTAGAACCTTGTTAAGTGCGGGAACTGCGAGAATTCCAATTATGCATTAGAAAACATGCATGTTCATATAAAACATGTATGTTTTCTTACATACACCTTAATACGTAGGCATGTGTATTAAGGTGTATGTAAGAAAACATACATGTTTTATATGAACATGCATGTTTTCTAATGTAAAATTGGAGTTCTCGCAGTTCCCGCACTTAACAGGGTTCTGAAAATAAAGCCCCCTATATATATATATATATATATATATATATATATATATATATATATATATATATATATATATATATATATATATATATATATATATATGCACTTACGTAAAAAAAACAGAAAATTCGCTTGCTCCTTGAGAGGGTTCATTGTGAATGTGGAACTCACGGTTGCATTGGAAAACAGGGGATCAGTGACTTTCGCTTTAAAAGGGGGATCTATCGTTGGTTGGGTGATCGTGATTGTTTTAGTTGTTTCGATGGTTATATCTGCAAAATTGTTAAATAGGTGGTGTGGTTCGCATCTAGCTTTTGATTGCCTTGACAAGGCTCAAGGGTTTAATTTCGACGTGTTGTGGTCTTACAATAAAAAGCATTTTCTCCATAAAAACATCCCTACATAACATCCTGCCAGCCACCACTCTATTTGTTTGTGTAGTCATAGCCAGTTTGTAGTTTCAGTGTCAAGGTTGTGGTAGTGCTCAGTTTTTTTCCATTGCTATGCTTAAGTGGCACGTGTTATATTTGGGTCGGTGTAAGGAATGATTTGATAAGAGTTCATTTTAGGGTCTTTGTCTTGTATCGTTTTCATTGACACTGAGTGTCCATTGGACATTTTTAGATGAAACTAAGTTGTGCTACGGAGAGTGTGTAGTGCTGATTTTTTGAGTGACGAATTTGATAAACTAGGGGCTTTTGTGATATTAGTGGAAAGTAAAGGGAGAGAAATGAAAATTTGATAAACTAGGGGCTTTTGTGATATTAGTGTTGTGTTGTCATACATTGACCTTTTATGCTCCTAATTTTTTTTATTATTATTATTTTTTTGGTATAGTTTAGGGAATTATTAGGTAAAATAATGTTAGACTCATGCTAATGGGCGTTGCCCTTCGACCACAACCAATCAAACCGACGCGTTTCTCCCCCTAGCTGAGCCACAAGCGACGCGTCGCCCCCCACTTTTTTCAAAGTTTCGGTTGCCTCACCGACCGAAACAATTGCACCAATCTTCCATATATTTTTGACTGTTGTGGAGTTTAATTCGAACATTGGAGGTCATATTTGATCATTGGCAGTGGAAAGAAAAAAAAAAAAAAAAAAAAAAAAACGTAGTAACAGAGGATGGGTATCAAACTTGTGAGGAAGATGAATATTTTTAGGTTATTTACACTTTATACCCTTTTATTTTATAGCTTATATAAGTTTCGTCCTGATTTTTTAGTTTTTTTTTTCTTCCAAATAACGTAAATGACTAAATGAGTTAATATAATTGACACTTTCAACCCATTTTAGTCTTAGTGTGTTTTAGTTTTTTTATGGTAATGTATTTTTATGTTATGAATTATTTATTGTAATGTTTATTTAATTATTAAATAAAATTTTAATTAAAAAAAATGGGGTTGCTTTTGTGGTCACCACTAGCTAATTGTGGTTGGGGTGGAGTTGTGGAGAGAGAAAGCTGAGGTGGCGCTGACGTGGCGGGGTTGCTTTTGTGAAAATGAGGTTGCCATTAGCATTAGCCTTACAAACTGACCGTTTAGTTTAGAATGATAAGACTTTATATGGTATGAAATTTTTTATTTTTTGCTTACAAATAGTGTAGTGCGATGACATAATCGGAAAGTTTTTAGAGTGAACAAAGTTGAAAAGTAATTTTAAAAGATAGATCTGTTACAAATCGACATAATCTGTTGTTAACTCAAGATATATATAAACAATCGACATAATCGAAATATGCAATTACATATAAGCATTAACCATAAACTTCGAAAACCTGAACAAAAAGCTAGTGTTTCGCCAGTCAACCCAAATTGTTACCTGTTTTAACCCATTATCCAATCCTCTGACTGGCCAATGTTGCCAAATCTAAGCTACGATACGTATCGTGGAATACATTGTTACATACAACCTCTACGCAGGAAAAAGTTATGGTAATTGGATAACACTCTAGACTGTAATCCTAACTCTAATTGTCTTAACATCTTAGAAAACTTGTAAACGGAAATCACATTGGTTATCCAAGGGGCAAATCAAGTATGACAGATTAGGAATGCTTACTAGAATAACTTATTTGTTTATTTCGGATTTTGTGCTTGTATGCTTATCAGTTGAGGGTGAATTAAGCTGTTTTCGGTAAGTACATTGAGATCGCTTACCTCAAATTGATTGTTCTTCATGGTTTCAAAAATACAAGTTTACCCTTAGGTTGGTTATCTGCTTCTTCTTATAAGCACAAGCGCTTTAGTAGTACTGTTCAAATTCGCTTATTCAAACAGCCTATGAACTCATTTTAAGTTGTTTTCAAAAATCTGTATTACATCAACACCGGTTATTATCAGAATTTGCCAAATATTCAAAAACAACTGATGAGCTTCTTTTATTGCACTGTGTCTTGATACAGCTAAAAAGCACCTTTGTACAGTGTTGTAAAACTCGGATTACAAGGTTAGTGATCGAGGTGAGTTTATCCAAACTCGGTTTGAAGTACTTACATTGTATAAATGTGTTTTAACATATTTGATATTTCAATGAGCAATTCTATGGTCCTAGGCCGATTATTCGTTTTACAAGTTACAACAATGCTGGGAAGCTCGGACTCGGCTAACATCCCCGGCGTACCGGTGTGGTGCGACGCGGGTACCGGTGCGGAATCCGGACGGGACGCGGGGAGGAGAAAGTGGACGCGGCTGTTCAGAAGGGCAGAAAAATAGAAGAAGAAAAAATAAATCTTGCCGGAAAGTTAGTAAAGATGATAAGAAAGAATACAGGCGGAAGAAGAAATGAAAATGATAAAAAAAGTTTCTCTCTCTTCACGTGATATACATTCATTGAATGAACAAAACTCATCAATGCCTTTTATACTCCCAATGCTATTTTTTACTACTTCCTATGCTATACTGATATACATTCATTGAATGAAAAAAAACTCATCAATTCTTTTTATACTCCCAATACTATTTTTTACTTCCTATGCTTTTGTTATATATATACTGAGTAGTACTTTTTTCTTTTTTACTTTTGACTTCCTTTTATGATAAAAATACAATTAAAAGATTATGTACGAATTTAAATACTATAAAATGTTTCATATAATTTTACTTGATATTTTTGTTTGTGTAGTAAATAACTTAAAGACGGGGTTATAACATTAACTCGGGGTTATATTTTTATTGTCTCGCAATGTAATACCCCGTGTCCCCGAGTCCATATTCAAAATTTGGACTTTTTCAAAACGAGTCCACGAATCCTTGAAATCATATCTTGAAAGGTCCGACCCTTGGACACGTACCCGAGTCCGACACCCGTACCCGAGTCCGAGCATCCTAGCAACAATGAGCCTATTTTGACGTCATTCTCCAGTTAACATAACGTCATACAAATGTTAAAAGCTCATGAACTTGTATAGCCCCGAATTGATATTTGGCACATCAGTAGGACTAGCAATCGAGCAAAGTCAAGGACATTTGATTCAATGAAGAAAGTGTCAAAACCTTGCAATCTCTTGTTTGATTTTTATTGCTTTTCGTTCTCCTTCCATTGATTTTATTTTAGACATAAGCAATTGCAAACAACCACTTCACTTTATTTGAGCTAAAAAAGTAGACCTGTGACTCCATTTTGTGGCAAAATAGGAACACATTTAGAGAATCTATAGTTACTTATATAAATGTGTCGTATATATCTTTTATTACGTAGTTGTGTTGCTCATAGTATATATCGATCTTTCATTATATATGTAAAGATCATTTAGTCTCGCAAGCCTATCCGAGCTCGATTATTTAACGAGCTTTATGTTAAGCTTGAGCTCATTAAGGCTCGGCTCATTTTGAGCTTTTACCAAGCTGATTTTGAGTAGCTCATGATTCAGCTCGTTTACTCCTCTAACTAATTATAACTACATATCAATATAATTGAAAACGTAGATATAGAATCAAGAAACATATATGTTGCTAGTGTTTTAGAAGTAATCAAGAAGATTAATATGAAAGAACAATGAAGAAGAAAAAATTGGGTTAATAACTTGACAATGCATCTAACTTATCATTTTATTTTATTTTTAATTTTATGTAGTTATTTTGTTTTTATCTTTTCTATAAAAATACAAAACTTTTGAAATTCTACTTTTCTGTATCTTATGATTATTTTATTCTTTAGTATTTGTAACACCTTTATTGACAGCTAGAGGTAAAATAGTCATCTTACATGAGCAAAATACACATAAAAAGCGAATTTCAAAAGTTTAAGTGTATGAAAAGGGGGAAAAGATAACTACATGAAACTAGTATTTGCATTCATCCGAAAAAATCTGATAATTTGATATTATCCCATATGAGATGTTCAGAAAAAGATAGAAAGGAGCGGAGAGGCCAATCAGCTGGACCGGGTCAATGAATAATTAAGAAGGTCAATGGTCTAAGTTGGTCGGTCCAAGTGGCCAGGCATGTGTTGTTGGCTGTGGGCCATTTTGTCAGCTGGACTATCATGCTTTGTTTTTAACCTTTCCATTAACAGTTTAAATTGTAAAGGTTCATTTCTAGAGATAAACGTGGTATCTTTTTTCAAAGGTTAACTTTATAAATAATTTTTATTCCTCGCTTGAATGAAAGTTAAATCATTTCTATACATGAGCGGCTTTGCAAGATTATAAATCTTTTTTCTATGTTGCATCTAGTTCAAATATTTAAAGGACTAGACGTTTCTTTTTGTTGATGCTTACCTTGAAGTCGTCAAGACACTCGCGATTGACATCCTTAAGTCGGGATTATGTGTAGTGTTTTAGTTTACTTTTTGAGGATCTATTATGAAGTTGATATTAACTTTTTACGTTTGATATTTACAGAGTATATAATTACTGAGGTATACAAAGTTTGTTTTATTGTTCATATATCATTCATAGAAAGGAGGTGATTTGCATATTTTCTTAATTGATTGGCAAACTTTAAATTATAGTGTCTTAACATTTATACCCTCACAAAATGAAAATGTGTATAGTAATGCAAGGGTATAAATGTCAATACAATCAAATTTAAAGTGTGTAAATCAATTTGAAAAGTGTGCAAATCATAAAAGGGTACCAACATCTCTCGGGTTATTTTGCTAAAAAATCCTCCATCCCATTTCTTTATTTTACTTTAAAACCTTAAAACATCTTTTTAAATACTTGTACACAAGTACTTGCTTTTCATTCATTTCATTTCACACACACTAATTACACCGTCAAAAACACACACAAACACACACAATTATCTTTCACAAAAACCAAAACCCCATAAGAATCAATCAGCCGTCACTTTCAATGATCTGATCTTCTTGTATTTTTATGATGGGGTTGTGATTAGGCTATGTTATACGACCAAAAAAGGGTATCACAATTGGTTATTAGCTAAGCTGTTTAGTTGATTTTGGGATTTCTTTTAAGAAGATTATTAGCTAAGCTGTTAGTTAGTTGAATTTTGAAACCTTAAACCAAACCAAACCTTAATGGCACCCACCAAACGTAAGCTCGAAAAAACCAAAGTGGGGGAGCAAGTTTTAGACTTAGTTATACCTTATACACACAATGTTGACGACCGAAGCTCTGTTTCTCTAGTTTCCCGTAAGTGTTATGAGATTGATGGCATTACGCGTAAGCGTGTAACTGTCCACGTTCGTTACTACCCAAACCCTTCCTCTTTAAGTAAAAGATTCCCTTTCATCGAGGCGTTAACACTTAAAGGTCCCCCATCTAATTTTGATGATTATGATCTGCGAATCACCCCATGGATCCAACAATTAGCTCTCGAGTTTAGGTGTTTGAAAGAACTTCATATCCGTGGTCTGCTTGTTCCTGATGAAGATCTCGAGAAATTGGCGAGAACACGTGGTAAGGATTTAAGGAGTTTGAAGATTAAGAAGTGTAGAGGGTTTTCGACAGATGGATTAAGGCATGTCTCTAACTATTGTAACCAATTGAGAACTTTGTGTTTGGGCTATTCTAATTATATTGGATTGAAAGATGGGATTTGGTTACATCAATTGGCATTGAATAGCACGGTTTTGGAAATGTTCAAATTTAAGACGGATACTTCTGATGCAGAAGATCTTACACTTCTTTCAAAAATGTCATTAATGTCGTTGAAGATTGGAGAGTGCTATCTAGGTAAACTAGGAGATGCCTTTAGATATGCGATTAGGTTGGAACATTTTTCTGGAGATAATTGTGACAATGAGAGTGACCTTGTTGGTTTCCAGTTTCCCCAACATGTGTGTTCAATAAGTATAGCGGATTTGCCAGTAACTAGCTGTTCAATTGTATTCCCTTTTTTGAATCGGATAAGGAAATTGAAACTTGTATATTTAGATGTGGATGAAAAGTGCCAGTGTTTATTGTTTAAGAGGTGTCCCAATTTGGAAGTTCTATATACCGAGGATGTATGTGGAGACAGCGGATTGCAAATTGTTGGTCAGTTTTGCAAGAAATTGCGCAAACTTACTCGTAATGGGCTTGTGACCCACGTAGGATTGATTGATGTGGCAAAAGGATGTACTAATCTGGAGTTTTTAAAGGTTAGCCTTGAAAATATTTCAAATGAAGCTCTCGAGTGTGTAGGGACTCATTTAAAGAATCTGCGTGATTTCCGTATATGGTTGAGTAAGAGAGGCGGTATAACAATTTTACCGCTAGACAATGGGGATAGAGCTATGCTAATGGGTTGCAGCAAACTCGAAAGGCTAGATATCTGGCATGAAGGATTGACGGATGTGGGTTTGGAATATATCTGGAAGTATGGTGCTAATTTGCGATTTCTATCTCTTGCTTGTACAGGAAAGTCTGCACTGTCTGATGCAGGACTTGTGAAGTTATCAGAAGGGTGTCCAAGATTAATAAAACTGAAGTTAAGTGATTGTCCCTTTAGCAAACAAGCTGTTGCCAGCTCTGTGTTTAATATACCTTCCCTAAGGTATGTTTGGGGTTACTACAGTGATTTTACTGATTTGGCACTCACTCGTCCAGAGTTTGAACTTTGAAACACTGGTATGTATGTTCTTCGTCATTTACTTAAAACTTGTTGCTCTTTTCCTATTATTAAGGGTGTCTTAGAATATCGTGATTGTGAGATTCTATAAATTGCATTGCTTTCTATCATCTGTTTAGCACTGAGTTAGGTTTTTTACGAGTTTTCTATTAGACCAACTAAGGGATTTATGTATAAATGAGGCACCATCCCATTTTTAAATATTCCTGGCAACGTGGGACCAAATCCTGAAGCCGGGAGGTGATATATAGTCTATGCCTAAAGACAATGAATTAAAAAGTGGATATAGTTTATGTAATTGATTCCAAATATTGACGAAGATGGCCTTAAAATTTTAAAACTGCGCTTCTTTTCATGATATATAAGTCTGGACTCGTGTAACTGCCCCTGTGGAGGTCTAGGTACGACTTTTTTCAACAACTTACAGTACGCGAGAAACATACAAACTTGGCATTTCTTCTCTTTCAAAGATCTATGTGTGCTGGCATGGAATAACTACAGGAAATGTGCACTGGTTGAGCATATAGTTGCAGCACCATACTGGCTGATGGTGATTGCATATATGGAAACCTAAAACTAATGAAATTAGATAGATGAATATACAACATATATGGAAACCTAAAGCTAATGAAATTAGATAGATGACGCGGGAAAGTATATTACTATTAAACGTAGATGACAGATATGAGCTGTGTACATGCCAAGGCACTTCTTGAATTTGTTAATCTTTATAATTGAGAGAAATAAATTTATCACCCTCTGAACTTGTTAATCTTTATTGACTCATATAGGAAGGAGCAAGTCGAAACGGAAGTCTCCAACAAGTGACGAAATTTAGAAAGGAAGGTAGAGATTGAGACGATAAAAATGTTTAAACTCAAAATTAGCATCTGGAATGACTTGTTTGTCAAGACTGATATTAGCTTATTTCGCTATAAGTTGTAGTGAAACTTGTATGCCATGCACCTCTTGTTTTGTTGGTGGTTATCCACATGAACTTGCAGAAGTATTTGAATTAGTGTAGTGCTTGTTGAGTGGATATGCAGCATATAATCACTTCATGTGTGATTGAATCACTTATTTGATTTACTTTGCAAGATATTAATGCATGATGGGATCAAAAAGGAGTTTTTAAATGTATTACTGATATTCATCATTTACATGGTACACACAGAGATACACAAGTGTTTATGTGTCGATCTAACCCACTTTACCACATGTATGTTAGTCTCTCAAAATTCAATCTCGATCATAGTGGCATGTAAGCAATGATTCTGTGTCCCTGAACTGATGTAGTAATGAACCTCCTTTAATATATTCTTTTTTTTTTTTTTTTTTTTTTTTTTGAACACACACCTTTAATACACATGTGCAAGTAAATGAGTGTTTTCAGCATTGGTTGGACCGGTAGCTAGACTGTGTCTTAAGTCTTAACATTAAAACGCTAAATCTTTTTGGTGTGAATTTATTAACTTGTAACCACGTACATTTTTATAAGATTTACAATATGTCTGTTGCATTGCGGTAAAAAGTGCTCCACATCAGTGCATTGAAAGGTAAATAAATATCTCTTCCATCATCAATCTTGAGTGTCACCCGACTTTATGAGTTGTGAAATATAGTAGTAGTAGTAGTAAAAGTTAATTACAAAATCAAAATGTAAAATTGAATGAGAATCACATTTTGTGAAAAGGTTAAATACTCTTTTTAACAAAAGTTAAAATTCAAATATCACATTTTAAGAATTTACAACTGATAACTGAAGATTCAAAATTTGAATTTGAAGAATTTGAAGGTTTTTGGGTGATGGAGAAGAACAAAAGGTTCATTTTGAAGGTTCAAAATTAGAGGTTCGCAATTTATAACAAGGGGTCGCAGAAAGACATGCCGCGGCGAAGAAGTTCAAATAGGTGAATTGAGTCCAAAAAACCAAATAAAAAAAATACTAGTGAACATGGTCCGAAACACCGGTCCAAGAAAAACAAATAAATACTTTACCCAGTTCAATTGAAATCTAACTTAATTTGAAGGTGCCTTTTGTTTTTTTGTGTTAGGGAAGGGTGTATTACATTAAAATTTAGTTCGATTTACTGGGATTTTTTTTTCTTCCTCCCAGATGTGTTATTAAGTAAAATTATTAGCTTATTTAATCTCGTCTCATAATATATTACATAACCTCGGATTCTTTAGCTTATATTACAACTTATAGACTTATATAAGTTTTATTATATTATAATAAGGTTATATGAGCCGGTATATATCAAAATAACAACAAAAATAAAAAAAATTTGGGTGGCTTATGATATACTAGGCGAGTATACGTGCATAACAACAGATTTGTTATGTAACATTTATACATACAAAATAAAATAATCAAAATGTAATTTAAAAATGTTAAACATGTGATAATTTATCTTCACCGGCTCCTGTTGCTAAATGATACCCATTTGGTGAAAAGCTTATACACAAAACCGGCTTCACATGACCTTCCGAAGCACGAATGCTTCTTCCCGCACACGAGCCAACGCATTAAATCAGGGTGAAAAGCCAAACCATACACACTTCAGCTATGACCTTGCTGATAAAGCATATCAAAACGAAAATGAGCACCTTGAAAGCGGCCGATCATCATCAATCTCAGTAGAAACCATATCCAAACTATTAGCATTATTCTCCAAGGCCACACAAATATTCTGAGCACCTCTCGCCATCTCTAAGCTCGCCGCGGCTTTCATAAGTGACTCCTTGGCAATTCAATACCTCACCTTCAACAAAGCCGTCGACCGTTGCGTATAAAACGGATACTCAGGACCTTCAATTGATGCCATTGATAATGTTTATGGTTTAAATGTGAAGCAACATAGACTTGCATAACAATTATAAAGTCGGTATCGTTGTTTCTAATCGGCGTTTTGGGATACATGTGAAGTGAAATAGACTTTCATAACAATTACAAAGTCGGTGTCTAGGATTTTTGTTTTGTTTAAATAAAAGGAAATAGTGCGAAGCAAGCTTAGGGCATCCACTATAGTAGTTTATAAAAAGATTTATAAAATGATGAACAGGTTTAAGAACTTGTAAACCATAGTGAAGATAAGTTTATAAAAAGGTTTATAATGAATAAGTCTAGACTATTAAACCTCTTCATAATTTAATGTATTTGAATTTTGTATAATGTTTATAAAGTTTTATGAGGTTTATACATAGTGAAGATAGGTTCAAGGTTTGTTAATTAATGTCATAATAAAACTATAAACTTTTATAAAGGTTTAACATAGTGGATGCTCTTATGTTCAACTTGTGGCTCAAGTTATAAAAACTTACAACAAGTTATGCATAGTAAAAGGGCTAAACTATAATCTGACTAGAAGTTAAGGTATTTAAAACATATATATCTTGACTCGATTTAAGGATAAACTTTACCAAGCTTAATTAGGTGATCGACTCCTTGTTTTAAGATAAACACATACGTACAAAGAACAAAAAAAAAACAAAGAGATTGATCGACTTGCTGTTTAAAGTTCATAAGAAGGTTAGTTTTTACTGTGTTTTTAAGAAAACTCATGATATATATGTTCTTTTACTTTGTGTTTCTAAGTTCTAAGATATGTTTTTTTTCTTTGTTATTCGACAAAAGCTGAAGACATGTATGTGTAGTGTTTGTCCCTAAGATTATATTATGTATTTGCAAGATTTTTTTATAGCTAAAACTAATAGAATTTAGGTGTAACAAATTCATATATAATCTAACTTAATGGAATTTCGATAGATATTATTACATGTATAAATCCCAATATAAAGTACAATATCTAACTTAGTTCATTCGTAGTTCTTCAATAAGGATCTAGTTATGTGCAGACATATGGAGCTTTGATATTACTAATTATGATGGTATTCTCATAAAGCAATTTACAACTTATTGTTAAATTTCTTCTTATTAGTTTAATTTCATTTGTTGCAGGTTTAGTTTTGTGGTTTTAGAGGATCAAGAAAGTAATTCACTCAAAGTTTAACATCAAACCTTAAACCAAATCAAACTTTAATGGCACCCACTAAACGTAAGACGAAACACAAGCCCGAAGAAACCAAATTAGGGGAGGAAGTTTTAGACTTAGTTATATCTTATATACAAAACATTGAGGACCGAAACTCTGTTTCGTTAGTTTCCCGGAAGCTTTACGAAATTGATGGCATTATGCGTAAGCGCCTAACTGTCCACACTCATTACTACCCAAATCCGTCCCGTTTAATTAAAAGATTCCCTTTCTTGGAGACGTTAACACTTAAAGGGCCCCCGTCTCATTTTAATGATATGCGAATCACCCCATGGATTGAACAACTAGCTCTGGACTTTAAGTATTTGAAAGAACTTCATATCTGTCGCCTGGTTGTTCATGATGACGATCTCGAAACATTGGCGACAACACGTGGTAAGGATTTAAGGAGTTTGAAGATTAAGGAGTGTACAGGGTTTTCGTCATATGGATTAACGCATGTCTCCAAGTATTGTAACCAACTGAAAACATTTTGTTTGGGATATTGTTATACTAATGTGAAAGGGATTTGGTTACATCAATTGGCATTGAATAGCACAGTTTTGGAAAAGTTCCATTTTAAGAATTCGGATATTTCTGATGCAGAACCTCTTACAATTCTTGTAAAAAACTGTTGTAACTCATTAGTATCATTGAAGATTGGAGATTGCTATCTAAGTAAACTAGGAGATGCCTTTAGATATGCTGTTAGGTTGGAACATTTTGGTGGAGATATTTGTGATGACGAGAGTGAGCTTGTTGGTTTCCAGTTTCCCCCCAATATACGCTCATTAAGTATAAAGAATTTGTCAGTGCCTCAATATTCAATTGTACTCCCTTTTCTGAATCATTTAAGGAAATTGAAACTTGCAGTTTATCATTCATCAGATCATGAGTGCCAGTGTTCATTGTTTAAGGGGTGTCCTAATTTGGAAGTTCTATATACCCACGTATGCGGAGACAGGGGATTGCAAGTTATTGGTCAGTTTTGCAAGAAATTGCGCAAACTTACCCATAACGGGTTTGTGACCCATGTGGGATTGATTGCTATGGCAAAAGGATGTACTAAATTGGAGTGTTTAAAAGTTAGACTCGGAGATGTTTCAAATGAAGCTCTCGAGTGTGTAGGAACCCATTTAAAGAATCTGCGTGATTTTCGTATATGCTTGGGTAACGAAGACGGTATATTAGATTTACCGCTAGACAATAGGGTTAGAGCTATGCTAATGGGTTGCAGAAAACTCGAAAGGCTACATATCAGTCTCTTGAATGAAGGATTGACGGATGTGGGTTTGGAATATATCGGGAAGTATGGTGCTAATTTGCGATTTCTATCTCTTATTCGTACAGGGAAGTATGCACAGTCTGATGCAGGACTTGTGAAGTTATCAGAAGGGTGTCCAAGATTAAGAAAACTGAAGTTAATTGGTTGTCCCTTTAGCAAACAAGCTGTTGCCAGCTCTGTGTTTAATATACCTTCTCTAAGGTATGTTTGGGGTTACAACAGTGATTTAACTTATTTGGCACTCACTCGTCCAGAGTTTGAACTTTGAAACACTGGTATGTATGTTCTTCGTCATTCACTTAAAACTTATTGATCTTTTCCTATTATTAACGGTGTCTTGGAATATCGTGATTGTGAGATTCTATAAATTGCATTGCTTTCTATCATCTGTTTAGCATGAGTTAGGTTTTTTATGAGTTTTCTATTAGACCAAATAAGGGATGGTTTCTGTATAAATGATGATACGCCTGGGCCCGAGCCCATGGCCTATTTAGGTCTTAGGTTTTTACTCTTATAAATACATTTGTAATCCTTTATTATAATCAATCAAAGTTTAAGATAAATAAATCTCTAGTTCTTCTATCTATTTTCTTAAGGAGCTCGCACACGCTAAAAGTGGTGCTTTATCCCGATACAACCCCTAACCGGGTCGTATCAATTGGTGCTTTCATTGAGAGCTCTCGTTGAGAGGGTTTTTAATTAGGGTTCCAATCTTTAAAAAAAAAAAAAAAAAAAAAAAAAAAAACTGTTCATCGGGACTGTTCATCGGGTACTGTTCACCGGAGTACTGTTCGCCGGTACTATTCATCGTTACTGTTCATCGCGGGTACTATTCATCGGGAAATTTTTTTTTGAGTTATTAATCGCTTGAGTATTATTCATGGCATCAGGCGGCAGCGATCAGGACGCGCAATACGCACTCTCTAAACTCTTGCAAATGGGTACGGTGGCCGAATATGAGAGTGAGTTTGTGGTACTTGCAAATCGAGTAACATGGATCTCTGAATCTTTACTTACATCGTTTTATATCTCCGGACTTAAACTGGATCTACAATGTTTACTCTTACGGTCAAATCCCAAAACTCTAAACGAAGCTTTTTCATTGACCCGTGCGGCGGAAACACGCTTCGCGAGCCTAGATATTTGGGAATTTTTGAGATCCAATCCTTTAACTTTGGGAGAAGACTTCTTCAAAGCTCGTATCACCGAGGGTCGTTTTGAGACAATTGCAAAGGAAGAGAAAGAGCACATCGTTGAAAAGAAAATAGATGTCATTCTACCATTAGAGGGTGAATTTGCTTCACCTAAGGCTGAAGAGTCATTGAATGCTGATGAGTATATTGGAGTTGAAGAGGTTGTGGGTGGTGGCGAAGTGCTTAAGATTGGCGATGATGAGTTGAATAGAGTGATATGGACACTTAAGGATGAGTTGAATAGATTGGCGAGGTTATGTTATTCTTCGTATCACCTTGAGGGCAAGGTGATTTTTGAAGGAGTGGAGAGTGTTATGACATGGTTAGCAGAAGGCGGAAGAATGGTGTTGTGTTATGTCCAAGGTAAAGGAATACGAAAGAAGAAAAAGGCGAAGGCTGCAATTCAAAGAAGATTATGGGATCCCGGATTACGCCAATATTGCAGGAGGACGAACTGCCCAAACGACTCAAGAAGTCCAAATGTATGGCATAAAGATTATGTCATATAATCTATCTTTATTTACGTGTCTTTGTTTAGGACTGTTTTCATGTTTATTTAGGAAAGTCACTTAAGAATGTTTTAAGGCAACACCTTGAGGGCAAGGTGGTTTTGAAGGAGTGGGGAATGATACGCCTGGGCCCGAGCCCATGGCCTATTTAGGTCTTAGGTTTTTACTCTTATAAATACATTTGTAATCCTTTATTATAATCAATCAAAGTTTAAGATAAATAAATCTCTAGTTCTTCTATCTATTTTCTTAAGGAGCTCGCACACGCTAAAAGTGGTGCTTTATCCCGATACAACCCCTAACCGGGTCGTATCAAATGATGCACCATCCCATTTTTAATATTCCTGGCAACTTGGGACCAAATCCTGCAGCCTGAGAGGTGATAAATGGCCTATGCATACAGACAATGAATTAAAAAGTTGATAAAGTATAAGTAATTGATTCCAAATATTAACGAAGATGGCCTTAAAATTTTAAAACTGCACTTCAGTTTATGATATTAGTATGAACTCATTTAACTGTCTATTTGGGTCAAGGTATAACTATTTTCAACAACTTACAGTAGGCGTAGAAACATACAAACTTGTGCATTTCTTAATTTCTTCTCTTTCAAGGATTCATGTGTACTGGCATGGAATTTACAGAAAATGTGCACTACTTGAGCATAGTTGTAACACCATACTGGCTGTGATAGTGATTGCATATATAGTCATCCACACTTAGAGTGCAGTGCATATACAACTTATATGGAAACCGAAAACAGAAAGCTAATGAAATTAGATAACATAACACGGGAAAATAGTCGGAAATCACTAGTAAACGTACTTCCAAGATATGACTATATGAGCTGTGTACATTCCAGGCACTTCGTGAATTTGTTAATCCTTATAATTGACAAAAAATTAAATTCTCAGTTTTTAAATGTCAAATATATGTTTCCGCTTTTCTTACTATCACCCTCTGAATTTGTTAATCTTTATTGCTCATATAGGAAGGAGCAAGTCGAAAAGTAAGTCTCCAACGAGTGACGAAATTTGGAAAGGAAGGTAGAAGTTGATGTAATCCGCATTCTGAATGACTTGTTTGTCAAGACTGTTATTAGCTTATTTTGCTGTAGGTTGTGACTTGTAAAATTTTAACTCGTTTAGCATTGTGTGTCATGCACCTCCTTTTCCGTTTGTGGTTATCGATAGGCGATTGCAAAAATATTATTTGCATTGATGTGCTTGTTGAGTGGGTATGCAGCATAATCACTTCATGTGTGCATTCTCTCACTCATTTTATTTACTTTGCAACATATTAATGCATGATGGGATCAAAAATGAGTTTTTAAATGTATTATTAGATATTCATCGTTTATATGGTACACAGAGAGATACACAAGTGCTTATGTGTCGATCTAACCCACTTTCACGTGTGCTGAAAAAACCTACCCATTTTGACCCAACAATAATATAAGAAGTTTCCCCATACCTCGCTTTTGCGGGATTGGGTATGTTGTTGAATAATATAAGAAGTTTGTGAGCGTATATAAGAGGTTTAAAATTATGCCGAAGACACTTGAGACAATATATTCAATGGTTCTGCACTTCAGTCCAATGAAAAGTGCCTTCGACTTATCCATGTATAGTTTAGTAATTACAAGCTATAGGTTCCCTTTTGATGAAATTACACTTCTTAGAAAGTTTGGTATTAGCCAATAACATGATTCTTATGGTAAACAGTATCTATTCAGTCTTTTACTGTTAATTTTAACACACGTTTTAATGGTATATATCAGTGTTCTAAAAGGCGCGCCAAGGCGCCGCCAAGGCGTCGCCAAGGCGCGAGGCGTGGCCTCGGCGCCACGAAATGGACCAAGGCGTGAAGTCTAGGCGTCGTGTGAAAAGGCGTGGAATAAGGCGCGAAAAGGCGTGCCATGGCGCGCCTTATCGTATGGCGTGGCGCCATTTTTAGAAGGGAATGATGTGGGCTTAAATTTTGGGCCTAGTAATTTCTAAACATAGTTCAAATTTTCACTTTATTTCTTATGCATATCACTTTTTGTAAGCTCACCTTTTGTAAACTCACCTTTTGTAAACTCGATATGCATATAAAATATGATATTATAACATAAATTATAAATATATAAATATTTTTTCGCCGCCTTAGTCACGCCGCAAAAAACGCCATGGCTTCGCCATGGCGCGTAAGGCTTGAGGCGTGGCCTTGCCGCCACGCCACGCCTCACGCCATTTATAACATTGGTATATATTCCATGTCATTCATTGAATGTAAATGGTCTACACAAAATAAGTCAAACAGTATGATTTGCATAATCCTGCTGTAAAGTTTTAGTCTTTAGGACTTGGTTAATCTTGTTGCGTTTTCAAGTCTCAAATAGTCAAGTTTTCGACTTTTTGTGTTTGGTATAGTGCGACCGGTTCTAATTATCTGATAATTCCGGGATCAGATTGATTTAGTTATGGATAATTACTTTACTAGTAGCTGCAACAAAACTGATTCCAGAGTTACCTGATTGCTTAGGGCCATTATACATGCAAATCAAAAGATAATCCGACTTTGGCAAACACTCGAACTTATTATCCTTCTCCCTGTTTTGTTACAACTTTTGTAACCAATTGAGAACTTTGTGTTTGAAAGGTTATATTAAAAAGAAAGATGGGATTTGGTTACATGAATTGGCATTGAATAGCACGGTTTTAGAAAGGTTACATTTTATGGATATAGATTGTTTTGATGTAGAAGATCTTACACTTCTTGCAAAAAACTGTTGTAACTCATTAATATCATTGAAGATGGGAGAGTGCTTTCTAAGTAAACTAGGAGATGCCTTCAGATATGCTGTTAGGTTGGAACATTTTGGTGGACATATTTGGGATGAGGAGAGTGAGCTTGTTGGTTTCCAGTTTCCACCAAATACGCGTTCATTAAGTACAACGGATTTGCCAGTAACTCGATGTTTAACTATACTCCCTTTTCTGAATCATACAAGGAAATTGAAACTTGGATTTTTAGATTTGGATGAGGAGTGCCAGTGTTTATTGTTTAAAAGCTGTCCCAATTTGGAAGTTCTACATACCGAGGATGAATGTGGAGACAGGGGATTGCAAGTTATTGGTCAGTTTTGCAAGAAATTGCGCAAACTTACCCATTATGGGCTTGTGACCCATGTGGGACTGATTGCTCTGGCAAAAGGGTGTACTAAATTGGAGTCTTTGAAGGTTAAACTTGGAGATATTTCAAATGAAGCTCTAGATTGTGTAGGAACGTATCTGAAGAATCTCCGTAAATTCCGTATGCGCCTGTTTAAGAAAGATGGGACAACATATCTGCTGCTAGACAATGGGATTCGGGCTATGCTAATGGGTTGCAACAAACTCGAAAGGCTAGATATCAGTCTCTCGCATGAAGGATTGACGGATGTGGGTTTGGAATATATCGGGAAGTATGGTGCTAATTTGCGGTATCTATCTCTTACTCGTATAGGAAAATCTAATGCAGGACTTGTGAAGTTATCGGAAGGGTGCCTAAGATTAAGAAAACTGAAATTAAGGATTTGTCCGTTTAGCAAACAAGCTGTTAACAGTTATGTGTTTAATATACCTTCTCTAAGGTATCTTTATTTTGACAATAGTGATGTTGATGGTGATCTTATTGTCTTGGCACTCACTCGTCCAGAGTTTCAACTTTAGACATTGGTATGTATGTTCTTTTCCTATTAATATTGGTTTTTATTACTTTCTTATAATAAGGATGTCTTGGAATATCATGATTGTGAGATTCTATTAATTCCATGCTTTCTATCATCTGTTTAGCACGAGATAGGTTTTTTTTACCAGTTTTCTGTTAGACCAAATAAGGGGATTCTGTATAAATGACGCACCACCCCATTTGTAAATATTCCTGGCAACTTGGGAACAAATCCTGCAGGCCGAGAGGTGATAAATGGCCTATGCATAAATACAACAAGTTAAAAAGTGGATAAAGTTTATGTCATTGGTTCCAAATATTATCATTGCCTTAAAATTTTAAAACTGCACTTCATTTTATGATATAAATGTCTGAACTCGTGTAACTGTCTATGGAGGTACGACCTTTTTCAACAACTTACGGTAACCGCCAAAACATACAAACTCATGTATTTTTTAATTTCTTCTCTTTCAAAGGATCATGTGTGCTGACATGGAACAATTACAGGGAATGTACACTACTTGAGCATAGTTGTAGCACCCATACTGTCTTTTGGTGGTTGCATAGTCATCCACACTTAGAGTGCTAATGAAATTAGTGAGAAGACACGGGAAAGTATAGTCTGAAATTACTAGTAAACTTACATCACAATTATGAGTTGTGTACATTCGAGGGAACTTCATGAATGTGTTGATCGTTATAATTTTAAATGACAATTAAATATATGTTTCCACCTTTCTTACTATCACCCTCTAAAGGACGCGAGTTCGATTCCGTTCCGCAAGCATGGTTGGGCATTGGGTGGAGGTATTTCACAGGCATCAAACCTTTGCTGGGTAGGGTTGATGGGTACCATTATGGTACACAGGGTTGAGGTGTCCCTGCCAATCTACACTTTTAGATCCTCCTACTATCACCCTCTGAATTTGTTAATATTTATTGACTCATATAGGAAGGAGCAAGCCGGAAAGGAAGTCTCAACGAGTGACTAAATATAGGAAGAATGGAAGAAGTTGATGGAATTGCATGAAGAAGAAATGGCTAATATGAAGAGTAAGCACAAGAAATAAAAGATTGAGATGATAAAATTGTTTAAACTCAACATCTGCATCTGGAATGACTTGTTTGTCAAGACTAATATTAATTTATTTAGCTATATGTTGTAGTAAAACTTGTTTGTGACTTGTAAAACTTTAACTCGTTTAGCATTGTATGTCATGCACCTCTTGTTTCATTGGTGGTTATCCAGATGAACTTGCAGATATGTTTGAATTGGTGTAGTGCTTGTTGAGTGGGTATGTAGCAGAATCACTTCATGTGTGCATTCTGCCACTCATTACTTAGCAACATATTAATGGATGACGGGATCAAAAAAGAGGTCTTAAATGTATTATTAGATATTAATTGTTTATATGGTAGACAGAGAGACACAAGTGTTTATGTGTCGATCTAAGCCACTTTGACGCGTGCTGAAAAAACCTACCCATTTTGACCCAGCAAGAAAGGTGGAAACATACAAAGATATAGTCTATTGTTGCCTAATGAGAGTTGGATTTTCTAGTCTACGTTTATTTTGCTGCTATTCCTGTTGCTGCATTGAAGATGATTTAACTAAACATACAAAGATTAAAGATTATAGAATCTGCTAAGTAAGATATACATGTGTCATTTGTTGACCGCCTGGTAAGTCACAAGCTTCTAAACTTAGTCGTGTACATTGGGACCTTTAAGGGGTCAACATGCATACGTTACTGACGTGTTATATACATTATATCTTACAGTGACATGATATTCTAATGGCGACTATGCTAACTGGAGCTGCAATTATGGACGGTGCAAACTTGCCCACAACCTCAAGCACTTGAACATTTGGCAGCTATTGAACTGATGCGACTTAAACATATTACCATTGTGCAAAACCAAATAGATTTAGTTCAAGGAAACATAGCTGTTAGCCAACATGAAGCTGTTCAGGAATTCATCGAGGGAACAGTTAGTTGTCAGTTTGGTTGGATGACGGGTCTAAACGGTACGGATCAAAATATGTAATTATTTGGGTTTGTTTGAAACCGGATATGTGTTTTAGTGTCAAAAACGATATAAAAATTCATTTATGAAATGACTTCTAAACTAATTATTGATTTACCTGTCTGAACCGTAACAGATAAAACATATCCCGAATTGACCCATTAAGCTGTTTCTTAACTTGACCAAATCTGATAGGTTGGTAGGCCATGTGCTTGGGGAAGTTGGATCGCTTCCTGATGTTTATGTTGAACATAAAGCAGCAATAATCATATTTGGAGGGTGTTTGGGATTGCTTACTTTAGTATTCATCTGCTTATTGGGTTTTTTCAAACATATGCTTGAAAAAACACCTCATTGGGTTTGAATTTTAACCGTATGAGTGTCACTTACATCAGGTGAACTTCCGTTTTGGAGCGTCTGTTGGGTGTAAATACCACAGGAGAAGATCAACAGGGAAGGGTGTCACAGCTGACAAAACAAGAAATGCTAATGTTGAACATAAGATCAATGACCCCAGGGGTTTGAATTTTGGCTGTCAATAGAAGAACGGCAACAACAACACTGCAACTGGTGAACCCCGTGTGTACCAGCAAAGGTGAGAAGATTGCATTGAGCAGGAGAGTTGAAAAACACTGGAGGCTAAACGGTTGGGCCGAAATTCAAGGTGGTCAAACAATTGAAATCGCACCTCCCTCAATGTTTCCATTTAGAAACTGATTCTTGTGGCTGGTATACTCTGTTTTGAATATTATTGGTTAATTTATTCAGTTTTCTGGACATCCTACTTACATTAAGTAATACTGTATAATAGTAGTACAATCAACTACCTTGTAACAAAACTTGTTGAACGCATTCTATGCATAGCCATTCCAAAAGACGGAAAACAACTAAAATGCATAAAGTAAGAAACGACTTTGACCAACATACCCACTAAGGCCATAATACACAAATGAATCTAGTGTTAGGGGTCTAGAAATCACCCCCAAGAATGTATAGCGTTTAAACATGCAATCATGTTAAGCAAAATTTAGAAAATGGAGCTACTTCAGCTATACCTTTATGTTGCATCATTGATTAAGATGTTCTTTTATGATAGACAATACAATGGAAGCCAAGTCATCTCTTTGCTCAGAGAACCTGTGGTCGGCACCTTCAATGATATGTAGCTTGCTGCTTGTGGTTCAGTATAACCTTTGCAAAGCCCAATGCCTCTTCTACTCGGACGACTGAATCATCAGATCCATGAACGGTTAACACCCTGTGTAAAAAGAGCACAACGATCATCACATATATAAAAACAGTACGTGATCCGTCTTGAACTAACAAAAAACGATTCTGGTTACGTTTGACTTTCAAGGGTCAAATAAGCTGTTTCTGAACTGTCATGATCTGTGTTTAGTTCTTATGACATGCCTATCTATGACTATCATGAGTGGTAAATGTCATTGCTCCTATCTTTCACAACACAAATCCATCTCCGAGTCTAAATTCCTATTAGAGAACAGCTTGTAGCCTGATGTATCTCCAATGCTTGTCTTTCAATTTCAGCCAGACATATCACCCACTCGGCTTGTACATATTATCAACTTCTCCATCATTATATAATATTGATTCAAGTAACTGCTACTTGTTTGGTTATGCTTGCCACATTTTCAGCATCGACGTAGCAGTTGATATTTTTATAATGTGCGACATTTTGAGGTTATAAAAGTTTTTTTTAATATAATTTCAAACTTATATCTTTCTATTCCACCAGGTAAAGAATGAGGCTTCTTGAACGTGGGGTCATGGCGGGACTGGGTATAATGTGTTTGTTTAAAGAACCAATATACCTTGCGGCTCGTACTGTTTGTTGGCCATAATTCATGAACTCAGTTACCTTAGGGAACATATCGTGAATATCTATAAAAAATAGGATACTTAATTAATGAGGTTTATATTTTTTCCTTAAAGAACTTGTTTTGTAATTTTGGTTTGTGAAGTGAATGGGGCTTGGTTGCCCATTTGACTTTCATTTTTTCTATTAACTAGTTTGACTTTTGTTGGTAATGCAATTTTAAAATCTAACTAAGCTTTAGTTATATGACAATTTTGTATAGCAAGGCGGTTAAACTATAGTCTCACTAAAAGTTAGGGGATCTAAAACATTTATTTTAGGGAATAAGTCATAGAACAGCAATGTACTTTTCAAGTTGTAGAATAGCGATATACTTTCAAAGTGTCAAGTCCTTGTAAATGTACTTTTTTTTTAATGTAGAATAGCAATGTATTTTTCCATGAGTGTTCCAATCCCACGTACCAAACTGGAACACTTATGGAAAGTACATTACTATTCTACAATTTAAAAAGTACACATACCAAATTGGAACACTTATAAAAGTACGTTGCTATTCTACAACTTAAAAATAATATACGTACCAAAACGGGACACTTTTGAAAAGTAAATTGTTATTCTACGTTTAATCCTTTATTGTATTTTAAGGATAAATTTTACATATACGTTTGAGTGTGTTCAAATAAAAAGGAAATCGTGGGTGAGAACCAAGCTTAGGTTAAACTTGGGCCTCAATGTCGAAGATGACCGTCTTCTTGTTTTAAGTTAATCATTCTTACCAAGCTAAGGTTAAACTTAGGTTAAACAAGATAATCGATCGACCTGTTTTTTGAAGTAATACCAAGGTTAGTTTTCACGTGTTTTTAATAAAACTCATGATGAGATAGATATATGTTCTTTTACTATGTACGTGTTTGTTATCGTTAAGGTGACCAGTGAATGTTTCTTCCTAAGATTATATTATGTATTTGCATGATTTTATTGATAGAACTAATAGGATTTAAGTGCAAACAAATCTTATATAAAATAACTTAATGGACTTTCGATAGATTATTATTCATCTGTAGTTCATCAATAGGGAGCTTTGATATTACTAATCATGATGGTATTCAAACTTTAGAATGTTAAGTAATTTGGATCCACTTTTTAGTTAAGATGTTAGTTAGCTTATACAATATATATACGCGTACGTACCTCACACTGCAACGTCCAAAGAGAAGTACCTTATTTTTAGTTTGTTTATATGTTTGGATTCACTATGTATAGTATGGTTGTAACTTATTAAGCTAATGGATTGCAAGTGTCTGAATATTTTTTAAAATTTCACACAACGAATATGACGAATCTAATCGTACAAACTATAATGCAATTTACATCTTATTGTTATATTTCTTTTTATTAGTTTAGTTTCATTTATTGCAGGTTTACTGCTGTAGTTTTAGAGGTTCAACAAAGGAATTCACTCAAAGTTTAACATCAAACCGTAAACCAAACAAAACCTTAATGGCACCTGTTGGTATTTTAGTGTAAACTAAATTGTGTTTAATATGCAAATAAAGATCGACACTTAGTTGCAAATGAGGGTCGATACTTAGTTACATATTAATGGGACTAACGAGGGTTCAAAGGGGAGATGGCACGGCTAGGTATAGCAGTTAGTACGGCTGGTTATGTAAGGAACTGCTAGGCTTGTATCGAAGGTACTGCTAGGCTTATGAAGGTACTGCTAGTTTATAAGCCTGCTGCTACTTTCTGTAACTGTTTTACAGTTATTGTCCTTTTGTAAAACCGTTTCTATAACCATTTTGGGACCTATAAATTATCCCATGTATTCTCAATTGAAAGGGGACGAAAAAATGGAGACAAACATAGAAATATACACAACGAAAAGTGTATTGATCAAAACACCCTTTGATCATAATTTTCTGCAAACATACATACATACTTATCTTGAATCGAATTCGATTTTATCCGATCATAACTTGGTAGCCACTCCATTTTATTGATCTGAAAGTGTACATACACGACTTCGGATTTCTATCGGGGTACAATTTATTCACCACAAACTACCCATATAAACAACAAAGATCAATAAAATTCAGTGATGACGCATGGTGATTCGATTGGTGATAGGACATCCAAGTTCATGAAGTTGGTGAATTTTGAAAGACAAGATGGATATATGATCTTGGAAGATGGTATAAAAGTATGGACATTTGTACGTCAATTTTATGATGTTGGAATCTGGTAACAAGTACCTTTGATGGGGAAAGACGTAAAGAGTGATGCAGTAAGGTTACTTGGTATGTATTTATAACCGAATAACAAAGCATCTGGTATGTTTTCTTTCATCTTCTTTCTTATGCCATATGAATTAAGTCTGAATTGCATGTCACTTTTGTTTGTTGATACGTAAAAGTGATTGGAATAATTGGTAACTTTTGTTGGAATAATTGGTTTAAATTATTGGTCAAAAGTTTCTGGCAGAAACATGGAATGTTTAGTATAATGGTGGATCAATGAATATACAATTCAAAAGGCTAAGTGGTGGAGTAATCTAGTGGGTTTTCTTATATTGTAATTGAATGATTATGAATTGGCAGTTTGCATATTATGTTTGTTATTCAATTATAAGGAATTGGTTACTTGATATATAATTGAAAGATATTTATTTATTGAAGTGCCTGATATTTTTTTTTTTCTTGATAAACTTTGCAAAGTAATTGGAAAAGATAAGGCAAGGTACAATTTTGGGTTGAATTTTATAGACTGGATGTGCATGTGGTATTGGATTATTATATTCCATCAAGTTACATTGTAGGATGGTTATTTAATAATGTAAGTCTTGGCGGTTACCACTCCAGTTGGTTTCCCGAATTGTGTTCGCAAATATTATTATATCTTCAATTGGTTTTCATATCTGATTCCTCCTTGTGGATCTTGCTTTATTTGATTATATGATAATGATGTAATCATTGGTTGACTGAGTAGTTATTGTGTTTTAATTGAAAACTGTGGAATTGGTGTTTGCAACTTCAGTTTTATTTTCAAGAATCACATGGAAAGACAAATAAAGATTTACTACTATTTGTGATTTGAATTTTATGTTGATATGTTTCAACATAAAAGGTTTTCAAAATCTTCATTTCTAATGTTGGGTAGAAATCATAAACGGTGTGAATCTTGGATTGTGTTAATGATTTTGTCATTTAATGCGTGATGTACTTCCTCTTATTGATTCATGCATATAATTGGTTTGAGATGGGATGTATTATCTCATTTGCATGAATTGTTACGCATGTATATATTGACTGATATCAAAAACCATGTGACATGTGATATCAGTTTTGAAAATATGTCTTGATGCAAACTAAAACCAAGGGAAACTCGTCCTTGGATTGTGTAGGCTTGTCGTTAAAGTTTCCACTATAAGTGAACATGGGGCATCATGTTTGCTGAACTTTTATTGGATGGATATAAGTTTCCCTAAGTTATTAATCAAATGATTTTTTTTAAACATACGTGGCTCAAGTTTGAGTACGTTGGTTACTATCATGTTGATTAATTGTTTCACTTCCATGTTTGCAATAATTACGTTTTGTGTCATCCATTGATGTGTTATCAATATTGTGCAAGTACCTAATTGTCTATTTGATTGCTTGGTTAATATAATCATATAAAAGGCCTGCTCAATAGTACTTTATGGAATTTGCTTATTACTCCATCTCTAGGTTATAAATATTATGTCATTAATTTCATAGATGTTCATCACGTTAAGCTCTTGTTAAATTTTGAATTTATAACAAGAGGTAGAACTTCATCAAAAAGGGTTTGGTGAAAATCTTATGTACCGATAGTGGACATTGAAAGAAATGGTGATTTCAATGTTGTTTTATTCTGGGTTAAGTGAAGGATCCTGGGGTTAAGCCATGTTAATGGCTTGTTACTTGCTAAACCGTATTCCCGATAAAAGCAACAAAAATACCTCATGTGAACTTTGGCACAAAAAGGCACCAAACTTGATTTTCTCAAGGTTTGGAAATGTAGGGATGTGGTTAGGCTCGCGGAACCTATAAGGAACACTTTAGGTGAAAAAGGTATAGATTGCATATATATTGAATATGCTGGAAAACTCATATGTTTATAGATTCAATGTATTAGAATCAAATGAGTATGTTTCGGTGAACTCGTTGATAGAGTCACAAGATGCAATCTTTGATGGAGAAAGATTCACATCTATACCAAGGCCAAGGGACATGATTCATAGTTCGAAGGCACCGGTTAAGACCGAGAATGTTCCATCGACTAGCACTGAACCAAGAAAAGGTACAAGAGTTAAAAAAAAACCAAAACTTTTGGTGATGATTTTCAACTTTACTTAGTTGAAGGTTCTAGGGATGAAATTAATTTCAATATCAATATTGTTTCAATATTGATAAGAATCCAATGACATATAGTGAAGCAATGGCTTCAAGGGACGTTGCTTTTTGGAAAGAAGCATTCCAAAATGAGATGGATTCTATCTTGCAAAATTAAGTTTGTAAGTTGGCTGATTTACCTTCTGGGTGTAAACCATTGGGATGTAAATGGATCTTCAAAAGGAAAATGAAGGTGGATAGTACTATTGACAAGTACAAGGCAAGGTTGGTGATCCAAGTTTTAGATAAAAGGATGGAATCGATTATTTCGATACGTATACTCCTGTTGCCAGGATATCTACTATTAGATTGTTATTGGTGTTATTGACATTCTTGAATGTGATGATTCTGGAAATGGAGTCATGATATGCTTATATGAAGATGACATTTTGATTTTGGTACATACCAAATCAAGTTGATGAGACAAAGGAATTCTTGTCATCTAAATTTGCTATGAAGGACATGGGGGAGGTGGAAGTGATCTTAGGTATCAAGATCATTCGTGAGAACAAAAGGTATCTCATTCTTTCAATCACATTACATTGAGAAGTTCTTGAATAAGTTCAATTTCAAGGATTGTTCTCCCATAGGTACTCCCATGGATCTAAATCTTAAGATATTACCAAATAAAGGTAAAGGTGTCTCATCTTGAATACTCAAAAGGATTACATCGTTAATGTATGCCATGGTAATTATAAGGCCTTATATAGCATATGCGGTTGGAAAGCTTAGTAGGTTTACTAGCAATCCTAGTACATTTCATTGGCATGCTTTGGGTTGAGTATTCTAGTACATGAAAGGAACGGTTGATTATCAATTAACTTACACTGGGTTTCCTTCGGTAATTGAAGGCGTTTGCAATGCAAGTTGGATATCCAATAAAGAAAATCATTCTTTTACATTTGGATGGGTGTTCCTTCTTTGGGGAGGTGTCATTAGTTGGGCATAAAAGAAATAGACTTGCATAACAAACTCAACTATGGAATCTGAGTTTGTTGCTTTGGCAGCAGCTGGTAATGAGGCTGAAGTTAAGGAATTTGATTTATGAAATTCCATTGTGGCCAAAGCAGATTTCTTCTATTTCTATCAGGTGTGATAGTCAAGTTACTTTGGCTAAGGTTTATAGTCAAATGAATAATGGCAAGTCAAGATACTTAGGTGTGTGACAGAGCATGGTTCGTGAGCTCATAATGCAAGGTGTCATATTCGTTGAGTGGGTTGTAACTCATCCGAATTAAGCTGATCATTTAACCAAAAGGTTATGTAGAGTACTCGTGAAAGGATCAGCTGTGGGATTGAGGTTAAAGTCCATATGAAAACTCTCATGTTAAGATACCCAATTCACCACCTAATATGACGTTAGGTGCTGAATTTTGAATGTGGAAAGCTTAACATCTAGAGTTTGGAACACAATATAAAATGATCCCAAAGGTATGTGTTCGGATCTGTAAGTTAAGGAAGGTTGAAGAGTTCTTCTTAATAGTTCTTTTGAAAAATTGCATTTGTAGGTGTGAGATTAAAAGAACTACCTATTAAGTATGAAGTTTAGCTGCTTCAAGAAGCTGGGACTTGGCTTTGATATACTTATGAAGGATAGGGACACAGGCTAGTAAAATAAAGTATCAAGTAAGAATTAAGTATGTAAAAGCTAATGTGTATATTATCTTCAGGTATTCAATAGCAATACTACAAGGTTCAATCTTTCGGGAAACCTTGGTATTCGAATATTTGGAATGCGTAATATACTAAGATGAAATTCAATCGTCTCGACATTTCATTTAAGCATTAGTTTGATTGTTTGCGGTGATAAGTTAGTTAATTTATGATTACACTAAAATGGGGGAGGTTTGTTGGTATTTTAGTGTAAACTAAATTGTGTTTAATATGCAAATAAAGATCGACACTTAGTTGCAAATGAGGGTCGATACTTAGTTACATATTAATGGGACTAACGAGGGTTCAAAGGGGAGATGGTACGGCTAGGTATAGCAGTTAGTACGGCTGGTTATGTAAGGAACTGCTAGGCTTGTATCGAAGGTACTGCTAGGCTTATGAAGGTACTGCTAGTTTATAAGCCTGCTGCTACTTTCTGTAACTGTTTTACAGTTAAACTACCCATATAAACAACAGCACCCACTAAACGTAAGACCAAACTGTCCATTTACTCTGTTTCGTTAGTTTCCCGCAAGCTTTATGAAATTGATGGCATTATGCATAAGTGCCTAACTGTCCACACTCATTACTACCCAAATCCGTCCCGTTTAATTAAAAGATTCCCTTTCATGGAGACGTTAACACTTAAAGGGCCCCCGTCTCATTTTAATGCTATGCGAATCACCCCATGGATTGAACAACTAGCTCTCAACTTTAAGTATTTGAAAGAACTTCATATCCGTCACCTGGTTGTTCTTGATGACGATCTCGAAACATTGGCGACAACACGTGGTAAGGATTTAAGGAGTTTGAAGATTAAGAAGTGTAGAGGGTTTTCGTCATATGGATTAATGCATGTCTCTAAGTATTGTAACCAACTGAGAACTTTTTCTTTGGGATATTGTTATAATATTAATGTGAAAGGGATTTGGTTACATCAATTGGCATTGAATAGCACAGTTTTGGAAAAGTTCCATTTTAAGAATTCGGATATTTCTGATGCAGAGCAGAACCTCTTACAATTCTTGTAAAAAACTGTTGTAACTCATTAGTATCATTGAAGATTGGAGATTGCTATCTAAGTAAACTAATAGATGCCTTTAGATATGCTATTAGGTTGGAACATTTTGGTGGATATAATTGGGATGAGGAGAGTGAGCTTGTTGGTTTCCAGTTTCCCCCAAATATGCGTTCATTAAGTATAACGGATTTGCTAGTAACTCAATATTCAATTGTACTCCCTTTTCTGAATCATATAAGGAAATTGAAACTTGTATCTGGCTTAAGGTATGAGTGCCAGTGTTTATTGTTTAAGAATTGTCCTAATTTGGAAATTCTGTATACCGGGGATGCATGTGGAGACAGGGGATTGCAAGGTATTGCTCAATTTTGCAAGAAATTGCGCAAACTTAGGCATTTGAGGTTTGCAACTGGGAGGGGACTGATTGCTCTGGCAAAAGGATGTACTAATTTGGAGTATTTAAATGTTAGCATTAAAGATATTTCAAATGAAGCTCTCGAGTGTGTAGGAACTCATTTAAAGAATCTGCGTGATTTGCGTATATGGTTGGGTAAAGAAGACGGTATATCAGATCTAACGCTAGACAATGGGGTTAGAGCTATGCTAATGGGTTGCAACAAACTCGAAAGTCTAGATATTAGTCTTTGGCATGAAGGATTGACGGATGTGAGTTTGGAATATATCGGAAAGTATGGTGCTAATTTGCGGTCACTATCTCTTACTAATATAGTAAAGTCTAATGCAGGACTTGTGAAGTTATCGGAAGGGTGCCCAAAATTAAGAAAGCTAAAATTGAGTGGTTATCCATTTTGTGAGCAAGTTGTTACCCGTTCTGTGTTCAATATACCTTCTTTGAGGTATGTTTGGTTTGACGGTAGTGATCGTACTGTTTTGGGTCTCATTCGTCCAGAGTTTCAACTTTGAAACATTGTTATGTAAGTTCTTTTTTATTTACTTAAAAATATTGTTCTTTTCCTATTAATATTGCTTTGTATTACTTTCTTTCAGTAAGGGTGTCTTACTTTCGGAGGTTTCGTAGTCTTGGAATATCGTGATTGTGAAATTCTATCAATTGCATGCTTTCTATCATCTGTTAGCACGAGTTTGATATTTTTTGAGTTTTCTATTAGACCAAATAAGGGGTTTTGTATATCTCATGAGCCAAGACATATCCAGAGTGAGACCATGTATAAATGAATGCTCCATCCCATTTTTAAAATATTCTGGCAACTTGGGACCAAATCCTGCAGCCAAGAGCAGAGACGGAGCTACGTTTGTGCTCGGGTGGGCCATGGCCAACCCAAAATAATTTAACATCATCACTAGTATTATTTTATTTTAATTTATTATTATTTTTTTTAAATTACAAGCGAGCAACAAGCTGCGCCGCTAGCCCTTTTTGAATTGCAAAACTAATTCTCTAGTATTATGAATGTATATTTGGTATCTGTAGATAAAAATGGCATACCCAAAATTGTAACCCAATTACGAGAATGAACCTTATAGTGAGCGGTTTTACGGTAATGAACCTTTTTTACATTGTTTACGAAAGTGACCAATATATGTCACAATCAACTTTTTCACTTTACATTCGCCTAATATCATCGCCTGAATTCAATAAAATACGCCCAAGTAAAGTTGCATATTTGCAGTCGGATATATACTATCACATGCCACATTTGGAAATGAGTAATAAGAAATGTTGGTATCCACGTAGGACTCACCAACCCCTAATCTCTATCCCTTTTTCTTACCAACTTTTTTGTGTGTATAAACACCTTATCCTAACTAGCTAGTTATCCAGAAACAACCCATAATATGGTGAAAAAGAAGAACATTTTTTTCTTTCTTTTTAAGTGTTGGAGTGGTAAGAAATAGTAGAACAATGGTATGTGTACCATTAATGAGTGAATATGTAGAAAAGATGGTGGGTGATATGTTTGAAGCCCAGATTGAAGGTGCTGATATGGTGGAACTCAGGCTTGACTGCTTGAAACACTTCCAACCCAAACGAGATCCTCGCCCTCACCTCGCCTGCTGGATCGCCTAGGCCTCGCCACATCGCCTAGGGCTCACCTCGCCTGCTGGATCGCCTAGGACTCAACTCCACATCGCCCAAGACATGTTCACCTCGCCTAGAACTTATAACACACTCTCATATGGTTTTTGAAACTGATTAGTTGGATAGTTTTTGGTCCGAGGTTTGAGCTATAATATTAGAGTCAATGACTGTTTGTGACTTTGTGTAAGGTTGTTTGTTAATGTTTCGTTGACTATATATGTTTATTTTGGTGGCATTTCTTTTGAAGTACTATTTGTTGTTCATAGTCACTAGTTTAGAAGTTTAAGGTATACATCTGACCATGACCGTCTCTTTTCTGCAAGTGTCCTAAAGTGATTGTTTTGTAAAGAGTGTACCTCGCGTAGACCTCGCCTAGACATCGCCTACACCTCGCCTAGACATCGCCTACACCTCGCCTAAACCCCCACCTCGCCCATCTTTCGCCTACTCCTTGCCCATCTTTTTGAATCAAATAAGCCTCGCCTATCTTTCGCCCAGTATTCCTTTTATACACGTCTACTAGATCTAACGGTTAGAAACTAATTTAGTAATAGATCTAACGGATAATATCTAAAATGTTCATTTTCGATAATTTTCTGTGCGAGGTTAATTTACTCCAAAATTGTTTTTGACTTAAATTTTTGTATAGTTGTTGCTGTTATATTTTGAACAACTGGGTGGATTACTTTTATAAAATATTTTAAGGATTAAGATAAATGTGTATAGAAAGATTTAATCGATATAAACTTAAGAAGTTATTTGTTATTTTCAAATGAATCTTTATGTTTTTATAATGGCCCACCCGAGTGATAAATCCTTGTTCCGTCACTGGCCAAGAGGTGATAAATGGCCTGTGCATGACAATTGGTTGACAGACAGGATGAGAAGCCGAGACCACGCTGTCTCTGCCACTTACGGAGACATGGACCAGAACACTAGAAACATCATCATGCGTGAATTCCGTTCTGGATCTTCACGTTTCTTGATCACTACTGATCTTTTGGCTTGTGGTATTGATGTCCAACAAGTGTCTCTTGTCATCAACTATGATCTTCCCACACAGCCTGAAAACTACCTCCATCGTATTGGTCGAAGTGGAAGGTTTGGGAGAAAAGGTGTTGCTATTAAGTTTGTGATTTTGGAAGGTGAATGGATGCTTGTAGATATCAGAAATTCTACAATGTGGTTGTCGAGGAACTTCCATCAAATGTTGCTGATCTTATATAGAAAAAGATTTTTGGTGGGTTTGTGGTTGTGTTCAGTAAAAAAGGTTAGCTTTTTTTTTTTTTTTTTTTTTTTTTTTTTTTTTTTTTTTTTAAATATCTATCGGTTTTGTTTGTCTTAAGATACTATTATTATCAGACTTGGTGCTAAAAGATAATTGCAACTCGCGCTTGTACTTTAAAAGTTTTATGTTACCCCGAAGTGTATGGATTTATTTATTTCTATCTTCTGGTATAACTGCATTTGGTTTGTCTTCCTATGTATGGCTGGTTCGGTACCAACAGGAAAACACTTGACGACGAGTGTTTCGACTTATTTGTTGGAGGTTTCTATCGATGTCGGGTGTTTCTTTTTTATGTTAACAAGTCTTAATGGGGAGATAGTTGTAGGGCCACACATATAATATGTTTCTTTTTCTGTTAAATGGTCTATATGAGGAGAGGAAACAAAAGATTTTCCTCCCCATTAAGACTCATTAACAGAAAGGGACCCACCCACTTAATTTGGAAAAAGAAAGAAACAAGGCTAGACAATGGTAGCATTTTTTTTTTTTTTTTTTTTTTTTTTTTTTTTTTTTTTTTTTAGTAAGACAAGTAGACAACATTCTAAACATCTTAAAAAAAACTTGTCATCTAATAAGCAAATATGGATTCAAGCTCTTCAATATTAACAAAGAAGTTATTTACAACTTCTGAAAACTAAATGGGAAAAATGAATATAAAATTCATATTCATTGAAAATGTAAGAGTTACGTAAAAAACATCGTTGAAGTGATAGTGGAGCTGGTTCGAACGTTGGTTATCGTATGTAAGCAGTTGATAATCATAACATTTATGTTTATTTAAACCACTTTGAGCTATTTGTTTTACTTATATTGAGGGACGATTGTGTTCATAATGGACCAGGTCTTGACACACTATAAGGTCACATAAGCCGAATGTGTGCGGTTCGAATCGGAAAGAATTTAGTACCCTATAAGTACACTGTTTCGAGACAAAGTAACTCCGAGTTAAATAAACTGTTGCTAACTAGTGTTTTGATTGCTAAAAAGCGTGTACCAATAGTTTTTTTTTTTTTTTTTTTTTTTTTTTTTTTTTTTTTTTTTTTTTGAATTTATGAGTGTTCAAAATCGCCATTCTTAAGCAGTGCGATTCATAGACGAAACTTGTGTGTATTTTGTAGGAGGGCTGAGTGTTATATCATTTAATTTTTAGAGGGCCCAAGTTATTTCGCTTAAGCAAATAGAAGTAAAACTCCAAAGTTTTGAAAGGGTCGTGGTCTTTCCAGTCTCTACTAAAGTCTATCCATGAGCTTGTTATTAAAGTTTTTTCATATGAACAATTGGTGTCTAAATACATTTACTTCATTACTTGTCATATTTGACTTTAGAAACAAAAAGAATAAAAATAAAATTGATTATAAACCAACTGACTAACAAAATTTTATAACTGGAATTAGCATTTTGGGATGAAATGAATAAAGTTGTAAGATGGTGTGTAATTTTGAAATAGTAAAAAGTAAAACATTTAAAAACAAAATTAAAAACCGATGAAAGAGGTAGATTAGAAATCGAACTTGGGTCTCTTTATTCAATCCAAGGAACTTTACCAATCCACCAGCTCTCTTGGCTGGTTGAATACTTTAGTTTGTGAGTTTTGTAAGAGAAAAATATTGAGTTATGTCCAATTAAACTTTTCCATATTATTGTAAGGACGGTTGGACTATATATTTTGGATGAAATAGTAAATGATGTAATGCCAACTTTTATCACTCAAGCCATTCATAGAAACTCATTAAAACAAAGAATTTTACAGGGCCGGAACCAAAGGGGACACAACACACTTTGCCAGCTCCTCTACACATTCAACCGTTTATGTTCTTAACATTGCTATATTTATTTAAACCACTTTGAGCTATTTGTTTCACTTTGCAGTCTATACTGAGGGACGATTGTGTTCGTAATGGACCCGGTCTTGACACACGATAAGTTGTTTCGAGACAAAGTAACCCAGAGTTAGATAAACTGTTGCTAACTAGTGTTTCGATTGCTAAAAAACGTGTTACAAAAGTTTTTTTTGGGAATTTATGGGTGTTCACAATCGCCATTCTTAACGAATGCGATTAAAGTCACCCTGGAGTATCGAGTAGCAATGACTTTAGCATTTATGGTGCCAGGACGAGAAAAGGAAACGAGGCACGAAAATTAAGTACATTACTTCACACAATGTTGCTTGTTGTGCTCGTACTTAGCATTTCTTTTATTACTATGAAACTGCCTTTGCCATTTTGATTATCACCATGTGTGTTTGATAGAATAGTTAAATGAACAATAATTGAAAAGTGTGATGGTTGGTTGGCTCATGGCCAGATAATAATTTTTTTTTTTTTTTTTTTTTTTTTTTTTTTTTTTTTTAAAAGCAACTTAACGGATTACAATAAGATGGCAGGCAAACGAGCAACAAGTTGCGCCGCAACCCCCTTTTGGATGGCAAAACCAATCCTATTAAAAATGAAGTTTTGATTCTTGAGGGTCGAAAAATTACTTTGCACAACTCGTTGAACTCTAGACAAAAACTTCTCTGCTTCCGGAGCTAGAAAACCAAATGTATCAAAAGCAAAAGGGATAAACACGTGTTGATTCTCTAAGCACGCTTTCTCGTGTTTAGCCACCTTGCTCGATTCAGCTTTCAACGCAGCTTGTCCTGCAACAAACCCAGTGTCCCTGAGCCCAACAAGAGGGGACACTCCTGTAAGATCTATGCAAGCATGTTTCGCCCCAGTCCACCCAAACACAAGTATATCAGCTGGCCGTAAAGTAGCCCTACCTTCAAGCGGATCTGTCAAAAAGTTCACAGGGGCCTCTTTTTTAGAAGAAATACCTGCTCTTTTAAGAACATCGTACAAAACATCCCTGACCAAATGATTAACAAAAAAAAAAAAGACGACTGTTATGATTATAAAACATAAAATGATTAACAAAACTTTATAACTGGAATTAGAACTTTGGGAGGAAATATAGAAAATGAATAAAGTTGTAAGGTGGTGTGTAAATTTGTAAAACTAAAAAGTAAGACTAAAAGCGAGGAACTTTTGGATGAGGAATCGAACTTGGGTCTCTTTATTCAACCGCAAGTACCTTTACCAATCCACTAGCACTCTCACCTATCCAAATACTTTATTTTGTGAATTTTATAAGAGAAATATATGAGTTATATCCAATTAAACTTTTCCATCTTATTGTAAGGACGGTTGGACTATATATCCAGGAGAAAAACAGTAAATGATGTAACTACTGAAGTATAATGAAAAGTTATCACATTGTGTTTGTTGCAAAAGGCTTGTTTGAAGACAACTTGGCTTTATCATTCAAGTTTGTTGACAAATGTATTTATAATGAAAAGTTGATTTTTGGCTAATGGTTTTTACGACAAGTTGAATTGTGACCAATGCGTGTTGTGTCATCATAATCACGGCGGCCGAGTAGTATTACTTACATTCGGCTTGTGAATAAAGTTTTTTGTAATAAGAATAGTCAGTCTCTTTAAGTACATTTGTGTTTACGTACAAACAATTTATCATGCCATATTGTCTTTGCTCTTCATATTTAACTCTAAGACAATATTAAAAAAGGCTATCAGAATACACATAACTCTAAATTGGTGAAGTATTTGTGGATTGCGAAGTTTGACCTTGGCTTGCTAAACTGGCCATGTCAAAATGTGGATATTATTTTCTGAAAATATTTGATGTAGAAGTGGGTAGACAAAAGATGAAAAGCTATGAATTGGTAAGTTACTTAATTCATTTATTACATACTTATAAAAGAAAATAGTATCATTAATAAAAGATTTGTTAGGAAAGAACTAGACATCTAAATGTTGCATTATAAAGGCAACCATTAAATGTTACGTATGCTTTCACAGGAGTAGTTAAAGGAGAAGGCAAGGTAAGTAAGACTAGTTCTAAACATTTAAAGCCCATTCAATTTAATCAATTTTAGAGGTACATGTCAATTAAAAACACAAAAGTTGTCAGTTCTTCAATCCAAAAATACATTGGAATCTTTAATAACTACTCCGTATAACATTAATGAGCAACCTCAACAACAATATTAACTTTTATCAATTCAAACAAGTAATACTTATTCGGGTTTTTCTAACTTGTGCCAAGCACATCAAAAGTACACAAGGGCCGACGAAAAAGTATACAGGGATTCACATAAACGTACAGACAGATGTACTTTTATGTGAGTTCATGTACTTTTGGTGTACTTAACTTGTGCCCTAAGGCACAAGTTAGAAAAACCATACTTATTTATAAGTGATTATATTTTTGTTGTAATTTCATATTCGTTTCTAAATAATTATTTTGTTATATGTTATTATATAAAAATAACACATAATTTAGCTCTTCTTTTAAAAAAGACCGGACTTTTTTGTTAAGCGCTTTTCAAAAGCCCTGACTTTCGGACTTCTTCACGAGTTTTTTTTAGGCTTTGAGTTTATCCCGTGCCGCATGCTCAAGCCAGACAAGACTTTGATGAAATATATAAGGACCACTTAGGCCTGTTGAGCTAGGCCGCACTTTTTCGAGACGGACCTAAGCTCGTGCTCGGGCTTTACCTCATTTGTGCTCGGGCCTTATGTACAAATGTTTCTATTCTTTATTTCCAACCCATGCATCTTCGAAGAAGCTCAATATAGTGTTAGTCTTAGCTACAAGTAACCATGAAAATGTCTAAATGTAATCAACCACACAAGCTTGCGTATATGCTTTTGTGCTTGCGTACATTTTTATTTATGACACATTGATGCTCTCCTCGTATACGATTTGACAAAACACTTTAAATTAATAAATAGAATACAAGAGTAAAATAAATGCATACGTATTTCAATAAGTTAGTTGGGTTAACATTTGTTTCTACAACAACCTCATTTTCATTACTCATACAATAAATTGCACAACAACCTCAATATGTTATTCTGTTTATAAAATGCAAGAGTTCCACTACATAATCTTGCAAGCCAAAGTTGTTTTCTTACAAAATTATCTTCAAAATTAGGATATTATGTAGTTTGGATCGATCATTCTTGCCACATAATATGAGTTTCATTGATGAAAGTCGTGTATGGCATGTGCCATGGGGATGATATTGCATTTGATTGTTGAAATAGGTGGTCTCGGAATAATATACTCAAGGTAAAATTTCATTTCTTTGTTATACATTTCTATATATTTCATTTTCAAAGTTATTCATGCGATTGTTTTGCATAAATCAGGCTAGTACTTGAGGAGTTTATAACCTACTATTGCTTAAAAACAACATTGTTATATTTGTATAGGTGGATGAGTACATGTATATTGTATTTTTCTCAAATGACATTTGGGCCAAAATATTGTTAAGGACAGAAAATGAAATCGTGAAGGATTTGCTAAAGAATATCGACCCAAACAGATGAAATCTAGGATATTATAGTTTAAATTTTACAAGGCGGGTTTACTTCAGAAAAGCACATATAAGTGTAGTTTCTTTCAAATGTTAATTGTTTAAATATAATTTATAAGATTTTGTGCACTGTTTCATGATGCTTCAAAGATGTGATTTGTATGCTAATGATACATATTAAGATTTTGTACACTGTTTCATGATGCTTCAAAAATGTGTACAAATAACTTATGAATGTATTTTCGTAGAATCAACCCTCGAGGACATCTGTCGTTCGTGATGCTCAGAAAGCGCTGTTGAATAAGGGGCAGAAGCAGAGCAGCATGTTGATGAAGATGAAGATAGGATTGCTGTAGTCAGGCAAAGGGATCCTAGAGACAAGAGGATGAGTTCGAGAGTTCTAAGGAAGACGAAGAAGGTCGTCGCTAGGACTGCCTCGAAGGAAGCCCCCAAGAAGGATTTCCAGTCTGATGCTGACGTCATCATCCTAAAGAAAGGAAGTAAGAAAAGGTACTGAATGTTTTTTTTAGGTATTTGAGGTTTTTCGTTTGTTTCATGACATATACTTTTTTGAATCATATGGTATGGATTTTGTGATTTCGCATATGGTTATGATTTGAGGTGTTTTTTTAGGTATTTGAGGTGACATAAACTTGTGATTTTGGATTCTGCGTATATTCTTTAGCAAAACATTTTTGTCGGAAAAAAAGTTGCAGCAGTAAAAAAGGAGAGAAGAGGATGACGACTATTTTTTGGTCATGTGGGTTATTGAGTAAAAACTAAAAACTAGTAGTACTTTTTTTTGTCAAGTACAATCGTACACAGATATATGGTTGTAAACGAACCGGATGAACACGAACAAAGACTTGTTCATGTTTGTTCGTTTAATTTTGACGGGACAAATAAATGGATATTAATGTTTAAACGGATAATATTTCTTGTTCGTGTTCGTTTATTAAGAAAATGAGTTGTTCATGTTCTTTCATTAAATCACTAAATGAACGTTATACGAACATAAATGAACATAGACAAACAGACATACACTGTATTGAATTATGCGCAATATATTATTTATAAGTGTTTTTTTATTTAATCAAACCAATTTTGAAATTATACAATTAAAATATATAATCTGCGAACGTAAATAGGTAAATGAACATAAACATATGTTAACGAACGCATAATCGGACGTTCACGAACATATATGAACAGACGTGACTTTTGTACATGTTCTAAAGCGTATTCGATGTTTCTCTTCGATTCAAGACATTGGAGCACGGGCTGCCGTTCATATTTTTAATAGGATTGGTTTCGCTATTGCTAGAGGTGTGGGGGCCCTGTTGGTTTCTCGGCTCCCCACAAATTTCTTGTAAAAATCCTATTTATTGTTAATAAAAGTGATGGTTTATAAAAAAAAAAATAAAAAATAAAAAATAATAATAATAATAATAATAATAATAACAATAATAATAATAATAATAATAATAATAATAAAGGTGTGGGGCCCAGATAATTTCGAGGGTCCTCACTAATTTCTTGTAATCCTATGGTTTTGTGGCTAATAAAAATGATGTTTTATAATAAAAATAAATAAATAAATAAATAAAATAATAATAATAATAATAATAATAATAATAATAATAATAATAATAATAATAATAATAATAATAATAATAATAATAATAATAATAATAATAAGAAGAAGAAGAAGAAGAAGAAGAAGAAAGGTTAGAACATGTTTTTGACATCTATCAGTTTTATTTGCCTAAGGGGGGTGTTTGATTTCGACTTAATTGACTTAATATAAAAAACTGAATTAATTAAGTCATATGATTGTTTGATAATTTTTTCTGAATGAGCAAACCTGAGTTGCCTGAAATTACCAATTTAACCTTTTGTTTGATTTTGTACTGAATAAAATATAGCGTTTGATAAAAAAAAAAAAAAAAAAAAAAAAAAAAAAAAAAAAAAAAAAAGTTTACTCAAATTAAAATAACGTTGGAATAAACAAAAAAAAATATGAATGGTCTTTTACATCATAGAACAATATAAATTACTAACTAATTTACGATGAAGCATTTAAAAGATGGTATATGGTAAATACATCAATGAAGTTCTAAAGCGATAGGTAAAAAGAATTAATTTAATTTACAGTTTAGAAATTCATTGTGGTTAATAATGATAGGTTGTTAAAAAAAATGAAAATAGCGATATGTTAACTTAAAATAATCAAACTTTTGATTAAAAGGGAAAAAAAAAATTGAAGAAATGCTGGCTACGGAAAAAAAATATATATAGAGCATTTCATGAGTATATTGAAATGTCAATCTTGACAAATTTTAATTACTGAATGACTTTGCATCTATATTAGTGAGAATGGCTAAGAAGCATGTGGGACCATTAAGTATCTCAAATTAGACTACCAAACACAACACCCTCTGACAGAATTAGTGTTGGGCGCTGAATCACTAAATTCAGAAGCTATCAAATACAGCTTAAGTAATCTCTTAATTAAACATAACTTTAAAAAAAAAAAAAAAAAAAAAAAAGTCCCAAGTCATTATTATTATTATCACAAACTTCGTGCTATAAGATATTTGCAACTCGTCCTTGTACCTTAAAGTTTTATTTTCCCCGAAGTATATGGACTTGTTTATTTACTTTTATCTTCTGGTATAACTACAAATGTAAGAGTTATATGTATTTGATTTAGAGTCATGAAGTACAAAAATGTAAGAGTTATGTAGAAAAAAAAATTAATAATAATAATAATAATAATAATAATAATAATAATAATAATAATAATAATAATAATAATAATAATAATAAAGTCGACTTAGTTTTTCTATAACTAGAGGAGTGGGAGCTCAATTAGTATCTCGGCTCCCTACTAACTTCTTGTAAATTCTTTGAGTTTCTAATAAAGTGATGTTTATAATAATAATAATAATAATAATAATAATAATAATAATAATAATAATAATGTAGAGCCGAGTTGGTTCGAACATGGGTTATCCAATTCAGAAATATGTTCGTAACATGTCTATATTTATTGAAACCACTTTTAGTTATTTGCATTGTTTCACTTTGCGGTCTTTATTTGGACAATCGGTTTTTACGACAAGTTGAACTGGGACCAATATGTTTTGTGTGGTAATAATCACGGCGGCCAGGTGGTTTTGTAGGTACATTCGGCTTGTGACTATAAGTTTTTTCGTATGAGCAATTGGTGTCTTCAAGTACATTTATCTTTACATACGAACAATTTAGCTTGCTACATTGTGTCATTGTTTTTTCACTTCATATTTGACCCGTCTTGACACAATATAAGGTCACATAAGCCAAATGTGTTGATCCTAGTGCGGCTCGAGTTGGAAGGAATTTAGTACCTTATAAGTACACTGTTTCGAGGAAAAGTTAACCCGAGTTAAATAAATTGTTGCTAACTAGTGCTTCGATTGCTAAAAAGCGTGTACCAATAGGTTTTTGGAATTTATGGGTATTCACAATCGCCATTCATAAGCAGTGCGATTCATGTCAACTCTGGAGTATCGACTTGGTAACTGAAGCAATGACTTTAGCATTTTGGTTTTTTAGATGTGTTTCCACTTTATTGCTCGAGTTATATTGTAGTTAATTATCACGTTGTGTGTTTGTTACAAGGTTTTGATTTCAAGACAATGTGGCAGACAGATTTGCTTGAAATGAAAAGTTGTTTTTTGGCCTATCGGTATTTATGACAAGTTGAATCTGGACAAATATCTTTTGTGTCGTCATAATCGCGGCGGCCAGGTGGTTTTGTAGGTACTTTCGGTTTGTGAATAAAGTTTTTTCATATAAACAATAGGTGTCTTTAAATACATTCATGTTTACATACGAACAATTTAGCTTCCAACATTGTGTCATTGTCTATTCTCTTCGTATTTGACTTTAGAAACAAAAAGAAGAAAAATAAATGACTGTTATAATTATAAACCATAAAATTTTATGACTAACAAAATATTATAAAAGGAACTGTAGTACTTTGAGAGGAAATTTTGAAAATATATGAAGTCGAAAGACGTTGTGTAATTTTTAGAAAACTAAAAGTAAAATATTTAATAATAAGATTAAAAAAGGAAGTGCTACTCAATTGAGAATAGAACCTGGGTCACATTATTCAACCGCAAGGAGCTTTACCAATCCACTAGCTCTCCCCACAAGTTGAATAATTTATTTTGTGACTTTTATAAAAGATATATACGAGTTTTTTTTATCAAATTAAACTTTTCCATTTTATTGTACGGGAGGTTGGACAATATACCGGGAGAAAAAACATTACTAATTATACAAAACTTGTAAAATCTCTGTAGTGGTAATCATAGGATCGAATTTTGATCCTCTTATTCCTATAATGTTGGTCGTTTATTTCTCACAGTTCTATGTCAGATTAGTACATTTTAGCCATTGTTGCCACCTGGGGACAGTTGTCTCATGAGCATGTAATATGCGGCCTGAAAGATGTTACCAAGTCTAGCTCGACCTGGATTAACATGGTTCTCGTCATGGTCTGACTTGTGAACCTTGAGTAGATGGGCTTGATTCGAGCATGTGATTGATGAGCTTTGGCTACTAATATTGATACACTATCATTCACCTATTAAGATAACTTATACTTCTCATATTTTTAATATTTTTTAATGGTTATTTAATGATACTTGGGTGTTCTTGATAATATCGGTAATCTTATGATAGAATTAGTTAATTATATCAAGAAAGTTATGTTTTAATAATAATAAATGGCGCAAAAATGTAAAAGTTATAAAAATAGACGAGTACCCCGTGCATAGCAACGGGATTTTATACACCGACAGATAGTTTATTGATAAAAAAAAGTTTATATGTTATAAACAAAAAATAATAAAATTTGAAGATTTGGGGATTAAACATAATGTTTTAAAACCCGGTTTGACCCGGGTGGTTCAACCGGTTGAACCGTTCCGGACGAAAAATGGATCGATTTAAACCGGTTGAACTTGCTAGGTTGGTCGAAAACGGGTCAAATTAAACCGGGTCACCCTGCCAGGTTTGAAGCGTCCCTGGTCAACCCGGTTATTTTTTTGTATTAATAGTTTCCTTTTGAAATATATGTTTTCAACATTTCCTTTTTTAGTTTCAACTTTTCACTATTTAGTTTTTTCTTCGGCTTCTCAGTTGAACCCGTTGGTCCCGTCCAGTTTTCAAAACTATGTGTACCATCAACTTGTTAGGTTGTATGAAGTTTTGTGTGTTTTATTAATTTGTATAATGTGTATAATAATATGTACTTTTCATTTTAGGGTGTTTAAAAATAACATTAATTAGTGTGTTTAATTATTTCATATGGATTATGTTGTAGCATATTTAAATTGTATATTATCAAAATTTTATTGTACTTTTTAGTAAGTGGTGTTTTAATTGGTTGTATTTAATTTGGTAGATATATGCTTTTAATTGGTTGTACAATGTGAATAAATGATTGTACTTTTAAGTAATAGATATATTTTAATAAGAGTATTAATTACAGTATAATTTAGTTTTAGGAAACCATTCATTACTGATTTAATCAAAATAAATACTGATTGATATGATTAGTAACTTTCTCTCTTATTTGACCAAGTGTTGAAAACTCAACATTTCACTTGACCATTTCTCCATTACAAAAATTAAGATTTGATTTAGAGTCATAAAGTATAAGGGGGTGGCATCCTTGCGGTGAAGTTGGGTCGGCAAAGGCTACCGATCGGCAACCATGGTTGCCAGTGCATCGGCAAGGTGAATTCGGTGCCTCAAACGGCGAATCTCACCGTTTCGGTGGGGAGAAAAACTAGGCTCAATATTACCGTTTGGAGTAAATGCTAGGAGCGTGGATCCATTTTCAAAAAAAAAAAAAAAAAAAAAAAAAATCCCTATAAATATTCACTAATAACACATATTGTTTCATTCACAAAAATCTCACAAATCAAATCACAAAAACAATACACAATTTATTTAACCATCTCAATGTCTTCTTCGTCATCGAACGAGATCATTATTCCCCCGGATTCGTCCGAAGAATGGTTATCCGGAAGTACGTTTTAAACCTTTTTAGCCGGAAACGAAGCTCTTGAAGACACGGCTAGCTCTACCGACACCCGTGGTTATGCCCAACGCTTTCGTGAAAGAGCATTAGAAACTCTATTGAATGATTATTTTGTTGAACAACCAAAGTTTAACGAAAACGTTTTTCGTGATCGTTTTCGTATGAGTAAAAATTTGTTTTTAAAAATTGTTGATGATATTGAAGCCCAATTCGAATGGTTTCAACCGGGTCAAGACGCGATGGGCCAAAATAGTTTCACGCCATTACAAAAATGTACATCCGCCGTTCGACAACTCGCAACGGGTGAACCTCCGGATAGATTTGATGACTATCTAAACATGGCACGAAAAACGTCAGGTTATTATTTTAATTTAATTATTTCGTTATTAATTTTTTCAATTTGTTTTTGTTATTAAGTTATTTAAATTGTTTTCGTTATGTTTTTTTGTTAAAATGTTTTAGTTATTATTTTTTAGTTATATATTTCGTTATTTTTTTTTATTAAAAGTTGTCCTTTTATTTTAGGAGAATGCCTTGATAAATTTTGCGATGCGATTATAAAGTTATATGGTCGAGAGTTCTTACGTAAGCCTACAAGCCATGACATAGCATGCTTATTCAATGTACATGTATTGTTTTTTAATAAAAATAGTTGTTTTTTATTAAGTGTTTAATTATGTTTTTTTTATTTAAATTATATAATTATGTAAAATTTAATGCTTGACATTAGGCAAGATTGCCACTTAAAATTGAAGTTTAGGCAACTTTAGGCAAAAAATGTGTTGGAAGATCATGATTGGTTGTTTGCATTAAAAGATGAGGCAACCTTAGGCAAGGTTGCCACCCCTAAAGGTGTTGGCTAGGTAAAAAAGGGATATGCGAAGAGAGGCTGGTTCGAACATCGGTTATGTAGACACCACACAACACACTTTACCAGCACCACCAAACATTCAGCTATTCATATTCTTAATATTTATGTATTTATTTAAACCACCTTGACCTATTTGTTTCACTTTGCAGTCTATATTGAGAGAAAATTGTCTTCATAATGAACCCGGTCCAATAAGGTCAAGTCGAATGTGTTGATGTTAGTGTGGTTCGAGAGGGGAGGAATTTAGTACCTTATTAGTACACTGTTTCGAGACAACGTAACCCTAAGTTGGATAAACAATTACCAACTAGTGTTTCGATTGCTAAAAAGCGTGTTACAAAAGTTTTTTGGAATTTATGGATGTTCACAATCACCATTCTTAAGAAGTGCGATTCATGTCAACCCTTGGAGTGTCGAGTTGGTAACAGAATCAATGTTTAGCATTTACGGTGCCAATGTTTTTATGACAAGTTGAATTGGTACCAACATGTTTTGTGTCGGCATAATCACGACAGTCTGGTAGTTTTGCAAGTATATTCGGCTTGTGTATAGACGGAACTTGGGTGTATTTTATGGGAGGGGTGAGTGTTACAGGAGTATTAGTTAATTTAAGAGGGCCAAAGTTATTTCGCTTAAGCAAATAGAAGTAAAACTCTAAAGTTTTGAAAGGGTCGTGGCCTTTTCCAGTCTCCACTAAAGTCTGTCCATGAGCTTGTGATTAAAGTTTTTTTATATGAACAATTGGTGTCTTTATATACATTTGCTCGTCATATTTGACTTTAGAAACAAAAAGAATAAAAATTAAAATAATTATAAACCACAAACTGACTAACAAAATTTGATAAAATATAGAAAATGAATAAAGTTGTAAGATGGTGTGTAATTTTGAAAAAGTAAAAAGTAAAACATTTAAAAACAAAATTAAAACCCGATGAAGCTACGGGGATTAGGAATCGAACTTGGGTCTCTTTATTCAATCCAAGGAACTTTACCAATCCAGCAGCTCCCTCGGCTAGTTGAATTCTTTATTTTATGACTTTTATAAGAGAAAAATATTGAGTTATATCCAATTAAACTTTTCCATATTTTTGTAAAGACGGATGGACTATATATACATATCCAGGAGAAAAAACACTACTTTTGGATGAAACAGTAAAAGATGTAATTACTGATCAATATATAGTTACTTTACATACATGAATTGCATTCTTGTAATACAATAAGACTATCAAACACTTTGATAGCTTATTGAAATATAAATTAGACATCTGTCGAAGTTAAAATGAATTTACAGTTGATGATCACGTTGTGTGTTTGTTGCGAAAGGCTGGTTTCAAGACAATGTGGCTTTAATATTCAAGTTTGGCGACAAATGTATTTATAATGGAAAGTTGATTTTTGGCCCATCGATTTTTACGACACGTTGAATTCTGACCAATATGTGGTGTGTCGTCATAATCACAGCGGCCAAGCAGTATTACGCACATTCGGCTTGTGAATAAAGTTTTTTCAAAATGCACAATCGGTTTCTTTAAGTACATTGGTGTTTACATACAAACAACTTATCATGTCATATTGTCTTTGCTCTTCTTATTTTACTCTAGGACAATATTAAAAAAAGGGCTATGAGAATTGTTGACGTATATGTCCGGAAGGAATGATCCGGACGCTGCAAATATGACCGGACGGTAAACATTACCCTCCGGCAAGTGGGCCAGGAGGCAAGTCCACGTGCGCCGCTTTCCCAGGAAATCTGCAAACATGTCTCCAACTGCTACTGACACAAGCCTAGTCCTAGAATAACGGCTACTGTTCATGAGATATCCTACTATTCACATGTACGATTACTATTCAAATAGTGTTACTTTCACTGTTCATCTGTACCCTCTTTGGGGTGGTATAAATACCCCCAAAGTCATTTATGGTAGGATACTTTTTTCCTAGAAAACACACACACATATCACTATATATTTCGGTCTTAAATCCATACTTATTTTCACGCCCGAGTTTGGTCTTGGGATAACACCCGGGGCGAGGCTAACGAGTGATTGTGCTTGTGCAGGGCTCAAGGCCGAAGGAATCACCAACTAGACATCCGGAGGGAGCAAGTATTTACTTCAACAAGAATACACATAACTCTAAATTGGTGAAGTATTTGTGGATTGCGAAGTTTGACCTTGGCTTGATAAACTAGCCATGTCAAAATGTGGCGAATATTTTCTGAAAATATTTGATGTAGAAGTGGGTAGACAAAAGATGAAAAGCTATGAATTGCAAGCTACTCAATTCATTTATCACATACTTATAAAAGAAAATAATATAATTAATAAAAGATTTGTTAGGAAAGAACTAGACATCTAAATGTTGCATTATAAAGGCAAGCATTAAAAGTTACGTATACTTTCACAAGAGTATACATTCACAAGAGTAGTTAAAGGAGAAGGCAAGGTAAGTAAGACTAGTTCAAAACATTTAAAGCCCATTCAATTTAATCAATTTTAGAAGTACATGTCAATTAAAAACACAAAAGTTGTCAGTTCTTCAATTCAAAAATACACCTCAATTGGAGTCTTAAATAACTACTCCGTATAAAATTAATGAGCAAAATCAACAACAATATTAATTTTATCAATTCAAACAAGTAATACTTATTTGCGGAAAACTTGCCTGCTGCAACAAGCAGGCTTCTTGCCTACTTTTCCTTTAAAAAAAATTTAAATTTTTTACGATTAAGCCACTAAATTCAGATCACTGATACACTTTCCCCCTGAGCCCTCTCTACATAGGAAAGCAGGTAATTGCCTGCTGTGGAAAGCAGACATCATTTTCCCTACTTATTTATAAGTGATTATATTTGGGTAAAGTCTATAAATTAGCAACGTACTTTTCTTACTTTACAGTGTTAGGTAACGAACTTTTTTTATTACCAATTTAGTCATTGAAACCTGTTAATTTTTTACGATATAGTAAATATGACCCGCTGATTTTCCAAGTAGATAAATAATTTTTTTTTAAACTTAAAATTTTTTCCACCTCGTCTTTTTTCCATTCCATTTTTTCGTTCAAGAATCCAACAAATAGTTGATACTCATCATTATTGTTTCATGAGCCCAAATGGTAAAGCTAATTCCTGGAAACAATTAAAGGGCGCAAGTTCCAGAAAATGAATAAACAACAACACTACAAAAATTTCTTGATGCTCAATTGACACTCTAAAATTTTAATTAACAATCTTTGGAATTGTTTTAGACGGATTCGATCATGGTCGAGTGTTCAGAAGAGATTTCCGAACCAAATCCCTAACACAATTGTTTAAAACAAACCTTTATTCTCAAATCCCCAAATTTTCTTTATCAACCCTAATTTTTGAACTGCCCTAATTTATAACAAGATTGTACACATAATATATTTACCTCATTAATCAATAATACTGATAGAGTTACAAAGATGTTCATGGAGTTATTTTAGTCGAGTAGCAATTGTGGCGTCAGATCCATAGGTTTGCTATTGTTGTAGAAATTAGGGATTTTGAAGAAGTGGATGATTTTGAATGGAGATCGTGATTGGATTTATGAATAAGTGGAAAGTTCAAAAAAATTGAAAAAAATTGATTTTTTTTCATCGTGACTTACATTGTGTGTGGTTGTTGAAGATGAAATATAAAAGGGAAAGTTAAACACAATCCATCACGGTGGAATGGATTGTTGGTATTTATTTTCTATGTGTCGATAAATTTGATCAAAACACCAAATCATCTTTTTAGATTTGTTGGAAATTTTGCCGGAAAAGATGGTGGTTGTCGGAAAATTGCCAGATTTGAAGATCTGCTTGTGTGTTATCATTTGAAGATATAATACAATGAAGATCTGCTTTGTTTCTTGTTTATGAAGATTTAAAAAATAAATGAAAATGCATGTCATTAGTCAAAATAAGTCAAGTATGAGGTGGTATATCCAACTAAGTAAAAAAGAAAAGAAAAAGAATGACGTGTCAGTCATTTTTTAGATTCAACCGGTTGCCTGTGACAATAATTACTATATCGTAAAAACTTAGCGAGTTTTAATAACTAAATTGGTAATAAAAAAAGTTCGTTACCTAACTCTGTAAAGTAAGGAAAGTACGTTGCTAATTTATGGACTTTACCCATTATATTTTGGTTGTAATTTCATCATTTGTTTCTGAATAATTATTTTGTTATATGTTATTATATAAAAATAACACATAATTTACGCCTTCTTTTAAAAAAGACCGGACTTTTTTTGTTAAGGGCTTTTCAAAAGGCCCGATTTCGGAATTTTTCACGAGTTTTATTAGGCTTTGGGTTTATCCTGTGCCGCATGCCTAAGCCAGGACTTTGATGAAAAATATAAGGACCATTTAGACCTGTTGAGCTAGGCTTCACTTTTTCGAGTCAGGCCTAAGCCCTTGCACTGGCTTTACCTCATTTGTATCTCTAACTCAAAATAGCTCTTGAATAAGTTGTAGTTGTTATCTCTAATATATATAAAGTTTTCGGGATTTTTATTTTAAAAAGTCTTAACATTTTCAAGCTTACACATTTATATTTTTTTTTAATTCAATTTAATGCAAGTTTAATTATTCATTATAACTATCAATTATCTGTAATTGTACATATTAGTTTAAACATTAAAAGTTAAGCTAAAACAATATTGCAAATTTGTAACTACACAAGTCTATAATATGGTCATTGGGTTCTTAACTACACGTATATATAATGGTCATTCAATCTTTAAAATTCAATTTTGTAACTAAATATTTATATAATTATCAGTACAATAATTTTAAATTAAAACAATTAGAAAATTTGCAACTAATTAACTTTTGGATGGTTTTACGGACAATCCTACGTTACCATGTCTATAGTATAAACATCAAACATGGTGTATTAATAAGTTTCATGTAATTTATGAGACACAATTACTATGGATGGTTAATTTAATTTATATATTTCCTATCGAGTTACATTTCATATTTTTTTATTAGAGAGTTGCATAAATCTATTTTCATGACAAGTTGCATAATATAATTGAGTATATTCATTCACTTTTACGACATAAATAAACGACACATGAATCTCCCTTTCATAGCTGCAATCAACAATTACCACTGCCAATAACCACCACCGAATTTTTCTTCTTTACTATTACTATATATCGACGTCAATTATCTTTTCTTTATTTATTTTTCTATCATACCCACAGCATTGCACGAATACAATGCTAGTAAAAAATGATGAGTTTTAAATATTATAACATATTACGATACAAAATTAGCGGATCATTTTTAGATATGATGGTCAGGTTATGCATCTGTGTTTTGCTTATGCGGGTTTGTAACTTTTTGAAAATCATAACCGTGGCTAGATGTTAAACTGGAATGCGCACGAATGAATGATTTATGCATGGTAATATTTCTAACCACTTTCGTAAGAAGATCATAAATACATTCTTTGATTACATTGTTTTAATGTCGAAAAGCCTTATGTACAAATGTTTCTATTCTTTATTTTCATCCCATGCATCTTGGAAGAAGCTCAATATAGTGTTAGTCTTAGCTACAAGTAACCGTGAAAATGTCTAAATGTAATCAATCACACAAGCTTGTGTATATGCTTTTGTGCTTGCATATATTCTTTATTTATGACACATTGATGCTTCCCGGACTTTTGTATACGATTTGACAAAACACTTTAAACTAATAAATAGAATACAAGAGTAAAATAAATGCATACATGCTTTGATAAGTTAGTTGGGTTAACATTTGTTTCTAGTCTTTAAGTAAAGTAACACAACAACCTCATTTTCATTACTCATGCAATAAATTGCACAACAACCTCAATATGTAAATAAACACTTGACGACCACTACCAGAAAAAGGCCTTTTAATGACTTTTTTAGCGACGTATTTTATGATTGCGACTTTTAGGTGATGGGTCGCTGTAAACGAGTCGCAAATTTTTTGCGACTCGTGACATGTGTCGCTAAAAAGAGCGACTAGTATAACGACTTCATAAAATAAGTGGCTATAAATTTGCGACTTCAGTATTTCTTGTCGCCATTTGCGTCGTTGTTTCAAAGAGATGTTGCCATCTAAGTCGCTTAACACGACGAGTGTTACGACCTATTTGTTGGAGGTTTCTATCGATGTCCAATTAAGTTTATGTTCTTACAAATGTTAGTATTTTTTTTGTTATAGTAAGACAAGTAGACAACATTCTAAACATCTTAAAAAAAAAAAAAAAAAAAAAAAAAAAAAAACCTTATTCTCATGCAACAAGCAAATATAGATTCAAGCTCTTCAATATTAACAAAAAAGTTATTTACAACTTCTGAAAACTAAATATTCAATGAAAATGCTTATCAAACTGTAACTTTTCATTCAAACATATACTTATCAAACTAATGGCTAAAATGCCAACTTTTGTCATTCAAACCACTCATAGAAACTCATCAAAACAAAGAAGTTATTTACAAGGGGGACCCGGTCTTGACACAATATATATAAGAGCATCTACAATGGGTAAACCAACAAAAAACTTTTCACTATTATAGAAAGCTATTTAAGAGGGTTTTTTGCATTGCATAAAAGACTTTTTGAATAGCCTTTTAACAAAGACTTTGTAAACTAAAAGTCTTTGCAAAAAGCTCTAGTTATTATACAAGTTAAACATTAAATGCATTAAATGCAAAAAGTCTTTAAGATTTTTCCCATTGTAGATGCTCTAAGGTCAGTTACATTTAATGTACCCTCAACTACTAAACTTAAACTCTATTCACGCGGATTGATGACTTGGCTTGCAAAAGGACCGTGGATGTAGATATGATGTGAATAATATGAATACGTATTATATATACCTTCCAAAAACTTGCAACAATTCCACACAGCAAAACAACAAAACCTCTCTTTCTTTCACACATCAAAGGTTAATTGATTTACTTTTTCTTCGATTAGATGGCGCAACCGGAAGCGATTTTGATCACCTTTGCACAATTCCAAGTACACAACAATCAGGGTCATACTATCGAAAACTTAATGGCTCAATATAATGGTAAGATTTTTTTTTTTCTTTCTCTTTTGCTTAATTGCTTAGGTGTTGTTGCCTTGTTGGCAAATATTTTGTGAGAGGGGGCAAAAAAATTTAGTTTTTTTTTTAGTGTTTCTAATAGTAATTTAGAATTCGTATTATATGCTTATTTTATAAAAAAATATTATATACCAGTAATCGTAAATGTCTAATTTTACTTGTCGCTCCAAAGATCTATAATTTTTTTGAGAATGCAAACTTTACTTACCATTTTTTTGTAATAGTAACAAGAGAGGTGTTACTTGCGGCGATGGCCAGAGAAAACTTTTATGTGCTCAATGGCGTTCGAGTACATGGTCCAGACCTGGCACTCAACTTAAGGATTCACCTTCCACCGTGGCAAGGTATTGCTTCACGCACATTCAATTATCAACATACTTTCGAGCATATAATGGAACACATTGCTCAACTGGTCGGATTGCCATTTGGTGATTGGGTGGCATCGACCCAACTTCATGGTCAGTACATCTTAAACAATGCAATCGATTGGCACACTGCAACGACATACTTTCTAGAAAAGCAAGAAGGAGCTGACTTTCGGCGGTTTTCATTAACCGTTCACCTTGTTACGCCACCAGGAGTTGGTTTTGGCCGTGGTGGTGGTGGTGGTCGTGGCTAGAGATTTGAAAAAGATCTGTGTTTATTTATGATTTAGAAAGTATTTAGAAGTAGTGTTAAAAGAGTTAGTATTCAAAAACTAGTTAAAGGTAGCAATATTGTTGAGTCATTTATTGTTGTAATTTAGCTTATGTAAACAATGCCCTTCTAGCTTATGTAAACAGTGCCCTTTTAGGGGTGCTATTAACATTCTAACGATTATCGTGCCTATTTGTCTACTAATTGGAAGTTATATATTGATGATTTTCTGAATGAACTAATTGAATGACTTTACATGCAAGTAGAAGTAACATAGTGATAAAAATTATGTGAAGCAGTGAACCAGATAACCTCTCATCCCAAGCAATAACATGCAGTGAAGATGAATAAACAAAGTAATTTAACTTAAAAGATTAAATTAGTCCAGAATTCCATGTTGAGCAACTGGAACTTAAAGGCTTAATTGAAGATTAATAAACAATTGAGAAATGGTTGCTATTTAGTCCAGAATAAGATAGAAGCTAGTCGTAACCGAAAATCATTGCACTTGTATATAGATCGACATATGATCGTGTCGACATAGGACTAAATTTGAAGAGAGAAAAAAAATGGCCACTAAACTAATTTTCTTATCTTTGCGTAGAAGTCTTTGTCAACACAGACATATATGTGATAACACGTAATATCATAATCCACGACGAGATAGTTTCGATATTACTTATTGTCCAATTATACAATGATCTTTGACTCAAATTGTATTTAATGATCTTTCAAAATTAATAATACTTGATTCATAACTTACAGTATACGAAACTAAGAAATATAAAAGACAATGATCGACCTATGTTTGGGGTGATAGCTGATGTTTTTAATTGGATTGATGTTGTTAATGTTCGTCAGAAAGCAAGAGGTGTTTTTGAAGCTATTCTCATCTCGGCGATGTGGGTTATGTGGCAATATCGAAACAACGTTATCTTTGGAGCAGTGAAGATGAAGAAAAGCGTAATATTTGATCGAATCATGTCTCATTCGTTTGAGTGTACGTGTTCTAGCAGAGGAAAAGATGTTTATTCTAATTAGTCGATGTAGTTACAAAGCCCAATGACTCTTTGCTTGTAATATACAATCGATGTTTTTATTCATCTTGCAACTGGGTCAAAGGTGGTGATCCAGAAGAAGGCTGCTAAGGAGTAGCCGTGGCCATTTCCCGGATCGGGCAAAAACCGGAACCGGTTCCAATCCGGTCCGGTTCAACGGTCAAAGTCAAAGAACCGGATCCGGTTCCAATCCGGTTCGGTTATTTTCGGATCCGGAGGGTAAAAATCCGGGACCGGTATACCCGGTTCCGGTTCGGTTCCAAATCCGGTTCCTGTGCAAGATCCGGTCAAACCGGTTCCAAAAATAATCTGCAATAGTGCAATGTATGTATATGTGTCATATGTGCATCCATGCATGCATGTATGTATATTACTACACTATAATATTAACGTAAACTTGGACAACGATACACGACTACACATATATTGGAACGTATAATTTTTAATTTAAATACGCATTGGGGTGACCTAGCTAGCTAGCTAGCAAAACCATTATTTGTCTATTTATAAAATGGCTGAACCAGTCAACATATGATTAACAAATTAGCCGATTTTAAATAATAGTGACCTTAATAAACAAAAAAGTTATACGATGACTTAATTGAACATTTTTAAAAAGTACAATGACCTTCGAATGCAATAACCCTTTATTTAATATGGAGCAATAGAAAAAATAAAAAGTTATAGTGGGATCATTTGAAACTTAAAATCCACCTTGCCCTTCTCCTTTAAAAATATGTGAGCCCAATGGAGTTAAGTCCCACTTTTTAATCCAAATAATGTAATCAAACTAAACTCAAATCCTAAAGAGATGAGTGGATACCAAACGGTTCCTTAACGTAAACGAAATAGTACTATCCAATCAAACTTCACTTTAATATTGAAGCAAAAGTAGGTGAATGACTACATACGTTTACACATCGTCGAGTATACTATTTCCAAAAGATATGTATGATTCAATGAAGGACATTTTGCAATGACCCTAACAATTCATGCTAGCCGCGCGTGACGCGATCAACTGATATGACCAATATAAGGCAAGCCTAAGTAGGATAGGGAACAATGATAAAAATAGAAAGAGCATTGATATCAACTTCAGATCTAAAAGTAGAGACAAGATTGACATACTCCGTAATATATGTCGTAAAATATCAATAACAAGCTAGAAGATTGATCGATGTTAAGCACTAATGATTTAACACACGCGTATGACGTGCTTTTGATGTATGAAGTGTGGTTCATCGGGTGTCTAAAACGTAGTTGAGTTCAATGTTCCATCATTTTGTATACGATAAAATTAACGATCGCGAATATGTACATTGTGGATGAAAAAACAATGGAGTAACATAATATGCATATACTATATATAGTTTTTTTTTTTTTTTTTTTAGAAAGTTTGTCGGTCACTATAGACTTCCGGACGTGTCTCCTCAAACTCGGTGGATCAAAGCGGTGCCAATCAAGGTTAATGTTCATGCATGGAAGGTGAGATTAGATTGTTTGCCTACACGCCATAATATATCCCGTAGAGGTATAGACATTCCTTATATTCTTTGTCCTATATGTGTTAGGGTGGTAGAATCGTCGAAGCATTTGTTCTTTGATTGCCATATTGCTAAAGATAATTTTCGTAAGATTTGTCGTTGGTGGAATGTGGATTTGATGGAGGTGAGCTCAATCTCAAGATGCCCACTAAGCATAAAAGGTTGTTAGAAGGGGTGTGTTTTGGGTTGTGGTGGCGTATTTGGTCTTTTTGTAACAAAAGTGTTTTTGGTGTGGATTCCCCATCTAAGGCGACTATCTTTGATGACGTAGTTTTGTACTCTTTTTATTAGAGTCGTTATAGATGTAAAGTGTCATTTAATTGGGCTGATTGGTTAAAAAATCCGCATCTTGTGTCTTTGTAATTGTCTAGCTCCTTGCTAGTTTTTCTAATAAAAGTGCAATTTGCATGACTATTTCCATGGGTAAGAAGATTGGTTCAACACTCCAAAAGTATAAAGAAGAAGTGGTTTTGCCTAGGTATGTTGTAAATTGTAATGACGCTTGTGAAGTTTATAAAATAATGCTACTGAGGTTGTTGAGCAATTAATTGCAAGAGTAATGTTTATTGTACTATGGTAGGTTTGCTTGGTCAGGCTGGTGTGTTGACTGAATTCAATGTATTTGTAAGTTGTAACAACCATCCACGCATTTACCTAGTTTGCTATGCTAAACGATATCTCTTTACAAAGAACCAAACAGAAAATCAGCTTTAAGTCTAAAATCTTATAAAATTATAACCCTCCCAAAAGTTAAACACTTGATCTCAAGTTTGATAACAAAAATGCTTAGTTGCTTACCACTAAGCTAAATAATATTTTATGTTTTGATAATCTATAAATAAATATCTAATTTAGACAATTTTGAAGAAAAGAATGCTTCATAATTTACTTGTCAAAATTTAAAGGAACACTAAAAAGTGGTAGATACCATCAGGTTATGGGGTTGCAGGGCCGTCTCGTGGTTTGCGGTGGTGCTAGGCAACAACAATAAGAGTCTCTATTACACTTGTATACTAAAAAGAAATTGCATATAAACTTGAATTATATGGCTCATGTATGTTTAATATTATACATATTTATATAGAAAATTAATAAAACCGTGAAGTTTTTTAAGTGAAAGCATTGTGCGACAACACATATTGCACATCCTCCAAGACCCTTATACGGAGTTGCTTATTACTTGACATTAATGTACGTGACTGTATCAATATGTTTGCATTTATGGGTTAGATGAAAAAAGGTAAAAAAGAAGTACAATATGAATTAATTTTCAATAGCTCTGATGATCGGTCTTTCAAATGTAATAGCGCAAAACTCAAAAGAGAAGGGTAAGAAAATGTCTTCCGAACACTTCATCGTAACATATGACTTAATTCTGAAAATCACTTTTAAGTATGTATCATCTTATACTTTTTTAATTTATATGTAGTTAGGTTAGTTTTTAATTTTGAGAGATCTACAAACAATGTGTTTGTTTACAAAAGCTGAGAGTTCAAAAAACTTTACTAAAATTTCAACAAAAAGACTTCAGCGAACTCTTTTCTCTTTGACCAATAGGTTTAAAACCTCATTTCTCATTAATAAACTAGCAAGAGGTTGGCATATGACTTGTCTGTTCAATTGTGTATGATTTGTCATACTTTTTACAGTTGGCATTATGAGCAGCATTTAGCATCAATGACACGATGTAAGGCTAGGAGTAATGGTCACTTGACCATCATCTATATTTCAGCTTCACATTAACTTTTCGACATATCACCCTACAACCATTTTTAGAGGCGTAATAGTTACCATCTAACCGAATACATAAAAATACCCCACTTTATACAAATATATCCTTTATTATACCCCACACACACTCGTAAACCAAAAAAATCACCTTAATTTTCGTTAGGTGGTATGTACCACCCAACCAACACAAAAGAGTGTGCTTCACGTGATGGTATTCGGCCGTTACGGCCTTGGCGCACGAACATGCCTCTTTACGTGTGGTGAAAGAGCACCATAACGGCCGGTCTAAAGATGACAAACTTATCTATATATGTGGATACTAAATGAGTAAATTCGTTCTTTCATGTACAGAAAACAATCATATACTTCAGTAATCACATGCATCATTAACTTTTTGTTCCATCAAAAACTAATGTTTTCCCATATATATACAGTGTCTTTCATATAATATGGAAAAGTTCAAATAGAGCAAAGAAAACTAATAAATCGGTTATATTTAAATGAAACCAAGTGAAGTGTTTAACCGACTGAATAAATCGGTTATATTTAAATGAAACCAACTGGTAAAACTCATATGCGTTTGAATAAGCCCAACTTGAAACGCCCAAAAATTATCATTATTCAGAATGTTTTATGTATAGTAGAGATAACAAGTACAACTTATTCAAGTGCTACTTGGAGTTATAAAGTTTTGTTACATCTAACGGTTTATTCTCATAGCCGTTTTTTATTTTCTATGTTCTAGAGTCAAATATGAAGAGAAAAGACAATAGGCCATGATAAATTGTTCATACGTAAAACACAAATGTACTTTTCATATGAAAAAACATTACTCACAAGCGGAGTGTGCGTAAATACTACTTGGCTGCCGTGATTATGACGACACGACACATATTGGTCATAATTCAACTTGTCGTAAAACCGTGGCCCAAAATAAACTTTTCACTTTAAATACATTTGTGAGCAAACTTTGCTTGAATGATAAAGCCATGTTATCTTGAAACCATCTTAAATGCACTCGTATATTATGGTTCAAAAAATTTTGTGCGGTTCGAGATGAGAGGAATTTAGTACCTTATAAGTACAACGTTTCGAGACAAAGTAACCCCGAGTAGATAAATTGTTGCTAACTAGTGTTTCGATTGCTAGATAGCGTGTTACAATAGCTTTTTTTTTTTTTTTTTTTTTTTTTTTTTTTTTTTTTTTTTTATTGAATTTATGGGTGTTCACAATCGCCATTCTTAAGCACTGAGATTCATGTCAACCCATGGAGTATCGAGTTGGTAACCGAAGCAATGACTTTAGCATTTACGGTACCCGGAAGAGAAAAGGAAACGAGACACAAAAAGTAAGTAATATGGGGTATCCAACTCGACAGTGCAATCCGACTAGCTACGACGACTACCATTTTTGGATAGCCTGGAGTCATCGCATGTGAACCTCTGTGGCCACTCATATTACAAACAAAAAGAAGAAAAAAAATTATAAACCATAAAATGACTAACAAAACTTTATAACTGGCATTAGCACTTTGTGAGGAAATGTAGAAGATGAATAAAGTTGTAAGATGGTGTGTAATTTTGAGAAAACTAAAAGTTAAATATTTTAAAAATAAGATTAAAACTGAAAGTAAAGTGGAGTAGGAATTGGACCTGGGTCACATTATTCAGCCGAAAGGAGCTTTACCAATCCACTAGCTGTTGAATACTTTTTTTGTGACTTTTTTGACAGAAATATATGAGTTTCTTCTATCCAATTAAACTTTTCCAATTTATTGTAAGGACGAGAAAAAAAAAATGTTACTTTTGTATGAAATAGTAAATGATGTAACTACTGAAGTATATAGTTACTTTACATACATGAAATAACGAAATTAGTATCCGCATACATAAATACTGTAAATTTATTTTCGTACAATTATTTTTTTCTCATTTTGATTGCTAAGTATACAAAACTTGTAAGATCTCTGTAGAGGTAATCATAGGATCGAATTTTGGTTTGTTTTCTTGCTTTCGCGGGTTTGCTACTTATTCAAAAACAAAACCGTACGTATGTAGATGTTTCATTTGGCCAGAATGGGCACTAACGACCGGTTTATATAAATAATCGTTGTTTACATTGTCTTCAATTTAGCAAAGCCTTACATACAAAATTTTCTCTTCTTTATTTCCAGCCCTATACATCTTGTAAGACGCTCACTATAGATTGTTGTTAACTTGTAATAGTCTAACCAGAAACAGTAACGTAAATGGCAGAAAATTTGTAGATACAAATGTTTGTTTTGTATATAGACTAAAGAGACATGATGGTTTAGAGTTGCAAAGGGTAAAGTGTTGTCATGTCATTTTAAGAAATATATATTAAAAAAGGTTTATTTTCAAAAGGAAATATGCTTTTGTGCTTGCGTATAGTCTTTATTTATGACACACTGGTGCTCTCCAGACTTTCGTATATGATTTGACATAACATTTAATAAATAGAATACAAGAGTAAAATAAATGCATAGGTGTTTTTGATAAGTTTGTTCGGTTAACATTTGTTTCTAGTCATTTACTCATGCAATAAATTGCACAAATAAATGTATTCACCAACCTGTTTTCACTTTTCATTACTCATGCAATAAATTGCATAACAACCTCAATATGTTATTCTGTTTATAAAATGCAAGAGTTCCACCACATTGTCTTGCAAGCCAAAGTTGTTTTCTTTCAAAATTAGGATACTTTGTAGTTTGGATCGATCATCCTTGCGACATAATATGAGTTTCATTGATGAAAGTCATGTATGGCATGTGCCATGGGGATGATATTGCATTTGATTGTTGAAATAGGTGGTCTCGGAATAATATACTCCAGGTAAAATTTCATTTCTTTGTTATACATTTCAATATATTTCATTTTTAAAGTTATTCATGCTGCAAATTTTTATTATTTAGATTGTTTTGCATAAATCAGGCTAGTACTTGAGGAGTTTGTAACCTACTATTGCTTAAAAACAACATTGCTATATATTTGTATAGGTGGATGAATACATGTATATAGTATTTTTCTCAAATGACATTTGGGCCAAAATATTGTTAAGGACGGAAAATGAAATCGTGAAGGATTTGCTAAAGAATATCGACCCAAATAGATGAAATCTAGGATATTACCGTTTAAATTTTACAAGGCGGTTTACTTCAGAAAAACACATATGAATGGTTACTTACTGTTTACTATTAGGAAGTTGTCCAAATGCTTGGAAGAAATCCTATTAATACCGATTAACTAGTGCCATCTATTGACGTAAATAATTAACTAACATCAAATTTTTTGTCCCTTTTTCTTCCTATGTTTAGTTGTAGCATGTACTGGAAGGGACTTATGTGTACACGTGAAAGTGTTTTGCATATAGACCATTGTGTGTGAATTGTTTGTAGCATGATGTACCGGAAGTAGCTTATGTGTACATGTGAAAGTGTTTTGCATAGTGCCGTAAATAATAAAATCTTATTATTATTACAGTTAAGGAGTATTTATAGATGCTACGGACGGCAATGGACAAAGAAAACTTTTATGAGTTTAATGGATTACGAGCACACGGTACACAGACCATGAACTCAACTTTAAGATACACCTTCCACCTTATCGAGGTTTTGTTTTTCGCACATTCATTTATCAGCATACTTTCGAGCATGTAATGCAACAAATCGCTGTAGTGGTCGGATTGCCATTTGGTGACTGGGTGGCATCATACGGACAGACCCAACTTCGTGGTCAACACTTGTTAAACAACGTGCGACTGCCACACTGCAACCAACTACTTTCGAGGAATGGAGAGAGGACCTCGATTTCTTCGGTTTACTTTAACCATTTACCTTGTTATGCCATCAGGGGTTGGTTTAGGCCGTGGTGGTGGTGGTGGTGGCGGCGGCTAGAGAATTGAAAAAGATCTATGTTTAGTTATGAGTTATTTATTGTTGTAATATAGCTTATGTAAACAGTGTCATTCTAGCTTCTATTATATTATACTCAAGTTATATGTCATAGTAAATTATATATACTTGCAAACCAAATGTGAAGTAACAACTCATAGTAAAATGCGGTGTTTTGATTTGCTTTTAGAACTAATTATTTATTCACTTAACATAATAAGATTTGCTAAACATAGAAATGTTATTAAAATGCGTAAATGTAAAACCAACCTTTAAACCATGGCAAACTAAATGGCATAGTTAAAGAAAAAAACTTTTTCCCGAAACCAAATTCACCAAAAGGAGGAGGTGTCATTTCCTTCACCAAAACATCAATACTTGTAAAAAAAATAAAAACATGTATTTTGTACACCCTGTGCAACAAATTTGCCAAAATATTTGCATATTATATTTCAACCCACCTTATAGTTACCTCGCCCCTCACCTCGCCCACGATTGAATTTGGTAACACAATTCAATTTAATTATTGTAACATAATTAACACACCCCCACATTCAATTCCTTATCTTCCTCCACAAACTAATTTATTCTTTAAACTAGATGCAAAGTTTTCAGACAAATCATCACACCACACTCTCTAACAAAGTTTTATGTAATCGGTTTTGTTTGTGGGTATGTAGGAGTTTGTTGGTGCCCCCACGTTCTTTGTTCTTTGTAGTGGTACCAATTTTGTGGGTTATTGTATTTTGTCGGGTTAGTGACACTTTGTGTGAATTGCACGTATCTTATTCACAATGGTGGCTGCATGTCCGGTATGTTTTATATATAAAAGTCAAGAATCAATTTTATCAACAAGTATTGGTGTCGTAGATTCTTTATTTATTTTTTATTTTTCTTGACTTTTTTATTATTTATTTATTTATTTATTTATTTTGTTTGTAGACTTATGAAGCATAAGTGACCATTCGTAGCCGTTTTACTTTGTTGAAAAAATTTAGAACCATGTATGGTAGAGATGTAGTTGTTTCTATGTTTAGGAATCATTGTTTTGGTGATTGGTTAGATGTATGTTATCTTGACCAAGAACCTAATTTAGTTCACAGTATGTTTCTTAGACAAGAAGAAGTTAACGAAGAAATTCATAATAAGAGGTTTAATGTAGGTGATTATTATTGCAATTTTGGCTGTGTAGAATTTTGTCTCATCACTGGTTTAAAGTTTGGTGCCTACAATCTTGAAAACTTTGAAAACGCGGCTACACCTTTAGTATTACGTAAATGACCTCATTTGCAAACCGTAGTAACACTTTTGGATCTTTTAAAGTTATTTGAAGGTCCTGATGTTTTAAAGTTAGAGGAGCAAGATGCTATTAGGTTGTGTTTAGTCATTTTTGTTGAGTTTATATTGTGCGGTCGGGAACCTAAACATGATGTTCAAACCTTTTTGTTTGCATTAGTTGAGGATCTCGATGAATTTGATGATTTCCCATGGGGATCTTATTGTTAGGTTCCAACTTATTACAGTATGAGAAACGCAGCATGGAGACATATTCCTAAACATCTTAAGATTAATGATAGTAAAGTTAAGAAGTTAAGAAAATCTAAAAAGAAGGTACTTAGGGCAGATCAGGGAGATGAAATGACCGACGAAGGGAATGGGGATGAAAAAACAGATGAAGAAAAGGTGAATAAGTATACCTTGTATGGTTTTACCTGGGGGTTTAAGGTATGCTTTTTAATTGTTCTCTTCTTCTTTTTTTAGTATTTCAACATATATATGTTTAATATTTTTTAGCGTAATAATTTTAATATTTTTTTAGACATGGATTCAAGAGGTAATGCTCGAAAGTAATAGATTTTGGATAAAGGAGCCACATGTTGTACCCAGGGGCGTCTCTTGGCGTAGGCGTGTCAGGTTTCTTACAGAGCATTGGGATTATTTTTTCGGCCATGACGACAATGATGTAAGTTATAACACATTAAAATTTAATTATTTTTTGTATATATGTTTTCGTTATTATACTCTTTATAAAAAATTTATAAGGGATAATATACATGGAGGCCGCCCTTCTTTACAATGTTTTTCATATAGGCCGCTCATATATCCGAATATGTTTATAGGCCATCAAAGTATTAACTATACCAAATTTGGTAAAATATTTTCTGCAAAACTCTAAAATGACTAAAATACCCATAATTTAAAAGATCAAATTAATACAGTTAATAAATTTATTGTGAAATACCATATATACCCTTTTCATTTGTAGTTAAAATAAGTAAATAACAAAACCCGTTAGCCTAAATCAGACACATGTCCCATCGTTTAATAACCAAGTAAATAACGACTAATCGAGATTCCGATCAAACTACCTTGCTATTCTTCATCATCACCTATTTCATCTTCTTCCCCGGTTTAGAACGTAGAAGAGAGGCCATCTTCCATTGAATTGTTTTTCGATAATGGATGTCAACAGATTTTCTCCCTTTGATTGTTAGATTATCGATTACGTACATATAGTTTGTGACTAGGTTTTGCTAAATGACTATTGGGAAGAGATCTAGTGAAAAGAGAAAATATAATAAGAAGAATGAGAAATAATTTTAGCCGCTCATTTCAATTGAATAAGGAGAAATTTATGTGAGTTGCATCTTTTATTTTACATGCATCTGAAATGTGCGATTGTGGTTACTTTTCATTTTATTTTTATTTCTCATTTGATCTTTACTCATCATTTGTATCAATAATGTTTTGAGTTTGCAGTAGTATTAATACGGGTTTCCGGTAATTTCTTAATAGCTGATTAAAGGAGCGATAACAACCAGAAACTCTCTTTTAGGTAGTACATAAGAACATTTCGCATAAAAGAATAACAATTTTAACTTTGCATAATCGCTAAAGACCATATCAACCAAAATCATCTCAGAGATCATTGTTTACATACAAGACATGCACTTTTTTAATGTTTTCTCGGAATTGGAGATCATTGTTTACGAGATGAACTTGTTAATAACTGGTTGAATAAAAATTGAGGTCAACTTCAACAAAAAAGATAACATAAACATGCTCTCATGTAACCTGTTACATAAAAGCTTGACCAACTTGATTTATTTGTGTGTTCACTTCAATCCCTACACTTGGTGTTGCAGATGTAGTCGGTACAACCTTGGGGTGGATTCTCTTCTTATTTCTTTGTTTTGCATACACAAGTTATGATTGATCTTTATCTGCATGCCTAACACTTCTTTTAGGCAAAAGAACATCATCATCCTACAAAAGAATAACCAGCATATCAATAGAATGCATTTGCGAACTAAATAGAATAAGTAAACAGTGAGAATCACCTTTCGATTGGGGCATCTCCTCCTATTATGACCTTTTGACTTACATATACCGCATGTAGAATAAGTTCCGCTTTTAACTAACTTATGATTACCTTGAACAACCCGCGTCTCAGTTGAGTCTCTAACCCTCTTCTTCCTAGGCCTTCCTGACATCCTTCTAGTTGGGGGTGGTAGCAGTGGCTCTTTATCAACAATAGACCATTGTTCTTCTCCACTCAATGGATTTATTAGTTGGCTATATGTTTTCATAAAACATTCTTTTTTGAAAAAAGAGCTAACATAATTTTCAGGATTCTCACCAACATGTTGAATAGCAGCCATTGAATGTGAACATGGCAACCCCTCCAACTGAAACATTCTACATGTGCAGGTACCATCCGAGAGGTTAACAACAAAACCATCATTTCCTTTTATTACCTCAAACAAACATGCCCCATTTTGATGTACACTCCAATATTTTATTTCATCAGCTGTCTTTCTTATTTTTTTTAACAATCCTAGGGCAAATATTGATCTCCTTTTTATACATCCAGTCGCGTCGTTTTGTATCCTCTCCATTAACGGCCTTCGAATATCCTCGAGCATGTAGATAATTGGTTTTCCCCTTAACTCTACAAGACTCCAGTTCCAACCCTCTGCTAAGTTGTTGTCAACATTTGAGACCTTCACCAACATAAACATATTACTAAACCATTTTAGTATTAGATATAAGACAAGTTAAGCAAAAGTTACCCAAAATATTATAGCTTACTTTGCAGAGTGTGTTAAAATACGCAATGCACCAATGTTGAACTCCCCTTTCTCTCAAATCTTCGTAAGCTATTTTCTCAATTTCCTCCAGCCTCTCAAAGTTCTTCTCCATTTGTTCCATGGTTGAACTCTTTGCAATCTTCCAAAATAACAACCTCAAGTTGCCCCCTTTGAATACTTTGTGCCAATTTGAGAAGATATGGCGAGCACACATCCTATGTTCAACATTTGGCAACAACTCTGCAATTGCAGGGACTAATCCCCTTTGAAAAAGAAAACAAAATAAGAATTAGCAAGTTATTTACTAATAATATGAAAATGTCATAATGTAAACTTGCGCTATTACCTTTTGTTGATCAGTGATAAGTGACCAACCTTTACCTCCATCAATCATCTCAAGATCTCCCATTAACAAACTTAAGAACCCGGACCACGTGTCATTGTTTTCGACCTGCACCACAACCCATGCAACCGGGTACATCTGGTCATTTGCATCTCTTCCGACACATGTTAGTAATATGCCTCTTTGTATACCCTTTAAGAAACAACCATCTAAACCTATACAAGGCCTGCATCCACCTAAGAAACCCGTTTTCAGTGCGTCAAAACATATGTACATCCCTTTAAAGCACCTCGGTCCACCTTGTTGTGAATCCACATAATCAATTTCAATTGTTGAACCTGGATTCGTTGTTTCTAGTTCCTCCTTGTAGTCCCATAATTTAGCATAGTGCTTCACCATATCCTCAACTAGATCATTCACAGCTATTCTTCTTGCTCTCATACATAGTGTTGAAGAAACAGATACTTCATAAGTAGAAAATATTTTCTGCTTGATATCTTTAAGTTTCCAATTTTGTTGTGTCCTGAATCTACTAAAGTATTTTTTGGCTATCCACTTAGAGTTAATTCTTTTGCTTTTAAAGCTTTTTCCACAATTATGATTTGGGTACATAGAAGAAATGTGGTATAACTTATCTTTCTTAGAATAACCAAGCCAAATCCTCCACTTACATCCTTTGGCTAAAGCACACACAACAAATATACTGCTTTACTTTCATTTCTTATATGTATCTGATATCTTTCTTGATTGCTAAAGAATTCTCATTAACAGCATTTTTGAATTGTTCTCTGGACATAAATATTTGACCAACTTCAAAGTAAATAACCCTCTGTTCATTTGGCACTTTAAAGTAATACTTTCGTGTATTTTTGATAGGTTGAAAGTTCTCTCCTTCAAAAACCGATCCTTCACTTCTTGTTGAATAACCGACTCATAGCATTGATCAGTGTCGTCATCTTCATCCATGAAATAAGGTATGGATTCGTCATCACTCTCCTCTATTGTGTTACCATTACGGTTGATATCAACTTCTGGTACGTTAGTGCTAAAACCCCCATTGTTGTCCATTTTGAAATTTAACCTCTTACTTCTTGCCTCCATGATTTCCTCATCTGAATGTCCACTTTCCTCACCATTACTCAACTCAGTAGACTTGGTTGAGTTTCTGTCTTCAATATCATCGACCTCACGCACGATCATAGTGGCCATATAAAGCCCCATCATAAGCTTCATTATCACTGTAAAATGGCACAATGTTTAAGGTAAATTTACATAATATAATATCATAAATACGCACAAATATTTCAATTTCATGAAGTGTAACCATGCAGTTTCACAATTTTAATAGTTTCACATGATTGATTTTTGTTTATATGTTTCAAATGCCTATCTTGTACGTAACAAATGGTCTCCATTTTGGTTTTTAAAAACTATGTAGCACAACTGTAAAGCCCCAATCCATTTGAAGATTGTAACCATCATTAAATATTCTGAAACATGTACAAGGTATAACAAATAAAGAAGCGTAGAGAGTTGAAGAATAAATGTTAAACTCATACAAAATTAAACACAAATTTTCAAAATCATATACGATCAAAATCATGTAGATAACTTTTCATGTACAAGTAACCAATATGCATACCTCTCCATTGTTATACTTGTGGCCTTGACTAGTTGTTAACGCCAAATCTTTTATATAATAAAAGAATTACATCATTTCGGAGTGTTTTTGTAAATCCCTTCTCATTGAAAAAAAATTGGACCAATAGCAGAGCTCGATTTTGCCACGTAGGCGAAATCGAGCAACGTGATTGGTCAATAAAAAGTCAAAATTAAATTGATTTTAGTCAAACTTAATAAATTTAGTGGAGAAATTTAGTTAAGAAAAAAATGCATAAAAATATAAGTGTCAAATTTATGAAAACAAAAACTTAAAAAAAGTGGAAGTAATTAATAAAACTTTAGTGATTGAATTTTAAATAATTTATATAGAGTAAAGTGTAAAATTACAAGTTTCCATGTTTTCTAATAACTTTAAAAAAAACACAAATAACCCCTTACACTTTATACCCCATATACTTTATAATATTAACTTTGTTTAAAATTACATGAGTATTAGTATTAGTTTTTAGACTTTCATACATTAAAATTACAAAATTTGGCAAATATGAGAATTAGTTTTAGTATACGCTTAGTTTTAAACTTTCATCAATTAGAATATTTTTTTAAATAAGGACTCATATTATTATTTAAAAGTTTAATTTATGCATACATGTATTTGACATACGGCTAAATTATTAATAACGGGAATATAAATATCAAATGGTAAGCACGATACTGTGATATGAAAATAAATATACGCGATTCTACTTATAACAATGACTCATGAAATTGTTATTTAAAATTTGTATATGGATATCCATAAAAATATTTTAAAAAATTTACGGAGCATATTTTAACTTCATCAACGCTCATTATGTGCTACTATATTCACATATTTTGTACAACATGATATCAATAGTTAAATTTAAACAACAAAATCAACCTCAACCTCAATATGTCTGTCAGTTAAAAACGTTATACAAAGCTAATTATTAAAAAAAAAAAAAAAAAAAAAAAAAAAAAAAAAAAAACCACACACATAGGTTAGATAGTCATTGTTTAATATAGAAGGTGTTTTCCTTAAATTAAATAAATGCACGCATCACAATCCTTATTTGATAACAATCACATCCTAAATAAATAAATAAATAAAAACTACGTGGGTGATAACCTAACTTTATTCATTGATGTGATGTTTTATCAAAAAAAAAATAAAAAAACTCTTAATTGTTGGTCGTTGTAAACAAATTAAAGGTATGTTATTACATGAGAATTATTTAGCAAGAATATATAATTTAAATCAGGTTATTACGTTACTGTACTGCGATAATGTTATTAAGTTGGTAATCACGGATGTGAGACACAACTATTATTCTATACTTATGATTTATGTGTAAACCTCTTTTTTATGGTTTAACTTTTTTGTTATACACACCAACTTTTAGTAACTCTTTTTTATGTTTTATTGAAAACTTCTACACTTAATATTTGTGTTTTTACTATAAATACACTAAGTTATAATAGAATTAGTTGTGAGTTCAGGGGTTTTTCACTAAGCTTCTAAAAAGAGCTTATAGCTTTATCATACACTTATTGTGTTATGGTAATTGAATAAGCTAATAAGCACCTTTAATAAGCATAACGAAACATCCCTTTAGTTCTAATCTGAAGTTTTATTATTTGATGTTATGACAAACTTTGTTGTTATCCTCACTATAATGCAACATGTTAGTGGTTTTTGCAGTTTTATCATCTTATCGCACACACTAAAGTGTAATACAATTTGTTGTGTGCGTTTTTTAGAGGAGGATTAAGTATCAACACATGATTGTCGTGAAAGGATTTTCTACGCCTGCTCAAGATATGAATGTATAATTTAGTTGAGTTGCTGATTTAGATAATACATGAATGTATTTTAATGTACCAAAGATGTATTTTAGTGCCTATATGGGGAATCTTATGGTAGGAATTCTTTTCGGAGTGTAATTTGTCATTGAATGAGTTAATAAAACTTAGCAGGTGTTTGCTGTCATAGATAACACTATGGGTGTCAACCAACGGTCTAAAATATGGGTGTCTTTTACCTTGATAATTTAGGCCAATTGTGAAGAAAGTTGCATTAAAGTGAAAGGTCGGTAAGGATTCAAACAATCCTAAAAGACTTGTGAATATACTCTTTGTCATTTTTTTTCATGCATTTATAATTTACTTATACAAGTAATAATAATTTCCTTATATACTTCGGGCTTAGAGAAAAATTATTCTTATACATTATACATAAACGTAAGATTAAATTTGAGTTCTACCCATTACATCTTTTTTTTGTTTCTCTTTATGTAATAAAGAAGCTATATTGTAGCATCTATGTTTATTTAATAATCTTATGATCAAACATGAGAAGTAAATAACACAAACTTATGAAAATACAATTTTCCAAACAAAAATGTATATTAGTAAAAATTATATGATGGTTATTCATAATCAAGAAAAATAAATCAATCTTCAAAGCTATCTAAACATGTTACATATTTTAACGAAAATATAAGTAAAAGAAATACCACAATTACAAAACACATCATAAATTGATAGCACGGGTTTGCAAAACTAAAAGCATATATCACTAACATCTCATGCAAGTCAAGTATCATCATGTGATTTTTCTTGATTAATAAAATATAATTTTTAATCCAAAAGTATTCTCCTAAAATAATAGGCTGGTTATAACATATACATATGATTTTTTATTTTTAGTCCACCAAGTAAAACCATTTGAAACATGTTAAGTGGTTCATTTCTTAATCGATAATAATAAATAATTAAAACGAAATTTTAAAATCCTGTGCATGCACAGGTATTATAACTAGTAAAAAAGACGACAACAAGATAATAAAAACCCTAGGGTCTTCACCGTCTTTGTTGTATGGTAGTTTTTTTTATTTTTCAATGTTTGTGTTAAGGGTAATTTAGTCTTTTAAAAACTCGTAAGGGTATTTTTGACATTTAATATCTATTTGGATGGATTTGGCACATACGTGAACAAAATAATACTTGAGCGGCCTTTAAAGATATTTCGATATTTGAGCGGCCTTAATGAAAAAAGTTTCAAATGCGGGTGGCCTCCATGTATATTAATTTTTGTGTTAAGGGTAATTTAGTCTTTTAATAACTCGTAAGTGTATTTTTGACATTTAATATCTATTTGGATGGATTTGGCACATATGTGAACAAAATAATACTTGAGCGGCCATTAAAGATATTTCAATATTTGAGCGGCCTTAATGAAAAAAGTTTCAGAAGTATACTCTTTATTTGAAGAACAAGAAAAAGGTGTGGAGCTCAAGTAAAATTCTTATATATCTACACAATATCACAATTGATATTGGTATTCAATCATTCGAAGGAAAAAAAAAAAAAAAAAAAAAAAAAAAAAAAAAAAAAGGAGGCGTCCCGACTTCTGCCACACGAAGCACAGAAAGGAGAAAAAAAATTAGCATAGCCGACACATTGATATTAATCTTAGGCTACTCATAGTAACGAGATTCAATCCTCCCCTTTTTCTCTCTAGCAACCTGCTGGCGATTGGGTGACCCATATGATGACAAGTGTTCCCAGTTGCCCAAAAAATGACGGCTATTGCCCAAAAAATTCACAAGTTGCCCAAAAACTTGACAGACAAGCGACACTTGTCACTTGCAGAAAAATGACACCTCGTCAGTTGCCCAATTGTACAAGTTGCCCCGGTCTAAAAAAGACATTTTTTTATCTGGGGTAACCAAATTGACCATGGTTGCCCGGTCTATTTTGGTAATTATCCCTTAAAATAATTTATGTAGTGGCTTGTTAGCATATTGCATTTTGTAGATGCTAAAAAATACTTCTCAAGAGTTTAGATGCAAAAAAACATTGCATTTTAGAACATTAATGTTTTGTTTTGAAAAAATATGATTTACATATGTTTGCCTAAACACCTCGGAAGATGATGAATATACATTTACTTTTCTTTTGAATAATCTCATAAACCAGTTAGTTTGGTAATTCTAATAGTTTTTCCCAAATCAATCTTATCTATTTACACGTATTCTTAAATTTATGTGTTATATCTTAATCGAAGAACATGTTTTTGCCAATAACGTGCTACATTTACTTTGTTATAGTTGCTGATAATGTCAACTTCTAGTGATCCACTTGGTCTTTTTAATCCATCTGGCGAGAAGGTCTACAAGAAGTTAGCGGATGATGATGAGCCTTTGTATGAAGGGTGTAAAACACAATCCAAATATCAAGCTGCCCTTGCGTTGTATAAATGCAATATAAAGGATGCTGGTTTTGAGCAATTGTTGCGCTTTGTTAAGCCTGCATTGCCCCGAAGTGAGAAACTAGCTGGGAGCATTGATGAGAGATGAAGAAGGTTTTGGAGAAACTTGGTATTACCTATGAAGAAGTTAGCGACAAGCTAGAAGAAGTTGATGATGACTCACATGATTCAAATGAGGATGGTGACGATCATGCTGAGTAATCACTTTTAGTTACTCCTTAGTATTAACTTCAGTTTTAGTATGGAACTGTGTCTTTTGGATCTATATATGTATCTGGACGAAGTATGTTCAAGTGAGGATATGATGTTTAATTTTCATGTTTCAGCGTATTAGAATTTAGGATTTATTTTGTTGCGTTTAAAGTGTTTATTGTGAAACTACGGTGATTACTTTGGTTTCATTTGTTTATTGCTTTCTTCACATCAGCATATGGTACATGATCTGAGAAGCGAAGCCAAAATCAATACTTTTTGGCTCTCACTTGTTTGATGGTTTGACATACCCGTCCAGCTTAATTTTTAGGTAAGCTTTGTTATTGGACATGTTAGAGATTAATTATGGCCCAAAATTAACCCATTTTCATGTATATGGTTTTCGGTCATTGACGGGTTAGGTTGGCTGCTTAACATTTTTTTTCTGACACAGTAGATCACGTTTTAGCTCATTCGTTACCCAAGTTTACCCATTTTCATGTAAAATGGATGTGTAAGTTACTCACAATGTGGGTAACAAGTTATAATATCTTAAACTTCATGCTTGTCAAAATGGATTACGCCATGAATTAACAATATTGTCAATATATACAGTTAAAAATAACTGAATCACACTTTAAGATGGGTTTTTGTTAGGGTAAACATGTCAAAATGATTTTCTGCACACAAGAAAAATCATGTACATCAATACTTACTGTTAGCTATATACTTGGTTCCACTGATACGCTTATTAGTTTTATATTTCATAACACTTGATATTCTTATCATTTTGGGAGTTCGACTGTGAATTAAATTGAATCACAATGAAGACCACCCCATAGAGTACATCCCTAATGATTTGAAATAGTGACGGATTAGCTCGGATGTCGTCAACCGCTAGCGACAGGATAGTGATGGATAATTATTGATGAGGTAGCCATGTACAACTTTTTATCTTTTTCTCTCTAGCAAAAGTTTAATGTCGCTAATCCTTCCCCAAACTTTAATTAACTACATGCAAAAAGCAACTCAATCACCAATTTGCTTTTGTGAAATACAATTTTTTAGTACAGTTGAGCTGAGTTTTGACTTATTCAACACACACATAGGGCTCAAAACCAGATAAACTCGGTAAAAGCTCAAACCAAGCCGAGCTTAATCGCTAGCTTTAGCCTTGTCCTGTCTGAGTCTCGTTTAATAAATGAGCTCAATCCGAAATGTGGTTGGGACATGTTTCCTTTACGAAAGCATAAAAATCCACGTATATATTGGCGAGTCAAAGTTTAAAATATCCCGACCACATTATCATCTATGTATTTGTCTCTTTTTTACCATTGTAAAACTTGAACAATGTTGATTCTTCACCATAAGACAGTTCACCATTTTACCCCCAAACTTTTTTCAAAATTTAATAACTTAACCAAGCAACAAAATAGTACCATAACAAAACCAAGTTTTGTGTGAATTCAATGAACCAACCACTTCGATGACACTTCTTTAGACCTCAACTACTTTAATAACTATAACTAAAAGACTGCACATCTCACATTAACATATTTACAAGTGTATATTTTTACCCAAATGAAAGTGAGTTGTTGAATTATGCAACACCAAAAAGTGTGATAATTGATGGTTTATAATTTTGGTTTGAAATCAATGCAACCCACCCTTTGACAGTAAGCAATGGTATATTTTTGTGTGTAGTATGTTTTCTCACCTAAAAGTAAGATGCAATTTATTTCTCCTTTGACAAAATTAAATACCGGTGACTTACACACTTGTTCTTATTAATACTCACTCCCTCGATACCTATTTTCAACAAAGAAACACACATACAACCAGCACCATTTATCATCCACACATACATTACACTAACCATCTTCCATTGTAGAACCATTGTCATTAGTATGTTATCCCCAAGTGTTGGTCACACAATCACTACAATTTGTTCAAGTAATATATTCAAACGAAAACCTTTCTTTGTTTATGTTGTTATTGTACGATACACAAGCAAATAACCTTTCTTTCATTGTTGAAATAGGTGGTCTCGGAAATGGTACATCTGATACTTTATTCTTTTCCTTTTTATGGCACATTTTAATTGTTTACATAAACTCTTCTAATAATAAAACTGAACACTATCATAAATAAAAAGTTTTAAAGCAAATTTTTATTATATGCTTTGTTTGCATAAATCAGACTAGTACTTGAGGAGTTTATAACCTACTATTGCTTAAAAACAACATTGTTATATTTGTATAGGAAGAAGAACAGAAATGGAGCAAGGAGAACATGAAATTTACAAAAAAGAACTCATTTGCTCTCTCTTCTAGCTTATGAGAAATTATTTATCCCACAAAGAGAGAATTAATAAGCAATTAGCGGAGTACAAATCCAAAGATATGAAAGACATGCTTGAAAAAGAGTTTCATAGCTTCATGAAGCAAAAGTTCCCAACTTAAGTCTCAACTAACACACAAAAAGATCACAGGCTGTGCAAAAGAAATTGAAGGGAGTGTTGGAGATTATGAGTGTCTAATATGTCGTTGCGACAATGTGTGCACTTGTTGCTAAGTCTAAAAACATTAAGTTGAAAGCTGAAGTCTCTAAGTTAAAAACTTCACATGATCTGCAAGCTTCTTATAACGAAATATTAGTAACAGATAAGAATGCTTTGAATGTGGCAAATAACAAATTTTCAAAATCACTTTTGAAAAGGTATGAAGACATGGGAGCAAAGTAAGGTGGACATAGAACAACATATCAAGAGAAGGAATTTTTACTCAGATCGAGCCACCATATCTAAGCTCGGGAGAGGTCCAATGTACTTTCATTTGTGGTGTTTTATGTAATGATATGCTCTTGTTTGTAGTTGGATCTTTAAATTCTTGAATGAATTAGACCATGCGAGGGATTGGGTGAGAAATTTTACAATGTGGATGTCTAGTAACTGTTGGAATTAAATAACATGACATGCATAAATATAAACAATAAACATCAAGTAAACACATGCGGAAGTATTATAACAAGATCATATAATATGTAATTAATTAATCAATAATAAATAGTAAACGTACCGTTGTGATTCTAGCCCGAACAAGAATCAATTAAACAAATCTTCAATTTATGAACCCTAATTAGGGTTATGTGGATTGTAAGAATAACCCCTTACCTTTTTGTTATTCAATCCAAGATATAACCAATAGTGTGGTTATATCACGTTCTTGTACACACGTACTAATTCAAGTAAAAGATTATGCAAGTAATTTAAACACAAAACAATTTGAGCTTTATAAAAATCGAATCCCTTGGTAAAAGGGTTTGATGGATCAATTTTAGGGACAAGAAAAGGAGAGAAAAAACACCAAGAACTATGTGTACAAGAGATGAAAAACAATGAATCCTTGTGTTTGTTTATATATAGGTGAAGTAACTTGGAGCTCAAGCTAAAGAGGAGGTGCCCTCCCCTTGGCTGATCAGTTATGGATCCCTAAAAGGGATTCCGGAACCTTCTTGACTTACCAATTATTCACCAATAATCCTTTCCTTTTCTTCATCTAACGGTCGTTACTCGTTTTGTGTTTATTAATAATTATATATAACATTTATAAATAATTATTCATTTACCCTTCATACGTAAAGTGTGCAATCCCGTAATCTCGAGTTCGATCCTAACACGCATCTATTATTTTATCGTCTATAAAACTAATAGTAACTGCCATCAAACGTTGCTGATCTTATTTAGAAAAAGGTTTTGGGTTTGTGGGTTTGTAAAGTAAGAAAGGTTAGAACCTGTTTTTGATCTATCGGTTTTGATTGTCTAAGTTATTACTTTTATTATCAAAGACTTGGTGCTAATAAATATTTGTAACGCGTGCTTGCACTCTAAAGTTTTATTTTACGAAGTGTATGGATTTATTTATTTATTTGATCTTTTGGTATAACCGCAATTGTGTGTAAGTTTCTGTATTATGGCCGATTTCTATGTCAATTGGTCATGGGCTTTGTTAGATAGTTCCGATTTGTTAGAGACTGCCTTGTTATAACTTTCAAAGACAATATATGGTTAGAAAAGAAATTTTTAGACTATTTTCCTATCTTGAAACTGCTTATCAAACATTAACTTTTCAGTCAAACGTGTTCCAAACTAATTGATAAAATGACAGATTTTGTCACCCAAACAAACCAGTTATTTGTATACTGCTAATTAATCAGACAGTAGTGCAGAACTTGTTGTGCAACGAAATCTCCTTAAGCCATTTTAAGTCGCAAGAGATTTTTGAACGAGCCCGTTTGCATTCTAATCAAACATGATGAACTCACTGTAGAAAGTATCAAACAACTCGATCCATATCAATACTTAAATATAAAAGGAGAACAAAAACTCGGAACACTTCTGAAACATCAGCAATAATGAATAACCTAAAGTGCATGTTTGTCAACATATGACAAAATGTCGACTAGCGGACAAACATAATGTGTAGCTTTAGCTAATACCGGACTAGACCAAACGTTAGCGGCTACACATGATGATAATTGACATATATGAACCGATTGTAAAATTATTGCAAAATTATCAAATAACATGTTGACACACGGTGATAGTTGAATAACTTTTTGGATTATTTTCGTAATATGATAATTGCCTTTTTTATAGTTAAGGGGGTGTGATGTAATTTGATCAAACTGACACTACAAAAAGTCGAATGTCACACCCTTCAATTACCTAACAGAACGCAGCTTTTATTTTTGCTTCAAAGGTAACCAAAATTTTGCACACAGTATTATTAATTAGATCTTTCCTCTGTTTGAGTATGGTTATATACTAATGTATGCATGGGATCTTATCAAGTTATGTAAATCTAAATTAGTTTTTTACGTACTTTTTTGTTTAACAAAAAATAGTTGTAGAGTCACCTAGATCACTATTAAAAGTAGGGATGGCAAAAAACCCAAATTCGACAGGAAACCTGAAAACCCGAACTTTTTGGGGCGGGGTGGGGCATCCTAATTTGTGACGCCGTCAGGTACTGTTTCAGCAAGGAAAATTGAGACTTTGCCATTTTCTTCACTTTTATGCTCCAAAAACGTCCAAAATGCTTCCTTTTCTAGATTTCTCTCCAAAAGTACCTAAAATGACAAAAAGGAACGATTTAGAGCAATATTTGATCAAATAAATTCGAATTCGGGCTTAAATGACCCCCTTAAAAGCGGTACACTTTTCGCCTCATCATATACGTATGGTGAATAAATTCCGCTCAAATTCTGCAATATAAAGTCAATTACTTAGTACCTAAACATATATAAACACAAGCTAAGAGCAAAATAAGCTCAAATCAACTGGATTTAAACTCATTACCATAATCATTCTCACATTGCGTCTCTAACTCTTCTGCAGGGACCCTGACTCCTCTTTTGCGCATCTTCCATGTTGGTGCGGACATTGTTACAGACGCCAATCTTGGCAGAGTTTAGGGACGATTTTCGAGACTTTTGTGATTTTACGTTGATGTGATTGGGCGGGAAAGTTTTTTGCAGGTAGTATCTTGGAAAACGAAAGCTTCAGGAAAAAGTGATTGGAACTTTCTTTATAGCAAACTTTAGGGACCAAATACGCGAATTACTTTTGGAAGTGTTTATGTGTGAAATGATGAAACTACCCATGGTAGACACATCAGATAACGATACTACGAAACGTCCGTTTGTCAAAAGGACCAACCGCGCCAATATCGACAAGTACAAGGACGAAAATGCCAAAAAAAATAGTTTAGGGACGAAACGCGAGAATCTCGACAAGTTTAGGGACGAACGGTGAAATATTGTCTTTTTCTTTTTAGGGGGTTCTTTTAATAAAGCAACACTGTGTTATAACCCAAACAAGGTTTAGGTTCTCAAGAAAAAACAAGGGTTTTTCTGGGTTTCTTATTATTTACAATTTGTGTTTGATAATTTCATCTTGGTCAAAAAGATTGAATCTTTTTAATACAAAAAAGGTTTTTTTTATAAAGTTTAAAAAAATGCCACCTGTCAAAATAGCTCCGGCCACCGAAAAAGATGCTGCTACGGTGGGTAAGGCGGCTGCTAACTTGGGTTATTCTAAGCCTCTGCCTCCTGGTCGGGCTGGTGAGTGATGGTTTTATATAAATTGTGACTTAGTTTGAGTTGAATATATATATATATATATATATATATATATATATATATATATATATATATATATATATATATATATATATATATATATATATATATATATTTTATATATTTGTCATGTGTGTAAATTTGTAGTTATGTTGAAGTGCTAGGCTTGATTATACTTTTGAAAGGTGATTAGTTGGTTTTATTGGTATATAATTGTGACTTAGGGGGTGTTTGTTTAAGCTTATATGTAGGGCTTACGAGCTTATTTGATTTCGGGGTTATGTTTCATAAGCCCCAATTTTCTGGCTTATTTTGAGACCTTTGGGCTTATATTTATCATATCGTAATAAACTTATATAAGCATAAGCTGGAAAATTGGGGCTTATGAAATATAAGCCGAAAAACAAATAAACTTATATTTATCATATCGTATACATGCTTGGATGCCCTATAAGAAGTCTTAGTATGTGAGTGTTTTAAATGCAAGACGACATCTAGAATTTGAGTTAAGTTATGTTTCATTAATAGTTGATGACATTGTATGATGAAAAGATTGCGTGTAAGCTTGTGATTATGTAGAAGTTAAAGGTTTTTAGCTTAATTCTACTTTTTTGGGTTTAAAGTGATTAGTTTTGTTGATATGCAGATGCGACTTAATTTGACTTTAGTTATGGTTTTTATTTGTGTTGTGGGTATATTCATAGTGATTAGTGGATGATGGATGAAAAGATTGTGTTTAAATAGTAAAGATATGGTAAACACAAGTAATAAAAGATAATGTTTGTACAAGCCCATGTATTCGGCTTTGATGATTAAACGCTATTCTTTTCAAACTACTTTAATTCACTTTGGTTATAGTTTTGATTTGTATTGTGGCTGTATTCATAGTGATTAGTAGATGATGGATGAAAAGATTGTGTTTTATTAGCAATGATATAAAGTAGTTGATGATATTGTGTGATGAAAAGAATGTGTGTAACTGTGTATGTATGTAGATACATTAATTCCTGTAGTGTTTTTTTTTTTTTTTTTTTTTTTTTTTTTTTTTTTTTTTTTAAATAAATTAAGTTACTTATCCGCTTCTGCTTTTAAGCACAATAAATAAGCAATTCCACCAACCATCTAATTTTTTGTATTTGTGTTTAATTTATAATTCTGTTAATTCTTTTTCTATTTCTTTCCGTTATATTCTGTGTATTATTTGTGTTTATTTTGTAATGGAGTATAATTTGTAATTCTGTAATTGTATATGTAATGCAGTAACATTTACCACTAAGGATAAAATCAAGTTCCATGTTGGAATTTGAGTGTGAGGCAAGTGACCCAACTGGAGTTGAAGAAGCAGGAGAACAGATTGTGGGACTGCAAAAGGACTTGGAGTTGATGTCTGTAAAGTGTGCTGCTGCTGAAATGCGTGCACTTAATGCCGTTGTAGAATCACAGCGGGTTGAAAACATTTTGAAAGAAGACTTGGAGAGAATGAGTGTCGAGTATGCCACTGTGGCAATGCGTGCACTTAATGCTGAGTCAGAAAACATTAAGTTGAAAGCTCAAGTCACTGAGTTAAAAACTTCAGGTGATCTGCAAGCTTCTTATAACAAAGGATTATTAACAGATCCGAATGCGAATATCAAATTTTTAAAATCACTTTTGGAAAAGTATGAAGACATGGGAGCAGAGTGTAAGGCGGACATAGAGAAAAAAATCAAAGAGAAGGAATCTTTACTCAGATCGAGCCGCCATATCTAAGCTCGGGAGAGGTCACTTGCATTTGTAGTGTTTTAGAAAAAGATTGTGTTTGTGGGGTTGTTCAGCAAGAAAAAGTTAGAACCTGTCTTTTGATATCTCTCAGTTTTGTTTGTCTAAGTAATTATCACATACTTGGTGCTATAAGATATTTGCAACTCGTGCTTATACTCTAAAGTTTTATTTTACCATGAAGTGTATGGATTTTTTATTTATTTTTATCTTTTGGTATAACTGCATTGTGTGTAAGTTTATGTGTTAGGGCCAATTTCTATGTCAATTGGTCATGGGCTTTGTTAGATATATAGTATCGATTTGTTATACTTTGCCTTGTTACAACTTTTAAAGACAATATCAGTTAGAAAAGAAATTTTTAGCCTATTTTTCTATCTTGAACCGCTTATCAAACATTAACTTTACAGTCAAATGTCTTTCAAACTAATTGTTAAAATGACAGATTGTCACCCAAATTAACAAACCAGTTATTTGTATATATACTGCTAATTAGACAATAGTGCAGAACTTGTTCTGCAACGAAACCTCCCATAGCCCTTTTAAGTCATAAGAGATTTTTGAACTAGCCCGTTTGCATTCTAGTCAAACATGATGAACTCACTGTAAAAAGTGTCAAACAGCTCCATATCAATACTTTCATTGAAAAAGGAGAACAAAAACTCGGAACACTTCTGAAACATCAGCAATAATGAATAACCTAAAGTGCATGTTTGTCAACATATGACAAAATGTCGACTAGCGGACAAACATAATGTGTAGCTAATACCGGATTAGACCAGACGTTAGCAGCTACACATGATGACAATTGACATGGAGCGTATGTAAAATTATTGCAAAATTATCAAATAACATGTTGACACACGGTAATATTTGAATAACTTTTTGGATTATTTTCGTAATATGATAATTGCCTTTTTTATAGTTAAGGGGGTGTGATGTAATTTGATCAAACTGACACTATAAATACTCGAGTGTCACACCCTTCAAAGAACCAAAATTTTGCACACAGTATTTATTAATTAGATCTTTCCTCTGTTTGAGTATGGTTATATACTAATGTATGGGATCTTATCAAGTTATGTAAAAATCTAAATTGGTTTTTTACGTACTTTTTTGTTTAACAAAAAACAGTTGTAGAGTCAGCAATATCACTATTAAAAGTAGGGATGGCAAAAAACCCAAATTTGACAGGAAACCTGAAAACCTGAACTTTTTGGAGCGGGTCAGGGCATGCTTATCAGGTTACGGGGTTATAATCGGGTTTTGGGAGGAAGGGGGCACAACATCCCCATCCCGAAACATATATATACATATACATAGCCAAGCCCCGAAACATATATATATATATATATATATATATATATATATATATATATATATATATATATATATATATATACACACACATAAAACTATGATTTATGATGCGAGTAACATATCGTTATTTATGTTGAATACTATTTTTTAAGACTTCATAAGGCCAATGATTAAACTTTTATTAGTTGGTTATCGATTCTTCAAGTTCTTGCATAAAATCATATTGTTAATAGTGTAAAAATAATAATAAACGGGGAACAACATTTGGTAGAGCATCGTGCCCAACGAAGAAAACCCGATAAGATCCCCAATGGAGAATGGGGCGGGTTTGGGGGAGCATCTCGGGCCAACGTGGCATCCTTATCAGATCATCGATGGGGATTGGGGCGGGTTTAGGGATGATTTTCGTAATTAGGTTTGGGATAGGAATGGCCGCCCCGCCCCATTAGAAGGTAATGAAAAGTGAAATGAAAACAAGATCATATTTATACAAACTATGACAAATTAGAAGGTAATTCAATAACGAAGTCAATTCTACCTTTTTAAGTGGTAACTTAGAAGTTCATGCCTTTTTTGTTTGATCAAGCAGCTTCAATATCACAAAAGAACAAACCAATGACTTGTCAACACTCAATAGAGCACCTGCATTGTCAAACTCTCCGCCGTAATTTGGAGCTGAGAATATACCGTTGAAAAGGGTCACTTCACGTGAATAAACAGTAATTGCATAACAAGGGCACAAGGCAACCAAATTTATTCATCCACTAGAACCTCCAACATTCTAAAAACATCATCTATGCAGTTAATGAATTAACCCTAAAAAAATGTGTTTTGGCGCCGTGCTATGCTTGCTTCTTTCGTCCAATTTTCGGAACCGTGTTATTTCATACTTTTTGTCCAATTAGTTTACTACGTCACGCAAAGAGTGCCATTGTTGCAAAGTTGTTTCACATATATATCTAGAGTAGAATTGTGGGCCCGATGAGTCAGTTTGGGGGAGTATAGGTCCAGCGGGTAGTTTTGTGTGTCAAAACGGGTCTTGGTCAAATTGATCTATAACCTCTATTAGGAAGTTTTTATGCATCAAAACCATACCTAGGCGACAGATGATGTGATTCTGCTTTTTGCTGGTTTTGTCACCGTATTATTTACCTGTGTAATCTATTAGAAATAAAACTTAACAAAGTTTGATCCTAAAACTTAACAAAGTTTGATCCATTTACATGTTAAGTTAGTAAAAAACTAAAAATTTCCACTTTCGTGTCTTCTATATAAATTCCATTTGTAGACAAGAATTGATCTATCTTAAAAGTTTTACCGTCAACATGCTCATGCATTCGTTGTTTGTTTCGACAGCCAGCCAAAACTGGAACAGCCTGACACAGAGTTGCGAGGGAGGAAGAGTTCAATTTCCTCTGAAGAAGCATTCTGTGCCAATTCAAAGTAGTGAAGTTGGAAGTCTAGAGATACAGCAAAACAATCAAATGTTTAAGATCAGCAATCTGAAGGTAATATAGCAGAAACTAAGATGTTTCAGTGTAGCTGGATGCAACTTTAATACCCTCTCGAGTTGGTTTTGTTGTTATTGGAAATATAGATTGTGAATGAGTCACCGTTCAAGGTTTTCAAAAGATTGAACACATAATAATGATGAATGACATAAATACGGCTACGGCGCAGCAAACGGGGGCTACAGTGGCTCTATGGAAACCGTCATAGGTCACATGACACAGTTATAACATAAGGACACCGAGCACTCCAACCAAAAATTGGAAACTAGAAAAGTTAATAAACAGGAACCATGCACAAAAGGAACCACGTCCAATACTGCAACACATAAACAGGAGTGCCTTGTTCTACTAGCAAAGTTAATAACCAACAATAACAAACATGCACATTAAAAAAAAAAAAAAAAAAAAAAAAAAAAAAAAAAAAAAAAAAAACCATCAACAACCAACAACCATGCATAAAATCCAGGTGACATTCAAGCTCGCTTCCGCTTCTTGATACGCCTTTTATCATGAGCATCCTCACCATAGAGCTCCAAGTACAAAATCACACAATAACCTCTCAACTTGGCAAGCGAAACCGCAAAATGCCATTCACTATCAGACTTGAGCCAAACATCCCCCTTTGATCTGTTAGGATGCTTGAAGGTTAGTTTGTAACATCCAGGAGACAGCCCAAGGTCCTTCTCAAGCATACGGCTAAAATCTTCAAACGCAGTAGTGCCTCTCACAGCCCACGAGAAACCCTTATCCGTAGTAACATCTAGTTTATAATCACCCCCATGAATCCTTACTAGTGATCCATCAACCTCCTTCCAAACAAAGATGTTTAATTGCTCAAGCCTTGCTTTGAAAGTCGACAAGTCAACTGCATATAAACACATCAAAACTCGATAAAAACATGCACAAGATAGTATAATATCAATAAGAAAACGATGCAAATAAAAATATTCATGGTGTTTTTCACTGTAAAGGTACAGATATGATAGATTTGTGGAAATCTGAATGGCTATTGTAACCTGAAAACAAGCATTTAGTATTCGCCACGGGCTCAGGAATAATTACTAAAAGCCATTTTCAATATAGGTATACATTCAACTGTTTTCTGTGGTCAAATGTAATATGAATAGTAGAAACCAAAAGCTAATAAAACCACATAGATTAATTCATGTTATGCTAAATAAAAACAAAGAAAAAGTGTACTCGCTGTAGAGGATAATTAAAAGAAAAAATGGAAATAACATTTCCACATTATAAAAACAAATCCACGACAAAATGTTTATTCATGGGAGAGATACCAAATACACCCTAATTGTATGGAGTTTAATAACACAGCGATTTGGTACAAATTTATGTTTAGAAGATTCATCATCAGAGTTTAGGTGAATAATATAGAGCAGACTATTAAGAAATTACCATTGAATGAAGCTCGGGCTTGCTCAAAAGTCACTGATCCATTGTTTAGCGAGAGAATTCTTTGCTTTGTAATGCGCTTCGTCGAGTTCTGTCAGAGATTAATAACACAAACAATTGAATATGAAAAAACAGATTCAAATACACACATGAATGTACAAACATATTTAATAACTAAAAAGTATTCATACCCCAGAAACGTCCTCATTAAAAGCATCCTCAACATAAAATGTATCATAATCATAATCATCTTCTTCCAAATCATCAATAACAAAATCATCATCAGTAAGATCCGCTTCACAAGCAGCCTCCGCATCACAAACATCCTCAAAACGAACACCCCCATCAGCAGTCTGGCCGGGTGCCAAGACCTCCAAGTGCAAAAGCACAATATATCCTCTCATCTTGGAATGCCAAACAGCATAGTCCCAATCCCTAGCTGTCATGACCCGAACTTTCCCAATGTTTCTGATAAAATGCTTGGTAGTTAGTTTGTAACATCCAGGAGACAGGTTAAGTTGCTTCTCAAGCATATGGATAACATCTTCAAACGAATGAGTGGCCTTCACAACAAAACGCTTCCGCATACCCTTAAGATAAATAGTTATATCATAATCCCCATCAACCCAGCTTACTAGTGATCCATTGGGCCCCTTCCAAGCAGAGATGGCGTATTGCCGAAGCATTAGTTTGAATGACGACGAGTCAACTGCATATCAAAAATAGTATAATATGAATAAGAAAACGATGCAAATAAAAATGTTCATGGTGCTGATCATATAACAGACTAAAAACAAAAACGTTGGCATGATTGCATAGAGAGACTGAGAATAGATTACTTAAGAAGAAATTACTCACCATTGAACAAAGCTAGGGCTTCCTCAAAAGTAACTGATCCATTGTTTAGCTTACGGATTTCTTGAATTGTAAAGGGAAGTGGAGATGAAACTTGCTCCATCCAACTCTGTCAGTCAGAGATTAATCAACACAAAAACTATTACAAATACATACATACATAAATGTAAAACATAGTTAATGCTTACTTTGTTCATAATAATAATAATAACAAGTAGTATTTCAATAAACACCAAACTAAAAACCGTTCATGATTCAAAACACAAACCTACACATAATCCTAAATCTGAACCACCACTAAAAATATACAGTAAATCATTTTAGCAATAGCTTTATAAAAATATCAAACAAATACTAAAACCATGAAAAAAAGATTAACTAAACACTCAAACAAATAACAATGATCGGAATACAAACCATTCAAACAAATATAAAACACAAACTACATAAAGCGGCGATGATATGGTTTTTATAAAGGGTAGGTTAGATAAAGGTGGAATAGGGCCCGGGCCTTTCTTTTTTTTCTTTTCTTTTTTTTTTTCTTTTTTTTATTTAATGTTTGTATGTATTAATAATACGGTTTTGATGCCCGCTTTTCGCTGCGGTGCATTTCTTATAAAACGTTTTTTTATGGGGCAAGGCGGCAAGCTTTAATATTTGATACATTTTAGATCATTCGTTACCTAAGTTTACCCATTTTCATGTAAATGGATGTGTAAGTTACTCACAATGTGGGCAACAAGTAAAACATGTTTCAATTCGGGTTATAATATCTTAAACTTCATGCTTGTCAAAATGGATCACGTCGTGAATTAACAATATTGTCATTATGCACAGTTAAAAATAACTGAATCACACTTTAAGATGGGTCTTTGTTCGAGTAAACATGTGAAGTTTTAACATGGGTTTCACTAATATCTTATGGGAAGATGTTAGGTCTATTGCTTTGACGTGCCCAAAATTGATGTATCTTAAACTCAGTAGGAGAATTAAGAAGCCGATGCCAGAAGCACCTTATGAGGAAATGACTTTTGTGTCATTACGGAGTTTTATGTGGTTTTTTCTAAACTCATAGCACTATGCGATCACAGGTTAGTTATTTTGGTCTTATTTTGCTTCTTTGATATTGTTTCACTTATGCTGCTCCTATAAAAAAAAAAATTTGTGTGTGTGTGTGTGTGTGTTTTTTTATTTATTTATTTATTTATTTATTTATTTATTTATTTATTTATTTGTATAGAAATGGAATGTAAGGAAGCATTGTCACCCTCAATTTCGTTTCAAATTCGAGAAGAATTAAGAAGGAGAGACATATGAAGCAGCCGTTTAATTAGTTTCCTTTTGTTTAGTTTATTTGTGACATTTTGTCGTGGTAGAAACTAGTGAGCAGTTGTAATTTTGAATCAGGTTCTAGTAACAATTGCAAAGTCTTTGAAAGTGAGTTTCAAAAGGTTGTTGCTATAACTTTTTGACTTTGGATGACGAAAGGATGCTTGCAGATATCCAGAAATTTTACAATGTGGTTGTCAAGGAACTGCCATCAAACGTTGCTGATCTTACTTAGAAAAAGATTTTGGTTTTGTGGGTTTGTTGAGTAAGAAAGGTTAGCGCCTGTTTTTGATATCTATCGGTTTTGTTTGTCTAAGTTATAACTATTATTATCAAGACTTGGTGCTATAATATATTTGCAACTCTTGCTTGTACTCTTAAAGTTTTATTCTAACCATGGATTTGTTTATTTACTTTGATCTTCTGGTATGACTGCATTTGTGGGTTAAGTTTCTGTTTTAATATATGGTTGGTTTCTTTTGCTCAATTCATATATGGTTGCTGGTTTGATATTTACACGAAAAGACACACGAATGTTTCGACCAAATTGTTGGAGGGGTGTTTGGATGTATGACTGTCTTAATGATGTGTTTTGGTGCTTTCATATCCAATTATTTGTTGCAAGTTGTTAGTACTTGTCTTTCATGCATTTCAGTTAAAAAAAAGGTAGCACTTCTTCGTATCCAGTATTGTAATCGCGATCTTAATTTATATTTTTTCCAAAGAAAAGGCAATGACAATTTAACATCCCAAAAAAACCTGGTCACAATGTCACATATTGATCAACCTAAAAGAGGCATATAAAAGCAATTTATCACTCAAGCTCTTTGATATCGACACGTTTTTTGCTCAGATATACGTCCATGAACAACTAACACTTTCAGATGAACACCTCCTGTTATTGTTCGCAAATTCAGAAATGATAGACAACTTCTAAAAGCAAAATACATCGGCTAAGAAAAGAGTTCTATAAACTAAAATTGGTTTATCCACATTGAGACCTTACATTTACTCTTACTCTTAACCAAAACTCGTCGTCCATCATAGTGACTGTTTGGATGTGCATTTCATAGAATAATTGTAACAGTTCTTGTTACATGCTCTTTGTTTTTAGACTTCATACACATTTACCACCTTTAATCAAGTCTAACTTATTGACGAGTCTACATTTAAACTCCGTATATTTGGAAGTACGAATTGGATAACAAACTAATTGTTACAAACGATCTTAAACAGAACGTTGGTGAGTAAACTACATGTTAACAGCTAAACAGAAAAACATAAGACACACCCTGGACTCACATGAAGCAAGGGAGTATGCAAAGATCATATATCTCTATCACATGTTTTAATAATTAATCTCATTAAAAATGAAATTTGGAACAAGTCCAATGAATCAACCAGAAAGCCTCGAGCAATAAAGTGAAATTTGGAAAATATCATCTACAAAATGCTTTACGCAAAAGTTTAATATATTTCATCAAGAAATACTGGAATGTAGTAACATACAAACATACATCTAACTGATGGAAATAATAGCGTGTACGAGAAGAAGTTCATATGTTAATGGAACTAGGATTGGATTTAGGTTCAATGAGCGTCCTTCGCCTGAAGATTCTTCAATTGCATCCATATATGTTAAAAAGACTTCGGAGAATTCACCCTTCCTGAAAGAACAAAGTGTCAAAGACTGGGAGCTGGCAATCGTCTAATGTTGATGAGAGGTTAAAGGTTTCAAAAAGAATATACTGGTCACTTAGCTACATGTTGGCACCTTACATTTACTCTTACTCAATCAATGGCAAGTGAAAGTGATGAGAACCAACAACACCATGTTTAAACAGACTCAGGATGTGGTACTAGTTTTTTATATCAGCATAGGTGCCAACTTAAGTTGCATAACAACCTTTTCAGCCTACAAACCCCACTGAAATATTATTCCCACCAATTCAAATTTCTTCGCATATTTTTAAGCTAATGTTACACTTTAGCTCAATGCAATCATTTCAAAACATTAAAGATATTTTATTAGCACGGATATAATTCTGTGTCCATATAACATTGCACTATATTTACTAATTATCCGTTTAGTGAACAAGTTATGATTAATTATAACCAACAGGACACTGAGATAGAGTTAAAAGAGCACAGTTTACCTTAATTTTCACCATTAGTGTCATCAGGATGGTCTAAAGCGGGAAAAGGTGAAACCAAGCTCTCAACAGCAATACATACTTGATGATAGCTATCAAAGTTTTGAATCTGTGAGCATGAGCTATTTATACGGTCATAGACAACCAATTTCCACCAATTTCCCAAAAGTACTTTCCCATCATTAGAAATACACAAAGGCATTGAAATATAATGCATCCCAAGATCAGTTTGATACGGAATGGACACCAATTTAGACCAAGAACCTTTCACTCCGTAAACCTTCATCGCCCAGACATCTGCATGACTTTCATGATAATTACATAGCACACAGAGCCATTCACCCAAAACCCCCAAACCCAATGTCTTATCACCTTCATCATACTCAGGTTGCAAAACTTCACCAAAAGTCTCTTTTTCTAAATCAAGAGAAACTATCCTCCGCGTATGCGATGACCCAAAGCTTTCACGAGCCAACCAATGCAAGGCTCCATTTGAAAATTCACCAGGACCAATGGAGTGAATATCATGAGAAGAATCACCTAATCTCTTCCAATTTCCAGTTTTCACAGAGTATATATGCACTCTGATATCAGTCTTAGATTCAGCTTTATTTTTACTAGACATTTCAACAACTTTGTAATCATCGCTAGACTCATCGTACCCAAAATAATAGCGTGCAAGCCATCCACGGAGACTTCTTCTCCTACGAAATGGTAACCCATTCCATATTCTAGTACTCGGGTTGCATATAAACAGATTATAAGCATCATCATTTTTTAGAAAAAGGCATATTAATCCATTACAACACCCGACAATCGAAATATTTCGTTGCAATGGATTTTCGAGCTCTAACACTTTATTAACAGATTTATCAAACAGCAAATCAGAAAGTGGGAAGCTCTTGAGATTGTTTGTTTGTTTGTAAGGGATGATAATAAGTCTATGATGTTCATAGTTAATGTTGGTACTAGATAAACTATAATGTCTTTTAATAAAATGTCTGTTGGATATTAAAGAGTACCATGATTTGCAAACAGACTTACACCGTAACAGCGAAATAACCGGAAGCTTCAACAGAATTTCGATGATGATTTCCACTGGAAGAACAAGAATCGTTTTCTTTGATTTTTTCTTGTTACCCATTTTTGTTTTCAAGGGTTCTTCGTTGAAATTAGGGCAAATTAAATATGAAACAGATTTATAATTATACCCTTTATGTTTTATTCATTGTTGAATTGTGTATATTAGTTCCTATAAATGGTTTTATAACCCCTTTAACTTATGGGCATCATCTTTAATCTAGAAAGAGAATGAATGAAATAATTGTGTTGGTATGTTGAAAAATAATGTGTAGATAAGGAAAAAAATTGATATTATTTATGTTTTTTTGGGTGTAGAGAAATGAAAACATTGGTTCCTTTACACTTATACCAATATTTAAAAGGTTTAAAGTTTAAAAAGTAAAGTTAGCTTTATCATTTAACATGTTAGAGTTTAACTATTTCTAACCATCTTCATATTTCTATCTTCAAATATGAGGAAAAAAATAAGCATTTTTAAAACATATTCTTCCTCCAAAAGATTTTATCTCTAACTATTTACTCCAAAAACCCAATCTCCAAAGTTTTTCACACTAAGAGCTTCCGGTATGCTAATGAAACACAGCGCCAAATCCAACGTGGCTCCCCCTTTGGCCGCGCGCCATCAACCCCCCCCCCCCCCCTCCCACCCCACCCATTCACCAGCCCATGCACTAGTATACTGACGTGCGTAAAAGGAAAAAGACAAAAAAAACATCTTTTTTTTTCTTTTTTTAATTGGATTTGTGTGTTGTGTTGTGTTTTTGAGCGTGCGTTATTTTTTGATTCTGCACAGTGATGAGTGTGTGAGTGTGTGTGTTTAGTGAAAAAGATAGTATTTATTTATTATTATTTTTTTTATTATTATTTTTTTTTTTTGTAATTGTGTGTGTTTGACTAAATAAAAGTAGTTTTTATGATTTTGTGAGTGTGTATTTACAATTGGGTTTGTGACTATGTTAGCCCATGATATTATTAGAAGATATATTGGCCCAAGCCTGTTTGTGAGTTAGGGTTTCTAGGGTTTCATTGTAGTCATTATTATAAATGGCGGATCAATAAGACATAACACTTTACGGTGTTTTTATCATCTAACATGGTATCAGAGCGGGATTGATTCTCAGACCTAGATAGCTAAGTTGAGCCGCCTCCTTTATGACACTCCGTCAAATCCTAGCCATCGCTAATTATCCTTTTTCCAAAATAAAATATCGGCTTTAATTTTGGTTTTTGCTTATGCTTTTGCTGTTGTTGCACGGTGAAGATTAATATCCGTTTGCTGTCGAATGTCTTCATCAACAAATATGTAATTTGCTTTTGCTACTACATTTATTTGCTTTTACTGCTGCTTGAAGAATTGTTTTCGCTTGCTGCCGGAATTCTTTATCAACAAATGTAAAACCTCGCGAAAATTCACATAATTAACTTCGGTTAATTTAATAAATAACCTTTGTCATCATTGTAATTACCATTTTTACAGGAAAATTTAAAATTTTCTTTGTATATTAAAATGGTTACGATTACGACATTGTCAAATTCGTCAAACGACAAAACAAGTTATTAACAAAATTAACAAAATAATTATTTAACTAAACCTAATTAATAAAACTAATTACTAAAATTAACTAAAAATCCAAACGGGCCCTTAACACTCCCTAAGCCCAACCGGCCCACTATTAACCCAATTTATTTTATAAAAATTTCGTATAGATCGACTAAGGCAGCTTCAAAACGTCTCGTTCATTTCCAATTCTTACACACGACCTATGTATATTTTTTCCCATCCTCGTTAAGCTCCTAGCCAACTATTAGTGTGTCGAATCTCACGTTCCTACGTTGAAGTTTGATACGTTTTTACGAGGCATTCCGTTTAGTAATAAATCGACCCAAGTGATTTGTGGTTAATTCATTTCTTAACCATTTTAATCCCCGTTCGTTTCTATGAGTTCCTAATAATATTTATATCATGTTTTCATGTATAAATGTTAAGTATGATCAACTAAGAACCATTGAAACACAAATGAGTATCTCGTTTGTATAGAAAATGGATGTCGACATATATAGGACTCACAAGGACGATTCATACTTGTCTACCCTTCACAAACCATTTTTAATATTACTCTAGCTAGCTTAGGACCTCTATTACTGACATTGCATAGTTGATGTTGTCTCCTCAAGATTTTTTTTTTGAGCCATACGACTCAAAATATTCATATATATAATACACCCGATCGTCCCTTTTCTTCTCCATTCATCCACAATTCGTTTCTACTCTTTCTCCATTCTTACATAATTTAAAAATATTAAGAAGACTATAATTGTGTAGTCTTGAAGCAAGAAATGTAACTTTAAAAAGTTATACGATCCATAATTATAGTTTTCATTCGAACGCATATCAAACTAATCTTTTCATCCGTTACTCTCGACTCTCTCCCACCCTAGTAGTGTTTGTAAGTCTCCACAATTCGTTTCTATTTAAATTCCTACGATAAATATTAATCATGCATCATATTTATACTTGTTCCATCGTATATCAATTCATATATATATATATATATATATATATACGTACATATTTTCTTTTAGAACACAAAACGTGACTAGCCTCTATCTTGGTAGGCTTAGGAGTCACGTAGCACACTTGTTTCACGTTTACTTTCATGTTACATGCATATAACGATTCCATTTCAAATCATGTCACACGTATAAATTTCGTCTAAAACACTTAGTGAATATTTTCAGTTTTTCAAAATAATTAATCGATCCAAACATGTCACAAAAGCAACGTATAACTTTTAATTTCGTATAACGATTACCCAATATTTTTACTCGACCTAATAGACCACCTAGAAAACTATTAGTTTCGTTTATATAACTTATAAAAATAATCACGTTTTGACATAACAATCGAGCCAAAATAGATCAACATAAACCGGATTTTCAAAACTAAATCTTATATAAAAACTAAATAGTTGTCGAGTGGGCTTAACTAAGGCCCAATAAGACCTTGCGTTTTAACAGCCCACTGGGCCTATAAAATATATTTTCAGAATCACAAAGTAAGCCCAAGTTCAAGCCCAAAAGAAATTTCATGCCCTCGCCTCTAAATTTTTAAATGGGCTTTAGTTGGTTCGAATTGAAGCCCATAAGCAAAATAAATAAGCTTTTATGAAATAAGCAGTTAAAATAAGCTTGAAATTTATAAAAGAAGCTAAGGAAATTTTTCTAAATTTTTTTTATTATCACTTTTGCAAAATAGGACTAAAAATGTAACGCGACGACACGTATAGGGACTAAATGTGAAAACTATGAAAACTAAGGACTAAAAATGTAGAAACAGAAAGAAAGGATAAAAATTGATAATATAATATTGTTACAAGCTTAGATTGTAATATGGGACATGTAGTGGACTATAATTGTAAATATATATAAAAAGGACTAACGGTGTGACGCTAACGCCGTTAGTATAAAAGTTGTAAAATTCGAAAAAGGACAAGGACTACACTTAATCTATTTGACATTCTTATTTATTTTCTATTTTACGGTCACCCTCACGACATATGCATTTTCGTTTCATTTTATATATATTTATTTAAATTTTGTTACTAAGATATATAACGTATATTAACTAATTTTTATTACGTATAATCGTTATCATAGTAAAAAGTGGAAAACTTTGTAAATAATAAAACTGATCATATCATTTTAAATATAAGCATATCATTTGCATATCATTCATTCATCATAACGATTATTTATCAATCGTTATTCATTTCGTATTTGCCAAATTGTATTTGGACAAATTCTTAGATAAATTTAATTATCAGATGTGACAACTGGCAGTTTAAGGAGCTATTTTTAAAACCCGCATTTCAACTTAAGTTCGTTCATAATTATTATTTGAAATTTTCATTTCACAACGAACTTGTAAGACCTATGTTATGGATATTTTAATTAATGACGTTATGGAATTCGTGAATTATGTTCATAATTCATTTTTGATTATGTGATCGGTGATGTATATTTGAATTCTCACTTGGTACTACGTTGACTTTGGCACTAGGATTTCCTAACATAGTTTTATGATTCGTCTTAACGAGTCCGTTATATATTCTAATTTATTACGAGAGGGTTCTCGTGTGATATGGACATTTTAAAATGAGTTCGGGTTCGGGCCACGTGTTTTTACATCTACCCACATTACCCGCTCAACCGTAATAATATCCTTATTATTACTCTTATTATTATTATTATTACATTTAACTTTAAAAAAAAAAAAAAAAAAAAAAAAAAAAAAAAAAAAAAAAAAAAAGAGAAAAGTTAACAAAAGGGGGCTTGGGTCCGGTTTGTAACCACACACACAACACAACACTCACTCTTTTCATCTCTCTCTCAAACTCTCTCTTCCCCACTTCACTAACCCTAGCCGCCGTGTACTGTTCCGGCCAGCCGCCGCCACACCGCCGGTCATCCAACAAAACCACCACCACCATCTTACTCCTCTCCTTCTCCTCTTTCTTTTGAGCTAGAACACGCGCCATAACTCCCCCATTAACACCAAATCCGAACCAAATAATCACAAGTTCATCATCATTTTCTTACTATTTCTTGAAGATCTCTTCGATTTGGCTCTATTTTGGAAGGTAGGACGAGTTTTAACTCGAGTTGTTGGTTCGAATCGTGACCAAGAGTCACGGATTGCATATTTTCTTTCGAATGGTTATGATTCTTGTTACAAGAATCATGTGGGTTTCAATAAAAATGGTTTAAAAAGAAGTTTGGTATCCGATTGGGTTGTGTTGGGCTCGATTAGTGGTGGATTCGCGGGATTCATGGTTTGTCGAGGGTGTTGTGACCTCGAGTTGGAGCTAGCCGAGACCTTGTGGTCTCGGGGTTATTTTCTTGCGCTCGTATGGCCATACCGAGACCCTCTTAGGGATTCTCTTTGAGTGTGGTTCGAGTCTATTGACTCGATGGTAATATGGTTCGACTTTGAGTCGCGGCTTTTAGCCGAGTACTTTGTGGTTTGCTGAATTGACCATGGTGGTCGAATGGGTTCTTGGCCGACGACCCTAGTAGGTCGTGTGGTATTGTTGGCTCATTTAGAGCTAGCCGAGACCATGGAGGTCTCGGGTGGGAACCATACTAGTTGTGGTGAAGTGTTGCCTCGGGTTCGGCTTGGTAAACCGACCCGAACACTAATTTGGTTAAATGTTATTTCGTGGTAAATGTGAACTAAGTGTATATTATTATTGGTTATTATTGTTATTGTTATTTTGTTGTGGTATTATTTCTCGGCCGAATACTTTGGGTCGAATTGGATTGGATATTGGTTATGGTTTTGATATTGAGGAGTTGTTGTCGAGTGGTATGTGATATGAGGACCGGTTATGAGACGGTCGTTAGATGACGGAGATAGGTTAGTCGGGTACCGTAGTCGGACCTTATTGTTGTAGCCCGTGGTTGAGATTGTGATTTGGACGGAGATTTATTATTTATGACTTTGGTTTATTATTGGACTTGGACAATGAGCCGAGGGTCATGACTCGGACATATGACCATTTCGTATAACTCAATAACTAATAAAATTGAAACGAGAATAATAAAACTCGTAATAATCATTATTGATAATATGAACGTTTGTATGAAAGTATATACGTGAATAACGTATATATATAACTATATAAACGCGTATATTAATAATAATAATAATCACGAGTCGTATTATAAATAATACGATTAGATATATATTAGGCTACTAAAGTGGCGTAATATTATTAAACGTATTATTATTACAAAAATTGTGTCATAAATGGGAAACTCCCGACAATTATGAAACATTTAATAAAAAGTCATTTCGAATATACAACGGATAAGTTTATTGAGTTAGGCGAAATTGTTGTCACTCGGGTCCAGGTAAGTCATTATTTGTGACATTCGTGTTGTCTCGGATATATGACGACTAATATAGACGTTTTCTATAAGTAAATAACCACTCAACCGTAAGGTTGAGCCGGGTTGTTTGGTTATATGAAACGAATATATTAGTGGGCAGCGTATCCTACGACGCCCATAGGTTGTAGTATATGTAAAGTGTAATAGATTGCGAGGGTATATATCGGGAAATCTGGCCAATTTGGCGATATATACGAGGAATTTATTAAACTATGATATATACTATATAGTAATTATGTGCTATGTGCTTTATATGTGCTGTAGATTGGGTGTAATCTTGGAACGGTATATTACGTAAATAAATATGAGGATTATCAAATCGACGGATTTGGTAAACTTTGGCGATTTATTTAAATGATATATTGGGCTAATATTAGATCTATAGTTTATTATATCTTCTACGTGTGATCTTGTTGGTTTGTTTTGAGTCGACCCACCACCCGTATGGATACCAAACGCAAATACACCAAACTGATACGAAATGGATTTTCGGAAATAAAACGGATTCTCGTCCGGGTTTGGGAATATTATATATTTGAGGAAATGATTTCTGAAAGAGTTAATATTGTTAGGTCGTGCCAAGTCCGTAGTTGCTGTTTCGTGAGTTATCATACATCTTATTTCTACCTACCTCGTCTTGCTATATTTCTGGACTTGAGGTGAGTCATAGCCCCACTTTTTACTCTTGAACTATGTTTTCAATGATTGGGGTGAGAAACGTGCAAATCATTTTACGTGGACTGTTATCGCTTTTATATTATTTCTAAACTTGCTATGCATATGGACTAGGATGTATAGTCAGCTTTAGTCACTTCTTATGTGTACTATTCAAGGTTGGCTTATTTGTTATTGTCAGCTTTAGTCACGCGGTTCGTGTGTACTATTCAAGGTTGACTTATTTAGATACTGTAGTGTGCACCTATAGGTTATTAATACTTCGGAGGTTATCCGAGTGTTTATTGGTATTGCGGGAGTTACCCGAATATCTATGATAGTACGGAAGGGTATCCGTGTGTTTTGGTTATTGCGGAAGGGTTTCCGTGTGTTATGTTAAGAGCGGAGGGTATCCGCAGGCTTTTAGTGAATCCTTAGTCTAGCTAGCAAGCGTTTTGCGTATATGTCCACTATATTATTAGTTGAACTTAAACCTATGATCTCACCAGCGAAAGCTGACTTTTAGCACGTTTTCTCAGGTAATTAAGTGTTGAGGTGCATGCTTGGATTGGAAGGCTCGGCTGTGGCACACGGTTATGGATCTATATTTTCTAAACTCTGATAATTAAATTTGGACCTATTGTTATTTTATTTTGGGCCTGACTCTGAAATGATGTTGGGATAAATGTAAACCTTAAAACCCCGTATTTTGGTTGTGTTTTTACTATGTTTACTTTATCTCGTTCTATATTGTCTTGTGTTGGATACCAATCCCCGTAGCACCCCGAAAGCTTGTTGAGTCTTCCGCTGTATCAAATTTTGGGGGTGTTACAGATTGGTATCAGAGCCAAGGTTATAGAGAACTAGGTAAATAAACGCCTAAACTATAACCGTATTTTTATAGAAAATGATCCTTGACTACCGCCCGCCAGCCCGCCAAGCCGAAGCATCTTCTATTATTTGAGGTATTATGAGATATTTGAGATGACTTGAGGTTTATGGATTTTAGTATTAAGATGGCGTTCTCGAGGATTTATATGGTCTATATGTTTTATAAACATTTTAGTAATGCGGTGTTTGAAATTCTTTTATTGAGATTATATATGGAATTATTTGATGAGTATATTTGGTATGGTTTTATGAGTTGTGATTTAAGTGGTTTTGAAACACTTACACCTACCCTACGCCGTTGTCACAAACTATGGCCTCCCATATGCCCGATGTCGTCGAGGATATTCTTACTGCACCGGTTTTACCTGCACAGTTCACGATGGCATCTGATGACCCTTACCAGATGGCCATGACTCCAGCTACTGTATCACAGGCAGCTTCTACTTCAGCACTACCTGCTGCATCTACGCAGGGACCCTCATCTTCTTTAGGGCTCCCTGGTACATCGAGGCAGCTTACTCTTCATCAGGCTTTGGCTCGTGTGGCACCACGCTTTGCCCACCGAGCTACGGCACGCATGTCGGTACGCCCTACTCCATCACCTTTACAGATTGATGCTCATTCTCTTCTGTCTGAGGCACCGCCCACATCACTGCGTCGTCATCCTAGATCACCTACTACATCTTCACATGGTTCACCCAGTAGGAGACGACGAGTGATGAGGTACTCTTCCGATGAGGAGGAGGAGGAGTACAAGGGTGAGGATGAGGCTGATGACCCTGAGCGGGAGGATGACCCTCAGGAGGCTGAGCATGGTGATGATGATGACCCTGAGGAGGAGGATGACCCTCAGGAGGATGAGATGCCTGATGATGATGATGATGAGTTAGCACCACCAGCTCAGGCTGAGGAGCCTGATTCACCTGTACACCCGATTGAGCCCGATTCACCTGATCATCCGTTCTTGTTTGAGTTGCCACCTGGTAGTCCAGTGGAGTCGGATGCATCTTCTGAGATTTCTGCTGAGCATGCAGAGTTGGGTGAGATTGGCAGGTTGTGGGCTCGGATTACTGAGCTTAGTGACAGAGTTGCACGTGTATCTGATCGACTTGAGCGAGTTATTGGAGAGTTTTTAGCAGATTTGAGGGTTGATTTGACTGTCGTTGTGGGCAGGACTACTGAGCTGAGGAGAGTTATGATGGATGTCCACGAGCATATCGATAGTTTGCAGCGAGGATTTGTTACTGCTCGTGAGGCCGACCGCAAGCTTTGGCAAAGGAATGCCGAGCTAGAGAAGGAGGTGGCTGACCTCAAGAGAGACCGAGACACCCATAGCGTGGAGTTAGGATCGTTATGGAGGGATCTTGATGGCTTGAGGCAGGAGTTGAGGATTCTCCGTCAGCCACGTGGCTAGTTGTTTGAGTTATATTATCTTGTTGCTTTCGTAGCCGAGGAGTGTTCGGTTAGAAAAGCTAGTCATCATATTTTGATGTATTTTGTACGGTATTCGTCTCTATTGGAACGATTAGTATGTTTTGTGTTATCCGTTAGTTGGAACGATGTTAGATTGCTATTGTACGGTTGATGGTTATTAGTATATGGTATTATGTGATTTTGGGTGTTATGGAAATTGAGTCCTTATTCGCTTATTTGTTGTTACGTGGTGTGTTGTTGCTATTCTTTCCATGATTGGTTTCGTTGAAATGTTTTGTTGAGCATATCGATAAGTTCTATTGGAGACTCATGAACTTGTGTGATGTTACGGATCAATGGCACCCCGTCGAAACCCTGTTAGGTCTACCAGGACTGGTCCTGCTGTGACTACTCCTGCTCGCCGAGGTCGTCGACCTACTCGAAATGTTGAAACCCCTACTCCTGACAACCTGGACACCACTAACCGTAACAACAGGAATCAAAATGTTGATGTTCAGGGAGACAATGATCATGTTCCACTTAATGCACCTACTGTGGATCAAGCCATGATCAACCAACTCGTGGAGCAAAGAGTTGCTGAACTACTAGCTGAGTCAAATCATTCCAACAATTCTGCTGGAACTTTTCCACCTGTTCGTGCTAATGGATGTCAATACAAGGAATTCAAGATTTGTGGACCCATTGAGTTTGGTGGAAATGAAGGAGTGGTTTACTTAGTCAGATGGATTGAGAAGACTGAGTCAGTGTTTAATGTCAGTGGTTGTGCGGAGAATGCGAAGGTAAAGTTTGCTTCTTTTACCTTCAAGGATGAAGCTTTGACCTGGTGGAACAACTACCGAAATGCAGTTGGGAGTGATGTAGCTTATGCTATGACTTGGGAGCAATTTAAGTCCTTGCTGATTCAGACTTATTGCCCAAGGAATGAGGTCAAGAAGCTAGAGATTGAGTTTTGGAACCACAAGGTGAAAGGTAATGATATGGCGGCTTACAATCGTCGTTACCAGGAGTTAGCCTTGTTGTGCCCAGATATGGTGAAAACTGAGACTCAAAAGATTGAAAGGTATACTGATGGATTGCCTGTAGCTACGAGGAATGATGTAATTTCTGCTAGGCCTTCAAACATCCATGAGGCAATCACAATTGCTCAACAACTTATGGATTCGTTGGAATTAGAAGAAGCTGATAAGGAGAAGAATGGAAAGAGAAAGAGAGACCGTCACTCTAAGAGTAATGATCACCGAAGCAAGAGACAAGCTAAGGCTTATGCTATTGGGAATGGAGATAAGAAGAATCAGAACGGTGATGCACCCAAGTGTGATCGTTGCCATCAGCATCACACTGGATGGTGTAGTGTGAAATGCCAGAATTGCTCAAAGAAAGGACATACAGCTAGGGACTGTAGAGCTCGACCCCTTGCAATGGTTCAAGCTGCTCCTGAGATGAGAAACAAGGCAGATGTTACCTGTTATGGGTGTGGAAAGAAGGGACACTATAGGAATGAGTGTAGAGAATCGCGGAACCGTGGAAATCAAGGCTCGGGTGGTAATGGGTACAATTATGGAAACCGTGGACGACAAGATAATGGGGACCAACGTGTGGAAGCTGGAGCTGCTCAGGGAAGAGTGTATGCACTCGGGAACGAGAGAGGAGAAGATCCGAACGTCGTTACTGGTACGTTCCTTCTCAATAATCGTTATGCTTCCATACTGTTTGATACTGGTGCCGATAGGAGTTTTGTGTCCACTACCTTTGCACCCTTACTAGAGAAACCCCCGATGGCCTTAGGAATTGGATATGATATTGAGTTAGCTAATGGAAACATAGAGAGGATTAATACTATCATTCGAGGTTGTACGTTAAATTTCTTGAACCACCCTTTCAACATAGATCTTCTACCCGTCACGTTAGGAAGTTTTGATGTAATCATTGGTATGGATTGGTTGTCGAAGTATCATGCTCACATACTTTGCGACGAGAAGATCGTGCGTGTACCCTACGGAAAGGAAGTCCTAAATATACTAGGAGACCGAAAGGTTTATAGGAGCCCATCCCGATTAGCAGTTATATCTTGTACAAAGTTACCGAAGTTAATGGAGAAGGGATGTTACCTTTTCTTAGCCCAAATTTCTGAGAAGGGCGAGACGAAGAAAAAGGAAAGGTGCATTGGAGATGTGCCTATAGTTCGTGATTTTCCTGATGTGTTTCCTGATGATTTGTCGGGAATCCCGCCGACTAGACAAGTGGAGTTTCAAATTGAGTTGATACCTGGTGCTGCACCTGTAGCACGAGCACCTTATCGTCTTGCACCTACCGAACTGGAAGAGTTGTCGAAACAATTGGCGGAGTTAGCCGAAAAGGGATTCATAAGACCAAGTTCTTCACCTTGGGGAGCCCCAGTCCTATTTGTGAAGAAGAAGGATGGATCGTTTCGTATGTGTATTGATTATAGAGAGTTGAATAAGTTAACGGTGAAGAATCGATACCCGTTACCTAGGATCGATGACTTGTTCGATCAACTTCAAGGATCGAGTGTGTATTCGAAGATCGATTTGAGATCGGGATATCATCAACTTCGAGTTCGCGAAGAAGATATTCCGAAAACGGCTTTCAGAACCCGTTACGGGCATTACGAGTTCCAGGTGATGCCGTTTGGGTTGACTAACGCACCAGCAATATTCATGGATCTCATGAATCATGTGTGTAAGCCTTACTTGGATAAGTTCGTGATTGTATTCATCGATGACATCCTGATTTATTCAAAGAGTGAAAAAGAGCATGAGGAGCATCTAAGACTCATTTTGGAATTGCTTAGGAAGGAGAAACTCTATGCCAAGTTTTCGAAATGCGAATTTTGGATTCCGACGGTACAATTTTTGGGTCACGTGATTGATAGACAAGGAGTCCACGTGGATCCTGCAAAAATTGAGGCGATAAAAGATTGGGCTGCACCTACAACCCCGACCGAAGTTCGTCAATTTTTGGGCTTAGCTGGTTATTACCGAAGATTCATCGAGGGATTTTCGAAGATAGCTAAACCATTGACCAAATTGACCCAAAAGAGTGTTACGTATGAATGGGGAGATAAAGAAGAGGAAGCGTTTCAATTGCTTAAGAAAATGTTGTGTAGTGCTCCTATCTTAGCGTTACCAGAAGGTAACGAGGATTTCGTTGTCTATTGTGACGCCTCACATAAAGGTTTAGGAGCCGTGTTAATGCAACGAGAGAAGGTGATAGCTTATGCTTCCCGACAGCTCAAAAAGCATGAGAAAAACTACACTACCCATGATTTGGAGCTCGGTTTTTGCTTTAAGAATATGGAGACATTACTTGTACGGAACCAAGTGTGTTGTGTTTACCGACCACAAAAGTCTACAACACATCTTGAATCAAAAAGTGCTCAACATGAGACAGCGACGTTGGATCGAGTTGCTAAGCGATTATGATTGTGAAATTCGCTATCATCCTGGTAAAGCAAACGTTGTTGCTGATGCTCTTAGTCGAAAGGAAAGAGTACCACCATTACGAGTTAGGTCATTGGGAATGACTATCGTATCGCCATTACCATCTCAAATACTTGAAGCTCAAACGGAAGCGTTGAAGGCAGAAAATAGACCTGCCGAGAATATATTTGGGATGGCTGATAATGAGAAAGGATTTGTTGAGCGTTCGGATGGATTATTATGTTTTGGAGATCGGATTTGGGTACCGTTATATGGAGAAATTCGAGAAGTGATTATGCATGAGTCGCATAAGTCAAAGTACTCCATTCACCCTGGTTCCGATAAAATGTACCAAGATCTTAAGAAGTTCTATTGGTGGCCAAATATGAAGGCAGATATAGCATCGTACGTTAGTAAGTGCTTGACATGCGCCAAGGTTAAGGCTGAACACCAGAGACCGTCAGGACTACTAACGCAACCAGAACTTCCAGTCTGGAAATGGGAGCGGATTACTATGGACTTCATTACCAAATTACCGAGAACAGCTAACGGTTGTGACGCTATCTGGGTAATTGTGGATCGTCTGACAAAGTCTGCTCATTTCTTAGCTATTAGTGAGGATGATAGTGTGGATAAGCTTGCGAGGTTATATGTGAAGGAAATTATTTCACGTCATGGAGTCCCGATATCTATTATTTCAGATCGTGATAGTCGTTTTACGTCAGCTTTGTGGCGATCACTTCAAACGGCTTTGGGGACGAGGCTTGATATGAGTACTGCATATCATCCCCAAACCGATGGTCAAAGTAAGAGGACCATTCAGACGTTAGAGGATATGCTTCGTGCATGCATCATAGACTTTGGTAAAGGCTGGGAGAAGTATTTATCCCTTGCGGAATTCTCCTATAATAACAGCTACCACACAAGTCTTAAGGCTGCACCATTCGAAGCTTTGTATGGCAGAAAGTGTCGTTCGCCTATTGGTTGGGCAGAAGTTGGAGATAGTCAACTTACAGGCCCTGAGCTTATTTTGGAAACTACCGAGAAAGTAACTCAGATTCGTGATCGGTTGCAAGCCGCCAGAGATAGGCAGAAGAGCTACGCCGATCAGAGACGTAAACCTTTAGAGTTCCAGGTTGGAGACAAAGTGATGCTGAAAGTCTCGCCTTGGAAAGGTGTAATACGTTTCGGGAAACGTGGTAAACTCAACCCACGCTACATTGGACCATTCTTGATCTTAGAAAGAATTGGGCCCGTGGCTTATAGGTTGGAATTACCGTCCGAACTGAGCAAAGTTCACGACGTGTTCCACGTGAGTAACCTGAAGAAATGTCTTTCTGATGAAATGCCCGTCATTCCAATGAGGGACATTCGTGTAGATGAGAAACTGAATTTCGTGGAGGAACCGATTGAGATTTTAGATCGTGAGGTTAAACGACTCAAGAGAAGTCGCATTCCGCTCGTCAAGGTTCGTTGGAATTCCCGACATGGACCAGAGTTTACGTGGGAACGTGAGGACGAGTTCAGGAAGAGATATCCGAAGCTTTTCACTTCGTAGATAAATTTTTCCGAGTGAAACCCGGGACGGGTTTCCTTCTGAGACGGGGAGGATGTGACAACTGGCAGTTTAGGGAGCTATTTTTAAAACCCGCATTTCAACTTAAGTTCGTTCATAATTATTATTTGAAATTTTCATTTCACAACGAACTTGTAAGACCTATGTTATGGATATTTTAATTAATGACGTTATGGAATTCGTGAATTATGTTCATAATTCATTTTTGATTATGTGATCGGTGATGTATATTTGAATTCTCACTTGGTACTACGTTGACTTTGGCACTAGGATTTCCTAACATAGTTTTATGATTCGTCTTAACGAGTCCGTTATATATTCTAATTTATTACGAGAGGGTTCTCGTGTGATATGGACATTTTAAAATGAGTTCGGGTTCGGGCCACGTGTTTTTACATCTACCCACATTACCCGCTCAACCGTAATAATATCCTTATTATTACTCTTATTATTATTATTATTACATTTAACTTTAAAAAAAAAAAAAAAAAAAAAAAAAAAAAAAAAAAAGAGAAAAGTTAACAAAAGGGGGCTTGGGTCCGGTTTGTAACCACACACACAACACAACACTCACTCTTTTCATCTCTCTCTCAAACTCTCTCCTCCCCACTTCACTAACCCTAGCCGCCGTGTACTGTTCCGGCCAGCCGCCGCCACACCGCCGGTCATCCAACAAAACCACCACCACCATCTTACTCCTCTCCTTCTCCTCTTTCTTTTGAGCTAGAACACGCGCCATAACTCCCCCATTAACACCAAATCCGAACCAAATAATCACAAGTTCATCATCATTTTCTTACTATTTCTTGAAGATCTCTTCGATTTGGCTCTATTTTGGAAGGTAGGACGAGTTTTAACTCGAGTTGTTGGTTCGAATCGTGACCAAGAGTCACGGATTGCATATTTTCTTTCGAATGGTTATGATTCTTGTTACAAGAATCATGTGGGTTTCAATAAAAATGGTTTAAAAAGAAGTTTGGTATCCGATTGGGTTGTGTTGGGCTCGATTAGTGGTGGATTCGCGGGATTCATGGTTTGTCGAGGGTGTTGTGACCTCGAGTTGGAGCTAGCCGAGACCTTGTGGTCTCAGGGTTATTTTCTTGCGCTCGTATGGCCATACCGAGACCCTCTTAGGGATTCTCTTTGAGTGTGGTTTGAGTCTATTGACTCGATGGTAATATGGTTCGACTTTGAGTCGCGGCTTTTAGCCGAGTACTTTGTGGTTTGCTGAATTGACCATGGTGGTCGAATGGGTTCTTGGCCGACGACCCTAGTAGGTCGTGTGGTATTGTTGGCTCATTTAGAGTTAGCCGAGACCATGGAGGTCTCGGGTGGGAACCATACTAGTTGTGGTGAAGTGTTGCCTCGGGTTCGGCTTGGTAAACCGACCCGAACACTAATTTGGTTAAATGTTATTTCGTGGTAAATGTGAACTAAGTGTATATTATTATTGGTTATTATTGTTATTGTTATTTTGTTGTGGTATTATTTCTCGGCCGAATACTTTGGGTCGAATTGGATTGGATATTGGTTATGGTTTTGATATTGAGGAGTTGTTGTCGAGTGGTATGTGATATGAGGACCGGTTATGAGACGGTCGTTAGATGACGGAGATAGGTTAGTCGGGTACCGTAGTCGGACCTTATTGTTGTAGCCCGTGGTTGAGATTGTGATTTGGACGGAGATTTATTATTTATGACTTTGGTTTATTATTGGACTTGGACAATGAGCCGAGGGTCATGACTCGGACATATGACCATTTCGTATAACTCAATAACTAATAAAATTGAAACGAGAATAATAAAACTCGTAATAATCATTATTGATAATATGAACGTTTGTATGAAAGTATATACGTGAATAACGTATATATATAACTATATAAACGCGTATATTAATAATAATAATAATCACGAGTCGTATTATAAATAATACGATTAGATATATATTAGGCTACTAAAGTGGCGTAATATTATTAAACGTATTATTATTACAAAAATTGTGTCATAAATGGGAAACTCCCGACAATTATGAAACATTTAATAAAAAGTCATTTCGAATATACAACGGATAAGTTTATTGAGTTAGGCGAAATTGTTGTCACTCGGGTCCAGGTAAGTCATTATTTGTGACATTCGTGTTGTCTCGGATATATGACAACTAATATAGACGTTTTCTATAAGTAAATAACCACTCAACCGTAAGGTTGAGCCGGGTTGTTTGGTTATATGAAACGAATATATTAGTGGGCAGCGTATCCTACGACGCCCATAGGTTGTAGTATATGTAAAGTGTAATAGATTGCGAGGGTATATATCGGGAAATCTGGCCAATTTGGCGATATATACGAGGAATTTATTAAACTATGATATATACTATATAGTAATTATGTGCTATGTGCTTTATATGTGCTGTAGATTGGGTGTAATCTTGGAACGGTATATTACGTAAATAAATATGAGGATTATCAAATCGACGGATTTGGTAAACTTTGGCGATTTATTTAAATGATATATTGGGCTAATATTAGATCTATAGTTTATTATATCTTCTACGTGTGATCTTGTTGGTTTGTTTTGAGTCGACCCACCACCCGTATGGATACCAAACGCAAATACACCAAACTGATACGAAATGGATTTTCGGAAATAAAACGGATTCTCGTCCGGGTTTGGGAATATTATATATTTGAGGAAATGATTTCTGAAAGAGTTAATATTGTTAGGTCGTGCCAAGTCCGTAGTTGCTGTTTCGTGAGTTATCATACATCTTATTTCTACCTACCTCGTCTTGCTATATTTCTGGACTTGAGGTGAGTCATAGCCCCACTTTTTACTCTTGAACTATGTTTTCAATGATTGGGGTGAGAAACGTGCAAATCATTTTACGTGGACTGTTATCGCTTTTATATTATTTCTAAACTTGCTATGCATATGGACTAGGATGTATAGTCAGCTTTAGTCACTTCTTATGTGTACTATTCAAGGTTGGCTTATTTGTTATTGTCAGCTTTAGTCACGCGGTTCTAGGGATGAAATTAATTTCAATATCAATATTGTTTTGGTGATGATTTTCAACTTTACTTAGTTGAAGGTTCTAGGGATGAAATTAATTTCAATATCAATATTGTTTCAATATTGATAAGAATCCAATGACATATAGTGAAGCAATGGCTTCAAGGGACGTTGCTTTTTGGAAAGAAGCATTCCAAAATGAGATGGATTCTATCTTGCAAAATTAAGTTTGTAAGTTGGCTGATTTACCTTCTGGGTGTAAACCATTGGGATGTAAATGGATCTTCAAAAGGAAAATGAAGGTGGATAGTACTATTGACAAGTACAAGGCAAGGTTGGTGATCCAAGTTTTAGATAAAAGGATGGAATCGATTATTTCGATACGTATACTCCTGTTGCCAGGATATCTACTATTAGATTGTTATTGGTGTTATTGACATTCTTGAATGTGATGATTCTGGAAATGGAGTCATGATATGCTTATATGAAGATGACATTTTGATTTTGGTACATACCAAATCAAGTTGATGAGACAAAGGAATTCTTGTCATCTAAATTTGCTATGAAGGACATGGGGGAGGTGGAAGTGATCTTAGGTATCAAGATCATTCGTGAGAACAAAAGGTATCTCATTCTTTCAATCACATTACATTGAGAAGTTCTTGAATAAGTTCAATTTCAAGGATTGTTCTCCCATAGGTACTCCCATGGATCTAAATCTTAAGATATTACCAAATAAAGGTAAAGGTGTCTCATCTTGAATACTCAAAAGGATTACATCGTTAATGTATGCCATGGTAATTATAAGGCCTTATATAGCATATGCGGTTGGAAAGCTTAGTAGGTTTACTAGAAATCCTAGTACATTTCATTGGCATGCTTTGGGTTGAGTATTCTAGTACATGAAAGGAACGGTTGATTATCAATTAACTTACACTGGGTTTCCTTCGGTAATTGAAGGCGTTTGCAATGCAAGTTGGATATCCAATAAAGAAAATCATTCTTTTACATTTGGATGGGTGTTCCTTCTTTGGGGAGGTGTCATTAGTTGGGCATAAAAGAAATAGACTTGCATAACAAACTCAACTATGGAATCTGAGTTTGTTGCTTTGGCAGCAGCTGGTAATGAGGCTGAAGTTAAGGAATTTGATTTATGAAATTCCATTGTGGCCAAAGCAGATTTCTTCTATTTCTATCAGGTGTGATAGTCAAGTTACTTTGGCTAAGGTTTATAGTCAAATGAATAATGGCAAGTCAAGATACTTAGGTGTGTGACAGAGCATGGTTCGTGAGCTCATAATGCAAGGTGTCATATTCGTTGAGTGGGTTGTAACTCATCCGAATTAAGCTGATCATTTAACCAAAAGGTTATGTAGAGTACTCGTGAAAGGATCAGCTGTGGGATTGAGGTTAAAGTCCATATGAAAACTCTCATGTTAAGATACCCAATTCACCACCTAATATGACGTTAGGTGCTGAATTTTGAATGTGGAAAGCTTAACATCTAGAGTTTGGAACACAATATAAAATGATCCCAAAGGTATGTGTTCGGATCTGTAAGTTAAGGAAGGTTGAAGAGTTCTTCTTAATAGTTCTTTTGAAAAATTGCATTTGTAGGTGTGAGATTAAAAGAACTACCTATTAAGTATGAAGTTTAGCTGCTTCAAGAAGCTGGGACTTGGCTTTGATATACTTATGAAGGATAGGGACACAGGCTAGTAAAATAAAGTATCAAGTAAGAATTAAGTATGTAAAAGCTAATGTGTATATTATCTTCAGGTATTCAATAGCAATACTACAAGGTTCAATCTTTCGGGAAACCTTGGTATTCGAATATTTGGAATGCGTAATATACTAAGATGAAATTCAATCGTCTCGACATTTCATTTAAGCATTAGTTTGATTGTTTGCGGTGATAAGTTAGTTAATTTATGATTACACTAAAATGGGGGAGGTTTGTTGGTATTTTAGTGTAAACTAAATTGTGTTTAATATGCAAATAAAGATCGACACTTAGTTGCAAATGAGGGTCGATACTTAGTTACATATTAATGGGACTAACGAGGGTTCAAAGGGGAGATGGTACGGCTAGGTATAGCAGTTAGTACGGCTGGTTATGTAAGGAACTGCTAGGCTTGTATCGAAGGTACTGCTAGGCTTATGAAGGTACTGCTAGTTTATAAGCCTGCTGCTACTTTCTGTAACTGTTTTACAGTTAAACTACCCATATAAACAACAGCACCCACTAAACGTAAGACCAAACTGTCCATTTACTCTGTTTCGTTAGTTTCCCGCAAGCTTTATGAAATTGATGGCATTATGCATAAGTGCCTAACTGTCCACACTCATTACTACCCAAATCCGTCCCGTTTAATTAAAAGATTCCCTTTCATGGAGACGTTAACACTTAAAGGGCCCCCGTCTCATTTTAATGCTATGCGAATCACCCCATGGATTGAACAACTAGCTCTCAACTTTAAGTATTTGAAAGAACTTCATATCCGTCACCTGGTTGTTCTTGATGACGATCTCGAAACATTGGCGACAACACGTGGTAAGGATTTAAGGAGTTTGAAGATTAAGAAGTGTAGAGGGTTTTCGTCATATGGATTAATGCATGTCTCTAAGTATTGTAACCAACTGAGAACTTTTTCTTTGGGATATTGTTATAATATTAATGTGAAAGGGATTTGGTTACATCAATTGGCATTGAATAGCACAGTTTTGGAAAAGTTCCATTTTAAGAATTCGGATATTTCTGATGCAGAGCAGAACCTCTTACAATTCTTGTAAAAAACTGTTGTAACTCATTAGTATCATTGAAGATTGGAGATTGCTATCTAAGTAAACTAATAGATGCCTTTAGATATGCTATTAGGTTGGAACATTTTGGTGGATATAATTGGGATGAGGAGAGTGAGCTTGTTGGTTTCCAGTTTCCCCCAAATATGCGTTCATTAAGTATAACGGATTTGCTAGTAACTCAATATTCAATTGTACTCCCTTTTCTGAATCATATAAGGAAATTGAAACTTGTATCTGGCTTAAGGTATGAGTGCCAGTGTTTATTGTTTAAGAATTGTCCTAATTTGGAAATTCTGTATACCGGGGATGCATGTGGAGACAGGGGATTGCAAGGTATTGCTCAATTTTGCAAGAAATTGCGCAAACTTAGGCATTTGAGGTTTGCAACTGGGAGGGGACTGATTGCTCTGGCAAAAGGATGTACTAATTTGGAGTATTTAAATGTTAGCATTAAAGATATTTCAAATGAAGCTCTCGAGTGTGTAGGAACTCATTTAAAGAATCTGCGTGATTTGCGTATATGGTTGGGTAAAGAAGACGGTATATCAGATCTAACGCTAGACAATGGGGTTAGAGCTATGCTAATGGGTTGCAACAAACTCGAAAGTCTAGATATTAGTCTTTGGCATGAAGGATTGACGGATGTGAGTTTGGAATATATCGGAAAGTATGGTGCTAATTTGCGGTCACTATCTCTTACTAATATAGTAAAGTCTAATGCAGGACTTGTGAAGTTATCGGAAGGGTGCCCAAAATTAAGAAAGCTAAAATTGAGTGGTTATCCATTTTGTGAGCAAGTTGTTACCCGTTCTGTGTTCAATATACCTTCTCTGAGGTATGTTTGGTTTGACGGTAGTGATCGTACTGTTTTGGGTCTCATTCGTCCAGAGTTTCAACTTTGAAACATTGTTATGTAAGTTCTTTTTTATTTACTTAAAAATATTGTTCTTTTCCTATTAATATTGCTTTGTATTACTTTCTTTCAGTAAGGGTGTCTTACTTTCGGAGGTTTCGTAGTCTTGGAATATCGTGATTGTGAAATTCTATCAATTGCATGCTTTCTATCATCTGTTAGCACGAGTTTGATATTTTTTGAGTTTTCTATTAGACCAAATAAGGGGTTTTGTATATCTCATGAGCCAAGACATATCCAGAGTGAGACCATGTATAAATGAATGCTCCATCCCATTTTTAAAATATTCTGGCAACTTGGGACCAAATCCTGCAGCCAAGAGCAGAGACGGAGCTACGTTTGTGCTCGGGTGGGCCATGGCCAACCCAAAATAATTTAACATCATCACTAGTATTATTTTATTTTAATTTATTATTATTTTTTTTAAATTACAATACGTAAATATATAATACTGAATTGAATTTACATAGTGGTGGAAGGCAAGCGAGCAACAAGCTGCGCCGCTAGCCCTTTTTGAATTGCAAAACTAATTCTCTAGTATTATGAATGTATATTTGGTATCTGTAGATAAAAATGGCATACCCAAAATTGTAACCCAATTACGAGAATGAACCTTATAGTGAGCGGTTTTACGGTAATGAACCTTTTTTACATTGTTTACGAAAGTGACCAATATATGTCACAATCAACTTTTTCACTTTACATTCGCCTAATATCATCGCCTGAATTCAATAAAATACGCCCAAGTAAAGTTGCATATTTGCAGTCGGATATATACTATCACATGCCACATTTGGAAATGAGTAATAAGAAATGTTGGTATCCACGTAGGACTCACCAACCCCTAATCTCTATCCCTTTTTCTTACCAACTTTTTTGTGTGTATAAACACCTTATCCTAACTAGCTAGTTATCCAGAAACAACCCATAATATGGTGAAAAAGAAGAACATTTTTTTCTTTCTTTTTAAGTGTTGGAGTGGTAAGAAATAGTAGAACAATGGTATGTGTACCATTAATGAGTGAATATGTAGAAAAGATGGTGGGTGATATGTTTGAAGCCCAGATTGAAGGTGCTGATATGGTGGAACTCAGGCTTGACTGCTTGAAACACTTCCAACCCAAACGAGATCCTCGCCCTCACCTCGCCTGCTGGATCGCCTAGGCCTCGCCACATCGCCTAGGGCTCACCTCGCCTGCTGGATCGCCTAGGACTCAACTCCACATCGCCCAAGACATGTTCACCTCGCCTAGAACTTATAACACACTCTCATATGGTTTTTGAAACTGATTAGTTGGATAGTTTTTGGTCCGAGGTTTGAGCTATAATATTAGAGTCAATGACTGTTTGTGACTTTGTGTAAGGTTGTTTGTTAATGTTTCGTTGACTATATATGTTTATTTTGGTGGCATTTCTTTTGAAGTACTATTTGTTGTTCATAGTCACTAGTTTAGAAGTTTAAGGTATACATCTGACCATGACCGTCTCTTTTCTGCAAGTGTCCTAAAGTGATTGTTTTGTAAAGAGTGTACCTCGCGTAGACCTCGCCTAGACATCGCCTACACCTCGCCTAGACATCGCCTACACCTCGCCTAAACCCCCACCTCGCCCATCTTTCGCCTACTCCTTGCCCATCTTTTTGAATCAAATAAGCCTCGCCTATCTTTCGCCCAGTATTCCTTTTATACACGTCTACTAGATCTAACGGTTAGAAACTAATTTAGTAATAGATCTAACGGATAATATCTAAAATGTTCATTTTCGATAATTTTCTGTTTGAGGTTAATTTACTCCAAAATTGTTTTTGACTTAAATTTTTGTATAGTTGTTGCTGTTATATTTTGAACAACTGGGTGGATTACTTTTATAAAATATTTTAAGGATTAAGATAAATGTGTATAGAAAGATTTAATCGATATAAACTTAAGAAGTTATTTGTTATTTTCAAATGAATCTTTATGTTTTTATAATGGCCCACCCGAGTGATAAATCCTTGTTCCGTCACTGGCCAAGAGGTGATAAATGGCCTGTGCATGACAATTGGTTGACAGACAGGATGAGAAGCCGAGACCACGCTGTCTCTGCCACTTACGGAGACATGGACCAGAACACTAGAAACATCATCATGCGTGAATTCCGTTCTGGATCTTCACGTTTCTTGATCACTACTGATCTTTTGGCTTGTGGTATTGATGTCCAACAAGTGTCTCTTGTCATCAACTATGATCTTCCCACACAGCCTGAAAACTACCTCCATCGTATTGGTCGAAGTGGAAGGTTTGGGAGAAAAGGTGTTGCTATTAAGTTTGTGATTTTGGAAGGTGAATGGATGCTTGTAGATATCAGAAATTCTACAATGTGGTTGTCGAGGAACTTCCATCAAATGTTGCTGATCTTATATAGAAAAAGATTTTTGGTGGGTTTGTGGTTGTGTTCAGTAAAAAAGGTTAGCTTTTTTTTTTTTTTTTTTTTTTTTTTTTTTTTTTTTTTTTTTTTTTTTAAATATCTATCGGTTTTGTTTGTCTTAAGATACTATTATTATCAGACTTGGTGCTAAAAGATAATTGCAACTCGCGCTTGTACTTTAAAAGTTTTATGTTACCCCGAAGTGTATGGATTTATTTATTTCTATCTTCTGGTATAACTGCATTTGGTTTGTCTTCCTATGTATGGCTGGTTCGGTACCAACAGGAAAACACTTGACGACGAGTGTTTCGACTTATTTGTTGGAGGTTTCTATCGATGTCGGGTGTTTCTTTTTTATGTTAACAAGTCTTAATGGGGAGATAGTTGTAGGGCCACACATATAATATGTTTCTTTTTCTGTTAAATGGTCTATATGAGGAGAGGAAACAAAAGATTTTCCTCCCCATTAAGACTCATTAACAGAAAGGGACCCACCCACTTAATTTGGAAAAAGAAAGAAACAAGGCTAGACAATGGTAGCATTTTTTTTTTTTTTTTTTTTTTTTTTTTTTTTTTTTTAGTAAGACAAGTAGACAACATTCTAAACATCTTAAAAAAACTTGTCATCTAATAAGCAAATATGGATTCAAGCTCTTCAATATTAACAAAGAAGTTATTTACAACTTCTGAAAACTAAATGGGAAAAATGAATATAAAATTCATATTCATTGAAAATGTAAGAGTTACGTAAAAAACATCGTTGAAGTGATAGTGGAGCTGGTTCGAACGTTGGTTATCGTATGTAAGCAGTTGATAATCATAACATTTATGTTTATTTAAACCACTTTGAGCTATTTGTTTTACTTATATTGAGGGACGATTGTGTTCATAATGGACCAGGTCTTGACACACTATAAGGTCACATAAGCCGAATGTGTGCGGTTCGAATCGGAAAGAATTTAGTACCCTATAAGTACACTGTTTCGAGACAAAGTAACTCCGAGTTAAATAAACTGTTGCTAACTAGTGTTTTGATTGCTAAAAAGCGTGTACCAATAGTTTTTTTTTTTTTTTTTTTTTTTTTTTTTTTTTTTTTTTTGAATTTATGAGTGTTCAAAATCGCCATTCTTAAGCAGTGCGATTCATAGACGAAACTTGTGTGTATTTTGTAGGAGGGCTGAGTGTTATATCATTTAATTTTTAGAGGGCCCAAGTTATTTCGCTTAAGCAAATAGAAGTAAAACTCCAAAGTTTTGAAAGGGTCGTGGTCTTTCCAGTCTCTACTAAAGTCTATCCATGAGCTTGTTATTAAAGTTTTTTCATATGAACAATTGGTGTCTAAATACATTTACTTCATTACTTGTCATATTTGACTTTAGAAACAAAAAGAATAAAAATAAAATTGATTATAAACCAACTGACTAACAAAATTTTATAACTGGAATTAGCATTTTGGGATGAAATGAATAAAGTTGTAAGATGGTGTGTAATTTTGAAATAGTAAAAAGTAAAACATTTAAAAACAAAATTAAAAACCGATGAAAGAGGTAGATTAGAAATCGAACTTGGGTCTCTTTATTCAATCCAAGGAACTTTACCAATCCACCAGCTCTCTTGGCTGGTTGAATACTTTAGTTTGTGAGTTTTGTAAGAGAAAAATATTGAGTTATGTCCAATTAAACTTTTCCATATTATTGTAAGGACGGTTGGACTATATATTTTGGATGAAATAGTAAATGATGTAATGCCAACTTTTATCACTCAAACCATTCATAGAAACTCATTAAAACAAAGAATTTTACAGGGCCGGAACCAAAGGGGACACAACACACTTTGCCAGCTCCTCTACACATTCAACCGTTTATGTTCTTAACATTGCTATATTTATTTAAACCACTTTGAGCTATTTGTTTCACTTTGCAGTCTATACTGAGGGACGATTGTGTTCGTAATGGACCCGGTCTTGACACACGATAAGTTGTTTCGAGACAAAGTAACCCAGAGTTAGATAAACTGTTGCTAACTAGTGTTTCGATTGCTAAAAAACGTGTTACAAAAGTTTTTTTTGGGAATTTATGGGTGTTCACAATCGCCATTCTTAACGAATGCGATTAAAGTCACCCTGGAGTATCGAGTAGCAATGACTTTAGCATTTATGGTGCCAGGACGAGAAAAGGAAACGAGGCACGAAAATTAAGTACATTACTTCACACAATGTTGCTTGTTGTGCTCGTACTTAGCATTTCTTTTATTACTATGAAACTGCCTTTGCCATTTTGATTATCACCATGTGTGTTTGATAGAATAGTTAAATGAACAATAATTGAAAAGTGTGATGGTTGGTTGGCTCATGGCCAGATAATAATTTTTTTTTTTTTTTTTTTTTTTTTTTTTTTTTTTTTTTTTAAAGCAACTTAACGGATTACAATAAGATGGCAGGCAAACGAGCAACAAGTTGCGCCGCAACCCCCTTTTGGATGGCAAAACCAATCCTATTAAAAATGAAGTTTTGATTCTTGAGGGTCGAAAAATTACTTTGCACAACTCGTTGAACTCTAGACAAAAACTTCTCTGCTTCCGGAGCTAGAAAACCAAATGTATCAAAAGCAAAAGGGATAAACACGTGTTGATTCTCTAAGCACGCTTTCTCGTGTTTAGCCACCTTGCTCGATTCAGCTTTCAACGCAGCTTGTCCTGCAACAAACCCAGTGTCCCTGAGCCCAACAAGAGGGGACACTCCTGTAAGATCTATGCAAGCATGTTTCGCCCCAGTCCACCCAAACACAAGTATATCAGCTGGCCGTAAAGTAGCCCTACCTTCAAGCGGATCTGTCAAAAAGTTCACAGGGGCCTCTTTTTTAGAAGAAATACCTGCTCTTTTAAGAACATCGTACAAAACATCCCTGACCAAATGATTAACAAAAAAAAAAAAGACGACTGTTATGATTATAAAACATAAAATGATTAACAAAACTTTATAACTGGAATTAGAACTTTGGGAGGAAATATAGAAAATGAATAAAGTTGTAAGGTGGTGTGTAAATTTGTAAAACTAAAAAGTAAGACTAAAAGCGAGGAACTTTTGGATGAGGAATCGAACTTGGGTCTCTTTATTCAACCGCAAGTACCTTTACCAATCCACTAGCACTCTCACCTATCCAAATACTTTATTTTGTGAATTTTATAAGAGAAATATATGAGTTATATCCAATTAAACTTTTCCATCTTATTGTAAGGACGGTTGGACTATATATCCAGGAGAAAAACAGTAAATGATGTAACTACTGAAGTATAATGAAAAGTTATCACATTGTGTTTGTTGCAAAAGGCTTGTTTGAAGACAACTTGGCTTTATCATTCAAGTTTGTTGACAAATGTATTTATAATGAAAAGTTGATTTTTGGCTAATGGTTTTTACGACAAGTTGAATTGTGACCAATGCGTGTTGTGTCATCATAATCACGGCGGCCGAGTAGTATTACTTACATTCGGCTTGTGAATAAAGTTTTTTGTAATAAGAATAGTCAGTCTCTTTAAGTACATTTGTGTTTACGTACAAACAATTTATCATGCCATATTGTCTTTGCTCTTCATATTTAACTCTAAGACAATATTAAAAAAGGCTATCAGAATACACATAACTCTAAATTGGTGAAGTATTTGTGGATTGCGAAGTTTGACCTTGGCTTGCTAAACTGGCCATGTCAAAATGTGGATATTATTTTCTGAAAATATTTGATGTAGAAGTGGGTAGACAAAAGATGAAAAGCTATGAATTGGTAAGTTACTTAATTCATTTATTACATACTTATAAAAGAAAATAGTATCATTAATAAAAGATTTGTTAGGAAAGAACTAGACATCTAAATGTTGCATTATAAAGGCAACCATTAAATGTTACGTATGCTTTCACAGGAGTAGTTAAAGGAGAAGGCAAGGTAAGTAAGACTAGTTCTAAACATTTAAAGCCCATTCAATTTAATCAATTTTAGAGGTACATGTCAATTAAAAACACAAAAGTTGTCAGTTCTTCAATCCAAAAATACATTGGAATCTTTAATAACTACTCCGTATAACATTAATGAGCAACCTCAACAACAATATTAACTTTTATCAATTCAAACAAGTAATACTTATTCGGGTTTTTCTAACTTGTGCCAAGCACATCAAAAGTACACAAGGGCCGACGAAAAAGTATACAGGGATTCACATAAACGTACAGACAGATGTACTTTTATGTGAGTTCATGTACTTTTGGTGTACTTAACTTGTGCCCTAAGGCACAAGTTAGAAAAACCATACTTATTTATAAGTGATTATATTTTTGTTGTAATTTCATATTCGTTTCTAAATAATTATTTTGTTATATGTTATTATATAAAAATAACACATAATTTAGCTCTTCTTTTAAAAAAGACCGGACTTTTTTGTTAAGCGCTTTTCAAAAGCCCTGACTTTCGGACTTCTTCACGAGTTTTTTTTAGGCTTTGAGTTTATCCCGTGCCGCATGCTCAAGCCAGACAAGACTTTGATGAAATATATAAGGACCACTTAGGCCTGTTGAGCTAGGCCGCACTTTTTCGAGACGGACCTAAGCTCGTGCTCGGGCTTTACCTCATTTGTGCTCGGGCCTTATGTACAAATGTTTCTATTCTTTATTTCCAACCCATGCATCTTCGAAGAAGCTCAATATAGTGTTAGTCTTAGCTACAAGTAACCATGAAAATGTCTAAATGTAATCAACCACACAAGCTTGCGTATATGCTTTTGTGCTTGCGTACATTTTTATTTATGACACATTGATGCTCTCCTCGTATACGATTTGACAAAACACTTTAAATTAATAAATAGAATACAAGAGTAAAATAAATGCATACGTATTTCAATAAGTTAGTTGGGTTAACATTTGTTTCTACAACAACCTCATTTTCATTACTCATACAATAAATTGCACAACAACCTCAATATGTTATTCTGTTTATAAAATGCAAGAGTTCCACTACATAATCTTGCAAGCCAAAGTTGTTTTCTTACAAAATTATCTTCAAAATTAGGATATTATGTAGTTTGGATCGATCATTCTTGCCACATAATATGAGTTTCATTGATGAAAGTCGTGTATGGCATGTGCCATGGGGATGATATTGCATTTGATTGTTGAAATAGGTGGTCTCGGAATAATATACTCAAGGTAAAATTTCATTTCTTTGTTATACATTTCTATATATTTCATTTTCAAAGTTATTCATGCGATTGTTTTGCATAAATCAGGCTAGTACTTGAGGAGTTTATAACCTACTATTGCTTAAAAACAACATTGTTATATTTGTATAGGTGGATGAGTACATGTATATTGTATTTTTCTCAAATGACATTTGGGCCAAAATATTGTTAAGGACAGAAAATGAAATCGTGAAGGATTTGCTAAAGAATATCGACCCAAACAGATGAAATCTAGGATATTATAGTTTAAATTTTACAAGGCGGGTTTACTTCAGAAAAGCACATATAAGTGTAGTTTCTTTCAAATGTTAATTGTTTAAATATAATTTATAAGATTTTGTGCACTGTTTCATGATGCTTCAAAGATGTGATTTGTATGCTAATGATACATATTAAGATTTTGTACACTGTTTCATGATGCTTCAAAAATGTGTACAAATAACTTATGAATGTATTTTCGTAGAATCAACCCTCGAGGACATCTGTCGTTCGTGATGCTCAGAAAGCGCTGTTGAATAAGGGGCAGAAGCAGAGCAGCATGTTGATGAAGATGAAGATAGGATTGCTGTAGTCAGGCAAAGGGATCCTAGAGACAAGAGGATGAGTTCGAGAGTTCTAAGGAAGACGAAGAAGGTCGTCGCTAGGACTGCCTCGAAGGAAGCCCCCAAGAAGGATTTCCAGTCTGATGCTGACGTCATCATCCTAAAGAAAGGAAGTAAGAAAAGGTACTGAATGTTTTTTTTAGGTATTTGAGGTTTTTCGTTTGTTTCATGACATATACTTTTTTGAATCATATGGTATGGATTTTGTGATTTCGCATATGGTTATGATTTGAGGTGTTTTTTTAGGTATTTGAGGTGACATAAACTTGTGATTTTGGATTCTGCGTATATTCTTTAGCAAAACATTTTTGTCGGAAAAAAAGTTGCAGCAGTAAAAAAGGAGAGAAGAGGATGACGACTATTTTTTGGTCATGTGGGTTATTGAGTAAAAACTAAAAACTAGTAGTACTTTTTTTTGTCAAGTACAATCGTACACAGATATATGGTTGTAAACGAACCGGATGAACACGAACAAAGACTTGTTCATGTTTGTTCGTTTAATTTTGACGGGACAAATAAATGGATATTAATGTTTAAACGGATAATATTTCTTGTTCGTGTTCGTTTATTAAGAAAATGAGTTGTTCATGTTCTTTCATTAAATCACTAAATGAACGTTATACGAACATAAATGAACATAGACAAACAGACATACACTGTATTGAATTATGCGCAATATATTATTTATAAGTGTTTTTTTATTTAATCAAACCAATTTTGAAATTATACAATTAAAATATATAATCTGCGAACGTAAATAGGTAAATGAACATAAACATATGTTAACGAACGCATAATCGGACGTTCACGAACATATATGAACAGACGTGACTTTTGTACATGTTCTAAAGCGTATTCGATGTTTCTCTTCGATTCAAGACATTGGAGCACGGGCTGCCGTTCATATTTTTAATAGGATTGGTTTCGCTATTGCTAGAGGTGTGGGGGCCCTGTTGGTTTCTCGGCTCCCCACAAATTTCTTGTAAAAATCCTATTTATTGTTAATAAAAGTGATGGTTTATAAAAAAAAAAATAAAAAATAAAAAATAATAATAATAATAATAATAATAATAACAATAATAATAATAATAATAATAATAATAAAGGTGTGGGGCCCAGATAATTTCGAGGGTCCTCACTAATTTCTTGTAATCCTATGGTTTTGTGGCTAATAAAAATGATGTTTTATAATAAAAATAAATAAATAAATAAATAAAATAATAATAATAATAATAATAATAATAATAATAATAATAATAATAATAATAATAAGAAGAAGAAGAAGAAGAAAGGTTAGAACATGTTTTTGACATCTATCAGTTTTATTTGCCTAAGGGGGGTGTTTGATTTCGACTTAATTGACTTAATATAAAAAACTGAATTAATTAAGTCATATGATTGTTTGATAATTTTTTCTGAATGAGCAAACCTGAGTTGCCTGAAATTACCAATTTAACCTTTTGTTTGATTTTGTACTGAATAAAATATAGCGTTTGATAAAAAAAAAAAAAAAAAAAAAAAAAAAAAAAAAAAAAAAAAAGTTTACTCAAATTAAAATAACGTTGGAATAAACAAAAAAAAATATGAATGGTCTTTTACATCATAGAACAATATAAATTACTAACTAATTTATGATGAAGCATTTAAAAGATGGTATATGGTAAATACATCAATGAAGTTCTAAAGCGATAGGTAAAAAGAATTAATTTAATTTACAGTTTAGAAATTCATTGTGGTTAATAATGATAGGTTGTTAAAAAAAATGAAAATAGCGATATGTTAACTTAAAATAATCAAACTTTTGATTAAAAGGGAAAAAAAAATTGAAGAAATGCTGGCTACGGAAAAAAAATATATATAGAGCATTTCATGAGTATATTGAAATGTCAATCTTGACAAATTTTAATTACTGAATGACTTTGCATCTATATTAGTGAGAATGGCTAAGAAGCATGTGGGACCATTAAGTATCTCAAATTAGACTACCAAACACAACACCCTCTGACAGAATTAGTGTTGGGCGCTGAATCACTAAATTCAGAAGCTATCAAATACAGCTTAAGTAATCTCTTAATTAAACATAACTTTAAAAAAAAAAAAAAAAAAAAAAAGTCCCAAGTCATTATTATTATTATCACAAACTTCGTGCTATAAGATATTTGCAACTCGTCCTTGTACCTTAAAGTTTTATTTTCCCCGAAGTATATGGACTTGTTTATTTACTTTTATCTTCTGGTATAACTACAAATGTAAGAGTTATATGTATTTGATTTAGAGTCATGAAGTACAAAAATGTAAGAGTTATGTAGAAAAAAAAATTAATAATAATAATAATAATAATAATAATAATAATAATAATAATAATAATAAAGTCGACTTAGTTTTTCTATAACTAGAGGAGTGGGAGCTCAATTAGTATCTCGGCTCCCTACTAACTTCTTGTAAATTCTTTGAGTTTCTAATAAAGTGATGTTTATAATAATAATAATAATAATAATAATAATAATAATAATAATAATAATAATGTAGAGCCGAGTTGGTTCGAACATGGGTTATCCAATTCAGAAATATGTTCGTAACATGTCTATATTTATTGAAACCACTTTTAGTTATTTGCATTGTTTCACTTTGCGGTCTTTATTTGGACAATCGGTTTTTACGACAAGTTGAACTGGGACCAATATGTTTTGTGTGGTAATAATCACGGCGGCCAGGTGGTTTTGTAGGTACATTCGGCTTGTGACTATAAGTTTTTTCGTATGAGCAATTGGTGTCTTCAAGTACATTTATCTTTACATACGAACAATTTAGCTTGCTACATTGTGTCATTGTTTTTTCACTTCATATTTGACCCGTCTTGACACAATATAAGGTCACATAAGCCAAATGTGTTGATCCTAGTGCGGCTCGAGTTGGAAGGAATTTAGTACCTTATAAGTACACTGTTTCGAGGAAAAGTTAACCCGAGTTAAATAAATTGTTGCTAACTAGTGCTTCGATTGCTAAAAAGCGTGTACCAATAGGTTTTTGGAATTTATGGGTATTCACAATCGCCATTCATAAGCAGTGCGATTCATGTCAACTCTGGAGTATCGACTTGGTAACTGAAGCAATGACTTTAGCATTTTGGTTTTTTAGATGTGTTTCCACTTTATTGCTCGAGTTATATTGTAGTTAATTATCACGTTGTGTGTTTGTTACAAGGTTTTGATTTCAAGACAATGTGGCAGACAGATTTGCTTGAAATGAAAAGTTGTTTTTTGGCCTATCGGTATTTATGACAAGTTGAATCTGGACAAATATCTTTTGTGTCGTCATAATCGCGGCGGCCAGGTGGTTTTGTAGGTACTTTCGGTTTGTGAATAAAGTTTTTTCATATAAACAATAGGTGTCTTTAAATACATTCATGTTTACATACGAACAATTTAGCTTCCAACATTGTGTCATTGTCTATTCTCTTCGTATTTGACTTTAGAAACAAAAAGAAGAAAAATAAATGACTGTTATAATTATAAACCATAAAATTTTATGACTAACAAAATATTATAAAAGGAACTGTAGTACTTTGAGAGGAAATTTTGAAAATATATGAAGTCGAAAGACGTTGTGTAATTTTTAGAAAACTAAAAGTAAAATATTTAATAATAAGATTAAAAAAGGAAGTGCTACTCAATTGAGAATAGAACCTGGGTCACATTATTCAACCGCAAGGAGCTTTACCAATCCACTAGCTCTCCCCACAAGTTGAATAATTTATTTTGTGACTTTTATAAAAGATATATACGAGTTTTTTTTATCAAATTAAACTTTTCCATTTTATTGTACGGGAGGTTGGACAATATACCGGGAGAAAAAACATTACTAATTATACAAAACTTGTAAAATCTCTGTAGTGGTAATCATAGGATCGAATTTTGATCCTCTTATTCCTATAATGTTGGTCGTTTATTTCTCACAGTTCTATGTCAGATTAGTACATTTTAGCCATTGTTGCCACCTGGGGACAGTTGTCTCATGAGCATGTAATATGCGGCCTGAAAGATGTTACCAAGTCTAGCTCGACCTGGATTAACATGGTTCTCGTCATGGTCTGACTTGTGAACCTTGAGTAGATGGGCTTGATTCGAGCATGTGATTGATGAGCTTTGGCTACTAATATTGATACACTATCATTCACCTATTAAGATAACTTATACTTCTCATATTTTTAATATTTTTTAATGGTTATTTAATGATACTTGGGTGTTCTTGATAATATCGGTAATCTTATGATAGAATTAGTTAATTATATCAAGAAAGTTATGTTTTAATAATAATAAATGGCGCAAAAATGTAAAAGTTATAAAAATAGACGAGTACCCCGTGCATAGCAACGGGATTTTATACACCGACAGATAGTTTATTGATAAAAAAAAGTTTATATGTTATAAACAAAAAATAATAAAATTTGAAGATTTGGGGATTAAACATAATGTTTTAAAACCCGGTTTGACCCGGGTGGTTCAACCGGTTGAACCGTTCCGGACGAAAAATGGATCGATTTAAACCGGTTGAACTTGCTAGGTTGGTCGAAAACGGGTCAAATTAAACCGGGTCACCCTGCCAGGTTTGAAGCGTCCCTGGTCAACCCGGTTATTTTTTTGTATTAATAGTTTCCTTTTGAAATATATGTTTTCAACATTTCCTTTTTTAGTTTCAACTTTTCACTATTTAGTTTTTTCTTCGGCTTCTCAGTTGAACCCGTTGGTCCCGTCCAGTTTTCAAAACTATGTGTACCATCAACTTGTTAGGTTGTATGAAGTTTTGTGTGTTTTATTAATTTGTATAATGTGTATAATAATATGTACTTTTCATTTTAGGGTGTTTAAAAATAACATTAATTAGTGTGTTTAATTATTTCATATGGATTATGTTGTAGCATATTTAAATTGTATATTATCAAAATTTTATTGTACTTTTTAGTAAGTGGTGTTTTAATTGGTTGTATTTAATTTGGTAGATATATGCTTTTAATTGGTTGTACAATGTGAATAAATGATTGTACTTTTAAGTAATAGATATATTTTAATAAGAGTATTAATTACAGTATAATTTAGTTTTAGGAAACCATTCATTACTGATTTAATCAAAATAAATACTGATTGATATGATTAGTAACTTTCTCTCTTATTTGACCAAGTGTTGAAAACTCAACATTTCACTTGACCATTTCTCCATTACAAAAATTAAGATTTGATTTAGAGTCATAAAGTATAAGGGGGTGGCATCCTTGCGGTGAAGTTGGGTCGGCAAAGGCTACCGATCGGCAACCATGGTTGCCAGTGCATCGGCAAGGTGAATTCGGTGCCTCAAACGGCGAATCTCACCGTTTCGGTGGGGAGAAAAACTAGGCTCAATATTACCGTTTGGAGTAAATGCTAGGAGCGTGGATCCATTTTCAAAAAAAAAAAAAAAAAAAAAAAAAATCCCTATAAATATTCACTAATAACACATATTGTTTCATTCACAAAAATCTCACAAATCAAATCACAAAAACAATACACAATTTATTTAACCATCTCAATGTCTTCTTCGTCATCGAACGAGATCATTATTCCCCCGGATTCGTCCGAAGAATGGTTATCCGGAAGTACGTTTTAAACCTTTTTAGCCGGAAACGAAGCTCTTGAAGACACGGCTAGCTCTACCGACACCCGTGGTTATGCCCAACGCTTTCGTGAAAGAGCATTAGAAACTCTATTGAATGATTATTTTGTTGAACAACCAAAGTTTAACGAAAACGTTTTTCGTGATCGTTTTCGTATGAGTAAAAATTTGTTTTTAAAAATTGTTGATGATATTGAAGCCCAATTCGAATGGTTTCAACCGGGTCAAGACGCGATGGGCCAAAATAGTTTCACGCCATTACAAAAATGTACATCCGCCGTTCGACAACTCGCAACGGGTGAACCTCCGGATAGATTTGATGACTATCTAAACATGGCACGAAAAACGTCAGGTTATTATTTTAATTTAATTATTTCGTTATTAATTTTTTCAATTTGTTTTTGTTATTAAGTTATTTAAATTGTTTTCGTTATGTTTTTTTGTTAAAATGTTTTAGTTATTATTTTTTAGTTATATATTTCGTTATTTTTTTTTATTAAAAGTTGTCCTTTTATTTTAGGAGAATGTCTTGATAAATTTTGCGATGCGATTATAAAGTTATATGGTCGAGAGTTCTTACGTAAGCCTACAAGCCATGACATAGCATGCTTATTCAATGTACATGTATTGTTTTTTAATAAAAATAGTTGTTTTTTATTAAGTGTTTAATTATGTTTTTTTTATTTAAATTATATAATTATGTAAAATTTAATGCTTGACATTAGGCAAGATTGCCACTTAAAATTGAAGTTTAGGCAACTTTAGGCAAAAAATGTGTTGGAAGATCATGATTGGTTGTTTGCATTAAAAGATGAGGCAACCTTAGGCAAGGTTGCCACCCCTAAAGGTGTTGGCTAGGTAAAAAAGGGATATGCGAAGAGAGGCTGGTTCGAACATCGGTTATGTAGACACCACACAACACACTTTACCAGCACCACCAAACATTCAGCTATTCATATTCTTAATATTTATGTATTTATTTAAACCACCTTGACCTATTTGTTTCACTTTGCAGTCTATATTGAGAGAAAATTGTCTTCATAATGAACCCGGTCCAATAAGGTCAAGTCGAATGTGTTGATGTTAGTGTGGTTCGAGAGGGGAGGAATTTAGTACCTTATTAGTACACTGTTTCGAGACAACGTAACCCTAAGTTGGATAAACAATTACCAACTAGTGTTTCGATTGCTAAAAAGCGTGTTACAAAAGTTTTTTGGAATTTATGGATGTTCACAATCACCATTCTTAAGAAGTGCGATTCATGTCAACCCTTGGAGTGTCGAGTTGGTAACAGAATCAATGTTTAGCATTTACGGTGCCAATGTTTTTATGACAAGTTGAATTGGTACCAACATGTTTTGTGTCGGCATAATCACGACAGTCTGGTAGTTTTGCAAGTATATTCGGCTTGTGTATAGACGGAACTTGGGTGTATTTTATGGGAGGGGTGAGTGTTACAGGAGTATTAGTTAATTTAAGAGGGCCAAAGTTATTTCGCTTAAGCAAATAGAAGTAAAACTCTAAAGTTTTGAAAGGGTCGTGGCCTTTTCCAGTCTCCACTAAAGTCTGTCCATGAGCTTGTGATTAAAGTTTTTTTATATGAACAATTGGTGTCTTTATATACATTTGCTCGTCATATTTGACTTTAGAAACAAAAAGAATAAAAATTAAAATAATTATAAACCACAAACTGACTAACAAAATTTGATAAAATATAGAAAATGAATAAAGTTGTAAGATGGTGTGTAATTTTGAAAAAGTAAAAAGTAAAACATTTAAAAACAAAATTAAAACCCGATGAAGCTACGGGGATTAGGAATCGAACTTGGGTCTCTTTATTCAATCCAAGGAACTTTACCAATCCAGCAGCTCCCTCGGCTAGTTGAATTCTTTATTTTATGACTTTTATAAGAGAAAAATATTGAGTTATATCCAATTAAACTTTTCCATATTTTTGTAAAGACGGATGGACTATATATACATATCCAGGAGAAAAAACACTACTTTTGGATGAAACAGTAAAAGATGTAATTACTGATCAATATATAGTTACTTTACATACATGAATTGCATTCTTGTAATACAATAAGACTATCAAACACTTTGATAGCTTATTGAAATATAAATTAGACATCTGTCGAAGTTAAAATGAATTTACAGTTGATGATCACGTTGTGTGTTTGTTGCGAAAGGCTGGTTTCAAGACAATGTGGCTTTAATATTCAAGTTTGGCGACAAATGTATTTATAATGGAAAGTTGATTTTTGGCCCATCGATTTTTACGACACGTTGAATTCTGACCAATATGTGGTGTGTCGTCATAATCACAGCGGCCAAGCAGTATTACGCACATTCGGCTTGTGAATAAAGTTTTTTCAAAATGCACAATCGGTTTCTTTAAGTACATTGGTGTTTACATACAAACAACTTATCATGTCATATTGTCTTTGCTCTTCTTATTTTACTCTAGGACAATATTAAAAAAAGGGCTATGAGAATTGTTGACGTATATGTCCGGAAGGAATGATCCGGACGCTGCAAATATGACCGGACGGTAAACATTACCCTCCGGCAAGTGGGCCAGGAGGCAAGTCCACGTGCGCCGCTTTCCCAGGAAATCTGCAAACATGTCTCCAACTGCTACTGACACAAGCCTAGTCCTAGAATAACGGCTACTGTTCATGAGATATCCTACTATTCACATGTACGATTACTATTCAAATAGTGTTACTTTCACTGTTCATCTGTACCCTCTTTGGGGTGGTATAAATACCCCCAAAGTCATTTATGGTAGGATACTTTTTTCCTAGAAAACACACACACATATCACTATATATTTCGGTCTTAAATCCATACTTATTTTCACGCCCGAGTTTGGTCTTGGGATAACACCCGGGGCGAGGCTAACGAGTGATTGTGCTTGTGCAGGGCTCAAGGCCGAAGGAATCACCAACTAGACATCCGGAGGGAGCAAGTATTTACTTCAACAAGAATACACATAACTCTAAATTGGTGAAGTATTTGTGGATTGCGAAGTTTGACCTTGGCTTGATAAACTAGCCATGTCAAAATGTGGCGAATATTTTCTGAAAATATTTGATGTAGAAGTGGGTAGACAAAAGATGAAAAGCTATGAATTGCAAGCTACTCAATTCATTTATCACATACTTATAAAAGAAAATAATATAATTAATAAAAGATTTGTTAGGAAAGAACTAGACATCTAAATGTTGCATTATAAAGGCAAGCATTAAAAGTTACGTATACTTTCACAAGAGTATACATTCACAAGAGTAGTTAAAGGAGAAGGCAAGGTAAGTAAGACTAGTTCAAAACATTTAAAGCCCATTCAATTTAATCAATTTTAGAAGTACATGTCAATTAAAAACACAAAAGTTGTCAGTTCTTCAATTCAAAAATACACCTCAATTGGAGTCTTAAATAACTACTCCGTATAAAATTAATGAGCAAAATCAACAACAATATTAATTTTATCAATTCAAACAAGTAATACTTATTTGCGGAAAACTTGCCTGCTGCAACAAGCAGGCTTCTTGCCTACTTTTCCTTTAAAAAAAATTTAAATTTTTTACGATTAAGCCACTAAATTCAGATCACTGATACACTTTCCCCCTGAGCCCTCTCTACATAGGAAAGCAGGTAATTGCCTGCTGTGGAAAGCAGACATCATTTTCCCTACTTATTTATAAGTGATTATATTTGGGTAAAGTCTATAAATTAGCAACGTACTTTTCTTACTTTACAGTGTTAGGTAACGAACTTTTTTTATTACCAATTTAGTCATTGAAACCTGTTAATTTTTTACGATATAGTAAATATGACCCGCTGATTTTCCAAGTAGATAAATAATTTTTTTTTAAACTTAAAATTTTTTCCACCTCGTCTTTTTTCCATTCCATTTTTTCGTTCAAGAATCCAACAAATAGTTGATACTCATCATTATTGTTTCATGAGCCCAAATGGTAAAGCTAATTCCTGGAAACAATTAAAGGGCGCAAGTTCCAGAAAATGAATAAACAACAACACTACAAAAATTTCTTGATGCTCAATTGACACTCTAAAATTTTAATTAACAATCTTTGGAATTGTTTTAGACGGATTCGATCATGGTCGAGTGTTCAGAAGAGATTTCCGAACCAAATCCCTAACACAATTGTTTAAAACAAACCTTTATTCTCAAATCCCCAAATTTTCTTTATCAACCCTAATTTTTGAACTGCCCTAATTTATAACAAGATTGTACACATAATATATTTACCTCATTAATCAATAATACTGATAGAGTTACAAAGATGTTCATGGAGTTATTTTAGTCGAGTAGCAATTGTGGCGTCAGATCCATAGGTTTGCTATTGTTGTAGAAATTAGGGATTTTGAAGAAGTGGATGATTTTGAATGGAGATCGTGATTGGATTTATGAATAAGTGGAAAGTTCAAAAAAATTGAAAAAAATTGATTTTTTTTCATCGTGACTTACATTGTGTGTGGTTGTTGAAGATGAAATATAAAAGGGAAAGTTAAACACAATCCATCACGGTGGAATGGATTGTTGGTATTTATTTTCTATGTGTCGATAAATTTGATCAAAACACCAAATCATCTTTTTAGATTTGTTGGAAATTTTGCCGGAAAAGATGGTGGTTGTCGGAAAATTGCCAGATTTGAAGATCTGCTTGTGTGTTATCATTTGAAGATATAATACAATGAAGATCTGCTTTGTTTCTTGTTTATGAAGATTTAAAAAATAAATGAAAATGCATGTCATTAGTCAAAATAAGTCAAGTATGAGGTGGTATATCCAACTAAGTAAAAAAGAAAAGAAAAAGAATGACGTGTCAGTCATTTTTTAGATTCAACCGGTTGCCTGTGACAATAATTACTATATCGTAAAAACTTAGCGAGTTTTAATAACTAAATTGGTAATAAAAAAAGTTCGTTACCTAACTCTGTAAAGTAAGGAAAGTACGTTGCTAATTTATGGACTTTACCCATTATATTTTGGTTGTAATTTCATCATTTGTTTCTGAATAATTATTTTGTTATATGTTATTATATAAAAATAACACATAATTTACGCCTTCTTTTAAAAAAGACCGGACTTTTTTTGTTAAGGGCTTTTCAAAAGGCCCGATTTCGGAATTTTTCACGAGTTTTATTAGGCTTTGGGTTTATCCTGTGCCGCATGCCTAAGCCAGGACTTTGATGAAAAATATAAGGACCATTTAGACCTGTTGAGCTAGGCTTCACTTTTTCGAGTCAGGCCTAAGCCCTTGCACTGGCTTTACCTCATTTGTATCTCTAACTCAAAATAGCTCTTGAATAAGTTGTAGTTGTTATCTCTAATATATATAAAGTTTTCGGGATTTTTATTTTAAAAAGTCTTAACATTTTCAAGCTTACACATTTATATATTTTTTTTAATTCAATTTAATGCAAGTTTAATTATTCATTATAACTATCAATTATCTGTAATTGTACATATTAGTTTAAACATTAAAAGTTAAGCTAAAACAATATTGCAAATTTGTAACTACACAAGTCTATAATATGGTCATTGGGTTCTTAACTACACGTATATATAATGGTCATTCAATCTTTAAAATTCAATTTTGTAACTAAATATTTATATAATTATCAGTACAATAATTTTAAATTAAAACAATTAGAAAATTTGCAACTAATTAACTTTTGGATGGTTTTACGGACAATCCTACGTTACCATGTCTATAGTATAAACATCAAACATGGTGTATTAATAAGTTTCATGTAATTTATGAGACACAATTACTATGGATGGTTAATTTAATTTATATATTTCCTATCGAGTTACATTTCATATTTTTTTATTAGAGAGTTGCATAAATCTATTTTCATGACAAGTTGCATAATATAATTGAGTATATTCATTCACTTTTACGACATAAATAAACGACACATGAATCTCCCTTTCATAGCTGCAATCAACAATTACCACTGCCAATAACCACCACCGAATTTTTCTTCTTTACTATTACTATATATCGACGTCAATTATCTTTTCTTTATTTATTTTTCTATCATACCCACAGCATTGCACGAATACAATGCTAGTAAAAAATGATGAGTTTTAAATATTATAACATATTACGATACAAAATTAGCGGATCATTTTTAGATATGATGGTCAGGTTATGCATCTGTGTTTTGCTTATGCGGGTTTGTAACTTTTTGAAAATCATAACCGTGGCTAGATGTTAAACTGGAATGCGCACGAATGAATGATTTATGCATGGTAATATTTCTAACCACTTTCGTAAGAAGATCATAAATACATTCTTTGATTACATTGTTTTAATGTCGAAAAGCCTTATGTACAAATGTTTCTATTCTTTATTTTCATCCCATGCATCTTGGAAGAAGCTCAATATAGTGTTAGTCTTAGCTACAAGTAACCGTGAAAATGTCTAAATGTAATCAATCACACAAGCTTGTGTATATGCTTTTGTGCTTGCATATATTCTTTATTTATGACACATTGATGCTTCCCGGACTTTTGTATACGATTTGACAAAACACTTTAAACTAATAAATAGAATACAAGAGTAAAATAAATGCATACATGCTTTGATAAGTTAGTTGGGTTAACATTTGTTTCTAGTCTTTAAGTAAAGTAACACAACAACCTCATTTTCATTACTCATGCAATAAATTGCACAACAACCTCAATATGTAAATAAACACTTGACGACCACTACCAGAAAAAGGCCTTTTAATGACTTTTTTAGCGACGTATTTTATGATTGCGACTTTTAGGTGATGGGTCGCTGTAAACGAGTCGCAAATTTTTTGCGACTCGTGACATGTGTCGCTAAAAAGAGCGACTAGTATAACGACTTCATAAAATAAGTGGCTATAAATTTGCGACTTCAGTATTTCTTGTCGCCATTTGCGTCGTTGTTTCAAAGAGATGTTGCCATCTAAGTCGCTTAACACGACGAGTGTTACGACCTATTTGTTGGAGGTTTCTATCGATGTCCAATTAAGTTTATGTTCTTACAAATGTTAGTATTTTTTTTGTTATAGTAAGACAAGTAGACAACATTCTAAACATCTTAAAAAAAAAAAAAAAAAAAAAAAAAAAAAAAAAAAAAAAAAAAAAAAAAAAAAAACCTTATTCTCATGCAACAAGCAAATATAGATTCAAGCTCTTCAATATTAACAAAAAAGTTATTTACAACTTCTGAAAACTAAATATTCAATGAAAATGCTTATCAAACTGTAACTTTTCATTCAAACATATACTTATCAAACTAATGGCTAAAATGCCAACTTTTGTCATTCAAACCACTCATAGAAACTCATCAAAACAAAGAAGTTATTTACAAGGGGGACCCGGTCTTGACACAATATATATAAGGTCAGTTACATTTAATGTACCCTCAACTACTAAACTTAAACTCTATTCACGCGGATTGATGACTTGGCTTGCAAAAGGACCGTGGATGTAGATATGATGTGAATAATATGAATACGTATTATATATACCTTCCAAAAACTTGCAACAATTCCACACAGCAAAACAACAAAACCTCTCTTTCTTTCACACATCAAAGGTTAATTGATTTACTTTTTCTTCGATTAGATGGCGCAACCGGAAGCGATTTTGATCACCTTTGCACAATTCCAAGTACACAACAATCAGGGTCATACTATCGAAAACTTAATGGCTCAATATAATGGTAAGATTTTTTTTTTCTTTCTCTTTTGCTTAATTGCTTAGGTGTTGTTGCCTTGTTGGCAAATATTTTGTGAGAGGGGGCAAAAAAATTTAGTTTTTTTTTTAGTGTTTCTAATAGTAATTTAGAATTCGTATTATATGCTTATTTTATAAAAAATATTATATACCAGTAATCGTAAATGTCTAATTTTACTTGTCGCTCCAAAGATCTATAATTTTTTTGAGAATGCAAACTTTACTTACCATTTTTTTGTAATAGTAACAAGAGAGGTGTTACTTGCGGCGATGGCCAGAGAAAACTTTTATGTGCTCAATGGCGTTCGAGTACATGGTCCAGACCTGGCACTCAACTTAAGGATTCACCTTCCACCGTGGCAAGGTATTGCTTCACGCACATTCAATTATCAACATACTTTCGAGCATATAATGGAACACATTGCTCAACTGGTCGGATTGCCATTTGGTGATTGGGTGGCATCGACCCAACTTCATGGTCAGTACATCTTAAACAATGCAATCGATTGGCACACTGCAACGACATACTTTCTAGAAAAGCAAGAAGGAGCTGACTTTCGGCGGTTTTCATTAACCGTTCACCTTGTTACGCCACCAGGAGTTGGTTTTGGCCGTGGTGGTGGTGGTGGTCGTGGCTAGAGATTTGAAAAAGATCTGTGTTTATTTATGATTTAGAAAGTATTTAGAAGTAGTGTTAAAAGAGTTAGTATTCAAAAACTAGTTAAAGGTAGCAATATTGTTGAGTCATTTATTGTTGTAATTTAGCTTATGTAAACAATGCCCTTCTAGCTTATGTAAACAGTGCCCTTTTAGGGGTGCTATTAACATTCTAACGATTATCGTGCCTATTTGTCTACTAATTGGAAGTTATATATTGATGATTTTCTGAATGAACTAATTGAATGACTTTACATGCAAGTAGAAGTAACATAGTGATAAAAATTATGTGAAGCAGTGAACCAGATAACCTCTCATCCCAAGCAATAACATGCAGTGAAGATGAATAAACAAAGTAATTTAACTTAAAAGATTAAATTAGTCCAGAATTCCATGTTGAGCAACTGGAACTTAAAGGCTTAATTGAAGATTAATAAACAATTGAGAAATGGTTGCTATTTAGTCCAGAATAAGATAGAAGCTAGTCGTAACCGAAAATCATTGCACTTGTATATAGATCGACATATGATCGTGTCGACATAGGACTAAATTTGAAGAGAGAAAAAAAATGGCCACTAAACTAATTTTCTTATCTTTGCGTAGAAGTCTTTGTCAACACAGACATATATGTGATAACACGTAATATCATAATCCACGACGAGATAGTTTCGATATTACTTATTGTCCAATTATACAATGATCTTTGACTCAAATTGTATTTAATGATCTTTCAAAATTAATAATACTTGATTCATAACTTACAGTATACGAAACTAAGAAATATAAAAGACAATGATCGACCTATGTTTGGGGTGATAGCTGATGTTTTTAATTGGATTGATGTTGTTAATGTTCGTCAGAAAGCAAGAGGTGTTTTTGAAGCTATTCTCATCTCGGCGATGTGGGTTATGTGGCAATATCGAAACAACGTTATCTTTGGAGCAGTGAAGATGAAGAAAAGCGTAATATTTGATCGAATCATGTCTCATTCGTTTGAGTGTACGTGTTCTAGCAGAGGAAAAGATGTTTATTCTAATTAGTCGATGTAGTTACAAAGCCCAATGACTCTTTGCTTGTAATATACAATCGATGTTTTTATTCATCTTGCAACTGGGTCAAAGGTGGTGATCCAGAAGAAGGCTGCTAAGGAGTAGCCGTGGCCATTTCCCGGATCGGGCAAAAACCGGAACCGGTTCCAATCCGGTCCGGTTCAACGGTCAAAGTCAAAGAACCGGATCCGGTTCCAATCCGGTTCGGTTATTTTCGGATCCGGAGGGTAAAAATCCGGGACCGGTATACCCGGTTCCGGTTCGGTTCCAAATCCGGTTCCTGTGCAAGATCCGGTCAAACCGGTTCCAAAAATAATCTGCAATAGTGCAATGTATGTATATGTGTCATATGTGCATCCATGCATGCATGTATGTATATTACTACACTATAATATTAACGTAAACTTGGACAACGATACACGACTACACATATATTGGAACGTATAATTTTTAATTTAAATACGCATTGGGGTGACCTAGCTAGCTAGCTAGCAAAACCATTATTTGTCTATTTATAAAATGGCTGAACCAGTCAACATATGATTAACAAATTAGCCGATTTTAAATAATAGTGACCTTAATAAACAAAAAAGTTATACGATGACTTAATTGAACATTTTTAAAAAGTACAATGACCTTCGAATGCAATAACCCTTTATTTAATATGGAGCAATAGAAAAAATAAAAAGTTATAGTGGGATCATTTGAAACTTAAAATCCACCTTGCCCTTCTCCTTTAAAAATATGTGAGCCCAATGGAGTTAAGTCCCACTTTTTAATCCAAATAATGTAATCAAACTAAACTCAAATCCTAAAGAGATGAGTGGATACCAAACGGTTCCTTAACGTAAACGAAATAGTACTATCCAATCAAACTTCACTTTAATATTGAAGCAAAAGTAGGTGAATGACTACATACGTTTACACATCGTCGAGTATACTATTTCCAAAAGATATGTATGATTCAATGAAGGACATTTTGCAATGACCCTAACAATTCATGCTAGCCGCGCGTGACGCGATCAACTGATATGACCAATATAAGGCAAGCCTAAGTAGGATAGGGAACAATGATAAAAATAGAAAGAGCATTGATATCAACTTCAGATCTAAAAGTAGAGACAAGATTGACATACTCCGTAATATATGTCGTAAAATATCAATAACAAGCTAGAAGATTGATCGATGTTAAGCACTAATGATTTAACACACGCGTATGACGTGCTTTTGATGTATGAAGTGTGGTTCATCGGGTGTCTAAAACGTAGTTGAGTTCAATGTTCCATCATTTTGTATACGATAAAATTAACGATCGCGAATATGTACATTGTGGATGAAAAAACAATGGAGTAACATAATATGCATATACTATATATAGTTTTTTTTTTTTTTTTTTAGAAAGTTTGTCGGTCACTATAGACTTCCGGACGTGTCTCCTCAAACTCGGTGGATCAAAGCGGTGCCAATCAAGGTTAATGTTCATGCATGGAAGGTGAGATTAGATTGTTTGCCTACACGCCATAATATATCCCGTAGAGGTATAGACATTCCTTATATTCTTTGTCCTATATGTGTTAGGGTGGTAGAATCGTCGAAGCATTTGTTCTTTGATTGCCATATTGCTAAAGATAATTTTCGTAAGATTTGTCGTTGGTGGAATGTGGATTTGATGGAGGTGAGCTCAATCTCAAGATGCCCACTAAGCATAAAAGGTTGTTAGAAGGGGTGTGTTTTGGGTTGTGGTGGCGTATTTGGTCTTTTTGTAACAAAAGTGTTTTTGGTGTGGATTCCCCATCTAAGGCGACTATCTTTGATGACGTAGTTTTGTACTCTTTTTATTAGAGTCGTTATAGATGTAAAGTGTCATTTAATTGGGCTGATTGGTTAAAAAATCCGCATCTTGTGTCTTTGTAATTGTCTAGCTCCTTGCTAGTTTTTCTAATAAAAGTGCAATTTGCATGACTATTTCCATGGGTAAGAAGATTGGTTCAACACTCCAAAAGTATAAAGAAGAAGTGGTTTTGCCTAGGTATGTTGTAAATTGTAATGACGCTTGTGAAGTTTATAAAATAATGCTACTGAGGTTGTTGAGCAATTAATTGCAAGAGTAATGTTTATTGTACTATGGTAGGTTTGCTTGGTCAGGCTGGTGTGTTGACTGAATTCAATGTATTTGTAAGTTGTAACAACCATCCACGCATTTACCTAGTTTGCTATGCTAAACGATATCTCTTTACAAAGAACCAAACAGAAAATCAGCTTTAAGTCTAAAATCTTATAAAATTATAACCCTCCCAAAAGTTAAACACTTGATCTCAAGTTTGATAACAAAAATGCTTAGTTGCTTACCACTAAGCTAAATAATATTTTATGTTTTGATAATCTATAAATAAATATCTAATTTAGACAATTTTGAAGAAAAGAATGCTTCATAATTTACTTGTCAAAATTTAAAGGAACACTAAAAAGTGGTAGATACCATCAGGTTATGGGGTTGCAGGGCCGTCTCGTGGTTTGCGGTGGTGCTAGGCAACAACAATAAGAGTCTCTATTACACTTGTATACTAAAAAGAAATTGCATATAAACTTGAATTATATGGCTCATGTATGTTTAATATTATACATATTTATATAGAAAATTAATAAAACCGTGAAGTTTTTTAAGTGAAAGCATTGTGCGACAACACATATTGCACATCCTCCAAGACCCTTATACGGAGTTGCTTATTACTTGACATTAATGTACGTGACTGTATCAATATGTTTGCATTTATGGGTTAGATGAAAAAAGGTAAAAAAGAAGTACAATATGAATTAATTTTCAATAGCTCTGATGATCGGTCTTTCAAATGTAATAGCGCAAAACTCAAAAGAGAAGGGTAAGAAAATGTCTTCCGAACACTTCATCGTAACATATGACTTAATTCTGAAAATCACTTTTAAGTATGTATCATCTTATACTTTTTTAATTTATATGTAGTTAGGTTAGTTTTTAATTTTGAGAGATCTACAAACAATGTGTTTGTTTACAAAAGCTGAGAGTTCAAAAAACTTTACTAAAATTTCAACAAAAAGACTTCAGCGAACTCTTTTCTCTTTGACCAATAGGTTTAAAACCTCATTTCTCATTAATAAACTAGCAAGAGGTTGGCATATGACTTGTCTGTTCAATTGTGTATGATTTGTCATACTTTTTACAGTTGGCATTATGAGCAGCATTTAGCATCAATGACACGATGTAAGGCTAGGAGTAATGGTCACTTGACCATCATCTATATTTCAGCTTCACATTAACTTTTCGACATATCACCCTACAACCATTTTTAGAGGCGTAATAGTTACCATCTAACCGAATACATAAAAATACCCCACTTTATACAAATATATCCTTTATTATACCCCACACACACTCGTAAACCAAAAAAATCACCTTAATTTTCGTTAGGTGGTATGTACCACCCAACCAACACAAAAGAGTGTGCTTCACGTGATGGTATTCGGCCGTTACGGCCTTGGCGCACGAACATGCCTCTTTACGTGTGGTGAAAGAGCACCATAACGGCCGGTCTAAAGATGACAAACTTATCTATATATGTGGATACTAAATGAGTAAATTCGTTCTTTCATGTACAGAAAACAATCATATACTTCAGTAATCACATGCATCATTAACTTTTTGTTCCATCAAAAACTAATGTTTTCCCATATATATACAGTGTCTTTCATATAATATGGAAAAGTTCAAATAGAGCAAAGAAAACTAATAAATCGGTTATATTTAAATGAAACCAAGTGAAGTGTTTAACCGACTGAATAAATCGGTTATATTTAAATGAAACCAACTGGTAAAACTCATATGCGTTTGAATAAGCCCAACTTGAAACGCCCAAAAATTATCATTATTCAGAATGTTTTATGTATAGTAGAGATAACAAGTACAACTTATTCAAGTGCTACTTGGAGTTATAAAGTTTTGTTACATCTAACGGTTTATTCTCATAGCCGTTTTTTATTTTCTATGTTCTAGAGTCAAATATGAAGAGAAAAGACAATAGGCCATGATAAATTGTTCATACGTAAAACACAAATGTACTTTTCATATGAAAAAACATTACTCACAAGCGGAGTGTGCGTAAATACTACTTGGCTGCCGTGATTATGACGACACGACACATATTGGTCATAATTCAACTTGTCGTAAAACCGTGGCCCAAAATAAACTTTTCACTTTAAATACATTTGTGAGCAAACTTTGCTTGAATGATAAAGCCATGTTATCTTGAAACCATCTTAAATGCACTCGTATATTATGGTTCAAAAAATTTTGTGCGGTTCGAGATGAGAGGAATTTAGTACCTTATAAGTACAACGTTTCGAGACAAAGTAACCCCGAGTAGATAAATTGTTGCTAACTAGTGTTTCGATTGCTAGATAGCGTGTTACAATAGCTTTTTTTTTTTTTTTTTTTTTTTTTTTTTTTTTTTTTTATTGAATTTATGGGTGTTCACAATCGCCATTCTTAAGCACTGAGATTCATGTCAACCCATGGAGTATCGAGTTGGTAACCGAAGCAATGACTTTAGCATTTACGGTACCCGGAAGAGAAAAGGAAACGAGACACAAAAAGTAAGTAATATGGGGTATCCAACTCGACAGTGCAATCCGACTAGCTACGACGACTACCATTTTTGGATAGCCTGGAGTCATCGCATGTGAACCTCTGTGGCCACTCATATTACAAACAAAAAGAAGAAAAAAAATTATAAACCATAAAATGACTAACAAAACTTTATAACTGGCATTAGCACTTTGTGAGGAAATGTAGAAGATGAATAAAGTTGTAAGATGGTGTGTAATTTTGAGAAAACTAAAAGTTAAATATTTTAAAAATAAGATTAAAACTGAAAGTAAAGTGGAGTAGGAATTGGACCTGGGTCACATTATTCAGCCGAAAGGAGCTTTACCAATCCACTAGCTGTTGAATACTTTTTTTGTGACTTTTTTGACAGAAATATATGAGTTTCTTCTATCCAATTAAACTTTTCCAATTTATTGTAAGGACGAGAAAAAAAAAAATGTTACTTTTGTATGAAATAGTAAATGATGTAACTACTGAAGTATATAGTTACTTTACATACATGAAATAACGAAATTAGTATCCGCATACATAAATACTGTAAATTTATTTTCGTACAATTATTTTTTTCTCATTTTGATTGCTAAGTATACAAAACTTGTAAGATCTCTGTAGAGGTAATCATAGGATCGAATTTTGGTTTGTTTTCTTGCTTTCGCGGGTTTGCTACTTATTCAAAAACAAAACCGTACGTATGTAGATGTTTCATTTGGCCAGAATGGGCACTAACGACTGGTTTATATAAATAATCGTTGTTTACATTGTCTTCAATTTAGCAAAGCCTTACATACAAAATTTTCTCTTCTTTATTTCCAGCCCTATACATCTTGTAAGACGCTCACTATAGATTGTTGTTAACTTGTAATAGTCTAACCAGAAACAGTAACGTAAATGGCAGAAAATTTGTAGATACAAATGTTTGTTTTGTATATAGACTAAAGAGACATGATGGTTTAGAGTTGCAAAGGGTAAAGTGTTGTCATGTCATTTTAAGAAATATATATTAAAAAAGGTTTATTTTCAAAAGGAAATATGCTTTTGTGCTTGCGTATAGTCTTTATTTATGACACACTGGTGCTCTCCAGACTTTCGTATATGATTTGACATAACATTTAATAAATAGAATACAAGAGTAAAATAAATGCATAGGTGTTTTTGATAAGTTTGTTCGGTTAACATTTGTTTCTAGTCATTTACTCATGCAATAAATTGCACAAATAAATGTATTCACCAACCTGTTTTCACTTTTCATTACTCATGCAATAAATTGCATAACAACCTCAATATGTTATTCTGTTTATAAAATGCAAGAGTTCCACCACATTGTCTTGCAAGCCAAAGTTGTTTTCTTTCAAAATTAGGATACTTTGTAGTTTGGATCGATCATCCTTGCGACATAATATGAGTTTCATTGATGAAAGTCATGTATGGCATGTGCCATGGGGATGATATTGCATTTGATTGTTGAAATAGGTGGTCTCGGAATAATATACTCCAGGTAAAATTTCATTTCTTTGTTATACATTTCAATATATTTCATTTTTAAAGTTATTCATGCTGCAAATTTTTATTATTTAGATTGTTTTGCATAAATCAGGCTAGTACTTGAGGAGTTTGTAACCTACTATTGCTTAAAAACAACATTGCTATATATTTGTATAGGTGGATGAATACATGTATATAGTATTTTTCTCAAATGACATTTGGGCCAAAATATTGTTAAGGACGGAAAATGAAATCGTGAAGGATTTGCTAAAGAATATCGACCCAAATAGATGAAATCTAGGATATTACCGTTTAAATTTTACAAGGCGGTTTACTTCAGAAAAACACATATGAATGGTTACTTACTGTTTACTATTAGGAAGTTGTCCAAATGCTTGGAAGAAATCCTATTAATACCGATTAACTAGTGCCATCTATTGACGTAAATAATTAACTAACATCAAATTTTTTGTCCCTTTTTCTTCCTATGTTTAGTTGTAGCATGTACTGGAAGGGACTTATGTGTACACGTGAAAGTGTTTTGCATATAGACCATTGTGTGTGAATTGTTTGTAGCATGATGTACCGGAAGTAGCTTATGTGTACATGTGAAAGTGTTTTGCATAGTGCCGTAAATAATAAAATCTTATTATTATTACAGTTAAGGAGTATTTATAGATGCTACGGACGGCAATGGACAAAGAAAACTTTTATGAGTTTAATGGATTACGAGCACACGGTACACAGACCATGAACTCAACTTTAAGATACACCTTCCACCTTATCGAGGTTTTGTTTTTCGCACATTCATTTATCAGCATACTTTCGAGCATGTAATGCAACAAATCGCTGTAGTGGTCGGATTGCCATTTGGTGACTGGGTGGCATCATACGGACAGACCCAACTTCGTGGTCAACACTTGTTAAACAACGTGCGACTGCCACACTGCAACCAACTACTTTCGAGGAATGGAGAGAGGACCTCGATTTCTTCGGTTTACTTTAACCATTTACCTTGTTATGCCATCAGGGGTTGGTTTAGGCCGTGGTGGTGGTGGTGGTGGCGGCGGCTAGAGAATTGAAAAAGATCTATGTTTAGTTATGAGTTATTTATTGTTGTAATATAGCTTATGTAAACAGTGTCATTCTAGCTTCTATTATATTATACTCAAGTTATATGTCATAGTAAATTATATATACTTGCAAACCAAATGTGAAGTAACAACTCATAGTAAAATGCGGTGTTTTGATTTGCTTTTAGAACTAATTATTTATTCACTTAACATAATAAGATTTGCTAAACATAGAAATGTTATTAAAATGCGTAAATGTAAAACCAACCTTTAAACCATGGCAAACTAAATGGCATAGTTAAAGAAAAAAACTTTTTCCCGAAACCAAATTCACCAAAAGGAGGAGGTGTCATTTCCTTCACCAAAACATCAATACTTGTAAAAAAAATAAAAACATGTATTTTGTACACCCTGTGCAACAAATTTGCCAAAATATTTGCATATTATATTTCAACCCACCTTATAGTTACCTCGCCCCTCACCTCGCCCACGATTGAATTTGGTAACACAATTCAATTTAATTATTGTAACATAATTAACACACCCCCACATTCAATTCCTTATCTTCCTCCACAAACTAATTTATTCTTTAAACTAGATGCAAAGTTTTCAGACAAATCATCACACCACACTCTCTAACAAAGTTTTATGTAATCGGTTTTGTTTGTGGGTATGTAGGAGTTTGTTGGTGCCCCCACGTTCTTTGTTCTTTGTAGTGGTACCAATTTTGTGGGTTATTGTATTTTGTCGGGTTAGTGACACTTTGTGTGAATTGCACGTATCTTATTCACAATGGTGGCTGCATGTCCGGTATGTTTTATATATAAAAGTCAAGAATCAATTTTATCAACAAGTATTGGTGTCGTAGATTCTTTATTTATTTTTTATTTTTCTTGACTTTTTTATTATTTATTTATTTATTTATTTATTTTGTTTGTAGACTTATGAAGCATAAGTGACCATTCGTAGCCGTTTTACTTTGTTGAAAAAATTTAGAACCATGTATGGTAGAGATGTAGTTGTTTCTATGTTTAGGAATCATTGTTTTGGTGATTGGTTAGATGTATGTTATCTTGACCAAGAACCTAATTTAGTTCACAGTATGTTTCTTAGACAAGAAGAAGTTAACGAAGAAATTCATAATAAGAGGTTTAATGTAGGTGATTATTATTGCAATTTTGGCTGTGTAGAATTTTGTCTCATCACTGGTTTAAAGTTTGGTGCCTACAATCTTGAAAACTTTGAAAACGCGGCTACACCTTTAGTATTACGTAAATGACCTCATTTGCAAACCGTAGTAACACTTTTGGATCTTTTAAAGTTATTTGAAGGTCCTGATGTTTTAAAGTTAGAGGAGCAAGATGCTATTAGGTTGTGTTTAGTCATTTTTGTTGAGTTTATATTGTGCGGTCGGGAACCTAAACATGATGTTCAAACCTTTTTGTTTGCATTAGTTGAGGATCTCGATGAATTTGATGATTTCCCATGGGGATCTTATTGTTAGGTTCCAACTTATTACAGTATGAGAAACGCAGCATGGAGACATATTCCTAAACATCTTAAGATTAATGATAGTAAAGTTAAGAAGTTAAGAAAATCTAAAAAGAAGGTACTTAGGGCAGATCAGGGAGATGAAATGACCGACGAAGGGAATGGGGATGAAAAAACAGATGAAGAAAAGGTGAATAAGTATACCTTGTATGGTTTTACCTGGGGGTTTAAGGTATGCTTTTTAATTGTTCTCTTCTTCTTTTTTTAGTATTTCAACATATATATGTTTAATATTTTTTAGCGTAATAATTTTAATATTTTTTTAGACATGGATTCAAGAGGTAATGCTCGAAAGTAATAGATTTTGGATAAAGGAGCCACATGTTGTACCCAGGGGCGTCTCTTGGCGTAGGCGTGTCAGGTTTCTTACAGAGCATTGGGATTATTTTTTCGGCCATGACGACAATGATGTAAGTTATAACACATTAAAATTTAATTATTTTTTGTATATATGTTTTCGTTATTATACTCTTTATAAAAAATTTATAAGGGATAATATACATGGAGGCCGCCCTTCTTTACAATGTTTTTCATATAGGCCGCTCATATATCCGAATATGTTTATAGGCCATCAAAGTATTAACTATACCAAATTTGGTAAAATATTTTCTGCAAAACTCTAAAATGACTAAAATACCCATAATTTAAAAGATCAAATTAATACAGTTAATAAATTTATTGTGAAATACCATATATACCCTTTTCATTTGTAGTTAAAATAAGTAAATAACAAAACCCGTTAGCCTAAATCAGACACATGTCCCATCGTTTAATAACCAAGTAAATAACGACTAATCGAGATTCCGATCAAACTACCTTGCTATTCTTCATCATCACCTATTTCATCTTCTTCCCCGGTTTAGAACGTAGAAGAGAGGCCATCTTCCATTGAATTGTTTTTCGATAATGGATGTCAACAGATTTTCTCCCTTTGATTGTTAGATTATCGATTACGTACATATAGTTTGTGACTAGGTTTTGCTAAATGACTATTGGGAAGAGATCTAGTGAAAAGAGAAAATATAATAAGAAGAATGAGAAATAATTTTAGCCGCTCATTTCAATTGAATAAGGAGAAATTTATGTGAGTTGCATCTTTTATTTTACATGCATCTGAAATGTGCGATTGTGGTTACTTTTCATTTTATTTTTATTTCTCATTTGATCTTTACTCATCATTTGTATCAATAATGTTTTGAGTTTGCAGTAGTATTAATACGGGTTTCCGGTAATTTCTTAATAGCTGATTAAAGGAGCGATAACAACCAGAAACTCTCTTTTAGGTAGTACATAAGAACATTTCGCATAAAAGAATAACAATTTTAACTTTGCATAATCGCTAAAGACCATATCAACCAAAATCATCTCAGAGATCATTGTTTACATACAAGACATGCACTTTTTTAATGTTTTCTCGGAATTGGAGATCATTGTTTACGAGATGAACTTGTTAATAACTGGTTGAATAAAAATTGAGGTCAACTTCAACAAAAAAGATAACATAAACATGCTCTCATGTAACCTGTTACATAAAAGCTTGACCAACTTGATTTATTTGTGTGTTCACTTCAATCCCTACACTTGGTGTTGCAGATGTAGTCGGTACAACCTTGGGGTGGATTCTCTTCTTATTTCTTTGTTTTGCATACACAAGTTATGATTGATCTTTATCTGCATGCCTAACACTTCTTTTAGGCAAAAGAACATCATCATCCTACAAAAGAATAACCAGCATATCAATAGAATGCATTTGCGAACTAAATAGAATAAGTAAACAGTGAGAATCACCTTTCGATTGGGGCATCTCCTCCTATTATGACCTTTTGACTTACATATACCGCATGTAGAATAAGTTCCGCTTTTAACTAACTTATGATTACCTTGAACAACCCGCGTCTCAGTTGAGTCTCTAACCCTCTTCTTCCTAGGCCTTCCTGACATCCTTCTAGTTGGGGGTGGTAGCAGTGGCTCTTTATCAACAATAGACCATTGTTCTTCTCCACTCAATGGATTTATTAGTTGGCTATATGTTTTCATAAAACATTCTTTTTTGAAAAAAGAGCTAACATAATTTTCAGGATTCTCACCAACATGTTGAATAGCAGCCATTGAATGTGAACATGGCAACCCCTCCAACTGAAACATTCTACATGTGCAGGTACCATCCGAGAGGTTAACAACAAAACCATCATTTCCTTTTATTACCTCAAACAAACATGCCCCATTTTGATGTACACTCCAATATTTTATTTCATCAGCTGTCTTTCTTATTTTTTTTAACAATCCTAGGGCAAATATTGATCTCCTTTTTATACATCCAGTCGCGTCGTTTTGTATCCTCTCCATTAACGGCCTTCGAATATCCTCGAGCATGTAGATAATTGGTTTTCCCCTTAACTCTACAAGACTCCAGTTCCAACCCTCTGCTAAGTTGTTGTCAACATTTGAGACCTTCACCAACATAAACATATTACTAAACCATTTTAGTATTAGATATAAGACAAGTTAAGCAAAAGTTACCCAAAATATTATAGCTTACTTTGCAGAGTGTGTTAAAATACGCAATGCACCAATGTTGAACTCCCCTTTCTCTCAAATCTTCGTAAGCTATTTTCTCAATTTCCTCCAGCCTCTCAAAGTTCTTCTCCATTTGTTCCATGGTTGAACTCTTTGCAATCTTCCAAAATAACAACCTCAAGTTGCCCCCTTTGAATACTTTGTGCCAATTTGAGAAGATATGGCGAGCACACATCCTATGTTCAACATTTGGCAACAACTCTGCAATTGCAGGGACTAATCCCCTTTGAAAAAGAAAACAAAATAAGAATTAGCAAGTTATTTACTAATAATATGAAAATGTCATAATGTAAACTTGCGCTATTACCTTTTGTTGATCAGTGATAAGTGACCAACCTTTACCTCCATCAATCATCTCAAGATCTCCCATTAACAAACTTAAGAACCCGGACCACGTGTCATTGTTTTCGACCTGCACCACAACCCATGCAACCGGGTACATCTGGTCATTTGCATCTCTTCCGACACATGTTAGTAATATGCCTCTTTGTATACCCTTTAAGAAACAACCATCTAAACCTATACAAGGCCTGCATCCACCTAAGAAACCCGTTTTCAGTGCGTCAAAACATATGTACATCCCTTTAAAGCACCTCGGTCCACCTTGTTGTGAATCCACATAATCAATTTCAATTGTTGAACCTGGATTCGTTGTTTCTAGTTCCTCCTTGTAGTCCCATAATTTAGCATAGTGCTTCACCATATCCTCAACTAGATCATTCACAGCTATTCTTCTTGCTCTCATACATAGTGTTGAAGAAACAGATACTTCATAAGTAGAAAATATTTTCTGCTTGATATCTTTAAGTTTCCAATTTTGTTGTGTCCTGAATCTACTAAAGTATTTTTTGGCTATCCACTTAGAGTTAATTCTTTTGCTTTTAAAGCTTTTTCCACAATTATGATTTGGGTACATAGAAGAAATGTGGTATAACTTATCTTTCTTAGAATAACCAAGCCAAATCCTCCACTTACATCCTTTGGCTAAAGCACACACAACAAATATACTGCTTTACTTTCATTTCTTATATGTATCTGATATCTTTCTTGATTGCTAAAGAATTCTCATTAACAGCATTTTTGAATTGTTCTCTGGACATAAATATTTGACCAACTTCAAAGTAAATAACCCTCTGTTCATTTGGCACTTTAAAGTAATACTTTCGTGTATTTTTGATAGGTTGAAAGTTCTCTCCTTCAAAAACCGATCCTTCACTTCTTGTTGAATAACCGACTCATAGCATTGATCAGTGTCGTCATCTTCATCCATGAAATAAGGTATGGATTCGTCATCACTCTCCTCTATTGTGTTACCATTACGGTTGATATCAACTTCTGGTACGTTAGTGCTAAAACCCCCATTGTTGTCCATTTTGAAATTTAACCTCTTACTTCTTGCCTCCATGATTTCCTCATCTGAATGTCCACTTTCCTCACCATTACTCAACTCAGTAGACTTGGTTGAGTTTCTGTCTTCAATATCATCGACCTCACGCACGATCATAGTGGCCATATAAAGCCCCATCATAAGCTTCATTATCACTGTAAAATGGCACAATGTTTAAGGTAAATTTACATAATATAATATCATAAATACGCACAAATATTTCAATTTCATGAAGTGTAACCATGCAGTTTCACAATTTTAATAGTTTCACATGATTGATTTTTGTTTATATGTTTCAAATGCCTATCTTGTACGTAACAAATGGTCTCCATTTTGGTTTTTAAAAACTATGTAGCACAACTGTAAAGCCCCAATCCATTTGAAGATTGTAACCATCATTAAATATTCTGAAACATGTACAAGGTATAACAAATAAAGAAGCGTAGAGAGTTGAAGAATAAATGTTAAACTCATACAAAATTAAACACAAATTTTCAAAATCATATACGATCAAAATCATGTAGATAACTTTTCATGTACAAGTAACCAATATGCATACCTCTCCATTGTTATACTTGTGGCCTTGACTAGTTGTTAACGCCAAATCTTTTATATAATAAAAGAATTACATCATTTCGGAGTGTTTTTGTAAATCCCTTCTCATTGAAAAAAAATTGGACCAATAGCAGAGCTCGATTTTGCCACGTAGGCGAAATCGAGCAACGTGATTGGTCAATAAAAAGTCAAAATTAAATTGATTTTAGTCAAACTTAATAAATTTAGTGGAGAAATTTAGTTAAGAAAAAAATGCATAAAAATATAAGTGTCAAATTTATGAAAACAAAAACTTAAAAAAAGTGGAAGTAATTAATAAAACTTTAGTGATTGAATTTTAAATAATTTATATAGAGTAAAGTGTAAAATTACAAGTTTCCATGTTTTCTAATAACTTTAAAAAAAACACAAATAACCCCTTACACTTTATACCCCATATACTTTATAATATTAACTTTGTTTAAAATTACATGAGTATTAGTATTAGTTTTTAGACTTTCATACATTAAAATTACAAAATTTGGCAAATATGAGAATTAGTTTTAGTATACGCTTAGTTTTAAACTTTCATCAATTAGAATATTTTTTTAAATAAGGACTCATATTATTATTTAAAAGTTTAATTTATGCATACATGTATTTGACATACGGCTAAATTATTAATAACGGGAATATAAATATCAAATGGTAAGCACGATACTGTGATATGAAAATAAATATACGCGATTCTACTTATAACAATGACTCATGAAATTGTTATTTAAAATTTGTATATGGATATCCATAAAAATATTTTAAAAAATTTACGGAGCATATTTTAACTTCATCAACGCTCATTATGTGCTACTATATTCACATATTTTGTACAACATGATATCAATAGTTAAATTTAAACAACAAAATCAACCTCAACCTCAATATGTCTGTCAGTTAAAAACGTTATACAAAGCTAATTATTAAAAAAAAAAAAAAAAAAAAAAAAAAAAAAAAACCACACACATAGGTTAGATAGTCATTGTTTAATATAGAAGGTGTTTTCCTTAAATTAAATAAATGCACGCATCACAATCCTTATTTGATAACAATCACATCCTAAATAAATAAATAAATAAAAACTACGTGGGTGATAACCTAACTTTATTCATTGATGTGATGTTTTATCAAAAAAAAAATAAAAAAACTCTTAATTGTTGGTCGTTGTAAACAAATTAAAGGTATGTTATTACATGAGAATTATTTAGCAAGAATATATAATTTAAATCAGGTTATTACGTTACTGTACTGCGATAATGTTATTAAGTTGGTAATCACGGATGTGAGACACAACTATTATTCTATACTTATGATTTATGTGTAAACCTCTTTTTTATGGTTTAACTTTTTTGTTATACACACCAACTTTTAGTAACTCTTTTTTATGTTTTATTGAAAACTTCTACACTTAATATTTGTGTTTTTACTATAAATACACTAAGTTATAATAGAATTAGTTGTGAGTTCAGGGGTTTTTCACTAAGCTTCTAAAAAGAGCTTATAGCTTTATCATACACTTATTGTGTTATGGTAATTGAATAAGCTAATAAGCACCTTTAATAAGCATAACGAAACATCCCTTTAGTTCTAATCTGAAGTTTTATTATTTGATGTTATGACAAACTTTGTTGTTATCCTCACTATAATGCAACATGTTAGTGGTTTTTGCAGTTTTATCATCTTATCGCACACACTAAAGTGTAATGCAATTTGTTGTGTGCGTTTTTTAGAGGAGGATTAAGTATCAACACATGATTGTCGTGAAAGGATTTTCTACGCCTGCTCAAGATATGAATGTATAATTTAGTTGAGTTGCTGATTTAGATAATACATGAATGTATTTTAATGTACCAAAGATGTATTTTAGTGCCTATATGGGGAATCTTATGGTAGGAATTCTTTTCGGAGTGTAATTTGTCATTGAATGAGTTAATAAAACTTAGCAGGTGTTTGCTGTCATAGATAACACTATGGGTGTCAACCAACGGTCTAAAATATGGGTGTCTTTTACCTTGATAATTTAGGCCAATTGTGAAGAAAGTTGCATTAAAGTGAAAGGTCGGTAAGGATTCAAACAATCCTAAAAGACTTGTGAATATACTCTTTGTCATTTTTTTTCATGCATTTATAATTTACTTATACAAGTAATAATAATTTCCTTATATACTTCGGGCTTAGAGAAAAATTATTCTTATACATTATACATAAACGTAAGATTAAATTTGAGTTCTACCCATTACATCTTTTTTTTGTTTCTCTTTATGTAATAAAGAAGCTATATTGTAGCATCTATGTTTATTTAATAATCTTATGATCAAACATGAGAAGTAAATAACACAAACTTATGAAAATACAATTTTCCAAACAAAAATGTATATTAGTAAAAATTATATGATGGTTATTCATAATCAAGAAAAATAAATCAATCTTCAAAGCTATCTAAACATGTTACATATTTTAACGAAAATATAAGTAAAAGAAATACCACAATTACAAAACACATCATAAATTGATAGCACGGGTTTGCAAAACTAAAAGCATATATCACTAACATCTCATGCAAGTCAAGTATCATCATGTGATTTTTCTTGATTAATAAAATATAATTTTTAATCCAAAAGTATTCTCCTAAAATAATAGGCTGGTTATAACATATACATATGATTTTTTATTTTTAGTCCACCAAGTAAAACCATTTGAAACATGTTAAGTGGTTCATTTCTTAATCGATAATAATAAATAATTAAAACGAAATTTTAAAATCCTGTGCATGCACAGGTATTATAACTAGTAAAAAAGACGACAACAAGATAATAAAAACCCTAGGGTCTTCACCGTCTTTGTTGTATGGTAGTTTTTTTTATTTTTCAATGTTTGTGTTAAGGGTAATTTAGTCTTTTAAAAACTCGTAAGGGTATTTTTGACATTTAATATCTATTTGGATGGATTTGGCACATACGTGAACAAAATAATACTTGAGCGGCCTTTAAAGATATTTCGATATTTGAGCGGCCTTAATGAAAAAAGTTTCAAATGCGGGTGGCCTCCATGTATATTAATTTTTGTGTTAAGGGTAATTTAGTCTTTTAATAACTCGTAAGTGTATTTTTGACATTTAATATCTATTTGGATGGATTTGGCACATACGTGAACAAAATAATACTTGAGCGGCCATTAAAGATATTTCAATATTTGAGCGGCCTTAATGAAAAAAGTTTCAGAAGTATACTCTTTATTTGAAGAACAAGAAAAAGGTGTGGAGCTCAAGTAAAATTCTTATATATCTACACAATATCACAATTGATATTGGTATTCAATCATTCGAAGGAAAAAAAAAAAAAAAAAAAAAAAAAAAAAAAAAAGGAGGCGTCCCGACTTCTGCCACACGAAGCACAGAAAGGAGAAAAAAATTAGCATAGCCGACACATTGATATTAATCTTAGGCTACTCATAGTAACGAGATTCAATCCTCCCCTTTTTCTCTCTAGCAACCTGCTGGCGATTGGGTGACCCATATGATGACAAGTGTTCCCAGTTGCCCAAAAAATGACGGCTATTGCCCAAAAAATTCACAAGTTGCCCAAAAACTTGACAGACAAGCGACACTTGTCACTTGCAGAAAAATGACACCTCGTCAGTTGCCCAATTGTACAAGTTGCCCCGGTCTAAAAAAGACATTTTTTTATCTGGGGTAACCAAATTGACCATGGTTGCCCGGTCTATTTTGGTAATTATCCCTTAAAATAATTTATGTAGTGGCTTGTTAGCATATTGCATTTTGTAGATGCTAAAAAATACTTCTCAAGAGTTTAGATGCAAAAAAACATTGCATTTTAGAACATTAATGTTTTGTTTTGAAAAAATATGATTTACATATGTTTGCCTAAACACCTCGGAAGATGATGAATATACATTTACTTTTCTTTTGAATAATCTCATAAACCAGTTAGTTTGGTAATTCTAATAGTTTTTCCCAAATCAATCTTATCTATTTACACGTATTCTTAAATTTATGTGTTATATCTTAATCGAAGAACATGTTTTTGCCAATAACGTGCTACATTTACTTTGTTATAGTTGCTGATAATGTCAACTTCTAGTGATCCACTTGGTCTTTTTAATCCATCTGGCGAGAAGGTCTACAAGAAGTTAGCGGATGATGATGAGCCTTTGTATGAAGGGTGTAAAACACAATCCAAATATCAAGCTGCCCTTGCGTTGTATAAATGCAATATAAAGGATGCTGGTTTTGAGCAATTGTTGCGCTTTGTTAAGCCTGCATTGCCCCGAAGTGAGAAACTAGCTGGGAGCATTGATGAGAGATGAAGAAGGTTTTGGAGAAACTTGGTATTACCTATGAAGAAGTTAGCGACAAGCTAGAAGAAGTTGATGATGACTCACATGATTCAAATGAGGATGGTGACGATCATGCTGAGTAATCACTTTTAGTTACTCCTTAGTATTAACTTCAGTTTTAGTATGGAACTGTGTCTTTTGGATCTATATATGTATCTGGACGAAGTATGTTCAAGTGAGGATATGATGTTTAATTTTCATGTTTCAGCGTATTAGAATTTAGGATTTATTTTGTTGCGTTTAAAGTGTTTATTGTGAAACTACGGTGATTACTTTGGTTTCATTTGTTTATTGCTTTCTTCACATCAGCATATGGTACATGATCTGAGAAGCGAAGCCAAAATCAATACTTTTTGGCTCTCACTTGTTTGATGGTTTGACATACCCGTCCAGCTTAATTTTTAGGTAAGCTTTGTTATTGGACATGTTAGAGATTAATTATGGCCCAAAATTAACCCATTTTCATGTATATGGTTTTCGGTCATTGACGGGTTAGGTTGGCTGCTTAACATTTTTTTTCTGACACAGTAGATCACGTTTTAGCTCATTCGTTACCCAAGTTTACCCATTTTCATGTAAAATGGATGTGTAAGTTACTCACAATGTGGGTAACAAGTTATAATATCTTAAACTTCATGCTTGTCAAAATGGATTACGCCATGAATTAACAATATTGTCAATATATACAGTTAAAAATAACTGAATCACACTTTAAGATGGGTTTTTGTTAGGGTAAACATGTCAAAATGATTTTCTGCACACAAGAAAAATCATGTACATCAATACTTACTGTTAGCTATATACTTGGTTCCACTGATACGCTTATTAGTTTTATATTTCATAACACTTGATATTCTTATCATTTTGGGAGTTCGACTGTGAATTAAATTGAATCACAATGAAGACCACCCCATAGAGTACATCCCTAATGATTTGAAATAGTGACGGATTAGCTCGGATGTCGTCAACCGCTAGCGACAGGATAGTGATGGATAATTATTGATGAGGTAGCCATGTACAACTTTTTATCTTTTTCTCTCTAGCAAAAGTTTAATGTCGCTAATCCTTCCCCAAACTTTAATTAACTACATGCAAAAAGCAACTCAATCACCAATTTGCTTTTGTGAAATACAATTTTTTAGTACAGTTGAGCTGAGTTTTGACTTATTCAACACACACATAGGGCTCAAAACCAGATAAACTCGGTAAAAGCTCAAACCAAGCCGAGCTTAATCGCTAGCTTTAGCCTTGTCCTGTCTGAGTCTCGTTTAATAAATGAGCTCAATCCGAAATGTGGTTGGGACATGTTTCCTTTACGAAAGCATAAAAATCCACGTATATATTGGCGAGTCAAAGTTTAAAATATCCCGACCACATTATCATCTATGTATTTGTCTCTTTTTTACCATTGTAAAACTTGAACAATGTTGATTCTTCACCATAAGACAGTTCACCATTTTACCCCCAAACTTTTTTCAAAATTTAATAACTTAACCAAGCAACAAAATAGTACCATAACAAAACCAAGTTTTGTGTGAATTCAATGAACCAACCACTTCGATGACACTTCTTTAGACCTCAACTACTTTAATAACTATAACTAAAAGACTGCACATCTCACATTAACATATTTACAAGTGTATATTTTTACCCAAATGAAAGTGAGTTGTTGAATTATGCAACACCAAAAAGTGTGATAATTGATGGTTTATAATTTTGGTTTGAAATCAATGCAACCCACCCTTTGACAGTAAGCAATGGTATATTTTTGTGTGTAGTATGTTTTCTCACCTAAAAGTAAGATGCAATTTATTTCTCCTTTGACAAAATTAAATACCGGTGACTTACACACTTGTTCTTATTAATACTCACTCCCTCGATACCTATTTTCAACAAAGAAACACACATACAACCAGCACCATTTATCATCCACACATACATTACACTAACCATCTTCCATTGTAGAACCATTGTCATTAGTATGTTATCCCCAAGTGTTGGTCACACAATCACTACAATTTGTTCAAGTAATATATTCAAACGAAAACCTTTCTTTGTTTATGTTGTTATTGTACGATACACAAGCAAATAACCTTTCTTTCATTGTTGAAATAGGTGGTCTCGGAAATGGTACATCTGATACTTTATTCTTTTCCTTTTTATGGCACATTTTAATTGTTTACATAAACTCTTCTAATAATAAAACTGAACACTATCATAAATAAAAAGTTTTAAAGCAAATTTTTATTATATGCTTTGTTTGCATAAATCAGACTAGTACTTGAGGAGTTTATAACCTACTATTGCTTAAAAACAACATTGTTATATTTGTATAGGAAGAAGAACAGAAATGGAGCAAGGAGAACATGAAATTTACAAAAAAGAACTCATTTGCTCTCTCTTCTAGCTTATGAGAAATTATTTATCCCACAAAGAGAGAATTAATAAGCAATTAGCGGAGTACAAATCCAAAGATATGAAAGACATGCTTGAAAAAGAGTTTCATAGCTTCATGAAGCAAAAGTTCCCAACTTAAGTCTCAACTAACACACAAAAAGATCACAGGCTGTGCAAAAGAAATTGAAGGGAGTGTTGGAGATTATGAGTGTCTAATATGTCGTTGCGACAATGTGTGCACTTGTTGCTAAGTCTAAAAACATTAAGTTGAAAGCTGAAGTCTCTAAGTTAAAAACTTCACATGATCTGCAAGCTTCTTATAACGAAATATTAGTAACAGATAAGAATGCTTTGAATGTGGCAAATAACAAATTTTCAAAATCACTTTTGAAAAGGTATGAAGACATGGGAGCAAAGTAAGGTGGACATAGAACAACATATCAAGAGAAGGAATTTTTACTCAGATCGAGCCACCATATCTAAGCTCGAGAGAGGTCCAATGTACTTTCATTTGTGGTGTTTTATGTAATGATATGCTCTTGTTTGTAGTTGGATCTTTAAATTCTTGAATGAATTAGACCATGCGAGGGATTGGGTGAGAAATTTTACAATGTGGATGTCTAGTAACTGTTGGAATTAAATAACATGACATGCATAAATATAAACAATAAACATCAAGTAAACACATGCGGAAGTATTATAACAAGATCATATAATATGTAATTAATTAATCAATAATAAATAGTAAACGTACCGTTGTGATTCTAGCCCGAACAAGAATCAATTAAACAAATCTTCAATTTATGAACCCTAATTAGGGTTATGTGGATTGTAAGAATAACCCCTTACCTTTTTGTTATTCAATCCAAGATATAACCAATAGTGTGGTTATATCACGTTCTTGTACACACGTACTAATTCAAGTAAAAGATTATGCAAGTAATTTAAACACAAAACAATTTGAGCTTTATAAAAATCGAATCCCTTGGTAAAAGGGTTTGATGGATCAATTTTAGGGACAAGAAAAGGAGAGAAAAAACACCAAGAACTATGTGTACAAGAGATGAAAAACAATGAATCCTTGTGTTTGTTTATATATAGGTGAAGTAACTTGGAGCTCAAGCTAAAGAGGAGGTGCCCTCCCCTTGGCTGATCAGTTATGGATCCCTAAAAGGGATTCCGGAACCTTCTTGACTTACCAATTATTCACCAATAATCCTTTCCTTTTCTTCATCTAACGGTCGTTACTCGTTTTGTGTTTATTAATAATTATATATAACATTTATAAATAATTATTCATTTACCCTTCATACGTAAAGTGTGCAATCCCGTAATCTCGAGTTCGATCCTAACACGCATCTATTATTTTATCGTCTATAAAACTAATAGTAACTGCCATCAAACGTTGCTGATCTTATTTAGAAAAAGGTTTTGGGTTTGTGGGTTTGTAAAGTAAGAAAGGTTAGAACCTGTTTTTGATCTATCGGTTTTGATTGTCTAAGTTATTACTTTTATTATCAAAGACTTGGTGCTAATAAATATTTGTAACGCGTGCTTGCACTCTAAAGTTTTATTTTACGAAGTGTATGGATTTATTTATTTATTTGATCTTTTGGTATAACCGCAATTGTGTGTAAGTTTCTGTATTATGGCCGATTTCTATGTCAATTGGTCATGGGCTTTGTTAGATAGTTCCGATTTGTTAGAGACTGCCTTGTTATAACTTTCAAAGACAATATATGGTTAGAAAAGAAATTTTTAGACTATTTTCCTATCTTGAAACTGCTTATCAAACATTAACTTTTCAGTCAAACGTGTTCCAAACTAATTGATAAAATGACAGATTTTGTCACCCAAACAAACCAGTTATTTGTATACTGCTAATTAATCAGACAGTAGTGCAGAACTTGTTGTGCAACGAAATCTCCTTAAGCCATTTTAAGTCGCAAGAGATTTTTGAACGAGCCCGTTTGCATTCTAATCAAACATGATGAACTCACTGTAGAAAGTATCAAACAACTCGATCCATATCAATACTTAAATATAAAAGGAGAACAAAAACTCGGAACACTTCTGAAACATCAGCAATAATGAATAACCTAAAGTGCATGTTTGTCAACATATGACAAAATGTCGACTAGCGGACAAACATAATGTGTAGCTTTAGCTAATACCGGACTAGACCAAACGTTAGCGGCTACACATGATGATAATTGACATATATGAACCGATTGTAAAATTATTGCAAAATTATCAAATAACATGTTGACACACGGTGATAGTTGAATAACTTTTTGGATTATTTTCGTAATATGATAATTGCCTTTTTTATAGTTAAGGGGGTGTGATGTAATTTGATCAAACTGACACTACAAAAAGTCGAATGTCACACCCTTCAATTACCTAACAGAACGCAGCTTTTATTTTTGCTTCAAAGGTAACCAAAATTTTGCACACAGTATTATTAATTAGATCTTTCCTCTGTTTGAGTATGGTTATATACTAATGTATGCATGGGATCTTATCAAGTTATGTAAATCTAAATTAGTTTTTTACGTACTTTTTTGTTTAACAAAAAATAGTTGTAGAGTCACCTAGATCACTATTAAAAGTAGGGATGGCAAAAAACCCAAATTCGACAGGAAACCTGAAAACCCGAACTTTTTGGGGCGGGGTGGGGCATCCTAATTTGTGACGCCGTCAGGTACTGTTTCAGCAAGGAAAATTGAGACTTTGCCATTTTCTTCACTTTTATGCTCCAAAAACGTCCAAAATGCTTCCTTTTCTAGATTTCTCTCCAAAAGTACCTAAAATGACAAAAAGGAACGATTTAGAGCAATATTTGATCAAATAAATTCGAATTCGGGCTTAAATGACCCCCTTAAAAGCGGTACACTTTTCGCCTCATCATATACGTATGGTGAATAAATTCCGCTCAAATTCTGCAATATAAAGTCAATTACTTAGTACCTAAACATATATAAACACAAGCTAAGAGCAAAATAAGCTCAAATCAACTGGATTTAAACTCATTACCATAATCATTCTCACATTGCGTCTCTAACTCTTCTGCAGGGACCCTGACTCCTCTTTTGCGCATCTTCCATGTTGGTGCGGACATTGTTACAGACGCCAATCTTGGCAGAGTTTAGGGACGATTTTCGAGACTTTTGTGATTTTACGTTGATGTGATTGGGCGGGAAAGTTTTTTGCAGGTAGTATCTTGGAAAACGAAAGCTTCAGGAAAAAGTGATTGGAACTTTCTTTATAGCAAACTTTAGGGACCAAATACGCGAATTACTTTTGGAAGTGTTTATGTGTGAAATGATGAAACTACCCATGGTAGACACATCAGATAACGATACTACGAAACGTCCGTTTGTCAAAAGGACCAACCGCGCCAATATCGACAAGTACAAGGACGAAAATGCCAAAAAAAATAGTTTAGGGACGAAACGCGAGAATCTCGACAAGTTTAGGGACGAACGGTGAAATATTGTCTTTTTCTTTTTAGGGGGTTCTTTTAATAAAGCAACACTGTGTTATAACCCAAACAAGGTTTAGGTTCTCAAGAAAAAACAAGGGTTTTTCTGGGTTTCTTATTATTTACAATTTGTGTTTGATAATTTCATCTTGGTCAAAAAGATTGAATCTTTTTAATACAAAAAAGGTTTTTTTTATAAAGTTTAAAAAAATGCCACCTGTCAAAATAGCTCCGGCCACCGAAAAAGATGCTGCTACGGTGGGTAAGGCGGCTGCTAACTTGGGTTATTCTAAGCCTCTGCCTCCTGGTCGGGCTGGTGAGTGATGGTTTTATATAAATTGTGACTTAGTTTGAGTTGAATATATATATATATATATATATATATATATATATATATATATATATATATATATATATATATATATATATATATATATATATATTTTATATATTTGTCATGTGTGTAAATTTGTAGTTATGTTGAAGTGCTAGGCTTGATTATACTTTTGAAAGGTGATTAGTTGGTTTTATTGGTATATAATTGTGACTTAGGGGGTGTTTGTTTAAGCTTATATGTAGGGCTTACGAGCTTATTTGATTTCGGGGTTATGTTTCATAAGCCCCAATTTTCTGGCTTATTTTGAGACCTTTGGGCTTATATTTATCATATCGTAATAAACTTATATAAGCATAAGCTGGAAAATTGGGGCTTATGAAATATAAGCCGAAAAACAAATAAACTTATATTTATCATATCGTATACATGCTTGGATGCCCTATAAGAAGTCTTAGTATGTGAGTGTTTTAAATGCAAGACGACATCTAGAATTTGAGTTAAGTTATGTTTCATTAATAGTTGATGACATTGTATGATGAAAAGATTGCGTGTAAGCTTGTGATTATGTAGAAGTTAAAGGTTTTTAGCTTAATTCTACTTTTTTGGGTTTAAAGTGATTAGTTTTGTTGATATGCAGATGCGACTTAATTTGACTTTAGTTATGGTTTTTATTTGTGTTGTGGGTATATTCATAGTGATTAGTGGATGATGGATGAAAAGATTGTGTTTAAATAGTAAAGATATGGTAAACACAAGTAATAAAAGATAATGTTTGTACAAGCCCATGTATTCGGCTTTGATGATTAAACGCTATTCTTTTCAAACTACTTTAATTCACTTTGGTTATAGTTTTGATTTGTATTGTGGCTGTATTCATAGTGATTAGTAGATGATGGATGAAAAGATTGTGTTTTATTAGCAATGATATAAAGTAGTTGATGATATTGTGTGATGAAAAGAATGTGTGTAACTGTGTATGTATGTAGATACATTAATTCCTGTAGTGTTTTTTTTTTTTTTTTTTTTTTTTTTTTTTTTTTTTTTTTTTAAATAAATTAAGTTACTTATCCGCTTCTGCTTTTAAGCACAATAAATAAGCAATTCCACCAACCATCTAATTTTTTGTATTTGTGTTTAATTTATAATTCTGTTAATTCTTTTTCTATTTCTTTCCGTTATATTCTGTGTATTATTTGTGTTTATTTTGTAATGGAGTATAATTTGTAATTCTGTAATTGTATATGTAATGCAGTAACATTTACCACTAAGGATAAAATCAAGTTCCATGTTGGAATTTGAGTGTGAGGCAAGTGACCCAACTGGAGTTGAAGAAGCAGGAGAACAGATTGTGGGACTGCAAAAGGACTTGGAGTTGATGTCTGTAAAGTGTGCTGCTGCTGAAATGCGTGCACTTAATGCCGTTGTAGAATCACAGCGGGTTGAAAACATTTTGAAAGAAGACTTGGAGAGAATGAGTGTCGAGTATGCCACTGTGGCAATGCGTGCACTTAATGCTGAGTCAGAAAACATTAAGTTGAAAGCTCAAGTCACTGAGTTAAAAACTTCAGGTGATCTGCAAGCTTCTTATAACAAAGGATTATTAACAGATCCGAATGCGAATATCAAATTTTTAAAATCACTTTTGGAAAAGTATGAAGACATGGGAGCAGAGTGTAAGGCGGACATAGAGAAAAAAATCAAAGAGAAGGAATCTTTACTCAGATCGAGCCGCCATATCTAAGCTCGGGAGAGGTCACTTGCATTTGTAGTGTTTTAGAAAAAGATTGTGTTTGTGGGGTTGTTCAGCAAGAAAAAGTTAGAACCTGTCTTTTGATATCTCTCAGTTTTGTTTGTCTAAGTAATTATCACATACTTGGTGCTATAAGATATTTGCAACTCGTGCTTATACTCTAAAGTTTTATTTTACCATGAAGTGTATGGATTTTTTATTTATTTTTATCTTTTGGTATAACTGCATTGTGTGTAAGTTTATGTGTTAGGGCCAATTTCTATGTCAATTGGTCATGGGCTTTGTTAGATATATAGTATCGATTTGTTATACTTTGCCTTGTTACAACTTTTAAAGACAATATCAGTTAGAAAAGAAATTTTTAGCCTATTTTTCTATCTTGAACCGCTTATCAAACATTAACTTTACAGTCAAATGTCTTTCAAACTAATTGTTAAAATGACAGATTGTCACCCAAATTAACAAACCAGTTATTTGTATATATACTGCTAATTAGACAATAGTGCAGAACTTGTTCTGCAACGAAACCTCCCATAGCCCTTTTAAGTCATAAGAGATTTTTGAACTAGCCCGTTTGCATTCTAGTCAAACATGATGAACTCACTGTAAAAAGTGTCAAACAGCTCCATATCAATACTTTCATTGAAAAAGGAGAACAAAAACTCGGAACACTTCTGAAACATCAGCAATAATGAATAACCTAAAGTGCATGTTTGTCAACATATGACAAAATGTCGACTAGCGGACAAACATAATGTGTAGCTAATACCGGATTAGACCAGACGTTAGCAGCTACACATGATGACAATTGACATGGAGCGTATGTAAAATTATTGCAAAATTATCAAATAACATGTTGACACACGGTAATATTTGAATAACTTTTTGGATTATTTTCGTAATATGATAATTGCCTTTTTTATAGTTAAGGGGGTGTGATGTAATTTGATCAAACTGACACTATAAATACTCGAGTGTCACACCCTTCAAAGAACCAAAATTTTGCACACAGTATTTATTAATTAGATCTTTCCTCTGTTTGAGTATGGTTATATACTAATGTATGGGATCTTATCAAGTTATGTAAAAATCTAAATTGGTTTTTTACGTACTTTTTTGTTTAACAAAAAACAGTTGTAGAGTCAGCAATATCACTATTAAAAGTAGGGATGGCAAAAAACCCAAATTTGACAGGAAACCTGAAAACCTGAACTTTTTGGAGCGGGTCAGGGCATGCTTATCAGGTTACGGGGTTATAATCGGGTTTTGGGAGGAAGGGGGCACAACATCCCCATCCCGAAACATATATATACATATACATAGCCAAGCCCCGAAACATATATATATATATATATATATATATATATATATATATATACACACACATAAAACTATGATTTATGATGCGAGTAACATATCGTTATTTATGTTGAATACTATTTTTTAAGACTTCATAAGGCCAATGATTAAACTTTTATTAGTTGGTTATCGATTCTTCAAGTTCTTGCATAAAATCATATTGTTAATAGTGTAAAAATAATAATAAACGGGGAACAACATTTGGTAGAGCATCGTGCCCAACGAAGAAAACCCGATAAGATCCCCAATGGAGAATGGGGCGGGTTTGGGGGAGCATCTCGGGCCAACGTGGCATCCTTATCAGATCATCGATGGGGATTGGGGCGGGTTTAGGGATGATTTTCGTAATTAGGTTTGGGATAGGAATGGCCGCCCCGCCCCATTAGAAGGTAATGAAAAGTGAAATGAAAACAAGATCATATTTATACAAACTATGACAAATTAGAAGGTAATTCAATAACGAAGTCAATTCTACCTTTTTAAGTGGTAACTTAGAAGTTCATGCCTTTTTTGTTTGATCAAGCAGCTTCAATATCACAAAAGAACAAACCAATGACTTGTCAACACTCAATAGAGCACCTGCATTGTCAAACTCTCCGCCGTAATTTGGAGCTGAGAATATACCGTTGAAAAGGGTCACTTCACGTGAATAAACAGTAATTGCATAACAAGGGCACAAGGCAACCAAATTTATTCATCCACTAGAACCTCCAACATTCTAAAAACATCATCTATGCAGTTAATGAATTAACCCTAAAAAAATGTGTTTTGGCGCCGTGCTATGCTTGCTTCTTTCGTCCAATTTTCGGAACCGTGTTATTTCATACTTTTTGTCCAATTAGTTTACTACGTCACGCAAAGAGTGCCATTGTTGCAAAGTTGTTCCACATATATATCTAGAGTAGAATTGTGGGCCCGATGAGTCAGTTTGGGGGAGTATAGGTCCAGCGGGTAGTTTTGTGTGTCAAAACGGGTCTTGGTCAAATTGATCTATAACCTCTATTAGGAAGTTTTTATGCATCAAAACCATACCTAGGCGACAGATGATGTGATTCTGCTTTTTGCTGGTTTTGTCACCGTATTATTTACCTGTGTAATCTATTAGAAATAAAACTTAACAAAGTTTGATCCTAAAACTTAACAAAGTTTGATCCATTTACATGTTAAGTTAGTAAAAAACTAAAAATTTCCACTTTCGTGTCTTCTATATAAATTCCATTTGTAGACAAGAATTGATCTATCTTAAAAGTTTTACCGTCAACATGCTCATGCATTCGTTGTTTGTTTCGACAGCCAGCCAAAACTGGAACAGCCTGACACAGAGTTGCGAGGGAGGAAGAGTTCAATTTCCTCTGAAGAAGCATTCTGTGCCAATTCAAAGTAGTGAAGTTGGAAGTCTAGAGATACAGCAAAACAATCAAATGTTTAAGATCAGCAATCTGAAGGTAATATAGCAGAAACTAAGATGTTTCAGTGTAGCTGGATGCAACTTTAATACCCTCTCGAGTTGGTTTTGTTGTTATTGGAAATATAGATTGTGAATGAGTCACCGTTCAAGGTTTTCAAAAGATTGAACACATAATAATGATGAATGACATAAATACGGCTACGGCGCAGCAAACGGGGGCTACAGTGGCTCTATGGAAACCGTCATAGGTCACATGACACAGTTATAACATAAGGACACCGAGCACTCCAACCAAAAATTGGAAACTAGAAAAGTTAATAAACAGGAACCATGCACAAAAGGAACCACGTCCAATACTGCAACACATAAACAGGAGTGCCTTGTTCTACTAGCAAAGTTAATAACCAACAATAACAAACATGCACATTAAAAAAAAAAAAAAAAAAAAAAAAAAAAAAAAAAAAAAAAAAAAAAAAACCATCAACAACCAACAACCATGCATAAAATCCAGGTGACATTCAAGCTCGCTTCCGCTTCTTGATACGCCTTTTATCATGAGCATCCTCACCATAGAGCTCCAAGTACAAAATCACACAATAACCTCTCAACTTGGCAAGCGAAACCGCAAAATGCCATTCACTATCAGACTTGAGCCAAACATCCCCCTTTGATCTGTTAGGATGCTTGAAGGTTAGTTTGTAACATCCAGGAGACAGCCCAAGGTCCTTCTCAAGCATACGGCTAAAATCTTCAAACGCAGTAGTGCCTCTCACAGCCCACGAGAAACCCTTATCCGTAGTAACATCTAGTTTATAATCACCCCCATGAATCCTTACTAGTGATCCATCAACCTCCTTCCAAACAAAGATGTTTAATTGCTCAAGCCTTGCTTTGAAAGTCGACAAGTCAACTGCATATAAACACATCAAAACTCGATAAAAACATGCACAAGATAGTATAATATCAATAAGAAAACGATGCAAATAAAAATATTCATGGTGTTTTTCACTGTAAAGGTACAGATATGATAGATTTGTGGAAATCTGAATGGCTATTGTAACCTGAAAACAAGCATTTAGTATTCGCCACGGGCTCAGGAATAATTACTAAAAGCCATTTTCAATATAGGTATACATTCAACTGTTTTCTGTGGTCAAATGTAATATGAATAGTAGAAACCAAAAGCTAATAAAACCACATAGATTAATTCATGTTATGCTAAATAAAAACAAAGAAAAAGTGTACTCGCTGTAGAGGATAATTAAAAGAAAAAATGGAAATAACATTTCCACATTATAAAAACAAATCCACGACAAAATGTTTATTCATGGGAGAGATACCAAATACACCCTAATTGTATGGAGTTTAATAACACAGCGATTTGGTACAAATTTATGTTTAGAAGATTCATCATCAGAGTTTAGGTGAATAATATAGAGCAGACTATTAAGAAATTACCATTGAATGAAGCTCGGGCTTGCTCAAAAGTCACTGATCCATTGTTTAGCGAGAGAATTCTTTGCTTTGTAATGCGCTTCGTCGAGTTCTGTCAGAGATTAATAACACAAACAATTGAATATGAAAAAACAGATTCAAATACACACATGAATGTACAAACATATTTAATAACTAAAAAGTATTCATACCCCAGAAACGTCCTCATTAAAAGCATCCTCAACATAAAATGTATCATAATCATAATCATCTTCTTCCAAATCATCAATAACAAAATCATCATCAGTAAGATCCGCTTCACAAGCAGCCTCCGCATCACAAACATCCTCAAAACGAACACCCCCATCAGCAGTCTGGCCGGGTGCCAAGACCTCCAAGTGCAAAAGCACAATATATCCTCTCATCTTGGAATGCCAAACAGCATAGTCCCAATCCCTAGCTGTCATGACCCGAACTTTCCCAATGTTTCTGATAAAATGCTTGGTAGTTAGTTTGTAACATCCAGGAGACAGGTTAAGTTGCTTCTCAAGCATATGGATAACATCTTCAAACGAATGAGTGGCCTTCACAACAAAACGCTTCCGCATACCCTTAAGATAAATAGTTATATCATAATCCCCATCAACCCAGCTTACTAGTGATCCATTGGGCCCCTTCCAAGCAGAGATGGCGTATTGCCGAAGCATTAGTTTGAATGACGACGAGTCAACTGCATATCAAAAATAGTATAATATGAATAAGAAAACGATGCAAATAAAAATGTTCATGGTGCTGATCATATAACAGACTAAAAACAAAAACGTTGGCATGATTGCATAGAGAGACTGAGAATAGATTACTTAAGAAGAAATTACTCACCATTGAACAAAGCTAGGGCTTCCTCAAAAGTAACTGATCCATTGTTTAGCTTACGGATTTCTTGAATTGTAAAGGGAAGTGGAGATGAAACTTGCTCCATCCAACTCTGTCAGTCAGAGATTAATCAACACAAAAACTATTACAAATACATACATACATAAATGTAAAACATAGTTAATGCTTACTTTGTTCATAATAATAATAATAACAAGTAGTATTTCAATAAACACCAAACTAAAAACCGTTCATGATTCAAAACACAAACCTACACATAATCCTAAATCTGAACCACCACTAAAAATATACAGTAAATCATTTTAGCAATAGCTTTATAAAAATATCAAACAAATACTAAAACCATGAAAAAAAGATTAACTAAACACTCAAACAAATAACAATGATCGGAATACAAACCATTCAAACAAATATAAAACACAAACTACATAAAGCGGCGATGATATGGTTTTTATAAAGGGTAGGTTAGATAAAGGTGGAATAGGGCCCGGGCCTTTCTTTTTTTTTTTCTTTTTTTTATTTAATGTTTGTATGTATTAATAATACGGTTTTGATGCCCGCTTTTCGCTGCGGTGCATTTCTTATAAAACGTTTTTTTATGGGGCAAGGCGGCAAGCTTTAATATTTGATACATTTTAGATCATTCGTTACCTAAGTTTACCCATTTTCATGTAAATGGATGTGTAAGTTACTCACAATGTGGGCAACAAGTAAAACATGTTTCAATTCGGGTTATAATATCTTAAACTTCATGCTTGTCAAAATGGATCACGTCGTGAATTAACAATATTGTCATTATGCACAGTTAAAAATAACTGAATCACACTTTAAGATGGGTCTTTGTTCGAGTAAACATGTGAAGTTTTAACATGGGTTTCACTAATATCTTATGGGAAGATGTTAGGTCTATTGCTTTGACGTGCCCAAAATTGATGTATCTTAAACTCAGTAGGAGAATTAAGAAGCCGATGCCAGAAGCACCTTATGAGGAAATGACTTTTGTGTCATTACGGAGTTTTATGTGGTTTTTTCTAAACTCATAGCACTATGCGATCACAGGTTAGTTATTTTGGTCTTATTTTGCTTCTTTGATATTGTTTCACTTATGCTGCTCCTATAAAAAAAAAAATTTGTGTGTGTGTGTGTGTGTGTTTTTTTATTTATTTATTTATTTATTTATTTATTTATTTATTTATTTATTTATTTATTTGTATAGAAATGGAATGTAAGGAAGCATTGTCACCCTCAATTTCGTTTCAAATTCGAGAAGAATTAAGAAGGAGAGACATATGAAGCAGCCGTTTAATTAGTTTCCTTTTGTTTAGTTTATTTGTGACATTTTGTCGTGGTAGAAACTAGTGAGCAGTTGTAATTTTGAATCAGGTTCTAGTAACAATTGCAAAGTCTTTGAAAGTGAGTTTCAAAAGGTTGTTGCTATAACTTTTTGACTTTGGATGACGAAAGGATGCTTGCAGATATCCAGAAATTTTACAATGTGGTTGTCAAGGAACTGCCATCAAACGTTGCTGATCTTACTTAGAAAAAGATTTTGGTTTTGTGGGTTTGTTGAGTAAGAAAGGTTAGCGCCTGTTTTTGATATCTATCGGTTTTGTTTGTCTAAGTTATAACTATTATTATCAAGACTTGGTGCTATAATATATTTGCAACTCTTGCTTGTACTCTTAAAGTTTTATTCTAACCATGGATTTGTTTATTTACTTTGATCTTCTGGTATGACTGCATTTGTGGGTTAAGTTTCTGTTTTAATATATGGTTGGTTTCTTTTGCTCAATTCATATATGGTTGCTGGTTTGATATTTACACGAAAAGACACACGAATGTTTCGACCAAATTGTTGGAGGGGTGTTTGGATGTATGACTGTCTTAATGATGTGTTTTGGTGCTTTCATATCCAATTATTTGTTGCAAGTTGTTAGTACTTGTCTTTCATGCATTTCAGTTAAAAAAAAGGTAGCACTTCTTCGTATCCAGTATTGTAATCGCGATCTTAATTTATATTTTTTCCAAAGAAAAGGCAATGACAATTTAACATCCCAAAAAAACCTGGTCACAATGTCACATATTGATCAACCTAAAAGAGGCATATAAAAGCAATTTATCACTCAAGCTCTTTGATATCGACACGTTTTTTGCTCAGATATACGTCCATGAACAACTAACACTTTCAGATGAACACCTCCTGTTATTGTTCGCAAATTCAGAAATGATAGACAACTTCTAAAAGCAAAATACATCGGCTAAGAAAAGAGTTCTATAAACTAAAATTGGTTTATCCACATTGAGACCTTACATTTACTCTTACTCTTAACCAAAACTCGTCGTCCATCATAGTGACTGTTTGGATGTGCATTTCATAGAATAATTGTAACAGTTCTTGTTACATGCTCTTTGTTTTTAGACTTCATACACATTTACCACCTTTAATCAAGTCTAACTTATTGACGAGTCTACATTTAAACTCCGTATATTTGGAAGTACGAATTGGATAACAAACTAATTGTTACAAACGATCTTAAACAGAACGTTGGTGAGTAAACTACATGTTAACAGCTAAACAGAAAAACATAAGACACACCCTGGACTCACATGAAGCAAGGGAGTATGCAAAGATCATATATCTCTATCACATGTTTTAATAATTAATCTCATTAAAAATGAAATTTGGAACAAGTCCAATGAATCAACCAGAAAGCCTCGAGCAATAAAGTGAAATTTGGAAAATATCATCTACAAAATGCTTTACGCAAAAGTTTAATATATTTCATCAAGAAATACTGGAATGTAGTAACATACAAACATACATCTAACTGATGGAAATAATAGCGTGTACGAGAAGAAGTTCATATGTTAATGGAACTAGGATTGGATTTAGGTTCAATGAGCGTCCTTCGCCTGAAGATTCTTCAATTGCATCCATATATGTTAAAAAGACTTCGGAGAATTCACCCTTCCTGAAAGAACAAAGTGTCAAAGACTGGGAGCTGGCAATCGTCTAATGTTGATGAGAGGTTAAAGGTTTCAAAAAGAATATACTGGTCACTTAGCTACATGTTGGCACCTTACATTTACTCTTACTCAATCAATGGCAAGTGAAAGTGATGAGAACCAACAACACCATGTTTAAACAGACTCAGGATGTGGTACTAGTTTTTTATATCAGCATAGGTGCCAACTTAAGTTGCATAACAACCTTTTCAGCCTACAAACCCCACTGAAATATTATTCCCACCAATTCAAATTTCTTCGCATATTTTTAAGCTAATGTTACACTTTAGCTCAATGCAATCATTTCAAAACATTAAAGATATTTTATTAGCACGGATATAATTCTGTGTCCATATAACATTGCACTATATTTACTAATTATCCGTTTAGTGAACAAGTTATGATTAATTATAACCAACAGGACACTGAGATAGAGTTAAAAGAGCACAGTTTACCTTAATTTTCACCATTAGTGTCATCAGGATGGTCTAAAGCGGGAAAAGGTGAAACCAAGCTCTCAACAGCAATACATACTTGATGATAGCTATCAAAGTTTTGAATCTGTGAGCATGAGCTATTTATACGGTCATAGACAACCAATTTCCACCAATTTCCCAAAAGTACTTTCCCATCATTAGAAATACACAAAGGCATTGAAATATAATGCATCCCAAGATCAGTTTGATACGGAATGGACACCAATTTAGACCAAGAACCTTTCACTCCGTAAACCTTCATCGCCCAGACATCTGCATGACTTTCATGATAATTACATAGCACACAGAGCCATTCACCCAAAACCCCCAAACCCAATGTCTTATCACCTTCATCATACTCAGGTTGCAAAACTTCACCAAAAGTCTCTTTTTCTAAATCAAGAGAAACTATCCTCCGCGTATGCGATGACCCAAAGCTTTCACGAGCCAACCAATGCAAGGCTCCATTTGAAAATTCACCAGGACCAATGGAGTGAATATCATGAGAAGAATCACCTAATCTCTTCCAATTTCCAGTTTTCACAGAGTATATATGCACTCTGATATCAGTCTTAGATTCAGCTTTATTTTTACTAGACATTTCAACAACTTTGTAATCATCGCTAGACTCATCGTACCCAAAATAATAGCGTGCAAGCCATCCACGGAGACTTCTTCTCCTACGAAATGGTAACCCATTCCATATTCTAGTACTCGGGTTGCATATAAACAGATTATAAGCATCATCATTTTTTAGAAAAAGGCATATTAATCCATTACAACACCCGACAATCGAAATATTTCGTTGCAATGGATTTTCGAGCTCTAACACTTTATTAACAGATTTATCAAACAGCAAATCAGAAAGTGGGAAGCTCTTGAGATTGTTTGTTTGTTTGTAAGGGATGATAATAAGTCTATGATGTTCATAGTTAATGTTGGTACTAGATAAACTATAATGTCTTTTAATAAAATGTCTGTTGGATATTAAAGAGTACCATGATTTGCAAACAGACTTACACCGTAACAGCGAAATAACCGGAAGCTTCAACAGAATTTCGATGATGATTTCCACTGGAAGAACAAGAATCGTTTTCTTTGATTTTTTCTTGTTACCCATTTTTGTTTTCAAGGGTTCTTCGTTGAAATTAGGGCAAATTAAATATGAAACAGATTTATAATTATACCCTTTATGTTTTATTCATTGTTGAATTGTGTATATTAGTTCCTATAAATGGTTTTATAACCCCTTTAACTTATGGGCATCATCTTTAATCTAGAAAGAGAATGAATGAAATAATTGTGTTGGTATGTTGAAAAATAATGTGTAGATAAGGAAAAAAATTGATATTATTTATGTTTTTTTGGGTGTAGAGAAATGAAAACATTGGTTCCTTTACACTTATACCAATATTTAAAAGGTTTAAAGTTTAAAAAGTAAAGTTAGCTTTATCATTTAACATGTTAGAGTTTAACTATTTCTAACCATCTTCATATTTCTATCTTCAAATATGAGGAAAAAAATAAGCATTTTTAAAACATATTCTTCCTCCAAAAGATTTTATCTCTAACTATTTACTCCAAAAACCCAATCTCCAAAGTTTTTCACACTAAGAGCTTCCGGTATGCTAATGAAACACAGCGCCAAATCCAACGTGGCTCCCCCTTTGGCCGCGCGCCATCAACCCCCCCCCCCCCTCCCACCCCACCCATTCACCAGCCCATGCACTAGTATACTGACGTGCGTAAAAGGAAAAAGACAAAAAAAACATCTTTTTTTTTCTTTTTTTAATTGGATTTGTGTGTTGTGTTGTGTTTTTGAGCGTGCGTTATTTTTTGATTCTGCACAGTGATGAGTGTGTGAGTGTGTGTGTTTAGTGAAAAAGATAGTATTTATTTATTATTATTTTTTTTATTATTATTTTTTTTTTTGTAATTGTGTGTGTTTGACTAAATAAAAGTAGTTTTTATGATTTTGTGAGTGTGTATTTACAATTGGGTTTGTGACTATGTTAGCCCATGATATTATTAGAAGATATATTGGCCCAAGCCTGTTTGTGAGTTAGGGTTTCTAGGGTTTCATTGTAGTCATTATTATAAATGGCGGATCAATAAGACATAACACTTTACGGTGTTTTTATCATCTAACATGGTATCAGAGCGGGATTGATTCTCAGACCTAGATAGCTAAGTTGAGCCGCCTCCTTTATGACACTCCGTCAAATCCTAGCCATCGCTAATTATCCTTTTTCCAAAATAAAATATCGGCTTTAATTTTGGTTTTTGCTTATGCTTTTGCTGTTGTTGCACGGTGAAGATTAATATCTGTTTGCTGTCGAATGTCTTCATCAACAAATATGTAATTTGCTTTTGCTACTACATTTATTTGCTTTTACTGCTGCTTGAAGAATTGTTTTCGCTTGCTGCCGGAATTCTTTATCAACAAATGTAAAACCTCGCGAAAATTCACATAATTAACTTCGGTTAATTTAATAAATAACCTTTGTCATCATTGTAATTACCATTTTTACAGGAAAATTTAAAATTTTCTTTGTATATTAAAATGGTTACGATTACGACATTGTCAAATTCGTCAAACGACAAAACAAGTTATTAACAAAATTAACAAAATAATTATTTAACTAAACCTAATTAATAAAACTAATTACTAAAATTAACTAAAAATCCAAACGGGCCCTTAACACTCCCTAAGCCCAACCGGCCCACTATTAACCCAATTTATTTTATAAAAATTTCGTATAGATCGACTAAGGCAGCTTCAAAACGTCTCGTTCATTTCCAATTCTTACACACGACCTATGTATATTTTTTCCCATCCTCGTTAAGCTCCTAGCCAACTATTAGTGTGTCGAATCTCACGTTCCTACGTTGAAGTTTGATACGTTTTTACGAGGCATTCCGTTTAGTAATAAATCGACCCAAGTGATTTGTGGTTAATTCATTTCTTAACCATTTTAATCCCCGTTCGTTTCTATGAGTTCCTAATAATATTTATATCATGTTTTCATGTATAAATGTTAAGTATGATCAACTAAGAACCATTGAAACACAAATGAGTATCTCGTTTGTATAGAAAATGGATGTCGACATATATAGGACTCACAAGGACGATTCATACTTGTCTACCCTTCACAAACCATTTTTAATATTACTCTAGCTAGCTTAGGACCTCTATTACTGACATTGCATAGTTGATGTTGTCTCCTCAAGATTTTTTTTTTGAGCCATACGACTCAAAATATTCATATATATAATACACCCGATCGTCCCTTTTCTTCTCCATTCATCCACAATTCGTTTCTACTCTTTCTCCATTCTTACATAATTTAAAAATATTAAGAAGACTATAATTGTGTAGTCTTGAAGCAAGAAATGTAACTTTAAAAAGTTATACGATCCATAATTATAGTTTTCATTCGAACGCATATCAAACTAATCTTTTCATCCGTTACTCTCGACTCTCTCCCACCCTAGTAGTGTTTGTAAGTCTCCACAATTCGTTTCTATTTAAATTCCTACGATAAATATTAATCATGCATCATATTTATACTTGTTCCATCGTATATCAATTCATATATATATATATATATATATATATATATATATACGTACATATTTTCTTTTAGAACACAAAACGTGACTAGCCTCTATCTTGGTAGGCTTAGGAGTCACGTAGCACACTTGTTTCACGTTTACTTTCATGTTACATGCATATAACGATTCCATTTCAAATCATGTCACACGTATAAATTTCGTCTAAAACACTTAGTGAATATTTTCAGTTTTTCAAAATAATTAATCGATCCAAACATGTCACAAAAGCAACGTATAACTTTTAATTTCGTATAACGATTACCCAATATTTTTACTCGACCTAATAGACCACCTAGAAAACTATTAGTTTCGTTTATATAACTTATAAAAATAATCACGTTTTGACATAACAATCGAGCCAAAATAGATCAACATAAACCGGATTTTCAAAACTAAATCTTATATAAAAACTAAATAGTTGTCGAGTGGGCTTAACTAAGGCCCAATAAGACCTTGCGTTTTAACAGCCCACTGGGCCTATAAAATATATTTTCAGAATCACAAAGTAAGCCCAAGTTCAAGCCCAAAAGAAATTTCATGCCCTCGCCTCTAAATTTTTAAATGGGCTTTAGTTGGTTCGAATTGAAGCCCATAAGCAAAATAAATAAGCTTTTATGAAATAAGCAGTTAAAATAAGCTTGAAATTTATAAAAGAAGCTAAGGAAATTTTTCTAAATTTTTTTTATTATCACTTTTGCAAAATAGGACTAAAAATGTAACGCGACGACACGTATAGGGACTAAATGTGAAAACTATGAAAACTAAGGACTAAAAATGTAGAAACAGAAAGAAAGGATAAAAATTGATAATATAATATTGTTACAAGCTTAGATTGTAATATGGGACATGTAGTGGACTATAATTGTAAATATATATAAAAAGGACTAACGGTGTGACGCTAACGCCGTTAGTATAAAAGTTGTAAAATTCGAAAAAGGACAAGGACTACACTTAATCTATTTGACATTCTTATTTATTTTCTATTTTACGGTCACCCTCACGACATATGCATTTTCGTTTCATTTTATATATATTTATTTAAATTTTGTTACTAAGATATATAACGTATATTAACTAATTTTTATTACGTATAATCGTTATCATAGTAAAAAGTGGAAAACTTTGTAAATAATAAAACTGATCATATCATTTTAAATATAAGCATATCATTTGCATATCATTCATTCATCATAACGATTATTTATCAATCGTTATTCATTTCGTATTTGCCAAATTGTATTTGGACAAATTCTTAGATAAATTTAATTATCAGATGTGACAACTGGCAGTTTAAGGAGCTATTTTTAAAACCCGCATTTCAACTTAAGTTCGTTCATAATTATTATTTGAAATTTTCATTTCACAACGAACTTGTAAGACCTATGTTATGGATATTTTAATTAATGACGTTATGGAATTCGTGAATTATGTTCATAATTCATTTTTGATTATGTGATCGGTGATGTATATTTGAATTCTCACTTGGTACTACGTTGACTTTGGCACTAGGATTTCCTAACATAGTTTTATGATTCGTCTTAACGAGTCCGTTATATATTCTAATTTATTACGAGAGGGTTCTCGTGTGATATGGACATTTTAAAATGAGTTCGGGTTCGGGCCACGTGTTTTTACATCTACCCACATTACCCGCTCAACCGTAATAATATCCTTATTATTACTCTTATTATTATTATTATTACATTTAACTTTAAAAAAAAAAAAAAAAAAAAAAAAAAAAAAAAAAAAAAAAGAGAAAAGTTAACAAAAGGGGGCTTGGGTCCGGTTTGTAACCACACACACAACACAACACTCACTCTTTTCATCTCTCTCTCAAACTCTCTCTTCCCCACTTCACTAACCCTAGCCGCCGTGTACTGTTCCGGCCAGCCGCCGCCACACCGCCGGTCATCCAACAAAACCACCACCACCATCTTACTCCTCTCCTTCTCCTCTTTCTTTTGAGCTAGAACACGCGCCATAACTCCCCCATTAACACCAAATCCGAACCAAATAATCACAAGTTCATCATCATTTTCTTACTATTTCTTGAAGATCTCTTCGATTTGGCTCTATTTTGGAAGGTAGGACGAGTTTTAACTCGAGTTGTTGGTTCGAATCGTGACCAAGAGTCACGGATTGCATATTTTCTTTCGAATGGTTATGATTCTTGTTACAAGAATCATGTGGGTTTCAATAAAAATGGTTTAAAAAGAAGTTTGGTATCCGATTGGGTTGTGTTGGGCTCGATTAGTGGTGGATTCGCGGGATTCATGGTTTGTCGAGGGTGTTGTGACCTCGAGTTGGAGCTAGCCGAGACCTTGTGGTCTCGGGGTTATTTTCTTGCGCTCGTATGGCCATACCGAGACCCTCTTAGGGATTCTCTTTGAGTGTGGTTCGAGTCTATTGACTCGATGGTAATATGGTTCGACTTTGAGTCGCGGCTTTTAGCCGAGTACTTTGTGGTTTGCTGAATTGACCATGGTGGTCGAATGGGTTCTTGGCCGACGACCCTAGTAGGTCGTGTGGTATTGTTGGCTCATTTAGAGCTAGCCGAGACCATGGAGGTCTCGGGTGGGAACCATACTAGTTGTGGTGAAGTGTTGCCTCGGGTTCGGCTTGGTAAACCGACCCGAACACTAATTTGGTTAAATGTTATTTCGTGGTAAATGTGAACTAAGTGTATATTATTATTGGTTATTATTGTTATTGTTATTTTGTTGTGGTATTATTTCTCGGCCGAATACTTTGGGTCGAATTGGATTGGATATTGGTTATGGTTTTGATATTGAGGAGTTGTTGTCGAGTGGTATGTGATATGAGGACCGGTTATGAGACGGTCGTTAGATGACGGAGATAGGTTAGTCGGGTACCGTAGTCGGACCTTATTGTTGTAGCCCGTGGTTGAGATTGTGATTTGGACGGAGATTTATTATTTATGACTTTGGTTTATTATTGGACTTGGACAATGAGCCGAGGGTCATGACTCGGACATATGACCATTTCGTATAACTCAATAACTAATAAAATTGAAACGAGAATAATAAAACTCGTAATAATCATTATTGATAATATGAACGTTTGTATGAAAGTATATACGTGAATAACGTATATATATAACTATATAAACGCGTATATTAATAATAATAATAATCACGAGTCGTATTATAAATAATACGATTAGATATATATTAGGCTACTAAAGTGGCGTAATATTATTAAACGTATTATTATTACAAAAATTGTGTCATAAATGGGAAACTCCCGACAATTATGAAACATTTAATAAAAAGTCATTTCGAATATACAACGGATAAGTTTATTGAGTTAGGCGAAATTGTTGTCACTCGGGTCCAGGTAAGTCATTATTTGTGACATTCGTGTTGTCTCGGATATATGACGACTAATATAGACGTTTTCTATAAGTAAATAACCACTCAACCGTAAGGTTGAGCCGGGTTGTTTGGTTATATGAAACGAATATATTAGTGGGCAGCGTATCCTACGACGCCCATAGGTTGTAGTATATGTAAAGTGTAATAGATTGCGAGGGTATATATCGGGAAATCTGGCCAATTTGGCGATATATACGAGGAATTTATTAAACTATGATATATACTATATAGTAATTATGTGCTATGTGCTTTATATGTGCTGTAGATTGGGTGTAATCTTGGAACGGTATATTACGTAAATAAATATGAGGATTATCAAATCGACGGATTTGGTAAACTTTGGCGATTTATTTAAATGATATATTGGGCTAATATTAGATCTATAGTTTATTATATCTTCTACGTGTGATCTTGTTGGTTTGTTTTGAGTCGACCCACCACCCGTATGGATACCAAACGCAAATACACCAAACTGATACGAAATGGATTTTCGGAAATAAAACGGATTCTCGTCCGGGTTTGGGAATATTATATATTTGAGGAAATGATTTCTGAAAGAGTTAATATTGTTAGGTCGTGCCAAGTCCGTAGTTGCTGTTTCGTGAGTTATCATACATCTTATTTCTACCTACCTCGTCTTGCTATATTTCTGGACTTGAGGTGAGTCATAGCCCCACTTTTTACTCTTGAACTATGTTTTCAATGATTGGGGTGAGAAACGTGCAAATCATTTTACGTGGACTGTTATCGCTTTTATATTATTTCTAAACTTGCTATGCATATGGACTAGGATGTATAGTCAGCTTTAGTCACTTCTTATGTGTACTATTCAAGGTTGGCTTATTTGTTATTGTCAGCTTTAGTCACGCGGTTCGTGTGTACTATTCAAGGTTGACTTATTTAGATACTGTAGTGTGCACCTATAGGTTATTAATACTTCGGAGGTTATCCGAGTGTTTATTGGTATTGCGGGAGTTACCCGAATATCTATGATAGTACGGAAGGGTATCCGTGTGTTTTGGTTATTGCGGAAGGGTTTCCGTGTGTTATGTTAAGAGCGGAGGGTATCCGCAGGCTTTTAGTGAATCCTTAGTCTAGCTAGCAAGCGTTTTGCGTATATGTCCACTATATTATTAGTTGAACTTAAACCTATGATCTCACCAGCGAAAGCTGACTTTTAGCACGTTTTCTCAGGTAATTAAGTGTTGAGGTGCATGCTTGGATTGGAAGGCTCGGCTGTGGCACACGGTTATGGATCTATATTTTCTAAACTCTGATAATTAAATTTGGACCTATTGTTATTTTATTTTGGGCCTGACTCTGAAATGATGTTGGGATAAATGTAAACCTTAAAACCCCGTATTTTGGTTGTGTTTTTACTATGTTTACTTTATCTCGTTCTATATTGTCTTGTGTTGGATACCAATCCCCGTAGCACCCCGAAAGCTTGTTGAGTCTTCCGCTGTATCAAATTTTGGGGGTGTTACAGATTGGTATCAGAGCCAAGGTTATAGAGAACTAGGTAAATAAACGCCTAAACTATAACCGTATTTTTATAGAAAATGATCCTTGACTACCGCCCGCCAGCCCGCCAAGCCGAAGCATCTTCTATTATTTGAGGTATTATGAGATATTTGAGATGACTTGAGGTTTATGGATTTTAGTATTAAGATGGCGTTCTCGAGGATTTATATGGTCTATATGTTTTATAAACATTTTAGTAATGCGGTGTTTGAAATTCTTTTATTGAGATTATATATGGAATTATTTGATGAGTATATTTGGTATGGTTTTATGAGTTGTGATTTAAGTGGTTTTGAAACACTTACACCTACCCTACGCCGTTGTCACAAACTATGGCCTCCCATATGCCCGATGTCGTCGAGGATATTCTTACTGCACCGGTTTTACCTGCACAGTTCACGATGGCATCTGATGACCCTTACCAGATGGCCATGACTCCAGCTACTGTATCACAGGCAGCTTCTACTTCAGCACTACCTGCTGCATCTACGCAGGGACCCTCATCTTCTTTAGGGCTCCCTGGTACATCGAGGCAGCTTACTCTTCATCAGGCTTTGGCTCGTGTGGCACCACGCTTTGCCCACCGAGCTACGGCACGCATGTCGGTACGCCCTACTCCATCACCTTTACAGATTGATGCTCATTCTCTTCTGTCTGAGGCACCGCCCACATCACTGCGTCGTCATCCTAGATCACCTACTACATCTTCACATGGTTCACCCAGTAGGAGACGACGAGTGATGAGGTACTCTTCCGATGAGGAGGAGGAGGAGTACAAGGGTGAGGATGAGGCTGATGACCCTGAGCGGGAGGATGACCCTCAGGAGGCTGAGCATGGTGATGATGATGACCCTGAGGAGGAGGATGACCCTCAGGAGGATGAGATGCCTGATGATGATGATGATGAGTTAGCACCACCAGCTCAGGCTGAGGAGCCTGATTCACCTGTACACCCGATTGAGCCCGATTCACCTGATCATCCGTTCTTGTTTGAGTTGCCACCTGGTAGTCCAGTGGAGTCGGATGCATCTTCTGAGATTTCTGCTGAGCATGCAGAGTTGGGTGAGATTGGCAGGTTGTGGGCTCGGATTACTGAGCTTAGTGACAGAGTTGCACGTGTATCTGATCGACTTGAGCGAGTTATTGGAGAGTTTTTAGCAGATTTGAGGGTTGATTTGACTGTCGTTGTGGGCAGGACTACTGAGCTGAGGAGAGTTATGATGGATGTCCACGAGCATATCGATAGTTTGCAGCGAGGATTTGTTACTGCTCGTGAGGCCGACCGCAAGCTTTGGCAAAGGAATGCCGAGCTAGAGAAGGAGGTGGCTGACCTCAAGAGAGACCGAGACACCCATAGCGTGGAGTTAGGATCGTTATGGAGGGATCTTGATGGCTTGAGGCAGGAGTTGAGGATTCTCCGTCAGCCACGTGGCTAGTTGTTTGAGTTATATTATCTTGTTGCTTTCGTAGCCGAGGAGTGTTCGGTTAGAAAAGCTAGTCATCATATTTTGATGTATTTTGTACGGTATTCGTCTCTATTGGAACGATTAGTATGTTTTGTGTTATCCGTTAGTTGGAACGATGTTAGATTGCTATTGTACGGTTGATGGTTATTAGTATATGGTATTATGTGATTTTGGGTGTTATGGAAATTGAGTCCTTATTCGCTTATTTGTTGTTACGTGGTGTGTTGTTGCTATTCTTTCCATGATTGGTTTCGTTGAAATGTTTTGTTGAGCATATCGATAAGTTCTATTGGAGACTCATGAACTTGTGTGATGTTACGGATCAATGGCACCCCGTCGAAACCCTGTTAGGTCTACCAGGACTGGTCCTGCTGTGACTACTCCTGCTCGCCGAGGTCGTCGACCTACTCGAAATGTTGAAACCCCTACTCCTGACAACCTGGACACCACTAACCGTAACAACAGGAATCAAAATGTTGATGTTCAGGGAGACAATGATCATGTTCCACTTAATGCACCTACTGTGGATCAAGCCATGATCAACCAACTCGTGGAGCAAAGAGTTGCTGAACTACTAGCTGAGTCAAATCATTCCAACAATTCTGCTGGAACTTTTCCACCTGTTCGTGCTAATGGATGTCAATACAAGGAATTCAAGATTTGTGGACCCATTGAGTTTGGTGGAAATGAAGGAGTGGTTTACTTAGTCAGATGGATTGAGAAGACTGAGTCAGTGTTTAATGTCAGTGGTTGTGCGGAGAATGCGAAGGTAAAGTTTGCTTCTTTTACCTTCAAGGATGAAGCTTTGACCTGGTGGAACAACTACCGAAATGCAGTTGGGAGTGATGTAGCTTATGCTATGACTTGGGAGCAATTTAAGTCCTTGCTGATTCAGACTTATTGCCCAAGGAATGAGGTCAAGAAGCTAGAGATTGAGTTTTGGAACCACAAGGTGAAAGGTAATGATATGGCGGCTTACAATCGTCGTTACCAGGAGTTAGCCTTGTTGTGCCCAGATATGGTGAAAACTGAGACTCAAAAGATTGAAAGGTATACTGATGGATTGCCTGTAGCTACGAGGAATGATGTAATTTCTGCTAGGCCTTCAAACATCCATGAGGCAATCACAATTGCTCAACAACTTATGGATTCGTTGGAATTAGAAGAAGCTGATAAGGAGAAGAATGGAAAGAGAAAGAGAGACCGTCACTCTAAGAGTAATGATCACCGAAGCAAGAGACAAGCTAAGGCTTATGCTATTGGGAATGGAGATAAGAAGAATCAGAACGGTGATGCACCCAAGTGTGATCGTTGCCATCAGCATCACACTGGATGGTGTAGTGTGAAATGCCAGAATTGCTCAAAGAAAGGACATACAGCTAGGGACTGTAGAGCTCGACCCCTTGCAATAGTTCAAGCTGCTCCTGAGATGAGAAACAAGGCAGATGTTACCTGTTATGGGTGTGGAAAGAAGGGACACTATAGGAATGAGTGTAGAGAATCGCGGAACCGTGGAAATCAAGGCTCGGGTGGTAATGGGTACAATTATGGAAACCGTGGACGACAAGATAATGGGGACCAACGTGTGGAAGCTGGAGCTGCTCAGGGAAGAGTGTATGCACTCGGGAACGAGAGAGGAGAAGATCCGAACGTCGTTACTGGTACGTTCCTTCTCAATAATCGTTATGCTTCCATACTGTTTGATACTGGTGCCGATAGGAGTTTTGTGTCCACTACCTTTGCACCCTTACTAGAGAAACCCCCGATGGCCTTAGGAATTGGATATGATATTGAGTTAGCTAATGGAAACATAGAGAGGATTAATACTATCATTCGAGGTTGTACGTTAAATTTCTTGAACCACCCTTTCAACATAGATCTTCTACCCGTCACGTTAGGAAGTTTTGATGTAATCATTGGTATGGATTGGTTGTCGAAGTATCATGCTCACATACTTTGCGACGAGAAGATCGTGCGTGTACCCTACGGAAAGGAAGTCCTAAATATACTAGGAGACCGAAAGGTTTATAGGAGCCCATCCCGATTAGCAGTTATATCTTGTACAAAGTTACCGAAGTTAATGGAGAAGGGATGTTACCTTTTCTTAGCCCAAATTTCTGAGAAGGGTGAGACGAAGAAAAAGGAAAGGTGCATTGGAGATGTGCCTATAGTTCGTGATTTTCCTGATGTGTTTCCTGATGATTTGTCGGGAATCCCGCCGACTAGACAAGTGGAGTTTCAAATTGAGTTGATACCTGGTGCTGCACCTGTAGCACGAGCACCTTATCGTCTTGCACCTACCGAACTGGAAGAGTTGTCGAAACAATTGGCGGAGTTAGCCGAAAAGGGATTCATAAGACCAAGTTCTTCACCTTGGGGAGCCCCAGTCCTATTTGTGAAGAAGAAGGATGGATCGTTTCGTATGTGTATTGATTATAGAGAGTTGAATAAGTTAACGGTGAAGAATCGATACCCGTTACCTAGGATCGATGACTTGTTCGATCAACTTCAAGGATCGAGTGTGTATTCGAAGATCGATTTGAGATCGGGATATCATCAACTTCGAGTTCGCGAAGAAGATATTCCGAAAACGGCTTTCAGAACCCGTTACGGGCATTACGAGTTCCAGGTGATGCCGTTTGGGTTGACTAACGCACCAGCAATATTCATGGATCTCATGAATCATGTGTGTAAGCCTTACTTGGATAAGTTCGTGATTGTATTCATCGATGACATCCTGATTTATTCAAAGAGTGAAAAAGAGCATGAGGAGCATCTAAGACTCATTTTGGAATTGCTTAGGAAGGAGAAACTCTATGCCAAGTTTTCGAAATGCGAATTTTGGATTCCGACGGTACAATTTTTGGGTCACGTGATTGATAGACAAGGAGTCCACGTGGATCCTGCAAAAATTGAGGCGATAAAAGATTGGGCTGCACCTACAACCCCGACCGAAGTTCGTCAATTTTTGGGCTTAGCTGGTTATTACCGAAGATTCATCGAGGGATTTTCGAAGATAGCTAAACCATTGACCAAATTGACCCAAAAGAGTGTTACGTATGAATGGGGAGATAAAGAAGAGGAAGCGTTTCAATTGCTTAAGAAAATGTTGTGTAGTGCTCCTATCTTAGCGTTACCAGAAGGTAACGAGGATTTCGTTGTCTATTGTGACGCCTCACATAAAGGTTTAGGAGCCGTGTTAATGCAACGAGAGAAGGTGATAGCTTATGCTTCCCGACAGCTCAAAAAGCATGAGAAAAACTACACTACCCATGATTTGGAGCTCGGTTTTTGCTTTAAGAATATGGAGACATTACTTGTACGGAACCAAGTGTGTTGTGTTTACCGACCACAAAAGTCTACAACACATCTTGAATCAAAAAGTGCTCAACATGAGACAGCGACGTTGGATCGAGTTGCTAAGCGATTATGATTGTGAAATTCGCTATCATCCTGGTAAAGCAAACGTTGTTGCTGATGCTCTTAGTCGAAAGGAAAGAGTACCACCATTACGAGTTAGGTCATTGGGAATGACTATCGTATCGCCATTACCATCTCAAATACTTGAAGCTCAAACGGAAGCGTTGAAGGCAGAAAATAGACCTGCCGAGAATATATTTGGGATGGCTGATAATGAGAAAGGATTTGTTGAGCGTTCGGATGGATTATTATGTTTTGGAGATCGGATTTGGGTACCGTTATATGGAGAAATTCGAGAAGTGATTATGCATGAGTCGCATAAGTCAAAGTACTCCATTCACCCTGGTTCCGATAAAATGTACCAAGATCTTAAGAAGTTCTATTGGTGGCCAAATATGAAGGCAGATATAGCATCGTACGTTAGTAAGTGCTTGACATGCGCCAAGGTTAAGGCTGAACACCAGAGACCGTCAGGACTACTAACGCAACCAGAACTTCCAGTCTGGAAATGGGAGCGGATTACTATGGACTTCATTACCAAATTACCGAGAACAGCTAACGGTTGTGACGCTATCTGGGTAATTGTGGATCGTCTGACAAAGTCTGCTCATTTCTTAGCTATTAGTGAGGATGATAGTGTGGATAAGCTTGCGAGGTTATATGTGAAGGAAATTATTTCACGTCATGGAGTCCCGATATCTATTATTTCAGATCGTGATAGTCGTTTTACGTCAGCTTTGTGGCGATCACTTCAAACGGCTTTGGGGACGAGGCTTGATATGAGTACTGCATATCATCCCCAAACCGATGGTCAAAGTGAGAGGACCATTCAGACGTTAGAGGATATGCTTCGTGCATGCATCATAGACTTTGGTAAAGGCTGGGAGAAGTATTTATCCCTTGCGGAATTCTCCTATAATAACAGCTACCACACAAGTCTTAAGGCTGCACCATTCGAAGCTTTGTATGGCAGAAAGTGTCGTTCGCCTATTGGTTGGGCAGAAGTTGGAGATAGTCAACTTACAGGCCCTGAGCTTATTTTGGAAACTACCGAGAAAGTAACTCAGATTCGTGATCGGTTGCAAGCCGCCAGAGATAGGCAGAAGAGCTACGCCGATCAGAGACGTAAACCTTTAGAGTTCCAGGTTGGAGACAAAGTGATGCTGAAAGTCTCGCCTTGGAAAGGTGTAATACGTTTCGGGAAACGTGGTAAACTCAACCCACGCTACATTGGACCATTCTTGATCTTAGAAAGAATTGGGCCCGTGGCTTATAGGTTGGAATTACCGTCCGAACTGAGCAAAGTTCACGACGTGTTCCACGTGAGTAACCTGAAGAAATGTCTTTCTGATGAAATGCCCGTCATTCCAATGAGGGACATTCGTGTAGATGAGAAACTGAATTTCGTGGAGGAACCGATTGAGATTTTAGATCGTGAGGTTAAACGACTCAAGAGAAGTCGCATTCCGCTCGTCAAGGTTCGTTGGAATTCCCGACATGGACCAGAGTTTACGTGGGAACGTGAGGACGAGTTCAGGAAGAGATATCCGAAGCTTTTCACTTCGTAGATAAATTTTTCCGAGTGAAACCCGGGACGGGTTTCCTTCTGAGACGGGGAGGATGTGACAACTGGCAGTTTAGGGAGCTATTTTTAAAACCCGCATTTCAACTTAAGTTCGTTCATAATTATTATTTGAAATTTTCATTTCACAACGAACTTGTAAGACCTATGTTATGGATATTTTAATTAATGACGTTATGGAATTCGTGAATTATGTTCATAATTCATTTTTGATTATGTGATCGGTGATGTATATTTGAATTCTCACTTGGTACTACGTTGACTTTGGCACTAGGATTTCCTAACATAGTTTTATGATTCGTCTTAACGAGTCCGTTATATATTCTAATTTATTACGAGAGGGTTCTCGTGTGATATGGACATTTTAAAATGAGTTCGGGTTCGGGCCACGTGTTTTTACATCTACCCACATTACCCGCTCAACCGTAATAATATCCTTATTATTACTCTTATTATTATTATTATTACATTTAACTTTAAAAAAAAAAAAAAAAAAAAAAAAAAAAAAAAAAAAAAAAAAGTTAACAAAAGGGGGCTTGGGTCCGGTTTGTAACCACACACACAACACAACACTCACTCTTTTCATCTCTCTCTCAAACTCTCTCCTCCCCACTTCACTAACCCTAGCCGCCGTGTACTGTTCCGGCCAGCCGCCGCCACACCGCCGGTCATCCAACAAAACCACCACCACCATCTTACTCCTCTCCTTCTCCTCTTTCTTTTGAGCTAGAACACGCGCCATAACTCCCCCATTAACACCAAATCCGAACCAAATAATCACAAGTTCATCATCATTTTCTTACTATTTCTTGAAGATCTCTTCGATTTGGCTCTATTTTGGAAGGTAGGACGAGTTTTAACTCGAGTTGTTGGTTCGAATCGTGACCAAGAGTCACGGATTGCATATTTTCTTTCGAATGGTTATGATTCTTGTTACAAGAATCATGTGGGTTTCAATAAAAATGGTTTAAAAAGAAGTTTGGTATCCGATTGGGTTGTGTTGGGCTCGATTAGTGGTGGATTCGCGGGATTCATGGTTTGTCGAGGGTGTTGTGACCTCGAGTTGGAGCTAGCCGAGACCTTGTGGTCTCAGGGTTATTTTCTTGCGCTCGTATGGCCATACCGAGACCCTCTTAGGGATTCTCTTTGAGTGTGGTTCGAGTCTATTGACTCGATGGTAATATGGTTCGACTTTGAGTCGCGGCTTTTAGCCGAGTACTTTGTGGTTTGCTGAATTGACCATGGTGGTCGAATGGGTTCTTGGCCGACGACCCTAGTAGGTCGTGTGGTATTGTTGGCTCATTTAGAGTTAGCCGAGACCATGGAGGTCTCGGGTGGGAACCATACTAGTTGTGGTGAAGTGTTGCCTCGGGTTCGGCTTGGTAAACCGACCCGAACACTAATTTGGTTAAATGTTATTTCGTGGTAAATGTGAACTAAGTGTATATTATTATTGGTTATTATTGTTATTGTTATTTTGTTGTGGTATTATTTCTCGGCCGAATACTTTGGGTCGAATTGGATTGGATATTGGTTATGGTTTTGATATTGAGGAGTTGTTGTCGAGTGGTATGTGATATGAGGACCGGTTATGAGACGGTCGTTAGATGACGGAGATAGGTTAGTCGGGTACCGTAGTCGGACCTTATTGTTGTAGCCCGTGGTTGAGATTGTGATTTGGACGGAGATTTATTATTTATGACTTTGGTTTATTATTGGACTTGGACAATGAGCCGAGGGTCATGACTCGGACATATGACCATTTCGTATAACTCAATAACTAATAAAATTGAAACGAGAATAATAAAACTCGTAATAATCATTATTGATAATATGAACGTTTGTATGAAAGTATATACGTGAATAACGTATATATATAACTATATAAACGCGTATATTAATAATAATAATAATCACGAGTCGTATTATAAATAATACGATTAGATATATATTAGGCTACTAAAGTGGCGTAATATTATTAAACGTATTATTATTACAAAAATTGTGTCATAAATGGGAAACTCCCGACAATTATGAAACATTTAATAAAAAGTCATTTCGAATATACAACGGATAAGTTTATTGAGTTAGGCGAAATTGTTGTCACTCGGGTCCAGGTAAGTCATTATTTGTGACATTCGTGTTGTCTCGGATATATGACAACTAATATAGACGTTTTCTATAAGTAAATAACCACTCAACCGTAAGGTTGAGCCGGGTTGTTTGGTTATATGAAACGAATATATTAGTGGGCAGCGTATCCTACGACGCCCATAGGTTGTAGTATATGTAAAGTGTAATAGATTGCGAGGGTATATATCGGGAAATCTGGCCAATTTGGCGATATATACGAGGAATTTATTAAACTATGATATATACTATATAGTAATTATGTGCTATGTGCTTTATATGTGCTGTAGATTGGGTGTAATCTTGGAACGGTATATTACGTAAATAAATATGAGGATTATCAAATCGACGGATTTGGTAAACTTTGGCGATTTATTTAAATGATATATTGGGCTAATATTAGATCTATAGTTTATTATATCTTCTACGTGTGATCTTGTTGGTTTGTTTTGAGTCGACCCACCACCCGTATGGATACCAAACGCAAATACACCAAACTGATACGAAATGGATTTTCGGAAATAAAACGGATTCTCGTCCGGGTTTGGGAATATTATATATTTGAGGAAATGATTTCTGAAAGAGTTAATATTGTTAGGTCGTGCCAAGTCCGTAGTTGCTGTTTCGTGAGTTATCATACATCTTATTTCTACCTACCTCGTCTTGCTATATTTCTGGACTTGAGGTGAGTCATAGCCCCACTTTTTACTCTTGAACTATGTTTTCAATGATTGGGGTGAGAAACGTGCAAATCATTTTACGTGGACTGTTATCGCTTTTATATTATTTCTAAACTTGCTATGCATATGGACTAGGATGTATAGTCAGCTTTAGTCACTTCTTATGTGTACTATTCAAGGTTGGCTTATTTGTTATTGTCAGCTTTAGTCACGCGGTTCGTGTGTACTATTCAAGGTTGACTTATTTAGATATTGTAGTGTGCACCTATAGGTTATTAATACTTCGGAGGTTATCCGAGTGTTTATTGGTATTGCGGGGGTTACCCGAATATCTATGATAGTACGGAAGGGTATCCGTGTGTTTTGGTTATTGCGGAAGGGTTTCCGTGTGTTATGTTAAGAGCGGAGGGTATCCGCAGGCTTTTAGTGAATCCTTAGTCTAGCTAGCAAGCGTTTTGCGTATATGTCCACTATATTATTAGTTGAACTTAAACCTATGATCTCACCAGCGAAAGCTGACTTTTAGCACGTTTTCTCAGGTAATTAAGTGTTGAGGTGCATGCTTGGATTGGAAGGCTCGGCTGTGGCACACGGTTATGGATCTATATTTTCTAAACTCTGATAATTAAATTTGGACCTATTGTTATTTTATTTTGGGCCTGACTCTGAAATGATGTTGGGATAAATGTAAACCTTAAAACCCCGTATTTTGGTTGTGTTTTTACTATGTTTACTTTATCTCGTTCTATATTGTCTTGTGTTGGATACCAATCCCCGTAGCACCCCGAAAGCTTGTTGAGTCTTCCGCTGTATCAAATTTTGGGGGTGTTACATCAGATTCCTATTCAAAGACGTTTTCATAATCTTATTCAAATTTACTCTTCGTCATCTCTTTATCAAACCCAGGTGAGTCATAGCCCCATTTCAAATAATTGTTTTTAACTCATTGGGGGAGATACATGCTTACATATACTTTGATAATTTGATAAGTATATGAAATAAAATAAAATATAGGAATTAAATCAATTTCCTAATTGATATTAAAATAATATAATTTGTGATTTATAATATGTTAATGTTTCCAATGTGATTATTGTGATATGTGAAATATATATTTGTTGATGAATTATTTGACTGAAATATTAATATTCATGTGAAAGTTGTTCCCAATTCAATTATTGTGATATGTGATATAAATTTGTTACTGGCGATATATTCAAATTGGATTTCTGATACTCAAAGGATGATATTTTCAAATTGAATTTCTGATACTCAAGCGATACTATTTTCAACTGAATTTTTGATACTCAAGCGATACTATTTTCAAATTGAATTTCTGATACTCAAATGATAATATTTTCAAACTGAATTTCTGATACTCAAGCAATACTATTTTCAAACTGAATTTCTGATACTCCAATGATACTGTTTTCAAATTGATCTCTGTGATACGATACTTGATTTCATGATGTTATGCTAAATGAGCCCATAGGTCCTTGATATTGCCTAAGTTACCCTATTGCCATAAAGCCCCTCTATCATGAGCCATTAATCACTGCGGTGAGCGCGAATATAGTGGACAGCTTCGAAACCTGTTTCGGGTTGACCTCCGGTCCCACTAATGCTTGACGGAATGCCAATTGCAATTGGTTAGCCGCATTAGTCGTGATACACTATATTTGAGTAAATAGGAATTGGCAAATCACCTATTACACGAGGGCAAATTCATCATTGATTTGATGAACACCCGCCGTTTACGGTATTTGTTAACGCCTTGCGTGTCATGAGGCTTGGTGCAATATCTATAAAGGAATAGTATATATATGTATTCAACATATATATTTAGATACAGCTGTATAGGTTCGCCCATATGTGAATTGTTTATCTGATTAATTTAGTATCATGAGTTTCCAGCTCATGTCAGGATTATTGATTCTTTATCTAATGTGGCTGAATATTATATGATTTATTTGTGAATATATTCGATAATTGTTTCATTTCTGTTAGTATTTTATTAATACCAAATATTCCTGAAATCAAATCAAATAAAGAGTTTTTCCTAAAACTCTATGAACTCACCAACCTTTGTGTTGACACTTTTAAGCATGTGTATCTCAGGTAATTTAACAGAGCAGGACAAGACACGGAGTGGACATTTATTACTCTGATAAATTAAAATGGTGTAAAAATCAAATTTGTCATTTTTACAAGTCTTTATATCTTTTCATAAGATTTTAAATCAAATGGTTCATCTTTTATCAAAATTATTATTTGAATGACAAATGATTTTCAAAATGTTTCTTTTAAACCGTTTTATTGGTTAAAACTTCGATCCTCACCGTAACACCCAAATAAATTTTCCGCTGCTACAAACTTTAAAAATGGGGGTGTTACAGATTGGTATCAGAGCTACAGTTATAGAGAATTAAATGTTTTCAAAACATTAAAACTATAACTTCATTTTCAAAATAATGATTTTACACCATAATATTTTATGCCTCCGTGTCTGCAGACTGTCGTGCTCCATATTTTATTTGTTGAGATTATCTTACATGCTTAATAAGTTACTCATATACAATTGTTAATTCATCTGTATTGTTATATCTTTAACATACAAAATACTCATAAAATATTATTCTTGGGTTACTACTGTAGCATGTCTTCAGGAACGCCCGTGAATATCAATTCTACTCTCCATAATACTAATACCTCGTCAATCAATAAGAATTCTCCAAATAATGAAGATCCTTACGTACCAATAATAAAATCCCAACATAATATAGAAATAAATCCAAAATCACCTCCGTCGTCACCTATTCGTTCACCTTTACGTCAAAGAATCCGGAGAGCTACCCAATCACATGAAAATTTGATTGGTGGCCAGGCAACATTCGAAGTTGGACAAGGTTCGAGCCAAGAGATATCATGGACGAATGTTGAACCAATTTCTCCGTTACCTTATACTTCAGATTCTACAATACCTAATTCTCCAAATAATTTATCTTCACCTAACTCTCCCGGCTACGGTATAAGTACTCCTGAATCCATGTGGAACCTTATTTATCGACATGCCGGCATATTGGATGCCCACACTGAACAGCTGAAAGGGTTACGACCAACTCAATTTGAATGGTATGACCGTAACCTTGACGCATTGTTCAAGAGGGCTGATGCTGAAAGGCAAACAATATGTGAGATAGGGATGAAGATTAATGAAATAAAGAACAACACCAACCAGGAACTTGGAAGTTTGGACTCCAGGGTTCGTTGTGCAAGAAGAGAACACGGTCAAACACATGTAAGAATTGGAGATATTGAGAGAACCCTATGGATGGCCAGAGATGCAGCCAGAAACCAGGGTCAAAAGATTGCCGCATTAGAGAGTATGTTGGCAAACCAAATGAACATGTGTCAAGAACGTTTCTCAAATATGGAAGCAGCACAACTTGAACTTGAGAAAGAAATTAGATATTTACGTCACACGCGTAACTAATCTTAAATTTTACAAGTTTCCTTGTTGTTCCTAATAAACCAAATAGACTTGGTTAATATTTCTTGTAATATTCAATAATTCTGAAACTTCAGAACGTGTAATCAAAACATATTGTATAATAACATCCTTTCTGTTATATCTTTATGTTAAGATTCAATCTTTTCTTCCGTATAAATCATGTATGAAATGAATCCCCATATTTCATGCAAAAATCTCATCATTTGTTATTTCTATAATAACCAAATGATTCTATTCAAATCAAGCAATACTATTTTCAAACTGAATTTCTGATACTCCAATGATACTGTTTTCAAATTGATCTTTGTGATACGATACTTGATTTCATGATGTTATGCTAAATGAGCCCATAGGTCCTTGATATTGCCTAAGTTACCCTATTGCCATAAAGCCCCTCTATCATGAGCCATTAATCACTGCGGTGAGCGCGAATATAGTGGACAGCTTCGAAACCTGTTTCGGGTTGACCTCCGGTCCCACTAATGCTTGACGGAATGCCAATTGCAATTGGTTAGCCGCATTAGTCGTGATACACTATATTTGAGTAAATAGGAATTGGCAAATCACCTATTACACGAGGGCAAATTCATCATTGATTTGATGAACACCCGCCGTTTACGGTATTTGTTAACGCCTTGCGTGTCATGAGGCTTGGTGCAATATCTATAAAGGAATAGTATATATATGTATTCAACATATATATTTAGATACAGCTGTATAGGTTCGCCCATATGTGAATTGTTTATCTGATTAATTTAGTATCATGAGTTTTCAGCTCATGTCAGGATTATTGATTCTTTATCTAATGTGGCTGAACCGTCAATCCCGTCTACTGCAACATCTTCAATGCTCAAGATCGTTATCGCAAACATCTAGAAAACCGTATGAAGTATCAACATCAGCTGGGAATCAATCAGATAGCTAATAGAAATTGTCTTGTCACACCTGTTTCTGGAAGTGGATATCTTGGAACTCTACCCTGGTGTAAGAAATGCAACCTGCATCACATCGGGAAATGTAGGGTTAGATGCATGAAATGTCAGAAATTAGGTCATCAGACAATTAGCTGCAGGGCTAAGGAAGTGAAAGTACAACCAACAACCATTGTATGTCACGGATGTGGTGGACATGGTCATCGTGTGAAACGATGTCCAAACTACAATGTTAATTGGAAAGCCAAGACCTTTACAAGAAAATGAAGAATCTTTAAAGGCCTTGATAGTATCAAGGAAAATGGCAACTAGATTGGAACAGATGAGTAAATTCCTGTTGAAGATAAATAAAATCTAGTTTAAAATTTCCTAAGTTGTATTTCTTTCCTGTATTTCACTTCAAGTTACTATGGATGTAACTTAAACAACAATCTTTCTACTCTATCGAAAAATCTCCCTTGTAATATTTCCATAATAATAATAATCCAAGTTAATTTTAATTTCTGTCTCATCTACCAAATAACAATATACAATAATTACTCCATAAATTTTTGAATTATGATATGAATCCTAAAATTTTCCACTTTATTTCAAAAAGAAATTACGTGTTACATCATAAAAATAGCACGTTGAACACCATCTAAAACAATTTATTGAAATATATGATTGAACCAAACATCACATCATTTGGTCCTTAACTATACATAACCTGATCAACTATGTATAATTTAGGAAGAATTATGTTATGAAAGGAACAATGATATTAACAAATAATTTAATAACAATCTTCCTTCAAAAGCAAGATAAAAAGCTAAAATAAATTGTTCATAATACATTGAACAACCCATAATAAATACCTATCATATGTCATCACCATTATGATAGGAATCAACAAAAGTATAATTAAGAAAAACACCAATAATTCACAATAATTAACAAAAGACATCAATAGTGAAATTTTTATTTAAAATCCATAAAAATTAATACATAAACAAATAATTAGCATCGGAAGTGCTATCGTTACAATTATTACAATACAAACAAAAGAATCTTCAATAGGTTGATCCGCAATGACAAATAAGACTCCCACCAACAAAACAATAGCAAGAGCCACCACAAGATGAATCACTTTAATTATGCTGAAAAATAAATATAAACCAAATATTAAAAATAATAATGAGACAAATTCTTAAAAATAAAACAAGTTTTATTCATAAATCGTTACAAGTACATAAAAACATAACAAGAACTTAATCCAAAACAACCCTAGCTTAAGATTTTACCCCCAGATCTTGTCGACGGTAATAGCAAGGATGGTCAGGGGTACGACAAACATCAAGATCGCAACCAAGAATCCAAAGTCTTCATCCGGAACGTACGCCAAGTAGATAGCAGCAAGGACGACGTACACAATCGCTAAGATGGTTATGAGATGCGGCATTTTGATGGAAAATGAGAGGAAAGTGATTAATGGAAGAAGTGGAAATTGGTAGTGGTATATATAGGTTAGAAATGTGACCGTTGGGTCACTATTACTAGCCGTTATTTTACTATTCATGACCACTAATTTCAAATATTCACAACCCTTAAATACGTCAGTTACCTTATCTTGTTGGGTACAAGTAAATCTAACTGAATCCCGTTCACGTAATTTTAGGAATAAAAATCTCCCGACAACCTCTGTTCAAAAATTCTTTACTCAAGTAATCACATTCCATTTGAATTTCGGGACGAAATTCAGAGTGACATGTGGGTACCGTAAAACCTCGCGAAAATTCACATAATTAACTTCGGTTAATTTAATAAATAACCTTTGTCATCATTGTAATTACCATTTTTACGGGAAAATTTAAAATTTTCTTTGTATATTAAAATGGTTACGATTACGACATTGTCAAATTCGTCAAACGACAAAACAAGTTATTAACAAAATTAACAAAATAATTATTTAACTAAACCTAATTAATAAAACTAATTACTAAAATTAACTAAAAATCCAAACGGGCCCTTAACACTCCCTAAGCCCAACCGGCCCACTATTAACCCAATTTATTTTATAAAAATTTCGTATAGATCGACTAAGGCAGCTTCAAAACGTCTCGTTCATTTCCAATTCTTACACACGACCTATGTATATTTTTGCCCATCCTCGTTAAGCTCCTAGCCAACTATTAGTGTGTCGAATCTCACGTTCCTACGTTGAAGTTTGATACGTTTTTACGAGGCATTCCGTTTAGTAATAAATCGACCCAAGTGATTTGTGGTTAATTCATTTCTTAACCATTTTAATCCCCGTTCGTTTCTATGAGTTCCTAATAATATTTATATCATGTTTTCATGTATAAATGTTAAGTATGATCAACTAAGAACCATTGAAACACAAATGAGTATCTCGTTTGTATAGAAAATGGATGTCGACATATATAGGACTCACAAGGACGATTCATACTTGTCTACCCTTCACAAACCATTTTTAATATTACTCTAGCTAGCTTAGGACCTCTATTACTGACATTGCATAGTTGATGTTGTCTCCTCAAGATTTTTTTTTGAGCCATACGACTCAAAATATTCATATATATAATACACCCGATCGTCCCTTTTCTTCTCCATTCATCCACAATTCGTTTCTACTCTTTCTCCATTCTTACATAATTTAAAAATATTAAGAAGACTATAATTGTGTAGTCTTGAAGCAAGAAATGTAACTTTAAAAAGTTATACGATCCATAATTATAGTTTTCATTCGAACGCATATCAAACTAATCTTTTCATCCGTTACTCTCGACTCTCTCCCACCCTAGTAGTGTTTGTAAGTCTCCACAATTCGTTTCTATTTAAATTCCTACGATAAATATTAATCATGCATCATATTTATACTTGTTCCATCGTATATCAATTCATATATATATATATATATATATATACGTACATATTTTCTTTTAGAACACAAAACGTGACTAGCCTCTATCTTGGTAGGCTTAGGAGTCACGTAGCACACTTGTTTCACGTTTACTTTCATGTTACATGCATATAACGATTCCATTTCAAATCATGTCACACGTATAAATTTCGTCTAAAACACTTAGTGAATATTTTCAGTTTTTCAAAATAATTAATCGATCCAAACATGTCACAAAAGCAACGTATAACTTTTAATTTCGTATAACGATTACCCAATATTTTTACTCGACCTAATAGACCACCTAGAAAACTATTAGTTTCGTTTATATAACTTATAAAAATAATCACGTTTTGACATAACAATCGAGCCAAAATAGATCAACATAAACCGGATTTTCAAAACTAAATCTTATATAAAAACTAAATAGTTGTCGAGTGGGCTTAACTAAGGCCCAATAAGACCTTGCGTTTTAACAGCCCACTGGGCCTATAAAATATATTTTCAGAATCACAAAGTAAGCCCAAGTTCAAGCCCAAAAGAAATTTCATGCCCTCGCCTCTAAATTTTTAAATGGGCTTTAGTTGGTTCGAATTGAAGCCCATAAGCAAAATAAATAAGCTTTTATGAAATAAGCAGTTAAAATAAGCTTGAAATTTATAAAAGAAGCTAAGGAAATTTTTCTAAATTTTTTTTATAATCACTTTTGCAAAATAGGACTAAAAATGTAACGCGACGACACGTATAGGGACTAAATGTGAAAACTATGAAAACTAAGGACTAAAAATGTAGAAACAGAAAGAAAGGATAAAAATTGATAATATAATATTGTTACAAGCTTAGATTGTAATATGGGACATGTAGTGGACTATAATTGTAAATATATATAAAAAGGACTAACGGTGTGACGCTAACGCCGTTAGTATAAAAGTTGTAAAATTGGAAAAAGGACAAGGACTACACTTAATCTATTTGACATTCTTATTTATTTTCTATTTTACGGTCACCCTCACGACATATGCATTTTCGTTTCATTTTATATATATTTATTTAAATTTTGTTACTAAGATATATAACGTATATTAACTAATTTTTATTACGTATAATCGTTATCATAGTAAAAAGTGGAAAACTTTGTAAATAATAAAACTGATCATATCATTTTAAATATAAGCATATCATTTGCATATCATTCATTCATCATAACGATTATTTATCAATCGTTATTCATTTCGTATTTGCCAAATTGTATTTGGACAAATTCTTAGATAAATTTAATTATCAGATTCCTATTCAAAGACGTTTCCATAATCTTATTCAAATTTACTCTTCGTCATCTCTTTATCAAACCCAGGTGAGTCATAGCCCCATTTCAAATAATTGTTTTTAACTCATTGGGGGAGATACATGCTTACATATACTTTGATAATTTGATAAGTATATGAAATAAAATAAAATATAGGAATTAAATCAATTTCCTAATTGATATTAAAATAATATAATTTGTGATTTATAATATGTTAATGTTTCCAATGTGATTATTGTGATATGTGAAATATATATTTGTTGATGAATTATTTGACTGAAATATTAATATTCATGTGAAAGTTGTTCCCAATTCAATTATTGTGATATGTGATATAAATTTGTTACTGGCGATATATTCAAATTGGATTTCTGATACTCAAAGGATGATATTTTCAAATTGAATTTCTGATACTCAAGCGATACTATTTTCAACTGAATTTTTGATACTCAAGCGATACTATTTTCAAATTGAATTTCTGATACTCAAATGATAATATTTTCAAACTGAATTTCTGATACTCAAGCAATACTATTTTCAAACTGAATTTCTGATACTCCAATGATACTGTTTTCAAATTGATCTCTGTGATACGATACTTGATTTCATGATGTTATGCTAAATGAGCCCATAGGTCCTTGATATTGCCTAAGTTACCCTATTGCCATAAAGCCCCTCTATCATGAGCCGTTAATCACTGCGGTGAGCGCGAATATAGTGGACAGCTTCGAAACCTGTTTCGGGTTGACCTCCGGTCCCACTAATGCTTGACGGAATGCCAATTGCAATTGGTTAGCCACATTAGTCGTGATACACTATATTTGAGTAAATAGGAATTGGCAAATCACCTATTACACGAGGGCAAATTCATCATTGATTTGATGAACACCCGCCGTTTACGGTATTTGTTAACGCCTTGCGTGTCATGAGGCTTGGTGCAATATCTATAAAGGAATAGTATATATATGTATTCAACATATATATTTAGATACAGCTGTATAGGTTCGCCCATATGTGAATTGTTTATCTGATTAATTTAGTATCATGAGTTTCCAGCTCATGTCAGGATTATTGATTCTTTATCTAATGTGGCTGAATATTATATGATTTATTTGTGAATATATTCGATAATTGTTTCATTTCTGTTAGTATTTTATTAATACCAAATATTCCTGAAATCAAATCAAATAAAGAGTTTTTCCTAAAACTCTATGAACTCACCAACCTTTGTGTTGACACTTTTAAGCATGTGTATCTCAGGTAATTTAACGGAGCAGGACAAGACACGGAGTGGACATTTATTACTCTGATAAATTAAAATGGTGTAAAAATCAAATTTGTCATTTTTACAAGTCTTTATATCTTTTCATAAGATTTTAAATCAAATGGTTCATCTTTTATCAAAATTATTATTTGAATGACAAATGATTTTCAAAATGTTTCTTTTAAACCGTTTTATTGGTTAAAACTTCGATCCTCACCGTAACACCCAAATAAATTTTCCGCTGCTACAAACTTTAAAAATGGGGGTGTTACAGATTGGTATCAGAGCTACAGTTATAGAGAATTAAATGTTTTCAAAACATTAAAACTATAACTTCATTTTCAAAATAATGATTTTACACCATAATATTTTATGCCTCCGTGTCTGCAGACTGTCGTGCTCCATATTTTATTTGTTGAGATTATCTTACATGCTTAATAAGTTACTCATATACAATTGTTAATTCATCTGTATTGTTATATCTTTAACATACAAAATACTCATAAAATATTATTCTTGGGTTACTACTGTAGCATGTCTTCAGGAACGCCCGTGAATATCAATTCTACTCTCCATAATACTAATACCTCGTCAATCAATAAGAATTCTCCAAATAATGAAGATCCTTACGTACCAATAATAAAATCCCAACATAATATAGAAATAAATCCAAAATCACCTCCGTCGTCACCTATTCGTTCACCTTTACGTCAAAGAATCCGGAGAGCTACCCAATCACATGAAAATTTGATTGGTGGCCAGGCAACATTCGAAGTTGGACAAGGTTCGAGCCAAGAGATATCATGGACGAATGTTGAACCAATTTCTCCGTTACCTTATACTTCAGATTCTACAATACCTAATTCTCCAAATAATTTATCTTCACCTAACTCTCCCGGCTACGGTATAAGTACTCCTGAATCCATGTGGAACCTTATTTATCGACATGCCGGCATATTGGATGCCCACACTGAACAGCTGAAAGGGTTACGACCAACTCAATTTGAACGGTATGACCGTAACCTTGACGCATTGTTCAAGAGGGCTGATGCTGAAAGGCAAACAATATGTGAGATAGGGATGAAGATTAATGAAATAAAGAACAACACCAACCAGGAACTTGGAAGTTTGGACTCCAGGGTTCGTTGTGCAAGAAGAGAACACGGTCAAACACATGTAAGAATTGGAGATATTGAGAGAACCCTATGGATGGCCAGAGATGCAGCCAGAAACCAGGGTCAAAAGATTGCCGCATTAGAGAGTATGTTGGCAAACCAAATGAACATGTGTCAAGAACGTTTCTCAAATATGGAAGCAGCACAACTTGAACTTGAGAAAGAAATTAGATATTTACGTCACACGCGTAACTAATCTTAAATTTTACAAGTTTCCTTGTTGTTCCTAATAAACCAAATAGACTTGGTTAATATTTCTTGTAATATTCAATAATTCTGAAACTTCAGAACGTGTAATCAAAACATATTGTATAATAACATCCTTTCTGTTATATCTTTATGTTAAGATTCAATCTTTTCTTCCGTATAAATCATGTATGAAATGAATCCCCATATTTCATGCAAAAATCTCATCATTTGTTATTTCTATAATAACCAAATGATTCTATTCAAATCAAGCAATACTATTTTCAAACTGAATTTCTGATACTCCAATGATACTGTTTTCAAATTGATCTTTGTGATACGATACTTGATTTCATGATGTTATGCTAAATGAGCCCATAGGTCCTTGATATTGCCTAAGTTACCCTATTGCCATAAAGCCCCTCTATCATGAGCCATTAATCACTGCGGTGAGCACGAATATAGTGGACAGCTTCGAAACCTGTTTCGGGTTGACCTCCGGTCCCACTAATGCTTGACGGAATGCCAATTGCAATTGGTTAGCCGCATTAGTCGTGATACACTATATTTGAGTAAATAGGAATTGGCAAATCACCTATTACACGAGGGCAAATTCATCATTGATTTGATGAACACCCGCCGTTTACGGTATTTGTTAACGCCTTGCGTGTCATGAGGCTTGGTGCAATATCTATAAAGGAATAGTATATATATGTATTCAACATATATATTTAGATACAGCTGTATAGGTTCGCCCATATGTGAATTGTTTATCTGATTAATTTAGTATCATGAGTTTTCAGCTCATGTCAGGATTATTGATTCTTTATCTAATGTGGCTGAATATTATATGATTTATTTGTGAATATATTCGATAATTGTTTCATTTCTGTTAGTATTTTATTAATACCAAATATTCCTGAAATCAAATCAAATAAAGAGTTTTTCCTAAAACTCTATGAACTCACCAACCTTTGTGTTGACACTTTTAAGCATGTGTATCTCAGGTAATTTAACGGAGCAGGACAAGACACGGAGTGGGCATTTATTACTCTGATAAATTAAAATGGTGTAAAAATCAAATTTGTCATTTTTACAAGTCTTTATATCTTTTCATAAGATTTTAAATCAAAAATGGTTCATCTTTTATCAAAATTATTATTTGAATGACAAATGATTTTCAAAATGTTTCTTTTAAACCGTTTTATTGGTTAAAACTTCGATCCTCACCGTAACACCCAAATAAATTTTCCGCTGCTACAAACTTTAAAAATGGGGGTGTTACAACAAATTATATTTTTATTGCTTTAATATTTATTTAGTTTTCTCATCCAATCCGAGCTTTCGCGCACTCGGACTGCGGGGGTGTATTAGAAGATATAAAGGCCCAAGCCCGTTTATGGGTTTACAATTTCTAGGGTTTCATTGTAGTCACCACTAGTTATAATACTCGCGCACACGCGAGAGTTTTTTTTTTTTTAATTTATAAATGATATATTTTTATTTATTAAAAATCAAATAATTTAATATTTGTTTTGTTTGATTTATGATTTTTAATTATATTTGTTTATTATTAAAGATAATCATTTAAAAAGTTTAATCCTATTGTTAATTGCATCTTATTTATATTTTTTTTGTATTTATCTTCGACTTGTGTAGTATATCAACAAAACGAATTTAAAAAATTTTAAATTAAAAAACAATAATTAACATATTACTTAATAAGGAAATATTCTTTTTCCCCGAAATACGAAAGTCCCCACTTGTTGTTTTGTTTTATTAAATATCCCTTCGTCCCATATTAAATGTCCATGTTTGACTTTTAAAGTCTTTTTTTATAAACTTTGACTTTAAATATTTTTGATTGTGTTATATAATATTTGATAAAAATTATATGCAACAAAAATAAATTTAAAACTTAATTCATTCCTATATTTTGTATCAAGTATTATATTACACAAACACAAATGTTTAATGTCAAAATTGAGAAGAAAAAAAAAGAGAAAAGTTAAACATGATATTTAATATGAGACGAAGGGAGTAAAAGATTATAAACGGTGGATCAATAAGACATAACACCTTACGGGTTTTCATCATCTAACAATTATTTCACTCAAACATACATAATGAAACATAGGGTGCGAAGCACCGATCACGCACGCAAAAGTGGCTGATGGGCGAATGTGGCCATCACACATGATGACAATTGACATGGACCGATTGTAAAATTATTGCAAAATTATCAAATAACATGTTGTCACGCAGTAAAAGTTGAAAAACTTTTTTGATTATTTTTGTATTATGATATCCTCTTTTTATAGTTAAGGGGGTGTTATGTGATTTAATTAAACTGACACTATAAATACTCGAATGTCACACCCTTCAAATTACTAACAGAAACGCAGCTTTTATTTTTGCTTCAAAGGTAACCAAAGATTTGCACACAGTATTATTAATTAGATCTTTCGTCTTTTTTTTTTTTTTTTTATTATTATTATTATTATTATTATTAGAATGTGTATGATATGATATTATTTGAGTATCGATACTGATGTCTGAGATCATATCAAGTTATAAATGTAAATCTAAATTGGTTTTTTACGTAATTTTGTGTTAAACAAAAAAGAGTTGTAGAGTGAGCTAGATCACTATTAAAAGTAGGGATGGCAAAAAACCCGAACCCGACGGGAAACCAAAACCCGAACTTTTTGGGGGCGGGCATGCTTATCGATTACGGGGAGGGTTTCGGGGCCTTAATGGAGATTCTTACGGGTTGGGTGGTAGAAAATATAATTCTCTAATTTTCAATAGCTTTTATCTTTGTAATATTGTAAATTGTGATAAGCTTGTTTTTTGTCGTAATATTCTATAGAAGCTGTGGTTTATGATGCGAGTAGCGTATAGTTATTTAGGTTTAATACTATTTTTTAAGACTTCATAAGGCCAATGCTTAAACTTTTATTAATTGGTTATCGATTATTCAAGTTCTTGCATAAAATCATATTGTAAGTAGTGTAAATATTATAATAAACGGGAATGACACGAGTTTGTTGGAGAATCATCCCTAAAGAAGACAAACCAATAAGATCCCCAATGGGGAATGGGGCGGATTTGGGGAGCATGCCAGGCCAACGAGGCGTCCCGATAAGATCCCCGATGAGGATTAACACGGGTTTGGTGATGATTTTAACCGCCCCATTGCCATTCCTGATTAAAAGGCACATTACATGTGTATTACAATTTTCTATCTTCTTCGCAATGCTCCTTCTTAAGTATTTAGCGGGTGCTCTTGATATATGAAGCATTATCTCATTGCACATTAGTAGGTGAACGAAGTTTTCTATCTTTTTTGCAATGCTCCTTCTTAAGTTTTGTTGTGCTTTTGTTTTAAAATGCAGATTTTGATATCGATGCAAGTTAATAACGGGAATTCTATGTCACCAAATTTAGTTCTTTGTTCTTTAATTGCTCTTGCACCTTTGGTAAAATAGCAAAACAACTAAAACTTTGGCGAAAGACATATTAAAATTTAGATGTTTTAACTAAATCATTCAGAAACTTAAACATATTCATGTACACATGACAGGCCGGTGAGGTGGCAACAAAGTCCATAGAATGATGGAACGACTCGGAGATGATGTGATATTTTCCATATTTGAACGAATTCCCAACCAAGAGGACAAAAAATCATTTTCTAAAGTGTGCAAGAGATTCTTGAAAGTTGCATGTTTTCTACTTCGGTCGTTAGACAATCAGCTTCCTGATCTACTGTATGATATACTAATTGCATCCCCGAAAATGGTCTTATTTGAATGTCACAAAACTCTGACAAACAACCACATGAAACTAATAGCCGAGTCATGTCCCAATATCAAGGACCTGTATCTTTCTTCAAGGCAATACCTTGATCATGATCATGAGGTGGGTAAGTTGGAGTTTGATGATGTTGGCTTGTGTGCAATCGCGCATGCTTGTATTCATTTGGTTTGTGTGTTTCTATCTGGGAGGTTACGTTTTACACAAATAGGAATTGGTTCTCTTGTAAGATCATGCAAGAATTTAAAATTGTTAAGTTTGAGTTGTTGTTTAAATGTCACTGACGAATCACTGAAAGTTATTGGAGAAGCAGCTCGTGTAGAGGGGTTAAATTTGGAAGGTTGTTATTTGATTAGTGATTTGGGTTTGGAGTATTTGGCGAATGGGGATTTGAAGTATTGTTTGGTGGAACTTATTCTAAATAAATGTGATAGGATTACCGATAATGGTATTTTCCACTTGAAGAAACTGGTCAGTCTTAGAAGACTGGATTTGTCTAAATGTGGGGCTAACATCACCGATTGGGGGGTTGTGGCCCTATGTGAGCTCCCGGATATTAGGATATTGAGTTTAGGTTCATTGTTCAATCTAACGGACATTTCATTGACTGAAATTGGTCGCAGGTGTTTGAAGTTGTCGTTGATAAGTTTGGAGGGTTGTATCAGAATTACTAGTGCTGGTTTACGTGCTTTTTCTGGTCATCGACAGTTAACTCGACTTTGGTTGTTCTCATGTTACAATATCTCATGGGAAGAGGTTTGGTCAATTGCTTTGACATGCCCAAAACTGATGTATCTTAAACTCAGCAAGAGAATTAAGAAGCCGATGCCAAAAGCAGGTTATGAGGAGTTTTATATTGGTAACAACCACTATAAGATAGAGTGGAAATGACGTTTTTGTCATTACAGAGTTTTATAGTATGTTTTTGCTAAACTCGTATGCACTATATGCTCACAGGTTAGTTATTTTGGTCATTTTGCTTCTTTGATATTGTTTTACTTTATGCTGCTCCTATAATTGTGTTTCTTCTTTTTGCATAGAAATGGAATGAAAGGAAGCATCGTCACCCTCAATTTCGTTTCAAATTCGAGAAGAAGGTTGCTTAGTTTATTTGTGACATTTTGTTGTGGTGGCCGGAAACTAGTGAGCAATTGCAATTTTGAATCGGATTAGTATACTAACAATTGCAAAGTCTTTAAAAGTGAGTTTCAAAAGGGATTAACTTTGTGATTTTCGATAACTAAAGTATGCTTCCATATAGTCAAAAAAAATTACAATGTGGTTGTCATGGAACTGCCATCAAACGTTGTTGATCTTATTTAGAAAAGGATTTTGAGTTTGTGGGTTTGTTCAGTAAAAAAAGGTTAGAACCTGTCTTTTGATATCTTTCAGTTTTGTTTGTCTAAGTTGTTACCATCATTATCAAAGACTTGGTCTAAAGATATTTGCAACCCGTGCTTGTACACTAAAAGTTTTATTTTAACCCGATATGTATTGATTTGTTTGTTTACTTTGATCTTATTGAACTGCCATCAAACGTTTCTGTTTTAATTATGGTTGGTTTCCTTTGCTCAATTCATATATGGTTGCTGGTTTGATATTTACACTAAAAGACGCACAAATGTTTCGACCAAATTGTTGGAGGGGTGTTTGGATGTATGACTGTCTTAAACATGTGTTTTGGTACTTTCATGGCCAATTATTTGTTGCAAGTTGTAAGTACTTTGTCTTTCATGCTTTTCAGTTCAAAAAAAGGTAGCACTTCTTCGTATCCAGTATTGTAATTGCGATTTAATTTTTTTTTTTTTTTTTCCAAAGAAAAGGCAATGACAATTTAACATCCGAATATAACCTGGTCACAATGTCACATACTGATCAACTTAAAAGAGGCTTGTAAAAGCAATTTATGACTCAAGCTCTTTGATATCGACATGTTGGTTGCCCAGATATTCGTCCATGAACCATAAACAACTTCCGTTGTTCACAAATTCAGAAATGACAACAACTTCTAAAAGCAATATTCACTGGCTAACAAAAGTTCTAAAAGCAATAATGAAACTGCTTATCAAGCAATAACTTTTCATTCAATTATCTCTACATCAAACTAATGGCTAAAATGACAACTTTTGTTACTCATACCGTTAAGGTGCAGGAGAGGGCCCTGGCCCCCAAAAGTTGTAGATCATTAATGTGTATTAGTTGATAGTTTATATACAAATAAACTTTGTTATGTAATGGCCCCCTATAAAAGAATCAAAAACAAAGACATTGTCTTCCCTATGGCGAAATTTAACAGCAACTTCATCTGGTCAGCTATTCTTCACTATTTGAAGCTCGAATTTTTCGATTTCACATCATATCAGCATGGAATTTTGTATCCAGGTTTGATCTTTAGCTTCTTTTTTTTTTTTTTTTTTTTTTTTTTTTTTTTTTTTTTTTTTACACCCGTAATTGATAACTTGAATACCAAGATAGTTTAGCTGAGTTTTTAACTATATGCATGTTTTTATACGAAGGACTCCATTTTAAGGTTTAACAAAAATGATTTGTCGACTATCTTTTGTCTTGCTTAATCGTTTATGTGTAACTTTTCTCTATGAACTCATTCGGTTTCTCAAAGAAATGTTTAAGTTTTGCCACTGTGTGATATCAAGTAGTGCTTTATGAGATTTATGTGTTCTTATAATGTGACTGTTGAGGAGTTGTCATCAAAGGTTGTTGATTTGCTTTAAGGTCTTAGGTTTTGTTGTTGTTTCTTGAATCTTGACTATGCGAGATGTTATTTCTTGATTTATTTTTGGGAAATATGATTTTGTGCACATTTTTTGACCCATAAATTGAGTTGTTGTAATTCATTTTTTATTTTTATTTTTTTAAACAGCAATTCTAACTTCTAACTATCTCATAAAACATTTATACCACAAATCTACCTCACTTGTTTTAAGCAGTACTTAAACCCACAATCACACAATATAGGGTAACAAAGTGGACATTTATTTTGGGATAACACAAAATAAAAAATGAACATTTGTTTTGTGATGGAAAGAGTATTACTTATTCCAAATTTTGTATTGACACAAATACATTTTTTTTTTTTCAAATCGATTTGTTAAAAAAGTTAACCAAACCAAAACACCAATACAAGAGGATCAACCATCAATTTTGTGCAAAACACAACCAAACAAAAAAAGCATTTTATGAACTAAAGCAAACAAATTAGCGTATAATATCCAAAACAAACCATAACCATTTACTCTAGGAAATATCTCTACCAATATTACCTAACGTCCTAACTAATAAATCATAAAACCAAGAACATTGCACTTTTAAAGACATTGCAATTGTTAGAAGAACCCGATATCGAAGATTCATTCACAGAACTTCCAGTGAAGTGGATGATAACTAATGATTTTGGCCTCCTATAAAAGAATCAAAAACGAAGACACTGTCTTCGCTATGGCAAAATTTATCAGCAACTTGATCTGGCAGATTATTCTTCACTACTCGAAGTTGGAAATTTTCGATTTCACGTTGTATCAGCATGGAATTTTGTGTCCAGGTTTGATTTTTAACTATATATGCATTTTTTTAATACAAAGGAGTCCATTTTAATGTTTAACAAAAATGCTTTGTCCAATATTTTTTTATACAAAATTGCTTTGTCGACTATCTTTTGTCTTGCTTAATCGTTTATGTGTAACTTTTCTCTCCTAACTCATTCGGCCTTTCGAAGAAATGTTTAAGTTTCGCCACTGTGTGATGATCAAATAGTGCTTTATGATATTTATATGTTCTTATAATGTGACTGTTGAGCAGTTGTCATCAAAGGTTGTTGATTTGCTTTAAGGTCTTTTGTTGTTATTTCTTGATTATTATTATTATTATTATTATTATTATTATTATTATTATTATTATTATTATTATTATTATTATTATTATTATTATCATCATTATTATTATTGTTATTATTATTATTATTATTATTATGTGATTTTGTGCACATTTTTGACCCCAAAAGTGAGTTGTTGTAATTCATAATTTTTTCTTTTGTCAATTAACGTTTCTATAACTAACGTAAGAGAATAATTTTTTTTTTCTTTCTAAAAATATATTTTATTTTTGAGTATACTCAATTTGCGCCGAACTATGCTCGATTTTTATATACTTAGTTTCAATTCCTTTGTTTGTAATAAAGACGGGTGGGAATTTCTTTTAATGCAGTTTTTATATTTTGGTATACTTTCGACTATAAATATGATTGTTTACATTATGCCTCTCATATTAGCCGATGAGATCGATGTTTATTTATGTATAGTATGTATCGAAGGTTTGGGTTGGTCGATCGTTTGGTTTTTCCCGTTCGGTAAAGTCCCTGAGGTGTGACTGGAGTCACGAGTTAGGGTAACGCTCACGAGTCGACTCAGTTTTTGTGTGTCAATTACCCGAGAGGACGATCGACTTAAGTGTAGAATCACAAGGGATGGCCTGGTGTGAATTGCTTAGGATTAGCTTGGACCATTTCGAGGAAATGGTCAAGTATTTATAGGAGATTCTTTTGGGTTGTGGGAACCCGTAAAGGCAATCTGATGGTCCACTTGATGATCATCGGGGGAAGGACTAAGGGGAGCATGCGGTGCTTGCCCTAACGAGATTGCCAGGCATACCGTTCGCCTAGACATGTGTCTTCGGCAGGCTATGTCTTGATGTTGCATGAGGAAGTGTTTCCAGGATTTTTGTCAGACTCCAGCCTTGTTGGGCTCATGTTTGGACTGATTCTTGAGTACATGAGCCCTAGCCGAGTGAGCTGAAGGTCATATACGCAATCAATATTATTGTTGGTACTGTTTAAAATGGCTATTTGTTTATGAGACTTGTTTTAGCCTACTTCTTTTTTCTCAAAATAAATGTTCTCTTTAACTTTACACATAATTTTAGAATTTTTCAATAACTACGCTCTCAAGTAATCAAATATCATTCATATCTACTAAATCTCTTCAGTGACTATTCATTTTGAGAAAATCCAAAATAAAAATTAGACATTTATTTTGAGATGGAAAGAGCATAACTTATTCCAAATTTGTATTGACAAAAATACCATACATTTTCAAATCAGTTTGTTAAAAGAGTTAAATTAAACAAACCCAAACACTAATACAAGAGGACCAACCATCAATTTTGTGCAAACACACAACCAAACATAAAAGTATTATGAAACTAAAGCAAACAAATTAGCGTATAATATCCAAGACAAACGATAGCCATTTAGTCTAGGAAATATCTTTACCAATATTACCTAACTTATACTCCTTCCGTCCCAATTTATTTGTCCAGTTTTGACTTTTTGAGTCTTTCTTTGTCAACTTTGACCATAAATATTTTTATATGTGTTATATAATATTTGATAAAAATTATACAAATTAAAAATACATTTAAAACTCAATCTATTCATATATTTTGTATCAAATATTAAATAACACAAACAAACATATTTAAGGTCAAAGTTGACATAGAAAGACTTTGAAAATTAAAAGTGGACAAATAAATTGGGACAGAGGTAGTACATCATAAAACCAAGAACATAACAGTTCTAGTTTGTTAGAAGAACCCCGATATCAAATATATATTGATCCACAAGACTTCCAATGAAGTGGACGAAAACTAATGATTTTGCGCCACAAGTTAGAAACTTTAGAACATCCACTTAAAATGTGGTTCAAAGACTTAGCAAACTCATTATATATCAGTGATTTTATTATAATCAACTATTTTAGGTAATTGCCATTTGCTAAAGATCAATGGAATTTATATTATGCTCGGATATGAGTTAGGGAATTGTCGAGTGCACACTCATTGAGCTAATATGTTTTCAACCCCCACAAAGATGTGGGGGTTGTGCCTGCTTCAGGGTCAAAGGGTAGCACCACTCACGGGATCAAGAAACAGCTCCACTTGCGGGGTTAATAGGTTTTGGCTTAAACTACCATACATGACGCTCTTACACTTTGTTCTTGAGTTTTATCAGAAATGAAAATGAAAAGAATAAAAAATGGAAAAGTAAAGGAATTGTTTGTTGATATGTTTTTGTGATAGAGGAAAGGATAAATGATGTAATCATAAAGTAGTTGGATGAAATAGGAAAATAATTTGTTCAAATTATATGTACGTCAAATTTTTTATAAATGATATATTAGTCTTTACATAATATATTTTAAAGTTTCTGTTTTCTTTCCTCCCAAAAATAGTTAGAAGATTTTTTCTTAGAAATTCTTTCATTTTTCACCCTTAAAAATAAAAGTTCACAAACATTTATAAAAGATAATAATAAAAGAGAGAGAAAAAAAAAAAAAAAAAAAAAAAAAAAAGGTCTATTTTCCTATTCTGTCCTCTTAAATTTTAATTAAAAAACACAAATGCTGTATTAGTACAAAGAATTTTGGCAACTTAAAGTAAGTTCATAAAGTTGCATTAAATTCTATCTTAACCAATGTACATAAATTTAAAATCATTGACATATCATTGTCTTATTAATAGGCTTTTGATGAGTATGATGTCACATTTTGCCCGGGTAGTTAAAAGGAGGAAGTTGATTCGGTATTGAGTTGGCACCGTTCATTGATTTTATATATTCTTTTGTTTAACTTTATATAACAAAATATAATTCCAACTTTAAAAGCAAGAAAACAAAATATAAACTTAAGAGAAAAGAAAACTTTTACATATGTCATCAATTTAAGTCAGTTTATAAAATAATAAAACTTAACATTTAAGCAACACACAGAATGTCGTTGTAGAGTTTGTTGTATTTTCTATAATATTTTGCATACTTATAAATCGCAATAATATATTTTCAATGATATAAATGGATAAGTTTACACGATCATATGACATATTCAACTTTCATGTTCTTAGACTTAATAATAAAATATTGAAAAAGTTATTCAAAGCTATCTTAAAGATATTATTCAAAGTTATCTTATATGTTTTCGAAGTTATTCAAACTTGATGAAACAAAAATATGAATTAAATTTATGGCTTGTATGATAAAAGTAAATTTAAACAAAAATATAATCATGACAAAATACTGAAAATGGAAAATATAGTTCTTGTTGATATCAATCATAGAAAATGATTGGATGAGTATTTATTGTGCATTTATTATTGATGTAGATAAGTAATTGAAGAACGTAATAACTTCTAGCAGATAACTTTACGTGTTATATGATGTAGTCATGTACAAGTAATACATCTTGGTAACTTGCAAGTTGCAACATTTTATCATATATTTACGTAAGATAATTTTGTAACATGTATGATATGTTCTGAAGCATATGTATATAAAAGTAACTACTGTATTACTTTTAAAAAATAAAAAACCTTTGAATAAAGAAATTCCAAACTTTGGAATATACTTGTGCAATCAAAATATAAAAAATTTAACTTTCAACTGCTTAAATATAAATATTGACATTATCGCATCATAAAAGGCATGGGTGCATTACCAAAGATGTTGACATGATCGAATAAAAAAACATTACAAATGAAATGGCCCACGGCATGTACTTCTCTAAATCTCAAAAATAGATTCCATATGAAATAAGGGTGACCATCCGTCTAACATCGGATCGGACCGATCAAGACTGATACTGAAATAGCCCAAAAACTTAGATCGAGGACCGTATTGAATGTTTTCGGTCTGGTCCAAAAAACATAATAGTCGGGTTTTACGTAAGACTGGATCGGACCGGACCGAGACCAAAATAAGAAAAAACCAGACCGAGATCAGACTGTTGGTCCTTCGCTTCGGTCGATCCTCGCGATCTCGGTCGGTTTTTTATCTACGATGCTCAGCCCTAGAAGCACATGCACAAAACTATTAAATACACACTTTAAAATATTTCACAAACTCACATGAACTTATAAGCTTATTATAATATAACAAATTTATATAAGCTTATAAATTTAAAAATAACTTAAAATTTTCAAGTTTATAAAATATAAGCACAACTTAAATAACCTCGAAATTTCGTACATAAGCTTAAAAGCAAGGGATGCATACATGCAGTGGCGCCAACCGCATGCCAAACCAACGTGACATTCTTTTGGCTTGAGCCAAAGGTAAGTAACTACATCGCCTCATGCTGGCGACAAGTTGCAAGAGTAGCTTGGCTTGTGCCAAATGAGTTTTTTTTTTTTTTTTTTTTTTTTTTTAAAAAAAAATTTATGTTTAAATTGGATATGATAGGTCTAAAATGTGATGTTTTAACTTGAGTGACTAAAAAAAGGTTTTTTTTATGTGTAAATAATAAAAGAAAATAAATAGATGACATATGTGAGTTGGAAGGAACACTCTCATCTTCGGATGTCTTTTGGCATAAGACATTATCCACCTCACAAGGAATAGCTTCGGCAATTCTTCTCGTTCAGTGGGGCATCAACTAGAGTGAGCACGAGCCAAGACTCGAACCCATGACTTTTTATTCACAAAATCTCTCTAGGGACGCATGAGTTTTAAAGATGAGTACCAACTTAGCCAAAGCCTTTTGATAATAAATAAATGACATGACGTCATATTGTTTTTAAGTTTTGACATGACTATTTCTCTAAACAAACAGCAATAAGAAAACCACAAATTGTATAACGCGGTCTCCCAATACACCTTTTCTTCACCTACAATTCAAAATCAATTCACATGTTTCATCTTCTTTTGTTCATTTCTTTGTACTCTTGCTAAAAAATAAAAATAAACTAAAATAAAATAAAAAATCCTCCTTTTTGTATTTATTCATTTTTTTCACATACCGTCAACACACAGAATTCAAAAATGAAGAAAAGATTAGCATACAATTCAAAATTGAGTTGAAAAAAAAATAACATATTTTATAACGCTCCCTCCCGTTAGACCTTTCTTCACATACTAAAACACGCACATAACATACTGAATCTGTTCACATTTTTCATCTGTTTATTTTTGTATCTTGCTAAAAAATATCATCTTATTTTGTATTTATATAATTTTTCACATACCGACAACACACCGATACAAATACTTTTTCCTTCTCAAAATAATTGTCTTCCGACAAAAAATACATAGTTTAAAAAATATAATTATTAATGCTTTATTTTTCTTACTTTTTGCGGAACGATAATTTTACATTTAATTAATTAATTTAAAAATTGTATAATGTTTTTAATAATAATCTCAAGTTAGGGTAATATAGTAAACCCGAATTAAATTCTCTATCTATTTTTGGAATGGATGATTAATTTTATACAAATCGAAATAAAAAACGTGGATAATAAATTTGGAAAATATATAAAAATATTTGCAGATATAAATAATCCAATAATCCAAATAACAATGTACGGGCAATTATCTAGTAAAATATAAGCTAAATCAAAGGGATATCTGAAAAAATTCATGGGCATACTAGAGAGAGTTTGTGTTAAAAGGTCAAATGTTTGAATCCCGGTTTGTGCTCACTACAGTTGATGCCTCATTATGTGAGGAGAGTTGTCAAAGCTATTCTTGTAAAAATAAACAATAATAGTTGATGCCAAAAGACACCCGAAAGTCAATTCACACTTTTTGTGGATAAGCTAAAATCAAATACGGATTAATCTCCTAAGCTTAGATATATGAGCTCTAACTAAAAGGAGATACCGAACGGGATTCAGATACCGGTACCGAAAAATCGGGGTTTTCCCGTTTTTTTTTGAGAATTTCCCGATTTGTTACCTGGTCCCGTATAGAATTAGTGGTCCCGATTTTTTTCACCCTATTTTGTAGTCCAAGTACCGTACCGTATATCAGGATCGATACCGTTTCAGTACGATACCGATACATTTCCTTATGTATTTTTATAAACTGACATCACACACGGATACAAAAAAATATATAAATAGTTTTGGAAGTATATATATAAATCCAATAAACCGCCTAATTTCTCCCCAATCCTCCTTCTTATTACTCCTCAATTCAAATCACCAATTTTGTTTATACTACTCTTTATTTATCTCATCATCCTTATCATTTCTAAATCACTTTTAAACAATGTCTTTATTAGACACGCCGGAGATCGGCGAACCACGCGGCGAGATTCGCCGGAGAACAACCACTGTCAAACCTGACACCGGAACCGGCACTGTTACCGGATTGTATAACGATTCGATGACGTCATCCTCATCTAACGGTGAAAGTGATATCAATGAGAATAATAAGGAACAGATCGAAGCACGTGACGAGGCACGTGATGAGGTTGTTGAAGAGAATTCAAAAGGTGAAGAAGAGAAGAAGGAGAAGAAGAAGAAGAGGCCAGGTGTGCATTATGCGTATCGAGCTTCGACTCCGGCTCATCGGAAAAGTAAAGAGTCTCCGCTTAGTTCTGACGCTATCTTCAAACAGGTTCTATAATTACTTTTTATATATATATATTTTTTAATTTTTAATAATTAATTATTTCAGTTTTTAGTTGAATAATAGTTTGTTATTTCTGTTGAATTGTTTGTTATATAATTTAAGTCATATGCATGTTGTTATTTGCTGACGTGGCACCTCTCTAACTTGTTAACGAGCCAATTGTACACACAACAGGAAGATTAGACACCTCGAATCCAGTTGATAAGTAATTAGTTTTTTTTTTTTTTTTTTTTTTCTTTTTATTTTTTTTTTTTTAAACGGCCATAAGTAATTTGTTTAGAATGTACTCATGTAATAACTTGTTACAGAATAATCACTCTAAGCCGCCTTTAAATAAATTCAATAACATTATAACTCTCTCAAACTACATGGGTTTGACGAATGCGAGCTGATTTCGAATTCATTTCAAGTTTTAAAACTGGTATGTAGTTTGAGAGAGTTATAATGTTTTTGAATTTATTTGAAGGCGGCTTAGAGTGATTATTATTGTATAAGACTAATTTAGGCCTCATTCATTTTGGCATGTTTGTGAAATTAGATTTCAGTTTAGGGTGCTTTGTGACTGATGATAGATCGTGTGTTAGAGGAAGAGCCTAAGGTTTTTTCAGAATCGGTGAAAGTTTCTGGTAACACATCAAAGTGGAAGCTTGTTAAGGCCGGGTTTGAAATATATGTAGATTAAGATAGGTTGATGAGTAACAACTGGAAATAGTTTACACTGCCTATTTCAATCTTCAATGAGCGTAGGATTTTTAGACAGCAGTGGCTAGGCTTGATGAGTCAGAGCATTATGCATGTTGAATTTGAGCTAGGCAATAGGGTAACTATGTGATCATTCTTATAGAATTAGTGGAAGTTGTGTTTGAGTGAAGATGAAACTGACTTGTGAGCTTCAAACTTGATGAAAGTCTTTCTGTGTGCGTATGTGATAGTATCAGCACTTTTCCATGTTTGCTGATAATTGCACTAGTTTAGATGTCCCTGCTTATCGCCTTATCGGATTAGATAGTTGGTGCATGCTAGAAGCCTAGAAATTTGTTTGATGTCTTTGGGTGGATTAAAAATATACTCTTAGAACTCCTATCTTCTGTTTCGAACACAGTGAGAAATAACAATAACAAACCAAATGAACGAGGGAGCTTAAGGTTAGTTTTATACAAGTTTCATTGCTTAAAACAAGAACAGGGGACCTTTCTGAAGCTTGTATAATTTATAGATAGGTCAAGAGTTACAAGGATACTCGAATGTACTTTTGTATTTTCATGATATGAAATGATAACTTGTAATGATATTGGACTACATATATGTTTTTGTTATGTAATCGGAAATTGGTGAAGTTACATACTGTTTGGACTTTGGACGCCCTAAAATGAAATCCTTTACTTGTTAAGCATGTATGAAGCATATGGGATGTAACACATTATACTATTTACAACAAAACAATCAAGCTAGAATTGACATATGATATATCGTTTTGCTTTCAAGTGTAAATTTAGAACACTGTTGATGCTATTTAGTCAATTTAGGGAATATCCTCTCCAGTTATCGCCTATGACTGGCTTGTATGCAGGTCGTCTTGCTAAGGGGGTTAAAAATCAAAACGTTCTGTCATACCAGATATACTTTATAGGGTTTATTCCCATATTTTTGTATTATTTCTTGTGCTTTTTTGTTTTATTTTTCACTGTCTTTTGTTATCAAGACATATACAAGGGATACAGCTAAGCTAACTATAATTTTCTGGCAGAGTCATGCAGGTCTCTTTAACCTTTGCATAGTGGTGCTTGTCGCAGTAAATAGTAGGCTCATTATTGAGAATCTGATGAAGGTAAGCCTGTGCTGATCTGAGACGATCTTTGTTGCTCATATTAGTTTCTCAAGTTAGACATGCAGCTTTTTGTATCCATTTTGTTTTAACTGTGTGATTTATGTATTTCGTGAATTATTTGTATTGCTGCTAACAGAACCTAAGTTGCTTTTGCAGTACGGATTATTGATCAATTCTAATTTTTGGTTCAGTTCAAGATCATTGAGAGATTGGCCACTTTTGATGTGCTGGTAATTTTCTTATGAGCTTTCTTTGAGTCATCCTACTAATTTAGAATTGTATTGGGAATTGTTACTCATTTACTACAGAGTAAAAAGGAGTCTGCATTTCTATCTTGTGGATTATAAATACAGTTACTAGTTGACTTGCATGTGCTGAAATCTGAATTCTGAATTATGATTTTTCATTTCTCATGCAGCCTCACTCTTCTGCTTTTCCCTCTTGCGGCTTACCTTGTATAAAATTGGCATGGAAAAAACGTTTATCAGACCCTGTAAGTTAATTGCTCCTTACTGCTACGATGAAATGGTGATAAATGTACTGAAAGTATTTGACATTGAGGCTTTTAATCTGATCTAATCTTGTAGGTTGTAATTGTTCTTCATCTAATAATAACTTCAGCTGCAATCTTGTATCCAGTTTTCATGATTCTAAGGTCAGTTTGTTTATTCCTTTCAATGCGTGTACACGTTCTTTTTGTGCTTGCTGCCAATCTTTTTGAAGTCTACTCTTAGTTGACCTAATTCTCATTATCGGCTGGATTGTCATTTTAATATATTGGATTAAGAACTGATATATAGCTGGTCTGTATTTTAAAGTATGAAATCATTCTGCGATATTTTCTTCTTTGAGCTTTGGTAAAAGTATCCATGATATGGTGTTCTCTTTAGCATTCACCATTGATGTCAATTAGAAGTGCTTTCAGCTTTTTGAGCTTACTTTGGGACATATTACCTAGCTTTTAGATGCAAAGATATCAAGGGAACCAACCTTGGAACCCTGATCAAGACATATTTGTATCAAGTTTCTCCACTATGAGGATTACATATAGATCTATGTTCTAGGTTTTACTATTGTATAGGTGAGCTAGGCAGGTGGATCAGGTAACAGGTCAAAACACGTAATTTTCTGGGCAGGTGAAAATGTTCTAGTTGGTTCACCTGCTAACAGTTACTGCTGTTTGATAGTTTGGATTTTATAAGAAAAAAAGTTATTTTGACTATGATTGACGGTTACTAAATTACTGATCTAAGTTTTTTGATTGAAACTGTTTAAGTTCGTGCACACTTAAAAATGTCACGGGTTACTTGTAACCCATTTTCGCTTGGCTACTCTACAAAACTATACATTTCTAACCCATTGGCATCAAAAGACCCAAGTTGACTTGAGTTTATGTAACCAGTTTAAAATTGCCACCCCTGCTGTTGTGTTTGTTTAGTATAGATTAAAATTGGCTTTACATGAAGGAAATCAATTGCTGGATAAGGACTTTGAATTTGTTGATTAAAAAAGCCCACAACAGAATTTGAAGCCTACATATGCAAGACATGAACCATTCTCATGTAATTGTTTAAAGTTGTGCAGGTTTGATTCAGTTGTTCTATCAGGTGTTACGTTGATGCTGTGTGCTTGCATTAATTGGTTAAAGTTGGTATCTTTTGTGCATACGAACTATGACATGCGGTCACTTGTGAACTCAAGTGATAAGGTAAATCAAGAGGTGGTGTTCTCAAAGCAAATTTGTTTGCTTGCAACTTTGATTACAGCTGCTAAATTTTGAGGAGAATAAAATACTTAACTATAATTGTAACATATGGGAATGTTTCTTATGTGTGTGCATATATTATACTGTTAGGGAGAAGCAGAATCCGCATCTTTGGAGTTATTCTACGACGTGGACTTTCAAAGCTTGGTTTATTTCATGGTTGCTCCTACTTTGTGTTACCAGGTATGGAACACTTTTGTAATTGGTTAATATTTCGTGTTTATAAAGATCAATATGTACAGAAATATTGCAGCTATACTAATGTATATACTAGTGTATATACTATATTCTAGATTCTAGATGTGTAATCTTTCGTGTTTAACAAAAAATCATGATATTGAGGCATTTTTACTTGTAGATAAGCTATCCTCGCACTGCATCTATTCGAAAGGGTTGGGTGTTACGGCAACTGATCAAGCTAGTAATATTTACAGGGTTCATGGGATTCATCATTGAACAAGTAAGTCCTCTTACGGATGTTATGATTTTCGAACTATTTGAGCCTTTTTAAAACTGTATCATAACATGGTATACTCATCCACAGTATATCAATCCAATTGTCAAAAACTCTCGACATCCATTAAAAGGAGACATTCTATATGCAATTGAGCGGGTTTTAAAGCTCTCAGTTCCAAATCTATACGTGTGGCTCTGCATGTTCTACTGCTTTTTTCACCTATGGTAAGTCTTCATCGGCTTAATAAAAAAACCTTGCTACTTTTTTTCTGTTGAAAGACGTGCATTGCTCGTGAGTAAATTGAATGTTGTTGTCTTATCACGCTAGTTATAGCTTCTATGCAGCAACATCTGGTCATATTTACATGCATTATTTCCATGTAGGCTAAACATACTTGCTGAGCTTCTTCGGTTTGGGGATCGTGAGTTCTATAAAGATTGGTGGAATGCACAAACTGTTGAAGAGGTGATCTATTTTTTATTTTTTGTTTTCTGATATTATTTTGCGTTTTCATTTCTACAATTGGATGCTGATTTTGCTTTCTTTACATATTCGTGGGTGCTGCTCTAGTATTGGAGACTATGGAATATGGTAAGCCCGTCAAAGCTATCTTACTTCAAAATGCAGTTTTTATGTTTTTCTTCTTGCTGTTACCGCTGCTAGATTACTGCAATGCTGATTCATATATTGTTCCATTTCTTGCAGCCCGTTCATAAATGGATTGTACGGCATCTTTATTTTCCATGCTTGCGTAATGGGATACCTAAGGTATTGTTTGTAAGGAATATCTAATTTACGTTTGCTGTCTGAATTTCTTTTGTGTTTCTTTGTAGTTATTGATATTGTCACCCTTGATTCAGGGTGCTGCCATTTTGATTGCATTTTTCATGTCTGCTGTGTTCCATGAGGTATACTATTCCCTTTTATCCTCTTTTTTTAGTTATAGTGCAACTTAAGGTGAAAATTTTGGCTCTATTTGGAATCTCGGATTACGTTTATCTCTATCGGGTCAAACCGTCATTTAACTTCTTTTAGCATATTTGACTCGCTAGATATTGATATCAGAAAGCTAGAAATACTGACCCGTTTCTTTGTTCAACTCAACCAGTTCCGTCTTTTGAAAAGTGCCAAATTACCCATTTGACCCGTTACTTGATCTGCCGCACTGCCAATATTTCCACCTTTACCCTCAGATGATTTACTAATTTACTTACAATTTCGTTATGTTTCTATTTCCTTAAGCTTTGTATTGCTGTTCCATGCCACATATTCAAGTTCTGGGCCTTTATTGGGATCATGTTCCAGGTAATAATCTTCCTTTCAGTTTTTGCTTTTCTTTTCACGCATCAGTTATCTCCGTTCTCCAACCTAATTACACTTCCATTCATTTCCATGGATCAGGTTCCGTTGGTCTTAGTAACAAGTTACTTGCAGAACAAGTTCCAAAACTCAATGGTATCTCATATTCTCCTTGAATTTTATATTTTAGTCTTAATTAAATTGTTAAGAGAGCTTATAAATTATAACGGATATTTCATTCAGGTGGGAAATATAATCTTCTGGTGCTTCTTTAGCATTCTTGGCCAACCCATGTGTGTATTACTCTACTACCATGACGTCATGAACCAAAAGGTGGTGAACGGAAAATAAGCCCTCTCCAAAAGTAAGACACCTTCCGACACATGTTAGTTCTTAAAGGCAATTTTGTAGGAAATTTGATGTAAAATTAGCATTGATCATGTGTGTTTCGATTCTCTTGATTGATAGATGTTAACTGTAACGATTAACAATCCTTACATGCTTTACCTCAAATGTGTTAATAGTATTACCTTAGATAACATTCGTTCACATCTCTCTCCTCTCATCTCCCTTTTCCAATTAAAAGGAAATGCAAGTCCAAAACAATCTTGGTAGCTTTATGTTTTTAAGGCGTTAAATAGGTGATCCATAAGCGAAACACTAGTTGCAATAGCTGATTTGTAAATTGTAATCAATAAAATTTTGTGAATAGTCGAGATAACAGGGAATGGGAACTGGCATCTGAAATATTTAGTTCATCTACTTTATTTTATAGCGGCTGTGGATGCTTTGTCTTGACACAAACTTGATATTTAGATGACTATCTTCTTTCGTATTGCTGTGTAGTCGACATTACACAACACAAGGACACAAAGAAAAAACATATACACACGATTACCATTTTTTAAGTCCACACAGAATCACATGAATTGCTCATTAAACCCCACACCAATATCATGATACCCATTAAAGCCACCTTTTTTATTCACTTTATGCCCACATTATTCACTTTTTAAGTGATGATAAAAGCCACAAACTCTAGATAAAGAGTAACAACCAACATCAAGAAAACACATAAACCCAAATGGATGATTTAAGATCCAAACCATGCTATGGCAACAATATGCAAATTGAGCCTTACAAATTTCAAGATTTTATATCTTATACTTCATCTTCACAAACCCATGCAGAAAATACCAATAATGGTCCAACTGTTGTTGACTTTAAGAAAGTCAAAAGTGGGTCGATATCGAGAATGTGGAGTTTGAGTGATCCAGAAATGCAAAGGAAGAAAAGAGTTGCTAGCTATAAAGCTTATACTGTTGAAAGTAAAGTCAAAGGGTCAATCAAGAAAAGCTTTAAGTGGATTAAAGATAGATACATGAAGATTGTTTATGGTTTCAGAACATGAGCCCTTTTTATGATCTTCTGTGTTGATCATTTTAAGTTTACTTTATGTGTTTTTGCAAAGATTGTGTGTGACTTTGTTTATTGATTAGTTTTTATTTAAAGAACCAAAAATTAGTTTGTACTCAAAACGCCTGCAAACGCAACAAAAACAATACTCAGGAAATAAAGAAAATTGATCCATTTATAGTTGTAGTTGGATTTATGGATCATCCAATTGGGAATGATTAACGGGGGTATAAGGAAGTAGTATGTACAGTCAAAATAGTCGTTTACAAATAAGTAAACCAACGTTCCAATTGGATGATGCATTTTTTTATAAATGGACTCCTTATAAATGGTCAGATAATTGACTCTGAGCTTGCAAAAATGACTAGCGGTTCAGACCGATCCTTGCACACCCCTAGGCGATTCAACTTACAGTTTCATGCTTCTTATATGTTGCGAACAATGACATATGCTCTCAAACGAGCGACTGAGGCCAACCATGTTGATGGCCCCCAATAGGAAGCCATGCGTGTAATTAAGGGAATATAAACTTGGTTATAAACAAATGACACCTGTAAAGAAATGCAGAAATTCTATTGCAATTTCAAACTGTTATAAGCACACAAGATATTAACTAAGCATATGGTCATTGAGTTCTCCATTATCTTGACCTGGTGGGAATAGGACTCAACTCTTTCTCGCCTTTAAGTAGTCACAGGATTTTTTTTTTTTTTTTTTTTTTTTTTTTTTTTTGTTGATAACCATGGTTTCCAACCTTTTAGCCGACTAATCCACGAGATTTGAACCCACTGTCACACATACTCACACAGGGTAAAGCTCTCCCTTTTCAGAAGGTTGACGGGCTTTGTTTAATATGGGTCAAAAGAATATCAAGTTTTACAGTTATAATATACAACGAGATATTTATCACTATTTTGGATTGTTAATGAACCCTTTCTTCATCATTGAAATGTAGACCCTTAATACCGTTGCTAATAGCAGTCTCGTAGTTCTTTACACCAGAAGCATTCTTCTGATCTGAAGATCCAAGTGGCAAACTTTTTTGTCCACTTGACGGTTTATGATTTGTTCCATCTGTGGCCCGTGAGCGAGCTGTGGAGCTTATGAGCTACATAGATTACACATTTCCATATAAGATAGCCACTTCATTTGATATAACAAATAATGATGTTAATTTAATGAACTAACCATATGATCTTTTCCGGTAGTAGCATCATTGGTCACTTGAGTCTTCTCCTTAGATTGATTCCCTGAGTTTACAACTTGCGCTAAATTTCTTCTCCGAGAAGCTTCCTCACCTACAAAAGGTTGATAATTAAGCAAAAATATCCTCAAATATAACTTTTTAATGAACCTTTTCAAGTGTTTGTGTGTATCTCACCATTGTGAATTGCTGGAGGCATTCCCGAGCTTTGTCCAGCGCCCATACCCTAAAAAAAAGCACAATCATCGGCACTTTATGACTTTGCTAACATTAGGAATAAAACCGAAATAATGCATTTTATAAAAAAATGGCAAAACAGGCAGGTCATGCGGATTGGGCAACGGGTCAATTGGGTTGGGTTGACCCAAAACACTCTTTGTCAAGTATTCAAAGATTGCTGTATAATAAGCCAATGCTCTTAAATAATCCCGGTTGATCCATTATATATATAAACATAACCCAAATTGGCACATTCATAACGAGTCGAAATTGCCACCCTAACATGTTATATATTACTTACAAGAACACGAGAAGGAGCTGCAATTTGTGATTGCTGATACTTCAATATTGTCCAATCGAAAACATAATCAAACTGGAAACCTGTAAAAGAAATTATGAACACGGAGTCACGGATAGTGTTATACAGGTTTAATCTGTGACCATAAAGCTTTAAGCCGTTAATGGATAGGAGATTTTACCTTCACGTATAAAGAGGTCACGGAAAATCCTTCTAAGATAACTATAATCTGGTTTGTCCTCAAACCTTAACGAACGACAATAATGAAAGTACGAGGCGAACTCTGTTGGATAACCACGGCATAAGGCCTGAAAAGAGTCGGAAAGCATCACCAACTATATACACAGAAATTCAAATATGTAGTAAGAAAAAATAACAGTGCCCTATAGTGCAGTACCTCGATTGACGTACTAACTTTACTTTCACTAATCCTCTCATACTTCTGTTTCTTATTGCCTGCTTTCAAGCCCTGCCACGGTAGACTGGACATATAGAAGATAGACGTCATTAACCGAGAGTGAGAGTGAGCGAGTAAGAGAAAGGAGGTATGTCGAAGGAATCACCTTCCTCTTAAGAAATACATGAGGACATAACCGAGAGACTCTAAATCATCCCTCCTACTTTGTTCTTCACATTCAGAAAACAAAATATACAAAGATCAATATTCATAAGACGACATATTCCGTTAAATGCGTATTATTAGTGAAAGTATAGAAATACATACCAATTCCTAGGTGAGTATTCATGCTTGCATATCGGGCAGTTCCAGTCAAGTTTTTATTTTCTCTGCACGGCATTGACCAGACAGTGGATCACTTGAGAATGAGTATACACACGCTAATTAGAGAATGTGTTGGTCAATAAATCTTACTTGTACGGAATGTGTTGGTGAGTGTTGTCCCGATATCTTTTTACTAGACCAAAGTCAATGATGTAGACCTACAATTAGGCGAACAAGGGATATTACAAGGTAGTCCTAAGACTCCAAATTGGAAACTAAAAGAGCGGTCAACTGCATTACCTGATTTGCTTTGCGTCCCAAGCCCATAAGAAAATTATCCGGCTTGATGTCACGATGTAGAAATGATTTAGAGTGAACAAATTCAATACGGTTTATCTGAAACAATCCCCATCATCAGTAAGATACTGTATTTTAGAAGCTCAAGTAGATGCACAAAGATATAAAACGGGTAATAATTACCATTTGATCAGCAAGCATAAGAACGGTTTTCAAAGAAAGTTTCCTGCTACAGAAATTGAATAAATCCTCAAGACTAGGTCCAAGCAAATCCATCACTAGAACGTTGTAGTCTCTCTCCACACCAAACCATCTCACATTTGGCACACCAGCTGCAATGTTCCAACTTTGGTAATCAATCAAACGAGTCTAAAATAGGGACGACGGTTAAACAAAATACTGAGATAAACATCTTATTGCAGCTACTTACTTCCTCCTTGTAAAATCCTGTATAACTTTGACTCGTATAGCAGCTGAGGGTACTTTGTCTTAACATTTTCCTGAACATACCATCATAGTCAAACAAACACGGAGTAAAGACATTTCCTAATTGTAAGTTCGGAAGAAACTTTTATATTATTGACTTGGAGCAATTAGCGAGCCCGGACAACTTCATCTTAAGCCTAAAAAGACCACCAGAGGATTTTATTGGTTGCACCTCATTACTCCAATCCTAACTTTCCTTATACATTACACAAAATCTTTACAATCCCTTAATTAAAGGTCTCAAAATATTACAATAGTTACAATCCTCATTGTTCACTGATTTAACATACTCGAGCTAAGCACGAAATCGTAAAAGCTTTCTCCATAACAACATGTCTTGATGGTTTGTGCGCACGTTAAGTCATTGTAGTTACATAAGAACTTATGTTCAATATTAAAGCATACTAACCACACACACCAGTCACATTTCGCTTCTGTGAGTCTATGTATCGTTTATTCCCTACACCAGTAGAAGAAAACACTTAACACATCACTATATATCTCCATTTTTAGTTTAATCAAAGATACAATTTGATTTTCATCATATCTATCCACGACCATAAACTAACACGAGAATCCTAATTTTTCACTAGTTTCTAACTATCATTTCTCGCAAGAACTTTACTCGACCGCTATTAACCTACATTCATAAAACATTATCCTTAAATGCATTTGCAAGACATATTAACCTCGTACACATAAATAATGCTATAAAACTTACGAGCTTAATAGCAACTTCTTCGCTCGTTTGAACATTAGTACCTAAAAATATCGAAACAAAAAAATTTCAAAAAAAATCACATATGAAAACATCAATCAATAATTCAATATACAATAAGTCAATAACAAAGATGAAAAAGATTTGCCTAAATAGATCTCTCCAAATGATCCACTACCAATCTTACGGCCTAGACGAAACTTGTTTCCAACACGAGGCTCCATTACGATATCGAAATTTGAATGTGAAGTAGCTAAGGAATTGAAGAAGAAGAAGATGGTTTTATTTGTGTTTCTAGACACGCTTAAAACGGATCTCACGTGCTTTTTTTATATTGGTCACGTGGTCTAAAACGTAACGATTAAAAAGTTAGTTAATGTTTTACGCGCCAACTTTGACCAAGAGTGGATGTAATTACTCGTTCTTGAAAAAGAAAAGGATAATAATAAAAAATTAATCTAACTCGTGCTTTTTTTTTTTTTTTTTTTTTTTTTTTCACAAACCTTTCAAAATGTTTGTATGTATTTTTTTTATGTATAATGATCATTTTACCATTCGATGTTAACAAGGTGATTAAAAAACATAATGGTAAAATTGTCACAAAATAAGCTCAAAAGTCAAAACTTGAGAGATTTGTGTGAAAAAAAAAAAAAAAAAAAAAAAAAAAAAAAAAAAAAAAAAACATATACATTTTTTTTTTTTTTTTTGTCATTATCCCTTAAAAGTAACATGATTATTATTTTTAATATTTGCAAAATTGATAGTTTTAGCCTTAAATAATTAACTAGCAATTTTTAAAAAAACAAAAGTTGTAATAAGTATTTCAAGTAATATATTATGATAAAATCAATTAAACTTTCTTAAATATTTTCAGTTTTTTAATAGTAGACAATTAATTTGAGACAATAAAAAAAATGTCTGACAAATAATTAATGACCGAGAGAGTAACACTGTTGGTTTGATCTTTAGGTAAGTTACTGACCATATAATTATCACACCTTCTTTCTATAGTACAGGGTTGTGCGGCTGCAGCTGGTCATCACCACGATATATGGTGAAGGGTGTGAGTGTGTGACTGTCAAGGGCCGACCGAGGGGTTCCCGAGAGTGCATGGATTTATCTCACATAATGTAAAATTTTGTTTAAAACATTGATTTTTTAAAATGAATCTAGTCTCAAAAAATCCGTGTTATAAATCTTATTAATCTTATGAAATTCACATGATAACCTCTAGTCCTGTGTCGTGAGTCCACCACTGATGACTTTTTTAGGCAAGTTGTTGGAATGTTGGGTAGTAATCTTTGGGTATATGACATGTGGTGTGATAAGTGGGTGTAAATCCTTGTTTATAATATTGTAAGACAAATATAGTTTTTTTCATTGCACACGTAAACTTAAATTGATTTATGTCATATACTACTTTGGACTATAAAATGAGCTAAAAATGTAAAAGAAACCAAGTTTCCTCATTATGAAAAGATAACTACTTTCTTTACAAAGAGATGAAATAATCAACCAACAAGTTACAAGCCCAACTGCCATAAAAGGAGCAGTGATGATCAAAACTTGGTTAACAGCAAAACTATGCTTAAACAGATTAGTACACTCAAATAAATGAAATAAAGAGATCCCGAATCGACATCAAGGTCCATTCGCTTATACATTTCTCGAGTGATACGAAAATTAAGACCTTTTACTTCTGTAAAAGGTCTTAACGGTCGACCTACTTTTAAAAAGTCGAAGAAAAAAGGACCTCAACCAAGCCCATTAGCTTACATCGCAGCGACTGGGGTCCTTGGAGTGATTGGGTTCCTTGGACTAGGGAGTCCCATATACGAAATCCTAGGAGAGAGCCTGAGGTTTGGGCAGGGCCTTGGTGACGGGATTGGCCCGAAGTTCCCTGGAAATAAACGGGGAGATAATTTAACTTGTTCAAGGGCTTGGAATTGTAGCTCGGATGGGTAATCCCGAACAATGCCAATACGTGGCCCGGTTCCTGAACTCCATTTGCCAGAAATACGGTTAGCTTCTTGGATACGGGCTGAAATGGGTGTGGTTGCGCGTTGTGCATTAGTAGGCGAAAGTAAAATATCTTGTGGTCTAGTACGGGGAATGACTAATGGTTTGGGCTTTGTTTCGGGTTGGGTGACCTTAAATGAAAAGCCCACATCGTCCTCATCAACCGAGCATCTCTGCATTAGATAAATTGCTAGTAATTAGAACACCAAGAAGGTACATTCATCAACCTAACAATGCACGGAGAGCAAAATCTTCAACATACCTTAACATTTGTGAGATCAACGTGGTTTTCCTCTAAGAAGCAAATGAAGTCTCGAAAGTTTTCTTCCGTTGGTAAGTAGTGACCACTATAAGGCCAAATAGCCTAAAAAACAAACGGGAAATTGGTTAAAAACCAAAACTTAAAATGCTGAAACACAAAATTTGTATGCAGTATAGATTTGTACCTCAAGAACGCCGCCATGGGCCACCAATCTTCCCGCAGCAGTAGTGGCACCACCAGATAGAAAACTTGAATGCTGAAACAAGCCTTTCTTTTTTTGCCCGACATATAAGTTATTGGATGTGCTAAGAACGAATATCCATTTAGAACCCTCAGTGGTTTCTAAAAGGAACCTGCTTTGTCTATACATGAGCTTCCCATTTTCAACTATCACTTCGTATGACTCCCTTTCGTTCTATTTAATATAAGCTTGTTTAGTAACATTTTATCGACAACAAATGATAGTACTTTCTTATGAACATAAGTGAATAAAAAGCTTACGGGGCCTAAGTATTTGATGCACTGTTGCTGTAGACGGATCCTCGAGCACTTTTCAAGGTTTATTTCTTTACCATCTCCAACATCCAACCTTCACATTATCAAAAATCGAACCATAAATATATAGATAAATCGTTAAATGAATGGTATTAAATTTATACTATTTAAAACTTACCAGTAGAAGAAAGGTTGACTGCTTTCGCTTTTGAACCATAGATCATAGTAAAGGTGCAAGTTATGACCATAGCGATGGCGTGGGTCGATCTGCAAGCGGCCAATGAGGGATTATCAGTTACACGCATTTCAAAAAAATCTTTAAAATTGCATCTCCGAGCCAATGTTAATGATAGGATATGAGGCAACTACTTACAGCTTCAAGCCAATGTTGCAAGGCCAATTTTTGGGCTTTTTCATTCTTGGATAGACCCTTTCCCACTTTGGCAGCTCTAGTCCGAGCTCTGGCCCACCGCGACATCGCAGTTTCGGGTTTATCGTCATTGAAAAATGAAACTGAACTCCGATCCAAGGCTGCAAAGTCCAAAGCCTTCCACCTAGAACACATCACCCAGTTCAGAAAACCAATCTATATTATCTGATCAACTAGTCAAAGTTTGACTTTTTTAGTCAAAGCTAAACTTTGACTTGCTTATTTCATAAGTTAGATTGAAACTAACCATAACTCCTCAACAACAACAGCACAATCAGCTAAATTTCTTCGTGTTCGGTAACTTTTGTATATTTTCTGAACCGTAGTAGCAGCAGCATTGAGTTCACTAACGGGTCGAGGTGAAAAGAAGACGGTTGACCCAGGAGAAGTCAAACCTTCTGTTTTAAAGTTCCGATTTCTGGGTGTTGGTAACTTGATATCCTGAACAAGATTCTTAAAAGAAAGGGTGGTTTCGAGCATAATCTTCAAGGGTTCACAGTTCTTCAAGTTAATAGAATTTCTTCTCGTTTGACCAACACATGAGTCTTCGGCTTCTTTCGACACTATTTCTGATTCGAATTTCTTTAAGTTATCGGTTTTTGAACCGATATTAAGCTCATAAGGCAAGATTAGATAACTATGGTCCACGATTTCCTCCCAAGCTGATGATAACAGTGATAAGGACAAACCCATAAGAAAGGTAAAATTTCTGCACAAAAAAAAAAAATAAAATAAAATCAATATTACTATTAAAAATTTCAATAATAGGCCATTATTGGATTAGTGCATATGATAGAAATTTTCACATAAGCACAAAACTTTCTTGTCTACAAGATGTAACAGACTAATAATAGGCGTAAACCTTTTCGATAATTACACAAAATTCAATCCCTACCAAAGTATAAATGAAGGACACAAAAACACACATTGTTCTTCATACTTATGTATTATGAATTATTCCAAGTTCAACTCACATAATGTTCTTCATAATTAGTTCAACTATGCTTATAAGTCTTAAAATGACCAAAATGCTAGACCAGAATCTTAAAAAACCAAACTTAAAACATTGAACACATGATTAATAATCACAAAACAGACCCAAAAAGGAAACTTAAACATAAACACATGCTACCAAAACACATTAACACATACTGCTTAAAAGTTAGAACTAACAAATATGTTGCACTAGATTCAAATATCCTAATATATGAAAGCTAATAAATAATTACATGGAAAACACATAAACATATAGTGTTCTTCATAATGAGCTAAAATATGCTAAAATTTGACAAAATCTAGCACCAGATTCATAAAACTAAATATCAAAGATACCCAATACATGACTACAACAACAACATACTTAATCCTAACAGGGCGGGGTATGAGGGAGGTAGAATGTAGACAGATCCTGCCACTATCCAGGATAGACCCGAAAGTAGGGAGACTGCTTACAATGAGACCTCCGGATAACCAATACATGATTGATCATTATAAACCAAACCCATAAACCAAAATCCAAACCTCAAACAAATACATTAAAATAAAAATAATCTTGAAAAAACACTCACCTTCAATGATCAACTTTCTTGGCTAAAATTCAATATTTCAATAGTTAATGTTAGTTGAAAAAAAATGATGATTATGACCAACCTCTATTTGTTCACCTATATATAAATTCTTGATGTCAAAGTCTAAACAAATGCTTTCTAGTATTGTAACACGTACAGTATAAGAAAATAATTTATTTATTCGGGTAGATACTTGACTAGGGGACAAAGAATATTAGTTTTCAAAACTAAGGTTTGATTTTGATATGAACAAATAAAAGAAACCCGTTTGCACGTTTTTGATAATTCAAAGCTTGAGAATGTGGAATAGGTTATAGAGTAGGGCTGAGCAAACGGACCGGATGGACCGGACCGACCGACAAAACCGACCGGACCGAGACCGACCGGACCGGACCGACCACATTTGGTCCGGTCCTCGGTCTAAGCTTTTTGCCAAATTCGGTCCTCGGTCCGGTCGGTCCGGTCCGGTCCGGTCCGGACCGACCAAAAACCCGAAAAAACTTGCCTAATTGGACCGGACCGACCGAAGACCGACCGGACCGGACCGGACCGAGACCGGACCGACCATATTCGGTCCGGTCTCGGTCTATGGTTTTTCCGGTTCTCGGTCCTCGGTCCGGTCCGGTCTTGGTCGGTCCGGTCCGGTTCGGTTTTCGCCCGATGCTCAGCCCTATTATAGAGTATACATATTGCCAAAAGGTTATTTCCATTTATAGTAAGTATTTCCTCCATTTTAATATTAGGGCAAATTCCCAAATCAGGACAATTATTTTTCGGGTTTATTTATTCAGTACAAACCCAACCTCATTTCCCAATTTGGTCAAGTGCGATCGTGTGATCCCATTACCTTTATTACACGTGTCCCAGACAAAACCACCTTACCAATCATTTGCAGCCCACCCCACTAGCACTTGTCCCCCACGTGGCCTTTGACTTTAATTTTCGAATGTGCGATTTCTGATCGTGCGATCGTGCGAATTTCGGATGCCCATGTGCAATATTTCTTGAAAAAGACCAAAAATCTTTCCAAAAGATTTTATATTAGTGATTTGACTTGACATCTTTTTTTAAATATTACTATTTTAATTATTTCTTCTTCAAATCCACACACACAAAAACATCAACCGGGTCATTTTTGAGCTTCGCACATTTCGATTTGTATAATCAAATGTTATACATCTAGTTGTGCAGAGATGCAACGATAATTCATCTCGAGATCTGATAGATGACAAGCACTAGTGGAAGGAATGTCAGATTGAGGGCAAAGGGGAATTCTGACTGGAAGGATTTGAGGTATCACTTGCAATCGGCCATTCAAACTTTTATAGCTGGAACTTTTCTAAAGTGGGACCTAATGGATGGTAGCTGTGACGGAACATAATCAAGCTCTCAATGAGCACTGGGAGTTGAAAAAAATAAAAATAATAATAATAATAATAATAACAGAAGATGAAAAGTATATATGCATGTGTTGAACATAAAGTTGAATGGTTTGAAAGAGAGAACATGTTGGAAACACCATGTATATACATACGCACATATACTTGAATAGAAAACAAAGAGGTGAAGATAATATCCCCCATTTTGGGGTTTCTAATAAGCGTTAACAGGATAGCAAGTGATGCAAAACCAGCACGATGGGTGGTATATATTTTGGGGTTTCTAAGAAGAAAGACCCAAATGTTTGAGAATGCAATTAGTGCCACACAATGCAAGTGTGATTCTTGTCAATCTAGTATATTATATGTATAGCAATCGGCGAGAACGAAAAATAGAAAAATAAAAAGGAGTAATAGGACAAAAATTAGAAAGAAAGTACAAAGATATGATAAAAATCTTTTGGAAATATTTTTGGTCTTTTTCAAGAAATATTGCACATGGGCAGCCGAAATTCGCACGATCGTATGATCAGAAATCGCACATTCGAAAATTAAAGTCAAAGGCCACATGGGGGACAAATGCTAGTGGGGTGGGCTGCAAATGATTGGTAAGGTGGTTTTGTCTGGGACACGTGTAATAAAGGTAATGGGTTCGCACGATCGCACTTGACCAAATTAGGAAATGGGGTTGGGTTTGTACTGAATAAATAAATCCGAAAAATAATTGTCCTGATTTGGGAATTTGCCCTTAATAATACTATTCACATTTCGATTTCGAGTTGTCTTAAATTAATTGTCTATTTTTTAAACTAGATAAAGAAATTTAATTGAGATTAATATATTACCCTTACTCTAAAAATGTTATTATAAACTTTCAATAAATCAGTAATCAATTAGTTAAAAAAAATTGTAATGATTATGTTTTTTTTTAAATTGTGTGTTTTTTGTCAGTGAACAATTATTATGAGATGAATGAAATATGTTTTTTATATATAGTAACCCGTACATATTGTTTTTGATATGCACACATCACCGAAATTTGAATAATATTATTAGGAGGGCCAAATGTATATCTTGAGAGCTAGACGATACAAGATGTAAACACATTAAAACCTTGTAATGCCATAATTTGATGTATATTAATCAAAAGAAAATCTTTGCAAATCATGCAGTTTCCATACTATGCAGAAAGATAAGTAAAAAATTAGCAGAATGATATAAGTATATATCTTTTTATATTTACAAAGACCATGTCATAGGGTTTGTATCTTATAGCAATCTTGCTAAACATAGTAATTAATTTTTAATAATACAAAGACCGTGTCATGGGGGATGTATCTATATAAGCAATCTTTCTAAACATAGTAAACGAGGACAAAAAACATAGAATTGTACAGAGAGAGAAATTTGGTCAAAGAATGGAAAATTGGAGATTGGCTTCACGATAAGTCACAAAAATCTACATGAAGATATATGAAAGTCAAAAACACACTTTCCAATTATATTGGTAAAGTCTTATTCAGAATGCGACATGTTAGCAAAAACAATAAATGCATTTTTAGTGACTTGCATTTGAGGTCTCATGAGCTCAAAGGTTATGTCATGTCATGTAATGATCTATTATTAGAACTGGGGTTTTTAGGTGCTGTTTGTTTGGGGTGTTTGGAATGGATTTTGAAATGATGTGACATTTATTTGTTGTTTAGTATACCATTATAGGAATCAAACAATGGATTTAAGAAAGAAAATGATTCCACTATGACCGGGTGGGTTTTCATCAAATACCACATTTTTCACCTATGGCCTCACATGTACAAATAATATCAACCATATCTTTTTTTAGTTTACTATTTTATATTCATTTTTTTCTCATATTTTTTTAAAAATAATACTTTTAAACTTAATTTTGATTTATAAAATATGTACTATTATACATTTTCTCTCTCCTCCACTTCTATCACACCTTTCTCAAATCCAAATCCGATACCAATCTCATTTATAAACCAAACGCACCCTTAGTTTTAGAAAGGGAAATGATTTGCACATTTAATTTTTTGATTGGGACACTCGCATTAAACCGTTGTACAGGTTTATGTATTCTGCTTTAACTGGTTGTACATTAGAGTGTCCTAATAAAAAAGCTAAGTGTGCAAATCATCTCCTTTAAAAAAATAGTAGAGGCTAAAGTCGCGGCTAAAAATTCACATAACAAAGTTGATTTCCACCATTTAACTTTGAAATTACTTTTAACGACGACAATGTCGTCGCTAAAACTTTTACAAACCTTGACTTTGACTTTCAACGCGATAATTTGGTCCAAAAAATGTACTAGTATTTTTAGCTAAAAATATTTAATATTATTTTTGTAATATCAGTTAAATACAGATAAATTTAATAGTAAATATTAAAATTTGTAGTCACGACAAAAATCATGAATAAAAGTATTTAGTATTATTTTTTATAATATCAGTTCAATATATAAACTCTAGTGCAATTTGCTAAAACTATAGAATCAGAAAGAACATTTGATGTACCATGGTAGGCCAAGAAACTCGTACGACTTGATAAGTATGCATATAGTGGCGTGTAATGTGTGAAGGTGTTCATTCCAACTACCATGCATGTGCCCTTAAATAGTTTCGGTAATCTCTACATTTATTTCATTGCTAATGATAGATCTTTTCATTTTGTTAAATGTCAATGAAGGCACGTTTAGGCAAGAAGTTAAACCAAACTTGTCTTGTGTCGCATAAGTTATTCTTATTATCACAAGGAGCTAAGGGTCGTTTGGATCATGTAATGGTATGGGCTATCGGTATGATATCGAAACCAACATGTATATTGAAGTCGTTAAACCATAAAATCTTTATTCTCAAAATAATGTTAATAGTATGTCAACGTTGTCGTCTTTGCATATGCACCAGGTTCGTACGAATTTAGCGTGTAAGAAGACGATGTACACAATATAATGTAATTGTTAGTGGACTAGTATTTAACGTTATATTATTTGAATTGGGCCACCTGTTTGATTATTTAACATTATTTATATTTTACTCAAACTCATTATTCCATTACGAAAATTACACAAGTTCATAGTAATTAGGTACTCGTTTGAGTTAAATTGGTTTGAAAGGTTTTAATGATCCTTGTAGCGCTCTATTTTCATATACTTGAATTCTTTGCCTTAGCTTTTCGTTAGGCTTCTATCGCTATCGTTCAAAGAAAAATATAAAGACAACAATCAAGTTGAATCTTATTACTCTACATAAAATATTTGCGGACTTCAAGTCATTGTTTGATTAAGTTGTGAACAAAAACAAACTTATATGCTGGCTTTTAGTAATTAGTCCTATCAAGTACTTGTATTTAAATGCCGACTTTATAAAGTAAAATCACAGATAGATCTTTATATATATTTCAGTTTGAACTTTCTTTGACAACTAAATTCAGCTCTTTACTTTCGTGTTTATTCATTTTGGGGTCACATTGATATTGGTCAAAAAGTGATAACTCGTCGATAAAAGAATGTGACTTGGTAAAGAGAAAATTTAATTCCTTATTTCTCGCTACGACTGCTTGTTTTCAATATACATCGTCTTCGCTTTTCAACAAAAAAGTTTTCTAGTTTAAATTTCTTTTCGAAAAAGTTGTTTGGAAAAGGTAGTATAAAGTCATACCGCTCCGTCTTATTCTGTATGATCACTATTAAAGAAGAGGTTCTCTTTTAAAAAGTCATTAAAGTGTGACATGTATCAATTTTATATATATATATATATATATATATATATATATATATATATATATATATATATATATATATATATATATATATATATATATATACACCTTCAACTCGCAATCCAGTTGTGATAAAAATCAAGATATAATAAACATCAGCTTTTATAAAATAAAATATATACCGATAACTATTTTTTACTGGTTAACATTCTTGCATGATACTTGTGGACGTATGGTCCGGACTGGATCCTACATGGGCCAGGCCCGGCAGATAGCAGTCCACTCTACGTCTAAACCCTAATCCATGCCTTATAAATATAGGGTTGAGATTCCATTCACAATAGAACATAACAGGTTATCCTAAACCTAATTCTCATATGCTCCGCGCATCAATACTAACTTGACCGTCGGAGGTGGATCCCGGGGCTACGGCCTCGGGTCCACTCCTAACGGGTTCTCTTTGTTGACAGGTCTACTCAGGACTCGAGAAGACGACTAACGGCCCAAGGAGAGTCGTTGAATCAGTCCGCGCCAGATTATGCATCAACAAGTGGCGCCATCCGTGGGACATGACTACGACAAGTTTCGTGTTCTCACATCACCGGAAAGCAACCATCGAGTTCAAAAGCCGGTATTCTTTCTTTATTTTCTGCTAGTACACGATGCGCAGATACAAAATAATATACGCAACCATCGAGTTTAAGATGCGACACAACAACAAAACCTAAAACGTTTTTGTTCTATTCACTAACACAAGATTCCTTGGTCAAAAGTTGCGCCATAAGATCATATATACTTATATTTGTTTTGCTGACATAAGATCATATATTTGTTTTGCTCGAATACAACAAGAATTATAATTCTTGTTCTTTTGTTTACTGTTCTCTTTAATATATACGATCCAACGTATCCTTACTATAGGATTTGATTGTGTTTGAGCTACAACAAGTAAATCTCGTAATATTCGTAATATTCATAAAAAAGGGGATATAATATCTTTTAAATATTGATAAGATTTTACATAAATCTTTTAAACTTGGTAAACACGATTTTACCTAAGTCGCATTAAGTCCGCACGATCGGACCTATTTTATCTTTTAGCCGCGAAACAGCGCAGTCACGATAAATCTACCCGCGTTAGGCCATGCAAAAATCTTCGCAGATTGGCGCCATGCGCGCACTGTCATGTACAGGTACCACGATGCTAGTCAATCGCCATGAGCGCACTGTCACTGTCACGTACAGGCACTGGACGAAAGCCGTGGTCCTCTGCGATCATCCACAAAACGTTAGAGTCTATGCGGTCACGATAAATCTATCTGCGTCTGTGCGTGCGAAACTATTAGTCGCGGTCATGGTACGTCCATCCGCGCCATTGTTTTTATTATAATAAAAAATAAAAAAATCAATTAATCACCATGCGCGCACTGTTTTTATTATTAGCTACGTGCTACTTCTCTTATATAGTTTGTAAAACATCACGATAGGTGTAATTCATACTACTACTTCTTTTATATATTAATTATATATGCTATGTGCTATACTTTTGCTATGCGCTAATCTTTTACCTCATTAAGTTTTATATGTTGCGATTCGCGGCATATACTTTTAATATTTGCATTAAGTGTTTTTCAGGATTTGAATAACTAAGTTTAATGCTCCTACACGAGTAGCACCATCAAACTTGGGGGGCTACCAGGGTATATCCTACAACTGTTTCCGTACAAGTCACGTAGGCATATTTGGAAGCAGATCGTACGTAAAAGGTACTGCAGGCCCGGTACAAAGACGAATTTAAATATTCGCACCATCTTACCGCAGGGGAGACGTTCTCTGTCGGTTGTAAAGACGAATGTAATGTTCGCGCATAGCGCGCACCTTTGTCGCGAACAACGCGCATACTTGTCGCGCACAGCGCGCACCTCTGCCACAGGAGCACGTCTTCTGTCGCACTATGTTGCATTGCTACTGGTACAAAAGGTACGCCCTTATCTAGGATGCAGCATAGGGATCCACCTATCCACCTTCACTATTGTGAGACAATCACAATCGCAATCCCAGTGCGCACTGTCGCATTTGGGCTGCGCAGTATGGTCCGTCCCATGCGCACACATGGGTCATGCTGTCATGGTTGATTGGGCCTACGCGGCTATGAACAGAACTTAAGTTTAGCATAACATAGCCACGCACTATGTCATACTAAACTTGGGGGACTTGTGGACGTATGGTCCGGACTAGACCCTACATGGGCCAGGCCCGGCAGACAGTAGCCCACTCTACGTCTAAACCCTAATCCATGCCTTATAAATATAGGGCTGAGATTCCATTCACAATAGAACATAACAGGTTATCCTAAACCTAATTCTCATATGCTCCGCGCATCAATACTAACTTGACCGTCGGAGGTGGATCCCGTGGCTACGGCCTCGGGTCCACTCCTAACGGGTTCTCTTTGTTGACAGGTCTACTCAGGACTCGAGAAGACGACTAACGGCCCAAGGAGAGTCGTTGAATCAGTCCGCGCCAGATTATGCATCAACAATACTGATGAACAATCTCTATTAATGAACATGATTTGATGGATATTAAAAAAAACAAAAACAAAAAAAAAACAAAAAAAAAACAACAAACAACTGGTGAACATTGATAAACATAATAAAAACTGATGAACACGTATTGATGAACACGTACTAATGAGTAGAAAAACAACTGGTGACATTTTTATTGATGAACTAATGTACATGTATTGAATATAAAAAACTGGTGAAATGATAAACACGTATTGCAGATTCGAAGTTTTTTCATAGCAAGTTTGATTTTTAAAGAAATATTGAAGCTCTTATGCATTACTGAAACATTTATGTTCAAATGAATACTTTCAAAATCTAAAATCACAAAATAACTTCACTGAGGCATTTATCAAATACCTTATGGGTGTATTCATGAACACTTGATTTGTTTGAAAAGTTATGAGTAAAAACTCATAAAAACAAAAAAGATTAAGAATTGATGTTAGTTTAAGGTTTGTTAATCAAACTATAGGAATTTTGCTTTGACTTGAATTAATCAAAACCCTAACTTTTTTTTTATAAACCAATGAACTTCGAATTCATAAAAAAAAATGTTGTATTTTGTAGCGATTGAACGAATATATGATGAAATTAAACATAATCGACCTAATTTTGTGATTTTTGAATGATTTACGACTAAATTTGAGGTAAAGATGCTTATTAGTGAAGAAAAGGTAGATGAAGAAGAAAAAAGATCTGTAAAAATAAAAGAAAATATAAAACATGTTTTAGGCAGAAATGACTTCTTAATTTTTATTTTTTATTTTTTATTTTTTACGCGCTTTGCAAACGATCACAACTTTCACTTTCAAATTGAATATAATGTAAACAAAAATTGGTCAAAGAATGGAAAATAGGTCACGTGCTTCACGATATGTCGCAAAAAATTTGGACTTAATCGTTACATAAATACTGTGGTTAAGACACAGTTCAACCTTTCGTCCCTAACTCTTAAAAATTACACTGGTTGTCCATGTAGTTGCCTATTTTCCATCGACTAGTCCTTTGATCAAACGGGGGTGTATTTTGGTTGTTAAGTCCATAGAAACTAAACGGGCGTTAGTCCTTTTAAGTCCATAGGGAACAATCGAGCATTAGTAACTAGCGAGGGAAGATTTATGTAATTAACTCTTAATTTATTTTATTTATTTTATTATTTATTTCTTTTTTTAACGGCTTTTTTGTTTATTATTATTTTTTAATTTTTGTGGTTCTTTTACTTGTTTTTGGATTTATTTATTTATTTATTTAAATTTGTTTTTCGGTTTCGGTTTATTTTTATTTTTATTTTTTTATTTTTGCTTTCTTTTTATTTATTTGTTTTTTGATTTTGGTTTCCTTTTAATTTTATTTATTTATTTTTTGTTTCTTTTTATTTATTTGTTTTTCGGTTTGGGGTTCTTTTTACTTATTTATTTTAATTTGCTTTTCGGTTCCGATTCGCTTTCTTTTTCATTTTAATTTTGCATTCCTTTTATTTATATGTTTTTCGATTACGTTCTTTACTTATTTGTTTTTCGGTTCCTTTCTTATTTATTTATTTATTTTTGCTTTATTTTATTTATTTGTTTTTTGGTTTTGCTTTGTTTTTATTTATTTATTTTTATTTGCTACAAATAAATAAATAAATAAAAATATATAGAAACTGAAACCAAAAAACAAAAAAGTAAAAAAAAAAAAAAAAAAAAAAAAAAAAAAAAAAAAAAAAAACGAAACCGAATAAGGTGTCTCAATTCTTGGTGTAGGTCTTTCCTGTCTTGCAAACGATCTCACCCCTTAACATTTTGCAACACTCGTTTACAATTGTTTCATCCGATGGCATCTTGCTAGTCACAAAAACACGTTATTACCCTTCACCATCATGTTCGATCCTTACAAGTGTTCTTTTCATTCACAATTTTCTTTACTTACATTTCTGAGTAATGTATATACATTATACTAGCTAAATACCCGTAAAATTTACTGGTTTTTCAAATAGCATTGACAATTTGAACATATTAATTTTTTATTTACCTACATCAACGTACATGTAACTTGAAAATTTTTATTGGGAGGCCTGAATTTATATCATTCAATTTGGAGATCAAATTTGTATTTTCTATATAAAATGTATCGATATTTAAAAAAAATATATATAATTAAAGTAAATATAAGTAAAACTTCAAAAGAAAGTTATGTTTGCAAATTAGTTTGATATAAAAAAAAAAAGTAAAAAATTAGCAAAATGATATAGTAATATTTATTTTTTTAATAATAGAAAGACCGTGTCATGAGGGGTCTATTTATATATTGGTACCTCTCCTGGACCACCAATATGTACAAAAAAGTACAATCTTTATCCTTTTTGACAATCTGTTTATAATCCAACACAATATTTTTATCAGTTTCTATTATGTACTTTTTGTCAGTTTAATACTTTTAATTTGTTAAATTTTATGTTTTTTTGTTCTTTCCATTTCACAATTTTATAATATAAACAAAATTATTAGAAAGAAAAATCAATTGTAGTTTTTAGAGGGTCTTTATAACCTATCTCTCTTTCTAAACATAGTAAACGAGTACAAAAAACATAGAATTGTACACAAGGACGGAGGCACGTTTATAGTAGGGAGGGCACTTGCCCCCAACAATTTCGTGATTGGTCTTATGTTCTTAGGGTATAATTTTTGTTTTTTGAGATTTTAATGGTTGTGCCCTCAACACAAAAATGAATGTTCCCTCTACCAGTTAAAGAAATTTAAAGAAGATGATGCAAATTAGGAAAGAGAAAAAGGAAAAATATAATTATAAATGGTGTATAGTGGGGTTGTGTACGTGGAACTTGAAGAGTATTTGGAATAAACAATTAATTTAGTTCTATTGTTGGGTAACATATTACTGGGTAATGTTGTTTATTTTAAATTGTACTCGGTTATTATATTTGTAGAGCTTGTTGGGTTTGCTTTGATTTATTATTAAAATCAGAATTTGCAAACGTAAATTTGTCGATGCATATATTTCTCTTAAAAAAAATCTTAGTAGCTATTTAGTACTTTATGATTTTGAAGATGTTACTTCTTTGACTTCAATTGTGATAGCTTCTGATTTTCTTGTGTTATGAATGAAGATGTATCGAATGATTTACAAGGAAGCCAAATTTTAGTGAATAGTTGTCTTGTTACAAACTTTTACTTCGTTAATTTATAACCTTTTTTATTTGGTACTCGGCTTTTGCGATTTTTTTTGCCCCCATGTCTAATATTTTTTGCTCCGCCACTGATTGTACATAGAGAGAAATTTGGTCAAAGAATGGAAAATTGGAAATATGTCCAATTTTATTGGCAAAGTCTTATTCAGAATGTGACATGTTAGCAAAAACAATAAATGCGTTTTTAGTGACTTGCAATATATTTTCTTAAAAATAGTATCCATAAATACTAAGGTAGCGTTTTGTTTGCTTGAAGGAAAATCTATGGGAATATATGATATTGTAATAGGATGGAATAGACATGGGTATGATTTGTCAAACATTGTTGGGTTTGTAACTATTCTGAATGGATTTATTATTAATTTAAAAATATGTAAAACTATATATTTCTTTTTCATAGCCCTTTTCAACTGTAATAACAAAACCTAGCAACATCAACACAAAAGACAAACAAAAATCCTCATTTCATTCATGAACTTGTGAAATTGTAGATGAAAATTCAAACAGAAAATTAAATTAGTGTCGCGAATTTAACTCACGATTACTGCATATAAAGAAGAAACACAATCGGTTGAACAAATCCCTTGAAAATATTGATACAATTGAAGATTACGACGACGAAAGGATAATAATGGATTGGAGCGTCGGTGGCGACGAATTGGACATTTGATTTTTTTTCCTTTTTTTTTAATGCTTCCTTATGCCTTTTCGAAACCGGGCCCGCTGGAATATGCACAAAAACCCACCTCCCCCCACTTCTATGGTTCTATGGGTATCCTATGAGGCTGGTAGGCAAGGAGGTAAAGGTTTCACCTTCCCTCACCATTTCACGCGCTAACAGCCTTGCCCACCTCCCTATCTCACGCTCTAGTCACGAAACCCAAAACGACTTATGGTGGTCTGATCACCAAACAAGAACCAAGAAAAAACGAGCCCCATTTCAACTGTGTTACCGTTTGCAATCTTTTTTCCCCTGGTTCATCATCATCATCATCATCATATTACCAACCCCTTCTTAAATCTCACAAGTTGAAAAAAATAAGGATGGATGATGAAGTTGTCCAGCGAGTATTACAAGAAGGTGGTCGTGATTACTACCAACAAACACCTTCTACTTCTTCATCGTCCTCTCCGTCTATTCTTCAATCTCTTCCTCTTCACGCGGTATGTTTTTGACTATGCGTGTTAAGTGTTCGATGAAACATCTCTGTGAAAATTTTGGCTTTTTTCTAGTTTTGATCATGACCCATTTTGTAACACCCCCAATTCATGGATGCAGCGGAATTCGAACTGGGTGTTACTTGACGGCACAATAGTCACAATAATAGAAAACGAACTCCAATTGAGTCGTTTTAAAAGATTTATCATTCAAATTGTATAAATATCAGAGATTACAAAATGAGGTCCCAGATGGTTCCATGTTTACAAATTAAATGAGTTTTGAATGATAATAAAATTTATAGCCCTCTTGAGTATCCGTGTCCTTCCGTGCCATCCTTGATCGTCATGAACCTGAAATACATGCTTGAGAGGTCAACACAAAGGTTGAGTGATATTCATAGAGTTTGTTAAATCGTTTGAACACAAAGTGTTGGTAGTAAATCGTTGAACACAATAATCGTAGTGTTTGTAGTTAAATCGTTTGAACACAAAGTGTTGGTAGTAAATCGTTGAACACAATAATCGTAGTGTTTGTAGTTAAATCGTTTGAACACAATATGTTGGTAGTGTGAGCTATAGACTCACACCAATATTTGGAAAACAATGATGGGCTACGTTGTTATATGCCCGGAAAGGTTATTAATTCACTAAGCTTATGAAACCAAAACGTTAACGTGTACCAATATCGATTGGCAGATTTATCCCGGTAGGTACTTTGCCGTCATACCTAATGTCTCAAATATTAATGCATTTGTTTGAACTAATCAAAACAAATGGGATTCGTCAATCCCAATAGGCCTATTCACAATATTCGCGCTCACTTGCAAGTAACCCTCGCAAGTGATTAAATGGTTCATAATAAGGGATCTAGGTTTGGCAAGGATGTTACTTAGTGATAATAAAACATAGTCGAATAGCATATAGTAGAAAGCATTGTGTTCGAGTAGAAAAATAATAGCATGTATTCCCCCCAAGGGTTTGTAAAACATTGAAGTAATGTAAAGTGGGGCTATGAACTCACCTTAAGTAAGATAGCAAGTAATGAATGTAACGGTCGAATCGTGAAGGTTTCTACGAGCAACCTATAATAGAATGTCGCGACTTAGGATTGGAGTAAAGAATACGAAGTAGTGCCTATATATATATCTTGCATCTAAGTCCATGATGTGGTATGATGTATAATGTAAGTCTTTGAAAGAAAAGATTCATGAAACATGTATGTTTTGGTATATCGTTTACTACCGTTCGGGCCGACATAATTCAGAAGTCATGTTAGTAAGCGTTCGAGGAGCCAGGACACTTTAACTCGTAAATCCACAACTCAACTCGACGGCTTACATAATGAACTCCTCACATGAGGCTCCCTACTATTGTAGTAGTTGATGAAATATATAGATATAAGTTTTGATCCGAAAGGTTACATGTCCGATATTTGAATAAACTTAGGAAAGTTTATTTGTACATGAAGATTGTTATTAGGGGTAGCTTCATAAGCCTTAAATGACTATGTTCTCTTGGTAAAATCTCATGGTTTCCTTTTAAGTGAAGTAGATCCAAATTGCTTGTTCAAATTATCGCCTAACTCATTGTTTCATGTTTACGCCTATGTGAGTTGTTATGGTCATTTCGTCATGGCCTAGCCATGACCTTTGGTCCTTGTTCCAAGGTCATGAGACTCAACCTTGGTTCTAGTCATGTTTGTGGTCTTGATTATAGGTCATAAGACCTCTTGTTCCTTTCAAAGTATAACCATAATCTAGTGACTTTCGCCTAAAAATGGGCTGTTTAGAATTTGAAGAATTTTATCACTCGGAAAGCGTTTTTAGGGCTCGAGCTTCTTTGTTCCTGAACGAAAACGTCGTTTCGGACAACTTTCGTGTTTTAACTTTTTGATGAATCGGACTAGAAGTGGGACTTTCAAAACCCAAATTTGATCAGGAAGCTATTTGGCAGTTTTGCCGGAAATCTTTGGTAATTTCAAATCGCCATAACTTTTGACTCGTATACTCGTTTTGGGTGGTTCAAATTGCTATGGTTTCCTTGTTAAGTCCTCTACTGTAATATGTAATGATCCAACATCATATTTTTACCATTTTGATCAGGTCTTACCAAGAAAGTCACTAGTTTACTTGTTTTAGTAACTTGTTGTAACAATCAATAACAATAACTTGTTTTGGTCATTTTTATACATCATGGACATGATAACAAGACAATATATAGCATGAATAATATGTAAATAACATGAACATGATTATTTAACAAGAATCAAGTTAGGGTTTGGCTCACAACTTTTGGCTTTCAAAGATGAAAGGAAGTTAACATGTAAGGATAGGACATTGATAGACTTGCTTCAACCCTTTTTCACTTCATGCAATCTTTCTACCCTTGGTATTCTTGAAAGATGGATGATGAAGGTTTAGGTGACTTGAGTGGATTTAAACTCAAGAGAAATCACCAAGTATATAAGGTTATGGAAGTGTTTGATGAATGATAACCTATCTAGGGTTTTTACCTTGAACTAGCACTTGAATCTTGCTTAGAACTTGGAAGAGAATTAGCAAATGGATTGGTGTTGGTGTGTGTGGAAGTGGACGGCAACAAAGGGCAAGGGAGGGTTTTGTAGGAGCTTGAGGAGGTTAAAAATGTTGACTAGTCCAACCTTGGAGGCCAAGGTGAACACATGGACTAATCTTAAGGCCTTTAAGCTTGAGATCAAGCCACCTAGTGTGAAACCCCCCCCCCCCATATGGCGGTTCACAAGGCTTGGAGGACAAGGTGTGGACTTTGCTTGGTATTATCCAAGATACTTGGTTAGTTTTGACTCCGGGAAATGCCAATCGTAAATGATTAAGCCTCAAAACGTAAAACCGGGTGTCGTAAAATTATGGAATTTGAAAGTATTGTTAAACATGTCCATATAGTCCATAATAAAATATAAAATGAGTGGTAGGTTCCATTTGGGTGGTAAACCCTGCTAAAAACTGGAAACACGGGTCTAAAACGCGTAATTCGCGTAAAACGCTGAATATTGCGTAAAATTGAGAAAAGTAAAATGTTACTTTTCTAATGTTATAAAAATGATTTAAAATGACTTATAATGTCTAGACTGGGCTCAGTCTAGTGTCGGTTGGTATTAAATGTCTTTTAGACATCAAACCGTAAGCCTAAAAATCAAGGAATGACTTATAACATCAAGGGATGATTTTTGGTCAATGGAGGAGGGAAAGAATATGTTGACTTTTTCTAATAAGTTGAAAACTCAAAAAGTCTTAGAAACTCGTTTCGTGGTCTCACGGTTAATCGCCCAAATGGTTAAGCGTGCTCATGCGAGAGTAGTGCAGGCATGGGTGACCTGCTGGGAAGTTTTTGGTCATGTTTTTCTCAGTCACGATTAATTCTCAAATAAATCATGAGTGTGTCAAACATTTTTCTGATGTGGGGTCACCTGACGGGATCGAATTTCATCGTGCGTAAAATTTCTGAATGACGTTTTACCCTAAAACGTGTAATTCCTTAATAACTTTCACGAAAATGAGCTTATGAATGTCAAACTTTTAATTTGCCATGGAAATGATTTATCACTTGAGAATATCAAATAAAAATCAACTTTCGGGAAAATTTTCGGGAAAAATGAATAGTAAAAGTGAATAGTGAAATTTTCCGGGAATGGTGATTATCCTGAAAAATGTGAATTGTTACACATTTCATTATTTGTTGTTTTGATCATGACCCACTGTATTATTTGTTGATTAGTTTTATCAGTTGGTGTTTTAATTGTGCGTGCCAAATGTTTGTTGAAATGCATCAGTGAAAATTTGGTTTTTTGTAATTTTGATCATGACCCATTTCGTTATTTGTTGAAATGCATCAGTGAAAATTTGGTGTTTCAATTATTTACACGTTATGCATCAGTGAAATTTTAGTTTAGAATTTGATATTTTGGTATTTAATTGTGTAAGTATTAAAAAAAATGGAGTTAAAGTGAAGATGGGTTTCCCTTGCCAACTAAATGGTGAAGAGTGGTGAAAGGGAGTGAGAGGAGAGAGAGAAAGCTGACGTGATGCTGATATGTATGGTGAAAAAATGTATTCCTTGCCTACCAGCCTGATAGTTTGATTTCTAATGTTTTAACCAAACAATTCAAATAACTATGAAAGTCATCGTTTGATTACAAAATCCCTCAAACAAACACTTCCTAAGTCTTCATGAGCTCAAAGGTTATGCCTTGTCATATAATGTTCAAACGTATAATCTAGTGGAGTCTTGCCACAACTATAGGATCAAAATGTATAGTTGATGTATTTTTTTCACGGTTTCTCATGATTCAACGTGACAATAATGCTACCGTGTTACGCCAAGAAATTCTTACAACTTGATAAGTATGCATATAGTGGCTTGTAATGTGTGACGGTGTTCATTCCAACTACTATGTGCCCTTAAACAATTTCGGTTATCTCTACATTTATTTCGTTGGTAATAATAGATCTTTTCATTTTGTTAAATGTCAATGAAGGCACGTTTAGGCATGAAGTTAAACCGAACTTGTCTTGTGTCGTATAAGTTATTCTTATTATCACTAGGAGCTAAGGCTCGCTAGGGTCATGAAATGGCATGGGCTATAAGGTATGATATCGAAACCAACATGTATATTCAAGTCGTTAAGCCATACAATCAAGGGCGGAGCTATTAAGGGACCGGGTAGGGTCCCGGCCCCCTAGGCCTAAGCCTGTTAGTGTATTTTTTCACGATTTTATGTGTTAAATTTTTATTTTTTCCATCTCGGCCTTCCATTTTAATATTCTTCCGGCAAAAAAATTGTCTTGGCCCTCCCAAAATTTTTTTTCTAGCTCCGCCACTGCATACAATATTTATTCTCGGAATAATGTTAATCGTATGCCAACATTATCGTCTTTGCATATGCACCAGGTTAGTACGAATTTAGCGTGTAAGCAGATGATGTACACAATATACTGTAATTAGGTACTCGTTTCACGAATTTAGCGTGTAAGCAGATGATGTACACAATATACTGTAATTAGGTACTCGTTTCAGTTAAAGCTGGTTTAAAAGGTTTTAATGATCCTTGTAACTCTCTATTTTCATATACTTCAATTCTTTTTATTAGCTTTTCGCTAGGCTTCTATCACTATTGTTTAAAGAAAAATATAAAGATAACGACCAAGTTGAATTTATTAAAATAAAATATTTGCAGACTTCACTTTAAACGATCAAGTTGTGAACTAAAACAAACTTATGCTAGCTTTTCGTAACTAGTCCTATTAATTATTTGTATTTAGATGTCGACTTTATAAAGTAAAAACAAAAATAGATTTATATATATTTCAGTTTGTACTTTCTTTGACAACTAAATTCTCTTTACTTCCTTGTTTATTCATGTTGGGGTCACATTGATATTAAATATTAATTGGTCAAAAAGTAATAACTTGTAGAAGAAAAAAAATGTGACTTGGTAAGAGAAAATTTAATTCCCTATTTCTCGCTACGCTGTTTGTTTCAATTTCAACATACATCAACAAAAAAGTTTTCTAGTTTGAATTTCTTTTTGAAAAAATTGTTTGGAAAAGTTAGTTCAAAATCACACATCTTCGGTTGTGTTTGACACGAGACTTATAAAAGCTAAAAATGATTGAGTTTTTAAAATAAGCTAGCTTATAAAATAAGTTTTGTTTATCACACAAATTTATTGAATTTTATTATCCATAAGCTTTCATAAGCCCAGGTAAGCTGAAACGAGCTAATGGAGGCTTATAATTAGTCACTTAAATATTTTTTTAGAATATAATGAATTTATCATGCAAAAGCTGAAAATATATATGAATTAATTTAATATATTTTTATGCGATTTTACATTAATAAGCTTCAGCTCAAATTAATGCGTCAAACAACTTTACAAAAACATAAGCTTCGGCTTTTAGCTTATAATATAAGCTCTAACTCCAGCTTCAGCTCTCGCCCATTTCACTAAACATACACTACCTGATCTCATACTAAATGTTCACTTCTTTCAAATTGTATATAACGTATTGGAAAAATTGGTCAAATAATGGAAAATAGGTAACGTGCTTCAAGATAAGTTGCAAAATTTTGTGACCACACATATCAATGAAGAGAAAAAGAAAGTCGATGAGACTTGGTAAAACCTTATTCAGAATTGTAACATGTTAGCAGAAAACAATAAATGCAATTTTAGTGACTTGCAATATGTGTTTCTAAAAAATAGTATCCAGAAATACCAACTCTTCATGAGCTCAAAGGTTATGTCTTGTCATATATTCTTTTTGTTTCAAATTAATAGTTTATGTTTTTTTTAATAATACAATTTAATTATTTACGACTAAAATTAAATAAAAGTTTGAACAAGTTTACAAACTTATTTTTACTTGAAATTATTATTATAAAGTTTAAAGAAAACATTAATTAATTATTTTTTTTGTTAAAGGTTTCTCCGATAAAATAACATTAATTAATTAGTAAATGATGAAACTGTCATTCTACAAAAAAAAAAAAAAAAAAAAATGTATTAATTATGTTTTCCTTAAATGTATAATTTTTGTCGGAACAAAAAAAGTATTTCAACATCTAATTTTTGCTATTAGTTTCAGCTTTATGGTTTCCGTGTTCGTCATTTCCGGGTTATTAGTTGTTAGTGCAAAAAGTGTGATAAGTATGGAATGGGCTTAGTTTGTGTATTGGGCTGCCTGGGTGAGCTGCCAAATGGGTGAAATCTGCACTAATTCAAGTAATGGATTGATTCTCTGCACAAATGAAAGTAAACCGTTAGCCTTACCGTGAGGACAGACCCCACAATTAAGCTCCGGTGTGAGAGTAATATTCATATTTTTGTCAGAGAATATGTATGTATTAGGATGTGTGAGAAAGTCATACCTCTTAAATGCGTTTTAAGGTTGCCTTTTATAGGTGAGCTAAATACTAGAGTTACATAGTATTTCGCCTATTGTTGTAGTGGCCAGAGTGGGACCCTTGTTGGGCAAGAATCCGCAGTTTAATCATGATTGCGGATACAAATCATCTTCTGCGGCCATGAGCTGGTCCGCAAGCATACCGCGGGAGCGTTGCTTGGATGATCTATGTGCGTCTTTGTAAGTCTGGGCCATTCCCGTTTGTTTGTTTTTGTTTTATTGTGTTGGGCCAGAGCCCAAATATATATAATGCAGTCTAGGCTCAATAGGCCTGCTATCTGCAGCATTATACGTCTATCATTAGTCAAAAAGAATAGCTCGTAGGAAAAAACTATGTGACTTGGTAAGAGAAGATTTGTTTGTTGTTTGTTTCAATATCCATATATTGTCTTCGCTTTTCAAAAAAGTTTTCCGACAAATAATTTTCTTTTCAAATTTACATAAACAAACAAATGAAAAAGATATATTTGCAAGCGTGAGAGGCTGCTCCATTAAAATTCAAGTTCAAACTTTACCGAACACAAGGGCTATGTTTGGGGAAGCTTTTATGGGGCTTATGGGGGCTTGAGCTTTTAAAATAAGCCGGCTAATTAAATAAGTCTCGTTTGTCATGGGGCTTATGGAAGAGCTTATAAAATAAGCCGGCTAAAAACTTTAGCCCCATAAAAGAGGCTAAAACCTTAAACCCGGGGCTTTTGAAAAATAAATTACTTATTTACCCACAAAAATATCTAACATATTTAAAAACTCATTTAATTATGTCATTTTTAGTAATTTTGCAATAATAAGCCCCAGCCCCATCCTATTTGCCAAACAAGTTTATAAAAATACAAATTTTAATTTCGGCTTATAATATAAGCCCTAGCCCGAGCCCCAGCTCTAGCCCCAGCCCCAGCCCCAGCCCCAGCTCCAGCTCATTTCGCCAAACATACCCCTTCACTTACGATTCTGGGTAAGGTGTTGTTGGGGTTGTAAATGAATCGGACGAACACAAACGAAATCTTATTTATGTTCATTCGTTTAAATTTAACCAGAAAAATTAAATGATATGGGCGCTTAAAAACGGACGAATTCTTTTTGTTTACATTCATTTATTAAGAAAATGAGTTGTTCATTTTCGTTCATTAAGACACTAAACGAACATTAACGATCGAACATAAATGAATGTCGAAAAACGAACATAAATTTTATTAAATTATTAATAATGTTGTGTTTTATAAGTGTGTTGTTTTGTTTAAACAAATCAGTTTTAAAATTATATAATTAAAAGATATGATATACTAACATAAGCAAATAAGTGAACATAAACGAACGTTATTAAATGTATAATCGGACGTTAACGAACATAAATGAACTGACACGACTTTTGTTTATGTTCATTCATTTAACTAAGTGAGCGTAAAATATTGTTCATGTTCGTTCATTATTTTCACTGAATGTTTAATGAAACGTTCACTAAACGTTCAATTTAATTACACCCTTACGTGTTGCACACAAGTTTTTGGAGGGTCTTGCACATAATCCTTTTATCAAGAGTACTAAAATTTGCATTACAAATAAAATTTGGCCTAAACTAAATTACGGCAAAAATATTATCAAAGATTGCATGATTCAAAAAAAAAAATAACGCTTTTTTTTTAATAGAATTACGTCCGTGTGTCAAGTGCCATACCCGGCTCTCAAGTAACTCCGCCCATATCAAATATTTTGCAAGAACTTTTCCAAATAGACAACAAGAACACTCTAGTATGTCAAATTTCAATGATCTTTGGTTGAAGTCCATCACACGCTTTCACTTAGCTTTCTAATTTCGTATTGGTTATTTATTTATTTACTTTTCTTATCGTTTTTTCTTTCATTTTTTTAATCTATTCCCCTTTTTCACTTTCTAATTTCAGTAGTGACGTATTCATGATCAATGTGATATCAAATAAAGTAAGGTATCATAATACGTGATAATACGTTCATCATATGCTAATTAACTATAGTATATAAGTTGTATTAGATTAAAAATACAACTTAATACAAAAAAGTCAAACTTAAACAACTTGGATAATCAAATCAATATATACAAGTGGATGTTGCTTTAAATTACCCATAGCTTGATTCAAAAGCCAAATGGCGTGCGAGGAATTTTCTAGCAACTCATAAAAACGAATAAAGTCATTTGAATACCGCCACTCACATCCGTTGTTCTTAATTATTTTTAGAGTAATAATATTTTATCGGAGAAACCCTTTTACCAATAAAATAAGTATTAGATTGATAAGGGAGTTAGAGTTTCTTTTGGAGTCACTTATATACGAAAAGTAAGGATTAGAAAATTAAGGGAAATACGTTACTTGATTAGTGTTCTCGAAATGATGAAAGGAAAGGAAATGAAAAGAGACCGACAATTTTACGTTAATGCGTTCATGATTAAACTTGAAAAGCTATTTACTTGGTTATAACACATTTGGTATTATCAATTTTATCCAAACTTAATGCTACATTTACGCTCTGTTTTCGAGTTTTTTTAAGATGGAAAGGTAGGGGATGGGAAGGTGGGAAGGTGGGAGGGAGGGAAGGGATGAGATTTTGTGTGTATATGTAATCCGCCCATATTTGGGGTGATAAGGAGGGAACGAGTTTTCTGAAAACATGGGCTTTTATTAAATTACAATTATATCCTTGTTTGTTCATGTACGTACCATAAATCTGACCTGTTACTTGATCGCTTGTCAATTTTTATCATGTTGGAATGCTTTACTATATTTGATGAAGTGTAACTCTACCTGCTTCTGGTACTTGATCCCTTTCCTCCATTTTAGGAGCCTGATGTTGGTTTAGTTTGAGATCATGGAAATTAATTAACCATCCTAACTATTTTAAAATGTAGTAAAAAATTAAGCCATACATGAACAATGAAATAAATGAATAAACACAAATAAACACTGGAGTCTAGTAACCATCCTAACTGTTTTAAAAAATTGCTTTGAACGTGCCACTGCTTGAGATTATAAGTTACGGAGCAACATGCAAATTAGTAAATCCAACAGCATATGTATTAGTTAAGTTAATAAATCCAACAGCGTATGCGTTGAGTATTCTGCATTTTTGATGAACAAAGAACAATAGACATTTTATTTCTTGTTGGATTTGCTTGTAGGTTATTATATATAAAAAATTTGTGTTCTTCACTTTGTTGAATTATGGTTAGATAGTATTTCATGGGAAGAGTAAATTATGTTTTGAGGGTATATTTGTAATTTGGGTAGATTCCTTTTCTTTCCTTACAACTTATAATAAAAACTCAAGAATAGAAATAAAAATAACCACTTTTTTCACAATGTCATTCCCTACTTTCCCCTTCTCATCCCATCCCCTTCCATTCTTTAAAAATTTGACTTGAGAAAAGAGCGTTAAGCTCTTCGAAGGGTATTGAGCATTATCTAAGGTGTTTTAGTCACGACTGAACTTGTCTCGGCTCATTTTATTAGACTTTATCGAGTTCTACACAAAGACATGCGCGTACTATAATGAACTTTTTTTTTCATAACTTATGTATAAATGTACTATATATAAGCTAGAGGTTGTTATCAATTTGATTAGGTTGGTTATTAAAAATCGAATTAATTTAAGCCAATCCTTGATTTATGGAAAATCAATGATGTTTCAACACATTTTCAGAACCCAAAATTAAACAATATTGTTTCATTCTTTTTTCAAGAATCTCCCAATTCTTCAATGGATGATTCATCACCCAATGGATCACCAGGTATTCTTATGTTTTAAAGTCGTTATTATATAAAGCTCGTTACGATTTGCTAATTTTATGTGTTTTTCAATAATTATAATCACTAATTATATGTAAGATAACTTATTTAGTTTTGTTTATTATGGTGGCAGTGAATAATTTGAAGGTGGAAGTAAGAGCAGGAAGTAAAAAAGAACATTCACCTCGTTATCGAAAAGAAACTCATGGGAGGGGAGATGACATTGATGTGAACACGCCGATTAGCGATTTTAGAGGTGCAAGTATTTTTGACCGAGCAAAGGACGAACTTGATGCTCTTATTGACACAATTCACCCGAAAAAAGAGTATGATCATTTTGTTTCGCCACCAAAGAATGAACTCAAGGAAGGTGGATTCCGAGCTTCCTTCAATAAAAGGCTAGGAAAAATGTCACCTTCAAGAAGTCATAATCATCAAGATTGAGATCAATCGCGCTACTAGATTATGAATAATCTTTTTTGAAGCTGAAATTTGTTGAGTCATTTGTATTTGTACATATGATTTTGCACATCAATGAAACTTAACTCATCAAGTAGCATTGTTCTTGAGGGGGAATTTTGGAATTGGACCTTAATGTGTGATGTTTCAATTATTTCGGGAAATTTCTTTCCAATGAATTGACAAAACTCGCGAAAGATGGTCCATAGCTGAAGTTCGTGCCATAAGATAAACATTCGTATATGTAATGCGTTGAACCTTGACTGCTTAGCTTGGTCCTTGATTCGGTTGAGCCATACTATCATTGGCACGAATCATTAAAATTATACCAAAAAGAGGCGATCACTCTTTGTACAACCGCGTCACTAAACCTTAGAACACACGGGTATTAATCGTTACAATGTAAGTACTGGTACTTCCTCATGTGATTCTAAATTTATAGCACATGCTCTTAAATGTTGAGATACATTTATCAAAATAGATGAGTTTTTTAAAATACAATTTGCTCAATATATAATGCAGAAAAGTAATAAACATGGATAACTTACATGTTATAAACAATCAAACAAAGTCAGTAACTTATAAATATTTTAGAACATTAATCTAAACAAAGTCAGTAGCTTATAAATAGATTAGAACATTAATCTAAACAAAGTCAGAGACTCGTAGTGGTATCGACGTGTTGGATCTAATAATCAACCAAAGTTATATAATTATTCAACCGGCCTTAATATACTACCACCGTCGGCGGAGCTTTGTGAGGACTAAGAAGGGTTATGACCCCATACGATTTCTCATCTTCACATTATATACCGTTATATTAATGCACAATTTACATTATAACCTTTAAACTTTATGTAAAAAACCGTGTTTTGGCCTTCCTAAGTTTAGCGAGTTACTATCAATAGACGTCTATCTTGTAGGCCTCAAATAGAACATCTAATAATCGAATCTCATGGAAGCATTGGATTCATAACCCCAGTGACTTGAATACCTTGTAGCTCTTTTGGAGTTTGTTTTTCTTTCTTTCTTCTTCTTTTATTTTGCTCCTCCTCAGAGGTTTTTAGTTGTATCATTTCCTTTTTTTCCCCTTTGTGGCCTTAATATATCTTCACTTTCCAAAAAAAGTTTAACGAGTTACACTTCAGCCTTCCAAGTAATATTGTTCAAGCTCCGCCAATTACAAAAACACTACCACGCGTTTTTTTTGGTGTCTAGACAACCAATAAATGAGGTGTAAACTGTTTCTTTAGTGTTGATATTTGTGTGTATTTGGTGGTTGAGTTGTTGGTGAAGTTTGTGATTACAACAGTTTGGTGGTGTTGTTGGTGATGAAGTGAAGAATCAACCTGAACTTAAGACTTCGTGTAATAAAGAAACCTCATGACCACATTCGCCACCACCACATCAGCGCCAACTTCTCTACTATCAACTTCACCATCAACTTAGTGTAATAAGACAACAAAATTCACCACCAAAACATATTCCTCTTAAACATAAATATACCCCACGAAAACCATTTAATAAACACACACAACAAATCTTTCACGACTCGATCGTCTGTACGACCGAGTCTTGCTTTTTTTCCTTTCAAGACGCATGCCGTGAGAGAAGTGTAACAACCTAGCCGCGTCGAAATGGGGTGAAGACTGAGTCTTCATTGTCCTTCTAACTTATCAACTAGTTGAACAAGATACTTTAACAACACCAACAAACAAGCCAAAGGGACCATCTCATAAACACAAACCATGACCCACACTCAAACAATGGACAAATCATGACACAATAATTTCACAACCAAACTAACCCAACCCAACCCAACCCAACCCAACCCACAGGTTAAAAAATGAAAAAAAACTTTTTTTTCCCCATTTTGCCCCTTTTCAGCTTCTGTCATCACCTCAATATCTCACTCTTCTGACCTCATCACCTCCATCACTCACATTTTTTAATTAAATAAAATAAAAACAAGTACACTTTCACATCATGAATCTATCCTCCTTCTTCACAAAAAAACACACCAGTTGACCCATTAACCAAACACCCTTAAATCCTTCATTTTTAACCAAAAAGATTTGATCTTTACATCATTGACACTTAAATTAGTATTGGGTCAATCTTTGATTTAGCACCCATAAGCCATTTCACACTTTCTTGATCTTTTTTTGTATAAATTTTTGATTTTTGTTATAAAGTTTGCATCTTTATATTGTTTAGGCTTAAACCCATGTTTTATTTGCTATTATCTAAAATGGGTCAACCTTAAATTTTAACCCAGGAACCATTTTACTGTTTCTTTGGTATAAAGTTTATATTTTTGTTATAAAGTTTGCATCTTTATATTGTTTAGGCTTAGACCCATCTTTTATTTGCTATAATCTATAATGGGTCATCCTTAAATTTATTGTTTTTTGAATAGATTTTGTGTTTTGCCCAAAAAAGATTGCTATTTAGACCTTGTTTAGGCTCAAATCTAAAATGGGTCAACTTTAAAATTTTGACCCAGGAATCATTTTACTGTTTTTTGATTGTATTTTTGTATATTATGTAATTTTTGCTATAAAAGATTGCATCTTTTTTACTTTTTCTGGCTGTTTAGACCTTGTTTAGGCTTAAATCTATAATGGGTCAACCTTAATTTTTGCACCCATGTTATATTTTACTGTTTCTTGATTGATTGTTGTGTAAATTTTACACTTTGAGGTGTTTTTAAGGATAAAAATAGGATCTTTAATGGATTTTAGAAATGGGTTTTCGGATTCGACTGATATAGTTAGTGGAAGTAGTGGCACTGTCATTGATGTGCCGAATTTAGTTTCTGATGTTTCGTCACTTAATCGCTTATCTGAAACCCTAGAGTCATTGTTGTTGGAGCCGTTGAATTCGTTTGCTGATGCGAAGATTGTGATCTCGTGTGGGAGGGAAATCGATGTTCATCGGTGTATATTGTCTGGGAGGAGTCCTTTTTTTAAGAATAAGTTTTCTGATAAGAATGTGAAATTGTTGATGAAGGAATTGGCTTGTGATTATGAGATTGGATTCGAGGCGATTATGAGTGTTTTGGGTTATTTGTATAGTGGTAAGGTAAAGGGGTTGCCTAAAGATGTTTGTGTTTGTGTTGACGATGATTGCTCACATGAAGCTTGTCGGCCTGCGATTGATTTTATGGTAGAGGTTTTGTATGCTTATCATGTTTTTCAGATCCCGGAAATGGTTGCTCTTTGGCAGGTGAGTTTGTTACTCTTGGACATGCAATTTAAGATTTTGGTTTCGCTTTAACATTTTGATTGGTGTGTAATGGTATGCTTGGTTTACTTAGATTTTAAGGAGATGCTTATGGGTTACTATCGGGTGTTAGAATGTGCGTTTTGAAAGTGGTTATATACCTTTTGTTACTGAATGATCACAATTAGAGTGCGTTCAAAAAGTAGTTGCATGATACATAAGTAGTTGTCATAAAATGTGACACAGGAGAGAGTATGTTTATGAGTTTTTGCTGATATAAGCATCAACTACTTATATTTAATGGATAGGCGACACCTACCAAACCTTAGTGGATGTTTATGTGTTTGTAGTGATAATAGTCCATATTTGATAATTTAGTGGGAGATATGAAATCAGTCTTAAGAATAATCACATTCACGAAGCACATAAAGTCTAACCGGCTTTTAAGTTACAATTTGTATCAAACAAAAGAAATATTGACACTATAGTAGCACTGCAATCTGATTGTTCCCACTTTTGTTTCTTATCAAGGTTTTCACTTTCTTTATTTAGTACTTAGAATTATTATCTTTAATATCGTGTAGAAGCGACTGCTGGACATTCTTGACAAAGCTTCATCGGATGACATTCTAGTGATTCTATCGGTTGCAAACACGTGTGGGAAGTCATGTGAGGAACTTCTTTCAAAATGTATCGACATTTTAGTCAAATCTACTGTTGACTTTGTGACCCTCGATAAAGCTTTACCAGAACACCTAGTCAAGCAAATTATTGATTCACGTTTTGACCTTGGTTTGGATAAGCCCGGAAGCACTAGTTTTCCAGATAAACACATAAAACGGGTCCACCGAGCTCTTGATTCAGATGATGTCGAATTAGTTACAATGTTGTTAAGAGAAGGTCATACTACATTAGACGGTTCTTGTGCTCTTCATTATGCTGTCGCCTATGCTGATGCTAAAACGACAACCGAGTTGCTTGATCTGGCACTTGCGGATGTAAATCATAAAAACTCGAGGGGTTTTAGTGTATTGCACATTGCTGCAATGAGAAAAGAGCCAAATATTATAGTATCCCTTCTTACAAAGGGGGCCCGTCCTGCTGATCTTACCCCGGATGGTAGAAAAGCACTTCAGATTTCAAAGAGACTCACGAGAGCTGTTGACTATTATAAGTCAACTGAGGAAGGTAAAGAATGTGGTAAAGGTCGTTTGTGCATTGAAATATTGGAACAAGCTGAAAGACGGAATCCGTTGCTAGGAGAGGCTTCTGCTTCTCTTGCCATGGCGGGAGATGATCTGCGTGTAAAGTTGTTGTATCTTGAAAATAGAGGTACGGGATTTGGAACACTTGAACTTCAATAGTCAAAATATGCCTTCTCATCTTAATAAATGTATCTAACTTGCGATTGTTATAATCCGTATTGAGGTGACAAATTGGGCAGGCTGGACAATTAGTCAAAAAGGGTAGTTTTTGAATGCAGGTCCAAACGGTCTGGATGCATTGGTTTGACCTAAAACACTTTTTGTCCAAATTTTCTTAATTCTTTCTAAGTAGTTCAACAATAATGTAGTTTATTGGATAAAATGATTTAGACACTTTGGGTGACCATTGACTCGTTCAACCCATTTGGCCTAGGTTCCCCCCCCCCCCCCCCCCCCCCCCCCCCCCCCACCCACACAAATATGCCTGTTTGACCCGTTTGAAGTTAAACGTAACTCAAATTAACCCATTTAATAGTAAATGGGTCGAAATTGTCACCTCTACACATAGCCCGTGGAGATGAAAATTAAAAATAAAAAATAAAAAATAATTTTATTAGCTTTTCAAAAAGCCACAATTATTAACTTCAAAAAGCGGCTGCTGATGTATATGTTCTATATTTCAGTTGCTCTTGCGAATCTTCTATTTCCAATGCAAGCTAAGGTTGCAATGGAGATTGCTCAAGTTGACGGGACTTCTGAATTCACATTAGAAACTGCATATTCCCAGAATTTGGCAAATGCACAGAGAACGACAGTCGATTTGAACGACGCACCTTTCTTGATCAAAGAGGAGCATCTGGTTCGGTTAAGAGCACTCTCGAAAACAGGTACATGTAAACCCAACTAATTTAAAGTTCGTTCTTATTTCTAGATACTGCCAAAAGTTCTAACAACAATGTGTTGGATCATTATGTTAATAACTCAAACTGACGATCGTGTTGTTACATGAACAGTGGAACTTGGAAAACGTTATTTCCCTCGATGTTCAGAAGTACTTAACAAGATAGTCGACTCAGAAGGACATCAATGGATAAACACTCCAGAAGAACGCGAATCAAAGAAGCAAAAGTACACACAAGTTCAAGAAGAAGTAAACAAAGCTTATGACGAGGACAAAGAAGAATATGAGAAGTCCCAAGCCATCTCTTCTTCGTCTTCATCCACATCTGGTGTCGTGAATCCATACATTCCTGCTCAGTTTTCCTTCCCAAAATAGTAACCAATGTACGATATACGAAATGTAATATTGTACTGTATAATGTAGTCACAAATTCATCTTATTTTCATTGTTCTCTTTTTTGTAAACATAGGACATGATAGTTTGTCAAACTTTGACTTTTGATATGTTTTTTTCGGCCAGAGTTAGGCTACGTTTCTATACATATGAGTTTTTATAGAACGATTCCACATTCATGTTGTGCAGAGTGTTGTATCCTTTTGTTGATTGCACATTCTTATGTGGCTCATGATTCCTACTCAAACAATATTCGAACTTGAGACCATTTACACTTACTCTCCATTCTCGAGTTCTTTTTTAGAAGGAAAGAAAATAATTAACAGAAAACTGAATATTTATTGTGCTCTTGAGTTTCTCTTGAACAAAACAGAAAAAATAACAGAAAAATTCCTAACATTTTCCTTTAAAAATTATCCGCCAAATATGGGCGGAAACAAAACTACACTCAAACTATTGAGTATATAATGACCAATATAACTCTTATATTCGACTCTTGTGATGAAATGAACGTGTTTAAAAGGTCATAAATGTAATTATGTGTCTTTTCTCTTTCTTTTCTTCCCAATTCGAAAACACAACATTCTTTCTTTTTCTTTCATTTTATTTCAACTCGAGAACATGAAATTAAAAAAAAAAAAAAAGTTTTGTCGCTGCCCGGGTTCGAACCGGAGACCTTTTGCGTGTAAAGCAAACGTGATAACCACTACACCACAGCGACTCTTGTTGTTCATTATACTGTTGAATCTTAATTTTACATGATCTATTTTTATGGATCGTATAGTTACTAGTTACTCTAGTTGTGGGCTTTTTATGGGCTCTCTTATTAGGCCTTGTCTGGCCTTAATTAGTTGGGAATTTTATAGCCTTTTTCGTGAAACTTTTTTCGTTGCATTGGCCTTTGGAGTAACAATCTCAATCCTGTCGGAGCGAGGTATGAGAAGGTGAGACGTAAACAATCACACCCTACCCGAGGATCCTTTGGACTAGCAATCTAGCATATCCTCCTAATAGTGAGTAGCACATGGGATGTTTTGTACGATGAAACTCTCACTCGAGTCATCTTTATTGACTTGATATGTAAACTCTAGAATCCGGATCACCTTTTTTTTTTTTTTTTTTTTTTTTTTTTTTTTTTTTTTATATATATAGAAAGGCTTGTATACTTAAAAAAAATTAATAAAAGCTCATGTTTACCCAATTTAAAAGTCATAAAATCACATATTTACTCAGAAGACAAGTTTTCAATAGCCAAGTATAATGTTTTTAAATCATGTGTTAGAAAAATATGAAATTATGTTCTCACATGGATGGTGAAACATGAGAAGCGTTTTATATACACGATTTTCATAACTACTAAACAATATACATACTTGAAGAAGCAAAAGTGCATATTTGAAGACGTTTCCTGAAGGTATTTGTTATGTGATGTGGTGGCTTATTTGGCATTTTAGAAATCAACCGTTGTTTGGTCCCTCTCAACTAAGACGTGAGCTGCTATTTGATGATGTTGTGCAACTGTCATACATGTCATGTGATGTTCTAGTCGTTGTAAGTTTAAAATCAATTGGATTTCTTGGTTAAAAAACCTCAATTGTATTAGTTTGTAATCTTTTCTAGCTAGTTTGTTTGTTTTTTTTTTTTTTTGAATTTTCCATATTTGTGATATCATTTTTGCAACCATATACAACATAATTAACTTATTGTAAAAGCAAGTGTTTTTTTTTTGGGTGTTGTACTGTTATAACTTTTTGAAAAACAAAACAAAAACACAGAAAAATTGTAATGTCGCTGCCCGGGTTCGAACCGGAGACCTTTTGCGTGTAAAGCAAACGTGATAACCACTACACCACAGCGACTTTTGATGACTTATGAGCTGTTGGAAGATAGTTATTACTGAATAAGTTTTATGATTAGTTTTGGGCTTTATGGGCTCTCTAGTTAGGCTCTTTCTAGCCTTCATTAGTTAGAATTTTAGTATCCTGCAACATTTTTGATTTTTTTCATCATGATTTGTTTGTTAAGTTGCCCTTTGAATTAGAGAGCACTGTACTGTACACTCGATGAAGAACACGCGGTCGGGTTAAATGGCCAGCGCCGTTGGGTTTTTATTTCTTGAATGAGTCGGATATTTTTTGTGATGTGTTTTGGGACTCACTTGCGTCTATAACAGACTAACAGTTATAGTTGTAAAGAGTGTTTTAGTTATTGGGTGGATGCTGAGGTGACATGCCAATAACATTTATTGGTGCATCACTGCACCTAGCTCTCTTATCATAATGTCTAGTACTCGTAGTGAGTAGTATGTAACTCTTTGTACCACGGTACCTTTGGGTAGGGTAAGACTGTCTACATTTAAGCTCCTCTATATCTCGTGGAAGACGGGATTGGGTTAAGGCTGATTTTTGATTTTCATAAGTACGAAGTACTAACTTCCCAATGTCGAAAAGTTAGTCATAAGTTGCACTTTTTATTTGTTTTTGTTGTCATTTTCAGGTTAAAGGTTTACGAAATATGAATTTTTATATATTGACCCACCTGGACTTCATTGATTGGCTTAATTAGCTGTTGCATAGGCCCTTAAAGCAACCTTTAGTTGGTTGCAACTAGCAAGATCTTATATGGGTCCTATAATAATGTACAACATACTTCATTAGATGGGGCACAATGGTGAACTTTCCAGAAATAGAATGGCCCTTTTGCCAATATAGAATGTTAAGCATGACCCTTTTTTTTTTCTTATCTACCCATAACTAGCAACAAAAACACAAAATTTTACTTCATATTAAATTGTGTGGCTTTGGATGCGTTCAACTCTAAAACGGGTTGCTATGATCATCAAACTCACCACCTTCACGTCAGCATCACATCATCATTCAACGCACTATCAAATCCACCACCAAACAAAAAATATAAAAATACCTCACTTTATATAAAAACACACACAAAAAAACACCGAAAACTGTTCGGTGGTCTACACAACCAAACGAGTGCAAAAAGGGAGGTCTTGACGTGTGGTCTATATGTGGTGGGTGGCACCACCAGGTGGTCGACCACCACCATAGAGTTCAGTCTAAAGTACACCAAATGAGTTGGTTCGGGTCTAACACGATCATGAAAAAAACAATCTAGGGAATCGTGCATCGTGTGAAACATAGGTCATTGTCGTTTGTAACCGGAACAAAGTCCGGTTAAGCAGGTTAGAATGATAAAACTAATTACCTAATTAGACAGAAAAAATCATGGTGCTCGAAATCGGCTATATTTGTAACACCCCCAAAATTCGGGTCCAACGGAAGCATACATGTCACTGGGGTGCTACTCGAATGGTATCACAACACAAGGTACAAAGAATGGTTTCATTTCATTTATTTAGAATGAAAGTTGTTATCAAAGCATTTATTTTACATATTATAAAAGAAGTGTGGAAATAGGCCCATAATTTAGTTAAAACGGTCCCAATTAGTTGTCAGAGTCTTCTATGACCATGCCATGCCAAAAGCCTCCAAAGGTAAGATAACGCCTTAAGAACCTGAAAATACATGCTAAAACGTCAGCATAAAGCTGGTGAGTTCATAGATTTTAGTAAACGAGTATTTTCGGTAAACAAGTATTTTGCGGAAGGCAAGACAATATAACAAATACAATGTCACAGCCAAAAATAAGGTATACAGTGCCTAAGCTCATGACCCCGAAGCTCGACGTAATCGTATGAAATCAATCATAATAATGCCCCTTGCAAGTGTTTGCCAGACACTCGGAAGTAATCCGAATGATATGCGTCCGTTTGACAGGTTGGCGCGACCAACTCGGACGGGGTGTCAACCCAAATAGATCTATCCACAGCATTCGCGCTCACACGCATGTAATTAACGGTTCATGATAAAGGGGACTTCAGTGGCAGTAATAGGTAACTCAGGCAAAGTAACAGATTTGTATTTATGTCCGCAAAAGCAAGAACTTGTATCCATAAGAAAGTAATCAAGGATGGAATAAGTAATTCATAAGGTATTCAAGTATTCAATCAAGTATTTCAACTATCCAGTAATGTTTGAGAAAGTGAATTGCGTTCAAGTAAAACAAGCATTGAATTTAAATAGTAATGAGCATGTATCTTCCCTCAAAACAGTTGTAAAACAAGTAAAAGTAGGGGTTATGAACTCACCTTAGCAAAAGCAATATCCGATAGACAAAGTAGTAGTTGGAAATAAAGTCCGGGTACTCTAATCGCGGCCTAAATAATGCATATGTCTTAGGTTCGAAAACAAGGTCAAGCATGCAAGTCATACACTATATTATCACTTGTACATGTTGTTGGAAATTTTTATTGCCAAAAACGTAGGTAATCAAAGTAATCTCGTATTTAAGACATCCACCATTTTAGAAAACGTAACTTGTAAATCTCACGACCAAATATTAGTCGTCTTGTAAATATATATTTTGAAAAATCTCTAACGCACCTAATAAGTATACTTAATGTTCTACCATTTTTGTTTACGTCATTTTAGCCGATTTACACTCTAAAGTGTCCAAAAACTCATTTTAAATATTCCATCAGCTTTTGTTAGTTGAACCAAAGCTGTCAAAAATTATATGTTTCGTCGCAACTTCCCTAGGCCATAACTTTTGCGTCGTAGTTCCGTTTTTCTAGTTCTATATATTCCCGCGAAGGTATTCAAGTATACTTTAGGTTTTTCAAGGTCTCGGCTAGTCTAGATGTCATTAGATCTCAGTTTTCTTAACTAGAAAATCGGGACAGATTCAATATTTTCAGAAAATATAGTTTTCGTCGTTAAATCTTGAAAATAGCATATCTTTTTCGTTATAAGTCCGTTTTAACCCGTTCAAGCGGCCATGTTCTTGTAATAGAGTCTATTTTCTATATTTTCACTCAAGTTTTACATCCAAGCTACTAAGTTTTCTGTGTAAATCGAAATGGGACAGCCTGGTACAAAAGTGTTTCGAAATGTATTTTCTAGTTTCTAAATCATACCAAATCACTTTTAGTCACTACCAAAAACCATTCTAGCTTTACCACAAACTTGTCAAGGGTGCCATGGAACTTAAGTATTCATAAAAATGAAGGTTTATGACATGGTAGCTAGTTGTCATTCTTTATATGTTTTAAGGAAAAATTAACAAACATGTACAAAGTGATAATCAAGTGTATGTAAACTTGAAACTAAATCATAACTTATAAAATTATCATGATATAAAGTGTGTAAAAAAAATTTATAAAAGTAAAGTATTACTTACTAGTAATTAGGAGGTGTATGTGATGATGGTGGACACAAATATTACTTTACTAGCCCTTAAGCCAAATACTCTTAAGTATGAAATAAAAACCCAATTTCTCTTGTTCTATCTTTTCCTTTCTGCTGCCGAACCCAAGGAGTAGCAAATATATGTATATATATTTTTGTGGAGTTGTGTTGAAGGGTTAAACAAGTGCCTATCTCTATTTATAGCAAAAGAAAAGTATTGCTTAAATGATAACCCTATAAATAGATTAAGCTACATTGCATATAAAATAAAATAGGGTGTGGCGTTTGGTTTTGCTTACTTGAAACAAGGGGAAGACAAAAAGGGGTCAAGCCAACAAAGTACATGAACTTTGTCTAGTCTTTGGTCAAATTTATACACATGTTACTATTCTTTGAGTCAAAGTATACAATTTAGGCTACTATGTCTAGGGGAGGGGGGCGGCCAAAGTAAAATGAATAAATAAATAATGTGTTTAGTTAAAATGTATTTTAAGTGTATGAGTATTAAAAATAGGTATTGGTTAATAATTTTGCGGTTAAAGTTAAATACGTACAATTAAGTGGGCTCAGTAAAAGAATTATAAAAGTGTAAGAAAATAATTTTTGGCATTTTTTTGTAGTAATTTAGGGAGGGTGAGAATGTGTTAAAAAATATTTATTAGGAGCATTGGGTACCTCGTGTGATCATTTGTATAGGTAAAACGTTTGTTAAATAAATATTCGTAACTAATAACTGGTATAATTGCTTCAACAATTAAATCACGAAAAGGAGTCTTGGGTATGAAATATGGTGACATAGGCTAACTGTAACCTAATGCCATAGTGTACTTTGATGATCGTTCATAACTTTACGTTTATTGAATTTAAAAATTAAACGTAAACCGTTCTCAAGTAAGTCTTAAAATAGATAAATCGAGTTTAGAAAATAGTATTGACCTGGGAAATAGCGGGTTGTGACATTCTACCCCCCTAAAAAGGGAATCTCGTCCGCGAGATTCAGTCAGCGTTGGTCGTTGGAGTAGTATTAGCGAAGAGGTGGGGGTACTTCTGACGAATCCGGTCTTCTCACTCCCAAGTGAATTCGGGACCTCGTTGAAAATTCCAGCGGACCTTGATAGGAATTCGACTATGTCTTAACTACTGGACATCCCGGTCCATGGTTCTAAAAAGATATGAGTTGGTTATCAGGTTGAGTTGTGTCCAGCGGAATGATGAGCGATTCAAGCATTTCTTGAGATTGGAAACATGGAATGTATTGTATTCACTACTGAGTTCTGGCGGAAGCTCTAGTCTGTAAGCTACAGGGCTGACTCTAGCCAATATCTTAAATGGACCAACGTATCTCGACTTTAACTTCCTGCATTTTTCGAACCATATCACGTCTTTCCAAGGCGAGACTTTCAACATAACTTGGTTGCCAATCTTGAAATTTTAATGGTTTGCGTCGCACATCGTATAGCTTCTTATGTCGATCATGTGCAGCCTGTTGACTTGGAGCGTTGTTCCAAGCCCTGATGTGTACTAACGATCAATGAAAATGAAATGACCAAGGAAGCGTACTAATAGCTAAAAGAAGTAGATGTCAATGCTAATGAAAGGAGTGAGAAGTACATTACAATACACATGAAAGAACTAATGAATCATAAGAATAAAAAGGGAATCATGTCAAGTACCATGTTTTAAGAACAGAGAATGTTAAAAATGAAAGGTTGCAAACGAAAAGATCAACAATAGAAAGAACATTCGTACTAGTATGAGCCAATAACGCTTGAAAGAAAGATTAAATATCCGTACGAATAAAGAAGCAAACTACTATCGATTAACGAAAAAGAATTAATGAATCACAACACTAGTAAATAGAATTAGATGTCAAAACAAAGAATGATTGAAAGGAGATTAGATGTACGAATGGAGAAGGAAAACGCGATTGATTTATGCAAACGAAAGAGTCAATAAATCATAACAATAGTAAATAGGTTTAGATGTCAAGAACAAAGAATGCTTAAAAGGCATGTTTGAAATCAGGATGAATAAAGAAACAAACGAAATGATGGGTAAAAGAAAGACCAATAATGATGCAAATAAACGCAAATAGAGGAATCATAAATCACTACGATAGCAAAGAGGATGGATAGAGAATATCAACACAATAATAAATTAACCGAGAGAACCAAAGTGTTCAAATAATAATCAAGAGGGGTAAATACTGAAAGACAGAGTGTCAAATGAGGACAATCAAGAAATGAGACCGACAATAAGCATCCCATATGAGAATAAATGAGGACAAGCAATAAATGAGAAAAGCATTACGCAAATCGAATGCTAAGTAAGAACAACAATAAATACAAAAGACATTAAATTTTTCGAATGTTGATTGAAGGTAATTAGGAGCGAACAATAAATGAGAAAGACAATAAATGTCATAACTATGAACAAGTAATCAGCGAGAAGTCAATTAGTATTACGAATTTTGATTAAGGTTGAATGTGAACAACAAATAACCGGTTAGACAATAAATGTCCCGAATGAGAGCAAACAGTAAATGAAAAGTCGAATATTGATTGAGTAAGGATGAAGACAGTAATAAATGGGAAAGACAATAAGTGTCACGAACGAGAATGAGTCAATAAATGCAAAGTCAAATAAGTATCAAGGATGTTGATTGATTATGAATGAGAACAACAATAAATGTGATAATCAATAAGTATGGCGAATGTTGATTGAGAAGGACAGAATATTCGTACTCAACCTCGCAGGCTTTATTCTGGTCTAACGAGACAGTAGGTTGGTCGTCAAGCAGTTTCTACTGGTGCGTGATGTTCCTTACGAGGCGCCATGCGTGTCACCGGTAATGGGGTAGAGTGGTGAATGGATTTTCTGGTGATAAACTCTAGTCGGGTGGGAGGAGTAGGCTTATTAGTGGCTCTCCTATTCGTCTTTCGAGAGGTCTCATTATTGACTTCGAATGGCTCCGTCTCATTGTCGGGCATTAGTAAGTAGGTCAGTGATATGGGTGTTGGGAGGGTGGCCGACAAGTTTTCCAACTTGTCCTCGGAATCGAAAAAATACATTAAGTAGGGGTAAACATTGCTGTCGAGTTCCGTCGTTACATTCCTGGTGACGCGATTTTTCAAAACCACAAGAAGTGAGGAAGAATGAGGTGTTATAAAGTCGTGTCCCGAAAGTAGGTGTTCCAAAAGTATAGTGTTACAAAAGCATGGGACGAGTGTTCAAACTAGTCTTCAGAAACGGCTAGTAAGGTAGTCAGGGAAATTGGCAGACTATAATGGGTTTTAATGTCACATAAAACGATGTCACATATGATTTTGAAAATTTTTAGAGACCATTTGTATTAATCATGATATGTCGGAAGGTTTAGAGGACCTTCAAAAGTACGAGTGTGTATGTTAGTTCAGTTACGCTAGTAATATGTCTCTAGCTTTTAAAAGTTGTTTTGAAAGACCAAAATGAGTGTCCCAACTTGAAGTCAAATGGTAAGATTACGTAGGGGAAAAGGCGTAACGGTGTGACAGGTACGGTATGTATGTATAAGTGTATAGAAAATACTTATAGTGAATAGCGTAAATCATGTAAAGTATAAGTTATCAAGTAGCAAGGTATAACACATAGTTACGTCACGTAGATCATTAAGTAAAATATCAAGTAAGGCAGTGGCTTGGCAGGCAGGCATGTGGCGGTCATAGGGTTAAGTTTTTGTAAAGGTAGTTATAGTCTGGGTTTTGGGAATACCCAATTCTCTATAACCGAGGCTCTGGTACCAATCTGTAACACCCCCAAAATTCGGGTCCAACGGAAGCATACATGTCACTGGGGTGCTACTCGAATGGTATCACAACACAAGGTACAAAGAATGGTTTCATTTCATTTATTTAGAATGAAAGTTGTTATCAAAGCATTTATTTTACATATTATAAAAGAAGTGTGGAAATAGGCCCATAATTTAGTTAAAACGGTCCCAATTAGTTGTCAGAGTCTTCTATGACCATGCCATGCCAAAAGCCTCCAAAGGTAAGATAACGCCTTAAGAACCTGAAAATACATGCTAAAACGTCAGCATAAAGCTGGTGAGTTCATAGATTTTAGTAAACGAGTATTTTCGGTAAACAAGTATTTTGCGGAAGGCAAGACAATATAACAAATACAATGTCACAGCCAAAAATAAGGTATACAGTGCCTAAGCTCATGACCCCGAAGCTCGACGTAATCGTATGAAATCAATCATAATAATGCCCCTTGCAAGTGTTTGCCAGACACTCGGAAGTAATCCGAATGATATGCGTCCGTTTGACAGGTTGGCGCGACCAACTCGGACGGGGTGTCAACCCAAATAGATCTATCCACAGCATTCGCGCTCACACGCATGTAATTAACGGTTCATGATAAAGGGGACTTCAGTGGCAGTAATAGGTAACTCAGGCAAAGTAACAGATTTGTATTTATGTCCGCAAAAGCAAGAACTTGTATCCATAAGAAAGTAATCAAGGATGGAATAAGTAATTCATAAGGTATTCAAGTATTCAATCAAGTATTTCAACTATCCAGTAATGTTTGAGAAAGTGAATTGCGTTCAAGTAAAACAAGCATTGAATTTAAATAGTAATGAGCATGTATCTTCCCTCAAAACAGTTGTAAAACAAGTAAAAGTAGGGGTTATGAACTCACCTTAGCAAAAGCAATATCCGATAGACAAAGTAGTAGTTGGAAATAAAGTCCGGGTACTCTAATCGCGGCCTAAATAATGCATATGTCTTAGGTTCGAAAACAAGGTCAAGCATGCAAGTCATACACTATATTATCACTTGTACATGTTGTTGGAAATTTTTATTGCCAAAAACGTAGGTAATCAAAGTAATCTCGTATTTAAGACATCCACCATTTTAGAAAACGTAACTTGTAAATCTCACGACCAAATATTAGTCGTCTTGTAAATATATATTTTGAAAAATCTCTAACGCACCTAATAAGTATACTTAATGTTCTACCATTTTTGTTTACGTCATTTTAGCCGATTTACACTCTAAAGTGTCCAAAAACTCATTTTAAATATTCCATCAGCTTTTGTTAGTTGAACCAAAGCTGTCAAAAATTATATGTTTCGTCGCAACTTCCCTAGGCCATAACTTTTGCGTCGTAGTTCCGTTTTTCTAGTTCTATATATTCCCGCGAAGGTATTCAAGTATACTTTAGGTTTTTCAAGGTCTCGGCTAGTCTAGATGTCATTAGATCTCAGTTTTCTTAACTAGAAAATCGGGACAGATTCAATATTTTCAGAAAATATAGTTTTCGTCGTTAAATCTTGAAAATAGCATATCTTTTTCGTTATAAGTCCGTTTTAACCCGTTCAAGCGGCCATGTTCTTGTAATAGAGTCTATTTTCTATATTTTCACTCAAGTTTTACATCCAAGCTACTAAGTTTTCTGTGTAAATCGAAATGGGACAGCCTGGTACAAAAGTGTTTCGAAATGTATTTTCTAGTTTCTAAATCATACCAAATCACTTTTAGTCACTACCAAAAACCATTCTAGCTTTACCACAAACTTGTCAAGGGTGCCATGGAACTTAAGTATTCATAAAAATGAAGGTTTATGACATGGTAGCTAGTTGTCATTCTTTATATGTTTTAAGGAAAAATTAACAAACATGTACAAAGTGATAATCAAGTGTATGTAAACTTGAAACTAAATCATAACTTATAAAATTATCATGATATAAAGTGTGTAAAAAAAATTTATAAAAGTAAAGTATTACTTACTAGTAATTAGGAGGTGTATGTGATGATGGTGGACACAAATATTACTTTACTAGCCCTTAAGCCAAATACTCTTAAGTATGAAATAAAAACCCAATTTCTCTTGTTCTATCTTTTCCTTTCTGCTGCCGAACCCAAGGAGTAGCAAATATATGTATATATATTTTTGTGGAGTTGTGTTGAAGGGTTAAACAAGTGCCTATCTCTATTTATAGCAAAAGAAAAGTATTGCTTAAATGATAACCCTATAAATAGATTAAGCTACATTGCATATAAAATAAAATAGGGTGTGGCGTTTGGTTTTGCTTACTTGAAACAAGGGGAAGACAAAAAGGGGTCAAGCCAACAAAGTACATGAACTTTGTCTAGTCTTTGGTCAAATTTATACACATGTTACTATTCTTTGAGTCAAAGTATACAATTTAGGCTACTATGTCTAGGGGAGGGGGGCGGCCAAAGTAAAATGAATAAATAAATAATGTGTTTAATTAAAATGTATTTTAAGTGTATGAGTATTAAAAATAGGTATTGGTTAATAATTTTGCGGTTAAAGTTAAATACGTACAATTAAGTGGGCTCAGTAAAAGAATTATAAAAGTGTAAGAAAATAATTTTTGGCATTTTTTTGTAGTAATTTAGGGAGGGTGAGAATGTGTTAAAAAATATTTATTAGGAGCATTGGGTACCTCGTGTGATCATTTGTATAGGTAAAACGTTTGTTAAATAAATATTCGTAACTAATAACTGGTATAATTGCTTCAACAATTAAATCACGAAAAGGAGTCTTGGGTATGAAATATGGTGACATAGGCTAACTGTAACCTAATGCCATAGTGTACTTTGATGATCGTTCATAACTTTACGTTTATTGAATTTAAAAATTAAACGTAAACCGTTCTCAAGTAAGTCTTAAAATAGATAAATCGAGTTTAGAAAATAGTATTGACCTGGGAAATAGCGGGTTGTGACAATATTAAGACTTATGCAACCTCCTAATTACAAAGAGTTATTTTAGTAACACATTATTTTATCTACACATTATTTTGAAATAGTTACAAACTTATATCTTAGTGTAGATAGGGTAAGAAATGTTGTGGTCCATGAGACTCCATGTTGTTAAGAAACATAAACAAAATATCCATCACACTTTTATTACCTTAATATTTAGGGTTCGTTTGGTAGGACGAAATAAAAAATTAAATGAATGGAATGACCGATGTAATGGAATAAGTGGTGTAATGTAATGAGTCATTACTATTATTTATCATGTTTGGTTTGTTTGATAAGACGTAATGGAATCATAATAAAAAGACTAAAATGCCCATTATTGATGAGAAGTTTCATTAATATGGTTAGTTAATGGTGGAGTTTTGTGTAATTTTGATTCCATTACGGGATGTAATGAAAAAAAAGTAGGAGGCCCCTAAGGAATGATTTTGGTGTAATGATTCATTCTTTGTAATGAATTATTACATTACATAAATATAAACAAACAACATTTTCTCATTCCATCGTAATAATCCTTTCTATTCCCCCTTTGATTACGACATACCAAACGCTATGTTAATATATTGAATTCAATACACTATTTAATATCATGCCAAATCTAGAATGGACATAAAATAAGAGAGATGATCTCATGACCAATACATGTTGTAGGTACGATAGTGCCAATAGAATATTGCTATAATTGATTTGTCAATAGAGGGAAGAATTGAAATGATTGGAAGTTTTGTGTTTTTGCTTTCATATTTGGGGACAATGTCTAGATTTATCTTTAAATAATGGAGTTTAATATGACTTCATTAACTCAATCATCCAATTAAACCACATGTAATTTAAGGAGCATACTATGCCACGCCTTTCAATCTCATATCCGTCGGAGCGAGGTGTGAGAATATGAGATATAGACGGCCACACCCTTACACGAAGTCTCTTTAAACTAGCAATCTAGCATATCCTATAATAGTGAGTAGCATGGGATGTTTTCGTACTGATGGAGCCACATTGGGCTTAGAATGGGACATGGCCAACCCCATTTTCTATATAAGTGCTACCAGAGTACCAGTATATATATTTTGTACACAAAAATTTCTGTCAGCCCACCCAAAATAAAAAAAGCCCGCCCTTTCACATGTTTATCCGAAAATTTTGTAGGCAAAATTAATAACTTAAAACTGAACCGATGGTTTACACAAGACAGAAGTTCGTTTGTCAATTTTTTTTTTTTTTTTCGGCCTACCCGATTGAACAATCTTAGCTCCGTCAATTGTACGATGAAACTCTCACTCGAGTCATCTTTATTGACTTGATACGTGAACTCTGGACTCCGAACCACCCTACTACTTATGGAGTGTAGTAAATTACCAGGTGAAAATAATTGTGGATTATATTAATAGAATAGATTTGGTGTAGATGTCCATAACTAAACGCTTATTTTTGTTTTTTATTCTATGGATTTTGTAGCAGGAAATAAATGAAAAATGTTTGGTTAGTCTATATGGTTGCGCATACTTTAATAAATAAATAAATAAAACATGTTTACCCAATTTAAAAGTCACAATCCTACATCTTTACCCAAAATGAAATGTCATAATCCAATATTTACCTAAAAGACAAATTTTCAATGACTAAATATAATGTTTCTAGAGCATATGTTTGAGAAATATGAAATTATGTTCTTACAAGAATTGTGAAACATGAGAAGCGTTTATATACACGATTTTCATATAACCACTAAACAAGATAGCTGACTTAAAATGACTTCAATAGTAGTAATATACATACTTGAAGCAGCAAAAGTATTAGCAAATGCAAGAAACTCCCCAATGTCGACAAGTTCGTCATAAGTTGCACTTTTTATTTTCTTTTTGTTGTCATTTTCAGGTTAAAGTTTTACAAAATATGAATTTTTATATATTGACCCACCTGGCCTTCATTGATTGGCTGAATTAGCGGTTGCATAGGCCCTTAAAGCAACCTTTAGTTGGTTGCAACTAGCAAGATCTTATATGGGTCCTAAATCTTACTTAATAACGTATAACATACTTCATTAGATGGGGCACAATGGTGAACTTTCCAGATATAGAATGGCCCTTTTTCCAGATATAGAATCTCAAAGCATGACCCGTTTTCTTATCTACCCATAAATAGCAACAAAATCAAAAGATTTTCATTTCATATTAAAATGTGTGGCATTGAATATGGGTTATATAAACTACGGATGATTTGAATTCAATTCTACAAACCTACACTAAACGAGTTTGGTTCATGTCTAACTCGAATACACGATCTCGAAAAAAAAACTACTCCATTCGTCCTAAAATTACAGTCTTTATTTCTATTTTTGAATGTCTTAAAATAATAGTTTCTTCTTGTATCAACTAATTAAAAGAAAGTTTAGTGGTTGAATATGATATTTTGTTGGTTGAAGAGTGTAGTGGTCTCACTTTTCTGAAATTATATAACTTTTGTTTAAAAACAATAATTTTAAGATAGAGGGAGTATCTATTGAATCATGAAACATTGATCATCGGCGTTCTTAACTAGTACTCAGGTTAATGGTAAAGTAGTTACCTGATTAAATAGAAGTACGTGCCATTCAAATATAATAAATTAATAAGAGTTGTGTAATCTCTAAGTATCCGTTTGGTATGGGGTTATTGGGGGGTGTGGATTGATAGAAACATTGAATAATATGTTTGGTATCATTTTATTTTTCTGACACATTATCATCTATGATAGAATCCATACCCTCCTCCCCTAGTTACTTTGCATGATATCCACCAATTAGAATTTACTTTGACTGACGCATTTTTCCACGACAATCCTCATCCACAAATAAATGTGCTTCTTCATTTTTTAATTATTTATTTTCTTTTATTATTTTTAAAATAATATTTTTATATTTAATTAATTAATTTTTTTTTGTCCCCACTATCTTTCTCTCTCCTCATTTTCTTTCATTCTATACCAAATCCAAATCTTATTCTAAACGCGTGATCATACCAAACTCACCTTAATTACAAAGAGTTATTCAATGAAACATTATTTTAATAATGAAACATTATTTTAATATTAAAAGTAAAGGGTAAGGTTTTCTCTATTCAGATTACTTGAAGAGAAAAAGTCTTTGACTTAGATGTATGCGACTTAATCGGGGTATCAACATGACCGTTTTCAGCCATTCTATAGCCATCCTCAAATATGTACCTAGTGAGGTTTGGACCCCCTAACCTCTTGTGTGAAAGTCAAGTACCATACTATTAAAACATTTGATATATATTGGTTTAGTTATCGTATGTAAATACTGATAAAACAAAATCTCACTCGATTCGGCTAGTTTAGAGAAAGGCAATTCATGGACTATTTACGTAGCTTAAGCAAAAAGTAATTGCTAGCTCCAGTTACAGTTGAAAAAAGCTTTCGAAAAATAGGTAATGAGTTTCCTTGTAGTTCAATCACAACTTCAGACTAAAAATCACCGAAACATGTACTCGTTGCCTTATTGATGAGGACAAGATTTGGGTTGTTTCTTAGGAAGCCCAATTTTTTATTAATTTTTATGTTTCGTTATTTAGGAGTGCAATATGTGTTTAGGATGTTTTAAAACTTTATCAGGTTTCTTTTTGCACAAATTAAGGTTTCCCTATAAATATAGGGCTTAGGGTTTTATAATTGATATCTTTTGATCATTTGATTATTAAATAAAAGTGTGTTTGTTATTAGGGTTTTATCTTTTTGAGGTTTCATCCTCGTACCATTGGATTGGGGTTACCTTTGAATTAGGGTTTAATAAAATTTGCTTTCTCGTCCTGCGTCAGTTGACAGTTAGAGCCTGTTGGCATCCTGGATGGTAAGTGGTGTATAAGGTTCCACGACAATTAACGTCTAGAGCTTGTTAGTATCCTAGATGATAAATGATGTAGAAGATTAAAAAACTCATACTGTTGGTAGGGTATGGTCTGAAGAGCACATGGATTATGATTTTATCAAAGACATATCCAAACTCGATAGGAAATTCACTATGTATAAAAACTGCGTTCGGCGTTCGTAGGAGGAGGTAACAACCACAAAAACTACGAGGGTAGCAATTGTGGTGGTTCAAGAATTCATCCAACCATAGCCGAATCTATTGACAACAATAGGTGCAACCAATCCCGTTCAACAATAGGAGGGTTGATGAATGGGAAGAAAAATGAAGATGGAGATACGACTACAAACAATCAAGTGGTTTCATTCAGAGTTGTGATCAATAGTAATACTTTCTTTAATCATTGTTAATTATGGGGCTAGGAACTTAAAATTGGTCAATTACTTTAATTTTTCAATAAAAACTTGTTTGGTTGGAGGTCATGAAGTTTGTAGGATTCGAATATCTATTGATAAATTATATAAGGAGGAGGTAATTTGTGATTTGGATGACATGAATGATTGTCATATTCGGTTGGGAAAATTATGGCGTTACAAAGTTCAACTTTTTTATGATTTAAAGCTAATCTTTACATTTTCTTATAGGAAGGAAAGAGAATTTTGATGATTCCATCCAAAAACCAAATACATGTACCAATGCCCGAAGTTAAGAACGAAGAAGAGATATTGAATGCCGAGGTTGTTGATGAACAAGTTGAGAAAATGCAATACCTTCAAAGTTATGAATACCATGAAGACAATATTTCAACTTTAGTGTTGGAAAACAACAAATAAAGTTAGTACCTTAAAGACTTGTGCAAGAGAAGTCGTGGGTTTTAATGATGATAAAGACCCGAAGGGTTATGATAGTGAGCTAAAAATGGATTTCAATTCGAACGTATCCATGATTTAAAGGTGATTTAGATTATGGATTAATTTTAAAGATGATTATCAAGAATCCAATTAACTTTTCAAGAACAAAGAAGTTATTTTTATTGCAATCAAAAACTTGGTAGTCATTGATAAGGAGTACACAATGTTTGAGGTCATGGGTTGATCATTGGGAGTATGACATGCGTGTTAAAAATTTTTGGAGGTTCTCAGGTTCTCAAGTTGATATGAAGCACACGTCTACTGAAGATAAGGTTCGTCGTGAGAATGTGTTCAAGGTCAATGAAACCCTTGATGATGAGAACTCGAGAGCGAGTTCTTTTCCAATGAATAGGAATGACGAGGACAAGATTTAGGGTGTTTCGTAGGAAGCCAAAATTTTTATTATTTTTTATGTTATTCATTATTTAGGAAAGTGCATTATGATGTTTTAAAACTTTACGAGATTTCTTTTTGCAAAAGTTAACTTTTCTTTATAAATACGGGCTTATGGTTTTATAATTGATATATTTTGATCACTTGATTAAATAAAAATGTGTCTTTTATTAAGGTTTTTTTTTTTATCTTTTTTGAGGTTTCATCCTCATACCCTTTGATTAGGATTTAACAAAAGAGGAATGCTACACTAACAAAATAATATCCATAAAATGATTCATAAAATAAAGTGTGAGTAAGTGATTTGTGTATTTTGTTATATTTTATCTCTCTTCTCTTTGATTGAGTCGATCATCTTTTGGCACTTTATTTTGTGAATGTTTTTTTAAGTATATCATTCCTCTTAACAAAATTCACAACTTTCACATCTTGCATGGAAATGCATAGAGTCAGAGTAATCCATCGCCAATCTTTGCCTTTTCTAGAAAATTAGTGCATTTTGAAATAGATACAAACTTTTAGCGTATAAACGCAACGGAGGAAGACACGTATGCGGCAAGAAATGTTGTGGTTCATGAGACTCCATGTTGTTAAGAAACATTAACAAAATTTCCATCAAACTTATTAATATATTGAATTAAGTACACCATTTAATATCATGCCAAATCTAGCATGGACATAAAATAAGAGAGATGATCTCATGATTACTAATACATGTTGTAGGTACGATATGGTAATAGAATATGACCAATGATCAAATGAGAAGAAAACTTAAAATGAGAAGGATGAGAAATAATTATAACTACATATTTGAGATGCATCGCTTTGAATTAGATGCATCCTTAGTCTTTTAGATGTACCATAATATATTTTCTAGCAAAAAATTAGATGCATATACATATATTAGATGCATTTCATCAAGTTAGACGAATCCTATACATTTTTCGTCGTCTGCGGGTCAAATTTGTTGTTAGTACTACTTTGCATCGTTTTCACTTCAAAATAACTTTCGAAATTAATTCGGATGCATCTAAATGAATAGAGATGCATCTAAATCAAGTCGATGCATCTCAAATGTGTGGTTATAATTATTTCTCATCCTTCTCATTTTAAGTTTTCTTCTCACTGGATCCTTACCCAATAAAATATTACTATAATTGATTTGTCAAATTAATATAGTGAAGAATTGAAATGATTAGAAGTTTTGTGCTTTTGTTCTATATCTGGGGACAACGTCTAGATTTATCTTTATATAATGGAGTTTAGCATCATAAAAGTGACAAAAAGTAATGTTTAATATGACTTCATTAACTCAATCATCCAATTAAACCATATATGAATTATGGATCATATTATGCCACGCCTTTCATTTCTCTCCAACCCTCTTGAAGTTTCTACTTTTTAAGCTCACTATATTTTGCTAATTTATATACGAATAATGTGTAAAAAAGATTAAAATTTCCCACTAAAGACCCCCAAAGAATGTAGCAGGAAGTTTGTCTCGTAAATTTCGTTAGCAACTCGTTAAGTATGTCGCTTAAACACGAAATGGTTGAAAATAGTCGACATATATAGTCTCTGTGACACGGACAGAACCAGGGTTGGTCCTTGGGGTCCTGAGACACCCATGGAATTCTGCTATGCAGTGTTAATTTTTTATACTATGCACTTGGTAATAAATTATGTTTCTCGTTTTGTATAATTTTTCGTAAATTCACTTGGTCAAATTTCCCGTTAAAGACCCCCAAAGGATTTAGCAGGAAGTTTGTCTCGTAAATTTCGTTAGCAAATCGTTAAGTATGTTGTATAAACACGAAATGGTTGAAAATAGTCAACATATATATAGTCTCTTTGTAACACAGAAGGAACCAGGGTGGGTCCGAGGGTCCTGAGACATCTATGAAATTTTGCCGCGCAGTGTTAATTATATATATATATATATATATATATATATATATATATATATATATATATATATATAGTGTAACTTTCAAACGAGAACCATTTTAACTGCGAGAACTGAGAGAACCACCAAAAACATACATGCACGCCTTCAATAATTGTATTTTTTCACATATGTTTTAAAAACAACACATATGTTTTAAAAAAAAACATAGTTGTTCTAAAGAATTTGATAAGAAATTGAAAATACAAAATTTTTCTTTGAAGGTGTGCATGTATGTTCTTATAAGACGTGGAACGACAATATTGCGGCCGTGGGTAAGGTTTTTGTGAAAAAAGATGATGAGTTCATAATGATATTGAAGAACATAGGTGGATGCTTACGATTATTGATGATTTGCATGTATTTTTATTTTATTTTAAAAGGCGTGCATGCATGTTTTTTGTGGTTCTCTCAGTTCTCGCAGATAAAATGGTTCTCGTAAGAAAGTCCCCCTATATATATATATATATATATATATATATATATATATATATATATATATATATATATATATATATATATATATATAATCCGATTTTTCCTAATACACTTGGTCAAATTGTATAATTTTTCATAAATGTGTCTCGCCAAATTGTGTTTGATTCTATCCCTGCTTTGTAATACGATGAAGATTGTTAGCAAATGATGATTATGTGCAAGCTTATACTCCATTTGTTATTGTTCTCTAGGCATCTTTTGAGCATTTACAAAGTCCTACTCTTAGCCCCAACTTTTGATCTCTTTAGAGGCAGTCGACATAGAAACCATAGTGTCAAGTCACTTCAGAAACCTAGCTAGTATAAGAGTTACAAATGTGCCATAGCAGACAGCCACTTTACAATAAAAAGTTATCGAATTTGATATGATTGCTATCACAAAGTCAATTAGTGATCAAGAGATTTGGCTGATGTGTTACTAATTTGAGAAATATAATGACATTGTGATGGAGAAAGCAAGAAAGACTATTGAATTTGACATGTGTATTTTCGTCAAACTAAAGCGAACAAATGCTAATATTGTGATGGAGAAAGCTCGAAAGACTATTGAAATTGACGCGTGCATTTTCACCAAACTAAAAGCGAACAACTTTTATTTTCTATAATTACGGTTTTCAAATTTTTGACCTACTAATTAGCGAGATTCAAGCTCACTATTTCCCATATGGTTAAAAATATTCCATTCAGTTTTTGCATTCACGGGTTTTGAGCCTATCTTAATACACTTAAACCCTGTAAAACTCTCGAAAAAGATGGCTTAACCATTTCAAAGTTATAAGCACTAGAGATTGAACTCGAAACATCTTACATCTCATACATAGTTTATTAAGGATAATCATAATCTTCTTGATGTTATTTATGCTAATCACAAGCTTTTTACCTCTAGCTCCATAATAGTTTAATTTTAGTTAAGGTTATATCAAGTAAAAAATAGACAAAATGAAAATGCATATTATTTTTAATTTTAAAGGTTATATCAAGTAAAAAAATAGACAAAATGAAAATGCAAATTATTTTACATAATCCTTTTACAGAATATGATTGATGATAGAAAAGAAAAAAAAATCAGTAAACATGTCCATGTGATATTGCAACTTTGCAAGGTATATAGGAAGGAGATATTTTAAGGTAAGATACTAAGATGACAAAAAAGAAAAAAGAAAAAAAGAAATAGTGAATATATATCCAAGTGATATTTGTCAGGTAAGAAAATGAGTGTTAAGTTTTTATTAGAAGGATTGATATTTGTGGAAAGTGAATATGAGTTTGTCTCTCATCTAATCTTACACATTTAATCTTACACGTGGAATCATTTCAAATAATTGAAATTTACTATCATTCTTATTTTTTCAAAATTTGAGTAGCGAAACTAATGAACGCTTAGTAAAATGCTTTTTAATGATGAATTAAACCAATTCATTGTTAAGTTTAAAACTAATTAATTAGTTAATAGAAACACTCATTTATATGATGTAGATTTAACATGTATCAAGAATAAACCTAACTTTTGTGAAGTTATGATACAATCAAGAAAAAACCTAACTTTTTTGATGTTACGATACAATAAAGAAAACACTAACTTTTGTTATGTTACGATACAATTAAAAAAAAAAACACTAATACTGTGAAGGACATCGTACAAATTAGTGGTGGCGATTAGCATGTGTAAGTGATGCAACCGCACCGAAACTCTTTTTAAGGGGCCCAATTAAGTATATATTCATTTATAGTTTTATATATAAATATTTTGAACTTTTAGTGTCTTTGTTAAATATTATCAAAGTTGAACCAGAGCATATATAAAAAATAGAAGACAAACTTTGGGTCACATACAAAAAGAGTGAAAGACTTCGATTATAGGGGCCTCATTTGTATGATTTCGCACCGGGCACTCTAAATCAATGGGACAGCCCTGGTACAAATGAGATGGATTTGATATTTTCTTTGTTAAAATGACGAGATAGATTTGATATTTTCTTTGTTAAAATGACGTAATTTTTAATGGTATGGCGTAATTTTTAATGATTTTGCATGTAAGCTTAATCATACAGAGTTTTCTATTGTTATTTTGTGTATAATAAATATGAGAACCGAATTCAAAAGTAATTTTTCCATATCCCTTCGATACACGTCAAGCATTTAATGCTAGTCCAACTCTAAACCATCACAATGAGAAAAAAAATATTCACATTAGCATGCATTTAACCCCAGTGCAACAGAAAATACCTTACATATCCTATACAAATTAGCTAGTATAGTAGCTTAGTATATTTTACAAGATCACAAATACAGCAAAAACAAACCAAAAACAAGTATATACTTGTTTCATCATCTACTCCTACGTACCGTTGCTTCTTATTGCCTATCGCCCTATCCTGAGCCGAGCTCGAATGCCATAAGGTGTGGACTCTTGATGTATGGCTGTAAAAACCGATAGTACGCCAATGGTGGACAAATATCATATCATATGAAGGAAGGGAAGCTAAACTTTTGGGATTAGTTCTTCCCATTCTTGAAGATAAGTTTCTGGTTGATCCTTTTGCGATTCATCATCTCCAAATATCAACTCATCTTCCATTAGTTTTTCCCACAATATGAAGCTTTCCGAACTGTAATCTGATGAACTGTTGACTCCAGATTTGTCATTAGTTCTTTGATCTTCAGGTTGGCTTACTGATTCTTCTGAAGAGAACGCAGTGAATGCATCGGGTTCAATCATATTCCACACTTCTTGAGCGCGACTGAGTTCATCTGCATTAACCGCGCTTAGCATTTGCTCAACTTTTCGCCTTTTGCACATTTCAACACTACCCGTTTCTTTCTTTTGGACTAGATGTTGCAAAAGATTAATGAAAGCCCGATTTCTAAAAGCTTTCGACATGAACAGTAGCAATTTTTGTTGCTTGAACTCCATTCTTAACATACGTTCTTGAACGACTTCCAAATGCTTGTCCGTGCTCTCTTGTTGTTGCTTCAATTTCAAGATCTCTTGTCTGAGTGTAGTTCTATCTTTCCTCAAATTTTCTAGCTCGGATTCGATTGTAGATTCTGTTTGATGAACGCAAGATTGTTGTTGTTCGGCTATCGTTTGTTTTTGCATGATTTGTGACTGGGTTGTCCTCCTCTTAATGTCTCTTAACAAATGCTTCTTACCCTTTTGAAACAACTCGTTTGCAAACTCCCATCGGTCCGGATCGATTTTCTTGAACCTCTATATGGACCAAATCAGTAAAATGTCAAAACTTAAAAATCAAGCACACTAACAACCAACTTAACCACCACTTCTTCAAGAATGCAAAATTAAAGTAATTCACATGCTAGAGTTGAGCTTTAACCCTTCATAAACACATCTCATGTTAACTAAAAGGTAAAACACATTTTCAGTAAGCATGCCCAAAATATATAACAAGGTAAAGGTTCACTATAGAAATTATATTCAATGTAAAATTCTTGAACATCTAAGCATCAAGAGAACAATGTGAATTTAATCAAGATTCACACTCAATATAAACTATTTAACCACCATTTTTTTTTCATCATTAAAAACTTGATTCATCTATTTATGGTTATGGTTTTTTACAGAGGTGGAACAAACGAGCAACAAGTTGCGCCTGCTATTCTTTTTTAGATTGCAAAACTAAGTCTTTTGAAAACAAGATTTGTGGATCTAGGCCGGTGTCAATATCCATTATGATTTATTATGACTATAAAATCCAAGAATTGAGCCTAAACACCTCTAGAACATATTTACTAGTTTAGGTTGACTAAAGGACAGATCTTTATTGCTAATAAACCTAACCTACATATAGAAACACATTAGATATACCAATAAAAAAATATAAAAATTATACAGTAACTAGCAACTGTATTAGATAACTTCAGCTCCACCACTAATTATCTTGATGATAAACAACTCTTATACAAAATTATTCAACTTACATACCATAATCATACAATATCTTTACAAACTAAATCCAAAACACCTCCAAATGCATTAAAACATAAGGTCAACAAAGAAATGAAGCTAAAGTGAATAAAAAGATTACTTACATAAGTATTGAGCTGTCTCACAAAGCTAGAAAAATTATTATGCTTAAATCTTTGAGGCAAAAGATCAGTAGAAAACTTATGAGGATCCCAAAGAACAAAACTTTTTTGAGTCTCACTCCATGATATAATCTCATCAGTTTTTGGATCATCCACCATTTCAAATGTTTTCTTCAGAAAAGGTGGTGGACCTCCATCTCTTAACCCTTCTATAGGCTTAGGTAAACCATCAAGAAAACCCTCGTGATCATCATATACTAATATAGGTTCTTCTTTAACTTTCATGATCTCATCATCATCTTTGTCCAAAACCACTACTAGGGGTTCTTCCTTGATCTCCAAGAAATCTTGGTTCTCATCATATATGGGCTCTTTCACTACTTGCATGTTTTTAACTTTTTGTCAATGTTTTTGCAGCTTTTTACAAGAAGGGTTTGTGTATTTTTGTTATGTGTTATTTTTGGTATAAGAAGAAGGGATATGATGGTGGTTTAGCGGTAGTGAGAGGATGAGTGAGAGAGTAAAGAGTGTGTGTGAAAGAGATAGAGAGAGAGGTGTCAAGAGGCTCATGGAGGAGTTGCCATTTGTATAGTTCAAGATTGAGACATGTATGCGTGACATGGACCTACTTAATCTGTGTTCCTTTCACTTTTTTTGAAAATATGTACTTTAGACCCCTAATGAGACCAAAAACGTTAGTTACATGTTTTAGTAGATTATTGGATGTGACAGAATTTTTCTATGTTCAAGATAGGATTTACTATGTGAAAATGTATAAACCAACCTAAAAGTAGCCGTGAAAATTACAGTAAAATGGATATATAAATGATCAACAAATTTTATCAAAATAATAATAATAATAATAATAATAATAATAATAATAAATGAGCAACAAACACGACTCTTGTAGTAATAGTCGTGTCTATATATGAATTCTATACTAAAATTCAAATAGTTTCATATTGTACATTTGGACTAGTCAATGACGAACACAAGCATTACCTTTTTTTTTTTTTTTTTTTTTTTTTTTTTTTTTTTTTACGGGAATTTTTTGAAAATAAAGCTTTTCTCACAAGATGTTCTCCCTACATTTGTTGTAGAATTCGCGGTCGCGTTATTGATGCAAATGTGTTTCAGGATTACACTTATTCGTAATGCAACTAGCATGGTTTAATGGGAAATAAAAGAGGTTACATGGCATTTAATGGAATCAACTTAGACCGACAAGCGTCACTTAATTGACATGGCACTATCTCGTTGGTGATGTGTCTGTTGGAGCTTCTTCAGCTTAGCGACAAGCAAGCAATGAGGACGCGAGACCCATTTGACCATTATTAAACGGTAACATTTTTCCCTTTTCTCTTATCCATTTATGTCCGTAAATACACACATTATAACTTTTTCTTCACACTTCTAATACTACACTTGTTGCCACACTTCTAATTCTACAAAACAACACTTATATTTTTACAAGTCGTGAGCGGAAGAGTCAAAGGAGTACAAGTTCATCGGATGCGACTTCATCACAATGAAACCCATGAGCGGCTTGCGAAATCCACGACAATTCAACAAGAAACCTTGAATACTATTCAAGAGAGCGCTAAAGAAAAAGCTAGTGTACAAAGCGTTCAAGTTTTTCCAAACGCCAATTCCCGAGGGTTTTAGTATAAAGGAAAGAAAAAGGCTCGAAAAAGCATGAGATATTGTGTGATGGGAGATTGGTGATGCGTTTGGTTCGGGCTAACTAGTCTATTAATTTTAGTATTATTTCTGTTAATGTAATAAAATGGAATGTTTGTTTTAGTTAATGAATGTTTTTATTATAAATTGATTTGTAGTCAATTATAGTATAGATATCTCCAAGGAATTCAATGGAAATATGAATTCCCGAGTTTCTTGTCCTATGAAAGTGTAAATGGAATTGTGATAATCGAGTCGTAAAACGTGTAGTGAATTCTGGTAAAAAGAGATTTATGGATATCTAAGCTAAAAATAATCAAATATAAGCAAAATAAGCAATTAAACATGTAAATCAAGTAATTCACATACACATAAATAAAAACGTAACGTAAAAATAAAAACGCGAGCTAAACGAGAAATAAATGCAACTTAAAGGGCAAACCTAAGGGAAAAGGCACCTAAAAAGTCCAATCTACTTTCTAAAAGTCCTAAACACCTAAAAATAATTTCAGGAGAAAGAAAAATATTTTTTTGGATTTTCTTTTATTAATTATTAATTTAAAACTATTCAAAAAGGGAAAATAAAATAAAAATAGCAAACTAACTTGGAAAATTACCAAAAATTACAGAAAACTATTTTATGATATAAGAATAGAAATGGAAAAATAAAATTTGGAAAATAGTGAAACTTTAACTAAAAACGCAAAGTCACGGAAATCCCGAGCCTTTTAAACAAATTTGAAAAAATAAAGTCCAAATCCTAATTTTATAATTTTCCTAGATTAAAAATGTTAAAAGAAAGCTACAAAAAAAAGATTTGTATTTTCAATTATTTTTCTATTTTTTATTATTTAATTACTATTTTAGAGAAATAAAATGAAGAAATATAGAAAATTAATACGGAAAATTATCAAAAATTAACAGTAAGTCTGTTTTAATGGCAGAAACAATGGAAAATTATAAAAAGTGGTAAAAAGCTCTTAATAAGCTATCAAAAAACCTTAACAGTCAAAATAAGCTAAAAGGGGAACAAGTTCTTAAAGGAATAAATTGTGTATGTACCAACGAGAAATCCCTAGGGTGCTAACAGTTCTGTATGTGAGGTCCAGGGTTCGAGTCCCTGTGACAACTTTTTGCTTGAATATTTTTTTCTTTTACAAAATGATTAAGCAACAAATATTAACCAACTTTTGTGAAAACAATTTTTATGAAAAGCTTTTAAAAGCTCTGAACAAGCTTAAACAAACCAATAGTTAACTATTAGGAACCAATAGGGAAAATTTCACACTAACAAGCTATGAAAGAGATCAAATAAGCTATTCTAAGGATGCAAATGAGCTTAAGCTACACTTATACCAACTACACAAGCTCAAACAATCAATAAATCAATCTGAATCAATCTTATAAGCCCAAGCAATTAACAATCCAAAACAGCCTCACAAAGAAATAAATAGGCACAAATAAGCAATCCAAATAAGCTGAAAAATCCAAACAAAGCACAAAACCAACAAGCCAGAACTATGAGCTATTCAGAGAACCAAATAACAATTAAAATGATCATGTAATGAGCTTATGAAAAAGGGCTCTTATTGCTCAAACAGGCAACTTCAAGCTTATGAAAAGCTGCTTAGAAAAAATCACAAAAATCAGGAAAAATGTGGATTAATGAGTTTACCAACCAAATATTAATATCCCAAAACCTCAGTCAATTTGGATGAAAATTAAGGAAATGAAAAATCAAAACTAAAGCCTGTTTGGAAATTTTTGAACTTTTAATGTTTTTGCAAAGGTTGACCAAAATGAATTTAGATTGCTTCTAATTGAATGAAAATGTGATATTAAGCTAAAATATGAATAGATTAAGCTAATTTAACAACTAATTAACCAATATTGATGATTATGCAACTAAAATCCTTAACTGTGTATGCAACAAATGAAAATTAAAATGGATTTTGACTTTTTGATGAAGTGACAATGTTTTTTATGCTATTTCTACTCTATTTGAACCTCATGAATGCTGTTTAAACTAATCTTAACCTCTGAACCACACTTGAACACAGAACTACACACTAAACCAAACACTCCTTATTCTAATTGTTTTGAACTTTTATGAAGCAATATGTTGAAGTAAGCCACAAGACCACTTAACAAGCTTATATTATGTTGTATTAAGCTGGTTTAAGTATAAATCCAATGATTCAAATCATAAAGCACAGATCTAACCATTAGATGCACATATGACAGAATATAAGCAGATTAGAACAAACATGATGCAACAAACTATGTAATGACTTGATCTACTCAAATAAGCTCATATAAGACTAATATAAGCTAGAATGAAGAGTTATAAGCTAATAAAAACATATCTAAAATATATAAACTATAAAATGCAAATTTAAGCTAATAAATTGAAATTTGAACTCACTACTGGCCTCAGCTTAACAAAGGCACCCAATTAAGGGCAGCTACAATCTCCTAGCTTATAAATAAGCTAGGTACAGTCCACCTTGCCCCTCCATTGCAGGCAACTTTCACAAGCTTTCCACAATTATTGCAAAGGTATATTGCTTTGATATTTTGACTGATTTGATCACTAAACAACTCACAACTAGCTATGAAAGCTAAAATGAGTCTAAGCTAATTAGAAATAAGCTTATTGAAGCTTGAGGTAAGATTTGAACATATATATTTTTTTTTTTATTTTTTTTATGTTTTTTCTGTTTTTTTTTTTAATGTTTTTGATATAATATGAATATTAATGAAAGACTAATGCATGTTTATAAAAGCTTAAAAGGATTAATAAAAGCAAATAAAACAGTAAACAAGCTTATGAGACTATTATTAAGCTAAATGAGACTTAAAGTAAATAAAGGAATTCGAATTATAAAAGAAGTAAACTAAAGATTTTATTAATAAACTTCAAATTACAACTTTAAAACATGATTACAACTAAATTCCAGAAGCTAAGTAAATAAAATGACAGAGTAACTTTACTAAATTCTACACACAAATTTGGGGAAATGAGGGGGTTTTTATAGTTGAGGGGTGAGGTGAATCTAGGGTTTGTTGGAAGATGCTGGAAGCTTGAATCAGGACCCTTGATTGCCTTCTCATGTGGAATTCGTGATATTAACCCTTGGATTAGATCTTATGAGGTGTCACAACCAATCATAATGCTCCAAATTGACACGCTGGCCATCCGTGTGCTCTAGCACCTTCTGAAATGTGCTCAGTCCTTCTAGAAGCCAAATGATTGGGTAATAATTACTTAAGCAATGTTAAAATGGAGCAGGGGGTAAAAGGGTGGAAGACAATGAATAGTAGAAATAGGGGTTTTGGCGCGAGTTTGAGTTTGACCAGGGAAGTTATCCGTGGTTTGTCTTGGGTTATAAGCTAACGTGAGGTGGATTGGGCCATTGTAAAAGTTAGTAGGGATTTAGCCTTGTGGGTTTATAAGTGGGTTTATGGGTTAGTTTAATTTGTGGATCCGGTGGTGTTGTTTTATTTTAGGTTTTAGTAGATTTATCCAAGGACCAAATTTGTATTTTCTGAAACTTTGAGGACCATTTCTGCCAATTGTGAGAAATCCATCCAAGGGCTAAACTGTTATTCTCTGATTCTTTGAGGGCCTTTGTTGTCTTTTCTTCAAAATATCTTCATAAGGACTAATCTTGACAATTTCTAAAACTTGAGGGACCACTTTTGCCAATTCTTCAAAATTTACTCCAAGGACCATTTTCGCAATTCTTTGAATCTTCAAGGGTCTTTTTGACAAATTGAGCTCATAGAATGATAAAATGTTTCCCCGGCTTCGGCTTTTGACAATTTTCTAAATCTCGTGCTCGTTTTTTGTCTTTTTAGCTTGATTTATGTCCATTTTTGAAATATCCGTACCTGCACAATTACAAACATAAAAACACAATATCTTTGGTATTTATGATTAAGCACATACCATAAATGTAGCTTCTTTTTTTTTTTTTTTTTTTTTTTTTTAATTATTAACTGAAAGAAAAAAGTGACACGGAAAGAGACACACCATCATTGACAATAATGTGTCAATTTGGAAAGTGTTGTTGTGACATTGAGGTGGCACAACTAACACACAAACTGACGTGTCATGGTTGAGAGTAGTTCTCACACTCTATGAATGATTTATTGAATGGGGTCCATTCATGCACCACAGTTCTTGAACGTGAGTGTGTCAATTATTAATTGGAAGAAAGAAAGGTGACACAGAAAGAGACACACCATCATTGACCATAGTGTCAATTTGGAAAGTGTTGTTGTGACGTTGAGGTGACACAACAAACACATAAACTGAATACATGTTTTTGCATACTGAAACATGTCAATATTGGTCAATTGTTGTTGCAGATATGCAATGTTTTGAAACCTGAGTCTATGATCAACCCGGTCGAGTAACCGGGTCACCAGGTCGGCGGGTCAACCGGTTCGACCGCCGGATCAACCCGGTTTTATGCAGATGTCCAAACACCTATTCTCTCATGTTCAAACACCACTTTTGGTGCAAAAAAATAGCAAATAACCATAAATCTATTCTCCAAACACCCTTTTCCTGCTGTAAAAAACAAATAAAAGGTAGAAAATAGTGCATAAACATAAACTTTCTAAACAGCCATAAATCCTAAAATTGAACTGATGTATCATATTGAGACCCACTTAGTGCTTTATCTTTAGAATCCATACTCTAAAACTAACAAAATACAAAAAAACATCAAAGTAAAAGTATGGAAAAAATAACAAAGAGACAAAATTACCTCCGATCCATCACTGATGTTGGGGGTTAATGTGTATGATGAAATAGAAAAGGGTTGGTGGCGCTAGAGTACAAAAGGGTATAGAAGAAGATTGAAAAAGTGGGATAAGGTACTAAATACTCGGTGTTTATTACATTTCAACTTTTAATAATAAAAATAGGAAACCCGGCGGTTATTATCGACCCGTGTTGACCCGAGTTTCTACAAAACCGGCGGTTCGAACTGGGTTTCAAGTAGTTAACAAACCGGTTAGTTTTGACCCGTTCTTAGGCGAAAACCGGTTCAACCGGTTGACCCGGCCAGGTCAAACCGGGTTTCAAAACACTGCAGATATGATAAGGTCAATTTTTGGTTTATTTACTCCTAGTGGTTTGATCATTGTGGACCACTTAGTAGTAATCTTAATGCTACAAAGTACAAACTATCTGTGATAGAGATAATTCGTGTTTCATTGAAAATGTAGTAAAGAGTTGATGTGTTACTAGAAATCTATTATGAAACTAAGTGGGTTAAAACTTAAAAGACATAGTTTGTAATAAAAATGTGTCATAAAAACTAGTGTGTCACTACATATGTGTCAAGAAAATTTGTGTGGTAAATATAATGTGCCACTACTACTAAAATTTGGTAGCGTGTCTCTAAAAATGTACTCAAATTTGATAGCGTGTCACTAAAAATGTACTAAAATTTGATAGTGTGTCACTAAAAATGTATCAACAAATAAACTAAATTTATGTATCATGCCTATCAATATTAGATAAAAAATTGGAAAAAAATATATAGAAACTATATTTATTTATGTATCGAAATCATAAATAGAAATTTAAAAACTAGAATAAAAAAAAAAAAAAACACAAAAATTGTGTCTAGATTACATCGTATGATTTGCAATGTATTCATTTTGCCTTAACCAAAATGCACCCCAACATTCTACTTATTTACAATAATACCATTAAGTACATTAATTATGAAATATATATAATTAATTTGAATATCATCAATAATAACTGATCCAACTGTCTACAAGTATGCCTATTGTTTTTTACTTTAAACGAAAGAACAAGTAAAAACTTTTGGTTGAGCAAAGCTTGAGAAATCTCCCTCCGTTTCAAAATATAAGTCAATTTTGTATTTTTGAATTGAACTTTGACATTAAATATTTTTGTTTGTATTATATATTACTTGATGAAATTTATATCAATTGAAATACATTTATAATCTTATAAACCAATTTATTTATATATTTCGCATCTAATATTATATAATACAAACAAGCATATTTAAGATCAACGGTAGATTCAAAATGTTAAAATAGGCTTATTTTTTGGACGGAAGGAGTAAAAAATAATACATGATTTGACTTAATACTCAAATCGCATTAGCTAAAATGAGGTTAAGATTTTTGGCATCATACCCTTTTGTTAGTTTAAAAAAGGGTTACTAAACAATTAATTTGGCTGTCATTTAGCCCAAACCTCTTCAAAATTACATACCCAACACGCCTTTAACTTTAGTTCAAAATGGATACATGAAATGAGCAACAAACACGACTCTTGTAGTAATAGTCGTCTATATATGAATACTATACTAAATAAAATTCAAATAGGTCTATTTACTTTACAAGGTTGTGAGGATGCTACTCTAATAGAGTTTCATATTGTACATTTGTACCTTAAAGCCTAAAGTAGCATGATCTTTTTTACATTTTAACAATAACTATTTCTTGCTTTTGGACTAGATGTTGCAAAACCGGATTTCTAAGAGCTTTCGACATGTAAAGCAACAATTTTGTTGCTTGAACTCCATTCTTAAAATACTCTCTTGAACGAATGGAAATGCTTGCTTGTGGTCTCTTGTTGCTGCTTCAATTCAAGATCTGAGTGTGGTTCCAATCTTTCTTTTTAAGTTTCGAGCTCGGATTCAATTATAGCTCAGTGACGGAAGTCACGGAACCTAGACTATAAATGACCAGGTGAACTAAAAAATTCGTACCATAATATAATGCCTTAACACATATTTTTGGAACCTACAACTATTGTCTTTGCCATCACTACCACTCCCTTAACCCACAACCCATTAACCATTGTCCAAAATTATGTTAAACTTATTATATATATATATATATATATATATATATATATATATATATATATATATATATATATATATATATATATATATCGTAAAGTTAAAATAAAAAAACAAATATCCGTAAAAAGAATAAAAAGATTTTTTTTTCAAAAAGTTCTCGAAAAATTCAAAAAAAATTCCACAAGATCAGGTATGTTGGTGCATAAAAATTTTTGTGAAAGAAGTTTTTCTAATTTTGATTTTTTATACGTTTTTTTTAATGCACAAAAAACGAATTTTAATGCGCAAAAAAATTTTAATGCACAAAATTTTCAACTTGTTTTAGTTAGATGCGCAATGTTATTTTGATGAAAAATGGCAAAAGAAGTTGGGTCCAAAAATGAATTTTTTATGCGCAAAAAAAGCGATTTAATGCACAAACGTATTTTTTTATAATTTTTTTTTCGGATAAATTATCTACTTTTAGATAAACTTCCTTTAGAATTTTTTCATGCACCAACATACCCGATCTTGTGAAAATTTTTTGGAATTTTTTGAGAACTTAAAAAAAATCTTTTTATTCTTTTTACGTTTATTTGATCTTTTATATATATATATATATATATATATATATATATATATATATATATATATATATATGGTAACGTGGTGTGGGTGATGGTGGGGTGTGCGGTGGTGGCAGAGGGTTGAGGTGATGGTAGTGTGTGTATGGCGGTGGCATGGGTGTGGGGAGGGGTGGGGGTAGGATGATGGTGGGGGTGTGTGTGGGGTGGTGACAGTGATAGAGGTGGAAGAAGAAGCGTTTGTATATAAAAGTAAAACAGGGTATTTGGATAGATGCAGTCATCGATTCTCCCGAGAGGCCACAATTGCCGCGAGCAGACATATTAATGACGAGGAACGCATTTTTGTTATGCTACTAATACTTGTACTTGCTCTGGTATTATGCCCCATCCTGGCTGAGGAAGAGTTATGGGCGCATAAAAAAAATACGCGGGGGCGTGCGTACTGCGTGTAATGCTTCAAGCATTTACGAGAAATAATTTAATGTTGTGGGACTAAAATGACCAAAATAATGATTTTTTTTTTCCGCGCTTTAGTCGGTTTTTAATGTCGTAGGGCCAAAAAAAAAAAGAAAAAAGAAAAACGAATGTTTTTCCGCGGTTTAGCCGGTATAAAAAGGCCATATTGGAACAAATCAGAAAGGTCGGGTATCAAATGAGTAATTTTTTAGTGTGCGCACTATAACAGTACATTTGAAAAAAATACGCATCTAGCTATTGCCCATCTATGTACGACTTGAACTCAAAAAAATATTCACGTTAGCATACATATTTAAAGTTCAAAAAAAAAAAGCATACATATTTAACCCAGTGCACAGAAAGAAAATACCTTATATACTATACAAATTAGCTATAGTAATAGTATAGTAGTAGCTTAGTATATTTTACAAGATCACAAATACAGCAAAAACAAACCAAAACAAGTACACTTGTTTCATCATCTACTCCTACGTACCGTTGTTTTTTAGTTGCCTATCCTGAGCTGAGCTCGAATGCCATAAGGTATGGACTCTTGATGTATGGCTGTAAAAGCCCATCGTCAGCCAATGAATCAGAAGCTAAAGATTAGTTCTTCCCATTCTTGAAGATAAGTTTCCGGTTGATTCTTTCGCGACTCATCATCACCAAATATCAACTCATCTTCCATTAGTTTCTCCCACAATATGAAGTTTTCCGAGTTGTAATCTGAACCTTTGACTCCAGATTTGTCACTAGTTCTTTGATCTTCAGGTGGGCTTACTGATTCTTCTGAAGAAAACACACTGCATGCATTATCGGGTTCAATCGTATTCCACACTTCTTGAGCGCGACTGAGTTCATCAGCACTAACTGCGATTAGCATTTGCTCAACTTTTCGCCTTTTGCGCATTTCAACACTACCCATTTCTTTCTTTTGGACTAGATGTTGCAAAAGATGAACGAAATCTGGATTTCTAAAAGCTTTCGACATGAAGAGTAGTAATTTTTGTTGCTTGAACTCCATTCTTAACATACGTTCTTGAACGACTTCCAAATGTTTGTCTGTGCTCTCTTGTTGTTGCTTCATTTTCAAGATCTCTTGTTTGAGTGTAATTCTCTCTTCTCTTAAATTTTCTAGCTCGGATTCGATTGTAGAGTTTGTTTGATGAGCACAAGATTGTTGTTGTTCGGCTAGCGTTTGTTTTTGCATGATCTTTGACTGGGTTGTCCTCCTCTTAATGTCTCTTAACAAATGCTTCTTACCCTTTTGAAACAACTCATTTGCAAACTCCCATCGGTCCAGATCGATCTTCTTAAACCTCTATGGATCAAGTCAGCAAGATGTAATTAAAACTTAGCTTAAAAGTAAAAATCAAGCAATATATTTACACTAACAACCAACCTAAACCATCATTTACTCAAGTATGCAAAGTAATAGTAATTTACATGTTAAGAGTTGAGCTTTAACCCTTCAATTCATGAAAATCTCAAGGTCAAAAACTTACCTAGTATATACCATGGTAAAAATCACTATGGCTATATTTGGCAAAAGTAGCTGTGAAGTGAGCATTGAGCAGTAGTCGCAGCTCACTGCTCACCGCTTCTTAACGAAGAATTGAAAAAATGAGCTTTCTTAAAAAATAGAAAAGCTCACCACTCTTTTACCAAAAGAACACTTAAAATAAAAAAAACTCGTTGCTCACTCTCATCGCCTCAAAAAGCTCTGAGTCAAACATAGCCTATATATAGAAGAATATATAATGTGAAAGTTTTTAACCTTTAAGCATCAAGAGAACAAAATGTGAAATTAATCAAGACTCACACTCAATATAAACTAGGGTATCTAACCACCATTTATGCAAGTATCTATTATGCCAAGTGATCCTCATGAAATTCAAGCCTTAAGCTTAAACATTTATAGAACATACTTTATTTGTTTGAGTTGACCAAGGTTCAAACCTTTTTTTGCTAGTAAAACAAAAATCAAGATATCAATATTCTGATGATAAAAATAGGTGTAAAATATAAACTACTCTCAAACATAATCACTCAAAACTGGCTATATGCTATTCTAGAACATAATATAATCATAGAATCACTTAAGAAAGCAATCCAAAACACCTCTAAATGCATAAAAACTTAAAGGTCAAACAAAACAGAAGCTATTATAACAAAAGATTACTTACATAAGTATTGAGTTGTCTCACAAAGCTAGAAAAATTATTATGCTTAAATCTTTGAGGCAAAAGATCAGTAGAAAACTTATGAGGATCCCAAAGAACAAAACTATTTTTAGTCTCACTCCATGATATAATCTCATCAGTTTCTGGATCATCCACCATTTCAAATGTTTTCTTCAAAAAAGGTGGTGGACCTCCATCTCTTAACCCTTCTATAGGCTTTGGTAAACCATCAAGAAAACCTTCTTGATCATCATAAACTAATATAGGTTCTTCTTTAACTTTCATGATCTCATCATCATCTTCGTCCAAAACCACTATAGGTTCTTCCTTGATCTCCAAGAAATCTTGGTTGTCAACATATATGGGCTCTTTCACTACTTGCATGTTTATATATATATATCAGTCAGCTAGCGTTGTCAGTTATCAATGTTTTTGCAAGAAGGGTTTGTATGTTTTTGTTACGTGTTATTTTTGGTATAAGAATGGATATATGATGGTAGTTGACGGTGGTTAGCGGTAGTACTTACTACTTAGTATGAGTGAGTAATGAGTGTGTAAGAGAGGGATAAAAGGGCCAAGTGGCTCATGGAGGTGTTGCCATTTGTATATATAGTTCAAGTTTGAGACATGTATGCGTGACATGCATGGACGACCTACGTAATCTATGTTCCTTCAACTTATTTGGAAGATACATGCACTTTAGCAGATTCACTTCCTGAATCATCAACATCGTGTCCATTTTGTAAACCACCTTGCTGATATTTATTTTGCTATTGATTTTTGTTCATTATATTTTTAGATTTATATATGAATAGACCCCACACCAGGATCTCTGTATGCTTCCAATTACCCTTTCTAAGATATTCATTTGGCGATAACCCACCGGTCATCTCCTTTTCTATCTTATGATTGACTTTCAGTTCCAAAAATTCCATGTGATTTTTCTGGCGCATTAGCAAATATACTAAAGAGCCACTCTTATGCTCTGAATGGTCAACCACATTTTATTTTAAATGGGCTTAATTTGATTTTTTTCCTTATTTAAATTTTCATGCATGCAAAAATGGGCCTCTTAATTATACACAACATATATTTGAACTTAAATTTCTACAAAAGTACAAACATAAGAGGCTTAAAATTTTTGATTATTTAACCTTTATCGGCTAATTAGAGCCTTACATAACCGTATCTGTAAAGATGACGACAAAAAAATATGTGACTGACTTTATATATAAACAAGGACCTAAAAGATCTGGGGCCTTTGGAAATTAGGTTCTCTATCTTTACTTATTTTACCCTTGAGACACCTCTGTCATTAGCCACCACTTTATCATTGGTTATGCTCTAGTCAAATCCGTAAATAAATATATATATATATATATATATATATATATATATATATATATATATATATATATATATATATATATATATATATATATTATTTTAATACGATTCACAAAATGGATAACGGTCGTTAGTTAACCGTTAGACGCATTATTAACTAAACGGGTAAACTAATTAATGTGTAATGGACTATTTGATTAGTAAAAGTCAAAAACAAACCCACGAAGCCCATATGGTGATGGGTCGGCCGATTAGAATTAAGGAGATGGTGTTGGAGTGAAACTTGGAATCCAAGCTAGGTTTTTAATATATAATGAACCCATTGGTTCATTATTCACTAATGCTTGAAACCCTAAACCTAAGCTAAAAATCGACACCCCTTCTCCTTGTGATAAAACCCATCGGCAACCAAACTTAAACCCTAAAGGTTTTCGATCTAACTTCAAGAACAAAGCCAAGTGCCTAGTTTGTTTGTTCATGATTCAAGCAGCTAGCATACTAGCATTCTTGTATAACGTGTAGTGTGAGCATCCCTTATAGACAACTTACTTTAGTAAGGGTGGATGATATCAACCTTTTTTATTTGAAGAACAGTTCTGATGTGCTTTTGGAACAAGATTCGGTTTTGGAACCTGTGATTGGCACTACATGCACTCCTGAAGATATCCCTAGTTCTTCCAATGCCCCTCCTCCATCGACTATGAAGAGCACTCCTCGTCAGGTGTTTGATAGTAAAAGGAAGGGCAACCCATTTTCTAAGATAGGTGATGTGGTTGATTCTGATAATGATGATGATGAGGTGTTTGAGTCAAATGATCATATGGGAAGTTATTTTTCATCAACAGGTGGAGGTAACGAGCTTGAAAACTATCCTTCTGATGATTATGCGGCTCAGGTTTATGATTTACCAAGGTAATTGGATGAGTTTTGCGATTAGTTTGATATCAAGCTCCAAGGCCGTGCTAGGAAATAATTTTTTATTTTGTTTGTTCTAGCTATTCGTTGATGGCCTGTCATAAATGATCTAGTGGTAGTTCAAGCGGCTGCTTAATGATAATGTGGTATTTCAGCAACATTTCATTGTTTTTTGGATGGTTTTTTTGAGTAATATATTTTATCATGGTGAAAAATCACTTTTACCATATATATAATTAAAGCCTTAAAATACATACTCCGTATTAAATATCATTTGATTTTTAAATGATCATTATACCATTATTTCTCTTTTCATTATAATCACACATAAGGGTGTTAGTTGAGTCGGGTTAGTCGGGTTCGGGTCAATTCGGGTTCAGGCTAAGAAAACATACTCGAACCCGACTCTATTTAAAACCCGAGTTAGTCGGGTTCGGGTATTTTTTTAGCCTCAACTCGAGTTGACCCGAACCCAACTAACCCGACAAGACTAACATCCCTATGTGTGATTACAATGAAAAGAGAAGCTTGTTCTGATCTTGGACGCAATACGTTGGAATCCTGAACCCTTTATGAACGGTTTATTGAATGAGGTCCGTTCATGCTCCATAGTTCTTGAACGCGTGTGAGCTCATCTGCATTAGACGCGCCGAGAATTTTCTCAACGTTCACCTTTTGTACATTTCAACAATGCCCGTTTCTTGTTTTTGGACTAGATGTTTGCAATTTCTATTTCTAGTATAAACATTTCTTAAGAAATGTTACTATTCAATGAATAGTAATGCTTTTATACTTTTCTAGACATGTTTTAAGAAATATATATTAGTTTAAATCTAACCATCACCTTCTTTTCCCTTTTATTTTAATTTGAGTTTCATTTTTTTTTTACTTGAAGTTTGTCTTTCTGTATCTTTTACTCAAATAATCTAAATTTTAAGTTGTCATATTATTTACATATGTGTAATTTATGCATAAGTGATCATGCTCAAAGGAGAAAAAATCTAAATTTTTTTCGCATATAACTGTATACTTGATTGTCCCGCCGCAACACGCGAGGGCCGGGGCATATATCCTTGTTAGAAACAAAGTACATAATCCCCAATTTTTCCTACAACCTTGTTTATTTGATTTTTTATTTCGTTCTTAATGTTTTTAGCATGTAATCCACACTCCATATTTACTTGATCATACATTCATACATGTTACTACTATTTTTTTCACTTGGAAAGGCCACCTTACGAGTTATGACTATTTTAAATCGTTATTTGACATGATACCAATTTAGTTTCACTTTCTTTTAATTTATTTTGTGTCCCTGGATTTTGAAAAAGAGTTAAACACAGAAATTATATATAAAAAAGACATCAAACAAGTTAGACACAACACACAAGTTTTTGTTGTGTAAAACAATATAATGTTAACCCATGAATGGCATTTGAACTTATAAAGAACTCATTACTTTTATTTTCTGTCAATGTGGGACAAAAATTAAAATAATTTAACAAATCATGTAAGGCATCAAAGAAGCATAAGATCACAAGTTGATTAAAAACCATGTAACTTTAGCGAAAAGTAACAATTTTGTTGCTTGAGCTCCAGTTTTAACTACATTGTTGAACGATTTCCAAACAATATTTACACTAATAAGTAATAACCAACAATAAACTACCATTTCTTAAAGAATGCAAAGTAAAAGTAGTTCAAATGTTAGAGTTGAGCTTTAACCCTTCATGAACATATCTCAAGATATTTCTAGCAAGCATGCCCATAATATATGTAACATGGTAAAAATTACTATATAAAACTTATAATCAATGTGAAAACTTTGAACCACTAAGCATCAGGAACAAATGTAAACGTGCAACTTGATTTTGAAATTTAAACGTAGAATGAATTAAACTTACTTGAGCTTAAATTTGAGCTAATAAACGAGCCAATAGGTCTCAAGCTCATAAACGTGCAACTCGATTTTGAAAATTTGACAATGAACAAATGCGTTAAATTATAAATGAGTATTGAGCTCTAACCACTCGATCTCGAGTTCGAGCCTGGTTAAAAAATATTATACGAGCTCAAGCCACATGAAAAATATCTCCTCAAGCTTAATTAACACATAACTCAACACGGCTCGGATTGTTAACATCCCTATCACTCTAGACATGCAAATGTTATTTATGTACAGTAAAAGTGTAAATGTGTGTAAACATCTAGATATTGTTTGTTTGTAGGTATTGTGAAAGATTTAACAAATTAACATGGAAGTTTAACACTAAACTAAACAAATATCCAAACATCCTTTATCAATCACAGTAAAAGGTCATTATTTTTCTGAAATTTGAGTGACGTATCAAATTTCTATTTCTGTATGGGTTTACATTTGTAAAACTTGGTGCACATGTTTAGTCCCACATCGGGTAAAGAAATATAAGTTATGCATTTATATATTGTAGTGTATACGGCTTAGATAAGTTGTGACTAGTATTATATTGTCATTGTCTTGCATGTGATGATTGCGAATGCAATCGGCAGCTGCTCGACGATGAAAATTTGATACAAATTTATAACTTTTTGTTATTTTTATTTTTTATATTATTTTTTGATGTATCTTGGTCACTTGGTGTATTGGTCAGCTGAAGTTGAAATTCGTTGAACCTACATTTTACACCTTTCTAAAAAGAAACTTCTGAAAATCTACAACATATTAGTTCAGGAAACAATTTAAAGTTATTGTCAAGTCTCAGATTTTAATTTTATTTCATTTTAAATATGAACAATTTCTAGAAAATTGTTCAGTTCACCAAAGTAACAGTCAATTGTCTTTTCTGAAAGTTTACATAAAAAGTCCATAAGTTTTAACTATTGTTCCAAAATAGGTCCTTGGGGACTAACAATGTAACAAAAATCAGCTTTCAAGGACCAAAAGTATAACAGAGCACTTTTGTCTTTTTTTGAAAAAAATTACACAAACAGTCTCTGATTTTTAGCAGCTGCTGTTTCATATATCCTCAAGGACTAACATAAATATTTTACCTAAACAACTATGCAACAGAACCCCGCGCCCTGCAGCGAAGCGCGGGTAAAAAGTCCCCTTGAACATGTTATCATGTCAAAAAAAGATCTTATAATATAAAATTCATAAATAACATAACTTTTTTATAGCAATAGGTTTGAATTTGTTGTTAATTTCCTTTGTCACTTGGTAAACGGTTTTTGTACCTCTTGACTGTTGCATCATTTAATCGTAAGAAGAAAATAAGGTTACTTATCCAGTAATTGTCAATTTTGAATCATTTAGTCGTTATTCGTATGTTATGAGCTTTAAGTCTGTCTCATAACTAGCAATTCTAACTTGCTAACGAACTTACTCGAGCTTAAATTCGAGCTAATAAACGAGCCAATAGGTCTCGAGCTCATAAACGTGCAACTCGAGTTTGAAATTATGACAATTGAATAAATGCGTTAAATCATAAACGAGTATTGAGCTCTAGCCGTTCGAGCTTGGTTATAAAATATTATACGAGCTCGAGCCAAATGAAAAATATCTCCTCAAGCTTAATTAACACATTTAAATGTTATTTATGTATAGTAGATGTGTGTAAACATCTAGATATTGTTTGTTTGTAGTTATTGTGAAAGATTTATGTTTAGTATTGACGACAAACCATGTAACCTTAACGAAAAGTAACAAATTTTGTTGCTTGAGCTCCATTTTTAACATACGTTGTTGAACAATTTCCAAACAATAATTACACTAATAACCAATTAAACTACCACTTCTCGAATAATGCAAAGTAAAATTGTGAGTTCGAATGTTAGAGTTGTGCTTTAACCCTTCATGAACATATCTCAAGATATTTCTGGCAAGCATGCCCATAATATATGTAACATGGTAAAAAATTACTCTACTATAAAGTTGATGTGAAATTTTTGAACCACTTCTAAAACAAATTTTATTTGTTTAAGTTGACTGCAGGATCAAAAAAAATTATATTTTGCTTGATATTTTTAAGCTCGATAACTCGCTACTCTTTGTGATGTCAATGTGTCCATGATCGTATTCGTATCTTCTGCTGATCAAGAAAGCACCAAAATCTTCCCACAAGATCCTCGTATTCTTCACGATATAATCTGTAACCCCCGGTACATTTTCTAAACTCATTTCTAGCCAAAATATATAATTTCGTACCTGAGACACATTAAAACTTTTATTTGTGATTATTTGGGCTTGAGAAACGTGAGTATATTGGAAACGAGAACTTTATTCCCTGATTGACTCAGCACAACCTAAAACACTCGAATTGTATTGCATTTGCCAAATTATTTGAATTATTTTGAGTTTTGAAAAAACTCTGAAGTTTATGCTTGATTTTATTGGAAAAACTATTTCGTGAACAATGACGAAAGTTTCGTAAATTTTTGAGTCCGTTTGCTATGTCGTTCGATCCCCGAAGCGTTTATCGTAATAAGTTTGATTCGTTGGCAACTTTGGCCCCTAAACTACTTCCCTGCACTTACCTTATACTTCCACTAATTACCAAACAAACCCCATACTATTTTAACCATATAAATACCCCAACCCACCCCACTTTCTTCATTTTATCAAAATAAAACACACACACTCAAAAATACTCTCTCCCTCTCTCTCTTGTTCGTCGGCCGACCCGCCACCGCCGGCAACCCATCTCCGGCCGCCGGAAAATATTTCGGCCATCTTACCTTTTTGTACCACCTTGTAGATCGGGACATCCTCGTCACTCCCGTACCACCCACGCACCTCCAAACACCCCGTAACCACCCCTACGTGCCTCCACCGCCGCGGTAACACCACCACCGCCGCTCCCTTTTGTTTGTTCGATGGTAAAAACACCTCCCCCACCCTTCTTTTCTTATTTTTGATATTATTTTCAAAACCCTAGTTTTTATTTCATTTAAATCCGAATTTTGTTATTAAAAATCTTTTTATAAAAATGGTTTTGGTAATGTTTTTAAGCTCAAAACTCGTGTGGTTTGTTTTGTTTTCTCGTTCGACCCGTTCTTGGCCGCGACTCGGTATGAGCTCACCGAGTCAACTCGTGACTCGGCGAGGTTTCATGATTATTATTGTTGTTGTTTGATACTAGTGGCGAAGAGGAGTTATAATTGTGTTTGGAATTGTTTTTAAGGGTCCGTTTGGCCTGCGTTGTGTTTGGCAGCCGAGAGCCACCACCACCGCGCCACGGGTGGTGGTGGGGAGGGGATGATATTGTTATTGTTGTTGATGTTGTTTGATTTAGGTTAGTTAGTTTGGACTTGGGTTTTGTTTTGGTTTGAGCCGAGGAGACGGTTAAGGCTCGTATTGGTTTTGGTTTGATTCGGGTTATTATTTGACTTGGGATTGTTTTGTAGTTATTATTATTGTTGTGGTGATTAGTTTTGGGTACGGATTAATAGTCTCGAGATATGCTTTATTTGTTAAACGGTAACTAAAATAAATAATAAAATGGATAATATATATATATGAAACATAAAAATAAATTGTAATAGTTTAGTGGACTTTTTATCGGACATGTTCCGTATTGTGACATTGTGAGCTTGTATTGGACGTATTGGATTTACGGCCTTGGTTATTTGGATATTATGGACCCTTTAGTACACGAGACGGTAGGGTACGTTAGGCCCGTAAAGATCTTAACGTACCTGGAACCTGAACAAATAAAAAATGGTCGATTAAACCTAAACAACTAACGGACTACGCAAATGATATATCCAAGCATATTTATTTATATATTTCTATTAATTAAAAATAAAGAGTCGTTGACTCGGGAAATGTTATATAAACGGGCAGGTCATGCCGAAATTTCATAAAATTTTTTATAAACTTATATTATTTTACTAAATATTATTTTTATTTCAAAACCTTTTTATTTCAACATTATTTTGGGGAAAACGGGTAAAATCCGAGACTTATTGTTACGAGTTATTATTTATATTTATTTGAGTGAGTTCTTCTATTCTTATTCTTTTCTTTTCATTTCTTTTCGACGACTTTCTTCGAGGAGTTCTTTCGTCTTTTCTTTTGTATTCGGTTGATTCGTTGGCTTATTTCTTTTCTAATTTTCTTGTCTCCCACACGAGACGTTTACGAAATCTATTTCTTCAAATGCCATTGTGCTTACGAAACTTTTACTCAAGCATTGTTTATGGGAATATTTGAGTTTAGTTCTGAGTTATGCCATTTATATTGATTAGGTTGTGCTGAGGTCCATTTTGCTGTGACGCATTATTGATTGTTGTTATATCTCGTTTCCTGCTGCCGTTGTTAAGGTGTGATTCATAGCCCCGTTTTTTATATTTTAATTGTTTATACACTCATGGGGTGAGACACATGCTTTAAATGTTTTCTGAGCACAAGTACTACTTTTGGTATGCTTTTTCCTGAATGATGATATATATATTCCTAACGATGTGCTAAGTAACTTGTCTTGCCGGAAAGACCCTCAGATCATGAGCCATTAGTCACCTGCGGGTGAGCGCGAACATAGTTTATAGGCCTATAGGACTGACCATCTCACTCGTAGTTGTCAAAGGCTTGACATGCGGGTGTACTATTTGTCGTTTGCTGGGTATTGGCAAGTACTCAGCCTTGGGGGCACTTATTATTATGAAATTCCGCGGCTATTGTTTATGTCAGTACAACGTACTTTTGATTGGTTTGGTTAACGTTTTGCATGTCATGAGCTTAGTATCATCAACCGTATGTATGCACAGGGATGCCTCTACATATTGGGTGTTATCTTGATTACCCTGATATTTGCATTTGTTGCTTATATCATATGTGATGTGTAGGGATTGCATCAGGCTTTGCCTCTCGAGGGATCTCGAGAAGCTTACAACCCCCACCATGCAGTGTACCTGATCGTTGTAGTATAGTATAGTGACAAGTACCGGGGGATTGATCGTTCAGCTAGGAATAGTGTCGCTAGGATTAGAAAACTTAAAGACTAGGTCTAGAGATTAGGGATGATTCTTTTTGTATTTTTAAGTTTTATGAAAGCAATTAAAAATCTCGGTTTTGAAGGAGTTGGGCGGAATTAGTTGCTAGTCAACTAACCCAATTACTAAGATGCAATCAAAATAAAATACTAGAAATGAAAATAAACTAAATTATACTAGAGGTGTGAGCAATATATAGGAGAATTGTGTTTACTTAGGTTTCACTACTCCCTAGATATCTTTTACAGGTTAATTACTTGTTACAGTTGCGTGGATGACGAATTGTATTCCTTAATACCATTCATGGGGTGGCGTACTTACTTCCCCAATCCTATAAGCTCCTACTTCACTCCTATGTCAAGCCGGCTAAGAAGCTCCTAACATGAGATCACTAGAATTCGCTCATGCATTAAATACAATCATAAAAACCTAGTACACATCGGTTCATGTTTCTTAAGACGTTCAAGCATGTTACACAATGGAGATCTGCCAGTTTTCTTAAGCCTAACATTGAAATCATTCATCCAATACAACTATAAACAAGCAATCAACCTATAATCAACATCTAGGTTTCATTACATCTAAGCAAACACATGAAAGATCTAGCCTAGCATGTTAAAATCAAGACAATCATAAGATATATTCAAACAACACATAGACATATGGAATGAATTGAAAGAGGACTTATCTCAATTGAACATGAAAGGTTTCAAGGGGTGAAAACCCTTGAAAATACTGTTACAAACGACTTAGGGTTTATTAGGTTCGACCCTAGTATTCTCCACACAAGTTCCTCTTTTAATGAATGAAAAATAGAAAAGTATATATAGATTTTGTGAGGTGACGGCGTCAAGAGCAAATGTCTGACGCAGTCATCTCGCCGCCAAATAAATTCTCGGACTGCCTAGATCTGGGTTTGACGCCGTCACGTGTACTCCTTATGCAGGCCGTCACAAAGATTACTCTTGACGCCCTTCTCTTGATGCCTTCAGGTTTTCTCTGGGTCGTCATAGATTTTACCCCTGACGCCGTCACAATTTCCTTCTTGACGCCGTCAGGTACTGTTCTCAGCATGGAAAATTAAGTCTTTGCCGTTTTCTTCACTTTTATGCTCCAAAAACGTCCAAAATGCTTCATTTTCCAGAATTCACTCCCAAAGTACCTAAAATCACAAAATGAACGATTTAGGACAATATTTGATCAAATAAATTCAATTCCGAGCTTAAATGACCCCCCTAAAAACGGTTCATTTTTCGCTTCATCATATACCCTTACACTTGAGATTTGCTTGTCCTTAAGCAAATGCGATTTTATTCTAGTCAAAATACAAGTTAGAGGTCATTTAACACTAATATAAAAGTAATTACAACAAATAATCGTTCCACTAAAGACCAAAGACAAGCACGGAGGTCATATACTAGCACCTCACAAATAGTGTTTAGATACTCACATCTCTCGGGTGTAATAAAGTAATATCACAATATGGAAATGGAAAACATCTCTCACTACCTGTCATAGAAAAATAGATTACCATAGGCTTGGGAAATGATCAAACCTCCACCACATGGCGTAAGCACCTAGGGTAAACTATCAAAGAGGTCTTTCAAAGGGTTGTAACGTTAGGTGTAGGGATATAGAATACACGGTTTTGTTGGATATAGGCAGTCTTTACTGGTGGCGAGTTAACAATCTTGGTTAATTACATGTACAATATGGCGTTGCTAAGCCAAGACTAGACTCGGCTTAAGCTAATAAATCAAAAATAACAAAAACATAAAATAAACATAGAATAAAAAGGGATGGTAGTCCGTATGTTTTTTCTCTTTTCTTTTTCTATTTTTTTCTTTTTCTTGATTTTTTCGATTTTTTTTTTTTTTTTCTCCATACACTTTTACCCTACCATCCAAAATAATACATCATAGGGAATGAACATTCCCCTTACACTTGAATTTTTACATACTTAACAATAAACTAATCTAATGACTCGAATTAAGATAATCAAAACACTTGGAGTACTTTTAAGATTAACGTACATATGGGGGTAATAATATGTTGCTCTTCCCCATTACTTCATAAAATAAGTACTTTACCCATGAGTCCCAATTGTCCCTAAACAATATGTACAAGGATATGACTCGATACAATTTTAAAATATTGGATTTTCCGTTATTTAAATCGCGTATCTCCGTCACTTGTAGTGATTTATCATTCTATGAATGACTGAAAAAGTATCTACCTAATCTAATTATAATGTTTCTTATTACTTTGCAGTTGTACATAAGCAAAGCATTGAAAAAAACTTTACATTTCTACCCATCCCGGAGATTCATCCTATATTCCTATATATTAATCCAGTCAAATTATTATTATTCCAGACTTAGCAACCATGTAATCAATTAGATGATTAACTTAGGGTTTAAACAAATAACAATAATGCACTAAAGATGAGTGCATACACGGAAGGCTAAGGCGATTTAGTTGTACATTTAAGTGGGGTGTAACAAATTCTTCCTTTAAGTAAGATGCTTAAAGTTAGAAACGAAAAGATAGGCTCGGAGGGGTGTACTAGGGGTTTCGTGTACTAAAAATGAGTACAACGCTAAGGGTATGGGAAAAATTAATTGACTTAACTAGCCAAGTAATATCACTTAAATGGTCAAGTAATTATGATACGGGTTTAACACAAGGGTGATCCTAATGCCTCTTATCATGTAGTAAATCCTAATACACGAATGTTATCTCACTAGCGGTCTCGGGATGCATCACTAACGCAAGTTCTAGAATCTAAATGCTACCGGTACACTCATAAGCACTAATAGTAACTGCTTTTCCTATCAAATCTAAAGGCGAACCTCACATATTTGGGTGAAAAATTTTTCTGAATAGTACGGTTTTGTGCTAATCATACAATCTCCTATCCATGAGACGCTTGCTAAGGCTAAAGTTTCACTCCTAAATGTTGTAAAAAATTTTAAATTTGGCGCTAAAATTGCACTAACAAGTATTTCTCATAGTTTTATTACACATCTACCTACTTGCAAGATAATTAGCATAATCAGCATACCAGGGCTTAGAATCAGTTATTGACATGAGCTGCTCTTCAGGAAATGAGTCCCGAATTTCACTCTTGTCAAGTTCACTGAGGAGGGGATTATCGAGACGAGAGAGATCACCAGCAGCTAAATTCTCTGCCCCCTTTTTGTCACAAAATTCAACATCGAATACTTGTAACAGCAAGATCCACCGAATTAGTCGTGGTTTAGCGTCTTGCTTAGCAAAAAGGTATCGAAGAGCCGAATGATCAGTAAAAACGACCGTTTTTTAAAGAACAAGATATTTGCGGAATTTGTCAAAAGCGAACACCACGGCTAATAATTCCTTTTCGGTAGTGGAATAGTTCTCTTGGGCGGGATTCATAGTTTTGCTAGCGTAGTATATTGGTTGGAGGTGTTTATTAAGCCTTTGGCCTAATACTGCTCCCACAGCATAGTCGCTAGCGTCACACATGATTTCGAAAGGTAGTTCCCACTTAGGTGTAACCATGATTGGAGCTTGTGTGAGTTCCTTTTTTAGGAGATTGAATGCGTCCTTGCATTCTTGAGAGAAGTCAAAAGGGGCATCCTTTACAAGCAATTGAGTCATTGGCCGAGCTATTTTAGAGAAGTCCTTAATGAACCTCCTGTAGAAGCCGGCATGACCCAAGAAGCTACGTATGTCCTTGACAGTAGTGGGATAAGGTAATTTAGATACAGCTTCAACCTTTGCTTCGTCCACCTCAATCCCATTTCCTGAGACCTTATGTCCTAGCACAATCCCTTCTTTTACCAAAAAATGGCATTTCTCCCAATTTAGGACCAAGTTGGTCTCCTCGCAACGTTTGAGTATTTTTTCAAGGTTAGCAAGACAGCGATCGAAAGAGTTCTCGAAGACCGACAAATCATCCATGAAAACTTCCATGCTGTCTGTAACAATTCGCAATTTCAGGTTAATTACTATTCCTGGAAAATTTTACTATTCACTTTTACTATTCATTTTCCCGAAATTTTCCCGAAATTTGATTTTTGTTTCTTGGCCTCGAGTGATAAATCATTTCCTTGGCAAATTAAAAGTTTGACACTCATCAAATCATTTTCGTGAAAGTTAATAAGGAATAACACGATTTAGGGTAAAACGTCATTCAAAAATTCTATGCACAACGAAACTCGACCGCGTTAAGTGACCCCGCATCAGAAAAATATTTGACACACTCATGATTTATTTGAGAATTAATCATGACTGAGAAAAACATGACCAAAATAAGCCTCGGCCGTGAAAAACTGAAATTTTCAGTTTTAAGCGTTTTTACTCAGCCGTAACCTTAGCCTATACCTACACCGCGTTTCTAAAATGATTTGAGTTTTCAACTTATTAGAAAAAGTCAACATATTTTTCCCTCCTCCTTTGACCAAAAATCATTCCTTGATTTTATAAGTCATTCCTTGATTTTTAGGCTTACGGTTTGATGTCTAAAAGACATTTAATACCAAACGACACTAGACTGAGCCCAGTCTAGACATTATAAGTTATTTTAAATCATTTTTATCCTATTAGAAAAGTAACATTTTACTTTTCTCAATTTTACGCAATATTCGTACGTTTTACGTATTACGCGTTTTAGACCCGTGTTTCCAGTTTTAGTAGGGTTTTACCACCCCAATGGAACCTACCACTCATTTTATATTTTATTATGGAGTATTTTGACAAGTTTAATCATTCCTATAAGTTTCGTATTTTTACGATACCCGGTTTTACGTTTCGTGGCTTAACAGCTTACAATTAGCGATTAACGGAACCAAAACACACTCCGTAAAAGCAAGATAACATCAAAAATCATACCTAGTCATCCAAGATAAGCTATGCACGAAATTTTTGAGAAAGTCACAAGCCTTGTTGGCTTGTGATGAAGCCTTGATCACTTAGGATGGTTACATGTGTAAAACTTGCTATGTAAGCTTTGAAAAAGTCTTGCAAACTAACCTCCTCATTTTAGTATAAAAGGAAACTCATTCCTCACTTAGTTTCTCATCAAAAATCTGGAAACACTCAATTATTTTAGCAATTCATCATTTGATTTCCAAGTTGCAAGAATCAAGAACAATATCAACACATAAACCCTAGTTAGCTTTTGATTCATTAAACTACATCAAAACCCTAGAAATTCTTGGTGATTCTCTTGAGTTTAAATCCACTCAAGTCACCTAAATCCTCATCACAAATCCTTCAAGAATACAAGAGTAGAAAGATTGCTTGAAGTGAAATAGGGTGAAGCTAAAGTCTATCAAAGTCCTTTTCCTTACATGCTACTTACCTTTCTTTGTAGAAAGCCAAAGTTGTAAGCAAACTCTAATACACTTCCTTGCTTAAATATCATAATCATGTTATTTACATATCATTTATGCTATATTATGTCTTGTATTCATGTCCATGATGTATAAAAATGAGTAAAACAAGTTATTGTATATGATTGTTAAGATAAGTTATTAAAACAAGTAAACTAGTGACTTTCTTGGTATAATCTGATCAAAATGGTAAAATTATGATATTGGATCATTACATATTGTAGTAGAGGACCTAACAAGGAAACCATAGCAATTTGAACCACCTAAAACGAGTATACGAGTCAAAAGTTATGACCATTTGAAGTTACCAAAACTTTGCGGCAAAGCTGCCAAATAGCTTCTGTTACAGAAACATAAAACACGCAAAAAGAGGCCTTTCTGGTCCGTTTCATGAAAAAGTTAAAGCACGAAAGTTGTCCGGAATCACGTTTTCTTCAAAAACTCAGGAGCACGTCTCCAGAAAACCAATAACGAATGAGATTTTTCTCAGTTTATTAACAGCTATTTTACATATATATATGACTATATAATGGTTATGGTTTAATAAGACCAAGAGGTCTTATGACCTAGATTTAAGACCACAACCATGGCTAGAGCCAAGGTTGAGTCTCAAGACCATGGAACAATGACCAAAGGTCATGGCAAAGCCATGGCCAAAGACCATATATACATACCAAGGCGAAAACATGAGTTAAGACCATATATACATACCAAGGCGAAAACATGAGCTAACGACCATATAAACTTACCAAGACAAATACATGAACTAGAGAAGTTGGCGATAACTTGAACATACAACTTGGATCTACTTCATCTAAAGAACCATGAGATATTACAAGAAATTGTCATATAAGTTATAAGAAACTCACCCTAATAACAATCTTCATGTAATTCTAAACTTTCCTAAGTTTATTCAAATATTGGACATGTAACTTTTCGGATCAAAACTTATATATATATATATATATATATATATATATATATATATATATATATATATATATATATATATATATATATATATATTATCAACTACTACAATAGTAGGGAGCCTCATGTGAGGAGTTCATTATGTAAGCCGTCGAGATGAGTTGTGGATTTACGAATTAAAGTGTCCTGGATCCTCGAACGTTTACTACATGACTTCTGAATTATGTCGGCCCGAATGGTAGTAAAAGATATATAAAACATACATGTTTCATGAATCATTTCTTTCAAAGACTTACACCATACATTGTACCACATCATGGACTAAGTGCAAGACATATATTGGCATGTTTATGTTTCCTTAGACATTATTCCAAACCTAAGTTACAACAATTATTCTAGGTTGCTCGTAGAAGTTCTTACGGCATATCCATCATTCTCATTATACATCATCCAACTCAAGGTGAGTTCATAGCCCTACTTTCCATTACTTAATTGTTTTACAAATCCTTGGGGGGAATACATGCTATTATTTTTCTACTCGAACACAATGCTTTCTATTGTATGCTATTCGACTATGTTTTATTATCACTAAGTAACATCCTTGCCAAACCGAGATCCCTTTTTATGAACCATTTAATCACTAGAAATAGTGAGCGCGAATATTGTGAATAGGCCTATTGGGATTGACGAATCCCATTTGTTTTGACTAAGTTCAAACAAATGCATTAATATTTGAGACATTAGGTATGACGGCAAATTACCTACCGGGATAAATCTGCCGATCGATATTGGTACACGTTAATGTTTTGGTGTCATAAGCTTAGTTAATTAATAACCTTTCCGGGCATATAACAGCGTAGCCCATCTTTGTTTTCTAACTATGAGTGTGAGTCTATAGCTCACACTACGATTATTGTGTTCAACGATTTAACTACCAACATATTGTGTTCAAACATTAAACAAACTCTATGAATATCACTCAACCTTTGTGTTAACCTCTCAAGCATGAATTTTAGGTTCATGACGATCAAGGATGGCACGGAAGGACACGGATACTCAAGAGGGCTATAAATTTTATTATCATTCAAAAACTCATTTAATGTAAATTGTAAACATGGAACCATTTGGGACCTCATTTTGTAATCTCTGATATTTATATAATTTGAATGATAAATCTTTTAAAACGACTCAATTGGAGTTCGTTTTCTATTATTGTGACTATTGTGCCGTCGAGTAACACCCAGTTTGAATTCCACTGCATCCATGAATTGGGGGTGTTACAGATTGGTACCAGAGCCATGGTTATAGAGAAACGGGTCTAAGTGAGACCTAAACTATAACTACAATTACAAGCAAAAACATTTTTATAGCCTTCCGCTCTCCGTGTCTTCCATCCTCCAGACGATTATGGACTTAGTAAGCATGTTTTGCTACACAAACATATTAGTATATTCATATATACCCATTTTGAGCACTTCTCCGTAGACATTTTTATGCTACACAAACATAATTGCATATTAATATATGTACCCTAAACATAATTGAGCATTTCCCCGTAAGCATTTTATACTACATGAACATATTAGTATATTGATATATATACTCGGTTTATTTTCAATCATTTATCTAAACAATGGACTAAACATATCTGCGTATGCCTATTCTAGGGCATTTCGACTCAACCACATCCTCCCAATCATGTTCCTACTCCAACATTTTATGTCCAAGATATTGTAACTTATTGCAATGGTCTTTCCTTTTTCCAAGACATTGTATTATACAATGGTCTTAATCACTTCTCAAATGTTTTGAGTCACACAATGGTCTAACCTACTTCCTAGACATTGTAAATTGCACAATGGTCTAATCTACTTCCGAGACATTGTGATTTGCGTAATGGTCTCTGGAATTATTCCATCACATCATCAATATCATTTCATATGATATCGAAAACCCATCACAATCTATCGTTTTCTAAATAGAATATGAGATTTCTAAAGGATAAACTAATCCATCACCTACAAAAGCTGAAGTTCAGCTCTACATTCATCAAAGTTTTCTTCTGAAACCTACATTGTTAAAAGCTCGTGATCCTGGCCAAGTATGGACTGTTACTTAAAACTTCCTTTCAACACACATACCTACCCGTACTATCTTCTATGCGATGGAATGTGAAAACATGGGTTACAAGTCTTGTATGGGCGGGACTTGCAACTGAAGGGTTTGACATCGCCTTTGTTTAGTGGACAGTTTCCCGAAAGCAACGGACATATCACAAGTATACCTAATTTAGGTATTTGAAAATTTTATCGAACCTTGGCTAAATATAGACTAGTCACCTATATTTAACCTAGGGACAGTGGAATATAGTCTGACTAACTATATTCGACTTAAAATTTTCAAATACTGAGAATAGTTGTGCTAGGGTTATGTTCAGGTTAATTTCCTACATGAACTCAATAAACCACCAGAATACTTTAAAACAATCTAGAGACACGATAGTGCCTTACCACTCAGCGAAATCTTAACACCTTATTTGTACTACCTAATTTCATTCTTGAAAGTTTTCATTTATGAGATAATCCGAACTACTATCTTGGGATAGTTATCAATTCTTCTCTTCATCCTGTAGAAGTACTATCCTGTTTAGGTCCTAAGGATACCATCCCGTCATAAACCTTTAAAATTTCTTAAAATTTTAAAGCAAACTTGACATCTCTACCAATATTAACATTAAGCATACACTACGCACTTTTGTTCATCTACATATCACAACATTATCTTCACAACCGTGGCAAACACAAGCTCATTAACAGATCTTGAGGCACTTTTAAAGCTCAAATTATCCTTAGTTACACCACAAGTACCCTCATCAGCTTTACAAGATTGAATATTCATTTTGTACTTTTGGAACACCAGTATCATCTCGTAATACACTACCTTGTAACTCACCGGCTAATTGTGAATGTTGTATTCGGAATTCTTAAGTAGGATGATTTGTAATTATTTGAATGGATTGGGATGCCTTTTCATTTAAATAAAGAAATTGTAAATCACCGAACCATAAGTTTATATTTCCCTAGTTACATTGTTTGGGATGCCTCTCTATGTAAATAAAGAATTATAAACAAGTGGGCTTATTTGTATCCGAAATAACATAAGTATGAAGTCAATAAACACTAGGTACAACAACAGATTACCTACTAGACTATGATTGCAACTACTATCCCAATTTCCATTGATATTCAACTACTATATCAATTCCTATTAATATTCGACTGCTATATCAATTTCCTTTGATATGCGACTATTATATAAATCTCTATTAATCACTCTTACCCTACCTACATAAAAGTAAGCCTCATCCTACACCATACACTGAAACGACAAAATCAAACTACATCACCGGTAATCCCTGACTTTAGTCCTCATAAGTAACCACACCTCTTCATCGACACGACTCCAACATATAACACACATAGAACTTCGGGACGAAGTTCCCCGTAAGGGGTAGAGACTGTAACAATTCGCAATTTCAGGTTAATTACTATTCCTGGAAAATTTTACTATTCACTTTTACTATTCATTTTTCCCGAAATTTTCCCGAAATTTGATTTTTGTTTCTTAGCCTCGAGTGATAAATCATTTACTTGCCAAATTAAAAGTTTGACACTCATCAGATCATTTTCGTGAAAGTTAATAAGGAATAACACGTTTTAGGGTAAAACGTCATTCAAAAATTCTACGCACAACGAAACTCGACCGCGTTAAGTGACCCCGCATCAGAAAAATGTTTGACACACTCATGATTTATTTGAGAATTAATCATGACTGAGAAAAACATGACCAAAATAAGCCTCGGCCGTGAAAAACTGGAATTTTCAGTTTTAAGCGTTTTTACTCAGCCGTAACCTTAGCCTATACCTACACCGCGTTTCTAAGACGATTTGAGTTTTCAACTTATTAGAAAAAGTCAACATATTTTTCCCTCCTCCTTTGACCAAAAATCATTCCTTGATTTTATAAGTCATTCCTTGATTTTTAGGCTTACGGTTTGATGTCTAAAAGACATTTAATACCAAACGACACTAGACTGAGCCCAGTCTAGACATTATAAGTCATTTTAAATCATTTTTATCTTATTAGAAAAGTAACATTTTACTTTTCTCAATTTTACGCAATATTCGTACGTTTTACGTATTACGCGTTTTAGACCCGTGCTTCCAGTTTTAGTAGGGTTTTAGCACCCCAATGGAACCTACCACTCATTTTATATTTTATTATGGAGTATTTTGACAAGTTTAATCATTCCTATAAGTTTCGTATTTTTACGATACCCGGTTTTACGTTTCGTGGCTTAACAGCTTACAATTAGCGATTAACGGAACCAAAACACACTCCGTAAAAGCAAGATAACATCAAAAATCATACCTAGTCATCCAAGATAAGCTATGCACGAAATTTTTGAGCAAGTCACAAGCCTTGTTGGCTTGTGATGAAGCCTTGATCACTTAGGATGGTTACATGTGTAAAACTTGCTATGTAAGCTTTGAAAAAGTCTTGCAAACTAACCTCCTCATTTTAGTATAAAAGGCAACTCATTCCTCACTTAGTTTCTCATCAAAAATCTGGAAACACTCAATTATTATAGCAATTCATCCTTTGATTTCCAAGTTGCAAGAATCAAGAGCAATATCAACACATAAACCCTAGTTAGCTTTTGATTCATTAAACTACATCAAAACCCTAGAAATTCTTGGTGATTCTCTTGAGTTTAAATCCACTCAAGTCACCTAAATCCTCATCACAAATCCTTCAAGAATACAAGAGTAGAAAGATTGCTTGAAGTGAAATAGGGTGAAGCTAAAGTCTATCAAAGTCCTTTTCCTTACATGCTACTTACCTTTCTTTGTAGAAAGCCAAAGTTGTAAGCAAACTCTAATACACTTCCTTGCTTAAATATCATAATCATGTTATTTACATATCATTTATGCTATATTATGTCTTGTATTCATGTCCATGATGTATAAAAATGAGTAAAACAAGTTATTGTATATGATTGTTAAGATAAGTTATTAAAACAAGTAAACTAGTGACTTTCTTGGTATAATCTGATCAAAATGGTAAAATTATGATATTGGATCATTACATATTGTAGTAGAGGACCTAACAAGGAAACCATAGCAATTTGAACCACCTAAAACGAGTATACGAGTCAAAAGTTATGACCATTTGAAGTTACCAAAACTTTGCGGCAAAGCTGCCAAATAGCTTCTGTTACAGAAACATAAAACACGCAAAAAGAGGCCTTTCTGGTCCGTTTCATGAAAAAGTTAAAGCACGAAAGTTGTCCGGAATCACGTTTTCTTCAAAAACTCAGGAGCACGTCTCCAGAAAACCAATAACGAATGAGATTTTTCTCAGTTTATTAACAGCTATTTTACATATATATATGACTATATAATGGTTATGGTTTAATAAGACCAAGAGGTCTTATGACCTAGATTTAAGACCACAACCATGGCTAGAGCCAAGGTTGAGTCTCAAGACCATGGAACAATGACCAAAGGTCATGGCAAAGCCATGGCCAAAGACCATATATACATACCAAGGCGAAAACATGAGTTAAGACCATATATACATACCAAGGCGAAAACATGAGCTAACGACCATATAAACTTACCAAGACAAATACATGAACTAGAGAAGTTGGCGATAACTTGAACATACAACTTGGATCTACTTCATCTAAAGAACCATGAGATATTACAAGAAATTGTCATATAAGTTATAAGAAACTCACCCTAATAACAATCTTCATGTAATCCTAAACTTTCCTAAGTTTATTCAAATATTGGACATGTAACTTTTCGGATCAAAACTTATATATATATATATATATATATATATATATATATATATATATATATATATATATATATATATATATATATATATATATATATATATATATATATATTTTATCAACTACTACAATAGTAGGGAGCCTCATGTGAGGAGTTCATTATGTAAGCCGTCGAGATGAGTTGTGGATTTACGAATTAAAGTGTCCTGGCTCCTCGAACGTTTACTACATGACTTCTGAATTATGTCGGCCCGAACGGTAGTAAAAGATATATAAAACATACATGTTTCATGAATCATTTCTTTCAAAGACTTACACTATACATTGTACCACATCATTGACTAAGTGCAAGACATATATTGGCATGTTTATGTTTCCTTAGACATTATTCCAAACTTAAGTTACAACAATTATTCTAGGTTGCTCGTAGAAGTTCTTACGGCATATCCATCATTCTCATTATACATCATCCAACTCAAGGTGAGTTCATAGCCCCACTTTTCATTACTTAATTGTTTTACAAATTCTTGGGGGGAATACATGCTATTATTTTTCTACTCGAACACAATGCTTTCTACTGTATGCTATTCGACTATGTTTTATTATCACTAAGTAACATCCTTGCCAAACCGAGATCCCTTATTATGAACCATTTAATCACTAGAAATAGTGAGCGCGAATATTGTGAATAGGCCTATTGGGATTGACGAATCCCATTTGTTTTGACTAAGTTCAAACAAATGCATTAATATTTGAGACATTAGGTATGACGGCAAAGTACCTACCGGGATAAATCTGCCGATCGATATTGGTACACGTTAACGTTTTGGTGTCATAAGCTTAGTTAATTAATAACCTTTCCGGGCATATAACAACGTAGCCCATCTTTGTTTTCTAACTATGAGTGTGAGTCTATAGCTCACACTACGATTATTGTGTTCAACGATTTAACTACCAACATATTGTGTTCAAACATTAAACAAACTCTATGAATATCACTCAACCTTTGTGTTGACCTCTCAAGCATGTATTCAGGTTCATGACGATCAAGGATGGCACGGAAGGACACGGATACTCAAGAGGGCTATAAATTTTATTATCATTCGAAAACTCATTTAATGTAAATTGTAAACATGGAACCATCTGGGACCTCATTTTGTAATCTCTGATATTTATATAATTTGAATGATAAATCTTTTAAAACGACTCAATTGGAGTTCGTTTTCTATTATTGTGACTATTGTGCCGTCGAGTAACACCCAGTTTGAATTCCGCTGCATCCATGAATTGGGGGTGTTACACTGTCTTCCATTAACTCGTGAAAGATTGCGGTCATACATCACTGAAAAGTGGCGGGAGCGTTACATAGCCCAAAAGGCATTCTCTTATAGGCGAACGTTCCGTAAGGGCAAGTGAATGTGGTTTTTGAGGGGCTATGGGGATTTGGAAATATCCTGAGAATCCATCCAAGAAACAGTAGTACTCATGTTCGGCTAATCTTTCCAACATTTGATCAATGAACGGGAAGGGAAAGTGATCCTTTCGGGTGGCTTCATTGAGCTTTCTATAATCGATGCACACCCGCTAACCAGTAACCGTTCTTTGGGGTACCATTTCACCTTTGTCATTCTTCACCACAGTCATCCCCCCTTTCTTTGGTACAACCTGTAGAGGACTAACCCACGGGCTATCCGAAATCGGGTAGGTCAGCCCTGCGTCCAAGAGTTTGATAACTTCCTTTTTCACCACCTCCTTAATATTGGGGTTCACCCGCCTCTGGGGTTGCACGACTGGTTTATAGTCTTCTTCCATGAGAATCTTATGCGTGCAAAAGGTCGAGTCAATCCCCTTAATGTCGGCTACACTCCATGCAAGGACTCTCTTATATTTCTTTAAAACTCCTAAGAGTTTATCCTTTTGCCCATGTTCAAGAGAGGAATTTATGATCACAGGCAGTTGATCTTCTCCCTGGAGGAAGGCATATTCCAAATGGTTTGGGAGTTCTTTAAGTTCTAACTTGGGTGGTTCAATAATGGAGGGCTTTAGCTTGTTTTCGGGCTTACGGAGTTCGGGCGGTTCAGAGGTCTATTGTCTGGGATAGAAGGAAACTGCGCCAACGCCCTCCGTCTTCTCCTCCTCCAATATGGGAAGGAAGACCTCATCCCGCAACCAGCCCTCTTCGATTTGTTCATCAACACAGTTGTCAATGACATCAGTTAATTCATCGACTTCTCCGATGAAATAGAGCCGGTTAGCTGCTTCGAGAGACAGGTTCATAGTATCCTTGATATCAAAGGTTAAGCTATCGGTCCCTACTAGCAAGGGCCGTCGTGAACATCGATAACTACACGAGCGGTGGCAAGAAAGGGTCTCCCTAAGATGATGGGCACCAAATCATCCTCCTCCATTTCCAAGATCATGAAGTCAACCGGAAATTTGAACTTCCCTACTTTAACTAGCACATTCTCGCATATCCCCAAGGGATACTTGACCGATCTATCAGCTAATTGGATGTTCATACGGGTTGATTTCAATCTAGAATACCCTAGTTTGAGGAACATGGAGTAGGGCATGAGGTTGATGCTTGCCCCTAAATCGGCAAGAGCATTCTTTATCGATAGAGATCCTATCTAACAGGGTAAGGTGAAGCTGCCTGGGACGTTTACCCTTTTTGGTACCCCTCGTTGGGTCACCACCGAACATTCTTATCCCAGAGTCACAAGACCCTCGAGTTTCTTTCGGTTGGCGAGTAATCTTTTGAGCTATACTTAGGCATGTGATAGCAAGCATCAAGGAGAGGTATGGTGACCACTGAATCTTTTAGATATGACAAGAATCTCTTATTATCGTTCTCCATCTTCTGATTCTTTAGACGGGAAGGAAATGGGATTCTTACAGGTTGGTGGAGCTGGGGTTATCGGAGGAGGTTGTTCGGGAGCCTCATTGCTCACATTACCTTCCTCCTCGTGGGGATTATTTGGCTCAACGGTGACAGGATGCTGGCTTAGATAAGGCGGGTCCTTGGTTGTTGTTCCCGCTCGATAGTGACAGCGAGCAAGGAGTCTTTTTGGCTTACTGGGGGCCTGTTAATGCCATCAAGGGTGGCGTTAAGTTTTTGGAACCATTTTTCCATGTCGTTATGTTGCTCAGTGATGAGCTCGTCAAGCCCTTTCAATTGTAAGCCTTTTTTCCTGAGTAAAGTGCCCAAGGTCATCCTCAAAAGTGCTCCTGATTTTGAATTCAGGGCCTTCCTCTCCTTCTTTTCTTTTCACCAGATTCCCTCAAAGGGTATAATCGTCTTTTTGGTAAAAAGGCAGAAGGGAGGGGTCAGCATAAATTTCGCCCCCTGACAAATACGCGTGCTCGATAGTGATTTCTCCTCCGCATTCTTCTACTTCGTGCGATCCCCCACAGGAAATAAGGGTTTGAAAGTTGTTTAGTTGTTCGCGACCCTGCAAGGTATGACACCCTTTCGTGAAGTTTCCTCAGTCGATTCGAGGGTGTTTGTACGATCTCGGATATGCTCATAGTCGAATCGGGTTCATCCCAAGTATCGTCCTGGTCTTGAGCATATTCCTCAATCCTATCCCACCCTTCCTCGGCGCTTAGATTGGCTATTTCGCTTTTCTCGAATTATTGATTCCGTTCTGGTCGTTTGGGGAGACGTTGTCATAGAAGATTTGAACAAGAAGCCAAAGCTCTATGCCATGATGCGGGACTTGTCTTATTAGGTCTTTGAATATAATCCATGATTTATAGATAGGTTCGTCTTTTTTCCTTTCGGAAACGGAGGATTCTATCCCTAAATGTTGAGGTTCTCCCTGCTGGGAAGAACTTCTCATAAAACTTGGAGATAAGTTGCTCCCATGGAAAAACGGACTCGGAGGGAAGTTTATCATACCAATCTTTGGCCTTTTCATGAAGGGTGAAAGGAAAGAATCGTAATCGGGATGTGTTTTTAGTGGCCCCACCCGTGTGGAGGGTGTCCACTATTTTCAAGAAGTCCCTAATATGTTGAATTGGGTCATCGGTTTGCAACCCGCCAAACTTGCATACACTTTGGACAAGCCAAACATTGTTTGCACGCAAGACCTCGTCGGTGCGTTCGTTTGGGAAAACAATGGCTTTTGAGAAGCCGCGAGGATTTGGGGAAGAATAGTCCTTAAGGCGCTTAGGGATGGGAGTATCGGAAGTGCTTATATCGTCGTTGCATTGGGGGCTAGGGGGTGTGAGGTGATTATCTGAATCTTCTTCAGAACGAACCTCAACAAAATTGATGAACAAAAGAACAAAGAAATGAGATAGACTAAAGAAAACCTAAAAATAAAAATAAAAATCTTACTAGAAAGGAATCTAGTAAGTAGACCTAATAAAAAGAAATTCTAACCTAGACAATAACTATTCCCCGGACTACGGCGTCAAAAACTTGATGTGCGGGATTGCGCCCTCACAAAAGGTTTTACTTCTCAAGGGATCTCGAGAAGCTTGCAATCCCCGCCAGGTAGTGTACCTGATCGTTGTAGTATAGTATAGTGACAAGTACCGGGGGATTGATCGTTCAACTCAGGAATAGTGTTCGCTAGGATTAGACAATCTACTAAACTAGGTCTAGAGGTGAGGGAAGATTCTTTTTGTGATTTTATATTCTATGAAATGCAAGTAAATTCTCGAGTTTTGGAAGAGTAGGCGGAATTAGTTGCTAGTCAACTAACCCAAATAACTAAAGATGCAATCAAAAATAAAATAAAATAAAACTTAAACTAATTTGAGGTGGAAACAGTAATGAGAAGAGTTGTGTTTACTTAGATTTCATTACTCCCCAGATATCTTTTACCGGTTGATTAGCTTGTTACAATTGCATGGATGACGGGTTATATTCCTTAATACTAGTCGTAGGGCCGTGTACAATATTCCCTAACTCTATAAGATCCTACTTCACTCCTATGTCGAGCCGGATAAGAAGCTCCTAACATGGGATCATTAGAATTCACTTATGCATTAAATACAACCAAAAACCGTAGTACACCTCCGATCATGTTTCTTAAGACGTTCAAGCAAGTTACCAATGGAAGTCTGCCAGTTTTCTTAAGCCTAACATATAATACATTCATCCAAAACAACTATAAACAAGCAATCAACCAATAATCAACATCTAGGTTTCACTACATCTAAGCAAACACAATAAAAACCTAACCTAGCATGTTAAAAGAAAGATAAGCGCAAGATATAATCACACAATACATAGACATATTGAATGATTTGAATGAATACTTATCTTTATTGAAACATGGAAAATTCAAGGGGTGGAAACCGTTGAAAAAGCTGCAAAGTTCGACCTAGGGTTTATGAAATTCGTCCCTTCAAAGTTACCCTAACATTCCCACTTTACAATGAAAAATTGCAAAACTATATATAGATTTTACAAGGTGACGGCGTCAAGAACAAAAATCTGACGCCGTCAACTCGCCGCCAAAGTGAAACTCATATTGCCTAGATCCAATTGTGACGGCGTCAAGAAGAAAATTACTCTGGGCCGTCACGTGTAAGCCAACCCTGACGGCCTTGGTGACGCAGTCAGGTCTTTACACTGAAAACATTCTGGACCGTCACGTTATATTCTCCACTTCTATCTCTTTTGTCAAGCTTGACGCCGTCACTCTTTAAATCTTGACGCCGTCAGGTACTGTTCCAGCAAGGATTTTGAGACTTTTTCGTTTTCTTCACTTTTACGCTCCAAAAACATCCAAAATGCCTACTTTTCTGAATTTCTTCTCAAAAGTACCTAAAATGACAAAAGGAACGATTTAGGGCAATAATTGATCAAATAAGTACGAATTCGGGCTTAAATGACCCCTTAAAAGCGGTACACTTTTTGCCTTATCATAAATCCAAATCGCTATCTGGTTACTTTCCCTCAATCACTAAATCCTTTGACGTTTTCAAAATACTATTTCAACCTCGTTGGGACATAACGACCCGTGAACACACTGTGCTTTCAACGGATCATAAATTGATCACTCTCTCCCACTCAGTCTTGACCTGTTGACCATCCATGGTTTATTTGGACCGACTGTCTGGAAGGAGTCAAACATGCATGGGGTGTTCCGTGTTCGTGCTCTCTTATAAAAATGATTATCTCCATATTGCGTTTATCTGATAAGCTTTAAACTTCTTATCTCTTTCAAGGTAAAAGAATTAACTTTTTCTATGTAAGCAACTTGGCTGCTAGCAAACATTAATAGATAACCAGTTTTGACAAGCATTCTTGAGCACCCTAAATAAGATAATATTCATGACATTCTATACATGGAAGAACTTTCTAGAAGACCTACGTTGATGCTATAAACTTGATATCCATAGAGATAAGCAACCTGTGGTCATTTGGCTAAGAGGGCAGGGAGTAATAACGCGAATCAGGCGTCATAGCCTATGTGGCACGTTTCTAATGGCGTTGCTGCGTTATCCCTATTTCCTTGTTGCTTGCGTTGCTGCTGCGTTTCCAATTACGTTATCATACTAACGCACGTTACTAACTTGAAAGCTAAAAAAAAAAAAAAAAAAAAAAAAAAAAAAAAAAAAAAAAGGCAAACACTGCCATTTCAACGGCTAGAAAATTTAAAGTTTTGCAAAATTTTTTTTTAACCTTATAAATAGATTGGGTATTTTAACCCTTTTACAAACACAAAATAAAACCATCTTATATCAAAAAAATAAAATAAAAAATTCTTTCGCAATGGATCCACATCCAACTTATGCCGCACATATAAACCTTGCCGATATCGAAGATGAAACCGATGTTTTTGCAATTATGGCCGCCTATGAGTACCAATGAATACAAAAAGAAGAAGCCGAATCATCTTTCCGGTTAACCCGTAACCCAATTCACCGTGATCGTGAGCTTGCAGAAGAGCGTTTGAAGGCCGACTATTTTAATGAATATTGTAACTATCCAGATAGAGACTTTTGTAATAGATTTCGTATGAGCCGAAAACTATTTCTAGAAATAGTTTCCGGTATTGAATTATATACTACCGATCCTCTTCCTGCTCATTTTGCATACTTTAGCCAACAATCCGATTGTACAGGTCAAATGGGTATTAGTGTTCTCATGAAATGCACTATGGCCATTCGCCAATTGGCATATGGCAACTCACCGGATGCGTTCGATGAGTATTTGCAAATGAGTGCATGTACAGGACGTGATTGTCTGGATAACTTCAATATGTGCGTTATTGATTTGTTTAAACTTGAGTTTTTAAGAAAACCAAATATCCATGACATTCAAAACTTATATGCAAAACATGAGAAGGAACATGGTTTTTCGGGAATACTTGGTAGCATCGACTGTATGCTTTGGCAATGGAAAAATTGTCCGGTGTCATGGCAAGGGCAATATGTTAGTGGTCATAAAAAATACCCGACTATATTGCTTGAAGCTGTTGCGTCGCAAGATCTGTGGATTTGGCATGCTTTTTTTGGTATAGTGGGTGCGAATAATGATATCAATGTTTTAGATAATTCGCCATTGTTTGATGACCTGCTTAAAGATGAAGCCCCTGTAGCTCCGTTTGCGGTAAATGGAGTTGTGTTTGAAAATGGTTATTACTTAGCCGATGGAATTTACCCGTAGTGAGCTACTTTCGTCAAATCGTTCACAACAGCTTCAGACGAGAAACACAGTTTCTTTAAAAAGCGACAAGAAAGTGCAAGAAAGGATGTTGAACGTGCTTTCGGTGTTCTTCAAGGACGATGGGGACTAATACAACAACCAGCACGAGCTTACGAGGTTGCCAAGATACGTAGAATCATGTATACTTGCATAATATTGCATAACATGATTCTAAAAGACCAAAAATTTGCACTAAGTGACTACAAAGCATTGTTCAGGAATCCGGCTAGAAACACGCAAGACAGATGTGATGTTCGTCGTCAAAGGAATAAGGAATTACGTGACAAAGATGTTCATCTTAATCTCCAACAGCAGCTTATGGAGCATATTTGGCGTGAACGTGAGGAGTTTATGGAAGTAGATGACGACTAGTTTTAGTTATTTACTTATCGTATTTTATTTCGCAATTTCTTTATGTCGTTTTGTTTAATGTAACGTTTTTTTATTTCGTATTGTATTGTTTAATTTTATAAATGAAGTGTTTGAATGTTTAATGAATAAAATGGTTGAGGGTAGAATTTGTAAATTATTATTTTAAAAAAAGGTGGGTCCCTGAAAATGGTGTTATGAGTTCCTGGTTTTTTTAGTGTTATGTTATTTGATGTTAAAATGATGTGGCGCTGACGTGGCAGTGATGTTGGTATTATTTGGTGTTATCACTCCTTATGCTCTAATAGCGTAATAGCCATGATTCTAATCTGATTTTCTGGTTTGACAGCAAGTGGATGTGGTCTATGAGCAACTTATTTCAAATATTGGAGTCAAGCTAAATGATAGTTGAGTAAATATGATTCGATGTTCAAAAAAAAAAAAAAAAAAAAAAAAAAAAAAAAAAAAGTAAATATGATTCAATCTGTTGCATAATACCATTCAAACGAAGTTCTGAACAAGATACGTGCATTTAAATGAAACAGTAGGTCATAAAATTACATGATATTCCCTATGTTCCGTTAAATTTGCAACAATCTTCATTTTGGGGCGTTTTACATCAATAGCTACTTTTCTATTCATATTGAGATGAAAATTCCAGTTTGCTTGAATTTCATTATACATAAAACGTCTATTGGATGTTCCTTTTGACCGTATCTAGAATTAACTTAGATTAAACGTCTCAACTAATCGTCTTTAGTTCCACTGACATATGGCAGGCTTTTTTTTTTTTTTTTTTCGTGTTTATATGCCTTCATATATGTTTGTTTTTTTATTGTTGAGTTTATATGGCTGTTCTTAATTTGTAATTGTCTTACCTTTTATCTTTGCTTAAAGCTTACTGATAAAAGTTAGAATCCGGAATTTTTATTTTTTTATGAAGTATATTGACTAGGAGCCTAGGATTATAAAGTGACGATTGAATTTTAATAGTATCTTTAGTATGTCTCCAGGCACTACGTGCCACCATCCCAGTGTCCTAAGTCCTAACTCATGCTAATTGCTCGAGCTTCTTGTTTCTTACCTTGATTACAGGTCATTACAGTTTCATCAGACGATATAATCTAAACTGCTGGCTGTTATCCCTTTTTTTATTGGTATTTGGATGATGTACTTCTTTCAGTTACACAGAAGTGATGCATATATCTGAAGCTCTAAGCATAGAGATTGTCTTGTTCAATGAATTATAATCACATTTCCATACCTAAAGATTAAATATGGAGATTGTCTTGTTCAATCTAAGAACAAGGTTAACCCTTTAGTCACATCACCAAAATGGCCGGTTAGCCCAGGGTCCAACCATATGTGATTTAGAGGGTGTTTCTTTTTTCCCTTTAGCTAAGGGAAGCTATTTAATATTATTACTTTTTAGATGGGATCCACAAAAATCATTTAAATGGTCTATATCCACAATGCTTAATTTATCATCTCATTCCCATTAAGATGCTTATATGAAAGTGAGACCCATATGAATCCTTAGCTAAGAAAAAAAAGAAACAACTCCAGACGTTGTTGCACAATGCACACAACTAAATGCCTTAAAGATAGTGTTTTTAATTTTGGCATTGTATATGAATGCATGGTTGTGGTTGGGTTCATTCTGGCCAATATATATCATGGTAGTTGCAACTTTATTGCAATCCACTAAACGACGTCTAGTCACTGTGACAAGAAGTTTTTACCATTAAATTACATTAAGGCAATGTTTTAAAAACCGGGTTCGAAATCGACCCGGTCGAGTCACTAGGCACCGGGTCAACTCGGTTTTTAATTTATTATTATTTTTATTTTTTTGACCGGGTCGACCACCGGGTCAACCCGGGTTTTTATTAAAAATTTTTGAAAAAATAAAACCCGGCCGGGTTTCGAGAACAGGGTCTCTCAAAACCCGGCGGGTCAAACCGGTTAACCCGGTTTTAAAAACCCGGGTTGTTTTGACCCGTTTTTTCGGCCGGAACTGGTCGAACCGGTTAACCCGGCCGAGCCGACCCGGGTTTCAAAACCTTGCATTAAGGCACTTAATAGATGCACGGGGACGGAGTCAGGACTAAATATAACTGGGTGCACACACAAATTTGAACAATAATACTAAAAACACATTTTGATGGACCGGGTGCATTCAAGATTACTTTAGGAAAAATCAGTGTTTTTTTTTTTTTTTTTTTTTTTTTTTTTTTTAAATTAACACTATATCGAAAAATTCTATAAGGTGCACGGGCACCCGCGGGAACCCCTGGCTCCGTCCCTGAGTTCACGTGTATATTACTTGCATGGACACACACACAGAAGGATATTTGACAAACCTGGAACCACTCAAGTGTAAGATTGAAAATCCTTTAAAATAGTCGCAAATAAACATGTTAAAAATCATAAAAACATTTTGGTTACCTTTCAATTTCTTTATGATGGACCTTGAAAATCTGTGCTTAATAAATGGTAGTACAGAAAAATTGGACTTCAAAAACTGTCCGGTCTGATTCAGTACGAAACTAGGTTATTACAGATTTACAGTACATTATGAAACCATGTGGTTTAGAAAAAATAGATAGTATAGCAAGAGCACAAGGTGTAGATGGTAAGCCTCTTCTCCCCATTCGGGTCCCACTCCTGCCACATCACCCAACACCTCAATTTCAACTATTCACAACAAACTCCCTCCTCACCAAACAACAAACCTCAACTTTTCCATTAGGGCCCACATCTTACACATATATTTTTTATTCATTTCATTTAATTAATTAAATTCATTCCACAATTACTTAAAAATAACACAGCATACTAATTATATTTCATTAAATCAGAAAGTTACAATACCGGAAAAAAAAATACGATACAAGGAAAAAAAAATACACATACAATACAGAAAAAAAAACGCATACAATACTTTGGTATTTCTGAGTTATTCTTGCTTGTATCTTGTGAATTATTTCGGCTCTAACCGGGTCAGTAACCGTGTTTGGATCGAGCATTAGCATCTGCATATCCTGCCACTCCAATGCCGCAGCTTCTTTCTCAAACGCCTTTTCCTCCCTCTTCCTTTGCGCCTCGTAACAAGCCGTTTGAGCGTCTTTTGCTTGATTATACTTTTCGGATAATTGTCCCGAAAAAGTAATCGTTTGACTTCCACCGGAGCTCGCCGCACTCGACGTTTCCGTCGACTCTTGTATCTTTCCGGCTCGTTTGTTGTTTCTTTCGGGACGAGGTCGTTTGTCCGGCCCGAATATATCCTCAAGACATGTAATGTCTAGAGGTTCTTCAGCATCCCATTTCGGGTAGCATTTCAGGATCTCCCAAACGTGAACCAAAGTGAAACCCCTCTGTCCAAAACGTTGTGCGAAGTTCGTTTTGGCATTCTCGATATGATCATGCTCATTTTCACCACTGCGACGCTCTAAATGTTTATAAATAGTGTGGAATTTTTGGCAGTCGGCATTGAGCCTCGACCATTTACCGGATAGCATGTTTTGGTTCGAGGGTCTTCAGTAGTCCGCTCGATGAAAAGTGAATGAATTTCGTTCCAAAAGAATTCATTCTCTTTGTCATTTCCCAGCTCTTGGTCTTGGGAAATTTCTATCCATGCTTCCGCAAGAATCGTTTCTTCTTATTTGGACCACAACTTTTCGCGCACGCGTATGAACAGCTTCATCCAAGTCATCGTCATCGTCCGTGTCCAAATTTACGACATTTTTTCCTCTTTGGGTTTTGGTTTTTTTTCCTCGGCCTTTGGATGGTGATCGTGCCTTAGGTACATTAAACGTACCTTGAGATGGTTATGATGGTTATGGTGGTTGTGATGGAGGAAACGTGGATGGTTGATTCGGGTTATAAAATTGTGGTGACGAATTGAATTGTTGTTGACTTGCGAATCCTTGTTGAAACGCGTATTGTTGGTTACGGTAAATTTTGTTCGGATTTAATGGTTGCAAACCGTATGGCGGTGAAGGGTTTGGACTTTCAGACGAGGGAGTAGAAGAGTTTGAGGCTCCCTCGTATTGACGTTGTTTTGACGATAGGAGGTTCGTGAAATAGCCCCCTTCGTTCGGGTGTTGAGACATTTTTGTTTTAATTTGGAGAAGAGGTATAGAAATTTTTAGTTTAGTTTTTTGAAATGTAGTGAAAAGAAGTGAAAATGGTTTAGTATTTATAGTGTTATTGTAAAAGAGTGAAGGGAGAAAAAAAAAATACAAACAAACACATCCGTTGCATATTTCTGCATCCCAAACGGTCATATATCCGTTTAATATTTCTACAAACCCAACGTTTACTACCACTTTTTGTCAGAAATCTTAGTTCGCCGTGGCCACGAAGAACTCTCCAACAAAGAGCAACGGCGAGGCATTTTGGTGTAGCGGCGAGCTTTGGCTCGCCGTTGTAGCTTCCACGTCGGACGACGAATGCCAACGGCAGCCTTGCACCGGGTGCTAGCCTGAAAGTGCGGAACATAAAATATAAAGTTTAATATGTCAAACGCTTATAACTGTCAAAAATACGAAACTGAAACTGACAAAAACTGTGTTGTATTTAAAAAAAGGAGGATAAAATGAGGGACAAAAAGAATATTCCCCCTGAGGGGTCCGGTCAACATATCCTTAATAATGGGGCCAATAATATATATACTCACGTACATTTTGATACAAAGGAAAAGACATGTTTATGCACCAAGGCCTATATAGGGAAGCTTGTATGGCCTTCATAGTTCATGATTTATGTAACAAATCACAATTTCAGGTTAATTTCTATTTTCGGAAAATTTTACTATTCATGTTACTATTCATTTCTACTATTCATTTCTTTTTGAAATTTACCCGAAAGTTGATTTTTATTTCATATTCTCGAGTGATAAATCATTTCCATGGCAAATTAAATGTTTGACACTCGTCAGATCATTTTCGTGAAAGTTATTAAGGAATTACACAGAATTATACGTTTTAGGGTTAAACGGCAATCAGAAATTCTACGCACAACGAAATTTGATCCCGTCAGGTGACCCCACATCAGAAAAATGTTTAACACATTCATGATTTATTTGAGAATAAATCATAACTGAGAAAAATCATGGCCCAAATAAACTTCGGCCGTGAAAAACTGGAATTTTCAGTTTTACGCGTTTTTACTCAGCCGTAACCCTAGCCTTTACCTGCACCGCATTTCTAAGATGATTTGAGCTTTCAACTTATTTAAATAAGTCAACATATTTTTCCCTCCTCCATTGACTAAAAATCATTCCTTGATTTTATAAATCATTCCTTGATTTTTAGGCTTCCGGTTTGATGTCTAAAAGACATTTAAGACCAACCGACACCAGACTGAGCCCAGTCTAGACATTATAAATCATTTTAAATCATTTTTAGCATATTAGAAAAGTAACATATTACTTTTCTCAGTTTTACGCAATATTCGTACATTTTACGTATTACGCGTTTTAGACCCGTGTTTCCAGCTTTTAGCAGGTTTTACCACCCAAATGGAACTTATCACCCATTTTATATTTTATTATGGGACTTATGAACATTTCTAACAATACTTTAAAGTTTCATAATTTTACGACACCCGGTTTTACGTTTTGAGGCCTAATCATTTACGGTTGGCATTTCCCGGAGTCAAAATGCATCTTTTAACCAAAGATAATACCAAACCAATCCACCTCCCCTCCTTATCTGTTTTGAACCGCCACAAGGGGGGGGAGTCACACCCCTTGGTGGCTTGATCTTGTGGTTTGGTGCCTAAGATGCATACATGTGGATTTTTGGCTAAAATATCTCATGAAACTAACCTTCTCAAAGTCATATATATACCCCCTCTCCCCCCTTCCTTGGCCGGCCATCCCAACCCACCAAAACCACTCACACTTAGCTTATTTCTTCTAATTTGTTGCAAGGTTCAAGTGAAGTTCAAGTGTAGAAACCCTAGGTAGTTTATTTCTTACCAAAAATCTTCCAAACCCTAACATACTTGGTGTTTTCTCTTGAGTTTAAATCTACTCAATACACCTCAACCTTTATCATCTATCTTTCAAGAATACTAAGAGTAGAAAGGTTGCTTGAAGTGAAAAGGGTTGAAGCTTGTCAATCAAAGTCCATTTCCTTACTAGTTACTCCTTTCTTTCATTAGAAAGCCTAAAGTTGTAAGCCTAAACCTAACATGCTTCTTGTTTATTTATCATGTTCATCTCATTTATATGTTATTCTTGCTATATTATGTGTTGTAATTATGTCCATGATGAATCATGATGAGTAAAAGATGTTGTTGTAATGACTTATTGAAACAAATTACTAAAACAAGCAAACTAGTGAATATCTTGGTATAACCTGATCAAAATGGTAAAAATTTTATATTGGATTATTACATATTACAGTAGAGGACTTAAAAAGCAAACCATAGCAATTTGAACCACTTAAAAAGAGTAAACGAGTCAAAAGTTATGGCGATTTGAAGTTACCAAAGATTTCCGGCAAATCTGCCTAAATGTTTCTGTGATTTCTGAGACAGAACCTAAAACACGCAAAAAGAGGCCTTTCTGGTCCGATTCATGAAAAAGTTAAAACACGAAAGTTGTCCGGAATCATGTTTTCATTCAGGAACAAAGAGGCTCAAGCCTTGAAAACGCCTTCTGAGTGAGATATTTCTCAGTTTTCTTAACAGCTATTTACATATTTTAAAGTTACTAAGTTATTGTCATACTTTCAAAGGAATAAAAGGTATTATGACCTATAACCAAGACCACCACCATGACTAGAACCAAGGTAGTGTCTCATGACCATGGAACAAGGACCAAAGGTCATGGCTAGGCCATGACGAAATGACCAAACCAACTTACAAAGGCGTAAACATGAAACAATGAAATTGGCGATAACATGAACAAGCAATTTGTATCTACTTCACCTAAAAGGAAACCATGAAATTTTACCAAGACAAATGGTCATACAAGACTTATAAAACTACCCCTAATAACAATCTTCATGTACTATAAACTTTCCTAAGTTTATACAAATATCGGACATGTAACTTTTTCGGATCAAAACGTATATCTATATACTTTATCAACTACTACAATAGTAGGGAGCTTCATGTGAGGAGTTCATTATGTAAGCCGTCGAGATGAGTTGTGGATTTACGAGTTAAAGTGTCCTGGCTCCTCGAACGCTTACTAACATGACTTCTGAAATATGTTAGCCCGAACGGTAGTAAACGATATACCAAAACATACATGTTCATAAAACTTTCTTACAAAGACTTACAAATATACATCATACCTCATCATGGACTAAATGCAAAACATATATAGGCACTCCGTTATATTCTTTACACAAATCCTAAGTCACAACATTCTATTCTAGGTTGCTCGTAGAAACCTACACCATCCGATCATCATCTTCATTATTTGCTATCATACTTGAGGTGAGTTCATAGCCCCGCTTACATTACTTTAATGTTTTACAAACCCTTGGGGGAAATACATGCTACTTTTAAACCGAACACAATGCTTTGAAACTGTATGCTGCCTGATTGTTTTATTATTACTAAGTACCTACCTTGCCAATCCTAGGCCCCATCATGAACCATTTAATCACTAGTATTAGTGAGCGCGAGTATTGTGAATAGGCCTATTGGGATTGACGAATCCCATTTGTTTGAGCAGTTAGTTCAAATGAATGCACTATATTTGAAAACATTAAGTATGACGGCAAAGTACTTACCGGGGCAACATAACCGCCGATTGATATTGGTACACGTTAACGTATTGGTTGCATGAGCTTAGTACATAATAATAACTGTTTTGTTTTCTAACATGAGTATGAGTCTAATTAACTCATTACTACCAACATATTGTGTTCAACCTTAAACAAACTCTATGAATTTCACTCAACCTTTGTGTTGACCTCTTAAGCATGTATTTCAGGTCCATGATAATCAAGAATGGAGCGGGAAGGGCACGTACCGAAGGAAGAAGGCTATAAACAATTATGTCATTCTATAAAAACATCATAGACTTTATATTGATGTGTTTTGAAACAATGCAACATTTTGGGACCTCACTATGTAAACTTTGATATATTTGAATAATATGAATGACAACTCTTTTTATTACGATTCGTTTAGAGATCGTTTTCTATTATTATGACTGTTGTGCCATCAAGTAACACCCAAGTTGAATTCCGCTGCAACATGAATTGGGGGTGTTACAGATTGGTACCAGAGCCATGGTTATAGAGAAACGGGTCTAAGTGAGACCTAAACTATAACTACAATAACAAGCAAAAACATTTTTATAGCCTTCCGCTCTTCGTGCCTTCCGTCCTCCAGAAGATTATGGACTTATTACACATGTTATCCTACATGAACATATTTGTATATTGTCATATGCACATTTCCTTAGTTTGAACATTTTCCATAAACATTTGATTATTTTGACATCATAAATTGTAGACATCATGTCCGCACCTCCATCTCCCGATCATCTTCATGCTATGCCCGAGTATTTACCAATTCTTCCCGGACCCGATGATCCTTACTTTGAACAAATTGACTATGACGATGAGGAAATACCTTATGAGGATCTAGAAAATGAAATAGATTCGGACGAAGATCCTGAAATGGATTTGGACATAAATATCGATGAGTACGAAGAGGATCCTGAAATGGATGTTGACATCGAAGGCATCGAGGAGGAAGCGGAGGAACTATTAGTGGTGCCACATTTATCACCATTGACATCTCCACCTCCGGTTTCACCAATTTCATCCGAATCTAACCGTACCACTCCAGCTCAAGTTCCGAATTCTACTCACCAAATCGGCGGTACATCTACATCTACACATATGTTCGCGAACTCAGCTCAATACGAAATCTACTCTTTGAAACAAGCTCTCAACCTAACCCAACTCAAGGTTAAATGTATGGCAAGTCAAATGCACGAATGTATGTCCAAGGTAAATTCTGCTAGAATGGATGCCATGAATGCTCGAGACGACCTATATTGGTTTAAGCTTGACATGAGCTACGTTAAGAGTGACTCGACTCATGTTGGGGAAGAAGTCTTAAATCCTTTGACTGGCTTGGATAATGTCAAGGATAGACTCACTTTGGTTGAGAGGGCCCAAGAACAGGACGCGGTTCAAATTCACAAACTACTTCACCGCCTAAATACCGCCGAAATCAGGTTAGATGTGGCAAACTTTGACAGGTATCAACTTATGAATGATTAGTGTGGGATGAAGACGAAGAAAATGCTTTCCAAACCCTTAAACAAAAACTTTGTAGTGCTCCTATCCTAGCATTGCCAGATGGGATCGAAGATTTTGTAGTCTATTGTGATGCATCGTACCAAGGTTTAGGTGCCGTGTTGATGCAACGTGATAAGGTCATGGCTTATGCTTCGCGACAACTCAAGGTTCATGAAGAAAATTACACCACTCATGACTTAGAGTTAGGAGCTGTGGTCTTTGCACTAAAAATCTGGAGGCACTATCTATACGGTACTAGATGTACTGTGTACACCGATCATAAAAGCCTACAACACATTTTGAACCAAAAAGAACTAAACATGCGACAACGTCGTTGGTTGGAATTACTAAGTGATTATGACTGCGACATTCGTTACCACCCAGGGAAAGCAAACGTAGTAGCTGACGCCCTAAGCCGAAAGGAACGAGTTAAACCATTACGAGTCCGAGCCTTAGTTTTAACCATAAATTCCAACTTTCCTACCCAAATCCTTCACGCTCAAGCTGAGGCGGTGAAACAAGAAGACATCCAAAAGGAGAGGTTGGATGGCATGATACAAAAGAAATTCGAAACCCGTTCAGATGGAACTCTATGCTTCCAAGGTCGAAGTTGGTTACCACTTTATGGTGGCCTACGAGACTTGATCATGCATGAATCGCACAAATCTAAATACTCCATACATCCAGGATCTGATAAAATGTATCATGATCTTAAGTTACTTTATTGGTGGCCGAACATGAAAGCCGACATTGCAACATATGTTAGCAAGTGTCTTACCTGCTCCAAAGTAAAAGCCGAACACCAAAAACCATCCGGTCCATTGCAACAACCAGAAATTCCTACCTGGAAATGGGAAAGAATTACTATGGACTTCATTACCAAACTCCCAAGGACATCAAACGGTTATGACTCCATCTGGGTCATAGTTGATCGTCTCACAAAATCAGCACACTTTATACCAATCAAAGAGACTTACAAAATGGAACAACTAACCCGACTGTACGTCAAAGAAATAGTCTCAAGACATGGTGCACCGATATCCATCATATCCGACAGAGATGGTAGATTTACTTCCAATTTCTGGCAGTCACTCCAAGACGCCTTTGGAACAAATCTAGACATGAGTACAGCATATCACCCTCAGACCGATGGTCAGAGTGAACGAACCATCCAAACTCTTGAAGACATGCTTCGAGCATGTATAATAGATTTTGGAAAAGGATGGGATACTCATTTACCATTAGTCGAATTTTCCTACAACAACAGCTATCATACAAGTATTAAAGCAGCCCCATTTGAAGCACTTTACGGTCGAAAGTGTCGTTCACCTGCTTGTTGGGCTGAAGTGGGAGAAGTTCAACTCACTGGACCAGAACTCATCCGTGAAACAACGGATAAAATTGTACAAATCAAAAATCGGTTACAAGCCGCAAGAGATCGACAGAAAAGTTATGCCGACACACGACGCAGACCCCTAGAATTCCAAGTCGGAGATAGGGTTATGCTAAAGGTATCGCCTTGGAAGGGCTTGATACGATTCGGTAAACGAGGAAAACTAAACCCAAGATACATCGGACCATTCAAAATCCTAGCCAGGGTTGGTCCTGTGGCGTACAGACTTGAGCTTCCGTCAGAACTCAGTAATGTACACCCCACTTTCCATGTATCTAACCTAAAGAAATGCTTATCGGGTGAATCACTTGTGATTCCACTCGATGAAATTCAACTCAATGACGATCTTCAATTTGTTGAGGAACCTGTAGAAATCATGGACCGAGAGGTCAAACAACTCAAACAAAGCCGTATTCCAATTGTCAAAGTTCGTTGGAACTCACGACGTGGTCCTGAATACACATGGGAACGAGAGGACCAGATACGTAAGAAATACCCACATCTTTTTACCAACGAAGCTTCTACCTCCAACGTAAATTGATCTCCGGGACGGAGCTCTCATATGGGGTGGAGACTGTAACAAATCACAATTTCAGGTTAATTTCTATTTTCGGAAAATTTTACTATTCATGTTACTATTCATTTCTACTATTCATTTCTTTTTGAAATTTACCCGAAAGTTGATTTTTATTTCATATTCTCGAGTGATAAATCATTTCCATGGCAAATTAAATGTTTGACACTCGTCAGATCATTTTCGTGAAAGTTATTAAGGAATTACACAGAATTATACGTTTTAGGGTTAAACGGCAATCAGAAATTCTACGCACAACGAAATTTGATCCCGTCAGGTGACCCCACATCAGAAAAATGTTTAACACATTCATGATTTATTTGAGAATAAATCATAACTGAGAAAAATCATGGCCCAAATAAACTTCGGCCGTGAAAAACTGGAATTTTCAGTTTTACGCGTTTTTACTCAGCCGTAACCCTAGCCTTTACCTGCACCGCATTTCTAAGATGATTTGAGCTTTCAACTTATTTAAATAAGTCAACATATTTTTCCCTCCTCCATTGACTAAAAATCATTCCTTGATTTTATAAATCATTCCTTGATTTTTAGGCTTCCGGTTTGATGTCTAAAAGACATTTAAGACCAACCGACACCAGACTGAGCCCAGTCTAGACATTATAAATCATTTTAAATCATTTTTAGCATATTAGAAAAGTAACATATTACTTTTCTCAGTTTTACGCAATATTCGTACATTTTACGTATTACGCGTTTTAGACCCGTGTTTCCAGCTTTTAGCAGGTTTTACCACCCAAATGGAACTTATCACCCATTTTATATTTTATTATGGGACTTATGAACATTTCTAACAATACTTTAAAGTTTCATAATTTTACGACACCCGGTTTTACGTTTTGAGGCCTAATCATTTACGGTTGGCATTTCCCGGAGTCAAAATGCATCTTTTAACCAAAGATAATACCAAACCAATCCACCTCCCCTCCTTATCTGTTTTGAACCGCCACAAGGGGGGGGAGTCACACCCCTTGGTGGCTTGATCTTGTGGTTTGGTGCCTAAGATGCATACATGTGGATTTTTGGCTAAAATATCTCATGAAACTAACCTTCTCAAAGTCATATATATACCCCCTCTCCCCCCTTCCTTGGCCGGCCATCCCAACCCACCAAAACCACTCACACTTAGCTTATTTCTTCTAATTTGTTGCAAGGTTCAAGTGAAGTTCAAGTGTAGAAACCCTAGGTAGTTTATTTCTTACCAAAAATCTTCCAAACCCTAACATACTTGGTGTTTTCTCTTGAGTTTAAATCTACTCAATACACCTCAACCTTTATCATCTATCTTTCAAGAATACTAAGAGTAGAAAGGTTGCTTGAAGTGAAAAGGGTTGAAGCTTGTCAATCAAAGTCCATTTCCTTACTAGTTACTCCTTTCTTTCATTAGAAAGCCTAAAGTTGTAAGCCTAAACCTAACATGCTTCTTGTTTATTTATCATGTTCATCTCATTTATATGTTATTCTTGCTATATTATGTGTTGTAATTATGTCCATGATGAATCATGATGAGTAAAAGATGTTGTTGTAATGACTTATTGAAACAAATTACTAAAACAAGCAAACTAGTGAATATCTTGGTATAACCTGATCAAAATGGTAAAAATTTTATATTGGATTATTACATATTACAGTAGAGGACTTAAAAAGCAAACCATAGCAATTTGAACCACTTAAAAAGAGTAAACGAGTCAAAAGTTATGGCGATTTGAAGTTACCAAAGATTTCCGGCAAATCTGCCTAAATGTTTCTGTGATTTCTGAGACAGAACCTAAAACACGCAAAAAGAGGCCTTTCTGGTCCGATTCATGAAAAAGTTAAAACACGAAAGTTGTCCGGAATCATGTTTTCATTCAGGAACAAAGAGGCTCAAGCCTTGAAAACGCCTTCTGAGTGAGATATTTCTCAGTTTTCTTAACAGCTATTTACATATTTTAAAGTTACTAAGTTATTGTCATACTTTCAAAGGAATAAAAGGTATTATGACCTATAACCAAGACCACCACCATGACTAGAACCAAGGTAGTGTCTCATGACCATGGAACAAGGACCAAAGGTCATGGCTAGGCCATGACGAAATGACCAAACCAACTTACAAAGGCGTAAACATGAAACAATGAAATTGGCGATAACATGAACAAGCAATTTGTATCTACTTCACCTAAAAGGAAACCATGAAATTTTACCAAGACAAATGGTCATACAAGACTTATAAAACTACCCCTAATAACAATCTTCATGTACTATAAACTTTCCTAAGTTTATACAAATATCGGACATGTAACTTTTTCGGATCAAAACGTATATCTATATACTTTATCAACTACTACAATAGTAGGGAGCTTCATGTGAGGAGTTCATTATGTAAGCCGTCGAGATGAGTTGTGGATTTACGAGTTAAAGTGTCCTGGCTCCTCGAACGCTTACTAACATGACTTCTGAAATATGTTAGCCCGAACGGTAGTAAACGATATACCAAAACATACATGTTCATAAAACTTTCTTACAAAGACTTACAAATATACATCATACCTCATCATGGACTAAATGCAAAACATATATAGGCACTCCGTTATATTCTTTACACAAATCCTAAGTCACAACATTCTATTCTAGGTTGCTCGTAGAAACCTACACCATCCGATCATCATCTTCATTATTTGCTATCATACTTGAGGTGAGTTCATAGCCCCGCTTACATTACTTTAATGTTTTACAAACCCTTGGGGGAAATACATGCTACTTTTAAACCGAACACAATGCTTTGAAACTGTATGCTGCCTGATTGTTTTATTATTACTAAGTACCTACCTTGCCAATCCTAGGCCCCATCATGAACCATTTAATCACTAGTATTAGTGAGCGCGAGTATTGTGAATAGGCCTATTGGGATTGACGAATCCCATTTGTTTGAGCAGTTAGTTCAAATGAATGCACTATATTTGAAAACATTAAGTATGACGGCAAAGTACTTACCGGGGCAACATAACCGCCGATTGATATTGGTACACGTTAACGTATTGGTTGCATGAGCTTAGTACATAATAATAACTGTTTTGTTTTCTAACATGAGTATGAGTCTAATTAACTCATTACTACCAACATATTGTGTTCAACCTTAAACAAACTCTATGAATTTCACTCAACCTTTGTGTTGACCTCTTAAGCATGTATTTCAGGTCCATGATAATCAAGAATGGAGCGGGAAGGGCACGTACCGAAGGAAGAAGGCTATAAACAATTATGTCATTCTATAAAAACATCATAGACTTTATATTGATGTGTTTTGAAACAATGCAACATTTTGGGACCTCACTATGTAAACTTTGATATATTTGAATAATATGAATGACAACTCTTTTTATTACGATTCGTTTAGAGATCGTTTTCTATTATTATGACTGTTGTGCCATCAAGTAACACCCAAGTTGAATTCCGCTGCAACATGAATTGGGGGTGTTACAATTTATTAAGTACTAATTGTTTTAGTTAGCTCGCAACATAGTGCTACCTATAGAACATAAAAATCAAGTAGCTAAATACGGATACCTTTACCTTATTTTAGAAATCTATGTTCACATAGAATCAGGTTGATCCTTGTCGTCTGTATCATTCTCTTTAATCCACTCAATAAAATTGTTTAGATTTCTTTGTGAGCATCCCCCTTTATTAACAGCACTTCTAATCTTATCTTTGATATCCAAGGCCCTTTCTCTGAATGTTTTGTCACTGAGCAGCTGTTCTATCTTACTCTTTATTTCTTCTCGGGTGATGATACCTGCTTCATCGTTATTACATCCCAGTCCAGTTTTCCACATGTCACAAATATAAACCCTGTTGTGAAATTGATCAGCAAAGTACGGCCAACACAAAAACGGAAGTCCGTTTGTCACACCTTCTAACGTTGAGTTCCAACCACAGTGACTTATAAAACAAGCTATAGAAGGATGAGCTAGAACCTTCTGTTGTGGGGCCCAGCTGACGATTCTTCCCTGTGATGTCACTCTTTCTATATACCCATCATCTGGGTATTAAGCAGGTGTAGTCTCCTTGGTCATACCGGGGCGCACCACCCACAAGAATGGCTTGTTGCTAAGTTCAAGACCAAAAGCCAGTTCTTGAAATTGAGTTTGGTTGAATATAGTGTAGCTACCAAATGCGATATAAATTACTGAACTTGGTGGCTATTGATCTAGCCATGCTAAGCAGGTGGAGTCTTCTTGCCAGAAGTGACCCGTCTGGTTTGCAAGCCGGTTGCTTGCTAGTAAAGGCCCGATCGGCAACAGTTGTGGGTACAGGCTGAATGCTGCAGACTCGAGCTCAGTTGTTGAGTTGCATATAAACCATTCTGTCATTCTATAAGCTTCTTCAGCTTTTACCAACATTTGGAAGATTGCTTCTGTAGTAGGCACATCCTGAAATGCCGCCCATACAATGTTCTCAGGTTTTATAGGTGGTATTGTTTCTGACAGCGGAATAATTTGATCACTTAGAGGAACCCCTACAATAAGTATTATAAGAACATCTAAAATTAAGGATCTTATTTTATAATTAAATAAATAATATATGTAAATAGATATATTCTTTTACGTACGTACCATTCTTGTTTATGATTCCATCGTCAATCAGTTTATGAATGGACAGTGTGGATGCCAATGTGGTAACTGAGCCAGGCCAGAAGCATGCCTTTCTAATTCCCAAATTTGTTGCTACCTGTATGGCCAACTGTTAGAATTTAAATAACATGACAATCATAAAATAGGTAAACACATATGCGGAAGCGTAGGAACATCTATAACACATAAGAGATTAACATAAATTAAATAGGAACGTACCGTGGTGATTCTAGCCCGAACAAGAATCAAAAGCAATTGTCTTTAATAATATGAAGAACCCTAATTAGGGTTTATATGGATCAATAATTAACCCCTTACCGTTTTGTTAATCGATCCCTTGATAACAACAAAAGTATGTTGTTACCTCGTTCTTGTACACACAAACTACTAACGAATTAAAGGTGATGCTAGTAACATAAACACAAGGATTTTCAATTAATGAAAATCGATCCACAATCCTTAGGGATGTGGGTCGATCGGTTTGATCAAGGAAAAAGGGAAAAGAAAACCAAGTTAGGGTTATGTGTACAAGAGTTGTAAAACAATGACCCTTGGTTTTCTATTTATACTAAATGTAAAACTTTGGGAACAAGTTAGGGCAAGGGAAACCCTTCCCTTGTTGAGTTCGACCGGCCATAGGACCACAAGGGTCCTTCCGGATCTTTCTTGCTTCCGAATTACATTATAGTCCCTTTCGTTTGCTTTTAACGATAGTTAGTCCATACGTTTAATAACCAACGATCATTAATCCTTTTACTTGTGTTTAATTAATAAATATACATAACATTTAATATTTATTAAACTTTAATTCTCGTTTGTAATGTGTGCAATCCCGAGGTCTCGAGTTCGATTCTAGACATACGTTTATTAATTTATATCCATAAACTCCAACAGCTCCCACTTGGATATCTATTAATAACATAATGACATTGGTAAGCGTCTAGCAACACGCCAATGCCCCTAGATCAACTCGAGGAAGGTTTCCTGGAAAAACCTATAATGTTCATCATTATTATTATCATCCTTTTGTTTCTAATACCACGTTAATAAAGATATGGATCTTAGTCATTCTTTAATTAACAATTCTGTTTCTCGTTGTTTATGATTGAGCAAGATTACCAAAACATCTGAACGTATTCCAGATAGACTTTGGGCGTGCGCACGCATACATCTTGTCAAACCTACGAGGGGCCCAGCAGTATTAAACTTCAAAACAAATTTGAAGGAACAAATTCTTTCTTGACTACAAGAATAACCCATGAACTTTGCAACACTTCTGAAAGCAACCCTTATAACTCCCTGTTACGGTGAGCGGTAGATTGCTTCACAAAAATGCACTACATCCATGACTCTTATCTGGTATCTCAAGTCTGAGGATAACAAATTCATGATTTACTTACTGACAATATCCATAAAGTAAAATCATGTAGTTGGGATAAGTCATATATTCAATTCATTGAATATCATGTGAAATTGGTATGTCAACGCATCAATATACTTTCAAGTATATTCTTAACCAATACTCAGATTTGTCTTAGTTTAATGATATTCCCATATCATTAATCGACAATGGACAATTTAGAATAACATAAGTTATTCACGGATTTAAACATGCAAATATAGGACACAATATATTATTAATGAAAACAAACGTACTAAGTACTTTAATTCATTATAAATAATAATTGCTTAATGTCCTTTATCCAAATACTAAATAGATCAATGCATGATAATTCTAGTTAATGAATTTTGTCTCAAGTAATGACTTGTTGACAATTATGCCTCAAGTAATGACAATCATACTTGTTGACAAGGCATTATTTCATCTAACTATGATCTATCCGAATTTTGAGAATACTTCTTTCAAGAATTTAATTAGCAAAATTCTTGTATGTGTATATCCAGCTATTTTGATATAGTTACACATAATTTTTCATAAATGGTGTGATATCCTCAACCACCAATTTATAACAATCAAACTTTCAAACGTTTTAAAGTTTAAAGTATTCTAATTCTTTAATGTTTAATGCAACTATGCTCTTAGTTGAGCACAACTAGTACTCATGAAATCCTTCATGACTAGTTATTGAGTGTCATCTCAATCAAACCAGCATCATTGTATATTAAACACAATATGCTCTTAAAATTTGCGTAAACTTAATATCCATTGTGTAATGTTTTGGAGCTATTCCAGGTTGAGGATCATTATTCTAATTTCAAACATTTTCCATTAGAATATCTATTACACAAGTTATATAATAACTTTTAATTGGATATCAAATATTGTCAAATCATTTAAGCACTTAAGCATGATACAACAATACTATAATGCACGTGAAAATCCTTCAGTCAAACTTAGATTTTTATTCATGTACTATCTTTACAAATATGTATATCCATTTACTAAATGATATATCATATTCTATTAGAATCATTTACCGCACATGTTTATTAAATAATAAACTTTTGTTCCAAGGTTGTATGTTTTATTTTCTAAATCTTTCACTTACAGTTTCATTCCAAACTAAGTCTTAACATTTCACTTATATGGAATGTAACTTCTTATATGTTATACGACATATATGATTTAGTAAATCAAACATAATACTCCCACTAGCTTTCAGGAATACTTAGAAATTACCTTATTTTAATTATAAACCTAAACACAGATTTAATAATTTATCATAAGAATAATTTCCTAGATGCATGCATTTATCCGTTCATGGATTATTGCACTATGTACACTTCCAAAGATTTTCTTGAATTCATAAACTCCTTTTGATTACTTTTCGTCCTCGCTGAAGTAATTATTCAAGAAAGAGTTTTTGATATTATTTGTCAAATTTCATATTCATATAAATATGACAATTTACCATCTTTGTATCTTTAATGTGCTTAGGAAAGAGTATTCAATCATAGTTAATTGCTTAAGTATGATTAATAATCTTGTCATAAGACATGCATTAAGATATGTGTACAATTTTGTCCATATGATTATTTCACAAAGATTTAAACCACTAGGGTTACTTCATCTTTGAACAAACTCATCATCATTCTCTAACTATTAAGAATTAAGATAAATCAAATTTTCTAAATTTGAATATCTTTATGAACAACATCTATAACATTCATATTATGAGCAATTTACCCAATTCATTATTTTGGTAATACTACATCATACAATCGTCAGTATATTCATTAAATATATGAGATATCCAAGTGGATCTATGAATGATAATTCCATCATCTTGAGGTTTATCATTTACATGTTAGGCCTCATCATGATTTTAACTAGTGTAGTTTTAGAAGATTATGTATCTTGTAATTCTATCTTTTCAAGATAAAATACTCCCACTTGCCTTTAGCATTATATAGAATATAAGTACTTAGCAATTAGAGCAACAATCCAATTTTCTCTTTTAGGACTTTACAAATACGCATTGATAGCTCTTTGTTAATAACCTTCACATAAGTAACTTAACAAATTTAGAACTTCAATTTTAAGACTTAATGTTATTCATCACATTTCATAATTCATTAACGTCTTATTAATCTTCTAGGAGTCTAATTGAGTATATTCAATCCATACTCAATTTCTATCCTTGATAACTTTTGGAAGACAAGAAGTCATAGTTATCTTTAATCAAACAATCTAACAAGAGTTTGATTCCCTAACTGAACACACCATCCATATGTGGTACTTCAGTTAGAATTAATATTGTAAGAAGATTTAACAATATATATATATATATATATATATATATATATATATATATATATATATATATATATATATATATATATATATATATATATATAAGATAACCATATTTCTTTTGGCATACCTATTTACCAACTAAATCAACTTAATGGTATAATAGTATTTCCAAACCAATTGCATGCTTTATGTAACACAAGTACTTTTGACCAAGTCACTTCATGTTCATGTCTCATAAAAACATAAACTTGTTATAATCCCACTATACGTTATTAATCATTGATCAACTCAATGACTTCTTGTATATGTCTTAATTAAAAGACCATAACAAGCTAACGTCTTACTTAATTATAAGTCTTGTAATACTTAGAAGACTTCATGTTTATAACTATATAATAAAGTATAAACATGTATAATTAAAGTAATCATGAACACCATCATTTGGTTTCAATAATATTTTCAAGTTAACACACTACTTTATTTATTTATGTCATTCTAAGAATACATAATTATTGAAGTAGTATTATATTACTTCATGCATTTATGTCATTCCAATAATACATGAATATTAAAGCTGAAGTAGTATTGTTATTTGACACAATGTTCTAATAGATGTCTAATTTAGAAACTGTAAATTATCCATGTTTGTCTCACGCATACATGAAAAATCACCTTGTTGTTAATATTTAGTCTGCGTCCCACGTTTACTAAATTTCAACACCAAGTGTTTCTCAGATTAGATTTATATTAATCATATTAGAACTTTAGTCTCTTACTTTGCAGTTAAGAGAATCCTCTAAATCATATTCCTATGTGTTGTACCTTGCACACAATGTAGATTTCTCCCACTTGTGCATGGAACAACATCATGTAACATATAAACAACATGCACGCGTTTGTTAATGTGAACAATATGATTTGTGTCATTAACATAACTTAGTAGATATAGAGTTTACTCAATCAATCAAGGAAACGTACATGACTATTCTTGAAAATATTAGTGTCTATATTTGGAAAGTAATTACCTTGAGATATTCAAAAGGTAATCTAAGTTACAATCAAGACAATAAGTCTTGTAACTCCCACTGAATTAGAGAACATTATAATAATCCCTTCTTCAGCCATAAGGACACAATACTCCCACTGAATTTGACAACATTGTAAATGTTTCATTAATCAGTGAAAGGAAATAGTGTACTTATTTACTTTCCTACATCTTTTAAGAAAACCCACTCCAACAATTATATATAGGTTATAAAAGGATGTAATCTACTACATAAATGTGATTCATCACATTCCAAATTATTAACTTGAAAAAGCTTGGGCATGCAATTTCTTCTTGTGTAGATCTACCATTCCATCAATTGTATGTAGTATCTATAAATGGTCAAACTAAAACAACTAGATAAAATAATCTAATTCGTCTTTTACCATTTTGCAGTACTCAGTCTAGCTTCTAATTGAATAACTCATAAAGTGCAAATAATCTTACTATTAAATTTTGCTATGAGTTATGTATTTAGAATTTAGACAATTCTAATCATCCTATTATACCTTTCTCATTCATGAAAAGGAATAGGATTTAAGTCTCACACTTCTCCTAATGGAAAGAAGACTTTATTTATTCTTTTTGTAAATATTGACTCTAACCAAAAACCCAAACGGGTGTAGATCAATTAAAAGAATAACTTACGTTTACGGTTTTGAGTTGCATTAATACATTTAAAGAATTTACAAAATTCAATTTTAGTATTTTCGATAATTTATATTTCCAAGAAAATATAATACCCAAGGATATATTCATATAACCAACATATTTTCTTGAAAATCTAGGATCCAACTTTACATAGATTCCACCACATCAGTTGATCTGCTAGTGGTGAAAGTATAAAAGATGGTAATCTGTCGAACAATAATTGGAAAAACTTTTCCAATTCCTAGATGATTATGGGATTTACATCAAATTTATTCATCAATTTGTCATGTAATCATGTTTCATCCCATCTCATGCCTTAAGCTCTAGGTCTCACTCATCAACTTAATTAAGTCGTCTAACTTAGAAACTGCAAATTCTCCATGTGTGGTCTCACGCACACTCGGAAATTTACTTTGTCATTAAAATTTAGCCTACGTCTCACGTTTACTAAATAATAACTTCAAGTGTTTCTTATAGTTAGATGGCATGTAACTTAAATTTTAGGGTATAAATTTTTGATGTGAAAATCAAAACATGTATAAAGATGCATGCACTCATCTTTATTTCATAAGTTTTCAAAACCTTTTTATTACCAATTCGTGAAATTAATACACAAAGTTTTACTTGAGGTTTAATAAACCCTAAGATGACTTTCTACAATTATGATTTTAAAAGTAATTCATTTAAGACATATTCAAGATTGTGATAACCAAGGCAGACTCTAAGGCTCTTTTCTAAGCCTTCATATCACGGTTATGAATATCGTCTTAAAGGACTTAATTTTAAAAGCATATTTGTACAAAACATCAATCAAGCAAAAGTTTATGGATTCAATCTCAAAATCATGTAATAAAGTGTTAATTTTGCTAGTCTCGCCTGGGAGCTGCTTACCGTGCGAATCGGACCACTAGCGGCACTTAAGACCTTGCAAGATTCTTACTTTATCACTTAGGGTTTCACCATTATTAGTCCGTATTATTTTCTTTATGAAAAAATTACCCTTTTATTGCTTACAAACGTGTCCAACAATTAAACAATAAAACAAGTAATAAAGACAAATCAAAACAACTAATAACATAACAATTATAAAGGTGAAACAATTAGCCACATGCAATCTTTTTAGAAAAGATCCTAACATAATCAATTCTAGGTTTTTATATGCATATAATTAACTAGGGCCTTCACCTCTTAATGGAAGTGAGCCACATACATTGACAAGTCAATTGCGTAGGCCAAAGCGAATCACATACCACATAGCACATAATTGATTTTAATAATTATGGGGTCTTCCCCTATATTAGATCTATCTAAACATGTGAAAAAGCTTAACAATTAATAAACAATTAATAACCCATGACTAACATGCATGTTTCGTCACGGATCAAAGCATAACAATTACCAATTAGGTCAAGGATACGCCCAAATAACACATAAACATGTAGGCAACCTAGGGTTTCTAATCCAATTAATTAATAAAACCACAAACCCTAATTAGGGTTCATGGAATAAATCGACCCCCCCCCCTCCAAAATTAGGGTTAGGGTTTCGAAAAAAATTAAAAAAACATAAACCCTAGATCCAAAAACATGTATCTAAAACAGTCAAAATTCGTTTTTTTTATGTGTTTTATGTAATCAATTACATGTTATAGCAAGCTCGTGATACCACTGTTAGAATTGAAATAACATGACAATCATAAAATAGGTAAACACATATGCGGAAGCGTAGGAACATCTATAACACATAAGAGATTAACATAAATTAAATAGGAACGTACCGTGGTGATTCTAGCCCGAACAAGAATCAAAAGCAATTGTCTTTAACAATATGAAGAACCCTAATTAGGGTTTATATGGATCAATGATTAACCCCTTACCGTTTTGTTAATCGATCCCTTGATAACAACAAAAGTATGTTGTTACCTCGTTTTTGTACACACAAACTACTAACGAATTAAAGGTGATGCTAGTAACATAAACACAAGGATTTTCAATTAATGAAAATCGATCCACAATCCTTAGGGATGTGGGTCGATCGGTTTGATCAAGGAAAAAGGGAAAAGAAAACTGTTGATGCATAATCTGGCGCGGACTAATTCAACGACTCTCCTGGGCCGTTAGTCGTCTTCATAAGCCCTGAGTAGACCTGTCAACAAAGAGAACCCGTTAGGAGTGGACCCGAGGCCGTAGCCCCGGGATCCACCTCCGACGGTCAAGTTAGTATGTGATGCGCGGAGCATATAATAGCTATTAGGTTTAGGATAACCTGTTATATCGTATTGTAATCTGTTCATGAATGAGACCCCAGCCATGTATTTATAGGATACGGATTAGGGTTAACGCATAGGGTGGGCCGCTGGCTACCCGGGCCTGACCCATTCCTGGCCCAGTCCGGACCATACGTCCACAAGGTGCGTAAAGTGGGCCGCTGGCTACCCGGGCCTGATCCATTCCTGGCCCAGTCCGGACCATACGTCCACAAGCCCCCGAGTTTAGTATGACATAGCGCACGACTATGTTATGCTAAACTTAAGTTCTGTTTATGGCTGCGTAGGCTCAATCAACCAAATGCGACGGTGCGCACTGGGTTTATATGCGCGTAAGGGACGGATCATACTGCGCAGTCCATATGCGACAGTGCGCACTGGGATTGCGATTGTGATTGTCTCACAATTGTGAAGGTGTCCGTGGCGAAGGTGGATTCCTATGCTGCATCCTGGGTAAGGACGTACCTTTTGTACCAGTAGCGATGCAACATGGTGCGACAGAAGACGTGCTTCTGTGGCAGAAGTGCGCGTTGTCCGCGACAAGGATGTGCGTTGTCCGCAACAAAGATGTGCATAGTGCACAACAAAAGTGTGCGCAGTGCGCAGAGGTGTGCGCTGTTTGCGCGTCTTTACAACCGACAGAGAACGTCTCCCCTGCGGCAAGATGGTGCGAATATTTAAATCCGTCTTTGTACCGGGTCTGCAGTACCTCTTACGTACGACCTGCTTCCAAATATACCTGCGTGACGCGTGCGCCAACAGTGGTATTATATACCCTGGTAGCCCCCCAAGTTTGATGGTGCTACTCGTGTAGGAGCATTAAACTTATATATTCAAATCCTGAAAAACACTTAATGCAAATATTGAAAGTATATGCCGCGAATCGCGACATATAAAATAACTAATGAAGTAAAAGGTTAGCGCGTAGCAAAAATATAGCACATAGCATATATAATAAGAAAAGTAGTAGTACGAATGACACCTAGCGTGAGGTTTCACAAACTACATAAAATAAATAGCACGTAGCTAAAAAATAGTGCGCGCGTAGCGATTGATTAATTTTTTCTTTATTATTATGATAATAAAATAATGGCGCGGATGGATGTACCATGACCGCGAGGAATAGTTTTATCGTGCACGCACAGACGCAGATAGATTTATCGTGACCGCACGGACTCTTACGTTTTGTGGATATTCGCAGTTGACCACGGCTTACGTCCAGTGCATGTATGTAACAGTGACAAAGCGCTCATGGCGAATGACTAGCATCGTGGTGCCTGTACGTGACAGTGCGATCGTGTCGCCAATCTGCGAAGATTTCCTAACGCATGGTCTAACGCGGGTAGATTTATCGCCACTGCGCTGTTTCGCGGCTAAAAGATAAAATAGATCCGATCGTGCGGATTGAATGCGCTCGTAGCGATAGATAAAATCGTGTTTATCAAGGTTAAAGATTTATGTAAAATCTTTTTGAATATTTAGAAATATCAAATCTTGTCGATTTAAAAGATATTTTTTGTGCATATCTTTTTTAAATATGGGATATGGTTTTTCGTATTTAGAAAATACGGAATAAAAGATATATGAAAGTAAAATATGATAAATACTTTTAACGTATGAAAAAGTCAACACAAATCCCATCCAAGTGTTACTGTGGCGTGATTGGACCAAAGAAACGTAAACAGTACGCATGGTACTTTTTGTTTTTCTTGATTTGCGCAGTGTAAAGAAAACAGTACGCATGGACCAAAGAAAATATTATGTAATATCGTTAAAGTTACCGCATAGTTATACCGATGCGACGATGGTCGTGTTCTAGCGATGTGAGAGCACGACACTTGTCGTAGCCATGTCCCACGGATGGCGCCAACTTGTTGATGCATAATCTGGCGCGGACTAATTCAACGACTCTCCTGGGCCGTTAGTCGTCTTCATAAGCCCTGAGTAGACCTGTCAACAAAGAGAACCCGTTAGGAGTGGACCCGAGGCCGTAGCCCCGGGATCCACCTCCGACGGTCAAGTTAGTATGTGATGCGCGGAGCATATAATAGCTATTAGGTTTAGGATAACCTGTTATATCGTATTGTAATCTGTTCATGAATGAGACCCCAGCCATGTATTTATAGGATACGGATTAGGGTTAACGCATAGGGTGGGCCGCTGGCTACCCGGGCCTGACCCATTCCTGGCCCAGTCCGGACCATACGTCCACAAGGTGCGTAAAGTGGGCCGCTGGCTACCCGGGCCTGATCCATTCCTGGCCCAGTCCGGACCATACGTCCACAAAAACCAAGTTAGGGTTATGTGTACAAGAGTTGTAAAACAATGACCCTTGGTTTTCTATTTATACTAAATGTAAAACTTTGGGAACAAGTTAGGGCAAGGGAAACCCTTCCCTTGTTGAGTTCGACCGGCCATAGGACCACAAGGGTCCTTCCGGATCTTTCTTGCTTCCGAATTACATTATAGTCCCTTTCGTTTGCTTTTAACAATAGTTAGTCCATACATTTAATAACCAACGATCATTAATCCTTTTACTTGTGTTTAATTAATAAATATACATAACATTTAATATTTATTAAACTTTAATTCTCGTTTGTAATGTGTGCAATCCCGAGGTCTCGAGTTCGATTCTAGACATACGTTTATTAATTTATATCCATAAACTCCAACACCAACCCCATGCAAGCATCAGCGATAACACATGTGATTTTATTGCTATCTTCTGTGTTAATCGTTTCTATAAGTTTTTCAAGCTTGCCGGGCATGGTTTGCAATATTGACAATGTCAACTTACATATGTCACTCCTGTCCTCCCATGGTTCTAACCCGTCAGGGATCGACACCATCTGAATTAGATCCCCAAAACCATCTTTGTCTACCTGCAGGTTGCTTGTCACAAGCTTGTGACTGACCTCTGTATTTATGAATGTAACTTTTATTCCTTGCTTGACTAAACGTTGAGCAAGCTCCATTGTAGGAATTACATGGCCTTGTGCGGGATACGGTATTACCAGAACATGAGGTCTTGCCATGATTTCGAAAGAAAAAAAAAAAAAAAAAGATGCTGGAAGTTGCTAGCTAAGAAATGTCCACTACAAGAAAAGGAGGCTTTAGTGACCAAACTTCAGTGACGACATTTCATTTTGGTCACTATTTAGATGAAAATAGTGACGATATAATTTTTCGTCATTATTTTTGGTCATCGGTAGAAAGTCAGTGACGAAACTTATAAGTGGTCACTATTTAGTCACTAAATTACATGAATAGTGACGAGAAATTTCGTCATTAAGTATTAGTGACGAAATTTTGGTCACCATTTCACATATTGCTAATTCTATAAAATCATTAAGAACAAGGGCATTTAGATATGTACTTATTAAAACTTGCATATTCGTATATTAATCCCAAAATCATAAACACTATGAAACATTATGATAAAAAACTTGTATTGTAGAGAAATATGCAAAATTGCAAATATTTAACTTTCTTTGATGTATTCTCCACTAAACATATTATTTGTAACCAATTTTTTGAAAACCGGGTTTTTTAATCGATCGGTCAAGTCACCGGATCACCGGGTTACCGGTTCGACCGCGGATCAACCCGGTTCTCTATTAAAAACTATTTTTTTTTCAAGCGGTTCGACCACTGGGTCAACCTAGTTTTCTGTAAAAAAATGAAAAAGGACCAAACACGATCGAGTTTCAGGAACTGGGTCGACCCGCGTCACTTAAAACCCGGCGGATCTAACCAGTTAACCCGTTTCTAAAAACCGGGTTTTTTAACCCGTCTTTTTGACCGGACCCGATTCAACCGGTTGAACTGGCCGGGTCGAACCGGGTTTTAAAACACTGTTTGAAACATAAACTTTCAAATTTCAATATGTAAAAATAAAAAAAAAAGAATTTGTATATCAAACATTTACAAAATAACTTATATAAAAAAATAACTCATATAAAAAAAAGAATTTGTATATCAAACATTTACAAAATAACTTATATAAAAAAAAGAATTTGTATATCCATCCAAACACTCATCCAAACATCACTATAATTCATTATCCAAAATAAACTGTTTCATTACATCCAAACTCATCGCTCTCATCATCACTAACATCACTATAATTCATCACCAAATTATCCAAACGGAGTATAAAATCATTATAAAATCATTACGGTTCGGATCTCAAGCTCTGTTATCACCTGATTTTTTATTTTTTTACTAATAAGCTCATTTGTGTTACTGTAAGCTCATTTGCATAAATAACTGAAGAATAACCAAAAATATCACATCGACCAAACACTAGGCTCATTTTTTATTGAATGTTTGTATTGAATCTGTAAGCTCATTTTTAAAATTTTTTTTTACTAATAAGCTCATTTGTCCTAATATGAATGATGTTGTAAGTTCAATTTCTGTTGTGTGTATTTTTATTAATTTTTTTGTTTGTGCTGAATAACTGTTCGATGAAATGCCTGATTTAGTTGTGTATGTTTTTTTGCTAAAAGTATTGTGGATTGGATGTGCAGATCAAGTGTTTGACGAAATGCCTGACTTAGTTATGCGTATTCTGTAGTAATATTTTGTTTGTGCATTATGCGTATTCTGTAGTTATGAACTAGTTCGTGTGTTGCCTTAAGCTACTAACTAGTACTTTAGATTCGTGATTTTGTTTAAGTGTTCCGTTTTATAGAAGCGGTCGTGAAATAACTTGAATACTATCTATATACAAATAGTCATGAAATTATCTGAGTTTGATGTGAAATGATTCGAAATAAAGTTATGTTTTGTTTTGGTGTATGCATGATACGATATGTACCACCTTAACTATATGTTAATTCAAAAAGTATAAGACACTAAAGTTGCGGTTTATATTGTGGACTATTTGTCCTAATGGAAAGGCTAAATAACAAGTATGTTTAAAGGGATAATTTGAAAAGTAAGTAAGGTCTCCCTATGAAAATATTATCCTTAAAGTATTAGAACACTGATGTATGCATATATTAGCTAAATGAATGACATTATGCAGAAAATAATGACAAAAATCCTAGAGTGATGTATGCATATCGGAACAGGGGTATACCAGAATAGCAAGAGCATGATCTTCTTTCCAGATGTAAACCAACACTTGTCCAAATTAGATAAAAAATCATGTCATTGCATTTAAGTAGAAAAATATATAGTTCATTTAAGTTCCTATTTACAGAATATCATAATACTAGTTAGTGCCTACTAAAGGATGTGAAAATTACGTGAATTATAGCATGGAGAACGATCTCAGGTAACTCATTGACACAAAGTTGAAAACAAATGTTAAGACTCTTTAAGATACTATGACAAAGTATGAAATAGTCAACTAGAAGTTTTAGGAGTGTAAGATGAGATCAACGGACCGCTGCCACCACCACCACCCACATTAGTTGTAGACTCTTGTTAATTGTGGTAATCGTTGTTGAAAGTATATATGATATTGATCTTTCGGCACCTGTACTTTCTTTTTTTTTTTCTTTTTTTTTTTTATAAATATCAACTACTACATGACCCTAATAGTGCCATATTTGTTTTAATCTTGAAACTATTTTACTGTTACTATATATATCAGACCATGTTATTGACTAGATCTACCAAGTGTCTGCTTGTTCACTATTGTTCACTTGTTGGTTAGGCTTAACTGATGCAGTTTCTGTGGATGTACTTAGTAGACTAACCTCATGTTACTTGTTATCTTTCACATGCAGAAAGTTTTGGCACAAATGAATGACGCAAAAGTTGAGGGAAACTTTCTGCATTCATTTATTTGACCCAAAAGTTTTGGCACAAATAAGTGGCTTGGGTATAGTAGCATCACAGATTGCATTCCTTTGAAAACATAGTGCTTAAATATGAATGATGTTGGTATTGGTCTTATACGAAAACCATGGTATTGGTCTTCCTTGTCTCCACAAAGTTGTGACGGTTTTGTTTGTTTATCATTTATAACGGTTTCGGTTGTGTGTTATTAGTTTGTGATTTTGCTTAATAGATTCAGAACTGTGAATAGAATGGTGTAGATGTAAGTTACTGAATTTTGTGTTGTTTCATTACGTGTTTTAGATACCTGTTGCTCTGAGATCTGGTGGAATCAAGCTGACGTAACAAAGATGCAGATGGAACGGCAACGCCGTTTACATGATGTGAGTATTTGACTCTTTGTGGATTTGTCTAATCATGCTATGCACATATTTTGCATCTGATTGAGTTGATTTAGGCTTAGTAGCTTGTGTATGGATTTTGTTTACGGCATATTTTGCATCATTGAATGAAAAATTTGTTTAGTTCGAATATGTTTGTTATATGCATATCTACTTTTGTTGCTTTGTTCGATTATCAATCTATGAATACTGTCAGTTAAGTATATGCTGTTTAGACCGAAATTGTATGGATAGATTATAATCGTGTAATCTTTTCTTGTGGTACCGGGGTTGTATGAGTGTATGACTGTATATTTTCATTATTCTCTTAGTGGTTTTAATGATTGTACCTATATATTTAATTATTTATACTATCTCATGGATATATTGATTTGAGATTAGCGAGCTGCAGCTGGCCCTGCATCATGAAAGTTTCCCTTATTGTATATACTTGACAAGGACATGGAGAAGTAGTTGGATAAACAACTTCTTTCATCAAGTACCTGTCATATCCTTTTAATTGTATGTTTAGGCTTTAGTATATGTAGATTTATATGGATCTAAATGCATTTACCGTACAAAAATGTGTCTAATTGGTTGAATGGGTTGGAAGTCATTCAAATTTGTTATCAATTGCATAAAATTCTTCTACATTGTTCATTATGCTCTTTTGACACGTTACCCAAACCGCCCGACCTACCCATTTGCCAACTGGCACCTCCAGTTCTGCAACATGTATAGAACTCTGCAATTTTGGGGTTTATATATAAATCATTTGAATAGTTCAATTATGGTGGCATTGACTTAGAAACCACTAGCTCGAAATTAGTGCTGAATGCATGATAATAAGTTTATTTTGCATCACTTATTTGGCCTTTTAGTGCATATCAGTCATTGTAAAGCTAATGGTTTGCTTTCCGCCTTTTTCAGTTACACGTAATAAAGAACGAACAGTTGCTGCTGTGACCCCATTAAGGTCTAATAAGAAAGTTTCTGTATTTGTTGATACGGTCAGTTCTTTTTTTGTACGTTTCTAAAATAATTTTTTTAATAGTTTACATCTCATGAAATATCTTACTAATGAGGCAGACGAACCTGAACATGCTCTAGAGGCATTGGAGAAAAAACGTCAGCGCGAGATTGAGGTTTGACTAAATGTCTTTTTTTTTGGTTTGACATGTGTGTGCAATTGTGTATAATTTATATTCATTGTGATGGTTGCTTATTGTACACATTATGTTATATTGCAGCAACGGCCTGCCCAGCAGATCGCAATTGGAAAAGCCAAAGACAATGCAAACTCTCAGCCCCTTGGTGGTGATTGGTAAGCAGTTTCGAGCTTCTTCATTTTACTTATTTTTTCATCTTCTGTTATATAGATCTAAGCCTCTTATCAGATGTGCTTATCATATTTTGTCTAGGCGAGAGAGAATTACGCGCAAGAAAGCCAAAGAAACAGTAGAAAACTAGAAACCAAACAAAGTGTACCTAAGAGTTATTTGCTAAAGTTGTGAAAATAAGGTATTCTTTTGTTTATTCATGATATAAGTGGGATGAATATGCGGGCAAGCGGGGAGAGGGGTGTAAGCTGTGACACAAATGGTTCTTGAATTGATTCTCGTAGCTAATGTTATTTTAACGGACGTTCACATTAGACTCGTTGAAAGAATTTGTTGTAGCAGTCACTTTAATATAGCGTGGTCTTATGCAGATCAATGAAGAGCAGCGAGAAAGCTTGATGGATGAACTAAGAGGTGTTAAAGTAAATTTTTTAGTGAAGCAGTGGCTGCAATCTGTGACACCCAGTTAAAGAGTTCAAATATACATGTTGCAGCTCAGGTAATTACCACATAGCTGTGTACCCATACGTGTACCAAGACCTGCTTTATTTCGCTTGTAACACAGGCTTGATTCTAATAATAAATTTTCATGCTATTAGGTTTGTTCATTGCTTCACCAAAGATATAAATTATCAATATTTTTCTCTACAATACACTCTACATACACACACTGCTTGTAGTTTCTTTTAATTGGCCAATGCAATTTATACTTGATATGATACTCTTCAACACCATATGATCTATTGCACATTAAAATCTTAGTATTTGACAACTAGAATAGCCCCTGCCTTTTGGCTTTAGTTATACTAATGATTGTACCATGTTCTTGTCTTATGCTAGGTAAGCCTATGATAGTGTCCTTTTGAACAGCAAGCACCGTAACTCTGGGCACGAATGAATGGTGAGTACACCCGTAAAAAAATCTAACTATTTGTTAATGTATTGATGCATGTGGTTAGTTGCATTACTGGTTGTGCAAGTTATGCAAAGATCTCACTTTATGAGGTCATTTAATGGCTCTACTTTTCAGACTATTGAGTGCAGTCTTCATGATACATCAGGACCTGTAAGATCTCTCTTAGTGAGTTTGGTATGTTTGCTTTATTAAATTATATTTTCTATATGATTCTTCCTTCTTAGTTGTTTCTTATCTCCATAAAACTCCTGCAGAGTCTTGTGGATCTTGCTGGCAGTGAGTGTGCAGCTCAAACTAACGTCGATGGTGCTAGAATGAACTTAGCCACATAAATAGAAGCCTACTCACTTTGACAACTCTGATTAGGAAGTTAACATTAGCTTTTTAATGAACAAAGTTGAATTACAAAAGGAAACAAAGGTCAGTTTCCAAGATACACCTAGCATATGTTTGTTTCCATTAAGAGTGGCAAAATGGGCAGGTCAAGTAGGCTTGGTAAATGGGTGTGGGTGAGAATGGATAACTGTTTATACGGGTCGGGTCGTGACCAGTAAACAATTTTCCTCCTGAATTGCTACTAATGAGGAATTAGACACATGTTACTGAAATTTCATTACATTTTTAATCCAATTAATCTATCACTAGAAGGAGGTACTTACATATTGTTAGTGTACCAGGAGCCTATTCATTGTGTGTCCTCTCGCCAAGTAAAATGTTTCTCTTTTAGTAGTGAAAACTAGAGGCTTGGGTGTACTAAATTTGTTATTAGGCTGTGATTGTAGGTATATTATAGAAAGTGCTATAATGACTACTATTACATGTATGCCAGTAAGTTTTTTGTAATGATGTGTGTAGGATGCATGATGGACCGGTCACCAGTTATATACTTGTCTTTCAGTGAAGACCAGATGCTTATTGGCGGTTCCTGATCTTCTTTCATGTGATAAGGGGAATACCATGTCAGATGAATTTGATAGGTTATGAGTTGTGTGTTTGTCTTGAATTTCGACCACGCATTTGGGTTTTGTGAATGAAGTTATTTTGTTAAATTTGCGTTGCTACAGATATTTAGATTTTAGTTCATTTGTATATTGAAAATTGGTACAAATTTTTTTTTTGTTATATGCTCATTTTAGTGACAACCTATTTGGTCTCTAAGGCTAAGCAATCTGTGACGAGTTTTTGGTCACTAATAGTAAAAACAGTGACGATTTTTTCGTCACTATGAGCACTGTGACGATTCTTTTCGTCACTAACTGGGTTAATAGTGACGACTTATCTGGTCACAGATTAGTGACCAAGTACAATTTCGTCTCTAATAGGATTAGTGGCGGAGCTATAGTGACGACTGGTGACGACTCTGAATATGGTCACTAACAGTTTAGTGACGAGGTTTTACATTGTTAGTGACGAAATCACTTTTGTCACTAAAGGGCTTTTTTCTTGTAGTGGTCAGTGCATTATGTACTTGAGTGTGGCCTCACTTATATAGACAGACTTGGCTTAGAATTTGCTTGACAACATAGCCTAACTAATAACAGTAAACATATGAACCGCACAAGTGAGGTATAGTTCTGCGAGCCGTATGGTATTACGTGTATAACTGTGATTATAATTCCTTATCCTTTAAAAGTAGAAATAGTTGGTAGTCTGTCACACAATTCTAGAATTATCTAACATTCATGGGGTATTTGTGATTCCTTATAAAAAGTGATTATCTGCTTATTATGTACGTGTTGTTCTGAATAAGCAACATGGAACAGCTTATTTCAAAAACATTAACAAATGAGCAGCTTTAATAAGCACTCCCTGTAACGGTCATAATTTTCATGACATGGAAGAACTTACTCGAAGAACTACATTGATGCTATAAATTTGATATCCGTGGAGATAGGCAACCTGTGGTCATTAGGTAAATAGCATAAGCCATGTGTCTAATCCGTGGAGATAGGCAACCTGTGGCTGCTATGCATGGACCACAAGCAAATTTATTGCAATTGTTTGATTCAGACTGATGATCATATATTGGGTGACCCACCTTGCGATCAGTTGTGTACTTGGTAAACTAAGTAGTGAAAAAGATACAAGCATTTTAGGCAAGAGAGGGGGATGGAAAATTACCATATTGAGATTTACATTTTTTTGTCTTTTATGCCAAAATATTGAGATGGAAATTTCATTTTATCTGAAATTCATGTTTATGTCTCATAACCACATTAAAATGTACTGTATTATAGTCACATTTCTAAACCTAAACATTTAATGTGTATGTTGTCTTGTTCAATCTAAGAACGTGCTCAACCCATTAGTCTCGTCACCCAGATTGTTATCCCAAGGTCCAACCATTTGTGATTTGGTGGTTGCACTGTACTAAATGCCTTGAAGATATTTTTTGTAATTCTAGCATGTGGTATAATATATATAAATGATTGTGGTTGGATTATTCTAGTAGCTTTATTTCAGTCAATCAATTAATTACGTAATATATGATGTTTGATAAGTGTGCATGCATAGGGCCGTAAATGAACTGAACATTCAGTTAACATTTTATGAACCGTTCGGTAAAAGTTTATTTATTAAATGAACGAACATGAACAATATTTTACAACCGTTTAGTTAAATGAACGAACATGAACAAAAGTCACGTCCATTTATTTATCTTCGCGAACGTCCGATTATGCATTCGTTTATGTTCATTTATTTATTTGTATTCGTATATCATATCTTTAAATTGTATAATTTTAAAATTGGTTTGTTTAAACAAAACAATACTTATAAAAAATATATTGTGCATAAGTTAATAAAGTTTGTGTTTGTTTGTCTATGTTTATTTATGTTCGATCGCTTATGTTCATTTAGCATGCACTTAGTGTCTTTATAGCGAACATGAACAACTCATTTTCTTAATAAACGAACATGAACAAGAAAATTCGGCCGTTTAATTGTTCGTATCCGTTTATTTGTCTGGTTAAAATTAAACGAAAGAACATGAACAAGGCTCCGTTCGTGTTCGTCCGGTTCGTTTACATCCCATGCATGTTGAAAACATATTGTGCTGCATGATGAACCACTAGTTGATAGCTTCTTAAAGCAACGAGAGCATGAGAAATGTGAATGTGTGAGATTATAGTTCAACATAAAACATAGATAAATTCTGCTCTTTTAGGAGTTGTGGAGCGTATGAGCATTGAGCAACCAACGAAGGGTCTTTACCAACCACTCAAGTTTGACATTCGGAATCCTATGATATTGTAGCAGTTAATTAAAGATGTTATAAGTTAGAAACATGCTGGTTGACTTTAATCCTTTGGCAAATTTCTATTCTCACTTTAAAAAATTAGTAGTGCATTTGGCTTTAATCTGGCTCGTTATATACTAGGCAAGTATTTTTTAAATTTTCGGTGACAATATCATTAAGCCAACTATTTCATTAAGCCAATATTGTTTGAACTTTTATGTAAGTAATTAAACAAAATATTGAAAATTAAGTTTTAAATGAAGTATTTTGGAGATTTATCATTGCTTATGTTTTAGTTTTTTTAAACTTTAAGCAACATATTTTTGCTTATATATAGTAGAGATAGAGTAGAACTCTAGTTGGGCTGTTCTCAATACAAGGGGTTGAAGACTTGAAGTTTTGTTGTATACGAGACTGGCGACGAACGCTGCGTTGCGGGCTCGCTTGTTTATTTTGCGACGTTTTGGGCCTGTTTTTTTTGTCAAGATGATTATCTATAAATAAGGTAGAATACTTTGGTGGCTATAATAAAACTTAATTGGAAATTCATATCTTCTATAAAGTGATTATACAACTCACCTGTTTTCAATTTTTACATATCGCCTCTTTGCTAAATCCCGTTGGAAACAAACCATCTTCAAGCTTGCGTGCTCGCCTCTGGTATTACTCGATAATCCTTACACTGCCACTGCAACGAATACGTACTCAAACACCGACACTAAGTATAGAGATTGGCTTCATTTAAGGGCATCACAAAAAAGAAATGTAATCTGCAAGAAAAGCCTTTGCAGTCCCATGGAAGATGCTTTCTTCTCGATATAATCTGCAAGTTTTCAATGGTGTTAATACTATTACTAACCCATAGTAACAAATGAGAAAAAAACACATGAAAGGAAGAAAAGTTACTCATAGTCATACCAAGTAATTTGTCCCCTTGCCCTTGGCCTCGACAATCGGGAGAAACAGCAATAGCAGCAACCTCCCCACACTCATCTTCGTAAAAAGGAAAGAGAGCAGCACATGCGATAATTTGCCCATCTCTCTTGACAACGATGAATGAATCCAAAGCATCAAGTAACTAAGAGCATAACACAATGTAAAATTGAATTCTTGAAGAATGAATGTAAACAATCCCCAATCCTAAACAATCTCCCCATAGAAATATTGAAAAGCTGGTGCTGATGCGGTATCCCTCACTTTCAAGTACAATTTTGACAAAAAAACTTTGAAACTAACAGCGTTACTCAAACTCGACTGTAGTAACATATCTCTGAGGGTGCCACCATTAATCGCACCTGTAATAATCAATGTACGTCAAAAACTAATACAAAAGATCCGCTAAATCCGAGATTCAACAATTTTTCTGTTGATATTTATTACAATTTTTACTTACATGTGGATTTTGCGTTGTCAACCAATCCTTGGATCTGACATTCTGTTTGAAAACCTTCACCCACAGAATAATGTATGCCTGCAACGTATGTACCAGGCCATTTAACAACCCTTCACTCCTAATTCAAGGGTGTTTTAGTCATGAAACCTAGAGCTTTAACAACCCTTTAAGGTCCTTTTTTCTGCACAAATAATTCAGTACCTGAACGACATTTTGAGCTAACTTTGCTACACAAATATTCAGTAGTCAAAACCCTTTTAAATTCGTTTTTTTGTCAAAATTTTAAGGAAACAAATAGCCCCTAAAGTTTGTACAAAATTGCATAAGAAATCCGCACAGAATGACAGCAACATTATGTACCAAACTACCTCTAAAGTTTGTACAAAATTGCATAACAAACCTGGGAAAAATGACAGAGAATAAGTACCTTCAAATGTTTCTTCTAGGTCCTGTTTCTGCCCAATTCTTATAGTCCCGACACATTATTCATTTCCTCACGTAAGGCTCACTTGACGAATTCCAAGCAGCTGGCGCTGGTTTATGCCACGACCTGCAGAATCGAAGAAAAATGAAAAGCATGTGCAGCTGAAACCTTCTTTTTTTTCCCCTTTTTTATAACGGATAATGTCATTTTTATGTCATTATGCATCTATTTTGGTTTACTTCCATGTGACCAAAAGTAAAGCATGATTCTACCCTATCTTTCTATAAGAATACACACATCAATACCGGGGTAAGGTATACGACTTTTAACCAGCTGAGTCCGTGAGATATAGCAATGGGCCTGTGAACCATTTTCGTATGTAAACATGATTTCCTATTTCATAAATTTTATGCTTTTATTTGTTAAATGGTCATAATTTCAGAAATTTTCAAACACATAATCGACTGATTATTTAAAGATGATAGACGGCTCATTTTTTTTTTTTTTTTTTTTTTTTTTTTTTTTTTTTTGCATTTATAAATAAGCGAAAATAATAGATGAGGTATAAAAGCGAAGGCGAGTACTTACATACAGAAGGTTTGCACAGACTGTCATTTCATCAGCAGAACTGATGTATTCTACTTACGGTTGCGATGACAATGTACGAACACATGATACAACTGAAAGTTAGTTAAAATCTTTACGCATATTATTTCTCTGCTATACATATTGGGTTGTATATGTTTGGATGGCCTGTTTAAGACCAATGATAATGCATCGCTTTTTGAAGCTTCTTTTGAAAGTAGATGTGTATATAATTTAGCAGCTTTTGAGGTCTATTTGGCCTCAATTTTGACTCCCTCGGTCCACACGTGCTGCTTGAAGAAAACTTGAGCACGATTCTTTCCCCCATATGCCATCTTCTTCAGGCTACCTGGTGCACATGAATCAAGGGTAAATAGGCGATTTTAGTTTACACTTTTATCGCAGTGTTACAAATAAAGAACTGATATTTATAGGTCATTTCACCCCTAAATGATCATTTATTTTTAAGTACATTCAATTTCTTAATACCTTATGAACCGAATATCGCAACTGTGCCGGTACTGATTAGGGTGTGTGTGTAATTTGAAATCACGCACCAAACTTTGATTACCTAATCGAAAAATAACAAAGGGGTTGTTTGTTTAGGCTTATATGGCGGGCTTCTGGCTTATTTGGTTTTAGCTTTACGTTTCATTAGCTCACTTTTTTTGTGGCTTATTTTAAAACTTTTCAGCTTATTATATAAGCTTATCATGCTATAATAAGCTTATAGAAGCCAAAATGTTTCAAAATAAGCCACAAAAAGTGAGCCTATGAAACATAAGCCGGAAACCAAATAACCCATAAGCCTGCTATATAAGCCAAAACAAACACTCCCAAAGTGACAACTTCATCAACTTTTCCAGCATCACAACATCGGCACCCCACTCACCTTCTTTCGCAGCCTACAATTTCAATTTAAACAAAAGATCAACCACCAAATAACCAAATATCAATACAAACCGGCAAATTGTTAAATTTGCAAATAAACTTTCGAAAGCAAATTATTAAACTCGGGCCAAAAACGAAAACTGTCTAGTAGAAATTTTTCACTTAGACGTTTCATCAAACATTTTTTTCACTTAGTTGGCGAATTGAAGGATTTGAGTTTTGGGTTGGGATTGAAAATTAATAAAGTTAAAGCCAGGATTGAATTCTTAAAGTCAAAGAAAAGTTCAAATTTTGAAAAGCTTGATGGTCAAGATTCGTTGAAGATGCCATTTAACACCCCTAACCCGATAACCATAATGACCGGTATTGATCACAACAGCAACGACAGTTTTGGGTCGGATATTTGTCATGTGGAGTCCTCTGGATCATCTAATGCAACTGCTGTTAACGGCTATTATCCAGTAATGCTTATGGGTCAGAACTTACTTGGTCATGAATCTAATTCAATGGCGTCGACGATGAGCAAAGATGATGATAACAGCTTCTATGATGGCGCGATTGAACCGGAGGTGGTGCAGCAGTTGGAGCAGCCACAAATCATGGACTTGTTGTCTTGTTTTCGTCCTTACTAATATTCATCAGTTGATTTTCTTTAGTACTCCGTATTGTTTAGTAAAATTTGATTGATTAGTGTGATTTTCATGTATTGTCGTTTCTAGACGTTGTCTCTTTTGGACAAACTAGTCAATCCTTTGTTGTAATGTTCGTAGAATGAATTAAACAATCTGTCCCATGTTAATTCTATGATTTTGTTATATTTTTATCATGTCACATTTAGATTGTATCATAATCTTGGCAAGTTTGAACATTTAAGCATTTGGGGTGTTTCATTATGACATGTTATTTGTTTCTCGGTATGCAAGCTTGTCACTTTATGGGGTTGAGATGTTAGGCCGTTCGGGTAAAAAACGTATAACGGCTGGCCGGACTAATCAACATGCTTGTCAACAAGACACAGTTGTCACGAAATAACAGTGGGATAAGCATTCTAATATACTATGTTTATTGGATTCAATAATCCCACGTCGATTGGAGAGTCAGCTAGTTGCTTATTTATAAACTTACCACGGTTTTTTTAAAACTAGATATTCAATATGACTACGTTTGAGCCTCAGGCTTGGTATTGTTGGATATATATATATATTTTTTTTACTTGGGAACCAAGTTCAATTTGTATTTTTATTTACGCATTCAATCTGGAAATACTTATTATTATATGATTGATCAATGAGAGACAGACTACTTGTATAGCATGTGTACTTATATAGCAACTTGAAGGCAAAATTCATAAGTGTTATACATGTTCTTACAGGTTTTATTTACACTACTGTCTTTTATAACTTGATATAGAATAGAAATAGACCGATACAAAAATATATCATGTCAAAGACTATAAGTAAAACTTAACTTTTATTATGAGTAATTTGAAACAAGTATACTCGATGAGTCAAAATAAAAATGAACGAGCTAGGCTCTTTGTAATACCCGACCCAAAATAAAAAAGAAAATAAGCCTACAAACACATTGTCCATTTACTACTCTTATAACCAAAAGCCTATAACAATAAGAAGACAAAATAGGCCATCTATGTTGACCGTTGCCCAATTTTGCTATAAAGCGAATGACAGACTTTACGGACGAATATTTTTTGGGCACCTAGTTGCGACATACTGTTAGATAATAAGTTGGCCCAAAATGGACCCAACCCACAAGTCGGGTTTGAGCCAACTTATTATCTAACATTCCCTCGCAGTTCGAGCGGCGAAATCGCGAAAGCTCGAATTGGAGTAGTAATCTAAAAAAGCAAATTTAAAACAATAAAACAAAATAAAACGGGATAACCAAAAACCAAAATTAACCAAGAAAGCAAATTCGACACCAACAAAAGTCGTCTCGGGAATTGATACCCTGGATTCGACACCAACAAAAGTCGTCTCGGGAATTAATACCCTGGATTCGACATAAAAAAACAAAAAACAAACAATTACCTTTTTTTTTTTAAGACCAAAAAATAACTATCATAAAAGATTAAAAGATCAACAGACCACAACCTCGTTACAAACGATTCGAATAAACAATTAAATAATCAAATGACCACCAAGTAGTTAAATAAACAATTAAATCATCATCCTCCATATTCAAGTCATTAGGCGTCTCACGTGTGATCATCTTTAATCCACCTTCAGATTGATATAAGAGGAGTCTTTAGTAGGAGCTACTTCATCTTCTGTTTCTTCTTTAACTTTCAAACATACAGTCGAATCCATTTGTTTGGTTAAAGTTATGAATGTTTTATTGAGGTGAAGGTTTAAAGGGAGCCCTCCGAACCTCCGACGTGTAGCCGGCGTCCGGAGGCGACGGCGGAAGAATTTAGGTTTAGGGTTAGAGATTTAGGATCGTATGGCTGATACCATATAAGATAATGATAAACCCGTAGGTATAACTTTATTATTCATCACTATTTATAGATTACAAACCCTAATGGACCCAACCCACAAGTCGGGTTTGGGCCAACTTATTATCTAACAATATGGAGTAATAAAGTTTAGAATCATATGAACTTTAAATCCCTAAACCCTAAACCCTTCTACTCCAAATCATTAAAAGTGTAAAACGCGAAAGTTATCCGGAATGATGTTTTACATCAAAACTCGTGAGATTTTAACCTGAAATTACAAATCAATGATTGTTTACTACGAAAATTAAGCGGTTTCCGACCAAATTCATAACTTATAAACTTATAAACACTTGTAAATCTTATAAGGTATAAGTTGTGTAAGCTTTTTACTTTATGGGGTTGAGACGTTAGGCCGTTCAGGTATGTAAATTTGGGGGAAAGTAGCGAATTAATAGATGAGCGTCGTGACTGATTATTGATGAGGAATTTGTAAGACTGTGATGAAAGTTTGGGTCTTTTTTATCGGGATTCTGTTGAGGAAATGGTGATGACTGAATGTGGAAAAAGTCATGTATACGAAATAGTTACTGTTGAGGAAATGGTGATGACTGAATGTGAAAAAAGTCATGTATATGAAATATACGTAGTATTGTTTTTGGAATCTTAAAAATGATCAGTTTGAAAGCACATCGAAACAGAAGTATGTAGGTTCCTCAAACGCTATAAACTACTATGTATACTCAATTTCAAAATGCATATCCAAACACTCCCTAATTGCATTGTATACAAATTAGATTCTTCTGAATTTATATGGCTGTAATTTTGTTTGTTTATTATTGTTGATACAAAAGTTGGGCGTTCCTGATTATGGGCTCTTGCTCTCGTACCAATTCGCTTCTTAGCACTTGTAACCTGCGCACTAAGAAAATAAACAACACCGTTAGGCTTATCGTGGGATTGTCTCCCACGATTAGACTCCGGCGTGAGAGTAAGTAATCGATTTAGGGTTCTCGTAAAGAGTTAGGGTTTTGTGAATCGTACCTTGAATGATAGTTATGTCATTCATTATATAGGCGCAGAATCCTTGTAGGGTTCGTGCTCTTTACGTTTCGCACCCATGGTGCTTATCTGGGTAAGGATATCTATTCCATAGATAGATGATTCTTATCTATACCGTGTATAGTTTGTCTGGGTTGGGCTTATGTGAGCCTGTTCCCATTATTAATGCGGCCCAAATTACAATAGCCTACTCATGGTGGATTTGGGCCTTAGTAATGTGTATCATTTGGGCTCGTGGCCCATATATAGACTATACGTCATCATGTCCCCCCAGTCTAGTGTGCGCGGCTTGTAGCCGCGGATGCTAGACTAATATTACCAGCGGTAAGCGTGGCAGGAGAACATTGAAATATTACCGCCCATTTTAAAGTGCAATGCACCTAGTCATAGGTATTTCAAAAGGATACCTCGAAAATTGGGGGTAGTGTCCACGTGGCCCTCGTAAATTGGGAAAAAGTGCATGTACCATTTCGGTTCTAGCCACACGTTTTTTTGAGTGGGATCCACGTGGACATCATCTAGGGTTTGTTTACTCCCTATATAAGAGTCACCGCCCCATTTTTACAATTACACACAGTAAAACACACACTCACCATTGTTCACTTTCTTGAAAGTTATCTTTTGCAAAGAAAAGAATCCTTTCCGTAGGTAATTCTTGTGTGCGTTTTTACTAGTGAACTTATGAAAATGGTCGCCCAATTAGAGGACTTTTGCTCTGCGATGACGGTTGATGATGTTACTCAGTTTACGTCTGACTACTTCGTGCCCCTGGATGTGCGTCCAGAGGCTCCAGATGTTGACTCGTGTATAGCTGATTTCCCCGAAGGGAAAATTGGGTTATACACGAAATTCTTTGAGTACGCGAATTATCGCGTAATAATATCCATCTTTCTGAGCGATTTGCTCAACCACTATCGCCTCCACATCTCTCAGCTGCACTGTATAGGTGCGGCTAAGGTGTCGAATTTTGAAGTAAACTGTCGTTTACTTGCGATAGAACCAACCATAGCCTTGTTCCACTACTTTTACCACACGACGTGGTCAAATGGGTGGGTATATTTTGCGAAGCGCCCGGGGGCGCTTCAGTGTTATACTGATAAGGTGGACTCCCTAAGAAATTGGAGGGAGTATTTTTTCTGGGTTGATCATGTGGTATTTCCATCGCCCTATGAGTTTTATACTCAGGATACATTACCAAGGGATGGGCGCCCCGCACCCGGTTCCTATTGGCTGACTGATGCGCAGACTCTTGATGCCAACCGCCTAGCCATTAACCCTTATCCGGAGGAGTTTTTGGTACACATGGGGTTGAGTCGCAATTATTTCGGCGCCGCGGATGAGGTGCCCACTTTTCTAAGTGAGGAAGGCCGGGGTGGGTGTTCGTCCCTTCTACTTCTAATTTTGTAAGTCTTTTGTGTATGCGCACCTTTAATAGCTAATCCTTTCTTCTTTCTTGTTTTGTTTATGTGCGCAGAGATGGATCTATTCGCCGTTGTGAAGCTGGACAAACCAAAGCAGGTGACTATAGGAGTGCGCCCTCTGAGAGAAGGTGAGCAGCCCCTACTGGAGGCGACTGAGGGTCGCTTGATTGTGCTGCCGGAGGTTGTCCCTGAAAACACGCCGCCGCTCCAAGTGACGCCCGTTCAGAGCGTGGCGCCAGATGTGGAGGTGGCGCAAGAGGAGGCGCGCGCTGAGTCGTCTGACAGCATAGAGATCCTAAAGCCTGAGGAGGTGCTGAAGGAGGAGGTTGCGCAGAATATTAAGCGCAAGGGAGAGGCTGGGAGCAGTGGCACCAAGAAGAGACGTCGCCACCTCCTTAGGGATGCGGAGTCGTCCGCAGAGGAGACATCTGCTTCTGGCGCGGATAAGAAGGCTGCTGAGGCTTCTCCGTTTCTGTAAGTGTCTGCGTCTCTATCATGTTTTCTTGTATATTACTTGTCGTAATATTTATTAACTGTTGCCTTTATGTCTTGTAGGGATGATGCCGCGAAGAATGATGGGGTCTTCGTGGATGTGGTTTCCTCTCCACAGAATGAAAACAAGGAGGGGAAAGCCAAGGTTGATGAGGGTGGAGAGGCGCAGCACTTGATGGATGAGTTGGCTGCGACTGCTGCGCGCCAGGCTGAGCTGGTGGCTCAGTTGAGGGAGAAGTCTGTCGGGGAGAGCAGTACTATCACCCAGAAGGATGAGGAGCTAGCGAAGCTCCGTGCGCAGTTGGCAGATGCGCAGGTGGAGTTGGAGTCCTCGCGGGTGTATACTGAGAAGATCACCCATGAGAAGTTGTTCGCCTTGGCTGAGGTGGAGAAGGCGCGTGGGGAGCTTTATCATTATAAGTCCGACCTAACTTGGGTTGTGCGCTTCTTGGAGGAGAAGAAGGTGGAGCATTTTGCTAACATTGCCAAGTTTAAGGAGGATATGATGAAGATCATCCAGCTGCAGGAGGACAAGCTGCGTGGCCTGAGCATCGAGTACGATGAGGAGTTATATCCTCATTTGATGTCGACCATTGCTGAGCGCAGGTATTTCTTTTATACTCTTCTCCTTCGTAATACTTTTTGTTGCTATGCTTGTTATTAACACAAATTATCTTTGTTGATGTAGGTGGTTGATTAGCCACAGGCTGCGCCTGGCAGCGATGGGTACTCTTGAGTCCCAAGAGGTGTTAGACGCCTTTGGGAAGGTGGTTCACTACGCAGTGGCTCGGGGGAAGTCGCAGGCTATGGAAGAATTCCATGAGGCCAAGTTACTGAACAAGGACTTGGCTGAAGTCCCTGGGTATAATGTGGCTGCGTATGATGAGCTGATGCAGGCTATGGCAGGGTTGAAGGTCCTCGAGTTGCCGCACATTGGTAGGTTGGAGCGCGACCAAGACAACCCCATAGATGTACTTATGGCGGGGTTGACGTTGGAGCGCCACCTTAGAGAGGATGCAGAGGTGCAATCGGATCACTTTCTGAAGCCTGATGTGTCGCAACTGCAGATTCCTGTGTTTGCGCAGCCTCGCCACATCCTTAACCCATTCGCTCTTGAAAGGGAGATTCCCTTGAAAGAGGTTTTGGAGCGTCACGAGCAGAGGGCTGCTCAGAAGAGGGGCATCAAGGGTAAGGCAGTGTTGTGTGGCGTGGGCGCTGCACACATCCCTAGGTCTGATGGTGTGCCCGCAAGTGTTCCTACCGTATCTCCCAAGAATGCTTTGATTCTGAGGAAGCTTCAGGAGGCGGGGAGTTCTGCTGCTCCGGAGGAGAGCCCTGAGCATCGCCATAGCGTGTAGGCTTTTAGTATATGTACTATGTAAATAATGAAATGTATCTTTTCTTGTAATATTGAATAAGATACCTTTTTGTTGATTAAGTGCATGACTTAAGAAATATACTTGCATTGTTTGCTAAGTTTTATTATTTTGACCAAGTGCGTGACTTTTAAAAATATACTTGCATTGTTTGCGAAGTTTTATTATTTGACCAAGTGTTTTGGTTCGTTATTTGCTAAGCTTGTACGGTGTACTTAGTATTTGCGCACCCGTCGTGGGATGCGCACATGAAACTTACTTCGACGTCTCAAAAGTAAGGCGCTTAGCAAGGATACGTGATCCAATGTTGATGGGTTTGCAACCCTCTTACTCAACGAGTGAATTAGTAGGTTAACTCATCCTTTATGCCTTCGTGGGTCTTTAATTAGTGCATGCACGCCATGTAGGCAAAAATATAAGATAACAATATTGACATATATGAGTATGTATGTAATAAAGTGAAATGCGCTATGGAGTTAGCTAGAAACCATAACATTTTATTGATACTTGCAAGTTTTTTGAAAAAATAAAAATACAATTCATAGAAAAGAAAAGAAAAACAAACACTTATTGGGCATCTCGTAGGATGCAAAGGTGTCTGTGTAATGGCCGTGGCCTAAAAATAACATCTTTTGAGATTGCAGATGTTCCAAGTGCGCGCTAGGTCGTGCCCTTCCATATCGCGCAATCTGTATGCGCCGTTGCCGAGCGCGTCTGTGACCTCGTAAGGTCCTTCCCATTTTGGTCCGAGCTTGCCCGTGTCTTCTGCGTGGCTCGGATCATTGGCGTGGTAAACAAAGTCTCCTGGTCTGAATGAAGTGTGTTTGACCTTTGCATCATAATACTTCTTCATTTTTGCCTTAGCCTTTGCTTCGCGTATAGCTGCGCGTTCACGCCTTTCTTCCAGTAAGTCTAAGTCTATGCGCCGTTCCTCGTCGTTTGTTGCGACGTTGACCTCTGCTGTGCGTATAGTTGGCTTTCCTATCTCAGCTGGTATGACGGCTTCTGTTCCATAGACTAGGGAGAATGGCGTGTCGCCAGTACTGGTTTTGATTGTTGTGCGATGCGCCCATAAGACATGCGAGAGCTCATCCACCCATCTTCCTTTATGTATGTCAAGGCGCGCTTTTATTCCTTCACCTAGACTGCGGTTTGCGCGCTCAACCAGGCCATTGGTTTGTGGGTGTTTTACTGAAGCGAAGTGTTGCGTGATGTTTAATTGCGCGCACCAATCTTTGAATGGGTTATCACAGAATTGTTTTCCGTTGTCTGATATAATCTCTCCCGGTAGTCCGAAGCGACAGACAATGTTGTCCCAGACAAAGCGTTTGACTTGGTTTCCTGTGATGTTCACCACCGCCTTTGCTTCAATCCACTTCGTAAAGTAGTCTATGGCTACGATGAGGAACTTTACTCCTCCTGCTGCTATAGGAAAGGGTCCTGCGATGTCAATGCCCCATTTATAAAATGGCCATGGTGAGGTAATAGGTGTTAGCTCTTGTTGTGGTCGGCGCGGGATTGGCCTATGTACTTGACAATTGCTGCATTTCTTTATCAGATTGCGTGCGTCGCGATGCATAGTTGGCCAATAATACCCTGATCTTAGAGCACTTGCCACCACAGATCGCGGCCCTGAGTGCATACTACATGATCCAGTGTGGATTTCTCTGAGTACGTAGTCTGCTTGAAGAGGTCCAACACATCTGAGCCGGGGTTGTAAGAAAGAGCGTCGATAGAGTATGTTGTCTCGTAGTTCAAACCGTTGCGCTGTGCGCCGCACTCTTCGAGCGTCCTTATGATCTTGTGGTAAGATTCCCTTGCTGATGAATTCAATGATAGGTGTCATCCATGTAGGATCTTGTTCTTCTATCACTGTGGATATCTCCATTTCCAAGATTGACTTATTTTTTAGGGTTTCTACTAATACCTGTTTTGAGAGGTGCGCGAAGCTTGTGGATGCGATTTTGCTGAGCGCATCCGCTTTCCTGTTATCTCCTCTGGGCACCTGTTTTATTGTGAACCTGTCAAAGTTTTTTGATTAAGGACTTGGTCTTTTCTAGGTATTGGATCATGTGTTCATCCTTGGCTTCATATTCACCTAGCACATGGTTAGCGACTAGCCGAGAATCTACATTTGCTTCCAAGTTGCGTACACCCATTTGGATTGCGATGCGTAGTCCGGCTAGTAGGGCTTCGTATTCTGCCTCATTGTTTGTTGCTGTGAATTCAAAATGCAGCGCATAGGTGAATTCCATACCTTCTGGATTTGTAAGAATAAGGCCCGCGCCTGATCCATCTACACATGAGGATCCATCTGTGAACAGAATCCAGGGTTCCTGTAGATCTGTTTTGGTTGCAGGTGTTGGACTGTCGTTATCTGGCTTCTCTACAATGAAATCGGCTAAGATTTGTCCTTTGATTGCAGTGCGCGGTCTATACGAGATGTTATATTCACTTAACAGTACACTCCACTTCTGTAAGCGTCCTGATGCGTCAGGCTTAGAGATAACTTGTTTGATTGGCTGATCAGTGATTACAGCTATTTGGTGCGCTTGAAAGTATCTGCGCAGCCTTTTGGCTGCAAATACTAGAGCTAATACCAGCTTTTCCATAGCGCTGTAGTTAGTCTCTGTTTTCTTCAGGGCTTTGCTTACAAAGTATATGGGTGTCTGGACGGAGTTCCTATCTGTCAATAGTACTGCGCTAACTGCTCCATGAGTTGCCGATAAGTACATGATTAGCTCTTCCCCTGGTCGTGGTGCGACAAGTTTGGGAAGAGATGCCAGATGGTGTTTAAGTTGTTGGAAAGCTTCCTCCGCTTCTTCGGTCCAGCGAAAGTCTCCCTTTTTAGTACACTTCGTAAGCGTTTTAAAGAGAGGAAGGGATTTGTCTGCTGACTTAGATAAGAAACGGTTTAGCCCTGCTAACTTTCCATTCAATGATTGGACTTCTTTAAGTGTGCGCGGTGAGGGGAGATCAATAGCAGCCTTTGTTTTTTCTGGGCAAGGCTTGATTCCATCGGGCTCTATCAAGTATCCAAGGAACATGCCCTCGGTTGCGCCGAAGGTGCACTTCTTGGGATTTAACTTCATGTTTATTCGCCCCAATGTTCTGAACGTCTCCTCGATGTCGCGCACCAATTCATCCTCTGTGTGGCTTTTGATGACGAGGTTGTCAACGTAGACCTCCAAGTTGCGGCCTACTTGTTTTTCGAAAGCTATGTCCACCAGTCGTTGGTATGTCGCGCCTGCGTTCTTTAAGCCAAAAGGCATTTTTGTGTAGCAGTACACTCCTTGACTGGTGTGGAAAGCTGTTTTTTCTTCATCCTCGATTGCCATCTGAATTTGATGATACCCTTTGTATGCGTCTAGGAAGCATTTGAAAGGGTATCCGCACAGGGATTCTACCTTCCAGTCTATTTCTGTCAGTGGGTAGCAGTCCTGTGGACATGCTTTGTTGAGGTCCGTGAAGTCCACACACATTCTCCAACTGCCGTCGCTCTTCTTTATCATAACTGGGTCAGAGAGCCAGTCGTGGTAGTACACTTCGCGCATGATGCCTACGTCTACAAGCTTGTGTACTTCTTCCAGAATAGCCTTTCCACGATCTGGGGTCTGGCCGCGCTTATTTTGTCGTATTGGGGGATATCCTTGTCGGATTTGTAGCTTATGCTCTGTGATAGAGCGTGGCACTCCTGTCATATGTTTTGGTTCCCGTGCGAAGATGTCCAGGTTCTTCTGCAAGAGTGCGCATACGGCTGCTTTACCTGTGTCAGATAAAGATCCACCAATCGAAACTTGTTGCTCCGGGTAATCGGGATGAATAGCGACTTTTAGGTTTGGTGTTTTTTCTGCGCGCTGTTCTGGAATAGTCTCTACTTCAGTTGTTACCGCATTGCATTCTCTTGGTGGTATTGTTGTGTTATAGAGAGTGACAACTCCTCCTTCCACTGGAAACTTAAGCATTCCGTGCGCTGTGGATGGTACAGCGCGTATGGATGATATTTCAGGTCTCCCAATGATACCATTGTATGGTGAGGGAGACTTTATTATCATGAAATTTATCCATGTTGCGATTGAGTGTTGTTCATCTCCTACGACCACCAGCAAACGTAACTGCCCCATGGGCCAGATCTTTTCTCCTGTGAATCCAGTCAATGACGTTGTTGCTGGTATCAATTGACTTTGGATTTCAGGTCGCAGTCTTTTGAAACAGTGATCATACAGGATATCTGCGGATGCTCCTCCGTCAATGTACATGCGGTGGATATCATGTCATCCCGTATGTATTTCAATAGTTAGAGGCTCTACAACTGCGTTGTCCGAAGCTAGAGTAGGGAAAGATATCTCTTTTTCTGGAGAGAAATTTTGGCTGACTTTCTGCTTTATCTTGCGCTGCCATGACTGTATCATGTATATGGTATCAGCTTTTTCCTTGGGGGGTTCTTTCTTACCCCCGTTCTTCTGTTTATCTTTTCCCTCTTTGATGTTTTTTACGAGGTGGTCCATTCTGCCTTCTCTTACTAACTTTTCAGTCAATTGTCTTAGCTGGACGCACTCGTTAGTTGTATGGCCTTTTTGGCCATGGTACTCGCAGTATCCGTTCCCTATGCGTTTTTCCTCTGCGGTGCGCATTGGTGGCGGTTTTGGGAAGTTTGCACCTTTTGTTACAAATATTTCCCTCGGGGTTTTTGTAAGAGGGGTATATTTGTCATTGTCTCTTCCACTGCGGTAATTTCTACTGCGGTTGTTATTCTGATCATTGGATTGTCTCCGAGGCTGCTCTTGCTGCCTATAGTTCGAATAACCCTTCTTGCTATCCGCAACAGCTGCTTCTCCCTGTATAAAGGATCTAGTGCGCTTTGTTAGCTCATCGAAAGTCTGTGGAACTTTGTCGTTTAGCTTTCGGATGAGTTCTGGGTTATTAATCCCATTCATGAACCCTGAAATTTTTAGGATTTCAGGACATGCTTTGACTTGTATGCACTCATCCTTGAAGCATTCCATAAAAGCGCTGGTTGATTCCCCTTGGTGTTGTTTCATTCTTGCTAGCTCGACAGGGTTTTTAGCGCACTTCTTTCGCTGGGTGAAGTTAAGACGGAATGCTTTCCGTAATTCCTCGAACCCACCGATGCTCCTACGTGGGAGTTTGCTAAACCATGTGCGCGCGTTCCCTACTAACGTAGAATTAAACATGTGGCACCACACAGGCTGTGGCCAGTTTTCGATAGTGGCGGCTGATTCGAAAACTTTTAAGTGATCATCCGGATCACCTGTTCCATCATATGTTTTCACGTTAGTGGGCATGTGCCTGCGTTTGTGGTCTGAGTAATCGCTGATGCGCCGTGTAAACGCGTCAACTTTCTGGTGACGCCATGGAAGAGACATATCTTCGTTCTCTTCATCGCGACGCCTTCCTCTTGACTTCCAGTGTCCTGTCTCTTTATCCTCGTTGTCCGAGGAGTCACTGGAGGAAGAATAGTCTCTTTTTCGGCGCTTGCGCCGGCTTTTTTCAGAAGAAGAGCTTGAGGGATCTCTACTTGGGGATCTTCTTTTTCCCAATCTGTCCTGGATCCTCTTACTTCCAGGTTTGGAGGATCCTTGGCTTGGCGAATGTTGAGGTCATAATTGGTCTTGTATCCCCCGACTGCCAAGTCTGGAGTGAACATTAATGCGCCTCTCGCTATCTTCTGAGTCTTGTGAGTCAGATGTCGTACCCAGCCTATCATGGATAGTGGTACGTTCTGCGCGTCTTCCTCGTGGGTGGCGCAGTGGTGATGGTTCGCGTTCAGGACCAAAATTCAGTCGAGCTTGTAGGCTCGTACTTGCCCTTCTCCTCGCTTCTTCCTGCATGAGGGCGGTTAAGGTTTCATAGTTTTGGGATACAAAATTTCCCAAAGTTAGATTGGGTGCGTCCTCAGTTGTTGCAAGAATGTCTGCCTCAGTATTAGGCACCCTATCTCGGTTAGGCGCGCCTGGTGGCACAGTGTTGTTCACTGCGGGTACAGTTTGATGAGGAGTAGCGAAGAGAGTGCGCTGGAGTTCCTCAACACTTGGGACCACTGGGGTGACTTGGGTAGTCCTTACAGGTAGTTCTACCACTGGAAGAGGTTGGGTTGTCCCTGCCTCTTGGTGACCAGGTGCGCTGGTTGTTCCAGCAACCTGTCTAGAGGTCGAATCTTGTTGATTCTTCCTCTGATGGTCACGTTTTTCTGACTGCGGAGTCCGTTGGCTTGAATTCTTATTCTTTGTCATTCTAGTCCTTAGTTCTTAGTAGGGTCCCACGGATGGCGCCACTTGTTGATACAATAGTTGGGCGTTCCTGATTATGGGCTCTTGCTCTCGTACCAATTCGCTTCTTAGCACTTGTAACCTGCGCACTAAGAAAATAAACAACACCGTTAGGCTTATCGTGGGATTGTCTCCCACGATTAGACTCCGGCGTGAGAGTAAGTAATCGATTTAGGGTTCTCGTAAAGAGTTAGGGTTTTGTGAATCGTACCTTGAATGATAGTTATGTCATTCCTTATATAGGCGCAGAATCCTTGTAGGGTTCGTGCTCTTTACGTTTCGCACCCATGGTGCTTATCCGGATAAGGATATCTATTCCATAGATAGATGATTCTTATCTATACCGTGTATAGTTTGTTTGGGTTGGGCTTACGTGAGCCTGTTCCCATTATTAATGCGGCCCAAATTACAATAGCCCACTCATGGTGGATTTGGGCCTTAGTAATGTGTATCATTTGGGCTCATGGCCCATATATAGACTATACGTCATCAATTATAAATATATGAGTTGCTAATTGTTGGTGAAATGATACATTCTTTTTCTCTTGCGCATGTACAAAACCTATATAGGTTGGCCGGACTAATCAACGTGCTTGTCAACAAGACACAGTTGTCACGAAATTTCAATGACATTACTATGCTAAAGGAATATTGCAGATAGAAGCTAGGTAATAGTGCGATAAGCAATCCAATATACTATGTTTATTGGTTTCAATAATCCCACATCGATTGAAGAATCAACTATTTGCTTAGTTATAAATTTACCGTGGTTGTTCAATCATTATTGGTGTACAATATGATGAAGCATAGAGCTACGTTTGAGCCTCAAAGCTTCATGACATTGTGACCCACTTTTTACTTTGGTACCAAGTTCAATTTGAAACCTCGTGACATCATGTACCTCTTTTTTGATTGATCTATGGTTGAGCTTTGAGCAACAATTAGTGGTGTACAATATATGACGAAGCTTAGAGCTACGTTTGAGCCTCAAAGCTTCGTGACATTGTATATATCCTTTTCACTTGGAACCAAGTTCAATTTGTGATTTCACGTATTTTTACTTACGCATTGGATTTGGACATACTTATTGGGTTTTGCTAATGACAACCCTAATGGTTGTCATTAGCAAAACCCATTATTATATGACCTAATACTTGTATAAGATTAATCCACATGTTTGCATACACTTTCAATCTTATTTATTAACGCCATTCAGGGGCGCAGCTATATAGGGGCGGGAGGGGGCGCCCGACCCCCCGATTTTTTTTTTTTTTTTTTTTTTGATATAGGGGTATATAGTTTTCGTGTAGAAAAATTTCGGTATATTCGGTTTCGACCCTCCAAAATTTCGGTATTACCCGAAAAATAGCGTTAGGAAAAAAAAAATTAGATCCCGACCCCCCACTGAAAATTTTCTAGCTTCGCCACTGACGCCATTAACCAACTTGTATGCTTAAAAAGGAATTTAAAACTTATAATATTTCAAATTTCAAGTATAAGAAATTTAATTTCATTTTTTTGCGGGCTAATTTATGAAACTCGGTTTTGAAAAAGAGTTAAACAAAAAGAAGTTTGTATTTCGTACTTAATGTTTTAATTTGGGCTTGTAAAGGCCACCTTACAAGTTATAACTATTTTAAATAGTTATTTGACATTGTATCAATTTAATTTCATTTTTTTGCGGGCTAATTTATGAAACTCGGTTTTGAAAAAGAGTTAAACAAAAAGAAATTACTCCGTATATATAAAAATGAAATCAAACAAGTGTTACACAACACACAAGTTTTTGTTGTGCAATTCTTGTTTTATCAATAACCCTTGAATGGCACTTGAACTTATAAAGAGCTCATAACTTTTATTTTCTGTCAATGTGGGACAAAAATTGAAATAAATTAACAAATCATGTAAGGCATTAAAGAAGCATAAGATCACAAGCAGATTGAAAACCATGTAACCTTAACGAAAAGAAACAATTCTGTTGCTTGAGCTCTATTTTTAACATACGTTGTTGAACGATTTCTGAGCAATATTTACACTAATAACCAACTATATAAACTACCATTTCTCAAAGAATGCAACGTAAAAGTAGAACAAATGTTAGAGTTGAGCTTTAACCCTTCATGAACACATCTCAATATATTTCTAGCAAGTATGCCATAATATATGTAAGTATGTAACATGGTAAAAGTAACTAAAAGTTACTATAAAAGTTATAGAAATCTTTGAACCACTAAGCATCAAGAGAACAAATTGTGAATTTAAACACTTTCAAAACAAATTTTATTTGTTTAAGTTGAATACAGGATCAAAAATAATTATATTTTGCTTGATATTTTTAAGCTCGAGAACTCGCTACTCTTTGTGATGTCAATGTGTCCATGATTGTATCTTCTGCTGATCAAGAAGCCCCGAAATCTTCCCACAAGATCCTCATATTCATAACGATATGATCAATGTTTACAGAAGAAACCGCGTTAATGGGAAGATAAGATCGAATTGGTTGTTGAAATTTTGTAAGGATTGGAAGGATAAGATTGAAGGAGAAGTTGCTAAGGCAAAGAAAGATAACTTGGAAAGCAAGTATCCAACACGTACGGTTTGGTCTCTTGGATAAGTACTCAGTTGGCGAATTGAAGGATTTGAGTTGTGGTTTGGAATTGAAAATTAATAAAGTTAAAGCAAGGATTGAATTCTTAAAGTCAAAGAATTTTGAGAAGCTTGATGGCGAGATTCGTTGAAGATGCCACTTAACACCCCTAACCCGATAACCATAATGACCCGTATTGATCACAACAGCAACCACAGTTTTGGGTCTGATATTTGTCATGTGGAGTCCTCTGGATCATAAAATGCAACTGCTGCTAACGGCTATTATCCAGTAATGCTTATGGGTCATGAATCTAATTCAATGGCGTCGAGGATAAAGAAAGATGATGATAACAGTTTCTCTGATTGTGCGATTGAACCGGAGGTGGTGCAGCAGTTGGAGCAGCCACAAATCATGGACTTGTTGTCTTGTTTTCGTCCATGATAATATTCATCAGTTGATTCTTTAGTACTCCGTATTGTTTAGTAAAATTTGATTGATTAGTGTGATTTTCATGTATTGTCGTTTCTAGACGTTGTTTCTTTTGGACAAAGTAGTGATTCCTTTGTTGTAATGTTCGTAGAATTAATTAAACAATCTGTCGTCCCATGTTAATTATATGATTTTGTTATATTTTTATCATGACACATTTAGATTGTATCATAATCTTGGCGAGTTTGAACATTTAAGCATTTGGGGTGTTTTATTATGACATGTTATTTATTTCTCAGTATGCAAGCTTGTTACTTTATGGGGTTGAGATGTTAGGCTGTTCGGGTATGTACAAAACGAGTATATCGGCTGGCCGGACTAATCAACGTGCTTGTCAACAAGACACAATTGTCACGAAATTTCAATGATCTTATTATGCTAAAGGAATATTGCGGATAGAACGTTCCAATATACTACGTTTATTGGATTCAATAATCCCACATCGATTGGAGAGTCAACTAGTTGTTTAGTTATAAACTTACCACGGTTTTTCGAACGTCAGGTATCTAATATGACTAAGTTCAATTTTGTTTTTTATTTACGCATTCGATCCGGAAATACTTGTATACATGTTCTTACAGGTTTTATTTACACTATTGTCTTTTATAACTTGATATAGAATAGAAATCTTTTTCCTAATAAAATAAAACCCCTAGTGGGGACTTTTTAAAATCAAATGATACCTTATTTAGTAATAACTTAATTATTATTATTTTTTCTTTTAAAAAAGTTGAATAAAAAAAGCCTAAAAACTTCTAAATTTATCCATATTTTATAAAAAATCGAATTTGATTTGTAATCATTGAAGAAATCTTAAAAAAATATATGTGTCAAAAACTAAAAAACAGAAAACTTAAAAAAGGCGGAGCAAATGTTTTAAAGTTTTGGGCTTAAAGTTAAAATTCAGTATCATAATAACCTAAGTCCCAAAATTCCCAAATTCCTCCTCAATCAATCATCGACGCCCATAAACCTTTTAACTAAAAAAATTCAATCACTTTTCCCTAAATCAAAATAATGTAACAACCAAAATTATCTGTATTAAAATCATCTTTAAGGATCTTGATAGGAATGACAGGAAACACACTATGTGAAGATTTGATTTTATCTCGATCTTCAGCATCTAGGTATTTTAATCCGATTTACTTATTATTTTGGGGATTATACGTGCTTTAACCCTAATTACTTATCTGGGTTTTATTTGTTGTATTCAAAAGTTATGATTTTGATGGCTTTTTTATTTGTAGATTTTGAGATAAACATGTATGTCAATCATTAGGGTTTTAGTGTGTGCCACTCTCAATAGTAAAATAATCAATCGAATCCTCTTTGATATAGTGCTTTTTTCCTTCATTGACAATGGGTTTGTGGTCATAAATTGTTATGTGTAAAAGATTGTGATTTTTGTGGGTTGTGCAAGTGTTTTTTTTTATATCTTAATCAATTCTGAGTTTATGTGTGATTGTTGATTCATGTGTAAAGTTTGTAACTCTATTAGGTTTGTTAGTTCATTTTTATGTTTACTTGGTTATTTTAATTTTTTTTAAAGATTTTATTCAAGTTTTATGTGATTTTGGTTGTTTGACGGCCATCTGCAATTTATCATGTGACTATGTGAGGTACTAAATAAACAAGTTTTAAGATGATGGAACGCACCCATTTGATTAATCAAACCAAAAGTAGTTCTCAAAGATTTAAGGTTTATAAGATATGTTCTTAATCGTTGAATCAAACTATATGGTGATACAGTGCGAACCACCAAACAAGAAGAGGAAGAGTTTAAGGTTAGTTGTAGATCATTGAATATGCAAAGCAACCTAATGAATTTAAGGCACTCTTGACTAAAACGACCAAAGAATTTTTTATGTTTACTTTAAGCAAATTGGACACTGAACTTGGTTAGATCTCTGAATATAGTTAGCGAATGTATCTGGTTCCTTTTCTTGAGTTTGACTTATGATTTAGGAACATTTAGCTGGTGTATGAAAAGGGTGTTATGTGATCATTACTTGCTTTTGAATGTTGTTTGACTGCTATCTTTTGGTTCTGGATCTGGTCAATCTGTTCATTAATTCTCTATAGAAGGTATATAATCCATCCAGAAAGACGCCTAAAGGCATGACTAAGCAGTGAAATTGATGATGCCTAGATTTGTAAGTTCTATGAGCTGTCACACTGGATATTATTGATACGGGGTGTTAGGGTGGTTGTTTTGGGTGGTCATGCTTAGTTTCAGAAGACTTGAATCAAACAATGGTGTAGAATATGGAATGTTTAGTAACAGGTCTTAGGAAGGAGATGAGAGTATTTGATAAAGAACACATAAAGCTGCTAGCTTAAGTAAATTTTGATGATATGCATATATCATCATGAGAATGAGGTATGATTCGGTTTATATCAAGTTCATGTGATTAGATAAATGACAATTGTTTATCGCGGTATGAAACAGGGAACAGAGGAAGACAAAGTGGCATGATCTAAAGTCCTGCTATCTCTGCATCATATAAGAAACAAATGACATCTCAGTCCGGACCTTCTTGGTCTTTTGTTCCACCATCACTGGTCTTGCACCAGCCATCTTCATCAGGTTTGAACTGAGACTGGTTTGTGTGCACCAGCCATCTCAGTCCGCAGGTATGATTGATCACTAGGCTGGTTATCATTTGATTTTAAAAAGTCCCCACTAGGGGTTTTATTTTATTAGGAAAAAGATGAGGTGGCTAAGTAGAAAGATTGCATTTGTTCTTCATATACATGCATGTGTCACTTATATATTATATTTTAATACTAATCTATATTTATTATATATTTGGAATACTAAATTATTGTTTCTGTTTTATGCCGTGTGGATGTTTGATTACTGCTCTTTGTAACCCATATAATACATGAGTATGGTATGTTTGGTGATAAATAAGAAAGTATATGAGAAGTTTAGAATAGGAGATCCACTGGGCCGTGTGGTTTTGCGTACTATTTGAGATGGTAAAGGTCGCTGTTGATAATTATATTAGTTAGTTAGTTAGTTAAATGAAGTTTATAATTTATTTATATATTTTGTATGACTATTTGTTATGTGGATATGGAGATAGTGAGTTAAGTGGCTGCCATATCTTTATACGTAGTAAATTTTTTTATTAATGTACTTAATTAGTGAATCAATTGATAGCAGATTAAAAGTTATGGTTTGATCAGCTTATTTTGCTGCCAAATACGCACTTTTATCTGCTTATTTAGAATCCTTTTAGGATGTTACCAGTTATGTTTCAGAAAAGTGGGTCATGGGTGAAAACTGAGTAAGAAAGATAGTTGCTTTTAGTATTTTTTTTTCAAGTCTATGGGGTGTTATTTTTTTTTATAAAGCATTCAACAGTTTACGTGGGTTGTTTTATATGTGATATCCCGCCACCAAACACGTCAATTTCCTGTTCAATCCATAGTCGGTTTGTGAATCGAATACGTGAACAAAGTCTGCCGGTTCATCTATGGCCAAGAATCGACCATCTGAGCTGAACCTTATGGTTTGGATTGCACACATACATTCCTTTAGTACGGCTAATGATTTTGATGGATATATTATGTCACCTAATTTGCAGGTTGTGTCTTGGTTCTAGGTTGCTGTTATATGTCCATTTGGATGTCGTGCTGAGCCGAATGACCTTTCAAGTCAATTTATGAGTACTTGCATCATGCAGTGCAAATCACATAAAGCGTATCCGGTATCCGCACACCCTTGCTTTCCATACAAGCAATATTTCTTCACCTCAACACATTGTTTAAAATATAACTCACGAAGATATCAAGGTATGTAACACAAGAATGTCAAATTCTACACATTAATGATACAAAATCGTTGTGCATCATTCGTTAACAACCTTTTTGTATAAATTTTCAAGCGAACCCAAAATGTTTACTTATAGTTACACCATTCCATACCTTCTCATGTCTTTTAACATCTAATTTAATTTAAATTTAAGTTTGTGTTTAATCATGAATTGTACTGTGAGTTTTTACCAATTTGGATGTTTTTTGTGATTGATTCAGTTTCATCTGCACAGGCAGATTTGGTTGAGTATGGAATAAGATGCTTTAATTAGGAGTCCTTCCAAAGAGTCATACACATCAGATATGTGGCTTTAAATTCTCACAAGGTTACGATATATTTAATATAATGAGCGTTTTTAAAAGGTTGCATCAAATTATGTATTTATTTTGATGACTAGAGTGATGGTGCTTTTATGACTTTATGGTTTGTAAGTATGGTTTCATGTTTTTGGTTTACAGATATAGATGATTTATGATTTGCATCATTATTTGTTGATGTATTTTGATTGCGGGGATAATCAGAATTTGTTTGAGTGTTGAATTTATGTTTGTATGTTTAATGTCTCATCTTTTTCTTCTTCCTTCTCTTTCAGGTTTGGATGAGATATAAGAATCTGACATTGAATCGAAAGGTGAAACTGTGGCGCCTGATAATAAGCATCCGCAATAGGTATGTCTTTATTTCTGGAATTCACATGTCGTCGCACCGCTCTTCCTACAATCCCACTACCTCCTTTTTTATGCACTGAAACTGTTAGTAATCACAATCATGTAGCGATGAGTTTTGTTAGAAACTTGGTGTGTCGTTTGCCTTTTTGTGATTGCCATTATTTTTCTAAATATAGTTAATTAAAAGTTCTTTCCTTTTGAAGTTTACTTGCATATTATTTAGCACTTATACCATTTGTGGGGATTAGATTGAGTGTTAATTTTACATGCATCAATTTGAGGTATATAATGATACATTTGGATGAATAGGTTAGCAAATGGTTGTGACACTGGTGTTAAAGCAGCTTTCTGAGTGAGCATTTTCTTCTAAGTTTATGACGTTGTTGTTCGATTTGTTTGGGTTCATCTATACCATTGAAAAGTAATTGTTTTTTAACTGATACTTAAATGAAGGGGCTGCAATATTCGGTATACTTTTCGAGGGCATGTATATAAGATGATCATGACTGGTGTGCTAATCTGTAATCAAGCGTACTTGGGTTTTCCGAATAATTCGGTTTTGCAGAAAGATTGGATCGAGACTTTGATATATTTTGGCATGATCAGTGTCTAGCATTTTGTTCACCGAGTCTTTAACTTTTGGACTTATTTATGATGCATTGTATCTTATTTTAATTAGTTTCATAGTTCACTGATGCACAATTTTTAGCTTTCAACTTCTCAGAAAACAAGTTTGTTATTGGTGTACATATTGTACTTACATTAGTGCTAATGATGTCACAACTTATTTCATTCATTCTTTCTTTCATTGAATCATTGCAAAAACTTTATCTTATGCATTTATTAATAATAGCATACGTAGTTCTTTCCCTTATTTGATCTTAAACTCTAAATTCTATTGTCGAACAATCATGTTCCACCATCATGTATAATTATAAATTAAAATTAAGAATCATAATTAAAAAAAAATAAAATAAAAAATAAGCTATTTGTTTTTAATAAATAAAAGTACATTAAGGAAAATTTTAGAAAAAAACCCGCGCGTGCGCGGGCATTATAACTAGTAGACCGATACAAAAATATATCATGTCAAAGACTATAAGTAAAACTTAACTTTTATTATGAGAAATTTCAAACAAGTACACAAAATGAAGAAGAAAATAACCCCACAAACAAATTGTCCGTTTACTGCTCTTATGAACAAAAGCCTATAACAATAAGAAGACAAAATAGGCTATAATACAAATGACTGACTTTACGGACGAATGTTTTTTGACCACCGTAGTTGCCACATACAACAAGTTAGTTGATAAAAAATATAGCAAAACTCAATTAATGGAAACTGGAACAAAATACAAAAAGACGTCAAGACATTCGAGGCCATCTACAAAAAGTGTGATAACCCGCGACAAAGCGGTGCCAATGACCAGGCTAAAAAAAACTTCATTTACAAAGTATGTTGGCACGCACTTAAAGATTGCCCGAAGTTTCGGTTTGATCCAGTTTTATGAGTCAGAAACGGTTATTAGACGAGGCTCCAATCAACCCAAACCCGAACCTGAATATAGAAACGTTATTCTGAGATGAACCGATTCGCCAGTTCGTGACTCTAGCCAAAAGAGTCAAAGGAGTACAAGTTCATCAGATGCGACTTCGTTACGATGAAGCCCGTGAGCGGCTTGCGAAATTCACACAATTCAACTAGAAACCTTGAAGATTATTCAAGAGAGAATCAAAGAAAAAGCTAGTGTATAAAATGTTCAAGTTTCTCTAAACACCAATTCCTAAGGGTTTTAGTAAAAAAGAAAGAAAAAGGATTGAAAAAGAACGAGAAATTGTGTTATGGGAGTATTGTGATGCGTTTGGTTTGGGCTCGGGACAAGACGAAAACAATGACGAAGACGATGAGCAGTCTATTAATTTTAGTATTATCTTTATTAATGTATTTTTTTTAATGAAATGTTTGAAAAGTGTTATTGTGGCCAGGAGGTGGCACAACTAACACACAAACTGACGTGTCACGGTTGAGGACGTGTGTGATTCTCACACTCTAAATGATTTATTGAATTGGGTCTCTTCATGCTCCATAGTTCTTGAACGGAGTGAGCTCATCTGTATCGTAACATTTTTTCAACTTTCACATTTTAATTTGTACATTTCAACAATGCCTGTTTCTTGTTTTTGGACTAGATGGTGCAATTTATATTTATAATATAAATATTTCTTAAGAAATGTTACTATTCAATTAATTGTAATGTTATTATACTTTTCTAAACATGTTTTAAAAAATATATGTTAATGCAAATAGCAACATAAAACTATAATTAATCCATTGGTTACGTGGTTGCTAAATAAAACGTTTAGAAAAAGCTCAAATCTAACCATCACCTTCTTTTCCCTTTGATTTTAACTTGAGTTTCATTTATTTATTTATTTTTTCTTAGTTGAAGTTTGTTTTTTGTGTATCTTTTACTCAACTAATCAAAATTTTAAGTTGTCATGTTATTTACATATCTGTAATTTACACATAAATGATCATGCGCAAAAAAAAAAAAAAAAAAAAAAAAAAAAAAGACAATCTAAATTTCTTTTGCATATAGCTGTATGCTTGATTGTCCCGCCACAACAAGCGAGGGGTATATAATCCTTGTTAGAAACAATGTACATAAGCCCTGATTTTTCCTACAACCTTGTTTATTTGGGTTTGTATTTCGTGCTTAATGTTTTTGGGCTAGCAATCCACACTCCATATTTACTTGATCATACATGTTCCAACTATTTTTTTTTTCCTTGGAAAGGTCACCTTACGAGTTATGACATGGTATCAATTTAATTTTATTTTTGTGTGTGTGTAATTTATGACACTGGGTTTTGAAAAAGAGTTGAACAAAAAGAAATTATATATAAAAAAGACACCAAACAAGTTAGAGACAACACACAAGTTTTTGTTGGGTATAACATGTAGTGATTAATCAATGAATGGCACTTGAACTTATAAAAAGCCCATTACTTTTATTTTTTGTCAATGTGGGACAAAAATTGAAATAAATGAACAAATCATGTAATGCATCAAAGAAGCATAAGATCACAAGTAGATTGAAAACCATATATCAAGTTATTTCTAGCAAGCATGCCCATAATGTTAGAGTTGAGCTTTAACCCTTCCTGAACATATATCAAGTTATTTCTAGCAAGCATGCCCATAATACATGTAACATGGCAAAAATTACTATAAAAGTTATAATCGATGTGAAAATTTTGAACCACCAAGCATCAAGTGAACAAAATGTGAATTTAAACACTTTTAAAACAAATTTTATTTGTTTAAGTTGACTAGAATATCAAAACTAATTATATTTTGCTTGATATTTTTAAGCTCGAGAACTCGCTACTCTTTGTGTTGTCAATGTATCCATGATTGTATCTTCTGCTGATCAAGAAGCCCCGAAATCATCCCACAAGATCCTCGTATCTTAACGATATGATCAATGTTTGCAGAAGAAACCGCGTTAATGGGAAGATAAGATCGAATTGGTTGTTGAAATTTTGTAAGGATGGGAAGGATAAGATTGAAGGAGAAGTTGCTAAGACGAAGAAAGATAGCTTGGAAGGCAAGTTTCCAAAGAGGTTCGATTTCTTGGATAAGTACTCAGTTGGCGAAAATTGAAGGATTTGAGTTTTGGGTTGGGATTGAAAATTAATAAAGTTAAAGCCAGGATTGAATTCTTAAAGTCAAAGAAAATTTCAGACTTTGAGAAGCTTGATGGTCGAGATTCGTTGAAGATGCCACTTAACACCCCTAACACAATAACCATAATGACCCGTATTGATCACAACTGCAACGAAAGTTTTGGGTCTGATATTTGTCATGTGGAGTCCTCTGGATCATCAAATGCAACTGCTGCAGACGGCTATTATCCAGTAATGCTTATGGGTCAGAACTTACTTGGTCATGAATCTAATTCAATGGTGTCGACTATGAGCAAAGATGATGATAACAGTTTCTATGATGGCGCGACTGAACCGGAGGTGGTGCAGCAGTTGGAGCAGCCACAAATCATGGACTTGTTGTCTTGTTTTCGTCCTTGTTTATATTCATCAGTTGATTCTTTAGTACTCCGTATTGTTTAGTAAAATTTGATTGATTTGTGTGATCTTCATTGTAAAATTTGATAACATGAGAAGTCAGAATGAATTAAACAATCTGTCCCATTTAGATTGTATCATAATCTTTGCGAGTTTGAACATTTAAGCATTTGGGGTGTTTTATTATGACATGTTATTTGTTTCTCAGTATGTACGCTTGTCACTTTATGGGGTTGAGATGTTAGGCCGTTCGGGTATGTACAAAACGTATATCGGCTGGCTGGACTAGTCAACGTGCTTGTCAACAAGACACAGTTGTCACGAAATTTCAATGATATTATTATGCTGAAGGAATATTGCAGATAGAACATAACAGTGGGATAAGCAATCCATTATACTATGTCTATTGGATTCAATAATCCGACATCGATTAGAGAATCAACTTGTTGCTTAGTTATAAACTTTCACCTTTTGTACATTTCCACAATGCCCGTTTCCTGTTTTTGGATTGCAATTTCTATTTCTATTCATTATATATTATATAAAAATTGGTTTTGCTAATCTCTCATCAGGGCAAAGAATTGAGCGCAATTATTGAAGACAAAATTTCATTTTAAATCAAAAAATGCATTTAATAAACATTTATTTATCTCTAAAATTATCGTAATTAATCATTATTTTGATATTAATTAAATTATATATATAGCTAATCATTTGCCTAGTGGGCAAAGATTAACAAGACCCTATAAATATAAACATTTTTTAAGACATGTTACTATTCAATGGATACTAATGTTATTATACTAATATACTTTTCTAAACATATTTTAAAAAATATATATTAATGTTAAAAAATATATATATTAATGCAAATAGGAATATAAAACTATAATTAATTCATCGGTTACACATTTGCTAAATAAAACGTTTAGACAAAGTTTAAATCTAACCATCACCTTTTCTTCCCTTTGATTTTAATTTGAGTTTCATTTACTTTTTTTCTTTAGTTTAGTTGAAGTTTGTTTTTCTGTATCTTTTACTCAACAAATCTAAATTTTAAGTTGTCATATTATTTACATATTTGTAATTTATACATAAACATTTATGCACAAAGAAAGAAAAAACAAACCAATCTAAATTTCTCTCGCGTATAACTGTATACTTGATTGTCCTGCCGCAATGCGCGGGAAGCATATATCCTCATTAGAAACAAAGTACATTAGCCCCGATTTTTCCTACAACCTTGTTTATTTGGGTTTGTATGTCGTGCTTAATATTTTTGGGCTTGTAATCCACACTCCATATTTAATTTAATTTAATTTTTTTTTCTTTTATGTAATTTATGGCCCTCGGTTTTGAAAAAGAGTTAAACAAAAAGAAATTGTATATAAAAAAGAAATCAAACAAGTTAGACACAACACACAAGTTTTTGTTGTGTAAAACATGTTATTTCTAACCTATCAATGGCACTTGAAGTTATAAAGAGCTCATTACTTTTATTTTCTGTCAATGTGGGACAAAAAATGAAATAAATTAACAAATGATGTAAGGCATCAAAGAAGCATAAGATCACAAGTAGATTGAAAAGGGATTTGGTCGTAGAATAGCAATGTACTTTTCCAAATGTCCCGAGTAGGTGTATTTTTTTTTAAGTTGTAGAATAATTGTACTTTCCATAAGTGTTCCAATTTGGTATGTCATACTTTTCATAAGTGTTCCAATTTAGTACGTCATCCACGTACCAAATTGGAACACTTATCGAAAGTACATTGCTATTCTACAACCTAAAAAAGTACACGTAGCAGAACGAGACACTTATAAAAAGTACACTGCTATTCTTAAACTTAAAAAAAGTACATGTACTAAAACGAACACTTGAAAAAATACATTGCTATTCTATGACGAAATCCCGATTGAAAACCATGTAATTTGAACGATTTCCAAGCAATATTTACAGTAATAACCAACTAAACTATCATTTCTCAAAGAATGCAAAGTAAAAGTAGTTCAAATGTTAAGAGTTGAGCTTTAACCCTTTATGAACATATCTAAAGATATTTCTAGCAAGCATGCCCATAATATATGTAACATGGTAAAAAAGAATTACTATAAGAGTTATAATCGATTTGAAATTTTGAACCACTAAAACCATCAAGTGAACAAAATGTGAATTATATTTAAACACTTCTAGAACATTTTTTTTTATTAGTTACACCGTAATTAGTGTGATTAAGTGTTGCCACGTCATAACACACCCGTAATATTGTTATAATAGGATGATTAAGAAAGTTTGTGCATACAATAGGGAAAAAAAAAGTTCGATGTATACAATATGAAAAAGTGAAAAGTTCGATGTATTTTTAGACCATTTTTCCATTTAAATATAACGGCTATATATTGCTAAATTTAACAACAAACTTACATTTAAATTCATCTTTTCCCCTCACCCTCTTAATTAAACACACAAGCACACATTTTGACAAACCAATTTCTTTTATTTCTATAAATATAACTCAAAGTACATTGCATTGCATACATTAATTCTGTTAAATTTAAAACTTATAAAGAGCTCATTATTTTTATCAAAGAAGCATAAGATCACAAGTAACATAAGTTGTTGAACCATGTAACTTTAGCGAAAATTAACAATTTTGTTGCTTGAGCTCCCCTTTTAACATAAGTTGTTGAACGATTTCCAAGCAATATTTACACTAATAACCAAATAAACTACCATTTCTCAAATAATGCAAAGTAAAAGTAGAACAAATGTTACTATTCAATGAATAGTAATGTTATTATACTTTTCTAATCATGTTTCAAAAAATAAATATTAATGCAAATAGCAACATAAAACTATAATTAATCCATTGGTTACACATTTGCTAAATAAAACGTTTAGACAAGTTCAAATCTAACCATCACCTTCTTTTCCATTTGATTTTAATTTGAGTTTCATTTATTTATTTTTTTGGTTTTTTGTTTAGTTGAAGTTTGTTTTTCTGTATCTTTTACTCAACTAATCTAAATTTTAAGTTGTCATATTATTTACATGTTTGTAATTTATACATAAACATTCATGCACAATGAAAGAAAAGACAAACCAATCTAAATTTCTCTCGCATATAACTGTATACTTGATTATCCTGCCGCAACACGCGGGAGGCATATATCGTCGCTATTAAGCCCCAATTTTTCCTACAACCTTGTTCATTGGGGTTTTCGTGCTTAATGTTTTTGGGCTTGTTACAATTTTTCCTACACTATATATTTACTTGATCATACATGTTACAACTATTTATTATTATTTTTTTTCCTTTGGAAAGGCTACCTTATGAGTTATGACTATTTTTAACAATTATTTGACATGGTATCAATTTAATTTCATTTTTTTTTTAATTTTGTGTAATTTATGACTTTGGGTTTTGAAAAAGAGTTAAAACCAAAGAAATTATATATAAAAATGAAATCAAACAAATGTTACACAACATATAAGTTTTTGTTGTGCAATAAGTGTTTGATCATTAACTAATGAATGGCACTAAAACTTATAAAGAGCTCATTACTTTTATTTTCTGTCAATGTGGGACAAAAATTATAATAAATTAACAAATCATGTAAGTCGTCAAAGAAGCATAAGATCACAAGTAGATTGAAAACCATGTAACTTTAGCGAAAGTAACAATTTTGTTGCTTGATCTTCATTTTTAACATACATTTTTGAACAATTTCCAAACAATATTTACACTAATAACCAATTAAACTACCACTTCTCGAAGAACGCAAAGTAAAATTGTAGTTCGAATGTTAGAGTTGAGCTTTAACCCTTCATGAACATATCTCAATATATTTCTAGCAAGCATGCCCATAATATATGTAACATGGTAAAAAAATTACTATAAAAGTGAACAAAATGTGAATTATATTTAAACACTTCTAGAACAATCTTATTTTATTATTATTATTATTATTATTATTATTATTATTATTATTTAAAGCTGACTACAAGGTCATCAGTCATACCTTTATTTCTAGTAAACCAAAAATAATTATATTTTGCTTGATGTTATTAAGTGCCTTGAGCACCAAGTTAACAATAAACTCTTTAAAACAACTAGAGTTAAATATTTGAAATTGAAATATAACGGCTATTGCTAAATTTAACAACAAACTACATTTAGGCATGTTTGACAGACGAATTTATCAGAGATTATCATAGTAAGAGCTTATTATTATTATTATTTTTTTTTAAAATAAGCTACCATTAAAAATAAGTCTCGTTTGGCTGACATAGTTTGAAGGAGCATGTAAAAAAAATAAGCTACTAAATGGAATGCTAGTTGAAAGAGCATGTAGAAAAAAGCTCCAGCAACCCGCTCCAGCGATCCGCTCCAGCTCCTACTAGTGCCAAACATACCCTTAAACACACAAGCACACCTTGTTTCTATAAATATAACTCAAGTGCATTGCATTGCATATCATTAAATCATGGACTTGTTGCCTTGTTTTCGTCCATGATAATATTCATCAGTTGATTCTTTAGTACTCCGTATTGTTATTTGTGTGATTTTCATGTATTGTCGTTTGTAGACATCGTTTCTTTTGGACAAAGTAGTCAATCCTTTTTGTAATATTTGAATGAATTGAACAATCTGTCCCATGTCAATTCTATGATTTTGTAATATTTTTATCATGTCACATTTAGATTGTATCATAATCTTGGCGAGTTTGAACATTTAAGCATTTGGGGTGTTTTATTATGACTTGTTATTAGTTTCTCAGTATGCAAGCTTGTCACTTTATGAGGTTGAGAAGTTAGGCCGTTCGTGTATAAAACGTATAACGGCTGGCCGGACTAATCAACATGCTTGTCAACAAGACATAGTTGTCACAAAATTTGAATGACATTATTATGCTAAAGGAATATTGCAGATAGAACATAACTGTGGGTGAGTGGGATAAGCATTCCAATATACTATGTTTATTGGATTCAGTAATCCCACATCGATTGGAGAATCAACTAGTTGCTTAGTTATAAACTTACAGCTGTTTATTGTTCATCAGAGTTGTATAATATGACAAAACATGGAGCTACATTTGAGCTTTAAAGCTTTGCAATATTGTACATCTTTTTTTTTGCTTGGGAACCAAGTTCAATTTGTATTTTTTACTTACGCATTCGATCTGGACATACTTATTATAAGATGATTAATCCACATGTTTGCATACACTTTCAATCTTATTAATTAACGCCATTAACCGAACTTGTATGCTTAAAAAGGAATTTAAAACTTGTAAAATTTCAAATTTCAAGTATAAGAAATGATCAGTTTGTACAAATACCTTTTACCTTATAAGGAAGCATGTGTACATCTATAGCAACTTGAAGGCAAAATTCATGATCAGTTTGGAAAACATGTTTCCTGTTAATAATATTTGCACTAGTGTCTTTTATAACTTGATATAGAATAGAAATAGACCGGTACAAAAATATATCATGTCAAAGACTATAAGTAAAACTTAACTTTTATTATTGAGAAATTACTATATATATAATATGTCATCAAATCGATCGCTTCTGATTGGCTGCCCCATAGGTTGCATCAATTTGACGTCACAAACATATAGCCCAGTAACTGGATTATTCCCATAATATTGGGCCAATGTCTTACTGGACTAAAGTTGAAAAAAGGTACTGGATATAAAACAAAACCGCTATCGAAAATTTTTCATTTCAAAAAAATCATTTCATATCTTATTTAGTAATAATTGTATTTAAAAAAAAATATTTTCTTATTAGGTAACATTTTATATTTATCCATAACACAAGTAGAAGATAAATACAAAAAATATAGATAAGATACAATTAACACAAGTAAAAGATAGATACAAAAAATATAGATAAAATACAATTAATAATAGGATTAAAAATTTTAAATAATTATCTATAATAATAAAAAACTATAATTAAACATCATAAATCAAACAAAACAAAGATTAAATTATTTGCTTTTTAATAAATAAAAATATATGATTAAAAATTTTTAAAAAAACCAGCGCGTACGCGAGCATTATAACTAGTTTGTTAGAAACAATTTTTTGATAAAGTCACCAAACCAAACTAAAAGTATAAGCAATTCTATTTTTAAGTTGTATATTATATTCTAAAAACTTAAGAGAATGATCTTTATCTCTCTCCTAACACTAAAGCTAATATGTTAAAAAATACGCAACAAAAATCTTGCTAATAAGCCCAGCCGTAATGTGGCGGATGTGCATAATTTTATAAGCAAAACTCGGGCCATGTATATCTTAAAGCCAGATCAACCACGTGAAACAACGCCCCGCCGCCCACATCGTTTGAAACAAGTACACTCGATGAGTCAAAATAAAAATGAACGAGCTATGCTCTTTGTAGTACCCGACCCAAAATAAAGAAAAAAATAAGCCCACAAACACATTGTCCATTTACTACTCTTATAACCAAAAGCCTATAACAATAAGAAGACAAAATAGGCTAGGTTTATCTATGTTTGACCATTGCCCAATTTTCCTATAAAGCGAATGACAGACTTTACGGACGAATATTTTTTTGGCACCGTAGTTGCGACATACAACAAGTTAGTTGATGAAAAACATAGCAAAACTCAATTAACGAGAAAGCGAAACAAAATACAAAAAGATGTCAAAACATTCGAGGCCATCTACAAAAAGTGTGATAACCTGCGACAAAGTGGTGCCGACGACCAAACCGTTTACAACTCCGCCAAGTGGCACTTCAAGCAGGAAGTTACAAAAACTTCATCTACAAAGTATGTTGGTGTTAATCGTATATTTTTATGATAGCCCAACTGTATTTGTACGGGCTAAGCCCGAGCGTTATTAGGTCTTATGCACTATATATGTAATCCGGATTTATGAATAATGATATACGAAACATTAACCTTCAGTTGGGCACGCACTCAAAGATTGCCCGAAGTTTTGGTTTGATCCGGTGTTATTTGACGACATTTAGGACCCAATAAATCTTGACGAAGACGAGGCTCCAATCAACCCAAACTCAAACCCAAACCCAAACCCGAACCTGAATATGGAAACGTTATTCCGAGATGAACCGATTCGCCGACATCCAGGTCGTGACTCTAGCCGAAAGAGTCAAAGGAGTACAAGTTCATCAGATGCGACTTCGTCACGATGAAGCCCGTGAGCGGCTTGCGAAATCCACACAGTTCAACTAGAAACCTTGAAGATTATTCAAGAGAGCGTCAAAGAAAAAGCTAGTGTATAAAGCATTCAAGTTTCTGTAAACGCCGGTTCCTGAGGGTTTAGTTAAACGGAAAGAAAAAGGCTTGAAAAAGAAAGAGAAAATGTGTGGTGGGAGTATTGTGATGCGTTTGGTTTGAGCTCAGGACAAGATGAAAACAATGACGAACACTTTGAATGAAAAGGATATTGTGGCCATGAGGTGACACAACTAAAACACAAACTGTCGTGTCCGGTTGAGGACGTGTGTGATTCTCACATTTTGAATGATTTATTGAATGGGGCCCGTTCATGCTCCACAGTTCTTGAACGGAGTAACCTCATCTCTATTAGGCGCACCTAGCATTTTCTCAACTTTCACCTTTTAATTTGTACATTTCAGCAATGCCCGTTTCTTGTTTTTGGACTAGATGTTGCAATTTCTATTTATATTTATAACATAAACATTTCTTAAGAAATGTAACTATTCAATGAATAGTAATGTTATTATACTTTTCTAAACATGTGTTAAAAAATATATGTTAAATCAATCAATCTGTCCCATGTTAATTCTATGATTTTGTGATATGTTTATCATGTCACATTTAAATTGTATCATAATCTTGGCAAGTTTGAACATTTAAGCATTTGGGGTGTTTTATTATGACATGTTGTTTGTTTCTGAGTATGCAAGCTTGTCACTTTATGGGGTTGAGATGTTAGGCAATTCGGGTATGTACAAAACGTGTATCAGCTGGCCGGACTAATCAACGTGCTTGTCATCAAGACACGGTTGTCAGGGAATTTCAATGATACTGTTATGCTAAAGGAATATTGCAGATAGAACATAACAGTGGGATAAGCAATCCAATATAAACTATGTTTATTGGATTCAATAATCCCACATCGATTGGAGAATCAACTACCTGCTTAGTTATAAACTTACCCCGGTTACTCCAACACTATCTGGTATACAATGCAACAAAGCATGGAGCAACGTTTTATCCTCAAAGCCAGGGGCGAAGCTTGGAAATTTCGAGTGGGGGGTCGGGATCTAATTTTTTTTTTCCTAACACTATGGGGGGTCGAAACCGAATTAAATTGGGGGGGCGAAACCGAAAATACCGAAACTTTTCTACACGAAAACTATATACCCCTACATCGCAAAAAAAATTTCGGGGGGTCGGCCGCCCCCGCCCCCTTAGAAGCTGCGCCCCTGCTCAAAGCTTTGTCACACTGTTTGTCAGGCTTTTTACTTGGAACCAAAGTTAAATGTGATCGATGAGAGACAGAATACTTTTATAAGATAAATCCACATGTTTGCATGCACTTTCAATCTTATTTATTAACGCCATTAACCGGAATTTAAATCTTGACGTAGACGAGGCTCCAATCAACCCGAATATGGAAACTCTATTCCGAGAACCAGGTCGTGACTCTAGCCGAAAGAGTCAAAGGAGTACAAGTTCATCGGATACGGCTTCGCCATGATGACACCCGTGAGCGGCTTGTGAATTCCACGACATATCAACAAGCAACCTTAAAGACTACTCAAGGGAGTGTCAAAGAAAAAGCTAGTGTACAAAGGCTATGTTTGGCACAAAGTTTTTTGGGGCTTTTTTGAGCAATGAGCGGTGAACAATGAGCTTTTTGATTTTTAGTGTTCGTTTGGCATGAGAGCTGTGGGCTTTGCTATTTTTTAGGAAAGCTCATTTTCCCAATGCTTTTTTATGAAGCTGTGAGCTTTTTTGGCTACTACTCACAGCTCACTTCTACTGCTCACTGCTACTTTTTCCAAACATAACCAAAGTGTTCAAGTTTCTCTAAATGCCAATTCTCGAAGGTTTTAGTAAAAAAGAAAGAAAAATGGTTAAAAAGCACAAGAAAATGTGTGGCGGGAGTATGGTGATGCGTTTGGTTGGGCTCGGGACAAGACGAAAACGGTAAGTAGTCTATTAGTTTATTAGTTTAGTATTATTTTTATTAATGGAATGTTTGTTTCAATTAGTGAATGTTTTCTTTATAAACATTTTTTTTTTAATTGTGTTAATTGAAAGAAAAAAGTTAAACATAAAGAGACACATCATTGGCAACAGTGTGTCAATTTAGAAAATGTTGTTGTGGCACTGAGGTGACACATCTAACATACAAACTGACATGTCACGATTGAGAGTGGTTCTCACACTCTATGAACAATTTATTGAATCGGGTCCGTTCATGCTCCACAGTTCTTGAACACGAGTAAGCTCATCTGCATTAGACGTGCCTAGCATTTTTTGAACTTTTACCTTTTGTACATTTCAATAAGAGTTTTGCTAGAACCACAAAAAAAAAACTTTAACAAAATATCCACAAACTAGCTTCATAACCCGCCCGATGGGCGGGTACGCTTCATAAAATTGTTTGTCGAGTTTTTTTTACTCGTAAAATAAATAATGAATAGGTCAAATATGTTGAAGCAATAAATTGAAAATCATAAAGATATTGCTCATATATTATATGTAAAAATAACAATCATATGTACACAACGTTTGTTTTTTAGTTAACTTATTCACCATCTTTGTCACAACAAAGAATCTTCAGACCTTTTTTCGTCTTCACCCTTGAAACAACAATATATAGTTGTTCGTGTGAGAATACCGGCTTTTGTAGAAATAGGTCAACATGCAACAATGTTTGACCTTGACTTTTGTTAATCGTCATACCAAAACAAACTTGAACAGGAAATTGTCTCCAATTCAATTTGAACGACATATTGATGTCCGTAGGTGTAATGATCATTCTAGGTATTACACATATACTACCAAGTTTTTCAATGGGCGGGTACGCTTCATAAAATTGTTTGTCAAAATTTTTTTACTCGAAAAAAAATAATGAATAAGTCAGATGTGTTGAAGGCAATAAATTGAAAATCATAAATATATTGCTCATGTATTCTATATAAAAATAATAATCGTAAGTATCATTTAATTACACAATAAAGTATATGACAAAATGAAATTTAATAAGGTGTACACTCTCTTATCTCCCGTATCAGGATTTCGTGGATATAGCATTTATGTTGGTTCGTCGCAACTAAAACCGACATCACGACATGTGATATTCACATGATAAACAGTAAAAGACGTGTTAAAATATACTTGCTGACATGTCCGGTCTAAGTATCGGCTATGGATTGGTGTATATTAGAGCTATATTTAACACCTTCATTACCTCTTATTTTGGATAGTGTGAATCAAATCCCGGGCACGCCAGTTCAAGTATAGTCCCTTGCTCTTGTAGAACGTAAGTCTGCAACTTTAGCCAGGACATGTTAAAATAAGCAATAAAATGTTACTCAAATGTGTATCATTGTAATAAAAGTTGAAAGTTACCCAATCAATAAGGTAAACAAACTCCTATTTTGTCCGATAAATTTGTATTGCTTTTCCCGCTCACAATTTCTAAATCATTAATTCTATAATTCTAAGGCTATAAACATCCGCTTTATCTGCCAAGTATCCTGTCACAACATATTTTGGAGCCATAGATCTGCTGAAAAATAGCACCATCGATATCTCATATTCAAAGAAAGTCACACTAAGGCATATCAAATAATGTCTACAATGTCGAGGTGGGTGTTTGGGATTTTCTAAGCAGGAAGTAAAAGCTAATCGGCTTAAAAATAAGCACATACCAACGTGGTTACTTTTGAGGGCTTCTCTTTTAGTAACTCTAAACAAATAAGTAATTTTATCTAAGCCCTTAAGGTTCTACATCTGCTCAAACTAATCACATATGCCCCTTGATAAGCAATTCTAAACACTCTCATAACACAAGATGAAACTTACATTGTTCTAGCAATTCGTGTGTTGACGTGGGCGTTCTCTTCTTCATCAAATCGCGGCAGATCAAAAACTGAAATTTTCACATCAACCTTATCGCGAAATTCTTTCCAAGTTGCATTTTCCCCAGACCTCTTCTCAAAGATGCGGAGCAGAATGTGTGTTTCTGTTTCAGCGTAAATGTCGTACCTTCCAATGAAGCATCACCTGGATATAGTATATTGCATATCTGGTAGTAGAAAAAAGTATTATATTAGTATATAATTAATCGATAACATATCCACCAATCTTATTAATTAGCAAATATGGGCAAAACATATCGCAAGCCAATTTTCAACCACTTCCTCTTGTATTTCTTTTGTAATTAGTTTTTTCAATAAACCATGTTTGTGTCTTGCCAAGGCCCATAGTTTGTTGCCATGCTTGGTCAAAGCCTGTCCATATCCACCAATTAGTTCCAGGTTACCAATGGCATTCAAGAGTGAGCTTCCATGCAACAAAGAATAATATAGGGCACAGATAATATCAAAAAGATATAGGTGTGATGATTATCAAATGTATTTGCCATGAGTTATTTCGAATAATAAAGTGAAATACGAAATGAATCAACTATGTAACGGTTATGTGCTTGTCTTTGTAATTAAAATCATACATTAATGTAGAAGCCTTAGTAAAGAACTATATATACATACATATCAAATTTAAAGATGAGGAATAGTGTAAGGCATGAATTCAAGGTTCACGTATGAAAAACTACAATTATATGGATGCAATACTGAGCAACCTAAATGACACTTATAGGCTTTGATGGTAGCCAAAAAATATTTATATTAATTAATATCAGCGGTCGTTTAAAAACCTAAACTACTAATACATCAATGACGATGACTATTTGACTTTTATCCATTCCTATGCACTGCCCATCCATTATACACCCAACTTATATAAGACTTTTGGTCATATCTTTGCACCTTTTTGTTGCTCAACTCAGTTAATGATATAACCATTTCTTTGATGGCAAGCATTTAGGAAACCATAGTGATAAAAAAAAGACCTTCCTGGTATAGAAAAGTTTTACCCGTTTTGAGAAATGACTATTCAACAAAGTCTGCAGCATGCCAGGTCATTCGTTGCACCAATATAGGTGAAAGATCAAACTTTAAAATATGAGTATGACCCCAAAACATTTTATAAATGTAGCATTTAGCATTAAGAGAAAAATCAACCTGGAATCTGAGAGTCCAAGTCCACTATGAGTATGTCCACTTTTGTAAAAGCATATCCCATTAACTTGATCACATCAGTGACATGTACCTGATATGTTAAGAAAATACAATGAGATTTTGATCTCTAATATCGAGTTATTACCAAGAGAATATTTCCAACGTAGAAGAGTTGAGTAAATAGGATACAACAATTGGTAAATTACCTTTAGACGTATAAAAATAATCCTTGGTAATCTACATTACAATCTTTTGTTTTGTCAGTGGATTTAGTTTCTTTAGTATCATCTTTAACACCTTCTTCGGTTGCAGCCTTTTCTGAATTAGTCACTTCGCATACCTCCTTGAGAGTCTCTTGCAAGATTACTATTGCCAGTCCTGTTTCATGTATCCAATTAGTGTCAAATTATGTTATCTAAAGCACATACGAATGAAAATTATATCTTTTTTGTGAGCAAAGGATGTCATTTCTTTGTCTCACATCATTCACATTAGTTGTTACTAAAATAAGGCAATCTTCATTTATTGTTGACTCCGTCGACTAAGGGAGCACTTCAGGTATCTGTACTTTAGGTACAGATTTATCAGCGTAAATCTTAAACCCTTTTCGACAGCATTCACAACATCAAATTTCTATTTCCACCTATTTATAATAAAAACAATCAATGAAGAAATTCTAAAACCTTAAATTCTATATCACCTATCTATAAAAATAAAACAAAAAAATCATTGGAGAAATTCTAAAACCTTAAATTCACTCTATATATAGCAAGATGATATACATATGAAACAATGCTTCGATGCCACATATCAGGATATACTACTTCAAATCAAAATCATTATAAAATCCACTTGAAAATACAAAGGATCCCTACACAGAGAACATATATGTCTAACATGTACATCTTTTGCAAACAGGGGAGGAGCGTAAAAAGTTCTTTTAAGGGGTCTTTGGGTAATCTTTTGCAAAATGCGTTTTTTTAATCGCTAATAACCTATTAAGCAATTGGTGATATGCATTTGCGTATCTCTTTTGTATTTCTAAAAAGTGCAAAAAACTATTAAGAACGTGAATTAAGCTTTAAACAAACACCCCCATAATGTTTCATAATGTGTATTAGAGGATACATGACTTACTTGTTTTGCAATTGGTAATTTGGATCAAATGCTAACGTCGTTCCCATTTCACCATCGATGCTCCTCATTTACATCGGTATCCCTTCACCTTCAAACTTCCGGGAGATGGTCTACAACATCATCGACATTAGTGACGAATTTCACTATCCTCTTGGATTGGACGTTTTTAGCAAATGCTTTTCCTCCAAATATACATACTCGAGAGTAGATGCTTTCTTTACTCAGTGGACTTTTCAAGTTTATGGCAACACAAATAACAACATATTAGTGAAAGCTACATAACTTATATTCCATACTATATATGGTCAATTTATATTAGATATGGGCAAAAGGAAATGGCGAAAAGTGATTTAAAAAGTAAACAATAAGAAATTAAGGACAAATATATATACAATCATGTAGGTTCATGTATTTTAATTTCGAGAACCTAAGTAGCAAATGTAAATAAAAATTAAAAATTATATCAGAACTTGTTCTTTATTTTCATTTTTTTTGGTATTGTCGTGTAGCATAAAGAAATAATGAAAGTGGTTCAGGTTGTTTATGATGTCGCTGCACTTTTAATAAAGGGATGCTTTGGAATACATTTTTTTTACTTTTCTACTTAGGTACCAAGTAATAAGGAGCGTTTGGGATTACCTGTGATTTCTACTTTTTGGGTTATGTACTTTTTTATAAGTGCAACTAATAAAGGGATGTTTGTGATCAATTCTTTTTTATACTTTTCAAACCCATTCAAAAAATTAGGCAGTTGACGTTAACCCGTTTACCCAACCCATCATTTTTACCACATCTGAGAAACATAGAAAAGTGGTGTTCGACCATCCCTGATGGGAATAAAAGCTGAAAAACAGGAAAGCCATCATGGATTCATGATAAATTATAAATACTAATTTCCCATAAATAAATAAATAAACACTGCTTAAGCATGTCTACCTTAATAGGTGTACCATGATTGTGGTAGCTTAATTTGTAAAAAATCATAATATTAATATAACCACAAAAAAGCGTACCATGATTGTGATAGTTTAATTTATAAAAAATCATTTTACATATTAGTATTATAGATATGATTCATGGCATCTAATAATTAAACATTAGGATCAGCTGCAGGAGTCATAGCATAAAACACACATAAAAAAACGCATCTAGACATTATCACAAACACATGGTGTGCAACCTTAAAACATAGATACAAAACTCATTGAGACATTATCATAAACACATATTGAGTTTTTACCGTGGGTTAATGTAAATTGACCATTTTCTTTAATTCATAACCAAATTGACGGTCCTAAAAAAAAAAATGAAACCCACGAAATTCACCTATGACTTAAACTATGATCAATTCCAACATAAATCTAAAATAGAATCAAATGAAAATGCTGATTCATTTACAAAAAAAAGATAAACAATAATATTATTTGTTCGAATTCAAAAATACATACCTGGTTGATCGATATTTTATGATGATTATGAAGATCGTATGTTAAGTATCTACAACAAATCAATAGTTGTCAATTCGACCTATGAATCATCAAACATGGTATGGGACAAAAAATAACTATAGATGAGTAAAAAATTTAAAAATCACAAACCTTTTAGTAGTTTGAGTGAATTGTTCATTAGAATTGATGATTCATAAATCAAACACCGATCGTATTTTGTTAGGATTATTTGGCCTGATTTCAGTTTTTGAGAATCAATTTGAATAGGTAATAATTTTGAATGAGTTTTGATTGCATTTTGTTAGCTGTAAATGAGAAAGTAATTAATTGCGCCCTATAAAACTGCTATAATTAGTTCCATATTTTTAGCTAATTTAAATTTCTGTCAAACAAAATAGACATCATTTACTTTTCTCTACTATCAAATTAAATGCTCCGATATTAAGCATATAGATTTTGTTTTCAAATGTTTCGACACAAACACTCAAGTGCTCTAGTGGTTGAGTATTTGTTGGTTGTTCAAGAGGTCATGGGTTCGAGTCCCATTAGCTGCAACTTTTTTAATAATGATAAATTCATGCATGAAAAGTGTGTGCCATGTAGGCAATGACATGGCAATGAGTTGAATATGTGGCAATGAGGTGGCAAATGTTAGAGGTTAATGACGTGTCATGGTTAGCCTATTATATAGTGTAGGATGAGTTGTCATATTTTATTGGTGTATTTTGTTATACTTTCTCTCTTTTTTTTCATTGGATCAATCACAATATCACATATGGACAAGTCAATTTCGTGGATTCTTTTGTGGTTTTAGCAAACCTCTTTCAACAATGCCCGTTTTTCGTTTTTGGACTAGATGTTGCAATTTCTATTTATATTTATATTATAAACATTTCTTAAGGAATGTTACTATTCAATGAATAGTAATGTTATTATACTTTTCCAAACATATTTCAAAAAATATATGTTAATGCAAATAGCAACATAAAACTATAATTAATCCATTGGTTAAGGGGTTGTTAAATAAAACGTTTAGATAAAGTTCAAATCTAACCACCACCTTGATTTTAATTTGAGTTTCATTTTATTTTATTATTTTATTTTTTTCTATTATATATATATATATATATATATGTATATTTTTTTGAAGTTGAAGTTTGTTTTTCTGTATCTTTTACTCAACTAGTCTAAATTTTAGGTTGTCATATTATTTACATATCTGTAATTTAGACACAAATGATCATGCACAATGAATAAGAACAAACCAATCTAAATTTCTTTTGCATATAACTGTATGCTTGATTGTCACGCCGCAACACGCGAGGGGCATATATCCTCGTTAGAAACGAAGTACATAAGCCCCGATTTTTCCTACAACCTTGTTTATTTGGGTTTATATTTCGTGCTTAATGTTTTTGGGCTTGTAATCCACACTCAATATTTACTCGATTATACATGTTACAACTTTTTTTTTTTTTTTTTTTTTTTTTTTTTTTGGAAAAGCCACCTTACGAGTTAAACAAAAAGAAAGTATATATTAAAAAGACATCAAACAAGTTAGACACAACACACAAGTTTTTGTTGTGCAAGACCGATTGAGTCTAACCCATGCATGAATGGCACTTGAACTCAGGGGCGGATCCATGTATAGTCCAGGGGTAGCGGTCGCTACCCCTGAGCTTTTACCCGGTAGTGTAGTTTTAGGCGATTTTTTACGTTTTTTGGACATTACTTATACTTTCTGTCAATGCGGGACAAAATTGAAATAAATTAACAAATGATGTAAGGCATCAAAGAAGCATAAGATCACTAGTAGATTGAAAACCATATAACATTAGCGAAAGTAACAATTTTGTTGCTAGAGCTCCATTTTTAACATACGTTATTGAACCATTTCCAAGTAATATTTACACTAATAACCAACTATATAAACTACCATTTCTCAAAAGAATGCAAAGTAAAAGCAGAACAAATGTTAGAGTTGAGCTTTAACCCTTCATGAACATATCTCAAGATTTGTAGTAGGCATGCCCATAATATATGTAACATGGTAAAATTAAGTTACTATAAAAGTTATAATCGACGTGAAATTTTGAACCACTAAGCATCAAGTGAACAAAATGTTATATTTAAACACTTCTAGAACTTTTTTTTTTTTTTTTTTTTTTTTTTTTTTTTTTTTTTAAATAAAAATTAAAGTTGACTAATACCTTTATTTTTTGTAAACCAAAAATAATATGTTAACGAGTCAACAGCTATAGGTTGCATGACTAGTTAGTTTTGATTTTAGTAATTCACACCTTGACAAGCATATATTCTAAACATCATAGGAAGTTATCAATCTGCAAGCTTGTTTTCGGTTTCTTGTGTTACTACTTAGCCGGCACAAATCTAGAATCATAAGAAGACTTGAACTTTAAAACATATGGAGTAATACGTTTCGACCAAAGAAAAACTCTAACTCGAACAAGATTGGTTTTTTGTTTAAGCTAAAATGATTAAGGGAGGAGAGTAGTTTTGTAGAAATGATATTTGCATCCTACATTTCCTTGATGAACCAAATGGCATGGGGAAACCAGTTATAATATTAGCCCATTTAGGAATGAATGGAATGAAATGTCCATAAGCTCCTTACAAGCAATAGCATTGTGCACATCAGAGGAAGTGGTTATCGCGCAAACTTGTTTTTTGGTTTCTTGTGTTACTACTTGGCAATACAAATCTAAAAATCACAAGACGACGTGAACTGAGAAACATAATAAGTTGTGACCTAACCAACCTGTAACTCCCATTGCATATAGGTGATGTCTTAGTGAAGCCTATTGCTATTTTCCTCGTAATACGCTAACACACCGTGACTGCGATAGCTAAGGTTTAAAATAGTTACTCCGTATTAACTTATTATCGCTCTATCAAGAACGTGACATGTGTGACTTGATTTACTTGTGGCGTCAAGATCAATGAGTTTGCACAACAATCTAATTAAGTAATTAGTCTAACGCTTATGACATAACATCATTAATTCACTCTAAAATCTTCTCTTGTTATTTGGTGACACTGTATTTCAATTTCCATTGTTAAAATGATGTTTAGAGAAATGAACTCAATTTGTGGATCCAGGTTTTTTGTGCGGATAACATGTACATAAGCTTAACAAAAAAAGACATGCTAGATTAATGCAATTATAAGACCATAATTAGCTAATTACTATGTTGTTTATACTTTATACTGTTAACTTATGTTTATGTTTGAGAAAACAAGGTTGGTTTTTTGTTTAAGTTTATAGCTATATAAGTAGTTTAGTGGATAGTGTATTTGCATCCCACATTGCTTTGATGAAGCAAATGGTATGGGGTAGACCATAATTATCTAATTACTATGTTGTTTATACTTATGTCTATGTTTGAGAAAACAAGGTTGGTTTTTTGTTTAAGTTTTAGTTTAGTGGAGAATGTATTTACATCCCACATTGCTTTGATGAAGCATATGGTATTGGGTAGACCAGCTATAAATTGGGACTCCTAGCTTTTAAAGAATCCATTCCTTCTTTGCTTTTTAGGCCTTGCCTTTGTATGGTTAGTTGAGGGGTTATAAACTCTAATTCCTAATTTAAAGTTTTTTAAAAAGAGTATTTTTTTGTATTTGATATTATATTTTATTAAATATATAATATCGAGTATTGGAAAATACTTTTTTAAAAAATTTTAAAGATGGTGCCCGATGTAAGTCAAATTTTATTTTTCAATGTTAGTCAATATTTTTGAAGTGGTGATATAGATATCGACAAAGCGAGCAAATTGAAGGACGAGGAAGGTTTGCTTGCTGTATTGATTGTCTTTTAGCACCCACAAATGAGTGGCGTTGTTGTATTGATTGTCTTTTAGCACCTACAAATGAGTGGCGAGGAACGGTTTGCTCATTTTCTTTTAGCGATAATTAGGATAGTTGCTGTATAATCGATGTGAAATTTTGAACCACTAAGCATTAAGTGAACAAAATATGAATTATATTTAAACACTTCTAGAACAAATTTTATTTGTTTAACAGCAACGATGGTTTTGGGTATGATATTTGTCATGTGGAATCCTCGGGACCATCAAATGAATCTACTGCTAACGGCTATTATCCAGTAATGCTTATGGGTCAGAACTTACTTGGTCATGAATCTAATTCAATGGCGTCGGCTATGATGAGCAAAGACGATGATAACAGTTTCTATGATGGCACGATTGAACCGGAGGTGGTGCAGCAGTTGGAGCAGCCACAAATCATAGACTTGTTGTCTTGTTTTCGTCCATGATAATATTCATCAGTTGATTCTTTAGTACTCCATATTGTTTAGTAAAATTTGATTGATTTGTGTGATTTTCATTGTATTGTCGTTTGTAGACGTTGTTTCTTTTGGACAAAGTAGTCAAGCTTTTGTTGTAATGTTCGTAGAAGTGAGTATCATCAGAAGTTTGTTTGGTTTTTATATAAGAAGTCAGAATGAATTAAACAATCTGTCCCATATATGTTAAGATTTTGTTAGGTAATTTACAAAACTTAGGGGTCAAATATGAAAATTAAGAAAAAATAATTATAATAAAACAAATATTACCTAATGAGGAAACAACATTTTTCTTGAAATGCAAAAGTCCCCACTTGGGGTTTTGTTTTATTATATAAATAAAAGATGTAACATTAGATTGTATCATAATTTTGGCGAGTTTGATCATTTAAGCATTTGTGGTGTTTCATTATGACATGCAATTTGTTTCTCAATATGCAAGCTTGTTACATTATGGCGAGTTTGGACTAATCAACCTGCTTGTCAACAAGACACAGTAGTCACGAAATTTCAGTGATATTATTGGCTAAAAGGAATATTGCAAATAAAACGTAACAGTGGGATAAAAAAAAATAAAATAAAAAAAACGGTATAATCCCTTTAAAAAAATAAAAAAATAAAAAATAATAAAAAAAAAAATAAAAATAAAAAAAACGTAACAGTGGGATAAGCAATCAAATATACTATGTCTATTGGATTCAATAATCCCACATCGATAGGAGAATCAACTAGTTGCTTATTTATAAATTTACCCCAGTTACTTTATCATCGTCCTGCATACAATGTTACAAAGCGTGGAGCTACGTTTGAGTCTCAAAGCTGTATCAGGGGTGAGCAAACAACCGGACCGACCACATTCGGTCTAGGCTTTTTGGTTAATTCGGTCTTCGGTCCGGTCAGTCCGGTTTGGTTAATTCAGTTTTCGGTCCGGTCCGGACCGACCAAAAAAGCGAAAAAACTTGCCAAATTTTGCCTATTTGGATCGGACCGGACCGGACCGACCACATTCGTTCCGGTCTCGGTCTATGGTTTTTCCTTAACTCGGTCTTCGGTCCGGTCCGGTTTTTGGACCGTGATCACCCCTAGCTGTATATATCCATTTTAATTTGTGGTTTCACATAATTTTATTTAGACCACTCGGTATCGTATTTTTTAACACGCCAAATGCTCAAATGAATACTAATAACGCGCCATCGGTGGTATCGAGCAACACGCCATCATCACGTCAAAAGGGTTTGAGCTACTATTTGTGGTGTTTTTTTCCTTTAAAAAAATAACGTTTTGAGTTTGTTAAGGAGTTATAAGGGAGGTTATGTTGCATCAGATTTGAAGATTGAAAAGTAGATCTAGTTATGGAAGGAGAAACAAGGTAAAAGAAGACATATATTATTGGTGAGAGAGAAAATAGAAAAATAAAAATATTGTGTTTGTGTTGTTTGGAACCCAAATGGTATGGATCACTTGATTGATAGAACTAGTACTTTTCTTTATATATTACTGTAGTTGTAATTACATTTTACCCTTTTCACAAAAGAAAGATAATTTGAATTAGATAGTTAATATGGTATAAATTAGTTTAACCGTAAGAGCAGGGGGTATGGTGGTGCAATTGGTGGCGCCATCACCACCAGCCCAAAAACACCAATGGCGCACCACACCGGAAGTGGTATCGTCACCACTCGCGCCGTCACCATAGCTCCACGCCGTGATTTTTTTTCCTTCCTTTTTGATGGGTTTGTTTGTGTTTGCAATATTAGTCCCTAAGTTATTTTTTCTTTGTTTTTATTAGTTAATCTAATGTGTTTTAGTTAATATTGTGTGTTTTGTTAATATTGTGTATGTTTTATTTTATGTAAAAAAAAATGGTCTACGGCACCAAAATTTCTGGTGCCAACGGATACGGCCAGAATGTGGTGCCGTGAAGATTTTTGCTGAAGTGACATCACTTTTTGCCCACGGCACGAGCTCCACGGCTCCACCGTACCCAATGCTCTAAGTACATCTTCATTTTCCTTGATTCATATTAGGCCTATTTTATTTAATTGGTACAAAGATGTATTGTAATTTTAATTAGTGTTTAATAAAATGTGTTAGTTTTTAAATAAAAAAAAATGAAAAAAAAAATGGGGCCCAATAACATGTTAGCGGTGTGTTATGAGGGAGGAGTGTTTGAGTGATTGGTGTGTTATTGGAAAGGGTATGATGTGGCGCTGAACTGGCATACTAATAACGCGTTATTCGTATGCACGATACCTAGTGCTCTTACGCATTCGATCTGGACATACTTATTATTATATGAAGTAAAAACGAAAATTATTTTTTAGTAACTTATTTTTAAAAAAAAATAAGCATAATCTCTCCATAATTTCATGTGCCAAACATGATTAACCTCATTAACCGAACTTGGATCCTTAAAAAGGAATTTGAATCTTGAGATAGATGAGTGCCAAACATGCCCTCTAACTTATTTATTAACCTCATTAACCGAACTTGGATCCTTAAGAAGGAATTTGAATCTTGACATAGATGAGTCTCCAATCAACCCGAACCTATGGAAACACAATTCTGGGATGGTGATTCGTCGACAACCAACTTGTATCTTTAAAAAGGAATTTAAATCTTGATCACAACCGAATATGGAAACGGTATTCCGGGATGACTGATTTGCTGACAACCAACTTGTATCCTTAAAACGGAATTTAAATCTTGACGTAGACGAGGTTCCAATCAACCCAAACCCGAATATGGACACGCTATTCCAAGAACCAGGTCGTGACTCTAGCCGAAAGAGTCAAAGGAGTACAAGTTCATCGGATGCGACTTCGTCACGATGAAACCCGTGAGCGGCTTGCGAAATCCATGACAATTCAACAAGAAACCTTGAAGACTATTCAAGAGAGCGTCAAAGAAAAAGCTGAAAAAGCTAGTGTACAAATCGTTCAAGTTTTTCCAAACGCAAATTCCCAAGGGTTTTAGTAAAAAAAAAAAAAATGCTTGAAAAAGCCTGAGGTGGTTGGACTCGGGACGACGAAAACGATGAGTAATCTATTAATTTTAGTATTATTTTTATTAGTGTAATGTTTTTTAATCAATGAAATGTTTGTTTCAATTAATGAATATTTTTATTATAAATATGTTTTTTTCTTTATGTTGATTGTTGTTGTTGTTGAAAGAAAAAGGTGACACATAACAAGCCATCATTGGCAATAGTATGTCAATTTGAAAAGTGTTATTGTGACGCTGAGGTGGCATAACTAACACATAAACTGACGTGTCACGGTTGAGGACACGAGCGGTTCCTCTAAGAAAAATATACTTTTCTAAACATGTAAAAAAATATATACTTAATGCAAATAGCAACATAAATCTATAATTAATCCATTGGTTACACATTTGCTAAATAAAACGTTTAGATGAAGTTCAAATCTAACCATCACCTTCTTTTCCTTTTGATTTTAATTTGAATTTCTTTTACTCTTTTTGGTACTTTAGTTTAGTTGAAGTTTGCTTTTCTTTTTCTCAACTAATCTAAATTTTAAGTTGTCATACTATTTACATGTTTGTAATTTATACATAAATGTTATATATATATATATATATATATATATATATATATATATATATATATATATATATATATATATATATATATATATATATATATATATATATATATATAGTGTAACTTTCAAACGAGAACCATTTTAACTGCGAGAACTGAGAGAACCACCAAAAACATACATGCACGCCTTCAATAATTGTATTTTTGCACATATGTTTTAAAAAAAAACATAGTTGTTCTAAAGAATTTGATAAGAAATTGAAAATACAAAATTTTTCTTTGAAGGTGTGCGTGTATGTTCTTATAAGACGTGCAACGACAATCTTGCGGCCGTGGGTAAGGTTTTTGTGAAAAAAGATGATGAGTTCATAATGATATTGAAGAACATAGGTGGATGCTTACAATTATTGATGATTTGCATGTATTTTTATTTTATTTTAAAAGGCGTGCATGCATGTTTTTGGTGGTTCTCTCAGTTCTCGCAGATAAAATGGTTCTCGTAAGAAAGTCCCTATATATATATATATATATATATATATATATATATATATATATATATATATATATATATATATATATATATATATATATATATATATATTCTAAATTTCTCTCACGTATAACTGTATACTTGATTATTGTCCTGCCGTAACGCGCGGGAGACATATATCCTCGTTAGAAACAAAGTACATAATCCCCAATTTTTCCTATAACCTTGTTTATTAAGGTTTGCTTTTCGTGCTTAATGTTTTTAGGCTTGTAATCCACACTTCATATTTACTCAATTCATACATTTTTTTCTGAAAGGCCACGTACCTTACGAGTTACTACTATTTTAAACAAAGTAGGGATCAGTTTTGTTAGTATATATTCAGTTTAGAATATAATGTGTTGTGTGTGACTATCAAATTGTCTTTTTTTTTTTTTTTTTTTTTTTTTTTTTTTTTTTTTTTTTTTTTTTTTTGTGATTTGGTTGTTGATTATTAAATTTAATTTCACATTATAGAACCTACAATTCCTAATGCATTCCCGGTGCACTCTTTTTGTAAAGTCCTTACCGACTGCTTCTGATACAAGCACACATGGTGGATTATTTTTTATTTATTTTTGGTTATGTGATTTTGTTTTATTGTTCTAATTACTGAATTTTTATACTCACTTTTTCAGGACATGACTCAGGCTACGCCTACCCAAGAATTCTTCTATGCACTTGTGTGTGTTTCGTCCATGATGATGCTTATTATCACTTGCGCAGGTAGAAGCTTCTTTTATTATTGTAAATCAAATTATTAGAAGGGCGTTGTGTACTCTCGGGGCCACCACTCATTGGTATGATAAGCCAGGTAGGTATTCTCGCAGCTCTTACATTGATAACATTGGCTGATTACTAAAACATATTATATTATTAATGACATTGCAGATATGCGAAAGCATAGGAAGATGGGTCACATCACCATTGTTAGACCATCAATGGGCATTGTGAAAGCACGGGTGAAATCAGTTCTGAAAGAACCGGGTATGTATTCCATGGACTATTTAATAACATTGTACAAGAAACATGCTTTATAAGGAATGCGAGTAAAAAGTAACAGGTTTAATGTCTTTGGCGTTGCATGATACAACGTAGTCGGTTTATATTGGTTGAATAATCAAGTCATCATGGGATTATTGTTTCTTTATATGGGTTGAATAATCTGTTTTTTATGGGTCAAATTATTGTGAAAAAAATAATTTTTTTTATGGGTCGAATAATCTTTTCTTTTTGAGTTTTATGTTTCTTCAGTCTTGTCACAAGTGCAAAACATTTTATCTTTGAATCCTACTTCTTATATTAATGCACTTAGAAGATGTGTAAAGGCAAATCATTTTTTTCTTCTTCTTTGCATCTCATATATGCATGTTTTAGTTACAATATGATACCATATTATATTATAACAATGATCGGTAAACCCTCTTCTCTCAGTCTACACACGAGAAAATCGGTGTTGTTGATTCATAATGGATCATTCACCAAGTTGTTCCTTCACTGGGTAGCCGGGTGAGTCACCATTTTGTTTGAATTATGACCCAATCTTTTGTTCTCTACTTGTGACGTGAGGAGCTTGGAGATCTTGTGAAGGTATACACTATCAAAGCGAGTGAGTTCGTTTGTTTTTGATATTAGATCATGGGTTTGAAACTTTTTTTTGACAGTGGATTATTATGCCTCTTGAACTAAGTAAAGTCATAGATATGGTTATAGGTTTAAGCCAATATATATTTTCTTCCCGAACCTTATTAATCAGTGTATGTACTTCCTAAGTATTGTGCCATGGGGCTTGGCTGGGTTGGATTGGATTTTCGGGGCTTACCTCTGTTTGAAGAGTAAGTTATAGTTCATTTATCTTTTGTTTGTTTCTGGTCAAGGATCACAAAGTGCACAACTCACTTTTTTTTCCATTTGTGTAGGGCTGTCCCAAACCTATTTTTTAAGAATATGAATACAGTTGTGGTGAATTTTCAGGTACACATGCATTTTTATTCCCTGCACGACATCATAAACCCTCATTGATGGATTTTCTGTTATATTGATTACAGGTGGTTTTGGATTCTCATCAATGGGTCCCATTACCAGCAGTTGGCTTATCAACCAGTAGCTTCGGCTTATCAACATTTGGTGTTTTACCATAAATATCATTCTACGTGGTCACCAGGTATAGACACAAGTATGTGCATCCTGTCTATATCGTGACTTGGTGGGTGTGTGGCATATACAGAAGAGGATTTAAATACAATGGATGCTGAAATTGAGGTGGTTGATGGTCCTAACGATAAGGGTACACGTCCTGGTAAACTGAGTGATCGATTTCCTCAACCTTATCCAAATGAGCAAGCTGCTAGATTTGCTAATGGAGGGGCTTATCCTCCAGATTTGAATTTTATTACCAAAGTAGTTTCTGCTTCCTTATTCTATTTTTTAAAAATATTGCTGGTGTGTTGTTAGATTCTTATGTTTTGTTTCTTTCAGGCTCGTCATAAAGGACACAACTATGTGTTTGCACTGTGACCCTCGAACTGGTGTTTCTGTAAGTTGCGAATCATTGTTTGCATGTTTTCTATTTTATTCTTTAAAAAGTAAGCTTTATTTGCTAAAATTTTCTCATTGAAGAAAAAAACAAGTTAATGCATATGCTTGTATAAAATCTTATGAGTTGGGGTCAAGGTTCTTAAACTATGATGGAAGGGAAAAATAATATATTTAAACTTTTTTTAATTGTGGGATAGCTATGTTGTTCAAAGAGATATTTTTATGAGTAGCATCAAGTTTATTGGTTGTCGTGCCAGTCATTTGACGACAATTCTTTAGTACCTATGTATTGTGTTTTCACCATATAAATAATAAGGGGTGTTTTGTTTCCTTTTTAGCCATAACCATTGAAAATCGGAAAAGAACTTATTTAATCATGGTAATCTATTTGTTCCAAGTAAATTGAATAGTAGTTTTTCTGGTTTGTCATTGTTTTGGTTTTTACTACTAATTTTAAGCAGTAGCTTCTATTTCTGATAATAATGTCAAAATTTCCTTTATAAGATGCTTTATAGTCCATAAGTGTGACAACATTTGCACGTGTATAAAATTAAGCAATTACTAACTATATTCTGGTTGTTTTCGTGTATATATCATCTTCTTTCCTCCTACCTATGAATTGCAGATCAGGGAAGGTCTGCACTAAAATCCTTACTTTCCTGGTGGAGCAATTGCAATGCCTAAAATGCTTATGGACGACGCTAATACGAAGACGGAACTATAGTGACAGAAGCCCAGGTTGATTGATCATTTTATTATGCTAATGGTTAATTGGCTTATTGTTTCAATCTTTTTTTTATCCTTTCTTTACGTTAATTGTAGATGGGAAAGATATTGTCTCCTTTTTTAGTTGGGATGCCAAACCAGAAATGGAAGAAAGGAAACTGCTACAAAATCCTCCAAACCGAATACGCACTTTGCCTTTGCACTTTGCCTATCAGCTCTCAAAGAAATGTATGACATGAACTTATTATGGAGCTTTGGAATTCCTTAAAAAGGTCAATTTATTCTCCAACTTATACTAAAAAATAAGGTTACAGGACTTATGAATTTATTGCATTCTATAAACATGGTTGTATGCCTGTGTATATTTATACAAATACTGTAATGTTGTGTTGGCGCATATAATATTGGCCTGGTGAAGAAATTCAATGCATTTATATGTTAATAACATTATTGCGCGTATGTATACATTTATTATTTCATACCATCTTCTTATTAATGCTCACTTGAAGATGTTTATTCTACTAATTATGTATTTTTCTATTCTTTTTTTCGTTTGCAGCTTAGTCTTTGCCAAGGTACTGCATTCTATCATACTACGTACTATATTATAATTGATTAAGGATACTATTTTCAGTTACATATGTTTATTTTGCGAATCTGGAGCTTTACGTGTTCTTCGTCATGTATTTCTTAGCAACATTCTTGTGAGTAGGATGGAATTATAATCAGTTTTCGATCATTTATTGATATCATATCTTACCATGCTTCTATATATCTATCCCTTAGGCGCATGATAATCGTTTTGGGACTATGTAAGCTTTGGGACTACATGGAGAAAAGTATAATGGCACTTATCTGGACCCTTATAGTGCATTCAGTTTGATGGAGAAAAGTATGCCAAAGACGTTGAAGAGGTGTTAATAGTTGACCTATAACATGTCAATAGATCATGGGTCCAGCTTAACTAATAAAAGTTGCGGACTCCTGAAGTATTGCTTTTGTATAAAATAACTAATGTGTTAAACATAATTACTAATGGCTCATAACTTCTTATGCATTCACTATTATTTTTATAGAATACATGTATGCCGTTATTATTATTTATGTACGTCCACTTAGAATTTATCAAATAATATTATGAAGCTAACCCGCCCATCGGGCAGGTTATAAAGCTAGTATATATATATATATATATATATATATATATATATATATATATATATATATATATATATATATATATATATATATATATATATTCTAAATTTCTCTCACGTATAACTGTATACTTGATTATTGTCCTGCCGTAACGCGCGGGAGACATATATCCTCGTTAGAAACAAAGTACATAATCCCCAATTTTTCCTATAACCTTGTTTTTTAAGGTTTGTTTTTCGTGCTTAATGTTTTTAGGCTTGTAATCCACACTTCATATTTACTCAATTCATACATTTTTTTTTGAAAGGCCACGTACCTTACGAGTTACGACTATTTTAAACAGTTATTTGACATGCTATTAATTTAACTTTTCTATTTTATTCGTGTAATTTATGACCTTGGGTTTTGAAAAAAAGAGTTAAACAAAAAGAAAATATATATATAAAAAAAAATCAAACAAGTTAAACACAACAGACAAGTTTTTGTTGTGGTTGACCTGTTTTAGTTAACCTATAAACGGCACTTGTACTTATAAATAGTTCATTACTTTTATTTTCTGTCGATGTGGGACAAAATTGAAATAAATTAATAAATCATGTATGGCATCAAAGAAGCATAAGATCACAAGTAGATTGAAAACCATGTAACCTTCCTTAACAAAAAGTAACAATTTTGTTGCTTGAGCTCCATTTTTAACATACATTCTTGAACGATTTCCAAGCAATAATTACACTAATAACCAATTAAACTACCACTTCTCGAAGAATGCAAAGTAAAATTGTAGTTCGAATGTTAGAGTTGAGCTTTAACCCTTCATGAACATATCTCAAGTTATTTCTTGCAAGCATGTCCATAATATACGTAACATGGTAAAAATTACTGTAGTATAAAAGTTATAATTATGTGAAATCTTTGAACCACAAAGCATTAAGTGAACAAAATGTGAATTTAAACACTTCTAAAACAAAATTTATTTGTTTAAGTTGACTACAGGATCAAAAATAATTATATTTTGCTTGATATTTTTAAGCTCGAGAACTCGCTACTCTTTGTGATGTCAGTGTGTCCATGATCGTATCTTCTGCTGATCTAGAAAGCCTCGAAATCTTCCCACAAGATCCTCGTATTCTTAACGACATAATCAATGTTTACAGAAGAAACCGCGTTAATGGGAAGATAAGATCGAATTGGTTGTTGAAATTTTGTAAGGATGGGAAGGATAAGATTGAAGGAGAAGTTGCTAAGACGAAGAAAGATAACTTGGAAGGCAAGTATCCAACGAGGTTTGATTTCTTGGATAAGTACTCAGTTGGTGAATTGAAGGATTTGAGATTTGGGTTGGGATTGAAAATTAATAAAGTTAAAGCCAGGATTGAATTGTTGAAGTCAAAGAAAGTTTCAGATTCTCAGAATCTTGATGGTCGAGATTCGTTGAAGATGCAACTTAACACCCCTAACCCGATAACCATAACGACCCGTATTGATCACAACAGCAACAGCAGTTTTGGGGCTGAAATTTGTAATGTGGAGTCCTCTCGATCATCAAATGCAACTGCTGTTAACGGCTATTATCCAGTAATGCTTATGGGTCAGAACTTACTTGGTCATGAATCTAATTCAATGGCGTCGACAATGAGCAAAGATGATGATAACAGTTTCTATGATGGCGCGACTGAACCGGAGGTGGTGCAGCAGTTGGAGCAGCCACAAATCATGGACTTGTTGTCTTGTTTCCGTCCATGATAATATTCATCAGTTGATTTTCTTTACTACTCCGTGTTGTTTAGTAAAATTTGATTGATTAGTGTGATTTTCATTGTATTGTCGTTTCTAGACGTTGTTTCTTTTGGACAAAGTAGTCAATCCATTGTTGTAATGTTCGTAGAATGAATTAAACAATCTGTCGTCCCATTTAGATTGTATCATAATCTTTGCGAGTTTGAACATTTAATCATTTGGGGTGTTTCATTATGACATGTTGTTTGTTTCTCAGTATGCAAGCTTGTTACTTTATGGGGTTGAGATGTTTAGCCGTTCGGGTAGGTACAAAACGTATATCGGATGGAATATTGCATATTGAACATAACAGTGGGATAAGCATTCTAATATACTATGTTTATTGGATTCAATAATCCCACATCGATTGGAGAGTCAACTATTTGTTTAGTTATAAACTTACCACGGTTTTTCGAACACTAGTTGTTTAATATGACTAAGCATGGAGCTACGTTTGAGCCTCAAAGCTTTCCATTATTGGATATCTCTTGTTTACTTGGGAATCAAGTTCAATTTGTATTTGATGAGAGACAGACAACTTGTATCATAATATAACATTAATATTTTTCTATTCATACATTTAACATATCATTTATTCACATAATATCACAATCTTTTCTATTCATACATTTAACATATCATTTATTCACATAATATCACAATCGAAAGAATGAGACAAAATAGTGTGTAATATCGGCACCTTTCATAAGCTTTCCCTACTAATATAAAAGTATAATATCACAAATCGATATATTATATAAACACTCTTCAACAGATTTAAATTTACTTCTGTGAATTTCACGGGTCATTTTACTGCCCGAAACCGAACCGCACTAAACAGGTAACCGGACATGCGGGTACCCGAAATGAGTGATTACCCGCTGTTCGGTTCATGGGGCCTTTACTTCCATGGGTGGTCAACAAGACACGTTTGTTAATATCAGACGTGGTCCCTTTTGCTATCGCCTACATGGTGAGATTATTTTATTCTTTTTCAATGCAATATATTATCAATCATTTCTTTGTATCGTAATTTAGCATTAATATTTTATATTTATACATCTAACATGTAGTTTTTTTTACATAATATCACAAATCGATATCTTATATAAACACTGTCAACGTTTTTTAAGTCCCCGTGAATTTCACGGGTCAATAAACTAGTTATATATAAAAAAGACATCAAACAAGTTTTTTGTAGTCAACAAAAAACTTGTTTGATACCCGCTGTTCGGTTCATGGGGCCTTTACTTCCATGGGTGGTCAACAAGACACGTTTGTTAATATCAGACGTGGTCCCTTTTGCTATCGCCTACATGGTGAGATTATTTTATTCTTTTTCAATGCAATATATTATCAATCATTTCTTTGTATCGTAATTTAGCATTAATATTTTATATTTATACATCTAACATGTAGTTTTTTTTACATAATATCACAAATCGATATCTTATATAAACACTGTCAACGTTTTTTAAGTCCCCGTGAATTTCACGGGTCAATAAACTAGTTATATATAAAAAAGACATCAAACAAGTTTTTTGTAGTGAACAACCTGCTTATGTAACCCATGAATGGCACTTGAACTTATAAAGAGCTCATTACTTTTATTTTTTGTCAATGTGGGACAAAAATTGAAATAAATGAACAAATCATGTAATGCATCAAAGAAGCATAAGATCACAAGTAGATTTAAAACCATGTAACCTTATTGAAAAGTAACAATTTTGTTGCTTGAGCTCCATTTTTAACATACGTTCTTGAACGATTTCCAAGCAATAATTACACTAATAACCAATTAAGCTTCTTGAAGAATGCAAAGTAAAAGTAGAACAAATGTTAGAGTTGAGCTTTAACCCTTCTTGAACATATCTCAAGTTATTTCTTGCAAGCATGCCCATAATACATGTAACATGGCAAAAAATACTACTCCGTATAAAAGTTATAATCGATGTGAAATTTTGAACCACTAAACGTGTAGAAAATGTGGATTATATTCAAACACTTCTAGTACCTTTTTTTTTTTTTTTTTTTTTTTTTTTAAAATTTAAAGTGGACTACAAGGCCATCAGTCATACCTTTATTTATAGTAAACCAAAAATAACATGTTAACGAGTCAATAGCTATAGGTTGCATGACTAGTTAGTTTTGATTTTAGTAATTCGCACCTTGACAAGCATATATTCTAAACATCATAGGAAGTTATCAAGCAAGCTTGTTTTTAAGTTTCTTGGGTTACTACTTAGCCGGCACAAATCTGAATCATAAGAAGACTTGAACGTTAAAACATATGGAGCAAGTGGTTATCACGCAAACTTGTTTTTTGGTTTATTGTGTTACTACTTGGTCAATACAAATCTAATAATCACAAGACGACGTGAACTGAGAAACATAATAAGTTGTGACCTAACCAACCTGTAACTCCCATTACATATAGGTGATGTCTTAGTGAAGCCTATTGCTATTTTCCTCGTAACACGCTAACACACCGTGACTGTGATAGCTAAGGTTTAAAAATAGTTACTCCGTATTAACTTATTATCGCTCTATCAAGAACGTGACATGTGTGACTTGATTTACTTGTGGCGTCAAGATCAATGAGTTTGCACAACAATCTAATTAAGTAATTAGTCTAACGCTTATGACATAACATCATTAATTCACTCTAAAATCTTCTCTTGTTATTTGATGACACTGTATTTCAATCTCCATTGTTAAAATGATGTTTAGAAAAATGAACTCAATTAATGGATCCAAGTTTTTTATGCGGATAACAAGTACATAAGCTTAACAAAAAAATACATGCTAGATTAATGTAATTATAAGACCATAATTATCTAATTACTATGTTGTTTATACTGTTAACTTTTGTTTATGTTTGAGAAAACAAGGTTGGTTTTTTGTTTAAGTTTATACCTATATAAGTAGTTTAGTGGAGAATGTATTTGCATCCCACATTGCTTTGATGTAGCAAATGGTATGGGTAGACCAGTTATAAATTGGGACTCCAAGCTTTAAAAGAATCAATTCCTTCTTTGCTTTTTAGTCCATGCCTTTGTATGGTCTTGTATGGTTCGTTGAGGGGTTATAAACTCTAATTCCTAGTTTAAAGTTTTTTAAAAAGAATTTTTCAATGCCAGATACTTTTTATTTTATTAAATATATAATATCAAGTATTGGAAAATACTTTTTAAAAAAATTTAAATATGGTGCCCGATATTAGTCAAATTTGATTTTCCAATGTTAGTCCTTTTTATTTGTTTATTTATTTATTTATTTATTTATTTAATGATTCTTATCCTTTTTTAGAAGTATTTGTAAGTATACTTTTGGTAAAACATTGTTGTCCACTGTGGACGCTTTTTGATCAATTTCAGATTTTAGCTGACACTATTTTGTATTTCTCATGAGTTCCTTTTGTTCCTCATGGATTTCTAATAGCTTTCGTTGATATTCCAATTTTTGTTGTTTAATCGCTAGCTCTCGTTCCTTGTATTCTCTCCACGAGTCCTCACACTCTTTACCTTTCTCGTTCTTTGACGGTCTTGAGCTCCATAAGTCCGCTAGTAGCCCACTCATGAATGATTTTGATGTTTCACGAGAGTAGGAGGTGGATGATTTCCTCCTTGCTCTGTCACGACCTTGTGGCCGTGATTCTCTAGTACCATCCTCCGTTTCATCATCATCATCATCATCCAAGTCTTGAAAATTTGGGGGGCCTTGTGTTGACCCCAATGTAGTTGTTGAACCCTTTACTTTCTTTCGACTGCCCGATTGGAAAAGAGGCATCTCACCCTTCCAAGCATCATGCCCCCTCAATACTTTCCAACACTCCACCAAATTGAAATCATGAACGTAACGCGCACGATACTCCATAAGAGCTTTGGACATATCGTCAATGTCATTTTCACCACTTCCATGTGTCCCCTTGACATTATCAATAATAGCACCAAAATTCGCAACTTGACCACGAATTCTAGTCTTCCATTTGGAAATGATCAAATTGTATGTCCGGTCTGAACCAGTTTCTTTTCGAAAGTAGGCTACCACTTTCTCCCAAAATTTGTGCCGAATCATAGAGTTTCCTTTTTTGTCATTTTCCTAAACAAAGATGAAAGCTTTACAAAGAATGACCTCTTCTTTGCTTGACCATGGTTCAACTTTTTTGGCCGGTTCGGGTTCTTTGCCTTTGCCTTTCGCCTTTGTAGCACGCCGCGAAGGCTTCTTTGGCTTGACGGGTGATGTCTCTTCGATTTTGTCATCGTCATCAACGGGTATAGAACCGTGGAAAGAACCGTGGTAGGAACCGTGACCCGAACCTTGCCCCATCGAAACATCTTGACTCGGGTAGTCTTGGCTCGGATAGTGTTGGGTCGAATAGCCTTGGGTCGGATAGTCGGCCCAATCATCCAAATTCATATCAAGATTAGTTGACCAAATCGGAGAATGTTGTTGATACGGTTGTGAACAATGCAAGAAATTCATGTTAGGACGATAAGACGACTCACTTGGTTCTTAGTGATAATCCGTATTAACACGTTGTGGTGGGACAAAAAGACGATGAAAGGAAAACAAGTTTTCTCTTTGATTGGGTTGTGGTAGTTGTGTTGGATATTCAAAAGATTGTGGACGAAAGCGAATACCCCCTTGTTGTGGTGGTGTTATGCCGGTTAGTTCAAAGGTGTTTTGCGGAGAGAAATTTATATCCGGTGCATTTTGGGTTAGTCGGGATCGTCGGTTTTTCAATTGTGGAGTGTTTTTCTTTGACATTGTGAATATTGATGAGAATTTGGTTGAATTGTGTGTTTGAAAGTGAGTTTGATGTTGGTATTTATAGGAAGAAAAGTGGTAATTTTTTTTTTTGTGCGCAAACAAACAGTTTGATTTTAAAATGAAAGTGGGAAAGTCTTTGCTTCAGATTCGGTCGAGTAAGCGAACGATTTGGTGTTTGAAGTCACCGGCGATCGATATGGTTTTTTGTGCCACAGTGGGTCGATCGATTTCCCAAATCGATCGATCGATCCTCTCGATCGATTAATTCAGGGCCAGTGTAGAAGGATTCTTTGTAGGATTAAGGCCAAATTTAGTCGGATAGAGTGGATGAAAAATCCGAACCTTATCTCTTTGTAGCTTTTTCTAGCTTTTGCTAGTTTTAATATAATCCGCCGTTCAAAAAAAATTCAAGGCCAGTGTCACAACTACAAGCCTTAGTCATACCTTTATTTCTAGTAAACAAAAAATAATTATATTTTGTAAATTTAAATCTGTACCAAAATATTTGTAATTTAATGCATGAGTTATATATGTCTTAACATGCATGTATTAGATTCGTAGATTACATTAATTATTAATACACAATCAAGGTTTAGTTCTTAATGATAATCATGTGATATCATGTTTGTGTTATGTTGTTTTTGATAGATATGAAGACATGGGTCCATGATTGTATCTTCTGCTAGAGTGCTAGAAAAGCTCAAGAACTCGCTACTCTCTGTGATGTCAATGTGTCCATGATTGTATCTTCTGCTGATCAAGAAAGCCCCAAAATCTTCCCACAAGATCCTCGTATTCTTAACGATATGATCAATGTTTACAGAAGAAATCGCGTTAATGGGAAGATAGGATCGAATGGTTTGTTGAAATTTTGCAAGGACGGGAAGGATAAGATTGAAGGAGAAGTTGCTAAGACGAAGAAAGATAACTTGGAAGGCAAGTATCCAACGAGGTTCGATTTCTTGGATAAGTATACTATTCAGTTGGCGAATTGAAGGATTTGAGTTTTGGGTTGGGATTGAAAATTAATAAAGTTAAAACCAGGATTGAATTCTTAAAAAGTAAAGTAAAGTAAAGTAACTCCCAATACCGTCTTTCACGGGTTATGGGTCCCAATACCGTCTTCCACGGTGTATGGGGGAGGTTGAGATGTAGACAGCCTTACCCCTACCCAAGGTAGAGAGGCTGCTTCTGGTTCTACCTAAAGGTAGAAAAGGACCTCCAGCCTTTTGTAGGGAGTGAGGATCGAACCCTTGACCTCTAGGTTGAGAGGCAAGGGGTTTTCCAACTGATCCAACTCCAAGCTTGATGGTCGAGATTCGTTGAAGATGCCACTTAACACCCCTAACCCGATAACCATAATCACCCGTATTGATCACAACAGCAACAATAGTTTTGGGTCTGATATTTGTCATGTGGCGTCCTCTGAATCATCAAATGCAACAGCTGCTAACGGATATTATCCAGTAATGCTTATGGGTCAGAACTTGCTTGGTCATGAATCTAATTCAATGGTGTCAACGATGAGCAAAGATGATAATAACAGTTTCTATGATGGCGCGATTGAACCGGAGGTGGTGCAGCAGTTGGAGCAGCCACAAATCATGGACTTGTTGTCTTGTTTTCGTCCATGATGATATTCATCAGTTGGTTCTTTAGTGCTCTGTATTGTTCAGTAAAATTTGATTGATTTGTATGATTTTCATGTATTGTCGTTTGTAGACATCGTTTCTTTTGGACAAAATAGTCAATCCTTTGTTGTAATATTCGTAGAATGAATTAAACATTTTGTCCCATGTTAATTCTATGATTTTGTTATATTTTTATCATGCCATATTTAGATTGTATCATAATCTTGGCAAGTTCGAACATATTTAATCATTTGGGGTGTTTTATTATGATATGTTATTTGTTTCTCAGTATGCAAGCTTGTAACTTGTTACTATATGGGGTTGAGATGTTAGGACGTTATAGCACACGGTAAGGTCACCCCGGGTTAAAACTTAACGTACTGCCACGTCAGCGGCACATCAGCTTTTACCTTTTAACCTTAACTCTTGACTTTTCACCCCGATAACATAACTTACATTTAACTCACTTTAACTTACCTCCACCTCAATTAGTATTTTCAATTTCAACCCCGTTAGAGGGGGTGGGATTTTTCTTTTTTTTTTTTTTTTTTTTTTTTTAGCAAAGAAGTCACCTTAAAGCATCAAGTTAACTTTCTTTTGACTTTCAATGCCGGTAAGGTAACTAACCCATTTTTTTTGCAAAGTTAAAATTTAACTCACCCCTCACGTTACCTTACCGAAGGCTCTTAGGGTATGTACAAAACGTATATCGGCTGGCCGGACTAATCAACGTGCTTGTCAACAAGACACAGTTGTCATGAAATTTCAATGATATTATTATGCTAAAGAAATATTGTAGATAGAACGTAACAATGGGATTAGCAATCCGATATACTATGTTTATTGGATTCAATAATCCCACATCAATTGGAGAATCAACTAGTTGCTTAGTTATAAACTTACCGCGATATGACAAAACATAGAGCCTCAAAGCTTTGCAATCGTGTATATCTCTTTTTTGCTTGGGAATCAAGTTCAATTTGTATTTTTACCTACGCATTGGATCTGGACGTACTTATTATTATTACGCATTGATCGATGAATCCTGACATAGATGAGGCTCAAATCAACCCGAACCCGAATATTGAAACGCTATTCTGGGATGACTGATTCGCCGACAACCAACTTGTATCCTTAAAAAGGAATTTAAATCTTGATCACAACTTGTGACTGTTACGAAAAGAAGTGTCTCTAAGGCCATTTGAAGGGGTATTATGACTGTTTTGAAGGGTCACCATGTACCTATATATAGAGAACGAATTTGTCACTTTGGAATCATCAAAAACACAAAAACATCATTTATATTCAACATCATAACATAACCGATTCGCTAGATTCAAGTTTCATACTTGATTTGATTGTTGTATGACTTGTATCCTCTAAACAGTTCGTACTAGATAGGGCGATTTTTTGTTTAAGGACACTGCTATTCGCAGGCCACAATCTGTTGTTGTAATCTTACGATTATATACAAAACAATTTGTATTACGTTTATTTTATTCCTAACAACGAGTACTTGAGTCTACTTGAGTCCATCCGTAATAACATCATATTGCGAGAATGAGCTAATGCGCAAACGTGTGTCGCACAAACTTTGAATAAATGTTTAAGAGTGGCATTTTTATGTTATTCATTAACAAAAGTGTAATTGACTTTCGGCACCCGATCAAAACAAAATCATTAATTACAAATTGAACATTAGCACCAGACGAAGCACAATCATGTTCCCGATTAGAAACAATTTGGATTATTCTGCAAGATAAAAACACTACCTATGCATATGATGATATACAAACGAAAAAAAAAAATAATAATAATAATAGATATTGCAAAACAAGATGTTATGCTTCAGATGATATATGAATAATGTCCTAGTTTTGATTAGTGTCATTCCGTACACCCATCAACTTTAGGACAAACAATCCAAAACATGTAACATAAAGCAAATCCTACACTTAGTTATAAAAAACCGGAATGGAATGAACCATCTTATACGACTTGAACTACTTGATTAGCTTGGGAATCCAGCTCCCGCGGACCCACTCCGTACTGCATGCCTCCTGCCATTGGCCCGCTCCAAGATGGTGGTGATGTATTATCATCATCATCACAAATCTTTGCCGTCGCCCTCGTGACAGCTTCAAGAACATCATCCATCGTCACAAAATCACTATCTGAAAACACATTACAGCAACATAATGGTGATATTACTATGTAAATACTTGAAAAAAAAGAAGTTGACTTTATTTTACGTTTGTAACAAACCTCTACGAGCAGCAAGTAGTACAGACTCGTGTGCTATGTTTTCAAGATCAGCACCAACTAAGCCAGGGGTACGCATAGCAACAAGATCTGAGATAGCCTCTTTGTCTTCCTGCATTGGGACATCCCTTATATATGAAGCAAATATCTTCCTTCTGCCTACTTCATCTGGCACACCCACAACTACTTTCCTGGAAAAACGACCCGGTCTCATCAAAGCTGAATCCAATGTCTCGGGTCTGTTTGTAGCACTTATAACCACCACACTTGCATCCTTCTCAAACCCGTCCATCTCAGTCAAGAGCTAAAACAACATCAAAAAAATAACCAAATAAATCATGTATCTACAATTGACTCAACAATGTGTTTGTAGTATCATCTTTTATCTGGTTCAAAGTTTGATCACGTTCACAATTCAAAGTCTTCCACGCTGTCCACCAACAGCATTTATCTCATCAATGAAAATAATAGATGGTGAATTTTTTCTAGCTTGAGCGAAAATATCTCTAACACGCGCATCACCCGTACCAACAAAAACTTCAACCAAGTTCACTGGCAGATATAGAAAAAAACGACACTCCAGCTGGGGCGGTGTTGCTATGGTTTGGGTTATGGGTTATGACATGTGTGCACCATAAGACCTCCATACGTGTGTTAAAGAAAATCACAAGTGGAAAATGACCAAGTAAGTTTTAGGACTATGAATTGTTTCATCAGATATCATCCTTTTTTAATCTGTCTTGATTCTCATAAGTCATAACAATAACAATAACAATAACAATAACAATAATAAATAAATAAATAAATAAAAAAGAGTAATTACCAAGGGAGCGTTATCCTCGATATCTTGATTCACCCCTGCATCTGTTAAAGTAATCAAAGAAACAATTAATGGAGTGCACTAAATTATCTCTTTTGAAGCACAGCACTATCAAGATCAATCACAGATTTAGAAGACTGACCTTGATCAACTTCTAACACAGTTTGTTGACCAGACTTTAACTTCTTAGAACTTTCTCCAGCAGTATCATCATTTGCTGCAGCTTTCCTTTTTGTGGAATATACTAATAACTCAACTCTTTGACTCTGAGAATCTTTTTCATATCCACTCTTGGCATATCTTCTTAGAACATCATCATTTCTTGGCATATCTTCTTCAATGACAAAGACAGTTTCCGACTGGACATCATTTTCTTCAACACCTCCATATTGCCTTCCAAACTCTTCAAACTCTTTAGCTTTAATTGAAACAGCCTCTTCAGAAAAACTTTTTAAGATCGCAGCAACTTTAAGATCATTTTCATCAACATCAAAATCTCCATGTCCTCCAGCTCCTGCAACGTTGAAAACTTCAATATTAGGGGCTTGAACTTCCTTCTCCCCCTTTTTGGTAGCATCCGAATCTCTTATAATCATTATGTAGCTGATCAGATCCTCTTTATCCATTTTTCTCAACTCTTTTTCAGTAAGAGTAGCGGCATCAGCAGACATTTGCAGTGGGGATTCAACATTTATTTGAACATCAGCATCACCACCTTGATCACCATCATCATGTTCATCACCATCAATATGTTTTTCAGTAGGAGTAGCGGCATCAGCAGACATTTGCAGTGGGGATTCAACATTTATTTGAACATCAGCATCACCACCATCATGTTCATCATCACCATCAATATGTTGTTCAGAAGAAGACTCTGAGCCAGAATGAGAAGACTCGGGCATAGTAATCTCCTCTACATCCTCCACCATGTGTGGAAATAATTCAACAATTCGTTGACCAGCCCTGTTCTTCATATATGAAAACATCTTGAGATTCATATGGGAAAATTTTAATGTATCTCCCTCTCGTGGTAATCCAGGAATGTAAACATTAAAGATGATCTGGAGAAATCTTGGGTACAATAATACCTTATAACGTCCAGCAGCTCCAACATTGACTCTTAGATTTTGAAAAATCATATTTGAGAAGCTGAAATTATCATTATAAATAAGACCAACCAAGGCAGAAGCTTGCTGTTGACTAAGCTCAGTAAAAGTGGCCTGCTTGCTTGACATGCATTTTAGGATGATATGGGCAATATACCTCCATTGAGAAGATAATAAGCCCTTCCAGTATTGTTGATGGATGGGAGCATCATCATAACCAATAGATTGAAAACAATGACGAATCCTGCTTTCAGAATAAATAATAGCCCCATCAGCATCATTCAAACGCAAAGAATCTCTGATCATTGCTTGAGTAATGACAATATGATGGCCAGAAACTGTGGCAGAAATCCCTTGAATATTATCCTCATCATGTAGCTTAGCAGAATCCCAAAATGATGTAACAAGCTGTTCATAAACACGTGGTCTCTTTTGAATGGCAAATGCAATAGATGAGCTTTCCAAAAATGTTAAGACATGATGAAATTCAGCATTTGTTGGACGTCTTTTTAAGCAGGCACACACATTGTGCAAATGTGAGAACTCCATATTTGCCACTTGTAAGCAATATAATAAGCACGCACCTATTTCAAAGAATTCGGTGAGCTTCATGACATCAATAAGCATCATTCAAAGGCAAAGAATCTCAGATCATGAATAAACACAGATTTCAAAGAAATAAAGATGATGAGCTGTGTCGATTATAAGCACAAGAAGCAATAACAAGTTGGACGTGTTAGAGCATTCACAGTAGGTTCTCAATCACTATCTCTATAATTTAATTAAAAAAACATCATTTTCTAACTTTATCTCTCATTTCCAAAAAAAAAAAAAAAAAAAAAAAAAAAAAAAAAAAAAAAAACTCCCACATTTCATTCTCTATACTTATCTCAATGTTATTTTGTCTTCTTATCAATTTCTTGTATAAGTGATATTATCATTCTCTCATCATGTGGGCAGAGAACAGAAACCGAACCATTAGTAAGCGGTTTTAATTATCACAAAACCAAAACCGAACCATTAACAAATAAAACTGAACCGTTACTAACGGTTTGGATATAAATTTTTATAATGTGTTCATTTCCATGTTCCTATCCTACATCTTTCATTTCATCATTAAAATTTAAAACAATGCATCTACATTTACTAACATATAATGCAGGTCAAAAGAGTAATTTACCCTCATTAAAAAACTTGTTGGGCTGCACACAAGTACAATCTAGAGGCACATTAAAAAAAAAGTTTTGAAAGGAGGGGTATTTTCAAGATCAGTTACAAAACAGTCACATTGAAGAAGAACAAAAAAAGGCAGACATACAAAAACACAAAAATGCCAGAGAAGCAAGGTAAATTGACTGAGAACATCATCACATAATCAAAACATCTACCTCAAATTGATAATCAAGAACCCTAGTTGCTAACTGTTTTAAATAAAACTTTACCTCAAATTGATAATCGATTTGTATATGAGATACCTTTGTATCCGAAACTTTTCTTCTTTTTGCTTATGTGTATCAATGGGGTATTGAAGAAAACAAAGGCAAGCTATAGAAGTTTCTTCTGGGTTAGATTTTGTGGGACAAAGGTAAAGTACTTTTTATTATTTTTAATTTCTTTATGTTGTTGCAAAAGGTAAATAACTTTTTACTATTAATTAATAGATAGAGTACATATATACACTTGCTGAAAGTGGAAAACAGTACGTTTACTGTTCATGAGCTTTGTAGCTAAGTACCACACTTAAGTCTTCCATCCAATAGCTTCTCGCCTCTTGTCATGAAACACCAACAGTTCATCACTCTTTAATTACATTGTTGTGGACCCCGCACCCCAATCATTTTTAGTACTGTATATACTCCCTCCGTCCCATTTTATAAGTCTATTTTGTTAATTTGGGTTGTCCCAAATTATATGTCCACTTTTACTTTCAACCAATGAGAATGCTAGTAAGTGGGTGAGAATGAATTTTTATTGGTTAATATTGTGAGGGCCCTACTTTTTTTAAAGTTTGTGAAATATGGAAGTGGACTTATAATTTGAGACGGAGGGAGTACTATAGTATAATTATGATAGTCGCTGTATAATCGATGTGAAATTTTGAACCACTAAAGCATTAACTGAACAAAATGTGAATTACTCCCTCCGTCCCAGTTTATAAGTCTATTTTGTCAATTTGGATTGTCTCAAATTATATGTCCACTTTTAATTTCAACCAATGAGAATGCTTGTAAGTGGGTGAGAATGCATTTTTATTGGTTAGTATTGTTAGGGCCCCACTTTTCTTAAACTTTGTGAAATATGAAAATGGACTTATAATTTGAGACGGAGGGAGTATTATTTAAACACTATAGGAACAAATTTTATTTGTTTAAGTTGACTACAAGGTCATGATCAGTCATACCTTTATTTCTAGGAAACAAAAAATAGTTATATTTTGTTTGATATTTATATAAGTGCCTTGGGCACCAAGTTAACAATAAACTCTTTATAACAACTAGAGTTAAATATTTGAATTCATCTTTACCCCTCACCCTCTTAATTAAACACACAAGCACACATTTTAACGAACCAGTTTTTTTTGTTTCTATAAAAGAACTCAAAGTGCATTGCATTGCATATCATTAATTCAAAATTTCTAGTTCTTACCGGTAATCTTTTAAACTCATTTTTTACTACATCTATATCCAAAAAAAAAATTAATTTAATGCATGTGTTATGTCTTAACTCATTTAATACAATGTATATATTATGTTGTTTTTGATAGATTTGAAGACATGGGTCGAAGGAAGGTATCAATGGAACTGATAAACGACAGCAAGAAACGTAAACTTGTATCCATAAGGCGAAAAGATTGCCTTTTTAGAAAAGCTCGAGAACTTGCTACTCTCTGTGATGTCAATGTGTCCATGATCGTATCTTCTGCTGATAAAGAAATCCCCGAAATCTTCCCAAAAGATCCTCGTATTCTTAACGATATGATCAAGGCTTACAAAAGAAAACGCGTTGATGGGAAGATAAAGTCGAATGGTTTGTTGAAATTTTGTAAGGATGGGAAGGATAAGATTGAAGGAGAAGTTGCTAAGACGAAGAAATATAACATGGAAGGCAAGTATCCAACAAGGTTCGATTTCTTGGATAAGTACTCAGTTGGCGAATTGAAGGATTTGAGTTTTGGGTTGGGATTGAAAATTAATAAAGTTAAAGCCAGGATTGAATTCTTAAAGTCAAAGAAAATTTCAGATTTTGAGAAGCTTAATGGTCAAGATTCGTTGAAGATGCCACTTAACACTGTTGGAATTATGATATCATGACAATCATATAAAATAAACCAAACACATCAAGAGAGTATATGCGAAAGCGTTATAACAAGATCATATAACATGTAATTAATTAATCAACAATAAATAGTAAACATACCTTTGTGATTCTAGCCCGAACAAGAATCAATTGCAATCTTCAATTCAAGAACCCTAATTAGGGTTTATGTGGATTATAAGAATTACCCCTTACCTCTTTTGTAATTCAATCCAAGAATCAAACAATAGTGTGTTTGAATCACGTTCTTGTACACACGTACTAAAACAAGTTAAAGTAATGCTAGTTTTTAGAACACAAAATTAAACCAAAACCTTTTGTTTAATGAAGAAAATCGATGAACCCTTTGAGGGTGTATGTTTGATCGATTACAAGAAAACAAGGAAAGGAAAACAAGTTTAGGGTTTGTGTGTGTGCACAAGAGATACAAACAATGAATCCCTAACCTTGTTTATATAGTATAGTTTACTTGGAGCTCAAGTTAGATGAGGAATGGGTTTCCCCATCCCCCACCGATCGGCCATAAGCCCAAATAGGGCTTCCAGATCTTTCTTGACTTGCCAATAAATCATACACATTACTTTCCTTTTATTCGTCTAATGATCATTAGTCATTTATCTTAAATACTAAATAATCATTATATATTTGTGTAATAAATAATTAAATATAAACTTTTACATTTAATTATTAAACTTTAACTCTCATACGTAAAGTGTGCAATCCCGTGATCTCGAGTTCGATCCTAACATACGACTACTAAATAATGTCCATAATCTAACAACTCCCACTTGGACATATTTTAATAGTGTAATCACATCGGTTAGCGTCTAGCAACACTTCGATACCTCTAGTACGATCTCGAGTAAGGTGTAGCCTCTCGTAATTTTCCCAACGGTTAGTAAATACCTACAAGTTGTTACGTTATTTAAATACCCACTTTTACGTATGACAAAAATTTTTTTTTTTTTTTATAAGACTTGATATATAATTCACAACAGTAAATTGTGAATTATCTTTTGCTTAGAAACGTTGCTTGCACACAAACCTAGATAGTCTAAATTATCGCGAATATATATATATTAAAAACTTTTATATTTTATAATATACGTTTCGTTATCTATAACGTACAATATTTATATATTCCGGAACCCACGAAAATTCCCGAGATTGCTCACTATCGTTACTTGAACTTATCCCGACTCCCTAAAATTTCCAGGTGGGCCCCGTTAACCCTTTGGGCCCTTAAACCCATCAGCTACACCAAACGGACCCTTGTACTAATTTCTTTTTCTTTCTTCTGCTGGGCCGAAACCAAACACAAGCCCAAAGGGCTTAAAACCCAAACACACCTTTAGTTATTATTTTTTTTTTCTCTCTTACCCGACGCGACCTCCTTCAAACACACCCTTTCTCTTGCGATTTCAACACACAAGACCACGATGTTTTTACATAACTTGAATTATGACCCAGCTAGCTTTCAAAAGTGACAAACATTATTCATTTTCATGCACATTTGATGCACTAATTTCGGCCAAAGTGAAACGATGAAACCAATGTACCAAATTTCCATAACATGACATATAAGTTCTTAGCCACCGCCCAAACTCACCTATGACCTCAAATCTGACAAAGATACACTGTTGAAGATCACGAATGTATAGGAACACTGATGAGTGTCTAAATACTCATCATTTTATACCAATCTGAGCTGCCAAAACATACAAAAACACTCAAATATGTATCAAAATACTTAAAATATCTTAAAGGTGTGTTTTATATGTTTCAAATGCAAAATATGCAAAAACAGATAAAAAACGTACAAAGTTTGCATAATTGGCAGTTTCAGTCCCTCAACTTTGGAAATTGACAGAAATGGTCCCTGGGATTTAAAAACTTTGAGAAATTCAATTTTGGTCCTTGTACTAATAATCTTTTGCAGGAATGGTCCTTGGGTGAAAAGTTTTGTAAATTACATGTTTGGTCCCTGGAGTTTAAAAGTTTGGCAGAAATGGTCCCCGGGGTGTTTTAAATTGCAATAAATGAGAAATTATCATTTTAGGTCCCTATACTATTCAACTTTTACAAAACAGGACCTTTTGATAATATTTTGGGAAATTACATATTTAGTCCCTCAAAAATCCGAAAATTACAAAAATAGTCCTTTAATATTTAAAAATGGGAAAATATGCAATTTTAGTCCTTTGGTTATTCATTATTGGCAAAAATGATCCTCATAAAATAAAATTGGAAAAAGACACACCAAACCCTCAACTTTATCCAAATTGCAATTTTGGTCCTTGTAAGTTAAAAACCAAACGGACCTTATTTATTAAAACCAAAAACCAAACCAAAACCAAACAATCCACTATCCTAATCCATTACCCAGCCCACTCCCTTCCTAAGCCCAAACTACAACCAGCCCACCCACTTGGTCAAACCCGGTCAACAAATCAAACACCACCCAGTCACCCCCTTTCCCACCAAAACCACCACCACCACTGGTATTACAAAACCACCACCACCACCTGTCTCAAACTTGCTCCCCACTCTCACCACCTCATCCTCCACCTCACACTAGCCTCCAAACCCCATTAAACCCCTAAATTCAGCTCCACGTTATCTACAGTACCTCATTGACCTTTGGCGCCAAGAAACTTTTAAACGGCCTGGATGAATTGGACTTTATCAACGGTTCACAGTTGGTGGGAATTATCAAAGTGGGTCCCACAAACTCAGAAGAGGGCTACAAAAAGGAAAAGAAGCAGAAGAAGTGAAGTATTAGCTTAGGAGTAGAATAGCTTAGTCGTAGGTAGTGTAATCTTTCAATTCAGTTGTAATTTAAATCAAACAAGCTTGTACTCAGTTAATTTAATGTATTTTGATCTTTAATACAAGTCAATTTCAAGTTTCAGTTACTGTCTCAATTTATGCAAATTTCTTAAATTCTCAAAAATCTCAAAAAGCTTGTTAGTTGTTATTAGTGTTGTGTTAAAATCTTTTTGCTCATACAAAGCTATGACAAAGCTTTTGAAAGCTTTTAGATAAATTAAAATTCAGTTTGGTAGTTAAAATCATAAATTCAAGAAAAAATCAATAAAATAGAAAATAAATATAAAAAATAGAGTAAAGAGAGGAAGAAGATTGGAGCTTGATGTTATTTGGAATGATTCTGGTTTAGAACCTTGTGGGAGGTATTAAGTTGGGTCCTTGTTCCTTGTTTCATCACTTTTCAGTTGGTACCCTTTGTAAGTGATAATTTCCATTTTATGTTTTTTAGTTTAATGATGTTTGTTACTGTTTAATCAGTGTTCTTAAGTGCTTATTAGATACTTGTTAGTCATAATATAGTCTAAAATCAGTTACTTGTTTATTGTAAATCATTTGCACTAAAAACCAAAAATCTCACAGTGGAAAACTTAAACTTGACATACTTGTGTTTTCTGCTTGTGTTATGCTTGATTCAGGTTCATTTGATCTTTGATTATATCAATATAGTGATAGGAATCAGTATTGTGGTTTAATCTTACCATTTGCATTGAAAATCTTCAAATCTGTCATTTTAAGGTGTGTTTGGCTCAGCTTGTTACTGAGTATCTTTGGTAGTTTTAGTTGTCTAGGATAATCTAATCATATTAATTTAGGTCATATTAGGTTATTTTGGTCTTAAAACTCAGGCCTCATACAATAGAAAGTCAAAATCCAATTCCTTGATCCTTGACAGTTAACTGTCAAGGATATTTGTCTCACAAACCCATCACATTAGCTTATAACCATTAGTTCTAGCTTAATTTAGATTAGTTATAGCTTAAAACAACTTATTGAATCAGTAGGGAATGTTAGAAATCCATATTAGTCAACCTAGGTTAGTTTCTTAAAAAGTCAAAATTTCCAATTCCAGAAAATCACAAAACTTCAAGGAATTTTGTTGATTTGTGTAGTAAGATTCAGGCTTTGATCTTTTTAGGATTTCAACTCTACCACCTCAGCTTTAGTATCCTACCATCTTTATATTTTTAGGATTTTATCTGTGGGCCCCACATCTAGCCAAACTTACTTGCAGGGCTGAGACATACCCTGCACATCAGCAGACTTGGCCAACAACACCACTTTGGTGGTGTTTTGTGGTCATATCAGTGGGCCCCAATAGTTCTAATTAGTATCTTTTAACCCCCCTCCTACCAGGGAATTAGGATTGACCTTTGGTTTGACTTGAATCCCAGTGGACCCCACCTAAACAAGCCCTTGAACCTTGTCCCCTTTCTGAGTTCACATTAAGTTTTGGATTAGCTTATTTGTACTTATCAGCTTATCTACTGAGCTTATTTGTCCATTTTAAGTTTTGACAAGTCTAATTAACTTATTTGAATCAGAAAATACCAAGGTGGGTCCCACACAAGCTCATTTGAGCTTATTAGCTTATTCAGTCAACAAAAGTCAACTATGGTAGCAATAAGCTTCCACAGTGCTTATTTCTAGCTTATAAAATTATTGTTTTTATTAAAGTTGTCTATTTTTAAGTATAATATAGGTTGGTAAAATAAAAATCCAGAAAAACCAACATAAAAATAAGTGATAGTTTCTATTTAATTTAATTTAATTTTAATTTTCATTTTTAGATTTTAATTAAGTAATTTGTGTTTTTATATTTTTATTAATTTCCTTATAGGTTAAAGTAATTTAAATAATTTTATTAGATTTTTATATTGTTATTTGGTATTAATTAGAATTAATAATAGTTTTATTAGTAATTAATCAATAAATAAGTTTTAAATAACATAATCAGTTTTTATATAGTAACACCTATATTTTATATTTTTCCTAGCTTTTATAAGTCATAATATAATTTTAGTAATTTTTCTAGAATTTTTACTGTTCATTTAATAGTTTTTATAATTTAAATAGTTTAATTAGATATTAAATAATAAATAGAATAATAATTAGTAAACTAGTTTATAAATATATAAAATAAAGTTTTTATAATTTTTTAGGATTACTATGATGGTTAATTAGATTTATAAAAATTTTCATAATTTTCTAAGTTAGTTTAATATTATTTGTAATTTGTAATAGTTTAAATAGTTTAATTGTTATAAATAGTTTTTAATTAATAGAAAATCTATAAAAAGACCAAAAGATTTATTTTTATTTTTTATATACTTTCTTCAAGTTCATTTTTAAGTTTAGAAAATATTTTTATAAGTTTTTAGTTTAATTTGTAGCATTTATAATTTTCTAATTAAATAGTTAAATAGTTTTTATTTAAATAATTAATAATAAATAATATAATAATCTAAAAAGTAGTTTTCTTTTTAATTTAATTTTATTTTAAGTTTAAGTTTATAGAATTTTCATTTTTAACCCTTGTAGTTTATTTTTCTTAAAACTCACCTTTTTCTCAGTACGCAGTCGCGTCTGATTTTAATTTGGTGTACGTTTTAAATACCTAGGTTTCACGTAATCATTCCATTAGCTTATTTAAGTTATTTTAAGTTGTAAAACCCTAGTTTAAACACACACACACACTTTTATACCCTTACCTGTTCACATTCACTAATCACAGATTCGTTTATAATATCACATCGCACACCTCGTTGGGACTTACGACCCGGGAAAACACTGTATTCCTCGGAAGCATTTGTTTTAGACGTTTGACTTGGTTGACCATCACCTGGTAAACTAGTCTGACCGTTTGAGGCAAATCAAAAATTTGGCGCCGCTGCCGGGGAGGTTGTGCGCTTATTCTAAACGTTTTTTGCGTATTAGTGATTATGGATATACACCCATTTTATATTTACCATCTTTTACCTTTCTTAGTTATTTGTTGTTTCTTAATGATAATTTAGCAATATATCTGGCGTTTATGTTTTGGAATTTAACTATGGTTTGAAATAGTATTTTAACTGTCAATATACATAATTTTTGATAATCCTAGGCTTAAGCTGCTTGACAACATGTTTATGCTTAAAAAGATTTGAATCTTGACAAATTATGATCTCTGGATTGGATGAAATTAGTTTATACAGTTCTATGCTTTGAAAAGCTCGTTTTAATTTCATTAAAGGGTTGTTTAGATTGGATAGTTACACTGAGTTAAGGATTGTTTTTGTAGTTGTTCTTCTTTGATATACTGCATATATGATCTAAATAACTCAGTGAAATGTTAATCAAAGGGTATAGCATGGTAGAAAGTCAATTTGACACATTGATGATCTCATTATGAGTACTGTGAGATTGTGTGATCTAATAACCTTGCATAAATGTTCAATTGTTGTTATTATTTGTTAGTTTCATGTTCTTGTAACTTAATTAGGTTTCATTTAAAGGTTGTTTGGATCTAATGGTTTAACTGTGTTAGAGGTTGTGTAGGGTGTTATTCTTGTTTGATATATGCCATATATGATTATTTTGACTCAGTGATAGCTTCAATTAAGTGGTGTAGCATGTTAGAAGTCAACTTGACAATTTGATCATCTCAATATGAGCACTATGATGTTGTTAGACCCTAGAATCTTGCATATTAGTTTAAATGTTGTTTATCTTGTATATTTACCCATCCTTATTCATATTATTATAATATAGAAACAAAAACAGTTCCCGAAAACATTTTAAAATTAGTTTTCAAAAAAAAAAAAAAAAAAAAAAAAATGGCGCCGTTGCCGGGGAAATAAATAATAATTTCTCATAAGTGGACATAAATAATAATTTCTCATAAAAAAAAAAAAAAAAAAAAAAAAAAAAAAAAAAAAAAACATTTTCCTATTTATAGCATACAACTTGCCCAGTTTGATATACCCCTCAGTTACAACATTTGGTTGTTGGCTGTTTTGAAAACAATTTGGTAGACGTTACAAACCTAGATTCCCTTTAAGGGGCGGAAACGCGCAGTTTGTTAACTCCTCTATTGAGAACGTTTGATCGTTCAGTTGTCGGATTCCAGTTGCTGAGCTTTGTCAAGCCCAGATTCCCTTTCGAGGGGCGGTTGTTAGGATTTTTCTTTTCTCTGTATATATATATAAAAAAGATAAAAATACAAAAACATTATAAAATATAAAATACAAAAAAAAGATTTTATGGTTGAAATCTATATGTGCTTTGATTTACACTTGACTGTCAATTTTTCTAATCTTGATATTCCTAGGTCTAAATGTGATTAAACACCATGTTTACACTAAAAAAGGGTTTACTGTGCTTAGTATAATTCCTGGAAAGATATAGATTAGGTTTATCCAGTTCATGTATTGAAAATCTCATTTAGGTTTCATTTTTAACCGTTTCTTATTTCTTACCCCTTTCTACCACCTAAGTGTGGGGGAGATGCCCCACATGTTGTATATATCTTGAAAATGCTTTAAAAATTTTGTAAATACAGAAAAATAAAATAATTGTTGTACCCCACTTAGCTTTGAAAATTGAGGACAATTTTCATAATAAGTGTGGGGGGGAATTCTGGCGAATTTCATCACTTTTATACCTTTGTATGCCCTTTTCCCCAAAAATGACCAAAATTTAAAATTTTTTCATTTGGTATTAGTGTTTTGCACTAAATACAACAAATGGTAATCAATCCACCATGTCTAACACACATAAGGATTGGCTAATTCAGGAGCAAACGGTTCTTGGTAAAGATAACTCAAACCCGTTTATGGCTTGCAATTTGCCAAAAATTGTATGGTTCCTCAACTCCCCATTATCCTCAAAAGCTAATGAGTTGGCTAGCCCGCAAGATTATGGCTTGTGGTAAAGGCCGTAGAAAATCCATAATTGGTAATCAGCTCACCAAGATGTTGACTATTCCATCAAGAGTTGGCTAGTCCAGAAGCAAACGGCTTTTGGTAAAGACTAATCAAATCCGTTGACAGCTGGTGGTTTGCTCAAAATCACACGGTTATCAGGTGTGCCACAGTTCTTACACCTGGCTACTCCAGAAGTGATGGCTTTTGGTAAAGAGTTTTTTTTCAAATCCATTAAGTTTTTCTCAATAGATTGCTAGGGACTAGCAATAGTTTAGTGTGGGGGATTGATGAGTGTCTAAATACTCATCATTTTATACCAATCTGAGCTGCCAAAACATACAAAAACACTCAAATATGTATCAAAATACTTAAAATATCTTAAAGGTGTGTTTTATATGTTTCAAATGCAAAATATGCAAAAACAGATAAAAAACGTACAAAGTTTGCATAATTGGCAGTTTCAGTCCCTCAACTTTGGAAATTGACAGAAATGGTCCCTGGGATTTAAAAACTTTGAGAAATTCAATTTTGGTCCTTGTACTAATAATCTTTTGCAGGAATGGTCCTTGGGTGAAAAGTTTTGTAAATTACATGTTTGGTCCCTGGAGTTTAAAAGTTTGGCAGAAATGGTCCCCGGGGTGTTTTAAATTGCAATAAATGAGAAATTATCATTTTAGGTCCCTATACTATTCAACTTTTACAAAACAGGACCTTTTGATAATATTTTGGGAAATTACATATTTAGTCCCTCAAAAATCCGAAAATTACAAAAATAGTCCTTTAATATTTAAAAATGGGAAAATATGCAATTTTAGTCCTTTGGTTATTCATTATTGGCAAAAATGATCCTCATAAAATAAAATTGGAAAAAGACACACCAAACCCTCAACTTTATCCAAATTGCAATTTTGGTCCTTGTAAGTTAAAAACCAAACGGACCTTATTTATTAAAACCAAAAACCAAACCAAAACCAAACAATCCACTATCCTAATCCATTACCCAGCCCACTCCCTTCCTAAGCCCAAACTACAACCAGCCCACCCACTTGGTCAAACCCGGTCAACAAATCAAACACCACCCAGTCACCCCCTTTCCCACCAAAACCACCACCACCACTGGTATTACAAAACCACCACCACCACCTGTCTCAAACTTGCTCCCCACTCTCACCACCTCATCCTCCACCTCACACTAGCCTCCAAACCCCATTAAACCCCTAAATTCAGCTCCACGTTATCTACAGTACCTCATTGACCTTTGGCGCCAAGAAACTTTTAAACGGCCTGGATGAATTAGACTTTATCAACGGTTCACAGTTGGTGGGAATTATCAAAGTGGGTCCCACAAACTCAGAAGAGGGCTACAAAAAGGAAAAGAAGCAGAAGAAGTGAAGTATTAGCTTAGGAGTAGAATAGCTTAGTCGTAGGTAGTGTAATCTTTCAATTCAGTTGTAATTTAAATCAAACAAGCTTGTACTCAGTTAATTTAATGTATTTTGATCTTTAATACAAGTCAATTTCAAGTTTCAGTTACTGTCTCAATTTATGCAAATTTCTTAAATTCTCAAAAATCTCAAAAAGCTTGTTAGTTGTTATTAGTGTTGTGTTAAAATCTTTTTGCTCATACAAAGCTCTGACAAAGCTTTTGAAAGCTTTTAGATAAATTAAAATTCAGTTTGGTAGTTAAAATCATAAATTCAAGAAAAAATCAATAAAATAGAAAATAAATATAAAAAATAGAGTAAAGAGAGGAAGAAGATTGGAGCTTGATGTTATTTGGAATGATTCTGGTTTAGAACCTTGTGGGAGGTATTAAGTTGGGTCCTTGTTCCTTGTTTCATCACTTTTCAGTTGGTACCCTTTGTAAGTGATAATTTCCATTTTATGTTTTTTAGTTTAATGATGTTTGTTACTGTTTAATCAGTGTTCTTAAGTGCTTATTAGATACTTGTTAGTCATAATATAGTCTAAAATCAGTTACTTGTTTATTGTAAATCATTTGCACTAAAAACCAAAAATCTCACAGTGGAAAACTTAAACTTGACATACTTGTGTTTTCTGCTTGTGTTATGCTTGATTCAGGTTCATTTGATCTTTGATTATATCAATATAGTGATAGGAATCAGTATTGTGGTTTAATCTTACCATTTGCATTGAAAATCTTCAAATCTGTCATTTTAAGGTGTGTTTGGCTCAGCTTGTTACTGAGTATCTTTGGTAGTTTTAGTTGTCTAGGATAATCTAATCATATTAATTTAGGTCATATTAGGTTATTTTGGTCTTAAAACTCAGGCCTCATACAATAGAAAGTCAAAATCCAATTCCTTGATCCTTGACAGTTAACTGTCAAGGATATTTGTCTCACAAACCCATCACATTAGCTTATAACCATTAGTTCTAGCTTAATTTAGATTAGTTATAGCTTAAAACACCTTATTGAATCAGTAGGGAGTGTTAGAAATCCATATTAGTCAACCTAGGTTAGTTTCTTAAAAAGTCAAAATTTCCAATTCCAGAAAATCACAAAACTTCAAGGAATTTTGTTGATTTGTGTAGTAAGATTCAGGCTTTGATCTTTTTAGGATTTCAACTCTACCACCTCAGCTTTAGTATCCTACCATCTTTATATTTTTAGGATTTTATCTGTGGGCCCCACATCTAGCCAAACTTACTTGCAGGGCTGAGACATACCCTGCACATCAGCAGACTTGGCCAACAACACCACTTTGGTGGTGTTTTGTGGTCATATCAGTGGGCCCCAATAGTTCTAATTAGTATCTTTCAACCCCCCTCCTACCAGGGAATTAGGATTGACCTTTGGTTTGACTTGAATCCCAGTGGACCCCACCTAAACAAGCCCTTGAACCTTGTCCCCTTTCTGAGTTCACATTAAGTTTTGGATTAGCTTATTTGTACTTATCAGCTTATCTACTGAGCTTATTTGTCCATTTTAAGTTTTGACAAGTCTAATTAACTTATTTGAATCAGAAAATACCAAGGTGGGTCCCACACAAGCTCATTTGAGCTTATTAGCTTATTCAGTCAACAAAAGTCAACTGTGGTAGCAATAAGCTTCCACAGTGCTTATTTCTAGCTTATAAAATTATTGTTTTTATTAAAGTTGTCTATTTTTAAGTATAATATAGGTTGGTAAAATAAAAATCCAGAAAAACCAACATAAAAATAAGTGATAGTTTCTATTTAATTTAATTTAATTTTAATTTTCATTTTTAGATTTTAATTAAGTAATTTGTGTTTTTATATTTTTATTAATTTCCTTATAGGTTAAAGTAATTTAAATAATTTTATTAGATTTTTATATTGTCATTTGGTATTAATTAGAATTAATAATAGTTTTATTAGTAATTAATCAATAAATAAGTTTTAAATAGCATAATCAGTTTTTATATAGTAACACCTATATTTTATATTTTTCCTAGCTTTTATAAGTCATAATATAATTTTAGTAATTTTTCTAGAATTTTTACTGTTCATTTAATAGTTTTTATAATTTAAATAGTTTAATTAGATATTAAATAATAAATAGAATAATAATTAGTAAACTAGTTTATAAATATATAAAATAAAGTTTTTATAATTTTTTAGGATTACTTTGATGGTTAATTAGATTTATAAAAATTTTCATAATTTTCTAAGTTAGTTTAATATTATTTGTAATTTGTAATAGTTTAAATAGTTTAATTATTATAAATAGTTTTTAATTAATAGAAAATCTATAAAAAGACAAAAAGATTTATTTTTATTTTTTATATACTTTCTTCAAGTTCATTTTTAAGTTTAGAAAATATTTTTATAAGTTTTTAGTTTAATTTGTAGTATTTATAATTTTCTAATTAAATAGTTAAATAGTTTTTATTTAAATAATTAATAATAAATAATATAATAATCTAAAAAGTAGTTTTCTTTTTAATTTAATTTTATTTTAAGTTTAAGTTTATAGAATTTTCATTTTTAACCCTTGTAGTTTATTTTTCTTAAAACTCACCTTTTTCTCAGTACGCAGTCGCGTCTGATTTTAATTTGGTGTACGTTTTAAATACCTAGGTTTCACGTAATCATTCCATTAGCTTATTTAAGTTATTTTAAGTTGTAAAACCCTAGTTTAAACACACACACACTTTTATACCCTTACCTGTTCACATTCACTAATCACAGATTCGTTTATAATATCACATCGCACACCTCGTTGGGACTTACGACCCGGGAAAACACTGTATTCCTCGGAAGCATTTGTTTTAGACGTTTGACTTGGTTGACCATCACCTGGTAAACTAGTCTGACCGTTTGAGGCAAATCAAAAATTTGGCGCCGCTGCCGGGGAGGTTGTGCGCTTATTCTAAACGTTTTTTGCGTATTAGTGATTATGGATATACACCCATTCTAAACGTTTTTACCGAGGAACCAGTAGAAATCATGGATAGAGAAGTCAAACAACTGAAACAAAACCGTATCCCGATCATAAAAGTTCGATGGGACTCTAAACGAGGACCAGAGTATACTTGGGAACGCGGGGACCAATTTCGCACCAAGTACCCACACCTCTTCTCATAGACACCCTTGGCAACCCTCCTAAACTCGAATTCCGGGACGGAATTCACTGTAAGATGTTTGTACTGTAGCCTCTCGTAATTTTCCCAACGGTTAGTAAATACCTACAAGTTGTTACGTTATTTAAATACCCACTTTTACGTATGACAAAAAAATTTTTTTTTTATAAGACTTGATATATAATTCACAACAGTAAATTGTGAATTATCTTTTGCTTAGAAACGTTGCTTGCACACAAACCTAGATAGTCTAAATTATCGCGAATATATATATATATTAAAAACTTTTATATTTTATAATATACGTTTCGTTATCTATAACGTACAATATTTATATATTCCGGAACCCACGAAAATTCCCGAGATTGCTCACTATCGTTACTTGAACTTATCCCGACTCCCTAAAATTTCCAGGTGGGCCCCGTTAACCCTTTGGGCCCTTAAACCCATCAGCTACACCAAACGGACCCTTGTACTAATTTCTTTTTCTTTCTTCTGCTGGGCCGAAACCAAACACAAGCCCAAAGGGCTTAAAACCCAAACACACCTTTAGTTATTATTTTTTTTTTCTCTCTTACCCGACGCGACCTCCTTCAAACACACCCTTTCTCTTGCGATTTCAACACACAAGACCACGATGTTTTTACATAACTTGAATTATGACCCAGCTAGCTTTCAAAAGTGACAAACATCATTCATTTTCATGCACATTTGATACACTAATTTCGGCCAAAGTGAAACGATGAAACCAATGTACCAAATTTCCATAACATGACATATAAGTTCTTAGCCACCGCCCAAACTCACCTATGACCTCAAATCTGACAAAGATACACTGTTGAAGATCACGAATGTATAGGAACACTCTTACACATTCTTTTTGTTTGTTAGTTTACGATTGGTGAAAGTTGTGGTGCCACCCCATGCAAACGAGCCAACACACATTCTTGTGAACTTTGTACCTATCTACACTTCATAATCTCACTATATAAAAGTTCCCATGCACCTAAATTGATCACACACACAAAAACTTACCAAATATACAAGTTACAAGTCGAGTAGCACTTGAAGATGGGACAGAAGGTTTGGAACGATTACGAAGCCTAGAAGTGATCCAAGGAGGCCAATCTTTACTCATCTCGTATCTCTAGTGTACCAAGAAGTGAACCACAATCCTCATTGCTCCATTCTTGATCCCTACGAACCATTTTACCCACCTATTTTGAGGTGAGGTGAGACTCTCCACTTTTATTTATATGTATACGCATATGAAATTTATTTTGAAAGCAAATTACTTTACTCTCGTCATTCTTAAATATTAAACGTAACATATATATAAAAATCGTCATTTTCATTTTTGACCATGCTAGCAATCACGTATAGTAAAGATTCGAAGCTAATAATATCGTTTACATATTTATTTAGACACGTTTAGAAGATCACTTGACCCTTTGATTCACAAACCCAACACTTAGAATATTTTCTAAGTCATTGGACTGCTTTCAGTCATGAATTGATACGTTTACTTTGACCCTTTTTTCTTCGAATCTAGATTAATAACATGTTGTTTTTATTGCTCGACCCCATTGTCACCTTGGTAAACAATTAGAGAACACTTTTCATTCGACCTAACAAGCTCATTTGAACCAATTACGCGACCCTTTTTGAACCTGCCTAAAGCAGTTTTCTTATGAAACTAAATAAGCCAAGTGGGCTTATTAGCCCGATAAGCTGTCCACTTAGCTTATTCGATAAGTTGGTGCTTTAAGCTATTTCATAACATTTTTGTACTATAAAAATGAGTCCAAGGTCAGGCCCAAAGGTCTCGTAAGCCCAATGGATCTCAAATTATTAACGGGCCCTTAATATTGTTTCGTTAAAGCCCATTTAGAAAAATAAGTTGCTTTTAAGCTAATAAGCAGTTAAAATAAGTTATTTTGAATACCCTGAGCTTATTTATCATGTCAAAAAGCTAAGTTATTAATTTGGTAATTTTTGGACTAACTATGCAAATTTTCGTAACCGAGGGACTAAAAGTGTCAAAACTGCAAACTTGGGGTATAAACTGTCAAAACAGATTTTTATAAGTTAGAAACTGTTAATAATGAAATTTGGAAGTGAGAAATGTAAATAATAATACTTTTGGACCTAAAATGTAAATTATATATATTTTGGACTAACGGTGTAAAATATATATCGTTAGGGTAAAAAGTGTAAAATTGAGAAACATGAAGGATTAAATGGTAATATTGATTTTAATAAAAACAATATATATATCTTTACTTATATATATATATATATTTGAATATATGTTAAAACGCTAGATAATAAAACATAACTTATTATATATATATATATATATATATATATATATATATATATATATATATATATATATATATAATACGAATAAAACTTATATAACGATAATAAAATTCGAACGATATAACAATACGTTATTTATTTCTTGTAAAACGATACGTTTATTTCCATTATAAAAACTAACTTTATATCAATCATCGATCATTTTACTTACAAGTTATATGTATATATAACTTTATTTTTAAACAAACACGAGATTCGCTCGTAACTAAATAACAAGTAATCGCGATAAAACCAGATTTAGACTATCAACTGAAACTTGCATTATCTTTTAGGTTGTGTTGTGTGAAGCCGTTTCCTTGCTTTGTTGAGACTACGATACCACTGTACCACTAAGGTGATTTCATAGCCCACTCTTTAACTATTTTCCCGTGGGGAGATACATGCTTAAAACTCGATCACAAGTCTTTTATACCGGGTATTGAAATACCGTCAGGCTAATGTTATTTGCTTAAGTTACTATTGTCAGAAGTCCCTCTATCATGAACCTTAATCACCTGAAGGGTGAACGTAAATAATTGTGGATAGTACTATTAGTGATTGACAATCCTCGTTTGGTTGTTGGAGAAAACACCAGGCGCACTTTATTGTTCTTATAAATAGGTTATTGACAAATACCTATCTTTGGGGGCCTATTACTTACCATCATAATACATACTTATGATTGGCTGTTAATCGTTGAGTATCATGAGCTTAAGGCAATAACAGGAACACTGATTTTTAACATATTGATTGTATGTGATTGCAATACACTCTTAACTTGTGATTCAAACTCTTAAACTCAAACCTATGAATATCACTCAACTTTATGTTGACTTTAGCATGTTTATCTCAGGTAACTAAACAAGATGGATCTGGATGGAACGGAGTGGGCAAAAGCATGACAAGAACCATAATAAACTACTTATTTTCCTTCAGAATAAAACACGTACTTAACTTCATAATGTTTTGTATCCCAAATATTTGGTATTTTGAAATAAATTAAACTTTAATACTTCACTTTGTGTTGTCTACTATGATTGTGACAAAGATCCTTGAAGTAATACCCCGAAAGTCTTCCGTTGACATGTTAAGTCTTCCGCTGTTATTAACGACGTTTGGGGGTGTTACAGATTGGTATTCAGAGCCACGGTTATAGAGAACCAGATTTTTTTAAACATTGGACTATAACTACACTTTAACTGGACCATTTTTACAAAATACCACTTCATGCCCTCCGTGCCTACATTCCAACATCTGGTAGAAAAATTACTTCTCATTATTTCTTACTTATATAACTTGATATATGCTTACATGCTATGATTTTGCTAATAACTATGTTTACTAATCGGGATTATTACAGTACCATGTCTTCCAAACCCAACTTCATTGTTTTGTTATCGGATTCGGAAACTGAGAGCTTTACACCTGTTGTACCAACTCTTGCTCCAATGACTGTGTCACCTACAACAGATAAGAATAAGGAAAGTCAGCAATCCTCTACTTCACCTCAAGCATCATCTGGTCCAATCAGACGCAGTAAGCAAACTTCTCCATTCCAGCCTTATGAACCAGCCACAGCTGGAAAAGCTCTTTCATATGCTGAAGAAAAAGACATCTGGAATGATACTAAATGGAAAAAGGAAATTGCTCCAACTGCAGAACCAGTGATACTACCTAGTATATTTTATCAGCAGACTACTACTGTACCAGTGACAATCAACAGTTCACCACCTGTGAAAACTTCCAGTGCTCCTCTGACTTATCAACCAAGGAATTACCAGATTCGTCCTACCTCCTCAGATCCTTACTATTATGCAAGAACCAACCATAAGGCTCGTAAGCGGGTCAATGCTCGCAAATGGTCATTTCTACTACCAATCCTTAAGTATTGGAGATCTCAAGAAGGTACACCCACCAACAGAGAACTTGGTGAAAGATCATCATTTGCTGCATCTAAGATCCTTCCAGTCACTGGAGAACCCATTCACCATACCATACCACTCTTGGCAGCTAGGTTAGTAAGACATGAAGACAGGTTAGACGCCATAGCCACCTTGGTGAACAACATCCCTAATGAACTGATAGAAGTTATGTCAGCTGAGATAGAACAACTTGTGATGGGACACCTAGAGATGGGAACCATGATTGAACAACTAAGTACCCAATTCGGTGAAGCTATGGAATTCATCGGATTACTTTGCTCTGCTAACACCATAAACAAGGACATCATGTGTGACATCGATCAAGCCCTCGACACCACAAGAGCCCAAGTCATGTCTCTGCGACGTGCACAACAAGAAACACAAGCTAGGGAGAGAGACCGAGACCAAATCATAGAAACCATGGCCGCCAAAATTCAGGAACTAGAACGTCGTCTTGATGATAACCAAGGAAAACCCTAGAATGCCATAGATTGTCGACGTAGCCTCACCCACATCACAGTAATAACTTGTATTTGAATGTCCTAGAGATATGTCAACAAGAATGAATAAGTGATGTAAACTCAAAACGACAATCTAATCAATGATGTTATGTTTGCTTTATTTTCATGAGTGTTATGATATCGTATATTGCATCGTGATATATGTGACACTATTATAACTTTGAACCTATTGATGTTACTAAATAGTCTAACACAAGATGGTTATTATGAAAATTCTGAAAATATATTCTCATTTTTAGGAATATGGCATTATGTCCTTCTATCATACCAGATTTAGAGAAAACTCTGGAGAAGTATATTGAAGGTCTTCCCCGGAATATTGAAGGAAATGTCACAGCATCCAACCCACCATCACTAGAAGTCGCAATGGAGTTAGCACAAAAACTCCTAGACCGCGAAATCAAGTGCAACGAACTCAAAAGAAAGCTCGATGACAGGAGAACCACCCACCACCAAAACCACAATCACTACTACAACGGCCATCGCAACAACAACCATCACCACAACAACAACAACAACTACAACAGGATCAACCAACAACAACACCAGAACAAGAACCCACATCGCCAACAACAGAACCAACGACAAGAACCTCCTAAGGTATTTACGGCAACCAATGGTAATGGATACCAAGGTATTAAGCCACAGTGCAACCGATGCAAGCTTCATCACAATGGTGCTTGTACAGTAAAATGCCATAAATGCCAAAGGATAGGCCATGCCACAAAAGATTGTAGGACCCCTGCTACCGGCAGCAACCTACAACCAATAGCACCAACATGTTACTCATGCGGAGAAACCGGACACTTCAAGAACCGCTGTCCAAAAGGAAATGGTCAGAACACTGCACGAGCAAGAGCATACGTGATGGGAAATGAAAATGAACCACAACACCCCGACGTTGTCACGGGTACGTTCTTATTAAATCATCATAATGCTAGAGTATTATTTGATTCTGGAGCAGATAAGAGCTTCGTGTCAGATACGTTTGCCCCTTTCATTAACTCTAACCCTTCTAAGCTAAACACCACATACGAGATAGAAATGGCCAATGGGAACTTAATTAGCACCAACTCTGTTTTAAAGGATTGTACCCTAACCCTCGTAGGAGAATCTTTTCCTATTGACCTGATGCCTGTCCAACTCGGTAGTTTTGATGCTATCATCGGAATGGATTGGTTATCCAAACATCATGCTAAGATTCATTGTGACGAGAAAGCCATACACATTCCTTTTAAGAATGAAACCCTCGTTATCCATGGCGACAAGAATAAAAACCGATACGGAATCATCTCATGCCTCAGAATGATAAAATACATGAACGAAGGATGTCATGTATTCATGGTTCAGGTGACGGAAAGTAAGTTAACCAAGAAACAACTTAAAGATGTACCTATCGTTAAGGAATTCCCCGAAGTATTTCCTGAAGATCTACCCGGTCTTCCACCAACTCGTCAAGTAGAGTTCCAAATTGAACTAGTGCCTGGAGCGGCACCAGTAGCAAAAGCACCTTACAGGTTGGCACCTTCCGAAATGGAGGAACTATCGGAACAACTAAAGGAATTATCCGATAAAGGTTTCATTAGACCAAGTTCATCACCTTGGGGAGCCCCAGTTCTATTTGTTAAAAAGAAAGACGGATCATTCCGAATGTGCATAGATTACCGAGAGTTAAACAAACTCACTATAAAGAACCGATATCCTTTACCTAGAATAGACGATTTGTTTGATCAATTACAAGGATCGAGTGTATACTCGAAGATTGATCTAAGGTCGGGATACCATCAATTGAGAGTTCGGGAAGAAGATATTCCCAAGACAGCCTTCAGAACCCGTTATGGACACTATGAATTTCAGGTAATGCCATTTGGTCTAACGAACGCACCCGCTGTGTTTATGGACCTAATGAACCGAGTATGCAAGCCATATTTGGACAAATTCGTGATAGTATTCATTGACGACATTCTGATCTACTCTCGTAACAAAGAGGAACATGCCAATCATTTGAGAACAATCCTAGAGTTACTTAGGAAAGAAAAGTTGTACGCGAAATTCTCAAAATGTGACTTTTGGATTCCCACGGTGCAATTTTTGGGACACGTAATCAATAGTCAAGGAATACACGTGGATCCTGCAAAAATAGAGGCAGTTAAAGAGTGGTCATCACCTACAACTCCCACAGAAGTACGTCAATTTTTAGGTCTTGCAGGTTACTACCGGAGATTTATTAAAGGTTTCTCTAAAATCTCAAAACCATTGACCAAGTTGACCCAAAAGAACGAAAAGTACGTCTGGGGACAAGAAGCAGAATCAGCCTTCCAACTATTAAAACAAAAGCTTTGTGAAGCCCCAATACTAGCATTGCCCGAAGGAAACAAAGATTTTGTGCTATATTATGACGCTTCGTACCATGGTTTAGGTGCAGTTTTGATACAACGGGATAAGGTAATAGCTTATGCCTCACGTCAACTGAAGAAACATGAGGAAAATTACACAACCCATGATCTAGAACTAGGAGCAATAGTATTCGCTCTTAAATTGTGGAGACACTATCTATACGGCACTAAGTGTATCGTGTTTACAGATCACAAAAGTCTCCAACATATCCTAGATCAAAAAGATTTAAATATGAGACAACGCCGTTGGTTAGAATTGCTTAGTGATTATGATTGTGAAATCCGTTATCACCCAGGAAAGGCTAATGTAGTAGCAGATGCACTAAGCCGGAAAGAAAGACTAAAACCTCTCAGGGTTAGATCGTTAGGCATGACTATTTGTTCACCCCTTCCAACACAAATCATTATCACCCAGAGCGAGGCTCTCAAGAAAGAAAATCGACCAATCGAAAAGATTTTTGGTATGCCGGAAAACGAAAACGGATTTGTGAAAAGATCAAATGGAATGCTTTGTTTCAAGGAAAGAAGCTGGATTCCTCTCTTCGGAGGTATTCGTGATCTTATCATGCATGAGTCTCACAAGTCAAAATACTCCATTCACCCAAGTTCCGACAAGATGTACCAAGATCTTAAGAAACTATATTGGTGGCCGAATATGAAAACCGACATCGCTGAGTACGTCAGTAAATGTCTAACATGTTCAAGAGTAAAAGCAGAATACAAGAAACCCTCCGGATTACTCACCCAACCTGAACTCCCCATGTGGAAATGGGAACGTATTACAATGGACTTCATCACCAAACTTCCCAAAACCTCTACTGGCTACGATACGATATGGGTTATCGTTGATCGTCTCACCAAGTCGGCTCATTTCCTACCAATCAAAGAAACTGATGAAATGAACACCCTTGCTCAGATATATCTGAAAGAAATTGTGTCACGACATGGAGTGCCGACTTCTATTATATCAGATCGTGACAGTCGTTTCACGTCTCATTTTTGGAAATCACTTCAAAAAGCTTTAGGAACAAAGCTGGATATGAGTACAGCCTATCACCCACAAACCGATGGTCAAAGTGAGAGAACAATACAAACCTTAGAAGATATGCTACGCGCTTGTGTTATAGACTTCGGAAAAGGTTGGGACAAACACTTACCGTTGGCAGAATTCTCATATAACAACAGTTATCATACCAGTATCAAGGCAGCACCATTCGAAGCACTTTACGGTAGAAAGTGCAGATCACCCGTTTGCTGGGCAGAAGTCGGATAAACACAACTCACAGGACCGGATCTAGTTCATGAGACAACCGAGAAAATCATCAAAATCAAACAACGTTTACAAACCGCTAGAGACCGACAGAAAAGTTACGCCGACCTAAAAAGAAAACCCATGGAATTTCAAATTGGAGATAAAGTTATGTTAAAAGTATCACCATGGAGAGGAATGATACGATTCGGAAAGAGGGGAAAGTTAAACCCAAGATACATCGGTCCATTCAAAATCCTAGAAAGAATTGGACCCATGGCATATAAACTTGAACTACCCGAGGAACTTAGTAGAATTCACAACACTTTCCATGTGTCAAATCTCAAGAAGTGTTTATCCGATGAATCTTTGGTCATTCCATTGAGAGAATTACAACTTGATGACAAACTCGTTTTTACCGAGGAACCAGTAGAAATCATGGATAGAGAAGTCAAACAACTGAAACAAAACCGTATCCCTATCATAAAAGTTCGATGGGACTCTAAACGAGGACCAGAGTATACTTGGGAATGCGGGGACCAATTTCGCACCAAGTACCCACACCTCTTCTCATAGACACCCTTGGCAACCCTCCTAAACTCGAATTCCGGGACGGAATTCACTGTAAGATGTATGTACTGTAGCCTCTCGTAATTTTCCCAACGGTTAGTAAATACCTACAAGTTGTTACGTTATTTAAATACCCACTTTTACGTATGACAATTTTTTTTTTTTTTTTTTTATAAGACTTGATATATAATTCACAACAGTAAATTGTGAATTATCTTTTGCTTAGAAACGTTGCTTGCACACAAACCTAGATAGTCTAAATTATCGCGAATATATATATATTAAAAACTTTTATATTTTATAATATACGTTTCGTTATCTATAACGTACAATATTTATATATTCCGGAACCCACGAAAATTCCCGAGATTGCTCACTATCGTTACTTGAACTTATCCCGACTCCCTAAAATTTCCAGGTGGGCCCCGTTAACCCTTTGGGCCCTTAAACCCATCAGCTACACCAAACGGACCCTTGTACTAATTTCTTTTTCTTTCTTCTGCTGGGCCGAAACCAAACACAAGCCCAAAGGGCTTAAAACCCAAACACACCTTTAGTTATTATTTTTTTTTTCTCTCTTACCCGACGCGACCTCCTTCAAACACACCCTTTCTCTTGCGATTTCAACACACAAGACCACGATGTTTTTACATAACTTGAATTATGACCCAGCTAGCTTTCAAAAGTGACAAACATCATTCATTTTCATGCACATTTGATGCACTAATTTCGGCCAAAGTGAAACGATGAAACCAATGTACCAAATTTCCATAACATGACATATAAGTTCTTAGCCACCGCCCAAACTCACCTATGACCTCAAATCTGACAAAGATACACTGTTGAAGATCACGAATGTATAGGAACACTCTTACACATTCTTTTCGTTTGTTAGTTTACGATTGGTGAAAGTTGTGGTGCCACCCCATGCAAACGAGCCAACACACATTCTTGTGAACTTTGTACCTATCTACACTTCATAATCTCACTATATAAAAGTTCCCATGCACCTAAATTGATCACACACACAAAAACTTACCAAATATACAAGTTACAAGTCGAGTAGCACTTGAAGATGGGACAGAAGGTTTGGAACGATTACGAAGCCTAGAAGTGATCCAAGGAGGCCAATCTTTACTCATCTCATATCTCTAGTGTACCAAGAAGTGAACCACAATCCTCATTGCTCCATTCTTGATCCCTACGAACCATTTTACCCACCTATTTTGAGGTGAAGTGAGACTCTCCACTTTTATTTATATGTATACGCATATGAAATTTATTTTGAAAGCAAATTACTTTACTCTCGTCATTCTTAAATATTAAACGTAACATATATATAAAAATCGTCATTTTCATTTTTGACCATGCTAGCAATCACGTATAGTAAAGATTCGAAGCTAATAATATCGTTTACATATTTATTTAGACACGTTTAGAAGATCACTTGACCCTTTGATTCACAAACCCAACACTTAGAATATTTTCTAAGTCATTGGACTGCTTTCAGTCATGAATTGATACGTTTACTTTGACCCTTTTTTCTTCGAATCTAGATTAATAACATGTTGTTTTTATTGCTCGACCCCATTGTCACCTTGGTAAACAATTAGAGAACACTTTTCATTCGACCTAACAAGCTCATTTGAACCAATTACGCGACCCTTTTTGAACCTGCCTAAAGCAGTTTTCTTATGAAACTAAATAAGCCAAGTGGGCTTATTAGCCCGATAAGCTGTCCACTTAGCTTATTCGATAAGCTGGTGCTTTAAGCTATTTCATAACATTTTTGTACTATAAAAATGAGTCCAAGGTCAGGCCCAAAGGTCTCGTAAGCCCAATGGATCTCAAATTATTAACGGGCCCTTAATATTGTTTCGTTAAAGCCCATTTAGAAAAATAAGTTGCTTTTAAGCTAATATGCAGTTAAAATAAGTTATTTTGAATACCCTGAGCTTATTTATCATGTCAAAAAGCTAAGTTATTAATTTGGTAATTTTTGGACTAACTATGCAAATTTTCGTAACCGAGGGACTAAAAGTGTCAAAACTGCAAACTTGGGGTATAAACTGTCAAAACAGATTTTTATAAGTTAGAAACTGTTAATAATGAAATTTGGAAGTGAGAAATGTAAATAATAATACTTTTGGACCTAAAATGTAAATTATATATATTTTGGACTAACGGTGTAAAATATATATCGTTAGGGTAAAAAGTGTAAAATTGAGAAACATGAAGGATTAAATGGTAATATTGATTTTAATAAAAACAATATATATATCTTTACTTATATATATATATATATATATATTTGAATATATGTTAAAACGCTAGATAATAAAACATAACTTATTATATATATATATATATATATATATATATATATATATATATATATATATATATATATATATATATATATATATATATATATATAATACGAATAAAACTTATATAACGATAATAAAATTCGAACGATATAACAATACGTTATTTATTTCTTGTAAAACGATACGTTTATTTCCATTATAAAAACTAACTTTATATCAATCATCGATCATTTTACTTACAAGTTATATGTATATATAACTTTATTTTTAAACAAACACGAGATTCGCTCGTAACTAAATAACAAGTAATCGCGATAAAACCAGATTTAGACTATCAACTGAAACTTGCATTATCTTTTAGGTTGTGTTGTGTGAAGCCGTTTCCTTGCTTTGTTGAGACTACGATACCACTGTACTACTAAGGTGATTTCATAGCCCACTCTTTAACTATTTTCCCGTGGGGAGATACATGCTTAAAACTCGATCACAAGTCTTTTATACCGGGTATTGAAATACCGTCAGGCTAATGTTATTTGCTTAAGTTACTATTGTCAGAAGTCCCTCTATCATGAACCTTAATCACCTGAAGGGTGAACGTAAATAATTGTGGATAGTACTATTAGTGATTGACAATCCTCGTTTGGTTATTGGAGAAAACACCAGGCGCACTTTATTGTTCTTATAAATAGGTTATTGACAAATACCTATCTTTGGGGGCCTATTACTTACCATCATAATACATACTTATGATTGGCTGTTAATCGTGGAGTATCATGAGCTTAAGGCAATAACAGGAACACTGATTTTTAACATATTGATTGTATGTGATTACAATACACTCTTAACTTGTGATTCAAACTTAAACTCAAACCTATGAATATCACTCAACTTTATGTTGACTTTAGCATGTTTATCTCAGGTAACTAAACAAGATGGATCTGGATGGCACGGAGTGGGCAAAAGCATGACAAGAACCATAATAAACTACTTATTTTCCTTCAGAATAAAACACGTACTTAACTTCATAATGTTTTGTATCCCAGATATTTGGTATTTTGAAATAAATTAAACTTTAATACTTCACTTTGTGTTGTCTACTATGATTGTGACAAAGATCCTTGAAGTAATACCCCGAAAGTCTTCCGCTGACATGTTAAGTCTTCCGCTGTTATTAACGACTTTTGGGGGTGTTACATAAGGCTCCTGAAAAAACCTTTTAATGATTTCTCATTATTATTATCCTTTTGTTTCTAATACCACGTTAATAAGGATATGGATTAAAGTCATTCCTTAATTAACCATTCTGTTTCTCATTGGTTATGATTGATCAAGATTACCAAATCTTCTGAACATATTCAGGGGAGATATTGGGTGCGGCCGCACATGCATCTTACCAACCCTACGAGGGGCCCAGCAGTATTAAACTCCAAAAATAAATTTGAAGGAACAACTTTTATCTTGACTACAAGCAAAACCCACAAACTTTGTAACACTTTCGAAAATAACCCTTATGACTACCAGTTACGTATAGCGTTAAGTTGTTCCACAAAAATGTACTACATTCATGACACTTATCTTGCATCTGAAGTCTAAGGATAACTTCTCATGATTTACTTAATGACAAAATCCATAAAGTAACATCATGTAGTTGGGATAAGTCCTATATTCGGTATCATTGAATATCATCTGAAATGGCATGACTACGCATCAATATACTTAAGTATATTATACCAACCTTCAGATTTGTCTTGATTTAATAATATTCCCATATTATTAACTGACAACGGACAATTTAAGAATAACATTTATTCATAGATTAAACATACAAATATATGATACAATTTATTATAAATTAAACATACCATGTATTTAAATTTATTATAATAATTGTTTAACATCCCTTATCCAAATACTAAATAGATCAATGCATGATACTCTTGTTGATGAATTATGTCTCAAGTAATGACATTCATACTTGTTGACAAGGCATAAATCATCCAACTTTGATCTATCGGAATTTTAAGAATATTTATTTCAAGAATTAAACTATTGAAGATTCTTGTATGTGCATACTCAATTATTTTGATAATGCCATATTTCATAAATGTGTGACATCCTTAACCACAAATTTATGATAATCAAACTTTCAAACATTTTAAAGTTTGAAGTATTCTTATTCTCTTAATGTATAATGCAACTATGCTTTTAGTAAGCACAACTAGTTCATATAGCCAAGGATGAAATCCTTACCATAACTAGTATTGAGTGTCGTCTCAATTTCATTAGCATCATTGTATGCAAACAACAACATGCTCTTAAAACTTTCCGTAAACATTAATATCTATTGAGTAATGTTTGATGCCCTTCAAACTTTCAAGTTTGTTGGCTATAACAATTTTCACAACAATTGAAAAATTATTCATCTATAGAATTTAGAAGCTGTTCCAGATTTAGGATGTGATTCTATAATCAAACATATTCTTTTTAGAATATTACACAAGTTATCTAATAACTTTTAATTATATATTAATATTGCCAAATCATCTTGTAATCAAGCATGATACAACAAAACATGATGTTCATGAAAAATCTTTGAGTCATACTTAGATTTTTATTCATGTCATACATATCCATTTAAACTTTCTAAATAATATATCATGTTATATTAGATTCATTTACCGCACATGTTTCAACAATAAACATTCATTCCAAGGTTGTATGTCTTATTTTCTAAATCTTTAAAGTTTCATTCCAAACTAAGACTTAACTTTTAACTTTTAATGTATTTAGAAAGGAATATCCAATCACAGTTAATTGCTTAAGTGTGATTAATAATCTTGTTATAAAACATGCATTAAATACGTGCACAATATTATCCATATGGTTTATATACAAAGATTTAAACCACAAGGGTTACCTTATCTTTGAAGAAACTCATCTTCATTTTCTAGTCTAACTATTAAGATAAACCACATTTCTGAAATTGATTATCTTTATGGACAGCATCTTAATCATTCATATCATGTATACTTTACCCAATTACATATTTGGTAATATATCATAATGATTATCAGGTTTACAATAATCCTGTAAATCATAGCCCTCAGCATATTAATCAAATATTTGAGATATATTGCTATTCTATGAATGATAATTCCATCATCTTGAGATTTAACATTTAAATGTCAAACTCTATTATCATGTTGAGATATAACATTAAAATGTCAAACTTCATCATGATATTTATTAGTTTATTTTTAGAAGATTATGTATATTGTAATTTTATCTTTTAAAGATCAAAACTCCCACTTGCTTTTACTAATTTAAAGATTATCTTTAAATACTTAGCAAATTAAGCAACAATACAATGTTCTCTTTTGGGATATTACAAATACTTATTGACTGTTCCTGACTTTACTTTGTTAATAACCTCTTCATAAGCAGTTAAACAAATTTAGAACTTCAATTTAAAACTTAATGTAATTCATCACATTCCATCATATGATAATGTCTTATTAATCTTCTAGGTTGGAGTTTTATTAAATATGTCCAAGTCATACTCAACATTCTAACCTTGATAACTTTTGGAAGAAAAGAAGTCATAGTTATCTTTAATCAAACAATATAACTAGAGTTTGATTTTCCTAACTGAACACTCTGTTGTAAAAATCGGTCTAGGCGGTCGATTAATCTCCGCATAATCGCTGATCGCTCACTAAGCGCCTTGATTTATCATAATCAGCCTATTTAATCACTTTGGTCAAAGATTGCTTAAAAATTGGTCAACAAATCGATTAATCAGACAAAATCGGTCTAATTGGATTAATCGAACAAAATCACTTAAAAATAAATCAACAAAATCGCGTAAAAATAAGTCAAAATCGCGTAAAAATTGGTCAACAAACCGATTAATCCGACAAAATCAGTCAAAGATCACTTAAAAATAGTCAACAAACCGAGTAATATCTATGTTTGACTTTAAACTTTGTAGAATTATGTATTATGTTTATATTTGAACACTTGAAATATTTGAACTTTGATACATTATGCTTATCTCATGCATATAATATAGTATAATATCTAAAATTACAATTTTGTGCATAAAAAATCCAATCTGATTAATCCCCGATTAATCCCCGCCTAACCGATTAATCGCTAGGCCCTACCCGACCGCCTCACTAGCGCCTAGCGATTTTTACAACCTTGACTGAACATACCATAATCCTTTGGTATTTCATTAGTATTAATATTGTAAGACAATCTAACAATATTTAAGATAACCATATTTCCTTTTGGCTTGTCTATTTACCAACTAAGTCATTTTAATGGTATAATAGTATTTTCAAGTTAATTACATGCTTTATAACACAAGTACTTTTGACAAAGTCACTTCACGTTCATGTCTCTACAAGAAAACATAAACTGTTGTAATCCCACTATACGTTATAAGTCATTTAACAATTTAATAACTTCATGTATATGTCTTAATTAAAAAAACATAACAAGATAACGTCTTACTTTATTATAAGTCTTGTAACAATTAAAAGACTTTATGTTTATATCTTTACAATGAAACATAAACATGTTTAACTAAAGTAATTATGAACACTATCTTTTGGTTTCAATAGTAATTTCAAGTTAATTTATTACTTCACAATAATGTAAATAACATTATTTCTTCATTTATTTATGTCATTCCAAGAACACATAAATATTCATATTGAAGTAGCAGAGATGCGATCCCCTACAAAGGGGTGTAATTCTACAAAGTCTAAAAAGGAATCTCGTCCATCCAATTAGTCAAATATTTGACCAAAATCAATCCAACCGCTCTCATTCAAAAAAAAAAAAACGCGACTTTCCTAAAAAAGGGCAGCTACAAGCTCCTAGCTTATAAATAAGCTAGGTACAGTCCACCTTGCCCCTCTATTGCAGGCAACTTCCATGAGCTTTCCACAATTATTGCAAAGGTATATTACTTTGATATTTTGACTGATTTGATCACTAAACAACTCACAACTAGCTATGAAAGCTAAAATGAGTCTAATCTAATTAGAAATAAGCTTATTGAAGCTTGAGGTAAGATTTGAACATTTTTTTTATGAGTTTTCAGTTTTTTTTTATGTTTTTGATATAATATGAATAATAATGAAAGACTAATGTTTATAAAAGCTTAAAAGGATTAATAAAAGAAAATAAAACAGTAAACAAGCTTATGAGACTATTATTAAGCTAAATGAGACTTAAAGTAAATAAAGGAATTCGAATTATAAAATAAGTAAAATAAAGATTTTATTAATAAACTTCAAATTACAACTTTAAAACATGATTACAACTAAATTCCAAAAGCTAAGTAAATAAAATGACAGAGTAACTTTACTAAATTCTACACACTAATTTGGGGAAATGAGGGGGTTTTTATAGTTGAGGGGTGAGGTGAAGCTAGGGTTTATTGGAAGATGCTAGAAGCTTGAATGAGGACCCTTGATTGGCTTCTCATGTGGAATTCGTGATATTAGCCATTGGATTAGATTTTATGAGGTGTCACGACCAATCATAATGCTCCAAAGTGACATGCTGGCAATCCGTGTGCTCTGGCACCTTCTGATATGTGCTCAGTCCTTCTAGAAGCCAAATGATTGGGTAATAATTACTTAAGCAAGGTTAAAATGGAGCAGGGGTAAAAGGGTGGAAGACGATGAATAGTAGAAATAGGGGTTTTGGCGCGAGTTTGAGTTTGACCAGGGAAGTTATCCGTGGTTTGTCTTGGGTTATAAGCTAAAGTGAGGTGGATTGGGCCAGTGTAAAAGTTAGAAGAGATTTGGCCTTGTGGGTTTATAAGTGGGTTTATGGGTTAGTTTAATTTGTGGATCCGGTGGTGTTGTTTTATTTTAGGTTTTAGTAGATTTATCCAAGGACCAAATTTGTATTTTTTGAAACTTTGAGGACCATTTCTGTCAATTGTGAAAAATCCATCCAAGGGCTAAACTTGTTATTCTCTGATTCTTTAAGGGCCTTTGTTGTCTTTTATTCAAAATATCTTCATAAGGACTAATCTTGACAATTTTTGAAACTTGAGGGACCACTTTTGCCAATTCTTCAAAATTTACTCCAAGGACCATTTTTGCAATTCTTTAAATCTTCAAGGGTCTTTTTGACAATTTGAGCTCATAGAATGATAAAATGCTTCCCCGGCTTCGACTTTTGACACTTTTCCAAATCTCGTGCTCGTTTTTGTCTTTTTAGCTTGATTTATGTCCATTTTTGAAATATCCATACCTGCACAATCACAAATACAAAAACACAATAGCTTTGGCATTTATAGTTAGTTTCTAGTCATTTTGGGTCTTAATTTGGCAAATAAAAGGTATGTTATTAAGCACATACCATAAATGTAGCTTTTTTTTTTTTTTTTTTTTTTTTTCTTTTATTTATTTATTTATTTATTTATTTATTTTTTTTATAATTATTAACTGAAAGAAAAAAAGTGACATGGAAAGAGACACACCATCATTGACAATAGTGTGTCAATTTGGAAAGTGTTGTTGTGACACTGAGGTGGCACAACTAACACACATACTGACGTGTCATGGTTGAGAGTAGTTCTCACACTCTATGAATGATTTATTGAATGGGGTCCGTTCATGCTCCACAGTTCTTGAACGCGAGTGTGTCAATTATTAATTGGAAGAAAGAAAGGTGACACAGAAAGACACACCATCATTGACCATAGTGTCAATTTGGAAAGTGTTGTTGTGACGTTGAGGTGACACAACTAACACACAAACTGAATACATGTTTTTGCGTATTGAAACATGTCAATATTGGTCAATTGTTGTTGCAGATATGCAATATTTTGAAACCTGGGTCTATGATCGACCCAGTCGAGTCACTGGGTCGACGGGTCAATCGGTTTAACCGCCGAGTCAACCCGGTTTTATGCAGATGTCCAAACACCCATTCTCTCATGTTCAAACACCACTTTTGGTGCAAAAAAACAGCAAATAACCATAAATCTATTCTCTAAACACCCTCATTTTGCTGTAAAAAACAAATAAAAGGTAGAAAATAGTGCATAAACATAAACTTTCCAAACAGCCATAAATCCTACAATTGAACTAATGTATCATATTGAGACCCACTTAGTGCTTTATCTTTAGACTCCATATTCTAAAAATAACAAAATACAAAAAAACATCAAAGTAAAAGAATGGGAAAAATAACAAAGAGACAAAATTACCTCCGATCCATCATTGATGTTGGGGGTTAATGTGTGTGATGAAATAGAAAAGGGTAGGTGGCGCTAGAGTACAAAAGGGTATAGAAGAAGATTGGAAAAGTGGGATAAGGTACTAAATACTCGGTGTTTATTACATTTCAACTTTTAATAATAGATAAAAAAGAGGAAACCCGGCGGTTATTTTCGACCTGGGTTTCTACAAAACCGGTGGTTCGAACTGGGTTTCAAATAGTTAACAAACCGGTTAGTTTTGATCCATTTTTTAGGCCGGAACCGGTTCAACCAGTTGACCCGGCCGGGTCGAACCAGGTTTCAAAACACTGCAGATATAATAAGGTCAATTTTTGGTTTATTTACTCCTAGTGGTTTGATCATTGTGGACCACTTATTAATCTTAATGCTACAAAGTACAAACTATCTTAGAGATAATTTGTGTTTCATTGAAAATGTAGTAAAAAGTTTGTGTGGTACTAGAAATCTATTATGAAACTAAGTGGGTTAAAACTTAAAAGACATAGTTTGTAATAAAATGTGTCATAAAAACTGGTGTGTCACTACATATTTGTCAAGAAAATTTGTGTGGTAAATATAATGTCACTACTACTAAAATTTGGTAGCGTGTCACCAAAAATGTACTAAAATTTGATAGCATGTCACTAAAAATGTATCAACAAATAACTAAATTTATGTATCATGCCTATCAATATATTAGATAAAAAATTAGAAAAAATATATAGAAACTATATTTATGTATCGAAATCAAAAATAGAAATTTAAAAACTAGAATAAAAAAAAAATAAAAAAAATAAAATAAAAAAAACACACACAAAAATTGTGTCTAGATTACGGCTATGTTTGAAAGCTGTTGAGGTGTTGCTAAACGCTAGCAGCAGTGTTGCCAAACAAGCATTAAGACTGAAACGCTTGTCGCTTACCGCTCTTAAACTCTTCCAAAAAGGTGTTGCTAAACATGACCTACATCGTATGATTTGCAATGTATTCATTTTGCCTTAACCAAAATGCACCCCAACATTCTACTTATTTAAAACAATGCCATTAAGTACATTAATTATGAAACATATATAATTAATTTCAATCTCATCTATAATAACTGATCCAACGGTCTACAAGTATGCCTATTGTTTTCTACTTTAAACGAAGAACAAGTAAAAACTTTTGGTTGAGCAAAGCTTGAGAAATCTCCATCCGTTTCAAAATATAAGTCCATTTTGACTTTTTGAATTGAGCTTTGACATTAAATATTTTTGTTTGTATTATATATTATTTGATGAAAATTATATCAATTAAAATACATTTATATACCAATTTATTTATATATTTCGCATCTAATATTCTATAATACAAACAAGCATATTTAAGATCAACGGTAGATTCAAAAAGTTAAAATAGGCTTATTTTTTGGACGAAGGAGTAAAAAATAATATATGATTTGACTTAATACTCAAATCGCATTAGCTAAAATGAGGTTAAGATTTTTGGCATCATACCCTTTTGTTAGTTTAAAAAAGGGTTACTAAACAATTAATTTGGCTGTCATTTAGCCCAAACCTCTTCAAAATTACATACCAAACACGCCTTTAACTTTAGTTCAAAATGGATACATGAAATGAGCAACAAATACGACTCTTGTAGTTATAGTCGTCTATATATGAATACTATACTAAATAAAATTCAAATAGGTCTATATTACTTTACAAGGTTGTGAGGATGCTACTCTAGTCTCTAATAGAGTTTCATATTGTACATTTGTACCTTAAGCTTAAAGTAGCATGATCTTTTGTACATTTTAACAATAACTATTTCTTGCTTTTGGACTAGATGTTGCAAAACCGGATTTCTAAGAGCTTTTGACATGTAAAGTAACAATTTTGTTGCTTGAACTCCATTCTTAAAATACTCTCTTGAACGAATGGAAATGCTTTCTTGAACCTAGACTATAAATGACCAGGTGAACTAAAAAATTCGTACCATAATATAATGCGTGTGGGGTGGTGACAGTGATAGAAGTGAAAGAAGAAGCGTTTGTATATAAAAGTAAAACAGGGTATTTGGATTTAAAAAAAAAGATTATTTTTTTCCACGCTTTAGTCGGTTTTTAATGTCGTGGGGCGAAAAAAAAAAAAAAAAAAAAAAAAAAAAAAAAAAAAAAAAATTCCGCGGTTTAGTCTGTATTAAAAAGGCCATATTAGAACAAATCAGAAAGGTCAGGTATCAAATGAGTAATTTTTTAGTGCGCGCACTATAACAGTACATTTGAAAAAATACGCATCTAGCTATTGCCCATCTATGTACGACTTGAACTCAATATTCACGTTAGCATACATATTTAACCCAGTGCAACAGAAAATACCTAGCTTATAGCCTTATATCCTATACAAATTAGCTAATATAGTAGCTTAGTATATTTTACAAGATCACAAATACAGCAAAAACAAACGAAAACAAGTACACTTGTTTCATCATCTACTCCTACTAACCGTTGCTTTTTAGTTGCCTGTCCTGAGCCGAGCTCGAATGCCATAAGGTATGGACTCTTGATGTATGGCTGTAAAAGCCCATCGTCAGCCAATGAATCAGAAGCTAAACTTTAGGATTAGTTCTTCCCATTCTTGAAGATAAGTTTCCGGTTGATTCTTTCGCGACTCATCATCACCAAATATCAACTCATCTTCCATTAGTTTCTCCCACAATATGAAGATTTCCGAGTTGTAATCTGAACCTTTGACTCCAGATTTGTCACTAGTTCTTTGATCTTCAGGTGGGCTTACTGATTCTTCTGAAGAAAACAAACTGCATGCATTATCGGGTTCAATCGTATTCCACACTTCTTGAGCGCGACTGAGTTCATCAGCACTAACTGCGATTAGCATTTGCTCAGCTTTTCGCCTTTTGCGCATTTCAACACTACCCATTTCTTTCTTTTGGACTAGATGTTGCAAAAGATGAACGAAATCCGGATTTCTAAAAGCTTTCGACATGAAGAGTAGTAATTTTTGTTGCTTGAACTCCATTCTTAACATACGTTCTTGAACGACTTCCAAATGTTTGTCTGTGCTCTCTTGTTGTTGCTTCATTTTCAAGATCTCTTGTTTGAGTGTAGTTCTCTCTTTTCTTAAATTTTCTAGCGCGGATTCGATTGTAGAGTTTTTTTGATGAGCACAAGATTGTTGTTGTTCGGCTATCGTTTGTTTTTGCATGATCTTTGACTGGGTTGTCCTCCTCTTAATGTCTCTTAACAAATGCTTCTTACCCTTTTGAAACAACTCATTTGCAAACTCCCATCGGTCCAGATCGATCTTCTTAAACCTCTATGGATCAAGTCAGCAAGATGTAATTAAAACTTAGCTTAAAAGTAAAAATCAAGCAATATATTTACACTAATAAACAACCTAAACCATCATTTACTCAAGTATGCAAAGTAAAAGTAATTTACATGTTAAGAGTTAAGCTTTAGCCCTTCAATTCATGAAAATCTCAAGGTCAAAAACTTACCTAGTGTATACCATGGTAAAAATCACTATTGCTATGTTTGTCAAAAGTAGCTGTGAGCGGTAGCAGTGAGCAGTACCGCTCACCGCTTCTTAAAGAAGAATTGGAAAAATGAGCTTTCTTAAAAAATAGCAAAGCTCACACCTTCTTAAAGAAGAATTGGAAAAATGAGCTTTTTTAAAAAATAGCAAAGCTTACCACTCTTTTGCCAAAAGAACACTCAAAATCAAAAAAGCTTCGTGCTCACTCTCATCACCCAAAAAGCTTTGTGTCAAACATAGCCTATATATAGAAGAATATAAAATGTGAAATTTTTTAACCTTTAAGCATCAAGAGAACAAAATGTGGAATTAATCAAGACTCACACTCAATATAAACTAGGGTATCTAACCACCATTTATGCAAGTATCTATTATGCCAAGTGATCCTCATCAAATTCAAGCCTTAAGCTTAAAACATTTATAGAACATACTTTATTTGTTTGAGTTGATCAAGGTTCAAAGCTTTTTTTGCTAGTAAAACAAAAATCAAGATATCAATATTCTGATGATAAAAATAGGGGTAACATATAAACTACTCTCAAACACAATCACTCAAAACTGGCTATATGCTATTCTAGAACATAATATAATCATACAATCACTTAAGAAAGCAATCCAAAACACCTCTAAATGCATAAAAACTTAAAGGTCAACAAAACAGAAGCTATTATAACAAAAGATTACTTACATAAGTATTGAGTTGTCTCACAAAGCTAGAAAAATTATTATGCTTAAATCTTTGAGGCAAAAGATCAGTAGAAAACTTCTGAGGATCCCAAAGAACAAAACTATTTTTAGTCTCACTCCATGATATAATCTCATCAGTTTCTGGATCATCCACCATTTCAAATGTTTTCTTCAAAAAAGGTGGTGGACCTCCATCTCTTAACCCTTCTATAGGCTTTGGTAGACCATCAAGAAAACCTTCTTGATCATCATAAACTAATATAGGTTCTTCTTTAACTTTCATGATCTCATCATCATCTTCGTCCAAAACCACTATAGGTTCTTCCTTGATCTCCAAGAAATCTTGGTTGTCAACATATATGGGCTCTTCCACTACTTGCATGTTTATATATCACTCAGCTAGCGTTGTCAGTTATATATCAATGTTTTTGCAAGAAGGGTACTTTGTGTGTTTTTGTTACGTGTTATTTTTGGTATAAGAATGGATATATGATGGTAGTTGACGGTGGTTAGCGGTAGTACTTACTACTTAGTATGAGTGAGTAATGAGTGTGTAAGAGAGGGATAAAAGGGCCAAGTGGCTCATGGAGGTGTTGCCATTTGTATATATAGTTCAAGTTTGAGACATGTATGCGTGACATGCATGGACGACCTACGTAATCTATGTTCCTTCAACTTATTTGGAAGATACATGCACTTTATTTAGCAGATTCACTTCCTGAATCATCAACATCGTGTCCATTTTGTAAACCACCTTGCTATATTTATTTTGCTATTGATTTTTGTTCATTATATTTTTAGATTTATATATGAATAGACCCCACTCCAGGATCTCTGTATGCTTCCAATTACCCTTTCTAAGATATTCATTTGGCGATAATCCACCGGTCATCTCCTTTTCTATCTTATGATTGACTTTCAGTTCCAAAAATTCCATGTGATTTTTCTGGATCATTAGCAAATATACTAAAGAGCCACTCTTATGCTCTGAATGGTCAACCACATTTTATTTTAAATGGGCTTAATTTGATTTTTTTTCCTTATTTAAATTTTCATGCATGCAAAAATGGGAGTCTTAATTATACATAATATATATTTGAACTTAAATTTCTACAAATCTTCATATATGAAAAGTACAAACAGAAGAGGCTTAAATTTTTTGATTATTTAACGTTTATCGGCTAATTGGGCCCTTACATAACCGTATGTGACTCACTTTATATATAAAGAAGGACCTAAAAGATCTGGGGCCTTTGGAAATTTCGTTCTCTCTATCTTTACTTACTTTACCCCTGAGACACCTCTGTCAGTAGCCACCACTTTATCATTGGTTAATGTTAACGTTTATCGGCTAATTGGGGCCTTACATAACCGTATCTTTAAAAATGACGACAAAAAAACATGTGACTGACTTTATATATAAACAAGGACCTAAAAGATCTTGGGCCTTTGGAAATTTCGTTCTCTCTATCTTTACTTAGGGGTTGTTTACTTTTTTTCTTAGCTAAGGGTGATGTGAGTCCCACATCTCTCTAAGCCTCTTATTGGGGAGGATGTGAATTTTTCATCCGTTGTGGATATAGACCCAATAAGGGATTTTTATGGGCCCCATCAACAAATGTAATAATATTAAATTGTTAGTGGTACAATCCTTCCACAAAGAGAAAAAAAAGAAACAACCCCTTACTTCACCCTTGAGACACCTCTGTCATTAGCCACCACTTTATCATTGGTTAATGTTAATGTAATATTTCATTCACATTTCATTGTTTTTTGGACTTTTTTTTGAGTAATATATTTTTTTGAGTAATATATTTTATCAGGGTGCAAAATCACTTTTACCATATATATAATTAAAGCCTTAAAATACATACTCCGTATTAAATATAATTTGATTTTTAAATTGTCATTATACCATTATTTCTCTATTCATTATAATCACACATAAGAGAGTTAGTCGAGTCGGGTTTGGGTCAATTCAGGTTCGGGCTAAAAAAACATACTTGAACCCGACTCTATTTAAAACCCAAGTTAGTCGGGTTCGGGTATTTTTTTTAGCCTCAACTCGAATTGACCCGAACCCAACTAACCCGACAAGACTAACATCCCTATGTGTGATTATAATGAAAAGAGAAGCTTGTTCTAATCTTGGACGCAATAAGTTGGAATCCTGAACCCTTTATGAACGGTTTATTGAATGGGGTCCGTTCATGCTCCATAGTTCTTGAATGCGTGTGAGCTCATCTGCATTAGACGCGCCTAGCATTTTCTCAACGTTCACCTTTTGTACATTTCAACAATGCCCGTTTCTTGTTTTTGGACTAGATGTTTGCAATTTCTATTTCTAGTATAAACATTTCTTAAGAAATGTTACTATTCAATGAATAGTAATGCTTTTATACTTTTCTAAACATGTTTTAAGAAATATATATTAATGCAAATAGCAACATAAAACTATAATTAATCCATTCGTTACGCATTTGCTAAATAAAACGTTTAGACGAAGTTCAAATCTAACCATCACCTTCTTTTCCCTTTGATTTTAATTTGAGTTTCATTAACTTTTTTTTTAGTTGAAGTTTGTCTTTCTGTATCTTTTACTCAAATAATCTAAATTTTAAGTTGTCATATTATTTACATATCTGTAATTTATGCATAGGTGATCATGCTCAAAGGAAAAAAAATCTATTTTTTTCGCATATAACTATATACTTGATTGTCCTGCCGCAACACGCGAGGGCCGGGGGATATATCCTTGTTAGAAACAAAGTACATAAGCCCCAATTTTTCATACAACCTTGTTTATTTGATTTTGTATTTCGTTCTTAATGTTTTTAGCATGTAATCCACACTCCATATTTACTTGATCGTACATTCATACATGTTACAACTATTTTTTTTTTTTTTTGGCTTGGAAAGGCCACCTTACAAGTTATGACTATTTTAAACCGTTATTTGACATGATATCAATTTAATTTCATTTTCTTTTAATTTATTTTGTGTCCCTGGGTTTTGAAAAAGAGTTAAACAAAAAGAAATTATATATAAAAAAGACATCAAACAAGTTAGACACAACACACAAGTTTTTGTTGTGTTTAAATAGTTGATGTAACCCTTGAATGACACTTGAACTTATAAAGAACTCATTACTTTTATTTTCTGTCAATGTGGGACAAAAATTGAAATAAATTAACAAATCATGTAAGGCATCAAAGAAGCATAAGATCACAAGTTGATTAAAAACCATGTAACTTTAGCGAAAAGTAACAATTTTGTTGCTTGAGCTCCATTTTTAACTACATTGTTGAACGATTTCCAAACAATATTTACACTTATAAGTAATAACCAACAATAAACTACCATTTCTTAAAGAATGCAAAGTAAAAGTAGTTCAAATGTTAGAGTTGAGCTTTAACCCTTCATGAACATATCTCAAAGATAATTCTAGCAAGCATGCCCATAATATATGTAACATGGAAAAAAATTACTATATAAAAGTTGTAATTAATGTGAAAACTTTGAACCACTAAGCATCAGGAACAAATTTTATTTGTTTAAGTTGACTACGACATACCTTTATCTATATCTATACTATATATCTATACTATCTATAATGGAAAAATGGTCAAACTTAAAAAGTTGAGTATTAAAAGTCAAATGTGAGAGAAAATTAATATAATTAATACTCTAATTAAAACACCACATTACTTAAAAGTACAATAATTTATTCACATTGTACAACCAATTAAAAACATATCTATCAAATTAAATACAACCAATTAAAACACAAACCGAGTTGACCCGGTAATTTGACCCTTTTCAACCCAACCTAGCAAGTTGACCCGGTTTAAATCGACCCATTTTTCGACCGGAGCGGTTCAACCGGTTGAACTACCCGGGTCGAACCGGGTTTCAAAACATTATCCATTACTTAAAAGTACAATGATTTATTCATATTGTACAATCAATTAAAAACATATCTACCAAATTAAATACAACCAATTAAAACACAAACCGGATTGACCCGGGATGCTTCAAACCCGGCCGATTGACCCGGTTTAATTTGCCCGTTTTCGACCCAACCTAGCAAGTTGACACAGTTTAAATCGACCCATTTTTCGACCGGAACGGTTCAACCGGTTGAACCACCCGGGTCGAACCGGGTTTCAAAACATTATCATTTACTTAAAAGTACAATGATTTATTCACATTGTACAACCAATTAAAAAACATATCTATCTAATTAAATACAACCAATTAAAACACAGACCGGGTTGACCCGGGACGCTTCAAACCCGGCGGATTGACCCGGTTTAGTTTGACCCGTTTTCGACCCAACCTAGCAAGTTGACCCGGTTTAAATCAACCTATTTTTCGACCGGAACGATTCAACCGGTTGAACCACCCAGGTCGAACAGGGTTTCAAAACATTATTTTTCGTTTATAACCTATAAACTTTTTTTTATCAATAAACTATTTGTCGCTATAAAATCCCGTTAGCTATGCACGGGTACTCGTCTAGTAAAGGATAAACAAAAAAGTGAAAAGTGAAAAATTGAAACTAAAAAAGGAAATGTTGAAAACGTATGTTTCAAAAGGAAACTATTAATAAACATCGAAAACTAGGTTTACCAAGGACGATTCAAACCCAACGGGTTGATCCGTTTTTCGACCCAATCCGTCAGGTTGACCCGGTTTAAATTGACCCATTTTTCGACCGGAAGGTTCTATGATCGGTTGAACCACAAGGATCGAACCGTGTTTCAAAACATTATGTTTAATCCCTAAATTCTCAAACTTTTATTATTTTCGTTTATAAACAATAAACTTTTTTTATCATTAAAACTATCTGCCACTATAAAATTCTGTTGCTATGCATGGGTACTCGTCTAGATTATAGTAAATCAAAAATAATTACTTTTTGCTTGATATTATATAAGTGCCTTGAGCACCAATGACCAAGTTAACAGTAAACTCTTAAAACAACTAGAGTTTAAATATTTGAAATTTAAATGTAACGACGACTATAATGCTTAATGTTACCAACATTCAAGTTCATCTAGTATCTTTTCTCTATCAATCAAGGTTTAAGTTCTTACTGGTACATTTTTCAACTCATTGTTATCTTAATCTATATCAAAATTCGTGATTTAATGCAAGAGTTATATATGTCTTAACATGCATGTATTACATTCGTAGATTACATTAATTATTAATCAAGTTTTAGTTCTTAATGATAGTCCTTTGATACCATGTATATGTTATGTTGTTTTGGATAGATTTGAAGACATGGGTCGAGGGAAGGTACAAATGGAACTGATAAACCACGGCAAGAAACGCAAACTTGTATCCATAAGGAGAAAAGATTGTATTTTTAAGAAAGCTCGAGAACTCGCTACTCTTTGTGATGTCAATGTGTCAATGATCGTATCTTCTGCTGATCAAGAAAGCCGCAAAATCTTCCCACATGATCCTCCTATTCTTAATGATATGATCAATGATTACAAAAGAAACTGCGTAAATGGGAAGATAAGATCGTCGGGTTTGTTGGATTATTGTAAGGATGGGAAGGATAAGATTGAAGGAGAAGTTGCTAAAACGAAGAAAGATAACTTGGAAGGCAAGTATCCAACGCGGTTAGGTCTCTTGGATAAGTAATCAGTTGGCGAATTGAAGGATTTGAGTTTTGGGTTGGGATTGAAAATTAATAAAGTTAAAGCCAGGATTGAATTCTTAAAGTCAAAGAAAATTTCAGATTTTGAGAAGCTTGATGGTCAAGATTCGTTGAAGATGCCATTTAACACCCCTAACCCGATGACCATAACGACCCGTATTGATCACAACAGCAACGGCAGTTTTGCGTCTGATATTTGTCATGTGGAGTCCTCTGGATCATCAAATGCAACTGCTGCTAACGGCTATTATCCAGTAATGCTTATGGGTCAGAACTTACTGGGTCATGAATCTAATTCAGTTGCGTCGACTATGAGCAAAGATGATGATAACAGTTTCTATGATGGCGCGACTGAACCGGAGGTGGAGCAGACACAAATCATGGACTTGTTGTCTTGTTTTTGTCCATGATAATATTCATCAGTTGATTCTTTAGTACTCCATATTGTTTAGTAAAATTTGATTGATTTATGTGATTTTCATGTATTGTCGTTTGTAGACATCGTTTCTTTTGGACAAAGTAGTCAAGCCTTTGTTGTAATATTCGTAGAAGTGAGTATAAACAGAAGTTTGTTTGGTTTTTATATGAAAAGTCAGAATGGGTTAAACAATCTGTCCATGTTAATTCTATGATTTTGTTATTGGCAAGTTTGAACATTTAAGCATTTGGGGTGTTTTATTATGACATGTTATTTGTTATTGTCACTTTATGGGGTTTAGATGTTAGGCCGTCCGGGTATGTACAAAACGTATATCGGCTGGCCGGACTAATCAATGTGCATATTGAACATAACAGTGGGATAAGCATTCTAATATACTAAGTTTATTGGATTCAATAATCCCACATCGATTGGAGAGTAAACTAGTTGTTTAGTTATAAACTTACCACGGTTTTTCTAACACTAGGTGTTTAATGAGACTAAGCATGGAGCTTTGTTTGAGCCTCAAAGTTTGAAGGCAAAATTCATAAGTGTTATACATGTTCTTACAGGTTTTATTTACACTACTGTCTTTTATAACTTGATATAGAATAGAAATAGATATCATGTCAAAGACTATAAGTAAAACTTAACTTTTATTATAAGTAATTACCATATATATAATATGTCGTCAAATCGGTCGCTTCTGAACTCGATGAACAAAATAAAAATGAACGAGCTAGGCTCTTTGTAATACCTGGCCCAAAATATAGATGAAAATAAGCCGACAAACACATTGTCCATTTACTACTCTTATGAACAAAAAGCCTATACCAATAAGAAGACAAATTAGGCTATCTATGTTTGACCGTTGCCCAATTTTGCTATAAAGCGAATGACAGACTTTACGGACGAATATTTTTTGGGCACCTAGTTGCGACATACTGTTAGATAATAAGTTGGCCCAAACCCGACTTGTGGGTTGGATCCATTAGGGTTTGTAAGTTGGCCCTAATGGACCCAACCCACAAGTCGGGTTTTGGCCAACTTATTATCTAACACTCCCTCGCAGTTCGAGCGGCGAAATCGCGAAAGCTCGAACTGGAGTAGTAAACTAAAAAAGCAAATTTAAAACAATAAAACAAAATAAAACGGGATAACCCAAAACCAAAATTAACCAAGAAAGCAAATTCGACACCAACAAAAGTCGTCTCGGGAATTGATACCCTGGATTCGACACTAACACAAGTCGTCTCGGGAATTGATACCGTGGATTCGACACCAACAAAAGTCGTCTCGGGAATTGATACCCTGGATTCGACACCAACAAAAGTCGTCTCGGGAATTGATACCCTGGATTCGACACCAACAAAAGTCGTCTCGGGAATTAATACCCTAGATTCGACATAAAAAAAACAAAAAACAAACAATTACCCTTTTTTTTTTAAGACCAAAAAATAACTATCATAAAAGATTAACGGTCAGTTCTCGAGTTATTTCATTAAAGAAAAGAGAAGGAAAGTGAAAAGTTTTACTCACACATTGTGTTCTCAAGTTATTTTATTAAAGAAAATGGAAGTAAAGTTAGTGTTATTTGGATGAATTTGTTTTACTTCCATTTCCGCCCAAATATGGGAAGAAATGTTTTACTTCAATTTCCTTCCATTTTCTTTAATGAAATAACTCGAGAACACATCGTAAAAGATCAACAGACCACAACCTCGTTACAAACGATTCGAATAAACAATTAAATAATCAAATGACCACCAAGTAGTTAAATAAACAATTAAATCATCATCCTCCATATTCAAGTCATTAGGCGTCTCACGTGTGATCATCTTTAATTCACCTTCAGATTGATATAAGAGGAGTCTTTAGTAGGAGCTACTTCATCTTCTGTTTCTTCTTTAACTTTCAAACGTACAGTCGAATCCATTTGTTTGGTTAAAGTTATGAATGTTTTATTGAGGTGAAGGTTTAAAGGGAACCCTCCGAACCTCTGACGTGTAGCCGGCGTCCGGAGGCGACGGCGGAAGAGTTTAGGTTTAGGGTTAGAGATTTAGGATCGTATGGCTGATACCATATAACATATTGATAAACCCGTAGGTATAACTTTATTATTCATCACTATTTATATATTAAAAACTCTAATGGACCCAACCCACAAGTCGGGTTTGGGCCAACTTATTATCTAACAATATGGAGTAATAAAGTTTAGAATCATATGAACTTTAAATCCCTAAACCCTAAACCCTTCTACTCCAAATCATTAAAAGTGTAAAACGCGAAAGTTGTCCGGAATGATGTTTTACATCAAAACTCGTGAGATTTTAACCTGAAATTACAAAACAATGATTGTTTACTACCAAAATTAAGCGGTTTCCGACCAAATTCATAACTTATAAACTTATAAACACTTGTAAATCTTATAAGGTATAAGTTGTGTAAGCTTGTTACTTTATGGGGTTGAGACGTTAGGCCGTTCGGGTATGTAAATTTGGGGGAAAGTAGCGAATTAATAGATGAGCGTCGTGACTGATTATTGATGAGGAATTTGTAAGACTGTGATGAATGTTTGGGTCTTTTTTATCGGGATTCTGTTGAGGAAATGGTGATGACTGAATGTGGAAAAAGTCATGTATACGAAATAATTACTGTTGAGGAAATGGTGATGACTGAATGTGAAAAAAGTCATGTATATGAAATATACGTAGTATTGTTTTTGGAACCTTAAAAACGATCAGTTTGAAAGCACATCGAAACAGAAGTATGTAGGTTCCTCAAACGCTATAAACTACTATGTGTACTCAATTTTAAAATGCATATCCAAACACTCCCTAATTGCATTGTATACAAATTAGATTCTTCTGAATTTATATGGCTGTAATTTTGTTTGTTTATTATAAATATATAAGTTGCTAATTGTTGGTGAAATGATACATTCTTTTTCTCTTGCGCATGTACAAAACGTATATAGGTTGGCCGGACTAATCAACGTGCTTGTCAACAAGACACAGTTGTCACGAAATTTCAATGACATTACTATGCTAAAGGAATATTGCAGATAGAAGCTAGGTAATAGTGCGATAAGCAATCCAATAGCTACGTTTGGCGCGGAGCTTTTTGGGGTAATGAGCGGTGAGAATGAGCTTTTTAATTTTTGATGTTTGTTTGGCATGAGAGCTGTGGGCTTTACTATTTTTTAGGAAAGCTCATTTTCCCAGTGCTTCTTTATGAAGCTGTGAGCTTTTTTAGCTACTGCTCACAGCTCACTGCTACTGCTCAATGCTACTGCTCACAGCTACTTTTGCCAAACATAGCCTATGTTTATTGGTTTCAATAATCCCACATCGATTGAAGAATCAACTAGTTGCTTAGTTATAAATTTACCGTGGTTGTTCAATCATTATTGGTGTACAATATGATGAAGCTTAGAGCTACGTTTGAGCCTCAAAGCTTCATGACATTGTGACCCACTTTTTACTTTGGTACCAACTTCAATTTGAAACCTCGTGACATCATGTACCTCCTTTTTGATTGATCTACGGTTGAGCTTAGAGCAACAATTAGTGGTATACAATATATGACGAAGCTTAGAGCTACGTTTGAGCCTCAAAGCTTCGTGACATTGTATATATCCTTTTCACTTGGAACCAAGTTCAATTTGTGATTTCACGTATTTTTACTTACGCATTGAATTTGGACATACTTATGTTATAATTATACAATCAAAGTACACATATAGCGGAAGCGTAGGATCAAGAATAACACATACAAAGATTAACTAAAACATAAATAGGAACGTACCGTGGTGATTCTAGCCCGAACAAGAATCAAAAGCGATTGTCTTTAACAATATGAAGAACCCTAACTAGGGTTTATATGAATTAGGGATCTATTGATTAACCCCTTACCGTTTTGTTAATCGATCCAAGATACAATCAATAGTGTGATTGTACCACGTTCTTGTACACACGTACTATTAACGAATTCAAGTAAATGCTAGTTTAAATTAATACACAAAACAATATATTTGTTTTATAAAACAAAACCAATCGACTGATAAATGCAAACCACCAAAATCACCTTTATGGCTTGTCATTGTCGAACAGTGTTACAAAAGAAAAGTAAACCATTGAATTTACATACTGTACATGTACATGCGTACAGTTATATAAGTCGACCGGAAAAACAAAGTGGTGTATTAAGTTTTTGGATTTTAACGTGTGTACTAGAGTCACCAAAATAAAATCCTTGACTTTGCTTTTATAGGATACAAAACTTAGGGAACAAGTTAGGGCTTGAGTTCTAGATCCTTCTTGTTCTCTATTTTTTTATCCTTGGTCCTTATCTTTTGTATGTTAGTCAATTTTCATTAATTACTAACATTCATTATTTGTTTTGTGTAATTAATAATTAAATACAACATTTTATATTAAATTATTAAACTTTAATTCTCATACGTAAAGTGTGCAATCCCGTGGTCTCGAGTTCGATTCTAGTCATACGAATATTAATATTTATCCACAAACTCTAACAGCTCCCACTTGGATATCTATTAATAGTGTAATGACATTGGTTAGCGTCTAGCAACACGCCAATGCCCCTAGTTCAACTCGAGGGAGGTCTCCTGGAAAAACCTTTAATAATTCATAATTATTATTATTATTATCCTTTTGTTTCTAATACCACGTTAATAAAGATATGGATCAGAGTCATTCTTTAATTAACAATTCTGTTTCTCGTTGTTTATGATTGAGCAAGATTACCAAAACATCTGAACGTATTCCAGATAGACTTTGGGCGTGCGCACGCATACATCTTGACAACCCTACGAGGGGCCCAGCAGTATTAAACTTCTGAACAAATCAGAAGGAACAAATTCTTTCTTGACTACAAGAATAACCCATGAACTTTGCAACACTTCTGAAAACAACCCTTATAACTCCCTGTTACGGTGAGCGGTAGATTGCTTCACAAAAATGCACTACATCCATGACTCTTATCTGGTATCTCAAGTCTGAGGATAATAAATTCATGATTTACTTACTGACAAGATCCATAAAGTAAAATCATGCATTTGGGATAAGTCCTATATTCAATTCATTGAATATCATGTGAAATTGGTGTGTCAACGCATCAATATACTTTCAAGTATATTCTTAACCAATACTCAGATTTGTCTTCGTTTAATGATATTCCCATATCATCAATTGACAACGGACAATTTAGAATAACATAAGTTATTCACGGATTTAAACATGCAAATATAGGACACAATTTATTATTAATGAAAACAAACGTACTAAGTACTTTAATTCATTATAAATAATAATTGCTTAATGTCCTTTTATCCAAATACCAAAATAGATCAATGCATGATAATTCTAGTTAATGAATCTTGTCTCAAGTAATGACTTGAAGACAACTATGCCTCAAGTAATGACAATCATACTTGTTGACAAGGCATTATTTCAACTAACTATAATCTATCCGAATTTTGAGAATACTTCTTTCAAGAATCCAATAATTAAAATTCTTGTATGTGTAAATCCAACTATCTTGATATAGCCACATAATTTTTCATAAATAATGTGATATCCTCAATCACCAACTTATGACAATCAAACTTTCAAACCTTTTAAAGTTTAAAGTATTCTAATTCTTTAATGTTTAATGCAACTATGCTCTTAGTTGAGCACAACTAGTTCTCATGAAATCCTTCATGACTAGTTATTGAGTGTCATCTCAATTAAACCAGCATCATTGTATATTAAACACAATATGCTCTTTAAAAATTTCCGTAAACTTAATATCCATTGTGTAATGTTTAGGAGCTATTCCAGGTTGAGGATCATTATTCTAATTTCAAACATTTTCTATTAGAATATCTATTACACAAGTTATATAATAACTTTTAATTGGATATCAAATATTGTCAAATCATTAAGCACTTAAGCATGATACAACAATAATATGATGCACATGAAAATCCTTCAGTCAAACTTAGATGTTATTCATGTTTGATCTTTACAAATATGTATATCCATTTTGTCATCCAAAATAATATATCATATTCTATTTAGAATTTATTTACCGCACTTGTTCATTTAATAATAAACTTTTGTTTCAAGGTTGTATGTTATATTTCCTAAATCTTTCAAGTAAAGTTTCATTCCAAATTAAGTCTAACCTTTTACTTATATGGAATGTTACTCTACAATATATATGATTTAGTGAATCAAACATAATACTCCCACTAGCTTTCAGGAATACTTATAAATTATCTTATTTCAATTATAAATCAATTCATGGATATAATAATTAAACATAAGATTAATCTTCTAGATGCATGCATTTATCCATTCATGGATTATTGCACTTTGTACACTTCCAAAGATTTACTTGAATTCATAAACTCCTTTTTGATTACTTATCGTCCTCGCTCAAGTAATTATTCAAGAAAGAGTTTTTGATATTCCATTGTCAAATTTCATATTCATATAAATATGACAAATACCATCTTTGTATCTTTAATGTGCTTAGGAAAGATTATTCAATCATAGTTAATTGCTTAAGTATAATTAATAATCTTGTCATAAGACATACATTAAGATATATATACAATTTTTGTCCATATAATTATTACACAAAGATTTAAACCACTAGGGTTATATTATCTTTGAATAAACTCATCTTCATTCTCTAACTATTAAGAATTAAGATAAACCAAATTTTAAATTTGAATATCTTTATGAACAGCATCTATAACATTCATATTATGAGTAATTTACCCAATTCATTATTTTTGGTAATACTACATCATATAATCATCAGCATATTAATTAAATATCTGAGATATCCAAGTGGATCTATGAATGATGATTCCATCATCTTGAGGTTTATCATTTACATGTTAAGCCTCATCATGATTTTAACCAGTGTGGTTTTAGAAGATTATGTATCTTGTAATTCTATCTTTTCAAGATAAAATACTCCCACTTGCCTTTAGCATTATATAGAATATAAGTACTTAGCAATTAGAGCAACAATCCAATTTTCTCTTTTAGGACTTTACAAATACGCATTGATAGCTCTTTGTTAATAACCTTCACATAAGTAACTTAACAAATTCAGAACTTCAATTTTAAGACTTAATGTGATTCATCACATTTCATAATTCAATAATGTCTTATTAATCTTCTAGGAGTCTAATTGAGTATATTCAAGTCATACTCAATTTCTATCCGTGATAACTTTTAGAAGAATAGAAATCATAGTTATCTTCAATCAAACAATCTAACAAGAGTTTGATTTCCTAACTGAACATACCATCTTTATGTGGTATTTCAATTAGAATTAATATTGTAAGAAGATCTAACAATATATATAAGATAACCATATTCCTGTTGGCATACCTATTTACCAACTAAATCAACTTAATGGTATAATAGTATTTTCAAGCCAATTGCATGCATTATAACAAGTACTTATTAATCAAGTCACTTCATGTTTATGTCTTATAAAACATAAACTTGTTATAATCCCACTATTCGTTATTAATCATTGATCAACTCAATGACTTCTTGTATATGTCTTAATTAATAGACCATAACAAGCTAACGTCTTACTTAATTATAAGTCTTGTAATACTTAGAAGACTTCATATTTATAACTATACAATAAAGTATAAACATGTATAATTAAAGTAATCTTTGAACACCATCATTTGGTTTCAATAATATTTTCAAGTTAACACACTACCTTATTTATTTATGTCATTCTAAGAATACATAATTATTGAAGTAGTATTATATTACTTCATGCATTTATGTCATTCGAATAATACATAAATATTAAAGCTGAAGTAGTATTTTTATTTGACACATATGTTCTAATAGATGTCTAATTTAGAAACAGTAAATTATCCATGTTGGTCTCACGCATACATGGAAATTCACCTTGTTATTAATATTTAGCCTGCGTCTCACGTTTACTAAATTTCAACACCAAGTGTTTCTAAGATTAGATGTATTAATCTAATTAGAATTATAATCTCTTACTTGCAGTTAAGAGAATCCTTTAAATCATATTCTTATGTGTTGTACTTTGCACATAATGAAGATTTCTCCCACTTGTGCATGGTACAACACCATGTACCACATAAACAACACGCACGCGTTTGTTAATGTGAATAATATGATTTGTGTCATTAACATAACTTAGTAGATATAGAGTTTACTCAATCAATCAAGGAAACGTACATGACTATCCTTGAAAATATTAGTATCTATATTTGGAAAGTAATTACCTTGAGATATTCAAAAGATAATCTAAGTTACAATCAAGACAGTAAGTCTTGTAACTCCCACTGAATTAGAGAACATAATAATAATCCCTTATTCATTCATAAGAACACAATACTCCCACTGAATTTGACAACATTGTAAATGTTTCATTAATCAGTGAAAGAAATAATGCAATATTTACTTTCCTACATCTTTTAAGAAAACCCATTCAAACAATTATATAGGTTATAAAAGAATGTAATCTACTATATAAATGTGATTCATCACATTCCAAATTATTAACTTGAAAAGGCTTGGGCATGCAATTTCTTCCTGTATAGATCTACCATTCCAACAATTGTATGTAGTATCTTTAAATGGTCAAATCAAAACAACTAGATAAAATAATCTAATTTGTCTTTTACCATTATGCAGTAATCAGTCTAGCTTCTACTTTAATAACTCATAAGGTGCATATACTCTTACTATTAAAGTTTGCTATGAGTTATGTATTTAGAATTTAGACAATTCTATTCATCCTATTATACCTTTCTCATTCATGAAAAGGAATAGGATTTAAGTCTCACACTTCTCGTAATGGAAAGAAGACTATATTTATTCTTTTTGTAAATATTGACTCTAACCAAAAACCCAACCGGGTGTAGATCAATTAAAAGAATAACTTATGTTTACGGTTTTGAGTTGCATTAATACATTTAAGGAATTTTACAAAATTCCTTTTTAGTATTTTCGATAATTTATATTTCCAAGAAAATATAATACCCAAGGTTATATTCATATAACCAACTAATTTCTTGAAAATCTAGGATCCAACTTTACATAGATTCCACCACATCAGTTGATCTGCTAGTGGTGAAAGTATAAAAGATGGTAATCTGTCGAACAATAATTGGCAAACACTTTTCCAATTCCTAGATCATTATGGGATTTACATCAAATTGATTCATCAATTTGTCATGTAAGCATGTTTCATCCCATCTCATGCCTTAAGCTCTAGGTCTCACGCATCAACTTAATTAAGTCGTCTAACTTAGAAACTGCAAATTCTCCATGTGTGGTCTCACGCACACTCGGAAATTTACCTTGTCATTAAAATTTAGCCTGCGTCTCACGTTTACTAAATAAAAACTTCAAGTGTTTCTTATAGTTAGATGGCATGTAACTTAAATTTTAGGGTATAAATTTTTGATGTGAAAATCAAAACATGTATAAAGATGCATGCACTCATCTTTATAACATAAGTTTTCAAAAAAACTTTTTATATCCGATTCGTGAAATTAATACACAAAGTTTTACTTGAGGTTTATGCCAAAACCCTAAGATGACTTTCTACAACATATGATTTTAAAAGTAATTCGTTTAAGACATATTCAAGATTGTGATAACCAAGGCAGACTCTAAGGCTCTTTTCAAAGCCTTCAAATCACGGTTATGAATATCATCTTAAAAGACTTAATTTTAAAAGTATATTTGCACAAAACATCATTCAAGCAAAAGTTTATGGATTCAATCTCAAAATAGTGACAAAGTTTGAATTTTGCTAGTCTCGCCTGGGAGCTGATTACCGTGCGAATCGGACCACGATTGGCAATAAGACCTTGCAAGATTCTTACTTTATCACTTTAGGGTTTCACAATTATTAGTCCGTATTAATTTTCTTTATGAAAACAACCCTTTTATTGCTTACAACAAGTCCAACCGAAAAACAATAAAACAAGTATCAAAGAAAATCAAAACAACCAATAATAAATAAGTGAAACAATTAGCCACATGCAATCCGTATTAGAAAAGATCCTAATAAAACCAATTCTAGGTATAATTATGCATGCAATCAACTAAGGCCTTCTCCTCTTAATGGAAGAGAGCCACATACATTGACGAATCAATTGCGTAGGCCAAAGCTAATAAACACACCACATAGCATATATAAATCGATTTTAATATGTATTGGAGTCTTCCCCAATTTTAGATCTATCTAAAACATGTGATAAATAAAAAAAAAACAACAAGATCCATGACTAACATGCATGTTTCGTCACGGATAAAACCTAACAATTAGCACATAGGTCACAAGATACGTTCACTTAACCGGTTAATGACCTAGGGTTTCTAGTGATTACACATAATCCAAGAAAACCACAAAACCCTAATTAGGGTTTCATGGAAAATCGACCCCCCCCAAAATTAGGGTTAGGGTTTCGAATTTTTCAAAAAAATTTAAAAAGAAAAACCCTAGATCAAAACATGTATCTAAAACACTTAAAGATCCGATTTTAATTAAGTTTTAGTAATCAATTACATGTTATCCATGGCTCGTGATGCCACTGTTATAATTATACAATCAAAGTACACATATAGCGGAAGCGTAGGATCAAGAATAACACATACAAAGATTAACTAAAACATAAATAGGAACGTACCGTGGTGATTCTAGCCCGAACAAGAATCAAAAGCGATTGTCTTTAACAATATGAAGAACCCTAACTAGGGTTTATATGAATTAGGGATCTATTGATTAACCCCTTACCGTTTTGTTAATCGATCCAAGATACAATCAATAGTGTGATTATACCACGTTCTTGTACACACGTACTATTAACGAATTCAAGTAAATGCTAGTTTAAATTAATACACAAAACAATATATTTGTTTTATAAAACAAAACCAATCGACTGATAAATGCAAACCACCAAAATCACCTTTATGGCTTGTCATTGTCGAACAGTGTTACAAAAGAAAAGTAAACCATTGAATTTACATACTGTACATGTACATGCGTACAGTTATATAAGTCGACCGGAAAAACAAAGTGGTGTATTAAGTTTTTGGATTTTAACGTGTGTACTAGAGTCACCAAAATAAAATCCTTGACTTTGCTTTTATAGGATACAAAACTTAGGGAACAAGTTAGGGCTTGAGTTCTAGATCCTTCTTGTTCTCTATTTTTTTATCCTTGGTCCTTATCTTTTGTATGTTAGTCAATTTTCATTAATTACTAACATTCATTATTTGTTTTGTGTAATTAATAATTAAATACAACATTTTATATTAAATTATTAAACTTTAATTCTCATACGTAAAGTGTGCAATCCCGTGGTCTCGAGTTCGATTCTAGTCATACGAATATTAATATTTATCCACAAACTCTAACAACTTATTGGGTTTTGTTAATGACAACTCTAATGATTGTCATTAGCAAAACCCATTATTATATGACCCAAAACTTGTATAAGATTAATCCACATGTTTGCATACACTTTCAATCTTATTTATTAACGCCATTCAGGGGTGGGAGGGGGCGCCCGACCCCCCGAATTTTTTTTTTTTTGATATAGGGGGTATATAGTTTTCGTGTAGAAAAATTTCGGTATATTCGGTTTCGACCCTCCAAAATTTCGGTATTACCCGAAAAATAGCGTTAGGAAAAAAAATTAGATCCCGACCCCCCACTGAAAATTTTCTAGCTTCGCCACTGACCCCATTAACCAACTTGTATGCTTAAAAAGGAATTTAAAACTTATAATATTTCAAATTTCAAGTATAATAAATTTAATTTCATTTTTTTGCGGGTATGAAACTCGGTTTTGAAAAAGAGTTAAACAAAAAGAAGTTTGTATTTCGTGCTTAATGTTTTAATTTGGGCTTGTAAAGGCCACCTTACAAGTTATAACTATTTTAAACAGTTATTTGACATTGTATCAATTTAATTTCATTTTTTTGCGGGCTAATTTATGAAACTCGGTTTTGAAAAAGAGTTAAACAAAATGAAATTACTCCGTATATATAAAAATGAAATCAAACAAGTGTTACACAACACACAAGTTTTTGTTGTGCAATTCTTGTTTTATCATTAACCCTTGAATGGCACTTGAACTTATAAAGAGCTCATAACTTTTATTTTCTGTCAATGTGGGACAAAAATTGAAAAAAATTAACAAATCATGTAAGGCATTAAAGAAGCATAAGATCACAAGCAGATTGAAAACCATATAACCTTAACGAAAAGAAACAATTCTGTTGCTTGAGCTCTATTTTTAACATACGTTGTTGAACGATTTCCGAGCAATATTTACACTAATAACCAACTATATAAACTACCATTTCTCAAAGAATGCAACGTAAAAGTAGAACAAATGTTAGAGTTGAGTTTTAACCCTTCATGAACACATCTCAATATATTTCTAGCAAGTATGCCATAATATATGTAAGTATGTAACATGGTAAAAGTAACTAAAAGTCACTATAAAAGTTATAGAAATCTTTGAACCACTAAGCATCAAGAGAACAAATTGTGAATTTAAACACTTTCAAAACAAATTTTATTTGTTTAAGTTGAATACAGGATCAAAAATAATTATATTTTGCTTGATATTTTTAAGCTCGAGAACTCGCTACTCTTTGTGATGTCAATGTGTCCATGATTGTATCTTCTGCTGATCAAGAAGCCCCGAAATCTTCCCACAAGATCCTCATATTCATAACGATATGATCAATGTTTACAGAAGAAACCGCGTTAATGGGAAGATAAGATCGAATTGGTTGTTGAAATTTTGTAAGGATTGGAAGGATAAGATTGAAGGAGAAGTTGCTAAGGCAAAGAAAGATAACTTGGAAAGCAAGTATCCAACACGTACGGTTTGGTCTCTTGGATAAGTACTCAGTTGGCGAATTGAAGGATTTGAGTTGTGGTTTGGAATTGAAAATTAATAAAGTTAAAGCAAGGATTGAATTCTTAAAGTCAAAGAATTTTGAGAAGCTTGATGGCGAGATTCATTGAAGATGCCACTTAACACCCCTAACCCGATAACCATAATGACCCGTATTGATCACAACAGCAACCACAGTTTTGGGTCTGATATTTGTCATGTGGAGTCCTCTGGATCATAAAATGCAACTGCTGCTAACGGCTATTATCCAGTAATGCTTATGGGTCATGAATCTAATTCAATGGCGTCGAGGATAAAGAAAGATGATGATAACAGTTTCTCTGATTGTGCGATTGAACCGGAGGTGGTGCAGCAGTTGGAGCAGCCACAAATCATGGACTTGTTGTCTTGTTTTCGTCCATGATAATATTCATCAGTTGATTCTTTAGTACTCCGTATTGTTTAGTAAAATTTGATTGATTAGTGTGATTTTCATGTATTGTCGTTTCTAGACGTTGTTTCTTTTGGACAAAGTAGTGAATCCTTTGTTGTAATGTTCGTAGAATGAATTAAACAATCTGTCGTCCCATGTTAATTATATGATTTTGTTATATTTTTATCATGACACATTTAGATTGTATCATAATCTTGGCGAGTTTGAACATTTAAGCATTTGGGGTGTTTTATTATGACATGTTATTTATTTCTCAGTATGCAAGCTTGTTACTTTATAGGGTTGAGATGTTAGGCTGTTCGGGTATGTACAAAACGAGTATATCGGCTGGCCGGACTAATCAACGTGCTTGTCAACAAGACACAATTGTCACGAAATTTCAATGATCTTATTATGCTAAAGGAATATTGCGGATAGAACGTTCCAATATACTACGTTTATTGGATTCAATAATCCCACATCGATTGGAGAGTCAACTAGTTGTTTAGTTATAAACTTACCACGGTTTTTCGAACGTCAGGTATCTAATATGACTAAGTTCAATTTTGTTTTTTATTTACGCATTCGATCTGGAAATACTTGTATACATGTTCTTACAGGTAGGGGTGTCAGTAGGGTCGGGTTGACCCGACCCGAACCCGAACCCGATAAGGCTTATCGGGTCGGGTTAAATCGGGTTAAAAAATCTTGTCGGGTTGATTTGACCCGAACCCGATAACCCGACAATGTTATCGGGTCGGGTTCGGGTTAGATAAATAATGTTATCGGGTCAACCCGATAAGACCCGACAATTACTTTTTGATTTTTTAGTTATTACTTTTTAGTAGCATAAACTATATACTCTCTAGTCAATGTATATTACAGTATTTAATATCCATGAAGACATAATCCAGTTACCATCTCAATCTATGTATTTGATCAGATTCTGGTTGTTGTTTTTTTGTTGGTGTCAAACATAAAATGCTTTCACGGTTTTAAAAGTTGGCTGGCCCAGAAGACCACTATCAAAGCTAGATGCTGCATTGAAAAATAGCTACATGGTAACAACATTGCATTCGGTAAAGAAATCAGTTGGAGGGTGTATATCTTTCTTGCCATCTAATCCATCAAACTGGTTAGCTTGCATTTCGCAATTTATATCAAGTAACTAATCTATTGTACTTTGGGAAGTTACTTAACAGAACTAATAGAAGCAAACAATGGAAAAAAGCTCATCGGCATGGCTCGTGCTACGTCAGACCATGCATTCATCAATATGGGATGTTATTGTAGATCCTAGCTACTAGGTATAATTATGTATTTTTCAAAATAGTTTTTCCATTGTTATTAGTATGTTGATTTAAAATCTTTATTATTTTGTTTCGTTACTTTTGAATGAATAATATCACCCGATAACCCGAATCACCCGACCCGACATAACCCGACCCGAATATCACCCGAACCCGACAACCCGATTCCTTATCGGGTCGGGTTGCGGGTGAGTTTTTTAAAACTCAAAACCCGACTCACCCGACCCGATAAGACCCGATAACCCGATAACCCGACCCGATAACACCCCTACTTACAGGTTTTATTTACACTATTGTCTTTTATAACTTGATATAGAATAGAAATAGACCGATACAAAAATATATCATGTCAAAGACTATAAGTAAAACTTAACTTTTATTAGACTAATGCTAATGGTGATCATAACTTCACCCAAGCAACCCCGCCACCTAAACGCCACCTCAGCTTTCTCTCTCCACAACTCCACCCCAACCATAACTAGCTAGTAGTGACCACAAAAGCAACCCCATATTTTTTTTTTTAAATTAAACTAAAACAAACTAAATACATAAAGGAAGTAAATGTGTTGTTTTTATGGATACCCACAACTATATTAAAAAATGAAGTGCCTACAGTTGAGAGATAAGGATGCTTTTTATTAGCCACCACGTGTTTACTATCAAACACACACAACATAAAGTATCAATCATCTTCTTCAAATATATAAACCACAAAGAAAACAAAAGAAGAGCAAAGCAGATGGGTAGCTTGCAACAACACAGTGTGATTTTTTTTTTTTTTTTTTTTTTTTTTTTTTTTTTTTTTTTCTAATTGAAAAAGAGTGCAACAGTTGAAAACATCCCCCAACGGTCAAAAAACTGGGCGTTCGATGGTGCAATTGTTTCGGTTGGCAAAGCAACCGAAACTTTGTTTTCGTTGACATGCGACGCGTTGGTTGAGACGAAGCTAATGGGGGCAACGCGTTGATTTTGCGGTTGCTTTGCCAAATGCAACGCCCGTTAGCATTGGTCTTATGAGAAATTTCAAACAAGTACACAAAATGAAGAAGAAAATAACCCCACAAACAAATTGTCCGTTTACTGCTCTTAGACTATCTTTATTCACAACCCCATCCAACCCAATCTTTCATTAAAATATTATTTTCTCACTCATCCACATATACAATCTATACATACAATCAATCTCAACTTTTTTACCATTTATCAACAACCCAACCTAACATAAAATATTATTTTTATGTTTATGTTTATAATATAAAATAAATTCTAAATTTAACATATAACTACTGATTACTTTTTAAATCATACTAACTGATACAAATTTTAAAAAAGAATAAAATGAAAAATAAGAAAAAGGACCTTGGGAACCCAAATTGAAACAGTCAAAAAGTAAACCTTGGGTGAATATATCACTTTTTAAATCATACTCACTTTTTATTTTATTTTTCTCATCTTGTACCGCACTTTTTGCTTCTTCTTCTCCGGTGAATATATCAATTTTCCGGCAAGAAAAATTGATCACTACCAGATTCGGAGGAAATTGTTGGCAGAGTGACATGTGGCAAGGTCGGTTCAAAGGTTTGGAAGTCACATACCGACCAGATCGTGACGTTCTCTCTCTTTTTTTGGTATTCTTTTAATATAATATTGAGTATTTTTTGTCTTGTATACTCCGATCGGTCGGATCAGGTTGCCAATAAAGATAGTCTTATGAACAAAAGCCTATAACAATAAGAAGACAAAATAGGCTATAATACAAATGACTGACTTTACGGACGAATGTTTTTTGACCACCGTAGTTGCCACATACAACAAGTTAGTTGATAAAAAATATAGCAAAACTCAATTAATGGAAACTGGAACAAAATACAAAAAGACGTCAAGACATTCGAGGCCATCTACAAAAAGTGTGAAAACCCGCAACAAAGCGGTGCCAATGACCAAGCCGTTTACAACTCCGCCAAGTGGCACTTCAAGCAACAGGCTAAAAAAAACTTCATTTACAAAGTATGTTGGCACGCACTTAAAGATTGCCCGAAGTTTCGGTTTGATCCAGTTTTATGAGCCAGAAACGGTTATTTGACGACATTTAGAACCCAATAAATCTTGACAAAGACGAGGCTCCAATCAACCCAAACCCGAACCTGAATATAGAAACGTTATTCTGAGATGAACCGATTCGCCAGTTCGTGACTCTAGCCAAAAGAGTCAAAGGAGTACAAGTTCATCAGATGCGACTTCGTTACGATGAAGCCCGTGAGCGGCTTGCGAAATTCACACAATTCAACTAGAAACCTTGAAGGTTATTCAAGAGAGCATCAAAGAAAAAGCTAGTGTATAAAATGTTCAAGTTTCTCTAAACGCCAATTCCTAAGGGTTTTAGTAAAAAAGAATGAAAAAGGATTGAAAAAGAACGAGAAATTGTGTTATGGGAGTATTGTGATGCGTTTGGTTTGGGCTCGGGACAAAACGAAAACAATGACAAAGACGATGAGCAGTCTATTAATTTTAGTATTATCTTTATTAATGTATTTTTTTAATGAAATGTTTGAAAAGTGTTATTGTGGCCAGGAGGTGGCACAACTAACACACAAACTGACGTGTCACGGTTGAGGACGTGTGTGATTCTCACACTCTAAATGATTTATTGAATTGGGTCTCTTCATGCTCCATAGTTCTTGAACGAAGTGAGCTCATCTGTATCGTAACATTTTTTCAACTTTCACATTTTAATTTGTACATTTCAACAATGCCTGTTTCTTGTTTTTGGACTAGATGGTGCAATTTATATTTATATTTATATTTATAATATAAATATTTCTTAAGAAATGTTACTATTCAATTAATTGTAATGTTATTATACTTTTCTAAACATGTATTAAAAAATATATGTTAATGCAAATAGCAACATAAAACTATAATTAATCCATTGGTTACGTGGTTGCTAAATAAAACGTTTAGAAAAAGCTCAAATCTAACCATCACATTCTTTTCCCTTTGATTTTAACTTGAGTTTCATTTATTTATTTATTTTTTCTTAGTTGAAGTTTGTTTTTGTGTATTCAACTAATCAAAATTCTAAGTTGTCATATCATTTACATATCTGTAGTTTACACATACTCCCTCCGTCCCATTTTATAAGTCCATTTTGTCAATTTGGGTTGTCCCAAATTATATGTCCATTTTTAGTTTCAACCAATGAGATTGCTTGTAAGTGGGTGAGAATTAATTTTTATTGGTTAGTATTGTTAGGGCCTCACTTTTCTTAAACTTTGTGAAATATAAAAGTGGACTTATAATTTGAGACGGAGGGAGTAAATGATAATGCACAACGAAAAAAAAAAAAACAAACCAATCAAAATTTCTTTTGCATATAGCTGTATGCTTGATTGTCCAGCCACAACAAGCGAGGGGTATATAATCCTTGTTAGAAACAATGTACATAAGCCCTGATTTTTCCTACAACCTTGTTTATTTGGGTTTGTATTTCGTGCTTAATGTTTTTGGGCTAGCAATCCACACTCCATATTTACTTGATCATACATGTTCCAACTATTTTTTTTCCTTGGAAAGGTCACCTTACGAGTTATGACATGGTATCAATTTAATTTCATTTTTGTGTGTGTGTGTAATTTATGACACTGGGTTTTGAAAAAGAGTTGAACAAAAAGAAATTATATATAAAAAAGACACCAAACAAGTTAGAGACAACACACAAGTTTTTGTTGGGTATAACATGTAGTGTCTAATCAACGAATGGCACTTGAACTTATAAAGAGCCCATTACCTTTATTTTTTGTCAATGTGGGACAAAAATTGAAATAAATGAACAAATCATGTAATGCATCAAAGAAGCATAAGATCACAAGTAGATTGAAAACCATGTAACCTTACCGAAAAGTAAAATTGTAGTTCGAATGTTAGAGTTGAGCTTTAACCCTTCCTGAACATATCTCAAGTTATTTCTAGCAAGCATGCCCATAATACATGTAACATGGCAAAAATTACTATAAAAGTTATAATCGATGTGAAAATTTTGAACCACCAAGCATCAAGTGAACAAAATGTGAATTTAAACACTTTTAAAACAAATTTTATTTTTTTAAGTTGACTAGAAGATCAAAACTAATTATATTTTGCTTGATATTTTTAAGCTCGAGAACTCGCTACTCTTTGTGCTGTCGATGTATCCATGATTGTATCTTCTGCTGATCAAGAAGCCCCGAAATCATCCCACAAGATCCTCGTATCTTAACGATATGATCAATGTTTACAGAAGAAACCGCGTTAATGGGAAGATAAGATCGAATTGGTTGTTGAAATTTTGTAAGGATGGGAAGGATAAGATTGAAGGAGAAGTTGCTAAGACGAAGAAAGATAACTTGGAAGGCAAGTTTCCAACGAGGTTCGATTTCTTGGATAAGTACTCAGTTGGCGAAAATTGAAGGATTTGAGTTTTGGGTTGGGATTGAAAATTAATAAAGTTAAAGCCAGGATTGAATTCTTAAAGTCAAAGAAAATTTCAGATTTTGAGAAGCTTGATGGTCGAGATTCGTTGAAGATGCCACTTAACACCCCTAACACAATAACCATAATCACCCGTATTGATCATAACTGCAACGAAAGTTTTGGGTCTGATATTTGTCATGTAGAGTCTTCTGGATCATCAAATGCAACTACTGCTAACGGCTATTATCCGGTAATGCTTATGGGTTACTTGGTCATGAATCTAATTCAGTGGCGTTGAGAATGAGCAAAGATGATGATAACAGTTTCTATGATGGCGAGATTGAACCGGAGGTGGTGCAGCAGCTGGAGCAGCCACAAATCATGGACTTGTTGTCTTGTTTTCGTCCTTGATAATATTCATCAGTTGATTTTCTTTAGTACTCCGTATTGTTTAGTAAAATTTGATTGATTAGTGTGATTTTCATGTATTGTCGTTTCTAGACGTTGTTTCTTTTGGACAAAGTAGTCAATCCTTTGTTGTAATGTTTGTAGAATGAATTAAACAATCTGTCGTCCCATGTTAATTCTATGATTTTGTTATATGTTTATCATGACACATTTAAGCATTTGGGGTGTTTCATTATGACATGTTATTTTTTTCTCAGTATGCAAGCTTGTCACTTTATGGGGTTGAGATGTTAGGTCGTCCAGGTATGTACATAATGTGTATATCGGCTGGCCGGACTAGTCAACGTGCTTGTCAACAAGACACAGTCGTCACGAAATTTCAGTGATACTATTATGCTAAAGGAATATTGCAGATGGAACATAACAGTGGGATAAGCATTCGAATATACTATGTTTATTGGATTCAATAATCCCACATCGATTGGATAATCAAATACCTGCTTAGTTATAAACTTACCCCGGTAACTCCAAAACCGTCTGGAATACATTGCTACAAAGCATGGAGCAACTTTTTATCCTCAAAGCTTTAATCAACCGGAACCCGAATATGGAAACTCTATTCCGAGAATCAGGTCGTGACTCTAGCCGAAAGAGTCAAAGGAGTACAAGTTCATCAGATGCGGCTTCGCCATGATGACACCCGTGAGCGGCTTGTGAATTCCACCCACGACAATTCAACAAGCAACCTTAAAGACTACTCAAGAGAGTGTCAAAGAAAAAGCTAGTGTACAAAGCGTTCAAGTTTCTCTAACTCTGCCAATTCTCGAGGGTTTTAGTAAAAAAGAAAGAAAAATGGTTAAAAACACAAGAAAATGTGTGGTGGGAGTATGGTGATGCGTTTGGTTGGGCTCGGGACAAGACGAAAACGGTAAATAGTCTATTAGTTTATTAGTTTAGTATTATTTTTATTAATGGAATGTTTGTTTCAATTGGTGAATGTTTTCTTTATAAACATTTTTTTTTTTAATTGGGTTAATTGAAAGAAAAAAGTTGAACATAAAGAGACACATCATCATTGGCAATAGTATGTCAATTTAGAAAATATTGTTGCGGCACTGAGGTGACACATCTAACATACAAACTGACATGTCACGAATGAGAGTGGTTCTCACACTCTATGAACAATTTATTGAATCAGGTCCGTTCATGCTCCACAGTTCTTGAACACGAGTAAGCTCATCTGCATTAGACGTGCCTCGCATTTTTTCAACTTTTACCTTTTGTACATTTCAACAAGAGTTTTGCTAGAACCAAATAAAAAAATTTAAAAAAAAAAAAAAAAAAAAAAAAAAAAAAAAAAACTTTAACAAAAATATCCACAAATGAGTTGTTATATTTTATTGGTGTATTTTGTTATACTTTCTCTCTTCTCTTTCATTAGATCAATCACAGTATCACATATGGACAAGTCAATTTTGTGGATTCTTTTGTGGTTTTAGCAAACCTCTTTCAACAATGCCCGTTTTTCGTTTTTGGACTAGATGTTGCAATTTCTATTTATATTTATATTATAAACATTTCTTAAGGAATGTTACTATTCAATGAATAGTAATGTTATTATACTTTTCCAAACATATTTTAAAAAATATATGTTAATGCAAATAGCAACATAAAACCATAATTAATCCATTGGTTAAGGGGTTGTTAAATAAAACGTTTAGATAAAGTTTAAATCTAACCACCACCTTCTTTTCCATTTGATTTTAATTTGAGTTTCATTTTATTTTATTATTATTTTTTTTATTATATATATATTTTTATTTTTTTAAGTTGAAGTTTGTTTTTCTGTATCTTTTACTCAACTAGTCTAAATTTTAAGTTGTCATACTATTTACGTATCTGTAATTTAGACACAAATGATCATGCACAATGAATAAGAACAAACCAATCTAAATTTCTTTCGCATATAACTGTATGCTTGATTGTCACGCCGCAACATGAGAGGGGCATATATCCTCGTTAGAAACGAAGTACATAAGCCCCGATTTTTCCTACAACCTTGTTTATTTGGGTTTGTATTTCGTTCTTAATGTTTTTGGGCTTGTAACTGTATGCTTGATTGTCACGCCGCAACATGAGAGGGGCATATATCCTCGTTAGAAACGAAGTACATAAGCCCCGATTTTTCCTACAACCTTGTTTATTTGGGTTTGTATTTCGTTCTTAATGTTTTTGGGCTTGTAATCCACACTCAATATTTACTCGATTATACATGTTACAAACTTTTTTTTTTTTTTTTTTTTTTTTTGGGAAAAGCCACCTTACGAGTTAAAAAAGAAAGTATATAGTATTAAAAAGACATCAAACAAGTTAGACACAACACACAAGTTTTTGTTGTGCAAGACCGATTGAGTCTAACCTATGAATGGCACTTGAACTTATAAAGAGCTCATTTCTTATACTTTCTGTCAATGTGGGACAAAAATTGAAATAAATTAACAAATGATGTAAGGCATCAAAGAAGCATAAGATCACTAGTAGATTGAAAACCATATAACTTTAGCGAAAGTAACAATTTTGTTGCTAGAGCTCCATTTTTAACATACGTTATTGAACCATTTCCAAGCAATATTTACACTAATAACCAACTATATAAACTACCATTTCTCAAAGAATGCAAAGTAAAAGTAGAACAAATGTTAGAGTTGAGCTTTAACCCTTCATGAACATATCTCAAGATTTGTAGTAGGCATGCCCATAATATATGTAACATGGTAAAATTAAGTTACTATAAAAGTTATAATCGACGTGAAATTTTGAACCACTAAGCATCAAGTGAACAAAATGTGGATTACACTTAAACACTTCTAGAACCTTTTTTTTTTTTTTTTTTTTTTTTTTTTTTTTTTTTTTTTTAATAATAAAAGTTGACTAATACCTTTATTTTTTGTAAACCAAAAATAATATGTTAACGAGTCAATAGCTGTAGGTTGCATGACTAGTTAGTTTTGATTTTAGTAATTCGCACCTTGACAAGCATATATTCTAAACATCATAGGAAGTTATCAAGCAAGCTTGTTTTTCGGTTTCTTGTGTTACTACTTAGCCGGAACAAATCTAGAATCATAAGAACTAAGAAGACTTGAACTTTAAAACATATGGAATAATAAGTTTCGACCAAAGAAAAACTCTAACTCGAACAAGATTTGGTTTTTTGTTAAAGCTAAAATGGCTAAGGGGGGAGAGTAGTTTTGTAGAAATGATATTTGCATCTCACATTTCCTTGATGAACCAAATGGCATGGGGAAACCAGTTATAATATTAGGACTCCAACAGTCCAACCTTTGAAAGAATCATATCTTGACAGTTATTATTAAATAATTAAATCGAGTGTTTTAAAAAACTGTTTGTAAAGTTATAAAGACAGTTATTCTTGTTACTACTTGGCCAATACAAATCCAAAAATCACAAGACGACGTGAACTGAGAAACATAATAAGTTGTGACCTAACCAACCTGTAACTCCCATTGCATATAGACTAGCAGGGTACCCGCGCGTTGCAGCGACGGGTACCTTGAAATTAAATTTTTCGGTGAATCATGTATTTTTTTTTTTTTTTTTTTTTTTTTTTTTTTATTTTTTTTTTTGACAATAGATTTACGGATATCAAGAATTTCGTTTAGGCCGTGCTCGTTCGGGTTCGAGCCTGTTTGGCCCGCACCCATTCGGGCTCAAGCCCATTAGGCCCATTACCCATTCGGGCCTGAATATTTGTATAATGTACTTTATTATTTGTATTAGTAACGTTTAATGTAGGAATTGTGTTTAATTTGGTTGTACAATATGCTTGATAATTTGTATTTGTGATGTAAGGGGTGTTTTAATAATTGTATTTATTGATCATTAATTGACTACATTAAATATCATTAACGCGATTTTTTTTAATATGTGCATTAAAGTGGTGTACATTATGTTTCTTGTCTTGTAAGTCTGAAAATTATGTGCATTAAAGTGGTGTACATGCATCTTTCCTATTAAAGAAATGTTTTTGGTCTTAAACATTTTAAGACTTCTAAATATAGATGTCCTAAATACATTATAAGGTAGTATAGATGATGTCTTGGTGAAGCCTACTGCTATTTTCCACGTAATACGCTAACACATTGTGACTGCGATAGCTAAGGTTTAAAAATAGTTACTCGGTATTAACTTATTATCGCTCTATCAAGAACGTGACATGTGTGACTTGATTTACTTGTGGCGTCAAGATCAATGAGTTTGCTCAACAATCTAATTAAGTAATTAGTCTAACGCTTATGACATAACATCATTAATTCACTCTAAAAATCTTCTCTTGTTATTTGGTAACACTGTATTTCAATTTCCATTGTTAAAATGATGTTTAGAAAAATGAACTCAATTTATGGATCCAGGTTTTTTGTGCGGATAACAAGTACATAAGCTTAATAAAAAAAGACATGCTAGATTAATGCAATTATAAGACCATAATTAGCTAATTACTATGTTGTTTATACTTTATAGTTATACTGTTAACTTATAGCTATTAAGTAGTTTAGTGGTGAATGTATTTACATCCCACATTGCTTTGATGAAGTAAATGGTAAGGGGTAGACCAGTTATAAATTGGGACTCCAAGCTTTGAAAGAATCAATACCTTCTTCGCTTTTTAGGCCATGCCTTTGTAGTTTGTATGGTTAGTTGAGGGGTTATAAACTTTAATTCCTAGTTTAAAGTTTTTTAAAAAGTAATTTCTTGTGTTTTGATCTTATTTATTTTATTAAATAGGTAATATCGAGGATTGGAAAATACTTTTTAACCAAATTTTAAAGATGGTGCCCGATGTTAGTCAAATTTGATTTTCCAATGTTACTCATTTTTATTTTTATTTTATTTTTATTTTATTTTTTATTTTTTTTAATGATTCTTATCCTTTTTTTTAGAAGTATTTGTCAAGTATACTTTTGGTAAAACATTATTGTCCACTATGGACGCTTTTTGATCAATTTCAGATTTTAGCCGACAGTATTTTGTTTGATCAATTTCAGGTTTTTGCTAACAGTATTTTGTTTGACTAGCTTGAATTATATGATTTATATATGTTTAATATAATACTTATTTATATATAAAACTAATAAAAGTGTGAATTTTTTAAATAAACTTATACGAATCCTCTTTATGAAAATGGACCATCGAAAGTGGTGTTACAGAAATCGACGAAGCGAGCAAACTGAAGGGTGAGGAATGTTTGCTCGCTTAATTGATTGTCTTTTAGCACGCACAATGTATTAAAATCGGCGAGCAAATGAGTGGTGAAGAAGGTTTGCTTGTTGTGTTCGTTGTCTTTAAGTGATAATTAGGATAGTTGCCGTATAATCGATGTGAAATTTTGAACCACTAAGCATCATTAAGTGAACCAAATGTGAATTATATTTAAACACTTCTCGAACAAATTTTATTTGTTTAAGTTGACTACAAGGTCATCAGTCATACCTTTATTTCTAGTAAACCAAAAATAATTATATTTTGTTTGATATTTATATAAGTGCCTTGGGCACCAAGTTAATATTAAACTCTTTAAATAACTAGAGTTAAATATTTGAAATTTAAATATAACGTCACACTTACATTTAAATTTATCTTTACCCTTCACCCATGCTTTGTGTAATGTGTTATATTTATATATGTTGTTTTTGATAGATTTGAAGACATGGGTCGAAGGAAGGTACCAATGGAACTCATAAACGACAGCAAGAAACGTAAACTTGTATCCATAAGATGAAAAGATTGTATTTTTAAGAAAGCTCGAGAACTCGCTACTCTTTGTGATATCAACGTGTCAATGATGGTATCTTCTGCTGATCAAGAAAGCCCCGAAATCTTTCCACAAGATCCTCGTATTCTTAATGATATGATCAATGTTTACAGAAGAAACCGCATTAATGGGAAGATAAAGTCGAATGGTTTGTTGAAAGTTTGTAAGGATGGGAAGTATAAGATTATAGGAGAAGTTGCTGAGACGAAGAAAGATAACTTGGAAGGCAAGTATCCAACGAGGTTTGATTTCTTGGATAAGTACTCAGTTGGCGAATTGAAGGATTTGAGTTTTGGGTTGGGATTGAAAATTAATAAAGTTAAAGCCAGGATTGAATTCTTAAAGTCACAGAAAATCTCAGATTTTGAGAAGCTTGATGGTCGAGATTCGTTGAAGATGCCATTTAACACCCCTATCCCGATAACCATAATGACCCGTATTGATCACAACAGCAACGACAGTTTTGGGTCTGATATTGGCCATGTGGAGTCCTCTGGATCATCAAATGCAACTGCTGTTAACGGCTATTATCCAGTAATGCTTATGGGTCAGAACTTGCTTGGTCATGAATCTAATTCAATGGCGTCGCCTATGAGCAAAGACGATGATAACAGTTTCTATGATGGTGCGACTGAACCGGAGGTGGTGCAGCAGTTGGAGCAGCCACAAATCATGGACTTGTTGTCTTGTTTTCGTCCATGATACTCCGTAATATTCATCAGTTGATTTTCTTTAGTACTCTACTATTCCGTATTGTTTAGTAAAATTTGTTTGATTTCTGTGATTTTCATTGTCTTGTCGTTTCTAGACATCGTTTCTTTTGGACAAAGTAGTCAATCCTTTGTTGTAATATGCGTAGAAGTGAGTATAATCAGATATGATGTTTGTTTGGTTTTATATGAAAAGTCAGAATGGATTAAACAATCTGTCCTATGTTAATTCTATGATTTTGTTATATTTTTACCATGTCACATTTAGATTGTATCATAATCTTGGCAAGTTTGAACATTTAAGCATTTGGGGTGTTTCATTATGACATGTTATTTGTTTCTCAGTATGCAAGCTTGATACTTTATGGGGTTGAGATGTTAGGCCGTTCGGGCATGTAAATTTGGGGGAAAGTAGCGAGTTAATTGGTGGGCGTCGTGACTGACGGTTGATGAGGTATTTGTAAGATTGTGATGAAAGTTTGGGTCTTATTAATGGGGATTCTGTTGAGGAAATGGTGATGACTGAATGTGAAAAAAAGTCATGTATGCGAAATAGTTACTGTTAGTCTGTTACATTTATGTCTGAAATTAAATTGTTTTTGGAACCTTAGAAATGATCAGTTTGAATGCACATCGAAACATCCCTTAAAAATGATTAAAGTTGGTTACTCAACCCCTAGATGAACGAGTAACCTTAAACAGAAGTAGGTTCCTCAAACGCTATAAACTACTATGTATACTCATTTTCAAAATGCATATCCAAACACTCCTTAATTGCATTGTATTCACTGTAATTTTGTTTGTTTAACTTTCTGATTAATACATGTCAAGATGCTGGTAATGAATGGGACTTAATTTCGATCGAATGAAGTAACTTTTCTGATACATCTTTTTGCTTATATTTTTTGTGTTTCATGTAATACGGAATAATATGTTACGTTTGGGAATTTTTCTAGTAAATAGTAATATCTGTGTTCAAAATGTGGCAAAACATTTGAACTTCAAAAGTAATGGCCTCTATATGTCTAACGCGCAGCCTATTGGATTGTGCATATACTGGTTATTAGTTGGTGCATAGACATCGGATCCAGTTCAACGTCTTCTGATCAGAGCAGGTTTGGTACCATCACCTCCAATGGTTGTAACCGGCTGGAAAGGTGGCCCCGTGACACACGTCCAGTTGACCCTTGTAGTGGTCATGACTTGATGCCTGGTGAACCAACTAAAGCTACCACCGAATCTCTGGATGTTTAAGAAACTAAACTGTCAAGTTACAAGTGAAACAATCACTTACATAGGAGACTTTGCCATAACATGAAGTCATGAACCTATAAATGTCAGGCAAATAAACACATGGTGTCGGAATTTACTAAATATATAAACTTTTCATATTACCCCTTAATTGAATAACTTTCTTGGTCTTTCTGATGTATCAAATTAAGTTGTTGATTATGGTTTGGTCTGTTGTTAATAGTTTTTGAAAATGTTCATTTATAACAATTTTCGTTATAATTTTTTTGTTAAGATTTGTAATATGAGCTTAGCGAAGCTTTATAAGCGTATGTGTTGATGAATTCACATCTTTTCAGCCCCATCCGATGTCCATGCTTAGAACCTCGTTAAAACTGTCAACAACATTTTTGATGAAGATAATGTGTTCGTTTGGCAGCCGAAAATATTTTGTTGGTTTTAGAGTGTACTAGGATGTTTTTGCTAGTTGTAGACACTCCTGAACCTACATTTTACACCTTACTAAAAAGGAACTTTTGAAAATCTACAGCATATTATTTCAGAATAACTAGTTATTCTAACTTGCAAACGAACTTACTTGAGCTTAAATTTGAGCTAATAAATGAGCGAATGTCTCAAGCTCATAAACGTGCAACTCGATTTTGAAATTTTGACAATGAACAAATGCGTTAAATTATAAATGAGTATTGAGCTCTAACCACTCGATCTCGAGTTCGAGCCTTGTTATAAAATATTATACGAGCTCAAGCCAAATGAAAAATATCTCCTCAAGCTTAATTAACACATAACTCAACATGGCTCGGATCGTTAATACCCCTATCACTCTAAACATGCAAATGTTATTTATGTACTGTAAAAGTGTAAATATGTGTAAAGATCTAGATATTGTTTGTTTGTAGCCTTGTAGGTATTGTGAAAGATTTAACAAATTAACATGGAAGTTTAACACTAAACTAAACAAATATCCAAACACCCTTTATCAATCACAGTAAAAGGTCATTATTTTTCTGAAATTTGAGTGACGTATCAAATTTCTATTTTTGTATGGGTTTACATTTGTAAAACTTGGTGCACATGTTTAGTCCCACATCGGGTAAAGAAAAATAAGTTTATGCATTTATATATTGTAGTGTATACAGCTTAGATAAGTTGTGACTAGTATTATATTGTCATTGTCTTGCATGTGATGATTGCGGAAGCAATCTGCAGCTGCTTGATGATGAAAATTCGATACAAATTTATAACCTTTTATTATTTTTATTTTTTATATTATTTTTTTATGTATCTTGGTCACTTGGTGTATTAGTCAACTGAAGTTGAATTTCGTTGAACCTACATTTTACACCTTTCTAAAAAGAAACTTCTGAAAATCTATAACATATTAGTTCAGAAAACAATTTAAAGTTATTGTCAAGTCTCAGATTTTAATTTTATTTCATTTTAAGTATAAACAATTTCTAGAAAATTGTTCAGTTCACCAAAGTAACAATCAATTTTGTCTTTTCTGAAAGTTTACATAAAAAGTCCATAAGTTTTAACTATTGTTCACAACAGCGACGACAGTTTTGGGTCTGATATTGGCCATGTGGAGTCCTCTGGATCATCAAATGCAACTACTGTTAACGGCTAGTATCCAGTAATGCTTATGGGTCAGAACTTACTTGGTCATGAATCTAATTCAATGGCGTCCACTATGAGCAAAGATGATGATAACAGTTTCTATGATGGCGCGACTGAACCGGAGGTGGTGCAGCAGTTGGAGCAGCCACAAATCATGGACTTGTCTTGTTTTCGTCCTTGATAATATTCATCAGTGTATTCTTTAGTACTCTGTATTGTTTAGTAAAATTTGATTGATTTGTGTGATTTTCATGTATTGTCGTTTTTAGACATCGTTTCTTTTGGACAAAGTAGTCAAGCCTTTGTTGTAATATTCGTAGAAGTGAGTATAATCAGATGTTTGTTTGGTTTTTATATGAAAAGTCAGAATGGATTAAACAATCTGTCCTATGTTAATTCTATGATTTTGTTATATGTTTATCATATCACATTTATCATGTCACATGTTGTTTGTTTCTCAGCATGCAAGCTTGTTACTTTATGGGGTTGAGATGTTAGGCCGTTCAGGTATGTAATTTGGGGGAAAGTAGCGAGTTAATAGGTGGGCGTCGTGACTGACGGTTGATGAGGAATTTGTAAGATTCTGATGAAAGCTAGGATTCTGTTGAGGAAATGGTGATGACTGAATGTGAAAAAAGTCATGTATACGAATTAGTTACTGTTAGTCTGTTAAATTTATGTCAGAAATTATATTGTTTTTGGAACCTTAAAAACGATCAGTTTGAAAGCACATCGAAACATCCTTAGAAATGTTAAACATTTGTTACTCAACCCTTAGATGAACGATTAATCATAAATGGAAGTAGGTTCGTCAAACGCTATAAACTACTATGTATACTCATTTTCAAAATGCATATCCAAATTACATTGTATACAAATTAGATTGTTCTGAAGTTATTTGGCTGTAATTCTATTTGTTTACTCATGTCATTAATATAAATATATAAGTTGCTAATTGTTGGTGAAATGATACATTCTTTTTCTCTTGCGCATGTACAAAACGTATATAGGCTGGCCGGACTAATCAACGTGCTTGTCAACAAGACACAGTTGTCACGAAATTTCAATGATATTACTATGCTAAAGGAATATTGCAAATAGAAGGTAACAGTGCGATAAGCAATCCAGTATACTATGTTTATTGGTTTCAATAATCCCACATTGATTGAAGAATCAACTAGTTGCTTAGTTATAAACTTACCGTGGTTACTCTATTGCTAGTGGTATATAATATGATGAAGTTTAGAGCTACGCTCAAGCCTCGAAGCTTCATTGCTTCATTACATTGTAAGCCCTCTTTTTACTTTGGTACCAAGTTCAATTTGAAACCTCGTGACATCATGTACCTCCTTTTTACTTTGATTGATCTATGTTTGAGCTTAGAGCTACAATTAGTGGTATTCAATATATGACGAAGCTTAGAGCTACGTTTGAGCCTCAAAGCTTCGTGACATTGTATATATCCTTTTCACTTGGAACCAAGTTCAATTTGTGATTTCACGTATTTTGACTTACGCATTGCATCTGTACATACTTATTGGGCGAATTATATGACCCAATACTTGTATAAGATTAATCCACATGTTTGCATACAATTTCAATCTTATTTATTAACGCCATTAACCGAACTTGTATGCTTAAAAAGGAATTTAAAACTTATAATATTTCAAATATAAGTATAAGAAATGATCAGTTTGTACAAATACCTTTTATTATATAGCAACTTGAAGGCAAAATTCATAAACAATTAAATCTGTCGCCTACAAAGAAAGTTTGGAATTGGAAAACATGTTTCCTGTTACTAATATTTACACTACTTTCTTTTATAACTTGATATAGAAATAGACCGGTACAAAATATATCATGTCAAAGACTATAAGTAAAACTTAACTTTTATTATGAGTAATTTGAAACAAGTACACTCGATGAGTCAAAATAAAAATGAACGAGCTAGGCTCTTTGTAATACCTGGCCAAAAACAAAGAAAAAAATAAGCCCACAAACACATTGTCCATTTACTACTCTTATAACCAAAAGCCTATAATAATAAGAAGACAAAATAGGCTAAATGACAGACTTTATGGCCAAATATTTTTTGGGCACCGTAGTTGCGACATACAACAAGTTATTTGATGAAAAACATAGCAAAACTCAATTAACGAGAAAGTGAAACAAAATGCAAAAAATGTCAAAACATTCGAGGCCATCTACAAAAAGTGTGATAACCCGCGACAAAGTGGTGTCGACGACTAAGCCGTTTACAACTCCGCCAAGTGGCACTTCAAACAGCAGGTTAAAAAAACTCATTTACAAAGTATGTCGGCACGCACATAAAGATTGCCCGAAGTTTTGGTTTGATACAGTGTTATGAGCCAGAAACGGTTATTTGACGACATTTAGAACCCAATAAATCTTAACAAAGACGAGGCTCCAATCAACCCAAACCCGATCCTGAAAATGGAAACGTTATTCCGAGATGAACCGATTCGCCGATAACCAGGTCGTAACTCTAGCCGAAAGAATCAAAGGAGTACAAGTTCATCAGATGCGACTTCGTCACGATGAAGCCCGTGAGCGGCTTGTGAAATCCACACAGTTCAACTATAAACCTTGAAGATTATTCAAGAGAGCATCAAAGAAAAAGCTAGTGTATAAAGCGTTCAAGTTTCTCTAAAGGCCAATTCCCGAGGGTTTAGTAAAACAGAAAGAAAAAGGCTTGAAAAGCACGAGAAACTGTGTGGCGGGAGTATTGTGATGCGTTTGGTTTGGGCTAGGGACAAGATGAAAACAATGACGAAGACGGTGAGTAGTCTATTAATTTTACTATTATTTTTAGAGTAAATTTCATAAATCGTCCCTGTGGTTTAACGGGTTTAACGGATTTGGTCCCTCGAAAGAATTTTTGTCGGATCCTCTCCCTGTGGTTTAACTCCGTAACGGGTTTGGTCCCTCTGGCTAACACTCGTTAGTTTATCCCGTTAAGTGGTGTCACGTGACTATCACGTGAGGGGTATTTATGTACTTTCACGCTTGGTTTGACTTATATATGTATGTTTTACCAGTGTTTCATCAACATAAACAAAAAATTCAAAGACACACACACATAATCATCAACCATGGTGAGATGCAATCGATGTGGAACACCAGCCATAATCAAAACATCATGGACTCCATATAACCCTGGTAGAAGATTTTATTGTTGTGCTAAAAGAGTAAGTTCTTACATTTCGTATTAATTAAAAAAACCCCCAATTTGACCTAATTAATTTTTCTCAATAATAGGTATCAAGCCATGGGATAATAGATTGGTATGATCCTCCTATGTGTGATAGGGCTGTCCAAATCATACCAGGTTTATTAAATTCAATGAATAGGCTACAAAGAGAAGTTCAAGGAAAAACTGTTGAAGCTAAAAGACTCAAGAAGTTGTTGGTTATCAGTTGGGTGTTTTTCTTTCTTTATCAGTTGGTGTTTAGGAAGTAGGTTATGCTTGTTATCAGTTTGTATTTTGGTAATGGTTAGTTTAGCAAGTTGTATTTTGGTAATGGGTAGTTTAGCAGTTAGTGAAGTTGTATTTCAAGTTGTATTTTGGCTTTAAGATGAATGAAAAAATGCATTTTCAGCTTGAGAAACAACTGTTATTAGGAGCATACATAGATGCATATTTTGATTACATAAGGAGCATACATAGATGCATATTTTGATTACATAGTAGCTGTTAAAGTAGCATCAAAAGGTAGAAACATACATAGTAAACAAAAGACATTAGAAGTCATAAACTTAGCCCATGGTCCTTTTCCCTTTTCCTTTATTGGCTGCACTTGGTCCTGTGCCACTTGGTGGTTTTTTTACCCCAAACTGCTTTGCTTTGATTTCTTCCCAAGTTTTCTCATTGGCAAGGCCTAGGACTTGAACTCTTTTACCAGTGAGAGACTGAGTTGGAATAGCAGCAGTGTGTGACAATGTAGCCTTCTTTGACACACCTTGTGTAGTTGAACCTTTGTTTGTCATTGAGTCAACTTTCTTTGCATGCCCCTTTTTCTTAACAGGGCTTGTAGCAGTTGATTTTGGAGGAAAATAATTACTCCAACCACTATCACTTGACATGAGTGAGGATGAATCAGATGATATTTGAATTACATCCGGCTTGGAAGTCATTGTTAGTACTGAGATGGAAGTAGTATATTGTGTTGAAAGAGTTTGATGTGCTAATGTGTGAGCAGGTTGTTGTCAACTTAAATAAGATAGAAACACACCACTCTAGGTAAAAGTAAATGTTATTAAAGGCTTGGTAGATATGTAGTCTCAACTTGACTGTGAAAACATTAAAACCCTGCTGAAGTTACTAACTTCTGAGCTTGACCAAAAGACTTTCAAAGTCTTGAGTTAACCATTGAAAATGTGGTTGGTTGGTATGTGTAGTTACTAACTTAATGAATGCAAAAAAAAAAAAAAAAAAAAAAAAAAAAAAAAAAAAAAAAAAAAAACATTTTTCAAATACTGAGAAAAACACAACAAATAACACAACAAAACAGTGACTTTCATGAAAGTCACAATTTCAATACATATTACCCATTGACTGTCAAAGTCTTAGCCAAGTCACCAAAATACCATAAGTCATAAGACAGACACAACATAAATACTAAACATCCAAAGTATTAAGACAGACATAACATTACAAGTTTAAGATAATCTATTAGCAACCTTTGTCTTTGTCATTTTTGTTGGTGATGGATATAGTACTGAAGGATGTACTCTAACTCTTGTACTTGAAGCTTGTGTACCAATTGCACCATCTTTTGTAGACTGTGAACCCATGGCACCACAATTTGCAGCCTGTTGTGAACCACCAACATTTTGTGCTCATTGTTGTGAACCACCAACATTCTGTGTTCCTTGTTGTGAACCACCAACATTATGTGCTCCTTGTTGTGAGCCACCAACATTTTTGTTAGATTTGCAGGTCCTTTTGTTGTGACCAACCTGCTTACACAAAGTGCAAGTCACACTCTTACCAACCCTTGTTAGCTTTCCACTTTTCTCCATTGCATCAGCAAGTTCAGCTGCACTCTTTCTCCTTTTCTTCCTTGGCCTGCCAATCTGTTTGTGGTACACTGGTGGGACTATAATAGTTTGTGAATCTGATTTTGGCCAGGAATGAGGACCTTCCACAGGATTAATTTTAAACCTATACATCTCTTTCCAAGTTATCAACCAATGACATGGATTACAATAAGCCTCAGGTATTGCTGTTTCTACTCCATTGCTAGCCATATCCCATATGGCTGCAACTGCATGTTTGCAGGGTATCCCACTAATCTCCCATTTTCTACAACTACAAACTTTGTCCTTCATATTAACTACATACTGTGATCCCCAGGGACAAGTAGCCTGATACAGGTCACCACCATTCCAAACAACCTATAACAAGTACAACAATGTCTAGTTACCCTAACTATTTAAACAAGTGTTTAACATTCTAATGTGAATTTTGCAAAATAACATTATACTTACCTTTAACTGTCCAGCATCTTTGACAATATTCTTGAACAATTTTGTAGCATGAGGTGTTAGAGGTCCATCACACTTGCTAATAACCTTCTGAACATTGACAATCCTTTTCATAAGGTATTCCCTTATGAATTCCAAACAAGTTATGATTGGTTTATCCCTTCCATCAAGAAGCTGCCTATTTAATACCTCACACATGTTGTTTAATAGGATGTCACATTTTGGCCTTCCTGTCATATCATAAGTAAAGATGTTATTAGTCTGTCATACCTATGTTAATTCATAAGGTAATAAAAAGTAAACTTTTACCAGAAAAGTGAGACCTAGCCCAATGTTGTGGTGGGATTTCCTTTAACCATTCATAAGCCTCTTTGCTATGACTTCTCATCTTTTTCATTTGTCTATCAAACAACTGAATGGTAGTAGCTGTTGCACACCTCCACAACAATTCCTTGTACATCTGTCCTCTCCAAGATAATTTCATATTGTCATAGATGTGTTTAAGGCAGTACCTGTGTTCTGCACTTGGAAATGTCTCAGCAATTGCAGGTATCACACCCTGAAACATGTTGATAACTTATATAAAAAAATAACAAAAAATTTAAAATAACAATAATAAGATTACAAGAAAGCATACCTTCTGCCTAACTGATATAAATGTGAAATTTGAGTTTCTGAAAAGTCCAAGATCATCCCCAAGACAATCTAGGAACCACTTCCAAGAATCTTTGGTTTCAGCCTCAACTATTGCATAAGCAAGTGGGTATATTCCACTGTTTAGATCTACTCCAACTGCAGTCAAAATTTGACCAGGGAATTGACCAGACATGAAACAACCATCTAGACCCAATAGATCTCTCTTCCCTGCCTTGAATCCTTCTTTTAATGGACCTAAACACACATATATCCTCTTGAACTTTCTTTCATTCCTACCTATGTCCTTTCTTTCATTCCTACCTATGTCCTCTGAATTCCTTTGTACCTCAATCTTAATAGTAGTATTAGGATTCGTTCCTTTTAATGCCATACAGTAATCTCTTAAATGTGCAAACTGTTTAGTATAATCACCAATCACCCTATCATTAGCCATTTTCTTAGCTCTAAATGCCTTCTGCTTTGAAACTCCTACATCAAATTTTTTCTGCAACTGTTCCTTGAGTGCAGACAATGGAATTTTAGGGTTTGGTTTAATAGTTTCTTCTACATCCCTAGAAAGAAAAGTGGTTGTGCATTTTTTAATGATTCTGGATTGTAAGCAAGTGTGGGTATCATCAAATGTTTTAACAGCCCAAGTATCTTCATTTGGCAATTTGGAACATTGCAAAGCCCAAGGACATAAAGCATTTTCTTCACTAGTTGACTTACCTCCTTTTGGGCCCTTAGAATAACTTGGCCCATTAACAGAACCCATATCACCTTTTGCAAAGTTTGGCACTTGACCTCTACAAACAGCCCTCACTCTCTTTTTGTCATTCTTTTTTAACCATAATTGTCTCCTTTGTTCCACTGCCACTCTACTGACCATTTGTTTAATAAGTTGACTATTTGCAAATTCTTGTCCAACATAAAAATTTTCCTTCCAAATTGGACCACCACTAGCAACTTTATCCTTTTGCTTTCTAGCCACCATCCTCAATGCTTTTTTCCTAACACCAACTTCATCATCTGATTCACTCAAACTATCAAAAGCTTCATGATCAACTTCATCAACTGTTTCATCATCAACAACAGTTACCTTTTCTGTAATGTCTGTGCATCCAATCCATTCTACATTACCATCTGTGTTCCTGTAAAATTCATCCATATCAACCTCTGCATCATCAATCATGTGCTCTTCATCAACTATGAATTCAGAGTCATCACTATCTGAACCTTCTTCACTATCTAAATCCTTCTCAGTATTTGAACCTTGTTCACTATCTGAAATGTCTGCACCATCTTCATTAACATCTTCATCATCCTTATCAACCTCTACAACTATTGTTTCATTCATACTAGACTGCCCTGCACCATCTACCTTAGCATTTTCAACATCCTTAACAGCCTTTACAACCATGCTTAAATTCCTACTAGACTGCCCTGCACCATCTTCCTTAGCATTTTCACCCTTGTTAACAACCTCTACAACCATGCTTTTATTCCTACTAGACTGCCCTAAGTCTTTCTTAGCATCCTTGGACAATCTAGGCAACTTCTTTAATGTATTCTGTAGCCACTCATCATCACTTACATCAACTTCTACATCATTATCATCAGCACCTAAACTATCTTGATCCTTTGGTTGAGTGGTCTGACCAATACCCATACCCTCATCAACACTTTTGGGTTCCTTATAAACAGAGTGGTCAACAAATACTTCCATAACCTTGTACTTATCAACATATTTCAACAAATCCAAAACATCTTTATCAATCTCTAATTTTGTCAGGCCATTGTCCAAATCAGTGTTAGGTTTCTTATAATAATAGGCCATTGATGCATTTTCATAACCTAACTCTTCCATCATGCTACTAACTTCAACAATAGAAAATAAATCGGCATCAATATCATCAACCCAATTTACCTTCCCACCCTTGTACCTTATCTTAGGAGGACTTGTGATGGCTCCTCCGTGGTAAATCTTAAGACAAAAAACAGTAGGGAATTTACCTGTTAAAAAAAATACCCAAAATTAATTACAACTACATTATTAATCATTAAAACCAAATGTTATTAACTGATAAACACTTACGATAATCTACATAGGGGTTTGCTTTTTCTCCCTTTTTTCGAACCCTCCATTGACATAACATTGTTGATTTTGCTACCAAAATCAAGGGATTAACAGATTCTAGGTTTAGGTTTAGGGTTTAATCAGATTAGTTTAGTGGGTGGGTGAAATATTGGGGATGGAGTGTGTTATAAAACCCTGCCCCCGCTATATTAATGATACAAAAGAGCGCCAAGCGTGAAAGTACATAAATACCCCTCACGTGATAGTCACGTGACACCACTTAACGGGATAAACTAACGAGTGTTAGCCAGAGGGACCAAACCCGTTACGGAGTTAAACCACAGGGAGAGGATCCGACAAAAATTCTTTCGAGGGACCAAATCCGTTAAACCCGTTAAACCACAGGGACGATTTATGAAATTTACTCTTATTTTATTAGTGTAATGTTTTTTATTAATGAAATGTTTGTTTCAGTTAATGAATGTTTCCATTATATTTTTTTTTATTATAGTTTTGTTATTTTGTTTTTATATATTTTTTTTGCACTAGTTGGAAGAAAAATATGTGACGAAGAAAGAGACACACTATCAATGGGAATATTGTGTCAATTTGAAAAGTGTTATCGTAGCCATGAGGTGGCACAACTAACATACAAACTAACGTGTGATGGTTGAGGACAAGAGTAATTCTCATACTCTATGAATGATTTATTTAATTGGATCCGTTCATGCTCCACATTTCTTGGACACGAGTGAGCTCATCTGCATTAGATGCGCCTAGCATTTTTCTCAAATTTCACCTTTGGTACATTTCAACAATGCTCGTTTCTTGTTTTTGGACTAGACGTTGCAATTTCTATTTCTATTTTTAATAGTGGGTCAATTTGAAAAGTGTTACTGTGGCCATGAGGTGGCACAACTAACATACAAATTAACGTGTCATGGTTGAAAACGAGAGAGATTCTCACACTCTATGAATGATTTATTGAATCGGATCCGTTCATGCTACACATTTCTTGGACACGAGTGAGCTCATCTGAATTAGATGTGCCTAGCATTTTTCTCAAAGCTCACCTTTTGTACATTTCAACAATGCCTGTTTCTTGTTTTTGGACTAGATGTTGCAATTTCTATTTCTATTTTTAATATAAACATTTCTTAAGAGATGTTACTATTCAATGAATAGTAATGTTATTATACTTTTCAAAACATGTTTAAAAAAAATATATTAATGCAAATAGCAACATAAAACTATAATCAATCCCTTGGTTACACATTTTCTAAATAAAACGTTTAGACAAGTTCAAACAATCAAATCTAACCACCACCTTCTTTTCACTTTGATTTAATTCGAGTTTCATTTACTTTTTTTTAGTTGAAGTTTGTTTTTCTGTATCTTTTACTCAACTAATCTAAATTTTAAGTTGTCATATTAATTACATGTTTATAATTTATATGCAAACATTCATGCACAAAGAAAAAAAAAACAAACTAAAATCTAAGTTTCTCTCGCATATAAATGTATACTTGATTGTCCTGCCGCTACGCTCGTTAGAAACAAAGTACATAATCCTCAATTTTTCCTACAACTTTGTTTATTTGAGTTTGTATTTCGTGCTTAATGTTTTAATTTGGGCTTGTAAAGGCCCCTTTACAAGTTATGACTATTTTAAACAGTTATTTGACATTGTATCAATTTAATTTCATATTTTTTGGGGCTAATTTATGAAACTCGGTTTTGAAAAAGAGTTAAACAAAAAGAAATTACTCCGTATATATAAAAATGAAATCCAACAAGTATTACACAACACACAAGTTTTTGTTGTGCAATGCTTTATTTATTTCATTAACCCTTGTATGGCACTTGAACTTATAAAGAGCTCAAAACTTTTATTTTCTGTCAATGTGGGACAAAAATTGAAATTATCTATTTATATAATTCACAAACAAAACGCCACCGTTTTGCACTCCCGATTTCCCGCCAACTCCCGATTTCCCGCCAAAAAACTGGCCCGCCTAATTAGCCCAATCTTTGCCCACTTTATTAGCCCAGATCCAAACCCAAAAGAAATATTAAAAAACGTAGAACACCATCTTCGGGAAGAACCTAGAAACAGGAGCACCACCACAAATACCACTAGCCGATCCCCACAACCCACTATTCGACCACCACAACGCACTGGCCGACCACCACCACAAATACCACATACAAACGGAGCACCATAATAGAAACCACCAGCCAATTGTTTAGGTATCTTTGAAGTTATTTTGGTATATCTATATTTTTTCAAAGTTTGATAGGCAGTCTTTTATAGATATGTGTATTATTTTTGCATATTTGAGTTTTTGTAACATTAGTTACACTATTTTTTAGTTTTGAGTTTCTGCAACTGTTGTTGCCGGAATCCAGTGCCGCCGCCGTGGGAATCTGCGTCATGGCAACTTCATAAGGATTCTAAGATGGGGAAAAAGAAATGGGTTGTTACTAATTTTGTCGAGGATGAAGACGCATGAAGAAACAGACCCATCTTCTTTTCAGGTTTGTTTATATATATTTTATATTGAATTTATGGTTTATAGTGTGATATTGTTTAAGGGTTTTGTATAACTTAGGGATTTTTTTGGGGTGGATTAACATAGGTTTTTTTGAACCGGGTATGAGGAATAAACAAAATTATACTGAATTGTTGATTTGAAATGAAAGATTAAAGGCTGTTTTTTTATGATTTATTAGCATTACTTAGGAAATGGGTATGAGAAATCAGAGAACACTAACCCATAAACGTGCGTCGCAAATCTTGGCAGGAACATTTTCAGCCTATCGAACAATCAAAGACATGAAATATGGAAGGCAATTGAGAAGCTGCTTAGAGATAACCAACTGTGTGAGGTGTAAACAGGTAGTGACGTATATGTTTTTTTTTTTTTTTTTTTTTTTTTTTTTTTTTTTTTTTTTTTTTTGTCGGATAATCTGTTTTTAAGAAGCCAATATGAAAAAGTATCTTGAGCTTATAAGTTGATTAAATTAGAAACGTATTTCGTTAAAGATGTTTGTAATATGAGTAGCTTATGACCTTATGTGCCTGCATTGTAAAAAGAGCTCATTTCAATTTCATTTATCTTTTTCTTCTTTCTAAGGTGCAAGAAAGTTGCCTATTGCTGCTATTGGACGGCGGCTACCTTTAGGTGGCGAGTTCGTATGAACCACTTAAATAAACCTCTTATATGTTATGCTTGATATTGATAATATATTGTTGCAACCACGGCGGGTGTTTTGTACTATTATGCTCTTTTCTCGCAGATGCATTTTTTTAGCTATTACCACTTATATTTCGACGTAATGAAATGCTGATAAGTATACAACTTCCCCACTTTACGGCTTATGCAAATTATATTATTATGCCTCCTTTATAGTACCTTAGCTTATTTGAATTTACTGTTGTAGGTTTCAAACGGCTGAATAAGCAACCTGTCAACCCCTTAAAAGGTATTATTCGCATATTATGTCGTTCTGACTTTTCTATTCAACTTTGACTGATGTAAATTTGGGTATGCAGGCTACGAATGGAGGGAATAAAACACCCAGACTCAAGTGTCAAATTTCTATATTACACTCGCATTTCACATTCGATGCAGGCCCATAGTAGAGCCATTGAAATATATGAACTACTAATTATGTGAGGTATTCTTAAATTGTAAAGGAGTTCAATTCCTTTGGTGTGGTTTCTTTTGATTAACCATTTATTAATTATTTGCAGCCAAGGTTCCTGTCGCTAAGCCTATTGCTACTGAAACAAAGTCCGTACATGTTTAACCAAATCCAAGTCGAGTTAAAGAAACTTCCTTTTCAGGTGACATTTTTGCCCTTCTTCAAAATCAATTTGGATGTAGTATGTAACGATGAGACAATAATAATAATAATAATAATAATAATAATAATAATAATAATAATAATAATAATAATAATAATAATAATAATAATAATAATAATAATAAAAATAATAATAATAATAATAATAATAATAATAATAATAATAATAAACTGTAACTTAACATGTAACCTGATTTTTTACTTTTTTTTCTTTGTATTCTTACACAGGCCTGTTTTCTTATTTCAGCTGCACTTTCTACTTAAAAAAATACCGTGCAATCTTCAATGGCATGAAACAGCGGCCTGTTAGGTAAGTGTTTGCCGTTTAAGATAGTGTTGACCTTAAGTTTTATTGGTATAACATATAATACATGGATTAGGCTATGCTATATATTAATTATTTGTGTGTCTCTTCTTTGAGGGTAAGCCTAAAGCTTTTTTTTGTCGTATATGGATTAAATCACGAGGAAACTGTAACAACAATTGTTTACGAGTTCAAATTTTGAATTTGCAGTTTTCATGGTATAAAGGGAGTTACAGTTTCAGGCTAGCTGATGTGGCAGAGAGGAACGAATGACGTATTTGGGAGTGATACACTCAAGTACATCGCATGTAGCTCAAAAAAAGTTCCGGTAACTTACCTCCATCTCAATTCTTGGTCACTGTTACTGCTTATTGCTTTTAACGGATAAATAGTTTGAGTGGAAAAGTATAAAAATAAGGCGCAAAAAAAAATGAGCTTATGAAACATATGTCCAAAACCAAACAAGCCATAAGCTGACTATATAAGCTGAAACAAACACCCCCTCATTGAAAAAAACTGGAATCAAGGTACTAACAATAACTGTTTGACATAAAAGAAACTGGAATCAAAATTGTGGCACTGCTGATTAACTAACATTTGGCCTATTCTTTTTGTAGATACGCTGCCTGCTTCTGGCGCTGAGCATCGTTTTCCTGTTCTAGCCATGCCTATGTCGACAGCTTATCACTGTGAGTAGGGTACGTATTTGTAGTAGCTACATGTACTACTTTTGGTTTGTATCACAACCTTAGCTTTTTGCGCTTTTCTAATAGGTGAAACTTAGATGGTTGTTACCAGTCCTTCTACCTACGGTTACATACCCATGCCACTATCGTCCCGGTTCAGCAGCATGCTTCATCTACAAGCAATAACCAACGTACTTATACTATTTTGTAGTTGCCTGTTATGTACATTGCAATGAGTAGGTATGTAATTGTTACAATTACAGTTAATGCTTATATACTGCTATAATTTAGTACTAATTGGTTGAGGAAAAAAACAGGCCCGCCCGCAACGCGGCGGCCAGTGCCATTCTCGTAAATTAACAAATCATGTAAGGCATTAAAGAAGCATAAGATCACAAGTAGATTGAAAACCATGTAACCTTAACGAAAAGAAACAATTCTGTTGCTTGAGCTCCATTTTTAACATACGTTGTTGAACGATTTCCGAGCAATATTTACACTAATAACCAACTATATAAACTACCATTTCTCAAAGAATGCAACGTAAAAGTAGAACAAATGTTAGAGTTGAGCTTTAACCCTTCATGAACACATCTCAAGATATTTCTAGCAAGCATGCCATAATATATGTAAGTATGTAACATGGTAAAAGTAACTAAAAGTTATAATTATGTGAAATCTTTGAACCACTAAGCATCAAGAGAACAAATTGTGAATTTAAACACTTTCAAAACGATATGATCAAAAATAATTATATTTTGCTTGATATTTTTAAGCTCGAGAACTCGCTACTCTTTGTGATGTCAATGTGTCCATGATTGTATCTTCTGCTGATCAAGAAGCCCCGAAATCTTCCCACAAGATCCTCATATTCATAACGATATGATCAATGTTTACAGAAGAAACCGCGTTAATGGGAAGATAAGATCGAATTGGTTGTTGAAATTTTGTAAGGATTGGAAGGATAAGATTGAAGGAGAAGTTGCTAAGGCAAAGAAAGATAACTTGGAAAGCAAGTATCCAACACGTACGGTTTGGTCTCTTGGATAAGTACTCAGTTGGCGAATTGAAGGATTTGAGTTGTGGTTTGGAATTGAAAATTAATAAAGTTAAAGCAAGGATTGAATTCTTAAAGTCAAAGAATTTTGAGAAGCTTGATGGTCGAGATTCGTTGAAGATGCCACTTAACACCCCTAACCCGATAACCATAATGACCCGTATTGATCACAACAGCAACCACAGTTTTGCGTCTGATATTTGTCCTGTGGAGTCCTCTGGATCATAAAATGCAACTGCTGCTAACGGCTATTATCCAGTAATGCTTATGGGTCATGAATCTAATTCAATGGCGTCGAGGATAAAGAAAGATGATGATAACAGTTTCTCTGATTGTGCGATTGAACCGGAGGTGGTGCAGCAGATGGAGCAGCCACAAATCATGGACTTGTTGTCTTGTTTTCGTCCATGATAATATTCATCAGTTGATTCTTTAGTACTCCGTATTGTTTAGTAAAATTTGATTGATTAGTGTGATTTTCATGTATTGCCGTTTCTAGACATTGTTTCTTTTGGACAAAGTAGTGAATCCTTTGTTGTAATGTTCGTAGAATGAATTAAACAATCTGTCGTCCCATGTTAACTATATGATTTGGTTATATTTTAATCATGACACATTTAGATTGTATCATAATCTTTGCGAGTTTGAACATTTAAGCATATGGGGTGTTTTATTATGACATGTTATTTATTTCTCAGTATGCAAGCTTGTTACTTTATGGGGTTGAGATGTTAGGCTGTTCGGGTATGTACAAAACGAGTATATCGGCTGGCCAGACTAATCAACGTGCTTGTCAACAAGACACAATTGTCACGAAATTTCAATGACATTATTATGCTAAAGGAATATTGCAGATAGAACATAACAGTGGGATAAGCATTCCAATATACTATGTTTATTGGATTCAATAATCCCACATCGATTGGAGGAGAGTCAACTAGTTGTTTATTTATAAACTTACCATGGTTTTTCTAAAACCAGATATTCAATATGACTAAGCATGGAGCTACGTTTGACTTTGGTATTGTTGGATATCTCTTTTTTATTTTTTTTTTACTTGGGAACCAAGTTCAATTAGCATGTGTACTTATAGCAACTTGAAGGCAAAATTCATAAGTGTTATACATGTTCTTACAGGTTTTATTTACACTACTGTCTTTTATAACTTGATATAGAATAGAAATAGACCGATACAAAAATGTATCATGTCAAAGACTATAAGTTAGGGGTGTTCATCGGTTCGGTTATCGGTTAATCGGTTTATTCGGTTCGGGTTGTTCGGTTAAAAAAAAATTTTGAGTCATAACCGAAAACCGAACCGAACCGAACCGAAAATATCTATACCCGAACCGAACCGAGAACCGAACCGAAGTTCGGTTCGGTTATGGGTCAAAACCGAAAACCGAACTTTTTATTTAAATTACACTATTTATTTTTATTTTTTTGAATTTAATTATATATATTTTTGGGAAAAAAAATATTTCAAAGCATAAAAAATGTTTTTTTATATTAGTATAAAATTTTAATGGATATTTTTTATATTTAAAATAATATAAATATATAAAAAATATATATATTTATATAAATTCGGTTTTCGGTTCAGATAGCTAAACTCATATCCAAACCGAAAACCGAATTTTTAATTCGGTTCGGTTCGGTTTTAACAACTTCGGTTCGGTTATATGTTTGGTTCGGTTTTATTTCAATTCGGTTCGATTCGGTTTTCGGTTTATTCGGTTAATTAACCGAACCGTGAACACCCCTACTATAAGTAAAACTTAACTTTTATTATGAGTAATTTGAAACGAGCTAGGGTCTTTGTAATACCTGGCCCAAAATAATATAGAAGAAAATAAGCCCACAAACACATTGTCCATTTACTACTCTTATCTATGTTAGACCGTTGCCCAATTTTGCTATAAAGCGAATGACAGACTTTACGAACGAATGTCTTTCGGGCACCGTAGTTGCAAGATGCAACATACAAGTTAGTTGATGAAAAATATAGCAAAACTCAATTAACGGAAACTAAAACAAAATACGAAAAGATGTCAAGACATTCGAGGCCATCTCTCAAAAGTGTGATAACCCGCGACAAAGCGGTGTCGACGACCAAGCCGTTTACAACTCCGCCAAGCGGCACTTCTAGCAGCAGGTTAAAAAAAACTTCATTTATAAAGTATGTTGGCACGCACTTAAAGATTGCCCGAAGTTTTGGTTTGATGGCCAGTGTTATGAGCCAGAAACGGTTATTTGACGACATTTAGAACCGAATAAATCTTGACAAAGACGAGCCTCCAATTAACCCAAACCCAAACCTGAATATGGAAACGTTATTCCGAGATGAACCGATTCACTGACAACCAGTTTGTGACTCTAGCCGAAAGAGACAAAAGAGTACAAGTTCATCAAATGCGACTTTGTCACGATGAAGCCCGTGAGCGGCTTGCGAAATCCACACAATTCAACTAGAAATCTTGAATATTATTCAAGAGAGTGTCAAAGAAAAAACTAGTATATAAAGTGTTCAAGTTTCTCTAAACGCCAATTTTGGAGGATTTTGTAAATAAGAAAGAAAAAGGCTTGAAAAAGCACGAGAAAATGTGTGGTGGAAGTACTGTGATGCGTTTGGTTTGGGCTCGGGACAAGACGAAAACGATGACCGATGAGTAGCCTATTAATTTTAATATTATATCTATTAATGTTTTTTTTCTAATTAATGGAATGTTTATTATTATTATTATTATTATTATTATTATTATTATTATTATTATTATTATTTATTTATTTTAACATCACTTTATTGAAAAACAAATAGGATTTTACAAGAAATTAGTGGGGAGCCGAGATACTAACTGAGCATCCACACCTCTAGCTATAGCAAAACCAATCATATTATTATTATTATTATTATTATTATTATTTTGTTTTGTTTTGAGGTAGTGTTTTTTTCCTAACTTTTTCTAGATCATAGTTCTTATTATTGAAAAAAAATTAAAAAAAAATGTGATACAGAAAAAGACACATCATCATTGGCAATAGTGTGTCAATTTAGAAAGTTTTATCGTGATATTGAGATGACACAATTAACACACAAAATTGACGTGTCACCGATAAAAGTTGTTCTCACACTCTATGAATGATTTATTGAATCGGATCCGTTCATGCTCCACAGTTTTTGAACGCGAGTGAGCTCATCTACATTAAACACGCCTAGCATTTTCTCAACTTTCACCTTTTTGTACATTTCAACAATGTCCATTTCTTGTTTTTGGACTAGATGTTGCAATTTCTATTTCTATTTCTCATTTCAATGAATAGTAATGTTATTGTACTTCTCTAAACATATTTTAAAAAATATATATTAATGCAAATAGCAACATAAAACTATAATTAATTCAATGTGTTTGTTAAATAAAATGTTTAGACAAGGTTCAAATCTAACCATCACCTTCTTTTCCCTTTGATTTTAATTTGAGTTTCATTCACTTTTTTTTTTTTTTTTTTTTTTTTTTTTTTTTTTTTTTTCACAAGTGATTTCGTAGTGGGGGTGTGGGTTTTTCAAGGAAGAAATTTTGGATAGTTTAACTTAGTAGTCTCGAGTTGGATGGTCAATAGAGGAGTAGAGGGTACGCATGTCTATAATCGTTTAGTAGAATAGATGTTCACATGTCTATAATCGTTAACAAGGATCCGTATGTGTTTTTTAATAAGATGAGAAGAACGGTAATTAAATAATACTTTTTATGGAGACAAAATATATTTTACTTATTTGGAGATGGTTATCATCATAAATTTTAGATAAAATCATGACAACAAAATCTATATATTTAGTTTTTAACCGTTCATTTGTCCACCAAATAAATCAAGATCTATATTCAAACTCTTGAATTTACAACTATTTTGAAGATATAAAAAATTAAAAACAAACACTTGCATGAAATAAGTAAATCAAGTAAACCATCTACAAGGGCTATTCAAAAATACAAAATTTTATTGCAGATTTTTGTTAGGGTTAATTATGGCAAAACGTACTACACTTGCCCAAAATATTAGTTTTGAGTAGTGAACAAAAAAAAAATCTTATCTAAGCACTAATGTTGACACTTTTGTCTTTCTTTAAGTATTATGACAGTTTTACCCTTCCAAATTACATAAATGGTCCCTGTTGGTTGCGAAAATTGCATCCAACGTCCTTAGCCTAAATGACATAAATGGTCCCTGTTGGTTTGCGAAAATTGCGTCCCCCATCCTTATTCTCTTTCCAATTCTTTTTTCCGAAATTCTTATTTTTCTGATTTTTTTTAAATTCTTTTTTTAATTTTATTTAAATAATTTCGAAAAAAAATTCGTGAAATTTTCGAAAAAAAAAAATTCGAAATTTTTTTTTTCTAAAAATAAAAAAATATTTTCTAAAAACAAAAAATTGGAAAAAAAATATTTTTGAAAAATGAAATATTTTCGAAAAAAAAAAATTTGGAAAAAAAAATATTTTCGAAAAATTTGAAAAAAAATATTTTTGAAAAAAAAAATTTGAAAAAAAAAATATTTTCAAAAAAAAATATTTTCTAAAAATAAAAATATTTTCGAAAAAAAAATATTTTCTAAAAACATAAAATTGAAAAAAAAAATATTTTTGAAAAATGAAATATTTTTGGAAAAAAAATTTTAGAAAAAAAATTTTCGAAAAATTTGAAAAAAAACTATTTTCGAAAAAAAATATTTTTGAAAATTTTTTTTCGAAATAAAAATATTTTCGAAAAAAAAAACTTGAAAAAAAAAATATTTTCTAAAAATAAAAAAAATATTTACGAAAAAAAAAATTCAAAAAAAAAATTGGAAAAAAAATAGGGACTTTAGATGCAAATTACAAAAACTTAAGGGTAAAATGGTCTTTACAAAAAAATTCTTTGTCTTTACTACTCAAATAAAGACAAATATGTCAACATTATTGCTCAGATAAGTATTTTTTTTTGTTCGCTGCGCAAAAGTAATTTTTTTGACAAGTATAATACGTTTTGAAAGAATTAACCCTTTTTGTTATTACAACGTTATAAACACACATACGTTTGCGCCAACCCCATACTTTTGGCATTCCGTAGGTAATGGTATGAAGACGTCTTTTTGGTTTGATAAGTGGTGTGATCAGTCCCCGTTATGTAACCACTTTACTGTTAGAAATATTACTCGAGAGGGTTTTACACTTCATGATTCAGTAGCATCTATGGGGTCGAATGGATCATGGAACTTTCCTTTGGCATGGTTTGACTTGTATCCTATCCTTAATTTACTTCCTCTTCTTTTGCTTGATGAAAATAAAGAGGATATTATAGTTTGGAAGAAGAGTAATGGTCAAATATGTGAGTTTGTTGTAATGGCTGTGTGGGATACAATTCGTCCAAGAGGCCATGAGGCTGCATGGTTTCGTATGGTATGGTTTTCATTTTGCATCCCTCAACATGCATTCAATCTATGGCTTATCATGTCTCGCAAACTTAAGACACAAGACAAGTTGAAGCAATGGGATGTTGACGAAAATGTCGACTTAAACATGCTTCATTGTACTTTGTGTAAGACGGTACAAGATTCGCATGAGCATTTGTTTTTTGAGTGCCCTTATTCTTCGAAGGTTTGGATGCTTATAACTCATAGGGATGGTATGTATAATATATCTTCAAGACTGGAAGACATCACAACACAACTTACCCTTATCTCCTCCAAACGTTCTTTGGTTAGTGTGGTGTCTCGGCTTGTGTTTGCAGCATCGTGTTATTTTATTTGGCAAGGAGAAACAATCGTATCTACTCTAACGACACGAGGAAGGAGGAGCAAGAGTGTGAAGCTATCTTTGAAACCGTTAGGCTTAAACTTGTTTCGTTACACTTCAAAATAACTACAAGTGTGATGAAGAGCTTGCAAGTATGGAAGATCCCTATTGACATCACGTAACAGCTTGGGTTAGATCACTTGGTGGAGGTGTAAATGTATTTATTTGTTTTAGTCCACCTGGTCTAGTATGTTAAGCTTGTTAAGTCTTGTTTAGCTGGTTGTTTGTTTCGAGTATGTTCGAAACATTGAGGGTTGCTTAGGCAAGTGGTCTAGAGTGGTGTTTCATCACTCACTCTTGTAACAATTATTATTAGTTTATTCATTTCACCAGGTATAGAAACCCTTTACCAAAAAAAAAAAAAAAAATTAAAAAAAATTAAAAAAAAAAATACTTTATGAAATCTTTGCGTCGTTTAAGATTAAGATCAAGAATGTAGAACAAAAAAAAATGGATATCTTATGTGAGATATAAAAGGTAGACAAGGACAAGAAAAGTGACCGGTTATATGTGGTTTGGTGTATGTTATGGAGATATGTCATAAACAGAAATATCTAATGAGAGAATATGAAAAATTATAGGGATATATCATAACTTATATGTCTTGATATATTGTTTATTTTTTGTGGTACATGTTTTGCTATTTATTTGTATCATAATGAGCATTAATATTATATACCAACAAAAATTAAATACCTTTTACAGTGTTTTTCAAAAATTTATTTGTATCATAATATAGGGAAGGGATCCGGTAAGAAGAAAAACTAAAATGAGAAGAATAAGAAGGATTTCTAGCCACACAATTCAAATAAGGAGGAGAATTTTAAGAGGAGATGCATAGACTTTTGTAAGTGCATCTGAAATGTGTGATTGTGGTTTCTTCTCACTCTTCTTATTTTAAGTTTTCTTCTTATTTGATCCTAACTCTCATAATATAACATTAATATTTTTTTATTCATACATTTAACATATCATTTATTCACATAATATCACAATCGAAAGAATGAGACAGAATAGTGTGTAATATCGGCACCTTTCATAAGCTTTCCCTACTAATATAAAAGTATAATATCACAAATCGATCTATTATATAAACACTCTTCAACGGATTTAAATTTACTTTTGTGAATTTCATGGATCATTTTACTGCCCGAAACCGAACAGCACTAAGCAGGTAACCGGACATGCGGGTACCCGAAATGAGTGATTACCCACGGTTCGGTTCACGGGGCCTTTACTTCCATGGGTGGTCAACAAGACACGTTTGTTAATATCAGACGTGGTCCCTTTTGCTATCGCCTACATGGTGAGATTATTTTATTCTTTTTCAATGTAATATATTATCAATCATTTCTTTGTATCGTAATTTAGCATTAATATTTTATATTCATACATCTAACATGTAATTTTTTTACATAATATCACAAATCGATATCTTATATAAACACTGTCAACGGTTTTTGGTTTTTTAAGGCCCTGTGAATTTCACAGATCAATAAACTAGTTATATAAAAAAAAAGACATCAAACAAGTTAGACACAACAAACAAGTTTTTTGTAGTGAACAACCTGCTTGTCTAACCCTTGAATGGCACTTGAACTTATAAAGATCTCATTACTTTTATTTTTTGTCAATGTGGGACAAAAATTGAAATAAATGAACAAATCATGTAATGCATCAAAGAAGCATAAGATCACAAGTGGATTGAAAACGATGTAACCTTGCTGAAAAGTAACAATTTTGTTGCTTGAGCTCCATTGTTAACATACATTCTTGAACGATTTCCAAGCAATAATTACACTAATAACCAGTTAAACTACCACTTCTCGAAGAATGCAAAGTAAAAGTAGAACAATGTTAGAGTTGAGCTTTAACCCTTCATGAACATATCTCAAGTTATTTGTAGTAGGCATGCCCATAATACATGTAACATGGCAAAAATTACTATAAAAGTTATAATCGATGTGAAATTTTGAACCACTAAACATCAAGTGTAGAAAATGTGGATTATATTTAAAAACTTCTAGAACCTTTTTTTTTTTTTTTTTTTTTTTTTTCTTTCTAAGTGGACTACAAGGTCATTAGTCACACCTTTATTTATAGTAAACCAAAAAGAATATGTGAACGAGTCAATAGCTATAGTTTGCATGACTAGCTAGTTAGTTTTGATTTTAGTAATTCGCACCTTGACAAGCATATATTCTAAACATCATAGGAAGTTATCATGCAAGCTTGTTTTTCGGTTTCTTGTGTTACTACTTAGCCGGCACAAATCTAGAATCATAAGAAGACTTGGGGTATGTTTGGTGAAAGTAACTGTTGCTGGAGATGGTGTTGGTGCTGGAGATTATAAAAAGAGATTATTTTTATAAGCTACATGAAGTAACCTTTGGTTTTAAGAGATTGTGGAAGATTATTTTTTTAAGAATCTCTTATAAGTTATGTCTGCCAAACAAAGATTATTTTTTAAGTAGCTTATTTTTTAAAAAAATAAGCACAATCTCCCAATAATCTTGTGTGCCAAACATAGCCTTGATCTTTAAAACATATGGAGTAAGTGGTTATCAAGCAAACTTGCTTTTTGGTTTATTGTGTTCATGGGCGGTTTTGAGCCGGCGCACTATCAGCAACCGAGCCGGGTCCAACCAACTAAGGGGCACTAAATTTTTTTATATCCATTATATATACTAGGCACAACCCACTAAGGATAAGGGGCACTTTTTTTTTTCTCGTGCCGGGCCTATTTTTTTTTTTTTTTTTTTTGACGTTCTCATCACCGCCCCTGATTGTGTTACTACTTGGCCAATACAAATCTAAAAATCACAAGACGATGTGAACTGAGAAACATAATAAGTTGTGACCTAACCAACCTGTAACTCCCATTGCATATAGGTGATGTCTTGATCAAGCCTATTGCTATTTTCCTCGTAATACGCTAACACACCGTGACTGCGATAGCTAAGGTTTAAAATAGTTACTCCGTATTAACTTATTATCGCTCTATCAAGAACGTGACATGTGTGACTTGATTTACTTGTGGCGTCAAGATCCATGAGTTTGCACAACAATCTAATTAAGTAATTAGTCTAACGCTTATGACATAACATCATTAATTCACTCTAAAATCTTCTCTTGTTATTTGGTGACACTGTATTTCAATTTCCATTGTTAAAATGATGTTTAGAAAAATGAACTCAATTTATGGATCCAGGTTTTTTGTTCGGATAACAAGTACCTAAGCTTAAAAAAAAGACATGCTATATTAATGTAATTATAAGGCCATAATTACCTAATTGCTATGTTGTTTATACTTTATAGTGTTAACTTATGTTTATGTTTTGAGAAAACAAGGTTGGTTTTTTGTTTAAGTTTATAGCTATTAAGTAGTTTAGTGGAGAATGTATTTGCATCCCACATTGCTTTGATGAAGCAAATGGTATGAGGTAGACCAGTTATAAATTGGGACTCCAAGCTTTGAAAGAATCCATTCCTTATTTGCTTTTTAGGCCTTGCCTTTGTATGGTTAGTTCAGGGGTTATAAACTCTAATTCACAGTTTAAAGTTTTTTAAAAAGTTTTTTTTTTTTTTTTTTTTTTTTTTTTTTTTTTTTGATACTATTTATTTTATTAAATATGTAATATCGAGTATTAGGAAAATACTTTTTAAATTTTTTTAAAGATGGTGCCCGATGTTAGTCAAATTTTATTTTCCAAAGTTAGTCAATTTTTATTTTGATTGATCAATTTTAGGTTTTTGTTAATAGTATTTTGTTTGACAAGCTTGAATTATATTACTTATATATATTTACTATTATATTTATTTATATGCAAAACTATATATATTTACTATTATATTTATTTTTATGCAAAACTAATAAAAGTGAATTTTTTAAATGAACTTATACGAATCCATTTTACGAAAATAGACCATCGAAAGTGGTGTTACAGAAATCGATGAAGCAAATAAATTGAAAGGGCGAGGAAGGTTTGCTAGTTGTGTTGATTGTCTTTTAGCACCCACAATGTATTGAAATTGGCGAGCAAATGAGTGGCGAGGTAGGTTTGCTCGCTGTGTCCGTTGTCTTTTAGTGATAATTAGGATAGTTGCCGTATAATCGATGTGAAATTTTGAACCCTAAGTATCATTAAGTGAACAAAATGTGAATTACATTTTAACACTTCTAGAACAAATTTCTTTTGTTTAAGTTGACTACAAGAGTACAAGGTCATCAGTCATACCTTTATTTTTAAGAAACCAAAAATAATTATATTTTGCATGATATTTTTAAGTGCCTTGAGCACCAAGTTAATATTAAACTCTTTATAACAACTAGAGTTAAATATTTGAAATTTAAATATAACGACTATTGCTAAATTTAACAACAAACTTACATTTAAATTCATCTTTACCCCTGACCCACTTAATTAAACACACACGCACACATTTTAACTAACCAATTTCTTTAGTTTCTATAAATATAACTCAAAGTTCATTGCATTTGCAAATCATTAATTCAAGATTCAAGTTCTTACTGGTAATCTTTTCAACTCATTTTTTACTAAATCTATATATAAAAAAAAATGTAATTTAATGCTTTGTGTTATGTGTTAACATGTTAGTCATTTAACATAATGTATGTGTTATAGTATATGTTGTTTTTGATAGATTTGAAGACATGGGTCAAAGGAAGGTACAAATGGAACTGATAAACGACAGCAAGAAACGTAAACTTGTATCCATAAGGCGAAAAGATTGTCTTTTTAGAAAAGCTCGAGAACTTGCTACTCTCTGTGATGTCAATGTGTCCATGATCGTATCTTCTGCTGATCAAGAAAGCCCCGAAATCTTCCCAAAAGATCCTCGTATTCTTAACGATATGATCAATGTTTACAGAAGAAACCGCGTAAATGGGAAGATAAAGTCGAATGGTTTGTTGAAATTTTGTAAGGATGGGAAGGATAAGATTGAAGGAGAAGTTGCTAAGACGAAGAAAGATAACTTGGAAGGCAAGTATCCAACGCGGTTAGGTCTCTTGGATAAGTACTCAGTTGGCGAATTGAAGGATTTGAGTTTTGGGTTGGGATTGAAAATTAATAAAGTTAAAACCAGGATTGAATTCTTAAAGTCACAGAAAATTTCAGATTTTGGGAAGCTTGATGGTCGAGATTCGTTGAAGATGCCATTTAACACCCCTAACCCGATAACCATAATGACCCGTATTGATCACAACAGCAACGACAGTTTTGGGTCTTATATTTGTCATGTGGCGTCCTCTGAATCATCAAATGCAACTGCTGCTAATGGCTATTATCCAGTAATGCTTATGGGTCAGAACTTACTTGGTCATGAATCTAATTCAATGGCATCGATGAGCAAAGATGATGATAGCAGTTTCTATGATGGCGCGATTGAACCGGAGGTGGTGCAGCAGTTGGAGCAGCCACAAATCATGGACTTGTTGTCTTGTTTTCGTCCATGATAATATTCATCAGTTGATTTTCTTTAGTACTCCGTATTGTTTAGTAAAATTTGATTGATTTGTGTGATCTTCATTGTAAAATTTGATAATATGAGAAGTCAGAATGAATTAACAATCTGTCCCATTTAGATTGTATCATAATCCCTGCGAGTTTGAACATTTAAGCATTTGGGGTGTTTTATTATGACATGTTATTTGTTTCTCAGTATGCAAGCTTGTTACTTTATGGGGTAGAGATGTTAGGCCGTTCGGGTATGTAAATTTGGGGGAAAGTAGTGAGTTAATAGGCGGGTAGAGATGTTAGGCCGTTCGGGTATGTAAATTTGGGGGAAAGTAGTGAGTTAATAGGCGGGTGTCGTGACTGACGGTTGATGAGGAATTTGTATGATTCTGATGAAAGTTTGGATTCTGTTGAGGAAATGGTGATGACTGAATGTAAATTTGGGGGAAAGTAGCGAGTTAGTCTGTTACATTTATGACTGAAATTATATTGTTTTTGGAACCTTAAAAACGATCAGTTTGAAAGCACATCGAAACATCCTTAGAAATGTCAAAAGATTGTTACTCGACCCTTAGATGAACGAGTAATCATAAACTGAAGTGTGTAGGTTCCAAACACTCCCAAATTACATTGTATACAAATTAGATTGTTCTGAAGTTATTTGGCTGTAATTCTGTTTGTTTACTCATGTCACTATTATAAATATATGAGTTGCTAATTGTTGGTGAAATGATACATTCTTTTTCTTGCGCATGTACAAAACGTATATAGGCTGGCCGGACTAATCAACGTGCTTGTCAACAAGACACAGTTGTCACGAAATTTGAATGACATTATTTTGCTAAATGAATATTGCAGATAGAACATAACAGTGGGATAAGCATTCTAATATACTATGTTTATTGGATTCAATAATCCCACATCGATTGGAGAGTCAACTAGTTGTTTAGTTATAAACTTACCACGGTTTTTCTAACACTAGGTGTTTAATAATACTAAGCATGGAGCTATGTTTGAGCCTCAAAGCTTCTTATCATTGGACATCTCTTTTTTTACATGATCTGGAAATACTTATTATTATTTGTATAGCATCTGTACTGGAAATACTTATTATTATATGATAAATACTTATTATTATATGATTGATCGACGAGAGACAGACTACTTGTATAGCATGTGTACTTATAGCAACTTGAATGCAAAATTCATAAGTGTTATACATGTTCTTACAAGTTTTATTTACACTACTGTCTTTTATAACTTGATATAGAATAGAAATAGACCGATACAAAAATGTATCATGTCAAAGACTATAAGTAAAACTTAACTTTTATTATAAGTAATTACCATATATATAATATGTCAAGACATTCGAGGCCATCTCTAAAAAGTGTGATAACCCGCGACAAAGCGGTGTCGACGACCAAGCCGTTTACAACTCCGCCAAGTGGCACTTCTAGCAGCAGGTTTAAAAAAAACTTCATTTATAAAGTATGTTGGCACACACTTAAAGATTGCCCGAAGTTTTGGTTTGATCCGGTGTCATGAGCCAGAAACTGTTATTTGACAACATTTAGAACCCAATAAATCTTGTTGAAGACGAGGCTCCAATCAACCCACACTAAAACCCAAACCCGAACCCGAACCCGAATATGGAAACGTTATTCCGAGATGAACCGATTCGCCGACAACCAGGTTGTGACTCTAGCCGAAAGAGTCAAAGGAGTACAAGTTCATCAGATGCGACTTCGTCATGATGAAGCCCGTGAGCGGCTTGCGAAATCCACACAGTTCAACTAGAAACCTTGAAGATTATTCATGAGAGTGTCAAAGAAAAAGCTAGTGTATAAAGCGTTCAAGTTTCTCTAAACGCCAATTCCCGAGGGTTTAGTAAAACAGAAAGAAAAAGGCTTTAAAAAGCACGAGAAAATGTGGGGTGGGAGTATCGTGATGCGTTTGGTTTGGGCTCGGGACAAGACGAAAACAATGACGAAGACGATGAGCGGTCTATTAATATTATTATTATTTTTATTAATGTAATGTTTTTTATTAATGAAATGTTTGTTTCAGTTAATGAATGTTTTCATTATATTTTTTTTTATTATATTTTTTATTATTTTGTTTTTATATTTTTTTTGCACTAGTTGGAAGAAAAATATGTGATAAAGAAAGAGACACACTATCAATGGAAATATTGTGTCAATTTGAAAAGTGTTATTGTTGCCATGAGGTGGCTAACTAACATACAAACTGACATGTCATGGTTGAGGACGAGAGTGATTCTAACACTCTATGAATGATTTATTGAATCGGATCCGTTCATGCTCCACATTTCTTGGACACGAGTGAGCTCATCTGCATTAGATGCTCCTAGCATTTTTCTCAAATTTCACCTTTTGTACATTTCAACAATGCCCGTTTCTTGTTTTTGGACTAGACGTTGCAATTTCTATATCTATTTTTAATAGTGGGTCAATTTGAAAAGTGTTATTGTGGGAATGAGGTGGCACAACTAACAAACAAACTAACGTGGCATGGTTGAAGACGAGAGTGATTCTCACACTCTATGAATGATTTATTAAATCGGATCCGTTCATGCTCCACATTTCTTGGACACGAGTGAGCTCATCTGAATTAGATGTGCCTAGCATTTTTCTCAAATCTCACCTTTTGTACATTTCAATAATGCCCCTTTTTTGTTTTTGGACTAGATGTTGCCATTTCTATTTCTATTTTTAATATAAACATTTCTTAAGAGATGTTACTATTCAATTGATAGTAATGTTATTTTACTTTTCAAAACATGTTTCAAAAAAATATATATTAATGCAAATAGCAACATAAAACTATAATCAATCCCCTGGTTACGCATTTTCTAAATAAAACGTTTAGACAAGTTCAAACCTAACCACCACCTTCTTTTAACTTTGTTTTAATTCGAGTTTCATTTACTTTTTTTTTAGTTGAAGTTTGTTTTTCTGTATCTTTTACTCAACTAATCTAAATTTTAAGTTGTCACATTATTTACATGTTTATAATTTATACGCAAACGTTTATGAACAAAGAAAAAAAAATCTAAATTTCTCTCGCATATAAATGTATACTTGATTGTCCTGCTGCAACGCGCGGGAGGCATATATCCTCGTTAGAAACAAAGTACATAATCCTCAATTTTCCTACAACTTTGTTTATTTGAGTTTGTATTTCGTGCTTAATGTTTTAATTTGGGCTTGTAAAGGCCACATTACAAGTTATGACCATTTTTATTTGACATTGTATCAATTTAATTTCATTTTTTTGGGGGCTAATTTATGAAACTCGGTTTTGAAAAAGAGTTAAACAAAAAGAAATTACTCCGTATTTATAAAAATGAAATCAAACAAGTGTTACACAACACACAAGTTTTTGTTGTGTAATGCTTGTCTTTTCATTTACCCTTGTATGGCACTTGAACTTATAAAGAGCTCACAACTTTTATTTTCTGTCAATGTGGGACAAAAATTGAAATAAATTAACAAATCATGTAAGGCACTAAAGAAGCATAAGATCACAAGCAGATTGAAAACCATGTAACCTTAACGAAAAGAAACATATATATATATATATATATATATATATATATATATATATATATATATATATATATATATATATATATATATTTTTTTTTTTTTTTTTTGCTTGCTTGAGCTCTATTTGTAACATACGTTGTTGATCGATTTCCAAACAATATTTACACTAATAAGTAATAACCAACTATAAACTACCATTTCTTAAAGAATGCAAATTAAAAGTAGTTCAAATGTTTAGAGTTGAGCTTTAACCCTTCATGAACATATCTCAAGTTATTTCTAGTAAGCATGCTGTTAAGAGACCGATTTGAGATGGTCAATCTCCCAAGAAACTAGATAAGAAAGTGATTTGATAATGCCGTTAAACGGGGGGCAAGACTCCAAGAACAAGATAGGAACTAGACTTTACTTTTCTTCATTCATTCATACCTTCATTAACCAAATGAACGATTACATATAGGAACTTACTGCACCACTACGCTAAGAAGAAGGGAATAACTACTGTTCTCGATTTTTTTTCTTTTTTTTTAAGTAATGGAAGGGGATGGGAAGCGAAATCAGAAAAAGGGGCGTTCTTGAGTTTTTTTAAGATGGAAAGGTAGGGGACGGGAAGGTGGGAGGGAGAGAAGGGATGGGCTTTTGTGTGTTAATATGTTCCGCCCATATTTGGAGGGATCAAGAGGGAACGAGTTCTATTGACAACATGAGCCTCTGTTAAATGACTATTATATCCTCCTTCTTCTACATATTCACTATATATATTATAGCACAACATAACTAGCCCAATACTAATAAAAAAATGTTTTCCCAGCGAAGAGATATTAAAATATGCTTTATAGTAGACCGAAGAATAATAAACAACCAATATTTTAGCCAATAATGAATCGGTTTGGGAAAAAAAAAATAAAACTTACAAAACACACCCTGAAGTTTTTAATATTTACGATTCTTTTATATACCAAACTTTATTTGTTAAATATCTAACAGATACCTACCAGTTTCTTGAATAAAAATATGCTGGTAAAAAGGCCTCTCGATAACGAACAAAACAAGTACAATATTGATATAGTTTTGACGTACATACAGTTATATAAAAAATGTTGAAGTTTAATATATGTATTTTTCTAAATAAAAGAACTTTCAAAATGCACCCTTAACCTATCAAATAACTTTAAAATTATCTTAAATTTTTTAAAACTATAACAGACAAAACTAACCCCGCCACAGCACACTGGTGCCCGACACAACATTCATTCCAAAAAGAACACAACATTGTTTCAAGCAAATACAACACGTGTCGACAAAAATATATCATGGTCTTACAACGAGAAACCCCATCCAAACATTTTTCGTAAATAATTATCACAAAAATTCCTCGAAAATTCCCGCTGCAACGCAGCGGGGCCTTCCCACTTGTTTATATCATAACTGAGCATAACTCAGCATCGTACGTATAAATGTAGAATTCTTTTGATTAACCAACGAATGTCCTATTATTAAACTTTTAAAGCTAATTCTAAAATTCCAACTTTTTGGGAATTTTTGAGATTTAGTTTCTGATGATAAATTTAAAATATTAAAGTCTTTAGCTTAACGTTATCAACATGCGAGAGGTGTATGTATATCAGTATGTCTCTTTAGAATGATGATTCTTACATGTAAAGTTATAAACTATATTGTTCACTATTAATAACATATAAACGTATTGTTTACTATTATTACACTATGTCGTCACTTAATATCACAAGCATCTTTTCATTTCATTTAGTACAACCAAATTAACGAGACAAGGATACCATAATGCTAACCATTATCACTACAGAATGATGCTATTTAAACATAACAGATTACAACTACAAGCATTATTTTCCAAATTAATGCTACAGCCGGTAAACAGGTTGAATCCTATAGCATCTTTCGTGTCTAATAATCTTAAATATTAGTGTTTTGAGTGTAAATTGGTAATTTGGGTAGCTTCTCATCCTTCCTTGCAACTTAAAAATTAAAACTCAAAAACACAAATAAAAACCCTTCCATTCTTCACAGTGTCATTCTTTACTTTGCCCTTCCCATCCCATCCCCTTCCATTCTTTAAAAATTAGACTTGAGAACAGCCCCACTACAAATAACTACATTGACTCATTCAAATGAAAATTAAATAACTAACTTAGATAATAAAAGGACTAAACTTACGTACTTATATTAAATAATATAAAACAAACTTAAATGGCAAATGACTGGTATTCGAGTGGTGCATGCATGCTTGTTGTGCTCGTATCACATGCCCATATATATGTATTATGGTAAAAATTACTATAAAAGTTATAATTATGTTAAATCTTTGAACCGCTAAGCATCAAGAGAACAAATTGTGAATTTAAACACTTTTAAAACAAATAAAATTTGTTTAACTTGAGTACTACAGGATCAAAAATAATTATATTTTGCTTGATATTTTTAAGCTCGAGAACTCGCTACTCTTTGTGATGTCAGTGTGTCCATGATCGTATCTTCTGCTGATCAAGAAAGCCTCGAAATCTTCCCACTGTAGGTTTCTGTGACGATTAGTATCGGGCCTATATTTATGTATAGCCCATATTTATGCATAGCCAATATTGTATCTTATCTATATCTATACTACTTATAATAGAAAAATAATCAAAAGTGAAATGTTGAGTTTTCAACAATAGTCAACTGAGAGAGAAGGTGAAATGTAATTAAAAGTACAATTATTTATTCATATAGTACAACCAAATTAAAGCATATCTACCAAATTAAATACAACCAATTGAAACACAAATCGGGTTAACCCGGGACGCTTCAAACCCGGCGGGTTGACCCAGTTTGATTTGACCCGTTTTCGACCCAACCTAGCGAGTTGACCCGGTTTAAATCGACCCATTTTTCGACCGGAACGGTTTAACCGGTTGAACCAACCGGGTCGAACCGGGTTTCAAAACATTATCCATTACTTAAAAGTACAATGATTTATTCACATTGTACAACCAATTAAAAACATATCTACCAAATTAAATACAACCAATTAAAACACAAACCGGGTTATCCCGGGACGCTTCAAACCCGTTTTTCGACCGGAACGGTTCAACCAATTGAACCACCCGGGTCGAACCGGGTTTCAAAACATTATGTTTAATTCTCAAATCTTCAAACTTTTATTATTTTTCGTTTATAACCTATAAACTTTTTTTATCAATAAATTATCTGTCGCTATAAAATCACGTTGCTATGCACGGGTACTCGTCTAGTATATTCTCATGTACCGAAGATTATTGGTCATTCAATAAGATCGATTCACACCTACATGAGAATATATAAGATACAATATGGGCTATGCATAAATATGGGCTATACATAACAGGCCTAACACCCAATACTAATCGTCTAACACCCACAAGATCCTCGTATTCTTGATGACATAATCAATGTTTACAGAAGAAACCGCGTTAATGGGAAGATAAGATCGAATGGTTGGTTGAAATTTTGCAAGGATGGGAAGGATAAGATTGAAGGAGAAGTTGCTAAGACGAAGAAAGATAACTTGGAAGGCAAGTATCCAACGAGGTTCGATATATTGGATAAGTACTCAGTTGGTGAATTGAAGGATTTGAGTTTTGGGTTGGGATTGAAAATTAATAAAGTTAAAACAAGGATTGAATTCTTAAAGTCACAGAAAATTTCAGATTTTGAGAAGCTTGATGGTCAAGATTCGTTGAAGATGCCACTTAACACCCCTAACCCGATAACCATAATGACCCGTATTGATCACAGCAGCAATGACTGTTTTGGGTGTGATATTGGCCATGTGGAGTCCTCTGGATCATCAAATGCAGCTGCTGTTAACGGCTATTATCCAGTAATGCTTATGGGTCAGAACTTACTTGGTCATGAATCTAATTCAATGGCGTCAACTATGAGCAAAGATGATGATAACAGTTTCTATGATGGCGCGACTGAACCGGAGGTGGAGCAGCAGTTGGAGCAGCCACAAATCATGGACTTGTTGTCTTGTTTTCGTCCATGATAATATTCATCAGTTGGTTTTCTTTAGTATTGTTTAGTAAAATTTGATTGATTTGTGTGATTTTCATTGTATTTTCGTTTGTAGACGTCATTTCTTTTGGACCAGGTAGTCAAGCCTTTGTTGTAATATTCGTAGAAGTGAGTATAATCAGATGTTTGTTTGGTTTTTATATGAAAAGTCGGAATAGATTAAACAATTTGTCCTACGTTAATTCTATGATTTTGTTATATGTTTATCATGTCACATTTAGATTGTATCGTAATCTTGGCAAGTTTGAACATTTAATAATTTGGGGTGTTTCATTATGACATGTTGTTTGTTTCTCAGTATGCAAGCTTGTTACTTTATGGCGTTGAGATGTTAGGCCGTTCGCCCGTTGGGGTATGTAAATTTGGGGAAAAGTAGCGTGTTAATAGGTGGGCGTCATGACTGACGGTTGATGAGGAATTTGTAAGATTCTGATGAAAAAAGTCATGTATACGATGTTACATTTATGTCAGAAATTATATTGTTTTTGGAACCTTAAAAATGATCAGTTTGAATGCACATCGAAACATCCCTTAAAAATGATTAAAGTTGGTTACTCAAACCCTCGATGAACGAGTAATCTTAAACAGATGTAGGTTCCTCAAATGCTATGATCTACTATGTATATTCATCTTCAAAATGCATATCAAAACACTCCTTAATCGCATTGTATACAAATTAGATTCTTCTGAATTTGTTTGGCTGTAAAATTTTGTTCGTTTATTCTCATGTCACTATTATAAATATATAAGTTGCTATATTCTTGCGCATGTAGGCAGAATGCAGATATACACTCATGAACAAAACGTGTATAGGCTGGTCGGACTAATCAACGTGCTTGTCAACATGACACAGTTGTCACGAAATTTAAATGATATTATGCAAATAGAACATAACAGTGGGATAATTAAGAAATCCAATATACTACTATGTTTATTGGATTCAGTAATCCCACATCGATGGGAGAATCAACTAGTTGCTTAGTTATAAGCGACTTGCGGTTACTCCATCACGAGATGGTATATGATGTGATGGAGCCTAGAGCCACGCTTCATCCTTAAAGCTTTCTCGCACTCATATGCGCCTTTTTAACCAAGTTCAATGGAATCTTAATCAAACATGTTTACGTACACTTTCAATCTTATTTGTTAAAATGTCATGGTTATTAGCGTGAGGCGTGGCGGCAAGGTCACACTATTCAATTTGTGGAAATCTTAATCAAACATGTTTACATACACTTTCAATCTTATTTGTTAAAGCCATTAACCAAACTTGTATGCTAGGAATTTAAAACTTATAAAATTTTAAGTATAAGAAATGATCAGTTTGTATAAATATCATGGTTATTAGCGTGAGGCGTGGCGGCAAGGTCGCCAAATACCAGTAAACTTCAAATACGATGCCCAAATTCCAATTACTAGTAAATCCTTTAAACGTCTCAAATACCAGTACACCTTATCAAACCTTATCGCACATCATCTCATGACAAGCCTTAAGACGATGCCTTGGTCTATTGCGTGGTGTGGAGGTGATGCCTCACGCCTTTGCGACGCCAAGGCGTGCCTTTTAGAACACTGACAAATATGTTTTACCTTATAAGAGAGCGTTGGGTATGATAATGCCGAGCTTGATGTTGAGTTTAGCTGGCACCGGCGTTGTCGACGTTATTATACCGGCATACACCAACGACGTTGGGTGGGCATTAATCCACCAGTTTTTTTTTTTTTTTTTTTTTTTTTTTTTTTTTTTTAAATTCAAATGCAACGGTCATAAACGGATACATTTCAATTTTTTTATTAAAAAAATAATAATAAAAAATACCACTTTACGCACTATTTTTTACATGCAAACACTTTACTTCAATTCTCACTTTTACACTTTTACGGTACATTTTTCAACAACCTCCTCAACATGTCGCAACTCAACTCGTCAACCCTCTGACACCTTCGTCAAACCTCCCAAACACTTTTTGTTTTAAAAACATATCATTGCTTCAAATTTATTTTCGTACCTACAAAATAAATGTTTTTGCTTCCACCGCAACGCGCGGATAATAGTACCTTGTTTATGACAAAAAGTACAATATTAGATCATCGATTGGCATACTTAATTTGTACCCTTAATTATATGTCTAAACATGCATGCCATCATTCTGTTGGTGACAACACATTGACCACGTTTTCACAAACCACTAAACCAATGTCACATCCATTTTGGCATAAAAATTAGGGGTGACAATTTCTGACTCGACACGAATTCAGATCTGAAACCGACACCAAAATTTACAGGTTGGGGTTGAGTTTAAATAGATTTGAGGTAAGTACTAATTTATTACAAAATATTTTTTTAGGTCCCCACCATGGTCACTTTTAAACTCAATCTTCAAAATGTTCATGCGCGGTTACTCAACTCCGAAGCTCCACAAAAAATGCAACATGTGCCCATATGCAAGTACAATTAGTTACTTTTAATGGGCCCATATAACTACGAAAATTACTCAACCGACGGCTACTCAACTTACATTGATCCACGTGCAAAAGTACCTTGTTAAAGTAAAAATCACACATTGAGAATGAAAGTAAGTACACAAAATCTTGACCCACTATAATAAAAAAAAATAAAAAAAATTACGTAGTACAATATAACCCGACCGACCCGACCCATTTCGACCAAATCAAATCAACCCATCAAAAATCAATCAGAACCCTAAACCCCTCATTTCACACACACTAAAAACACACACATACAATTGAAAAAAAGATGGTGGTGCGTCTTCGATTGGCACGATTGGGATGCAGAAACAGACCATTTTACAGAGTAATGGCAGCAGATAGCAGATCTCCAAGAGATGGCAAACATATTGAAGTCTTGGGCTATTATAACCCTTTACCAGGTTATAAAAATCTTTTTTTATATAATTTTTTTTATAAATTTTCATGATTTGAGCATTTGGGTGTTTTTTATATTGTGTTTCAATATTAAAGTTTGTATCTTTATGGGGTTGATATTATCATTTACCAGGTTCTTGAAATTTTTATAAAACTTTTTTTTTTATAAAAAATTATGGTATAAAAATGATTGATTTTTATGTTTTGAGCATTTGGGTGTTTTTATTATGGCTTGTAGGTTGTGTTTTGATATGAAAGTTTGTTGCTTTATGGTATGTACCAGTTTTTTTTTTTTTTTTTTTTTTTTTTTTTGGTAAATTCTTGATTTTTTATAGATAATGTTATGAATTTGAATAATTTTATTGTTTGAGCATTTTGGGTTTGTTATAATAGCCTGTTATTTGTGTTTCAATATGAAAGTTTGTATCTTTATGGGCCTAGGATCGAATTTGATTGTTAGCGTTTAGAATATAATGTTTGTTTGGCAATGAGATCAGCTTTTGCGTCATTTTAGACTTTATAATTACATCTATAGCTATTTCATAAAACAAACAGCTACTACTAACTTCCGCTAACATATATTGCTAGTTCTGCCAAATACAACCATATCTTAATCTTGATTAGTTTCATTGTATAAGCATTTGGGGCAAGGGCGGAGCTATTAAGGGACCGGGAAGGGTCCCGGCCCCCCTAGGCCTAAACCCGTTAGTGTATTTTTTTCGCGATCTCATGTGTTAAATTTTTATTTTTTCCATCTCGGCCCTCCCATATCTAATGTTCTTCCGGAAAAAAAGTTGTTTCGGCCCTCCCAAGAAATTTTTTCTAGCTCCGCCACTGATTTGGGGTTTGTTATTATGATGTGCTGTTTGTATTTCAAGATGAAAGTTTGTATCTTATGGGGCTTACTATAATTTGAACATTTTAGCATTTGGGGTATATTGTTAGGGTATGTAAATTGGGGGAAAATAGTGATTTACGATGGTGGTTTGTTACTAATGATTGGTTAGTGAGCAATTTATAAGATTTGAAATGAAAGTTTGGGTCTGTTTTAAGCTAAAAGACTAACAGTGATGATTGTCTGTGCATTTTCGAAGTGATTTTTGCGACTGGAAGAATTATGAGTGAATCTATGTCAAAAGTTAGATTATTTGGAACCCTACAAAAGATCAGTTTGAATGCTAATGAAACGTCTCATAGAAATGTTATAAGGATCGAGTTCACTTTTATTTGATTGGATATGAATTTAGTTGTTCCTTCAGACTGATAATTGAGTTTAATCTAATGTTTTTTGGCATCTAACGGTTTGATTTGATAGTTGATGAACCCACAAATAAAAAGGTTATAGTTCTATTTTGAGTGATAAAGTGCTATCTTTTCAATTCATGAATAGGATCCGGCTCTTTAGTTATTTAATGTTAGAGTCCAACAATTTTAAGAGGGTGTTTGGATCTGTGGTTTGAAAGTGATTGATTATGTTGATATTCAATAATCATTACAACTTAATCAGCTTATTAATCTGGTGCAAGTCTGCAGGGGATAGTGATTGGATATGATTTTGCTGCTTGAGTTGTTATGGTCGCTTTGAGAAAGTAATAGATAAATTAAGCGTATATAGATAATCATAATATACCCTTTATAATTAGCTTGTTGCGGCTCACAAAAACCGGTCTTTGTAAAATGATGATTGGGCTGCTAAATCTTTAGATAATAATAAGGCTGCCGAAATACTTGAAACTGATTTTTTACAGCTGGAGGTTAAATAATTCGATAATCACTTTGAAAATGCACATGCAAACACCCACTATACCTATTCGGCAGCAGTTTCTTTTATGTTTTAATACACAGGTTACTTTAACTATACAGATTGCTGATTGTTGGTCGGTTGCTTTGTTAATGCAGGTCAAGATGGAGGTAAAAGAATGGGACTTAATTTCGACCGAGTGAAGTAAGTGGTTCTAATACACCATTTTTCTGATAGTTTTTGTTTTCATGTGATAATATTTTGATCGACGCCATGCACAGTTTAGTTGATTGAAGTGTTCTGTTAGCGCACTATAGATTCTAAATCACAATGCCTTGACTAAAATAGGCGCTGGAATAATAATTTATCATAAAACAGAGGTATAAGTATATGCACATACGAGTCTAAGACCAAAATAATCGAAAATTAAAATTTATATCAAAATCATTAGATATATAAAATAAACACGTGGCTACGGTTCAAACCTTGTCCTGTTTATTTCTACTTAGTGTGTCCATCAGTCTAAGCGGCTGAGAAATTATAGTTATCCTTGTTAGTCCGAAAACCATCAAGGAAAAAGATTGCTGCAATAGCTTACTGTCTTGATTCCTATGTTTCATTTAATAAATGAAATTTAAAATTTTCATGATTTAGAAAACCAAAATTTTCCTCTGTGTATACCAATCTAGTATCTTATGTGCTTTTGGACTTTTGGTCGTCAGTTTGGGGATGATCAACGCTAGCTGATTGAATAAGAAGAAAATCGATTATGCCACTCACCAACAATTAAGTTAATTATGAATGCTTATCTGCCTTTGGTTTTCAAATAAAAGAAGCAGCTTACCAAACATACTATCTACTGTTAGTTGACTTTTGAGGTTAAGTTTGCTTAATTCATCTGCGAAATTGCTTTTTCGCATGAAAAGTGATTGCCAAACTAAAACTCATAACAAAAAAGCTGAAGAACAGATAACTTTTGGTGTTTCTTGCAGTCTAAACCTCTTGTAATTTGCAGATACTGGTTATCAGTTGGTGCACAGCCGTCGGATCCTGTTCAACGTCTTCTATTCAGAGCAGGGTTGCTACCACCGCCTCCAATGGTTGTAATGGGCAGGAAAGGTGGGCCCCGTGACACACGTCCAGTTGACCCATGTAGTGGTCGTGTCTTGATGCCCGAAGAACCAGCTAAAGCTACCACCGAATCTTTAGATGCTTAAGAAAGTAAACTGTCACCTTTTCAACCATCGGTTTGGTCTTTCTGGATAAAGCTAGGACTTTTCCCCATAATTTTACTACGTTAGTATTGAAGCAAAGGTGTATTTTGTTTTGGGTACGTTATCAACTTTGCAACATTGGTTATTACCCTTTAAATCAAATAACTTCCTTGGTCTTTTTAATATATCAAATTATGTTGTATCTTGTTTATATCCATTTTCTTTATAATATTTGGTTAAGATTTGTAATATGAGCTTAGCGAAGCATTATAAGCGTATGCGTTGATGAATTCACATTTTTCGAGCCTCATCTGACATCCAGGCTTAGAACCTTGTTAAAATTGTAAACAACATGTTTCATCAAGGTAATTTGTTCGTTTGTCAGCCGAAAAATGTGTTCTTTTGTCGTTTTCCGAAGAAAACAAGGAAAACTTGGTTATTGTGAAGATATGTTTTGGTTATTGATAGGTTACTTATCGAGTTATTTGAATTTTGAATCATTTAGTCGTTATTCATATGTTATGAGCTTTAAGTCTATCTCATAACTAGCAATTCTAACTTGCAAACAAACTTACTTGAGCTTAAATTTGAGCTAATAAACGAGCCAATAGGTCTCGAGCTCATAGAAGTGCAACTCGAGTTTGAAATTATGACAATTGAACAAATGCGTTAAATCATAAAGGAATATTGAGCCCTAGCCAATGGATCTCGAGTTTGAGCCTTGTTATAAAATATTATACGAGCTTAAGCCAAATGAAAAATATCTCCTCAAGCTTAATTAACACATAACTCAACACGGCTCGGATCGTTAACACTCGTATCACTATAGACATGCTAATGTTATTTAATCCACAGTAAAAGGTCATTATTTTTCTGAATCTTGAGTGCCGTATCAAATTTCTACTTTTGTATGGGTTACTTTTGTAAAACTTGGTGCACTTGTTTAGTCCCACATCGGGTAAAGAAAAGATAGTTTACGCATTTATATATTGTGGTGTATGCAGCTTAGATAAGTTGTGATTAGTACTATATTGTCATTGTCTTGCATGTGATGGTTGTTAACACAACTATTACATACACAATCAATGAAAATTTGATACAAATTATTAAACTTTTTATATTACTTTTTCATGTACTTTTGTGTATTGGTCAACTAAAGTTGAAATTCGCATACTTATCGTTGTTGGTTCATCTTCGTATATTGTAGTTAATTACTTGTCTTGCATCTGATGGTTGCCAACACAACCATCATTGTACAACAATGAAAGTTTGATTCAAATTTCTAACCTTTTGTTATCTTTGATTTTTTTTATATTACTTTTTGATGTACTTTGGTGTATTGGTCAATTGAAGTTGAAATTCGCATGCTTATCGTTGTTGGTTCATCTTCGTGTATTTTAGTTAATTACTGTAATAGTATTCTAAAAAATGAAAATACGTGCACCTTGATAGCCGAAAAAAGAAACTTCTGAAAATCTACAACATTTCAGAAAACAATTTAAAGTTTTCATGTCTCACATTTTCCTTTGATTTTAATTTAAATATAAACAATTTCCAGAAAATTGTTCACTTCACCAAACTGTCAATTTTGTTTTTCTGAAAATTTACATAAACAATCCATAAGTTTTAACAATGTAATAGAAATCAGTTTTCAGGGACCAAATGTATAACAGAGTTCTTTTGCCTTTTTCTGAAAATGTTTCATAGATCCTCAAGGACTAACTAACTTAATAATACGTAATAAATAGTGAAAAATTGTAATTATATCCATCCTTTGATTACCTATGCCGAATTTGTCAAACACTAAAAAAACTACCAATCAGTTTATTTTTAATCAGAAGCAAATCCAAACATTCTATTTAGAAAAGCTTATTATAAGTCAGCATAAGCTAGAAAACTTCTGAAATCTGATCCCAAGCTCGGACTCTGAGGACTAATACTTAACCTGTTTAGGCCTTTCAAGCCAGACCAAGCTCAAGACTCAGCCTAATTTGAGCAAAACCGGACTGGCGCCAGCTATATAAGTGTAAATTTTGCATTCAAAATGATGCAAAGAAACCTGTATTTTACAAAGCTGCTTGTACATATCTCCATGGTGGGTACATAAAGAAACCAGATAACAAATCAGTTGTTACAAACAAAACAAAAAAATTCAACTGCAAGCCACTGATCAAGCCCGTCGTTTGCTGAGCCTCCACGAGTTGGGTTCATTGTAACGATCATAAAGAGGCTCAATCCTTTCTTGTCTTTTACGCTTGCTCATCTTAGTAGGATCTGACACCTTAAAGAACCTTGGTGCTAATTCGACTAGCCATTTCGGATCGACAACAGTAACCTCACGCATGTATTCTTTTGTGGTCATAACGAGCTCGTGGTAGATGACCCAGTCTGGTTGTCTTTGGAAAAGCGCGCTACTTGGGTGTACGTAAACGGGCTGGTTCTCGACTATAGTTCTGTATCCTTCTTGTGGGTCTTTACGGGCAATATCCAATTTGTACCTGAATAGAAGAAAACGAGCAAATCAGCAACATGAATCAGAAACACATAATCACTTCTTCAGAAAACAAAAAGTGGCAAATTGACGGGTCGGTTAACAGGTATATGACACAAAAACATATCATACTTCCCTTTTTAATAATTCAGGTTTTAAATGTGATAAAAAACTATGTTACAATGACGATAAATTTGAAACTAGTTGAACATCAATGGTTGAAAAACTATCTACAGAGAACTTCCTGAAACTAGTTGCGCAGATTTATACCATTCAGTTTAAGCACAGAACCGTGAAAACAATCGTGAAGCATAATAATTTGACACAAAGCAGCATGAGCAAGAACATAAGCCATTGATCGTAATAAAGGGAATTCATATAATCACAATTCAGAAAACAAAGTAGCAAGCTGGCAGTAAAGTGACAGGTCAAAATGGGTGAACTAGAAACAATTCAGATCGGGTCAAGCAAACCCCAGTAAATTTATCTTTACTTCTTTTTTTGAATTACAACTACTAAGGTGACATTTTATGCGTTTTAATTACATTTGAGTCACTTTCAAACTGTTTTAACCTATTCAGCCGGACTCCATGTTAACCACTTAATTACAAGCTACCCATTTGATAAGTTAGCCAAAAATGGGTGAAACATCAATATAGAGGACGTATTAAAACCAGTTGAGCAGATTTACATCATTAGATTCAGGTTTAAACAATTGTGATATTCAATTATAACAAATAAAGCAACCTGGGCCAGAACACAACGGGAGTTCGCATAATCACATTTCAGAAACAAGAGAAGGATGGCAAAATGGCAGGTCAGAACGAGTTACTTAGAAACAGGTCTTGTCGGGTTGGGAACATAAACATTTTATTTTGATGATTTAGAATACCAATATTTCCCTCTGTGTACACCAAGAAAGCTAAAACTCATAACAAGAAATCTGAAGAGCAGATAAATATTGGTGTTTCTTTCCGTCTAAGCCTCTTGTAATTTGCAGATACCGGTTATCAGTTGGTGCACAGCCGTTGGATCCTGTTCAACGTCTTCTATTCAGAGCAGGGTTGCTACCACCGCCTCCAATGGTTGTAATCGGCAGGAAAGGTGGGCCATGTGACACACGTCCAGCAGACCCATGTAGTGGTCGTGTCTTGATGCCCGAAGAACCAGCTAAAGCTACCACCGAATCTTTAGATGTTTAAAGTAAACTATCAGCTTCCCAACTGTCAGTTTGGTCTTTCTGCAAAAAGCTATAACTTTTCCGCATAATTTCACTACGTTAGTATTGAAGCAAAGGTGTATTTTGTTTTGGGTACGTTATCAACTTTGCAACATTGGTTATTACCCTTTAAATCAAATAACTTACTTGGTCTTTTTAATATATCAAATTATGTTGTATCTTGTTTATATCCATTTTCATTATAATATTTGGTTAAGATTTGTAATATGAGCTTAGCGAAACATTATAAGCGTATGTGTTGATGAATTCACATTTTTCGAGCCTCATCCGACATCCAGGCTTAGAACCTTGTTAAAATTGTAAACAACATGTTTCATCAAGGTAATGTGTTTGTTTGTCAGCCGAAAAAATGTGTTCTTTTGTCGTTTTCCGAAGAAAACAAGGAAAACTTTGTTATTTTGAAGATATGTTTTGGTTATTGATAGGTTACTTATCGAGTTATTGTTAATTTTGAATCATTTAGTCGTTATTCATACGTTATGAGCTTTAAGTCTATCTCATAACTAGCAATTCTAACTTGCAAACGAACTTACTTGAGCTTAAATTTGAGCTAATAAACGAGCCAATAGGTCTCGAGCTCATAGAAGTGCAACTCGAGTTTGAAATTATGACAATTGAACAAATGCGTTAAATCATAAAGGAATATTGAGCCCTAGCCACTGGATCTCGAGTTTGAGCCTTGTTATAAAATATTATACGAGCTTAAGCCAAATGAAAAATATCTCCTCAAGCTTAATTAACACATAACTCAACACGGCTCGGATCGTTAACACTCGTATCACTATAGACATGCTAATGTTATTTAATCCACAGTAAAAGGTCATTATTTTTCTGAATCTTGAGTGCCGTATCAAATTTCTACTTTTGTATGGGTTACTTTTGTAAAACTTGGTGCACTTGTTTAGTCCCACATCGGGTAAAGAAAAGATAGTTTACGCATTTATATATTGTGGTGTATGCAGCTTAGATAAGTTGTGACTAGTACTATATTGTCATTGCCTTGCATGTGATGGTTGTTAACACAACCATTACATACACAAACGATGAAAATTTAATACAAATTATTAAACTTTTTATATTACTTTTTCATGTACTTTTGTGTATTGGTCAACTAAAGTTGAAATTCGCATACTTATCGTTGTTGGTTCATCTTCGTATATTGTAGTTAATTACTTGTCTTGCATCTGATGGTTGCCAACACAACCATCATTGTACAACAATGAAAGTTTGATTCAAATTTCTAACCTTTTGTTATCTTTGATTTTTTTTATATTACTTTTTGATGTACTTTGGTGTATTGGTCAATTGAAGTTGAAATTCGCATGCTTATCGTTGTTGGTTCATCTTCGTGTATTTTAGTTAATTACTGTAATAGTATTCTAAAAAATGAAAATACGTGCACCTTGATAGCCGAAAAAAGAAACTTCTGAAAATCTACAACATTTCAGAAAACAATTTAAAGTTTTCATGTCTCACATTTTCCTTTGATTTTAATTTAAATATAAACAATTTCCAGAAAATTGTTCACTTCACCAAACTGTCAATTTTGTTTTTCTGAAAATTTACATAAACAATCCATAAGTTTTAACAATGTAATAGAAATCAGTTTTCAGGGACCAAATGTATAACAGAGTTCTTTTGCCTTTTTCTGAAAATGTTTCATAGATCCTCAAGGACTAACTAACTTAATAATACGTAATAAATAGGGAAAATTTGTAATTATATCTATCCTTTGATTACCTATGCCGAATTTGTCAGACTAAAAAAAACTGCTTATCTGTTTATTTTTAATCGGAACTTCAGAAGCAAATCCAAACATTCTGTTTAGAAAAGCTTATTATAAGTCAGCATAAGCTAGAAAAGTTCTCAAATCTTATCCCAAGCTTGGACTCTGAGGACCAAGCTCAAGACTCGAGCTAATTTGAGCAAAACCGGACTGGCGCCAGCCATTAAGACTGTAAATTTTGCATTCAAAATGATGCAAAGAAACCTGTATTTTACAAAGTTGCTTGTACATATCTCCATGGTGGGTACATAAAGAAACCAGATAGCAAATAAGTTGTTACAAGCAAAACAAAAAAAATCAACTTCAAGCCACTGATCAAGCCCGTCGTTTGCTGAGCCTCCACGAATTGGGTTCATTGTAACGATCATAAAGAGGCTCAATCCTTTCTTGTCTTTTACGCTTGCTCATCTTAGTAGGATCTGACACCTTAAAGAACCTTGGTGCTAATTCGACTAGCCATTTTGGATCTACAACAGTAACCTCGCGCATGTATTCTTTTGTTGTCATAACGAGCTCGTGGTAGATGACCCAGTCTGGTTGTCTTTGGAAAAGCGCACTACTTGGATGTACATAAACGGGCTGGTTCTCGACTATAGTTCTGTATCCTTCTTGTGGGTCTTTACGGGCAGCGTGAAAGAAAAATCCTGCAGTTATTGCCTTCCGTATCTTTGTAAAGTTCTTCCCAGCACTCACAATATCCAATTTGTACCTGAATGGAAGAAAACGAGTAAATCAGCAACATGAACCAGAAACACATGCTATTGATCATAATAAGGGGAATTCACCTAATCACATAAACACTTTCAGAAAACAAAAAGTTGCAAACTGACTGGTCGGTTAACAGGTAAATGACACAAAAACGTTTCATAGTTCCCTTTTAAAATAATTCGTGTAAAAAGCTATGTTACAATGACGATAAATTTGAAACTAGTTCAATGGTTGACTTGATATAAACACATCCACAGATAACTTCCTGAAACTAGTTGCGCAGATTTATACCATTAGTATCAGTTCAGACACAGAACTGGAAAACAATTGTGAAGTATAATAAGCCGACACAGAACAGCATGAGCAAGAACATAGGTCACTGATCGTAATACCAAAAGGGAATTCACATGATCACAATTCAGTCAAGTAGCAAGCTGGCAGTAGAGTGATGGGTTAAAATGGGTAAACTAGAAACAAGTCAGATCGGGTCGAGCAGACTTAGTGAATTTATCTTTACTTCTTTTTCTTGAATTACAAATGTGACATTCTAAGTCTCCTAATACAAAGTTTCAGGTAAGTTCCAGGCGTTTGAATTACTTTCGAGTCACTTTCAAACTGTCTTAGCCTATACAGCCCGACTCCATGTTAACCACATAATTACAAGCTACCCATTTGGTAAGTTAACCAAAAATGTAACCCAAATCAACCGATTAACCATGAATGAGTGAAATAGACATCACTATAGAGGACATATTAAAACCAGTTGAGCAGATTTACATCATTAGTTTCAGGTTTAAACATAGACTCGGAAAACAATTGTGATATTCAATTATAACAAATAAAGAAACCTGGGCCAGAACACAACGGGAGTTCGCATAATCACATTACAGAAACAAGAGAAGGATGGCAAAATGGCAGGTCAGATTGCTGGTCAGAACGAGTTACTTAGAAACAGGTCATGTCGGGTTGGGAACATAAACACTTTATTTTGATGATTTAGAAGACCAAAATTTCCCTCTGTGTATACCAAGAAAGCTAAAACTCATAACAAGAAAGCTGAAGAACAGATAAATTTTGGTGTTTCTTGAGGTCTAAACCTCTTGTAATTTGCAGATACTGGTTGTTAGTTGATGCACCGCCTCCAATGGTTGTAATGGGCAGGAAAGGTGGGCCCCATGACACACGTCCGGTAGACCCATGTAGTGGTCGTGTCTTGATACCTGAAGAACCAGCTAAAGCTACCACCGAATCTTTAGATGTTTAAGAAAGTAAACTGTCAACTTCCCAACTGTCCATTTGGTCTTTCTGAAAAAAGCTAAAACTTTTCTGCATAATTTCACTATGTCGCTAGAAAATAGTCAGTTGTGATCTTTGGTATTGAAGCAAAGGTGTATTTTGTTTGGGTACGTTATCAACTTTGCCACATTTGTTATTACCCTTTAAATCAAATAACTCCCTTGGTCTTTTAATATATCAAATTATGTTGCATCTTGTTTATATCCGTTTTCATTATAATATTTGGTTAAGATTTGTAATATGAGCTTAGCAAAGCTTTATAAGCGTATGTGTTGATGAATTCATATTTTTTGAGCCCCATCCGACATCCAGGCTTAGAACTTCGTTAAAATTGTGAACAACGTTTTTCATCAAGGTAATGTGTTCATTTGTCAGCCGAAAAAATGTGTTATTTATGTTAACACCCCTATCACTATAAACATGCAAATGTTATTTATGTACTGTAAATGTGTGAAACATCTAGATATTGTTTGTTTGTAGGTACTGTGAAATATTTAACATGGAAGTTTAACACCAAACTAAACAAATTTTCAAGCATCTTTTATTAATCCACTGTAAAAGGTTATTATTTTTCTGAAATTTGATTGTCATATCAAATTTCTATTTTTGTATGAGTTTACTTTTGTAAAACTTGGTGCATGTGTTTAGTCCCACATCGGGTAAAGTAAAGAAAGTTTATGCATTTATATATTGTGGTGTATACGGCTTAGATAAGTTGTGACTAGTATTATATTGTCATTGTCTTGCATGTGATGTTTGCGAAGGCAATCGCTACAGTATGACAATCGAAATTTGATACAAATTTATAACTTTTTGTTATTTTTGATTTTTTATGTATCTCGGTGTATTGGTCAACTGAAGTTGAAATTGGTTCAACCTACATTTTACACCTTTCTAAAAAGAAACTTCTGAAAATCTACGACATATTAGTTTAGAAAACAATTTAAAGTTATTGTCAAGTCCACACATTTTAATTTTATTTTATTTTAAATATAAACAATTTCCAGAAAATTGGTCAGTTCACCAAACAGTCAATTTTGTCTTTTCTGAAAGTTTACATAAAAAGTCCATAAGTTTTAACTATCGTTCCAAAATAGGTCCTTGGGACTAACAATGTAACATAAATCAGCTTTCAGAGACCAAAAGTATAACAGAGCTCTTTTGTCTTTTTCTGAAAAAATTTACACAAAAGTATAACAGACCAAAAGTACAGCAGCTGCTGTTTCATAGAGATCCTCAAGGACCAACAAACTTAATAATACGTAATAAATAGGGAAAATTTGTAATCATATCTATCCTTTGATTACTTGTGCCAATTTGTCAAAACACTAAAAAAACTGCTTATCTGTTTATTTTTAATCAGAAGCAAATCCAAACATTCTATTTAGAAAAGCTTATTATAAGTCGGCATAAGCTAGAAAAGTTCTCAAATCTTATCCGGTTATCCCAAGCTCGGACTCTGAGGACTAATATTGAACCTGTTTAGGCCTTTCAAGCCAGACCAAGCTCAAGCAAGACTCGGGCTAATTTGAGCAAAACCGGTCTGGCGCCAGCTATATAAGTGTAAATTTTGCATTCAAAATGATGCAAAGAAACCTGTATTTTACAAAGCTGCTTGTACATATCTCCATGGTGGGTACATAAAGAAACCAGATAAAAAATCAGTTGTTACAAGCAAAACAAAATAATTCAACTGCAAGCCACTGATCAAGCCCGTCGTTTGCTGAGCCTCCACGAGTTGGGTTCATTGTAACGATCATAAAGAGGCTCAATCCTTTCTTGTCTTTTACGCTTGCTCATCTTAGTAGGATCTGACACCTTAAAGAACCTTGGTGCTAATTCGACTAGCCATTTCGGATCGACAACAGTAACCTCACGCATGTATTCTTTTGTTGTCATAACCAACTCGTGATAGATGACCCAGTCTGGTTGTCTTTGGAAAAGCGCACTACTTGGGTGTACGTAAACGGGCTGGTTCTCGACTATAGTTCTGTATCCTTCTTGTGGGTCTTTACGTGCAGCGTGAAAGAAAAATCCTGCAGTTATTGCCTTCCGTATCTTTGTAAAGTTCTTCCCAGCACTCACAATATCCAATTTGTACCTGAATAGAAGAAAACGAGTAAATCAGCAACATGAACCAGAAGCACATGCTATTGATCATAATAAGGGGAATTCACCTAATCACATAAACACTTTCAGAAAACAAAAAGTGGCAAACTGACGGGTTGGTTAACAGGTAAATGACACAAAAACGTTTCATAGTTCCCTTTTAAAATAATTCGTGTAAAAAGATATGTTACAATGACGATAAATTTGAAACTTGTTGAACATCAATGGTTGACTTGATATAAACACATCCACAGATAACTTCCTGAAACTAGTTGCGCAGATTTATACCATTAGTATCAGTTTAGACACAGAACTGGAAAACAATTGTGAAGTATAATAAGCCGACACAGAACAGCATGAGCAAGAACATAGGTCACTGACCGTAATACCAAAAGGGAATTCACATGATCACAATTCAGTCAAGTAGCAAGCTGGCAGTAGAGTGATGCGTTAAAATGGGTAAACTAACTACTAATGTGACATTCTAAGTCTCCTAATACAAAGTTTCAGGTAAGTTCCAGGCGTTTGAATTACTTTCGAGTCACTTTCAAACTGTCTTAGCCTATACAGCCCGAGTCCATGTTAACCACTTAATTACAAGCTACCCATTTGGTAAGTTAACCAAAAATGTAACCCAAATCAACCGGTTCACCAGAAATGGGTGAAATAGACATCACTATAGAGGACCTATTAAAACCGGTTGAGCAGATTGACCGGTTGAGCAGATTCACCATAAGAGGAATTCACCTAATCACATAATCACTTCAGTAAAAAAAAAGTGGCAAAATGACACAAAAACGTTTCATATTTCCCTTTTAAGTAATTCATGTTTTAAATGTGATAAAAAGCTATGTTACAATGACGATATATTTGAAACTAGTTGAACGTCAATGGTTGAAAGACTCGTATAAACACATCTACAGAGAACTTCCTGAAACTAGTTGTGCAGATTTATACCATTAGTATCCGTTTAAACATAGAAGTATAGAACTGGAAAACAATTGTCATATAGGGAATTCACATAATAACAACTCAGAAAACAAGTAGCAAGCTGGCAGTAGAGTGACAGGTTAAAATGGGTAAACTAGAAACAATTCAGATCGGGTCAAGCAACCCAGTACATTTAGCTTTACTTCTTTTTCTTGAATTACAACTACTAATGCGACATTATAAGTCTCATAATATAAAGTTTCATGCAAGTTCTATGCGCTTTAGTTACTTTCGAGTCACTTTCAAACTGTTTTAGCCTATTCAGCTCGACTTCATGTTAACCAATTAATTACAAGCTACCCATTTGATAAGTTAGCCAAAAATGTGACCCAAATCAACCGATTCACAAGAAACGGGTGAGATAGACATCACTATAGAGGCGTATTAAAACTAGTTGAGCATATTTACATCATTATATTCAGGCTTAAACAGACTCAGAAAACAGTTGTGATAACTCAATTATAACAGATAAAGCAACCTGGGCCAGAACACAACGGGCGTTTGCATAATCACATTTCAGAAAACAAGAGAAGGATTAGCAAAATGGCAGGTCAGAACGAGGGACCCACAAACATTTTGTTTTGTCACTTCCATTCTGAAACCTTTAAGCATTTTGAAAGACTTTCAAACCAATAGGCCTATTCAACCCACTTCCAACCTAACCAATCAACCCGTTTACCACAAATGATCAAAAAATACACCACTACATACAACTAACAATGTGACATTCTAAGGCTCATAAAATAAAGTTTCAGGTAAGTTCTACGCGCTTTAATTACTTTCGAGTCACTTTCAACTGTTTTAGCCTATTCAGCCCGACACCATGTTAACCACTTAATTACAACCTACCCATTTGATAATTTAGCCAAAAATGTAACCCAAATCAACCGGTTCACCACAAATGGGTGAAATAGACATCACTATAGAGGACCTATTAAAACTAGTTGAGCAGATTTACATCATTAGTTTCAGGTTTGAACATAGACTCAGAAAACAATTGTGATGCAACTTGGGCCAGAACACAACGGGAGTTCGCATAATCACATTTCAGAAAACAAGAGAAGGATGGCAAACTGGCAGGTCAGAACGAGTTACTTATAAACAGGTCATGTCGGGTTGGGACCCACAAACAGTTTGTTTTTGTCTCTTCTATGCTTGAACTACAGAAGTACAGATACTTGATGTTTCAAAAACAACTACCATGATAAACGCATTCCGAAACCTTTAAGCATTTTGAAAGACTTTCAAACCAATAGGCCTGTTCAACCCACTTCCAACCTAACCAATCAACCCGTTTACCACAAATGATAAAAAAAATACACCACTAGGTCCACTATATTAAACTACCAATAACTAATTAAGCACATTTACAACAGAAAATAAATATGAAGTATTTGTAATTTAAAGCAAAGCAAAGAGATCATACTTGTCCATGATAGATAGAAGCTGCTTTCTGACATCCTGCGCCCTCCTAAGCGATCTCGACTGAACAAAATTCTCGAAACACCATGGCCCTGAAAAATTCTTAGCTTTCCAAGCCTCGTAAACAGCAAGCAAAGTTAAATGATCTCCTTCAGGTTGAAAAAACTTCGCCTTCTTCTGATCTGCTTGCGCTTGTTTCTCCCGAGGTCTATAGAAGATATTCCCAGTCGTAATCATAGCAATAATGGTCAATATTTCATCACTACATCCCAAATCCACGCTCGCTAACAGCATCTTAGACAAAGGAGGATCAAGTGGAAATTCCGCCATTTTTCTACCTAATTTTGTTAAAAGCCCTTCTTCATCAAGTGCTCCGAGAGTGTAAAGCTGTTCAAGAGCGGCAATAAGTGCTTGAGGTGACGGTGGGTCCATGAAATCAAAAGATAAAAGATCGTTTATCCCCATTGCTTTCAAGTTCAGCGTTACCAACGCGAGATTTATCCGCTGAATTTCAGGAATCGAGGTTGGTGACATTTCATTGTTGAAAGCGTTTTCAGTATACAATCGGTAACATTTTCCCGGCCCAGTACGACCTGCCCGACCCGCCCGTTGCTTAGCTGATGCTTGAGATATAGGTGTGATAACAAGCGAATCAAGACCTTGCTTCGGGTTATACACGTTTTGCTTGGCGAAACCAGGGTCAATGACATAGAAAATCCCGTCAATGGTCAAAGATGCTTCGGCAATATTAGTGGCAACAACCACCTTCCTCTTCCCTGGTGGGGCCGGTTCGAAAATTCTCGACTGCATTTCACTAGGTAGTGCACTATAAACCGGTAATATAATCAATTCAGGCACATTTTTACCTAACCCTTTCATCCGCTCAAACAAACACTGACAAGCATGATCGATTTCCTCTTGACCGGTCAAAAACATGAGTATATCACCTTCGGGTTCTGTCAAGTGAATCTGCATAACAGTAATCAAAGCTGCATCGACGTAATCACTTTCCGGCTGTTTAGTGTAAAGTATTTCAACAGGAAACGTTCTTCCGGGAATTGTGAAAATATTACAACTAAAGAAATACCCTGAAAATTTCTCAGCATCTAATGTAGCGGAAGTGACAATCAAACGAAGGTCGGGTCTTCGTTTTATTAAGCCTTTTAGTAACCCGAAAAGAACATCAGTACTCATTGTTCTCTCGTGAGCTTCGTCAAGCATAATAACAGAATACTGAGATAGATTCTCGTCAACCAGAATTTCCCTTAAAAGCATACCATCAGTCATGTACTTAATTACAGTTTCGGGACCCGTACAATCCTCAAAACGAATCGAGTAACCAACTTCCTCGCCTAGTCTACAACCGAACTCCTCAGCAACCCTCTTAGCTACTGACATTGCAGCCACACGACGAGGTTGAGTACAACCGATCTTACCCCGAGTAGTGTAACCAGCTTCTGCTAAATACTGAGTCACTTGAGTTGTCTTACCAGACCCCGTCTCACCGATAACAACCAACACCTGATTATCGTTCACAGCTTGAACCAATTCCTTCTTCAGTTTGTATATCGGCAAGCTTTGTCTCTGTTCTTGTAACGACAGCTTTGACCTTTGACCAAAAGTCAACGCTTTACTAAACGAATCCTTTTTCCATTCGGGCATATCGTACGCTGACAACCCGACTCCTCTTAACTCCTGTGCTAAATGACGCTCGCCGTTTTCAGGCATCGGGTCTTCCCAAGGACGATTCAGATCCTTCGGGATGGAATCAAGCATGGTTCTCTGCTGCTGGTCCCTCACTTCTCGTCGTTCCTTAATCAAAGCAGACTGCAAAGCTGCTGCACGGCTCAACGAGCCTTCGGGGTTTTTGAAAATCTTAACAGGTGACATATCCATCGAGTAATGACTCTGTCCTTTCAAAAACGCGGGTTCGTCTTCGTTTAATTCCACCTCAAGCTCCTCGTCACCACCTTCTTCCTGATAAACCATCCCGTCATTCGTTTCCTCATCATACATCGGATAATCCTTAACACTCAAAACCCCCGACGCAATCAACTGATTCGCCTCCCATCTCTCGGGCGAACTCATCTTCTTCAACGGCCGTCTAGACGAAACACCAACATCCTCATCAGTAAGCTTAATCCCAGACAACCCAATCCTCGACTTACTATTCCCATTATCCACACCCGACCCAACATTCACCCGACCACCATCACCCTCACCATCCTCCCCACTCTTCTTCAACGGCAACAAATCCTTCCCGGTATTCTGATCCACATCCCTCATCGAAAGCGAAACCTTCCCGGTACTAACCGATATCACCTTCACAAAAACCTCTTGATCACGCTTCACCACATCTTTCGCATTCGCCACTCTCCTCGTCGCCATCTGCGACACGTGCACCAACCCTTCCTTCCCTTTCACATCCAAAATCTCGACAAAGCACCCGTGGTCCATTATCCTCGTCACTCTCCCTCTATACACTTGATACAACTCCAACTCATCCATTCTCCTATTATCATCTCGTCTACGGTCCTTACCATCATCCCTATCTTTACCTTTTCGCTCATATCTATCATCATCCTTATCATCTCGGTTACGCTCATATTTATCTCCCCTATCCCTACCTTTATCATCTCGTTTATGCTCATATTTATCTCCCCTATCCCTATCACGCTCCCTACGACTCCTAGACTCATTTTCGCCATTTTCACCCCCATCCCTCCCTATATCATCGCGCCTACGCTCATATCTTTCGTTATCCCTATCACGCGCCCTATCATTATCCCTATCACCTCGTTTTCTCTCATACCTATCATTATCCCTATCATCACGCTTCCTATCATACCTATCCCTCTCCCGCTCCCTATTTTCGCCATTTTCTCTACGGCTTCCTAAATTCTCACTATTTTCCAAATTTTCGCCCCGCAAACGGGCTTTTTCCAACGCCTCCATCTCAATCTCCTTCTCCAAACTCCTAACATGATCCCTACTATCACCTATACCCAACGCACCCTTATCGCTATCTACGCCTCTACTTTTCTTAACCTTAGGGGGCAAAATAGCATGAATAATAGTCAAAAGAGTACGGACAAAATAATCAGGCAAATCTGCACCGTTTTGCTTCAGCTTTTGATCAAACTCCTCGTGGGTCAAACACTTCCGGCCCAAATCAGTTATGAACTCGGCCAAGACCTTGTCTGTGAAACCCAGATGGGATTCGAGCTCTGTGCATACCTTGGACACTAAGGACAGGTATTCGAGCTTTTTTAAGGATTGGGTTTCCTTTTTTTTGGTTGGTTTTGATGAGGGTTTCATTGTTTTTGAATTTGGGGATTAGGGTTTGTGTTTCTTGATTTGGGGAGGATGATATAAGGAGGAGGAAGAAATAGGAATAGGTCGGTGGATGTAACCGTCTTTGGAGTAATGGGTCAAACCCGACCCGAAAACTGATTAAGGGTAAAATGTGAATCGAGAACTGAACTGAATAAGGTTGGTTTGGTTCAGGTCGGTTTAGCTGGTTTGAAGCGGATAGTTGTGTTTTGAACTGAACCGAGTAAGACCGAAAGCTGAACCAAATACAGTTGATTAGGTTTGGTTAGGCCCGGTTTGGCTCGGTTTGTTGGGTTGGGTCGGTTTTTGGTTGATTTTGCTAAGCTCTAAACCTGAATACTTAATAGGATTAGATATTGGGTTAAAAATATTTGGCCAACTCGTGTTCAGGTCGATTCGATTGACCTGATTTTTTTTTTTTTTTTTTTTTTTTTTATATTTATTATGAATTTTATATGTATTTAATAAACTAGACATATTTTTAATCATTATACTTATATTCGGGTTGACTCAAACTTGAATAGATCTAATTGGACCCCAACCTGACTAAGCTGAAATTTTAATAGGGTCGACAGTTGGGTTCATGTATGGTTTATTAAGCCCCAATTCGACTTTGACCTGACCCGAATTGACCCAAACCCGATTAACACAACTAATCAAAATTTAGTCAAAATCAAATCGTAAAAGTTAAGGGTAGTTCCAAAAATACCTCATGTTGTTTGCCAAATTTTGTTTTTTATATTTGTGTCAGAAAATTTGATATATCTATATCCCTCTATTAATAAACATTAAATAAAATGCGTTTTTAGGGACAAATGATTCAATATTTTTACAATATCTCCTACGTTGTTTTAACATGAGAGGTATTTTTTTTTAAATAAGTCTTTTTGTTTGTAAAAGTGATGTAAAAGAATGTATTTTGCACTTTACTTTTATATGATATCAAATAAAAACCTTTTAAAAAAATATAAACTTATTTATTTTATTTTATTTTCATAAAATAATAATCACTTACAACTTGTAAGTTTATAAATCAAAATTAGGGGTTTCAATCGGGTCATGTTTGTCGCGTTCTGATCAATTCAGGTTTGGTCAAACTCAGGTCAAGGTCGAAAATAACATATCCGAACCTGACCTTATTGAACTTGGGTTAGTTGGGTTCGAGTCAACCTGAATATGAGTAAAATAGCCATAAAGTTGTCTTTTTGGCTTTAATTTATCTTGATAATATATAAAAAGAATATATTTACAAAATATATTAAAAAGGTAAAATAATAATAATAATAATAATAATAATAATAATAATAATAATAATAATTTATTATTATTATTATTATTAATATGCCCAGTTAGTTTTCCGGCTCCCCACTAATTTCTTGTAAAATCCTTTTTGTTTTTAATAAAGTGTTTGTTATAAAATAATAATAATAATAATAATAATAATAATAATAATAACTTTTTATTTGGGTCAATCGGGTCGACCCGAAATAAAGTTAACCAAACATTTTCAACCTGATATCCAAACCTATTTAGCATTAGGGCTACTCGAGTTGACTTGAATAACCATAATTCAATCTTTGACTTAAGTAAAGAAATTCAATCTTTGACTTAAGTAACCCAACTCAAATAGGATTAGTCATGTTCGAGTCAGGTTTTATAAACCCCTTACAACCCGAAGACAATAAAAGAGCAATATAGTTAATTATAATGATTCTATATAATCTCGTTTAGTGGTTCTATAATATAATTTGGGAGGTGGGTACCAACATAGACCCCACAAAATCTATAATCCTTATACAATTAGTATTATACAAAATCTATATAATCTCTTTTAGTCATTAGTCAACACACTTTTTTACTGTTTTTCACTTTTTTATAGACTTTTACTGTACCAAAACAAGAGCAAAACCCAGATGGCTGCTACAGGAACTGCCGCTGAAAAAGCAGTTTCCAACCATTTTGAGCAAAGCCCAGGTTCACTTTCTGATGATCTTTAGTACTTACCGGAAAAAAAAAGATTTGTTTTTTATATGATAAAAAGATTGGATTTTTATTATCTTTTTTCAGGGAAGAAAATAGTTGTGGTGAATAAGCATGGTGAGAAGCTTGTGGGTGTTTTGCATGAGGCTGCTGGTTCTAATGAGCTTGTTATCTTGTGTCATGGTTTTCAGTCAACAAAGGTATGTTTTTTTTTTTGGTGACTATGTTTTTTGACTTTTTGGCTGACTCGGGTTTTGTTGCATTTAGAAAGTGATTATCTTATCATCACTTTTTTTGGTTAAGTATGGTTTCTTTGACCTTTTGACCAACTAATCCACGGGTTTTATTGTGTTTAGAAAATGATTATCTTATTATCGCTTCTTCTGGTCAAGTATGGTTTTTGGCCTTTTGACCTACTAATCCACGCGGTTTGAACCCACCGCCACTTAGACTTAAACCGGGTAAAGTCCTACCTTTTCGGGACGTTAGCGTGCCCACTTGAATTTGAGACCTCCCACATTATAGTGATGATAGTCTCAAGCCTTTTGTCAGTAGGCCACTCCTGAGTGGTTAGTGTAGTTTGAATTAGTTTCTAGTGCTAGTGAGAGTGATATTGAGTATTTGATTAAGGGCGTAACAGCTTTTGAGTATCCTAATAATTTATGGGTAACAGCACATAAAAAAGGCTTTTTCATAACCAATTATGGAGCTGTTTGCCAAAGAAAAGTTCATTATGCTCATAAACTGATAAGCTGATTAGCATAAGCTCTTTAAAATAAGATAAACCAAACACCCCTTCAGCAACCTGAAAGTGTTTGGCTTATCTCAAAAGCGATTAGGAGTTTCTATAAGCAATCTTGAACACTCCTGTTATCAACATTTGTCTCAAAACAACTTTTATCTGATTGTCACAACTTCAAATAGCTAAGGCACATCAAAATATTATCTGCTGCAAACCTAATCAAGTTCACATTCGTTTAATGATCTTGAATATTTGCGCTCTGACTACTTTCTAGTTAATGAATTGTTTCATCAAGTTCCATTCCATATTTCTATAATCGCTTGTAAATCTTGATAGCTGTTCTGTTGATTTTGTATGCATGTAGGAAACCAACACCATGGTGAACTGATAGAAACCGATTCGAGATGGTTATTCTCCTTCTAAACTATAACTAAACTAAGAACTAACTCTTCAACTAATTCATTCTTTTTTTCTTCTCTTCTTTGATTAACAAAGCAAGTTACATTTAAATAGGAAATAAACTAGTAGTGTATCCTAGTCTTAAGGCACAAGAACTGGAACATGGGAAGTTAAATACACATAGTGCTAAAGTGGTAGAGACTTTGGTCCCTAAAATTTTGCATGAAACAAACTAGTTCAATTGTATCACGTGGAAAATATAGAGATCATGGTTGCTTGCGGTCTTCATGCACGTATCAATACTCCGCGCCTTAAAACGAGCCTTGTCCTCAAGGCTCATGGCTCTATCCCTCGTGTCATGTGGCTTCAAAGGTGGTTCCGGTACAATTTGGATAAAAACAAACTTTGGTGGATGGCATTGGTGACCGGGATGATATGTCTTCACGCATCGAAAGATGGCTAACATGTCCTCGATGAGCAAGGAAAGGCTAACTCGAGTTTGTAGTGCCACTTCATTTTGGATCTTGGTCATAGATGAAGTGGAGGCAGTGACTAACTTGTCCTGGATGAGTGTGGAAAAATCACATGTTTGATGAAGGGTGGCCGTATCATGCTGGACTCTTGGTGGCAACGGAGGAGGAGTGTAGGTGGCTACCTCGATGTTGGTCTTGATGATCATTGTAGAAATATTGATGGTAGTGGTGTTTTGGGTGACAACGTCTTTCGAGATGATTTTAGGTTTCATGGTATAGGAAGTGGACTCTGGGAAACACTTATTGCTAATGAGAGCTAATATCCGTTCGTTGTGGGTTGCAAGGTTTTTAATGGCAACGTTGAGTTTGGATTGTGATGCGGCTAGCTTTTCATTGTTTATGGTAATGGTGGTGACAAGTTTTGAGAGGTTTTCGGCCATGGCAGCCAAGGATTCCAATAGGGATGGTGGATATCGTCTTGGAGGCATTGAGTAAGTTGATGAAAGCACCAATGATAGAAACCGATTCGAGATGGTTATTCTCCTTCTAAACTATAACTAAACTAAGAACTAACTCTTCAACTAATTCATTCTTTTTTTCTTCTCTTCTTTGATTAACAAAGCAAGTTACATTTAAATAGGAAATAAACTAGTAGTGTATCCTAGTCTTAAGGCACAAGAACTGGAACATGGGAAGTTAAATACACATAGTGCTAAAGTGGTAGAGACTTTGGTCCCTAAAATTTTGCATGAAACAAACTAGTTCAATTGTATCACGTGGAAAATATAGAGATCATGGTTGCTTGCGGTCTTCATGCACGTATCATGAACCTTGCAAATGCGTTACAAAAGGAAGGAATCACTGCATTTCGTTTTGATTTTGCTGGAAACGGGTAAGTTTGTGTACTGAATGTTAAGGGGGTGTTTAGATGTGCAGTTACTATTATTATTGTGATCTAAATTCAAAAATTAATGAGGAATTAACTGTCATTTGGCATATATTTCTGTTTAGGGAGAGCGAAGGCACATTTCAGTATGGTAATTATTTTAGAGAGGCTGATGACTTACATTCAGTAATCCAACACTTTCGTGAAGCTAACTGCGTAACAAGTGCAATCCTTGGACATAGTAAAGGTATTCTAACATGTGATAATATACATCAGCAATTCACTTTTGTTTCTTAAGTTTTTTTAGTAACCAAATCTGGCTCCTTTGCGTTATTAACTTGCAGGCGGGAATGTGGTCCTCTTATACGCGTCTAAGTATCATGGTGTGCCCCGTGTCATTAACGTGTCTGGACGGTACAAGATAGAGGGGGGTGTGCAAGAGCGTTTGGGAAAAGGGTTTTTGCAAAAGGTGAAAGAAGATGGTTTTATAGATGTTAAAGGCAAAACAGGTATTCTTGCTGATCGGTTTTTGAAACTTCATTCCCAGCGCCTTAAAATGCAAAAACTAACTATTGAATGCTCGATGTGTAGGAGAGTTTTTATATCGTGTGACTGAGGATAGCTTGATGGAACGTTTGAATACAAATATGCATGAAACTTGCCTGCAAATTGACAAAGATTGCAGGTAAGATATAAAATTACTTCAGTCAAATGTGTCTGATCCTAAAAAGTCAAATGTGAACTCTACTTTTTCATCCGACTCATTTGTTGTTATTTCAAGACGTCATGTATCCCTTTTATGCATGCGATGATGGCAGAATATTTTTATTCTAAATGATTAAAAAGCAATGTTTGTTATGCAGTGTGTTGACAGTACACGGGTCTGATGATACAATTGTCCGAGTCAAAGAGGCATCAGAGTTTGCAAAGATCATACCGAACCACAAGTTACATGTTGTTAAAGGAGCCAACCATGGATTCTCAAAGCATCAAGATGAACTGATTTCCGTTGTCTTGTCTTTCATAAAAGAACCTTTGAATCACAACCAAGATCATACTTCATGAAGGGAAATGAAGCAGCTCCATTTCGGGTCTTTGCTCAACAAATTATGTGTTTTAGTGCTATACATTAGCGGGGAATTCCGGACCCTAGATGCTAGATTCATTTTTGTATTGAACATTCAAAATACTGAAGTTGTATGACATCATACAAATCGTGATTTTTGATGGTATCCAAATATCCATGAACTTTATTTTGATTATGTATAACTTTATTTAATGATTTTATGATTCTTATTTTGATTATTGAAATCATACGAAAAATTTGAAAATTGGTATCCAAATATCCATGAACTTGTAATATTGGAAAAAAAATCCAACTCTCCTTCTGCAACCTTTCTTATGTTTCCACCTTTCTTGCTGGGTCAAAATGGGTAGGTTTTTTCAGCACACGTCAAAGTAGGTTAGATCGACACATAAACACTTGTGTCTCTATGTGTACCATACAAATGATGAATATCTTATAATACATTTAAAAACTCCTTTTGATCACATCATGCATTAATAAGTTACAAAATAAATCAAATGAGTGACACAATGCACGCATGAAGTGATTATGCTGCATACCCACTCAACAAGCACTACACTAATTCAAATATTTCTGCAAGTTCATGTGGATAACCACCAACAAAACAACCTATAGCGAAATAAGCTAATATCAGTCTTGACAAACAAGTCATTCCAGATGCTAATTTTGAGTTTAAACATTTTTATCATTTCAATCTCTTATATCTTGTGCTTACTCTTCAATCTTCATATTAGGCATTTCGTTCTTCAAGCAACTACATCAACTTCTACATTCCTTTCTAAATTTCGTCACTTGTTGGAGACTTCCGTTTTGACTTGCTCCTTCCTATACGAGTCAATAAAGATTAACAAGTTCAGAGGGTGATAAATTTATTTCTCTCAATTATAAAGATTAACAAATTCAAGAAGTGCCTTGGCATGCACACAGCTCATATCTGTCATCTACGTTTACTAGTAATTTCATACAATACTTTCCCACGTCATCTATCTAATTTCAATAGCTTTCGGTTTCCATATATGTAGTATATCCATTGCACTCTAAGTGTGGATAACTATGTGATCACCATCAGCCAGTATGGTGCTACAGCTATATGCTCAACCAGTGCACATTTCCTGTAGTTAATTCCATGCCAGCACACATAAATCTTTGAAAGAGAAGAAATGCACAAGTTTGTATGTTTCTGCGCCTACTGTAAGTTGATAAAGTGGGGTCGTACCTAGACCTCCACAGGGGCAGTTACACGAGTCCAGACTTATATATCATGAAAAGAAGTGCAGTTCTAAAATTTTAAGGCCATATTCGTTAACATTTGGAATTAATTACATAAACTTTATCCATTTTTAATTCATTGTCTGTATGCATAGGCCATTTATCACCTCTCGGCTGGAGGATTAAGTCCCAAGTTGCCAGGAATATTCAAAAATGGGATGGTGCATCACTTATACAGAAACCCTTATTTGGTATAACAGAAAACTCGTAAAAAATCAAACTTGTGCTAAACAGATGATAGAAAGCATGCAAATGATAAAATTTCACAATCACGATATTCCAAGACTACAAAACTCCGAGAGTAAGACATCCTTATTAATAGGAAAAGAACAATAATTTTCAAGTAAATGACGAAGAACATACATACCAATGTTCAAAGTTGAAACCCTGGACGAGTGAGTGCCCAATCATTAAACTTGTAACTCCAAACATACATTAGAGAAGGTATATTAAACACACAGCTGGCAACAACTTCTTTGCTTAAGGGACAACCCCTTAGTTTCAGCTTTCTTAATCTTGGACATCCTTCGGATAACTTCACAAGTCCTGCATTAGACACTCCTATATAATTAAGAGATACAGACCGCAAATTAGCACCATACTTACCGATATACTCTAAACCCACATCCGTCAATTCTCCCTGCAAGAATCCTAGAAGCGAGAGACTGATATCTAGCCTTTCGAGTTTGGTGCAACCCAGTAGCATAGCCCGAATCCCATTGTCTAGTGGCAGAAGTGTTGTCCCATCTTTCTTAGGTGCCAACTCCATATGAAATTTACGGAGATTCTTCAAATGCATTCCTAGACACTTGATAGCTTCATTTGAAATATCTCCGAGTCTAACCTTTAAACACTCCAATTCAGTACACCCTTTTGCCAGAGCAATAAGTCCCACGTGGGTGAGGGTCAATGTCCCAACGTGTGTAAGTTTGCGCAATTTCTTGCAAAACCGACCAATAACTTGCAATCCCTTATCTCCACATAAATCCTTGGTATATAGAACTTCCAAATTGGGACACCTCTTAACCAGGAAACAATGGCAGTCACGATTAGAGTATGAAGATGCAAGCTTCAATTTCTTTATATGATTCAGTAAAGGGATTCCTATTGAATACCGAGATCCTGCAAAATGCCCTATACTTAATGAACGTATATTAGGGGGAAACTGGAAACGAACAAGCTCACTCTCCTCATCAAAGAAATATTCACCACTAAAATTTTCCAACCTAACAGCATATCTAAAAGCATCTCCTAGTTTACTTAGATAGCATGCTCCAATCTTCAAAGATATTAATGAGTTGCAACAGTTTTTTGCAAGAAGTGTAAGATCTTCTTCATCATAAATATCCAGACCATTCACATCCGTAACATGTAACCTTTCTAAAACCGTGCTATTCAATGCCAATTGATGTAACCAAATGCCATCTTTCACTTCATTATAAATACAATATTCCAAACACAAAGTTTTCAATTGGTTGCAATAGTTAGAGACATGCATTAATCCATCGGTCGAAAACTCTTCACACTTCTTTATCGTCAAACTCCTTAAATCCTTGCCACGTGTTCTCGCCAATTTCTCGAGATCTTCATCATGAACAACCAGACCACGGATATGAAGTTCTTTCAAACACCTAAACTCGAGAGCTAATTGTTGGATCCATGGGGTGATTCGCAGATGATTACCATAATCATCTGTATCATCAAAATTAGATGGGGGACCTTTAAGTGTTAACGACTCGATGAAAGGGAATCTTTTACTTAAAGAAGCAGGGTTTGGGTAGTAAAGTGTGTGGACAGTTAGGCACTTACGCGTAATGCCATCAGTCGCATAACACTTACGGGAAACTAAGGAAACAGAGTTTCGGTCCTCAACATTGTGTATATAAGGTATAACTAAGTCTAAAACTTGCTCCCCCACTTTGGTTTTTTCGAGCTTACGTTTGGTGGGTGCCATTAAGGTTTGGTTTGGTTTAAGGTTTCAAGATTCAACTAACTAACTAAACCTTAACACTAAGCACTAATAATAATAATCTTTAAAAAGCCCAAAACCAATGAAAGAAAGGCTAATTAAACAGCTTAGCTTGTGAAACTCTATTTCATCTTATAACAATCAATAGCATAGCCTAATCATAAAAATACAAAATTTAATTCATTGAGACATTTTACCAAACAGTTGGTGTGCAAACACAAATGACCCACAAGCAAACTTTGTTCGAATGCAATTCTTGAAAGTGAACAAGATCAGATCATTGAAAATGATGGCTGATTGATTCTTATGAGGTCTTGTGACAGATGATTGTGTGTGTGTGTTTTTATGGTGTAATTAGTGTGTGTGAAATGAAAGCGTGTGTGAGTAGGTGTAATTAAGAAGGAGGAGATGGTTAGGTTTGGTTAGTAGAAAAATAAAATTTACTCCGTATTTTTTTTTCATTTCATAAAAGGCGTCACGTTTCGCGCTTTGGCACGTCTTTTCACGTCTCATCTCAAGTCATGCTTTGAACCAATGGTCTATTGTATAGTGTGAAGGTCACGCATTGCGCCTTAGCAATGTTTTAATGCCATCGTGACGCGTCTTTTAGAACCCTACTCTTTTCGAATAAAAGTAATTTGTTTTCCGAATAAAGCAATAACCCAATAGTGTAATCCTTGAAACCAGTGTTTTGAAACCCGGGTCAACCCGGTCGGGTTAACCAGTTCGACTGGTTCTGGCAAAAAAAGGGATAAAAAAACCCGGGTAATTAGTCATATTTTTTAAAAAAGAGAATTTCATTTATATCCTTAAAAAACTTCAATATTACATTAATATCCTTGCTAAAATTAATATTACATCAATACCCTTACAAAACTTGAAAATACCCATTTATATTCAAATATCCAATTTTATTATAAAAATAATTAATAAAAATTCAAAGCTATTAATTATAGGTAACTAAAGGGGTGTTTTACATTTATACCCTTGTACAAAAAAATGAGCATACTTGAGTTACTCATTTTATTTTTCTTCTCCGTGGTCTTTGTTTTTACAAGATTATCTCAAAACATGCCACGTTTTTAAATTGTTTGATTATTCTTTGTTTAGATTTTGTTAAGATTGATTTTAAATTGTGTTGTTGGAAATCAAGGCCAAAGTTCATTACCGGTCGTTAAATTTTCAAAATATGAATCAACAATGTGGAATAACAATCTTTCAATTCTAAAACATTCTTCAAAATTATAAACTTTAGTTAGAAAGAGTTTGTAATTTTAGATATTCAAAAAGATTGCTAGCTTTTGGGGAGAACCTCTTTTCGTCGATGATGATCCAAACGAAAGTGTTGCTTTTGGTAGAGTTTGTATTCGATCGAAAATTTTTGATCACATAGATGAAGTTTGTAAGGTGGTGATCAAAGGTAAAACCCATAATGTTAGAATAAAGGAGTTTGCTGGATGGGTTCCTGACATCGAAGCTATGGATTCTGGTTCTGAAAAAAACTCAGACGCAGATTACCCAGAAGGAGAAGATGATATCGTTGACGTCAATGACGATGTCAACTTTGACAAATTTGTTGACGGGCATGATTTCACTGATACTGAGGAAGGCGAGATTCCAGATAAAAAGGAGGATGAAGAGAACAATACAGTGAATTCTCAAAAAAATTCTTGGGCTGGAGAAAATGAGAAAATTGACATTGATCATCCTGGTATTTCCACAGCAACTCAGAAAAAGAACAATAATAAACACTCGGTCACAAAATCGCCTAAGGTTCCTAGTGAAGAATCAGATACGCTCTCAAAACCCCCTGGTTTTGAAAGTTTCAAGTATGAATATAAGCACAAATCTCAACATTCTTCCTCTTCCTGTCCTGGTGCAAAATTGTCACGTGTAAGCAAGCCACACTCCAAAGCTTTCAGTAATCATGGTTCTATGATTGAAGCACTTATCTCACAAATTGAGATGGGGAAAGTTTTGGGTTACGACATGCAAGGTAGTACAAACGATCTTAAAAAACTCATTGAAGGTATTGGTGCTAGAGATGGTCATTTATGAATGTTATGTCTTTCAACACATGTGGAATAGGAGCGAGTAAATGTAAAGCTATCTCAAAGCTTTGTATCAAACACAATATCTCTTTTCTTGGTATACAAGAGACTCACTCTTCTCAGATTGAGTCGTTCAAAGCCAAGTCGTTGTGGGGTAATTTTCAATTCGATTTTGCTTTTTGCCCTTCGGTGGGTAGATCGGGTGGTATTTTATCGGTATGGGATTCAAACTCTTTTTCTAAGATTAATGTTTTCGCATTCGATCACTGTCTTATTGTTGAAGGAACTTGGTTGCATGCTAATTTACACTGCTTTATGGTAAATGTTTATGCTCCGCAAGATGATAGAATCAAAGAAGCGCTTTGGAATTCCATTCTTGAATTTAAAGAAATTCACTTGGGTCACTACATTATATTTGGTGATTTCAATGTTGTTCGTTTTGCTTCGGAACGCATTGGTACTGTTTTCAACTCGTCTTCGGCTAATGCATTCAACCAATTCATAAACAATGGAGCGTTTTGGGAATTCCCTCTTGGAGGGCATCTCTTTACTCGTATAAATAGAAAAGGAGATAAATTGAGTAAACTTGATAGATTCCTCATTTCTGAAGACTCTTCTTGTCTGAGGAATCTCTCAGCCTTGGTTTTGGATTGCCACATCTCTGACCATAGGCTTGTTACTCTATTGAATGCCACTGCTGATTTTGGTCCTACCCCTTTTAAGTTTTACAACTCTTGGCTTCTCGATGGTAACCTCTGCAATATCATCTCTGATTTTTGGACCCAAGATGAGACTGATTATGGTTCAAATGCTATCGTGGCTTTTAAAAACAAGATGAAGGCCCTAAAGAATATCATCAAGGAGTGGGCCAAGAATAGGAAATCGTCTCTCTCGCAACAAAAAGACGACCTTCTAGCTAAGATAAAAAAGTTCGATGAAACCACTATCTCTCAGTCAGGTCTCCTTATGTCTAACTCGCAGCGCTCAGAAGGATTGACTGCCTTCACAAAATAGAGCGTGAAGAACAATTAAATATTTCTCAGCAGGCAAAAGTTAAATGGGGTATAGAGGCTGATGAAAACACAAAATTTTTCCATGCGGTTGTTAATCAGAAACGAAGAATTCTATCGTTGCATGGGATAAAACATGAAGGTAAGTGGCTTTCTGATCCTTCCAAAATTAAGGATGCCTTTCATGCGAGCTTTGAAGCTAAATTCAAGAAAAAAGATGTTGATCCGATTACAGTTCGTAGTGAGTCCTACAGATATCTCCTTGCTAATCAGAACTCGTTTTTGATTTCCCCTGTCACTGAAATGGAAATTCATGCTACTATATGCGACTGCGGTTCGGAAAAATCCCCCGGCCCGGATGGTTTCACCTTTGCTTTTTTTAAAAAATTCTGGAATCTTATTAAAGTCGATGTCATTGCTTTCGTTCAGGAATTTTTAAACTCGAGCATCATGCCAAAAGGTTGCAATACTTCCTTTGTTGCCCTCATTCCTAAGATTCCTAATCCGTTGGTGGTTGGCGACTATCGGCCTATCAGTCTTATTGGCGCCCAATATAAAATCATAGCAAAAGTGTTGGCGAATCGTCTAGCTACTGTTATTGATTCGGTCATTAGCTTTGAACAGACCGTGTTTGTTAAACATCGTCAGATTTTGGATGGTCCTCTCATGGTAAACGAAATCATCAAATGGTGTAATAAAAGAAGGGATAAGCTCATGATTTTCAAAATTGACTTTGAAAAAGCTTTCGACTCCGTCTCATGGGATTATCTCCTTCAGGTCATGAATTTTATGGGCTTTAGTGACAGTTGGATCTCATGGATTAGCGGGTGCTTAAATCATGCTTCCTCTTCTATTTTGATAAACGGGAGTCCTACTCGTGAATTTCACCTTAGATGTGGGCTTCGCCAAGGAGATCCTTTGTCCCCGTTTCTATTTATTATTGCTATGGAAGGCCTTCATGTGGCTTTAGAGGATGTCGTCTCTGCTGGGCTTTACAGGGGTGTAACGATCAACAATCTAACCCTTTCTCATTTCTTCTTTGCAGATGATGCCCTGTTCATAGGAGATTGGTCGCGGGAAAATATTCGAAATTTGGTTATCATCCTTGAGTGTTTTCATAAAGTTTCTGGGCTTAAAATTAACTTCCATAAATCCAACTTAATTGGGATTGGTTTACCTTTTGAGGAGGTTAAAATGTTAGCCCAGATCACTGGTTGCCAAGCGTCGTTGCCTTCCTTCAAATACCTTGGTCTCCCTGTCGGTTACAACATGGCCATTTCTAAGAGTTGGGACACTTTGATAGATAAGTTCTCTAAACGTATATCTAAATGGAAGACTTCGATGCTTTCCATAGGAGGCAGAACCACTCTTCTTACTTCTGTTTTGGGCACCATTGGAAATTATTACTGCTCTCTCTTTCCCATGCCTTCCATTATCTACAAAAAGCTGGAATCAATTCGTTCAAACTTTTTCTGGGGAAGTAGTGGGGATGGGAAAAAAATCCCCTGGATAGCCTGGAAGTGTGCTCTTGCTTCTAAGGAGAATGGTGGCCTCGGTATTGGTAGTCTTTTCTCTCTTAATCAGGCCTTAATTCAAAAATGGAGGTGGCGTTTTTTCCAAAACCCGAATTCTCTTTGGGTGCTTGTGATTAAAGCTATTCATGGCGGGTGTGGAGCTGATCAGGCTTTCTTTCCTCATGTTCAGGAACAAGGAGTATGGGGTAGAATAGTAAAGTCTATAAACACAATGCATGAAGAAGAGGTTATTCCTCTCTCTTTTCTTCGAAAGAAGGTGGGAAATGGCATGAACACTAAGTTCTGGCATGATGTCTGGAATGGTGAAATTTCGCTTAAAACTAAATTTCCCCGTATCATCAAGACTGTAACATTCACGAATGCTGGAACAACGGTTGGGTCTTTAGTTGGTCACGTCCGATTTTGAGAGGTTCTCTGCTTCAGCAACTTAATGTTTTTTCCTCTTCTTTGAATAACGTCACCATTACAGACGAGGAGGATACTTGGATTTGGTCTCTAGGATCTCCAACTTTTTCTGTCAAAGGTACGCGGGAACATATTGACAATAACCTCTTCCATGATGAAGGTAATGGAACTATATGGAACCGATTTCTTCCAAAAAAGATAAACATTTTTATCTGGAGAGCTCTTCGGGATCGTTTGCCTTCTAGATGGAACATTAGCAGAAAAGGTATTGAGCTGGAAACTCTTTCTTGTCCCATTTGTGACTCAACCGTAGAAACTACTATCCACACCTTGTGGTCTTGTTCTCTCGCTGAGGCTATCTGGCAGAAAGTTTTTGCCTGGTTAGATTTGGATGTTCCTCATCAGTATCATATCAGAGATTTATTCACTTGGATAGGTAATATGCAGGTGAATTCTTCAAAAAAGCTCATCATAGAAGCTATTTGTGGTGTGTCTTTGTGGTCTCTATGGAAGTTTCACAACGACTTCATCTTTGGTGCTGCTCCTCCAAAAAGAAGTTTTTTATTTGATTCTATTGTTGAGAATTCATTTAGATGGTATTCTTCTAGAAATAAGATGTCTACCATCTCTTGGAACAATTGGATGCAAAATCCTCTTATGTATTCTCCTTTGTAATTTCCTAGCTTCTTGCTAGTTAATAAAATTTTGCCGTTCAAAAAAAAAATAATGTAATGATACGCTGAGAAGATTGAAACTAATAATTAGTTTATTATCAATACTCTTCTTTCATATTCTTTAAACCCATAAAAAAGACGGCAACTTCCACTTTCATATTCTTTAACTAAAAACCCATAGAAAAGAAGGCAACTTCATGAATTGAGAACGAAGAAAAAGATATATGGTTGAATGTTGACATTATTTTTTGGGTTTTTTTTTTTTTTTTTTTTTTTTTTTTTTTTTTTTTTTTTGCATATATATCATTCTGAAAATGCATAATTGCATATATATCCAAAACATGCATAAAAAATAATTGTACTATGTGCATAAAAAACTTGTACAAATGATATATATGCAATTGTTCAATTTGAGGGAGAAATATATGCAATTCTGCCTATTTTGTATTTGATTAGCATATTATAAGGGTAAGATTGTCATTTAATTTGCTAATTAGTGTTTAGATAAGTTTTAATATATTATAATCATTTATTTATGGTTAAATTGGATATTTGGATATAGATGAGTTTTTTGAAACTTTGTAAGGATATTTATGTAATATTGATTTTAGCAAGGATATTGATGTAATATTGATGTTTTCAAGGATATAGATGAAATTTTCCTGTTTTATAACTTTGAGAATTATGAAAGTGGAAATTACGTATATCCTCATTCGAACACTATTAATTACATATTAAAAAAAAAAAAAAAAAAAAAAAAAAAAAAAAAAAAAAAAAACCTTTAGTGAGTAATTATTGATAATTTTAAAATTTTTTTTTTTATTTTTTTTAAGAACGGCACTACACTTGAAATCCGACACCTCGAGTTACACCATCAAAACAGGTAGGCCCGGGCCCCGAACCACTAGGAGAGACCCGTGAAGGAAAACCCATAAAACTCACAGCTTTGCACTAAGAGAAAAATCTGGATTTTTTTTGTCGTTTCCGAAACTCGAACCTGGGTAAAACCCCTCCCCAAGCTCCAAAAGAAAATTAGGTGGTCAATTGGTTAGTGACTAATTAGTGATACTTAATATAAGACGGATAAAATAATTATTTTTTATGAGACCAAGATTGCACGAAGAAAGTTTGATGGATCGTTTGGATATGCACGAAGCATACCTGCTAATTGACAAAGATTGCAAGTAAGAGCCATATCGGACACGGTCAAACCTTCTAATTTTTAGATTCAAATTTGCATACGTTGTTCAAAAGGATTTAAACCTCAATAACATTTATAGTAATACATTATACATGTTGGCAACTGTTGCATCTCAAATTTTCAAGTTAAGAAACAACTTATTTGACCCTTGAAAGTCAAACATAACCAGAATCGTTTTTTTGTTAGTTCAAGACAGATCATGCATTGTTTTTATATATGTGATGATGGTTGTGCTCTTTTTACACAGGGTGTTAACCGTTCATTGATCTGATGATTTAGTCGTCTGAGTAGAAGAGGCATTGGGCTTTGCAAAGGTTATACCCTACCACAAGCTACAACAAGGTCATAGCCGAAGTGTGTATGGTTTGGCTTTTCACCCTGATGGCTCACTTGCCGTCTTGTGGGCTTGATGGTTGGCTCGTGTATGAGACCTACAGTCGGGAAGAAGCATTCTTGCTTTGTCATGTGAACCCGATTTTGGGTATTAGCTTTTCACGAAATGGGTATCATTTAGCAACAGGAGCTGAATATAATACTTGTAGAATTTGGGATTTGAGGAAGAAGAGATATTTGTACACAATTCCTGCCCATGCAATCAGATAACTCTGGAATAAGTTTGTTGCAGACTTGCAGCTACTAGTAAACTAAGGGAGATGATATTTACCCGGACACTTTTTATCCGTACACAGGACTTTGTTCTGAATAGACAGATGTACCCCTCAACAATTTACGCGATTCTTTGTGCCACTTGTTATTAATCCCGTGTCAAACCATGACCAAAGAACCCTTTCTCTTTTTACTGCTTCCCTTAATCATCCAGTGTCTTTCACCACAGACACTTGTCACTGATGCACTGCATGATTTAAGTTCTAGTGATGTTAATTCTTCTCATTATTTTGTTTGTAAAAAAAGAGCAACACACAACTACTTTAAGTGACGATGTTTCTTGATCTGATTCAACAGACATGAAAATGTCTATTTTAAGGCTTCCATAAATAATAGAGCATCATCAATTGACATAGAAATACGTTTGAAAAAAAAGGGTACGATCAGAATCAGGTGATGGCAGCGGAAGAGCGCTGGTAAAATTAAAATGGATAGAATTGTAGCACCAGTCAAGTGAACCAAGATGTAATAGAACAAGGGCGTAAATGTCGTTTCACTATATTTTGCTGTGTACGAAGTATTTTACTCTGTGTAAATATCAGTCCCCGTAAACTAATTTATCCATAACTAAATCAATATGATCCCGGAATTATCAGATATCAGAACTGGGCTCACTATACCAAACACAAAAAGTCCAAAAACTTGATTATTTGAGACTTGAAAACAAACAAGATTAATCAAGTCCTAAAGACTATAACTTTACAGCACGATTATGCAAATCATACTGTTTGACTTATTTTGGGTGGACCATTTACATTCAATGAATGAACATAGAATATCAACCATAAAGACGTGGCCAAACTTTCTAAGAAATGTAATTTCATCAAACGGGAACCTATAGCATGTAATTACTAAACTATACATGGAGAAGTCGAAGGAACTTTCATTGGAGTGAAGTGCAGAACCATTGACCATATTGTCTTAAGGGTCTTGGCATAATTTCTAAACCTCTTATTTACACACAAACTTCTTATATTATTGCTGGGTCAAAATGGGCAGGTTTTTTCAACAGACGTCAAAGTGGGTTACATCGACGCATAAACACTATGTACCATATAAACGATCAATATCTAATATGTTGCAAAGTAAATAAAATAAGTGACAGAATGCACACATGAAGTGATTATGATGCATACAATTAATAATATTTCTGAAATCGCCTATGGATAACCATAGACAGAACAGGAGGTGCATGACATACAATGATAAAAGAGTTAAAATTTTACAAGTCACAGCCTACAACAAACTAAGCTAATATATCAGTCTTGACAAACAAGTCATTCCATATGCGAATTCTGAGTTTAAACATTTTTATCATCTCAATCTCTTATTTCTTGTGCTTACTCTTCATTTTCTTCTTATATTTCGTCACTTGTTGGAGACTTTCTTTTCAGCTTGCTCCTTCAAAATGAATAAAGATTAACAAATTCAGAGGGTGATAGTAAGAAAGGCGGAAACATATATTTGATATTTAAAAACTGAGAATTCATTTTTTTCGGTCAATTATAAAGATTAACAAATTCACCAAGTGCCTTGGGATGTACACAGCTCATATAGTCATATCTGTGATGTACATTTACTAGTGATTTCCGACTATATTTTCCCGTGTCATCTATCTAATTTCATTTGCTTTCGGTTTCCACATATGTTGTATATGCACTGCACTCTAAGTGTGGATGACTATGCTCAAGTAGTGCACATTTTCTGTAAATTCCATGCCAGCGCACATGAAAGAGAAGAAATTAAGAAATGCACAAGTTTGTATGTTTCTACGCCTACTGTAAGTTGTTGAAAAAAGTCGTACCTAGACCCCAACAGACAGTCACACGAGTTCAGAATAAATCAGAAACTGAAGTGCAGTTTTGAAATTTTGGGGCCATCTTTGTTAATATTTGGAATCAGTTACATAAATTTTATCCACTTTTTAATTCATTGTCTTTATGCATAGACCATTTATCACCTCTTGGCGGCAGGATTTGGTCCCAAGTTGGCAGGAAAATTTAAAAATGGGATGGTGCAATCCTTTATACAGAAACCCCCTTAGGTGGTCTAACAGAAAACTTGTAAAAAACCTAACTCGTGCTAATCAGATGAAAGAAAGCATGCAATTAATAGGATTTCACAATCATGATGATATTCCAATACTACAAAAGCTCCCAAAGTAAATGACGAAGAACATACATACCAGTGTTTCAAAGTTCAAACTCTGGACAAGTGAGTGCCAAATAAGTAAAATCGTTGTAACCCCAAACATACCTTAGAGAAGGTATATTAAACACAGAGCTGGCAACAGCTTGTTTGCTAAAGGGACAACCAATTAACTTCAGTTTTCTTAATCTTGGACAACCTTCTGATAACTTCACAAGTCCTGCATCAGACTGGGCAGACTTTCCTGTATTATTAAGAGATAGAAATCGCAAATTAGCACCATACTTCCCGATATATTCCAAACCCACATCCGTCAATCCTCCAGACTTACATCTGCGCGAGAGAGTGATATCTAGCCTTCCGAGTTTGCTGCAACCCATTAGCATAGCTCTAACCCAATTGTCTAGCGGTAAATCTAATATACCGTCTTCCTTACCCAACCATATACGAAAATCACGCAGATTCTTTAAATAGGTTCCTACACACTCGAGAGCTTCATTTGAAATATCTCCGAGGAGTCTAACCTTTAAACACTCCAATTTAGTACATCCTTTTGCCATAGCAATCAATCCCACATGGGTCACAAACCCATTATGGGTAAGTTTGCGCAATTTCTTGCAAAACTGACCAATAACTTGCAATCCCCTGTCTCCGCATACATCGTGGGTATATAGAACTTCCAAATTAGGACACCTCTTAAACAATGAACACTGGCAGTCATGATCCGATGAATAATAAACTGCAAGTTTCAATTTCCTTAAATGATTCAGAAAAGGGAGTACAATTGAATATTGAGGCACTGACAAATTCTTTATACTTAAAGAGCGTATATTGGGGGGAAACTGGAAACCAACAAGTTCACTCTCGTCATCACAAATATCTCCACCAAAATGTTCCAACCTAACAGCATATCTAAAGGCATCTCCTAGTTTACTTAGATAGCAATCTCCAATCTTCAATGATACTAATGAGTTACAACAGTTTTTTACAAGAATTGTAAGAGGTTCTGCATCAGAAATATCCGAATGCTTAAAATGGAACTTTTCCAAAACTGTGCTATTCAATGCCAATTGATGTAACCAAATCCCTTTCACATTAGTATAACAATATCCCAAACAAAAAGTTCTCAGTTGGTTACAATACTTGGAGACATGCGTTAATCCATGTGATGAAAACCCTGTGCACTTCTTAATCTTCAAACTCCTTAAATCCTTACCACGTGTTGTCGCCAATGTTTCTAGATCGTCATCAAGAACAACCAGGTGACGGATATGAAGTTCTTTCAAATACTTAAAGTTGAGAGCTAGTTGTTCAATCCATGGGGTGATGCGCATATCATTAAAAAGAGACGGGGGCCCTTTAAGTCTTAACGTCTCCATAAAAGGGAATCTTTTTCTTAAACGGGACGGATTTGGGTAGTAATGAGTGTGGACGGTTAGGCGCTTATGCGTAATGCCATCAATCTCATACACTACAAGAATCAGGAGAACAGGCGACGAGTGCAATGCCGACGACTCAATGTCGTCGGCACCATACGCTAAACGACAAAAAACTGGCTTGACCCAGGCAAGGCTGCGTTGAATTTTTAATCTAGAATTATACCGACGTCATGTCGTCGGTACAATAACATGTTTGACTTTTGATAAACCTGGTGAAAAAAAAGGCGGGAATTTGACCGCCAAAATACGTGCCGACGTCATGTCGTCGGTGATATATAAATACACAAATAATTGTGGTTAGCATGGGATTAACCAATGATTAATAATTAATAGCCCCCTAGTTTAAAAACGCCGACGACATGACGTCGGCAACAATTTGAGTCAAAATTTTGGTTTTTTCCTTTAGTGAGTTATAGCGAATAATTGGGCGGGGTTTTTTCCCGCCTTAACGACGCCGACGACATGACGTCGGCACTTATTTTAACCGCGTGTACATTATAACCAATAATTGAGCGGGAATTTTCCCGGGGTTTTTTCCCGTCGACATGTCGACGGGAATATCTCTCCCAAAATTCAGGCTATATATAACCTAACAAATATATTCCCGTCTCATTTTTTACCCATATACATTCTCACAAAATCATTTCCGTCTCATTTTACACATCTACATATACATTTTCACAAAATTATTTCTGTCTCATTTTACACATCTCACAAATAATTCAATCGTCAATTCTTACAAGACACACATGACTTGGCGTGGTTGCACAGTTGAAGAGGAGTACTCAAAAATCTTGTCACACGAGCTCCTCTTTAATGAAGTTATGTTAACTTTTGGTCATTCAGTTTATGAGGAATATGGTGATTTTAAGGATGCTGAACCGTGGATGAGAGACAAGATTATCGAATGGTGTAGGAAAAAGCCGTACTACAAAGATTACATGGACGAGCTAGATGCTGCTGAAGCTCAAGTTGTTGCTGTTGGAGGTGACGACGAAGCTGAAAGTACGTTGGAAACAAAACTTGATAATCTGGGAAATAGGATCACAAATCTTGAAGCTACGTTTGCACATATCAAGGAAATGAGAGCAAGGAAGGGAAAAGATGGTGCGAGTTCGAGTAAAGCGGGAAGTAGCCGCAAAAAAAAATAAACGGGTTGTTTCGTTTGATCTGTTGTTTTAGTTGTCGAGTTGTTTCGTTTGGTTGTCGAGTTGTTTGGTTTGAGTTGTTTCATTTGGTTGTCGAGTTGTTTAGTTTGAGTTGTTTCCTTTGGTTGTTGAGTTGTTTAGTTTGGTTGTCGAGTTGTTTAGTTTGAGTCTGTATGAAAATGCATGTGGTTAAGAACTCTTGCTTGTTTTAAATAAACAGTTTGCCTTTGTGTTTGATAATTATTGCTCCTTCAGTTCTAATTATTGCTCCACAACAACAACATTTTATTAAACAACAACAACAACAACATTTTATTAAACATCAAAAACATCAACAACAACAGCAAACAACAGCAACAACAACGATAACAGTACTACATATGAAATTTATCCATGTCACCTACAAGGTCACGGAGTATTGCATCCGACTGACATGCGTGGTCGTGGTTGGGATATGTTGCCATGTCAAGTTTTGCCTCCAGCACCCTTAATTTTGTCTCTAGTACCTGTTTTTGTGCCTCCAACACCTGTTTTTGTGCCTCCAGCAAGTTTATTCTAAGATTTTTTTCATGACGGTTTGAGCACCTTTTTGGAGCAGATCCAGAACCGCTTGATGTTGAAGCTCCCAGAGAACCGATCATCATTTTGGCGAGTCGTTCCTCCTTCCATAAAAAAAAATTACATCCATGGTCGTCCGTCCCAGGCTGTTAAAGAGTAAAAACTATTATTTTTAACAACTAATTAACCAAATTATTTAAAGAAAAAATATGTAATTGTTCACCTGCGAGAAAGGACACGCATAGTATAGTTTACCACGGGAGTAAGATTTACACGATTCTCGCAGAATCACATCTCCTCGTTCACAAGGACAAGGAAAAGCTTCAAATTCTGCCATCTTCTTCACCATGATAACAGTGTATGTTTGTGGTTGTGAGGTTGAGTGGTTGTGAGTGGTGGAATCGTGACCGGGGTGGCCCGATCTACAAGTTGAGGTGATAAAAGGTGGTGGCCGGGAAAAGATTCCGACGGCCGAAAACTGATGGTGTCGCCGGAAAACGAAAACTGCTAGAGTGTGTGAGAGAGAGATAGTAAGATGAGTGTGTGTGTGTGTGTGTGTGTGTGTGTTTATATTGTGACGATGAGTTGTTAGGTAGGGAAAACCATGCTCGTTCGTTTAACATCTCGTGTATAACCATTGCATCTTGACTCGTTCGTTTAACATCTCTTGTATAACCATAGTCGTTCGTTTAACATCTCGTGTCAAAAAGAAAAACAACAAAAAACCAAATTTAAAATTAGTGATAGCTTCTATTTAATAGATTCTATTTTATTATTATTTTTTTAATTTTCCTTTTAGCTTATTAATAAGCAATTTCATCATTTTCATAATTTTCTTAATTTCCTGTCACCTTAAAGTATTTTCAATAATTTTCTTATATCAATAATATCTGACGGTTTATCCCCAATCACATCTCGAATCGTTCGTTTAACATCTCATGTAGAACCATAGAATCTCGACTCGTCTGTCTAACATCTCATGTATAACCATAGCATCTCGACTCGTTCGTTAATCATCTAGTGTAGAACCATAACATCTCGGCTCGTTCGTTAAACATCTCGTGTATAACCATAGCATCTCGACTCGTGCGATATTGTACTCCTCCTCCTCCTCCTCCGACACCACTACCACCTCCTCCTCCGGCGATTATCAACACCACCACACCACACCACCTCCTCCTCCTCCTCCTACGATTATCAACACCACGTACACCACCACACCACACCGCAGCTCAGATCGTTCGTTCATTTAACATCTCATGTATAACCATTGCATCTCAGATCGTTCGTTCTACATCTCATGTAGAACCGTAACATCTCGGCTCATTCGTTAAACATCTCGTGTATAACCATAACATCTCGGCTCATTCGTTAAACATCTCGTGTATAACCATAACATCTCGGCTCGTTCGTTAAACCTCTCATGTATAACCATAACATCTCGGCTCGTTCGTTAATCATCTCGTGTATAACCATAACATCTCGTGTACAACCATAACATCTCGGCTTGTTCGTTAAACATCTCGTGTAAAACCATAACATCTCGTGTACAACCATAACATCTCGGCTTGTTCGTTAAATATCTCATGTAAAACTATAACATCTCGGATCATTCGTTTAACATCTCGTGTACAACCATAACATCTCGGCTCGTTCGTTAAACATCTAGTGTAGAACCGTAACATCTCGGCTCGTTTGTTAATCATCTAGTGTAGAACCATAACATCTCGGCTCGTTCGTTAAACATCTCGTGTATAACCATAACATCTCGGCTCGTTCGTTAAACATCTAGTGTATAACCATAAAAAATTTAACTACTTATTTTTTATTTTATAAAACTATTTTTATAAAATCCTCCTCCGAACTTGGAGCCGGCTGAGTGGAACAAGTATGTCGACCAGTACATGACGGAGAAGGCCCAGACACGATCGGCTGTGAACAAAGAGAATAGAAAGAAGAACAAGATTCTCAGCCGCCACGGTTCGAAATCATTTGCCGCATCTCGACACGAATATGTAAGACACATTTTATTTTTATAAGATTATTTAATTTTAATAATATATTAATTAAAAGTATTTATACTAAATAAAATATATATGGTGTTTGATTAGTCATTTTAATTTGTTTCATCCTATATGCATGTGTATATATTTATACAGTTCGAGAACAGCGAGGACCACCGGTATCCGTCCATGTTCGATACCTATCTTGACACCCACTTCAAGAATGGTGTTTGGTTGCAGGACGAGGCTCGTGCTCGGTTTGTAAGTATCGTTATTTATTTATTTATTTATTTATTTTTTCCAAACACGCACTTAGTGATTTATTGAAACATAATCTAGTAATTAACCCGACCAATATATTAATTTTCTCATTTTTTTTCAACTACACAGGAAGAGATGGTCCGACTACGGGAGCCTAGATCCGATATGCCAGCAGACGAGCCGTGCCTCACGGAGGAGGAGATATTTGCTCGGGTAATCGGGGGCAAGCAGCGTGGCCATATACCCGGCGTCGGCAAGGTGGTACCCTTCTTGAAGAGGCCACGGGTAGACTTGCCGCCTCCAGCTCCACCAGGTATTTAAAGTTGGATAATCTTATGTATTGAAATGACCGTTTTTAAATTTTGATTATTTCGTTTATAGGTATTTAAAGTTGGATAATCTTATGTATTGAAATGACCGTTTTTAAATTTTGATTATTTCGTTTATAGGTACGTCCGAGCTTGACAGGAAGCTTGTTGAAGCTCAGAAGAAGATTGATGAATTTAAAACGATAGTGGATGAAGCTAAGAAAGAGAATGAGAAAGAAAGAAAGAAAGCCAAGAAAACCGAGAAGCAGCTTGAGTTGTTGACACGTTTTGTCTCGACAAACCCAACATGGGAGGCGTTTATTAGCCAGAGTGGTTCTCGTCATGCAGCTGGAGGCGGCGCAGGCGCTCCCGCGAAGGGCTCAGGCGGCGAGAGTGGCTCTGGCAGCGAGAGTGGATCTGGCAGCGGGAGTGGCCCTCACAGCGGGAGTTCTGATGATGATCAGGATGACGACGAGGGGCTGTATGACGACGATGGGCTGTAGAGGTATTATTTTGTGTTGTTTTGTCTTTGGAACTATGTCCGGACGACCCCAATCTTATTATCTTTGAACACTTAGGATATTGCAACATTTGTAGATATAGTAGCTACGTTTAGCGATTATAACACCCGTTTTGTAAACTTTATGATGTATTTTGAGGGTGTTATAAAGTTTATGGCCGTTTTGTAAAGTTTATTAATTGTTTAGTGGTTATATATAACCGTTTTAGCCGTTATAAACTTTATAGTCGTTTTAGCCATTGTTTTGTGTTGGAATGTGTTGTTATGAGAGCAGGACATGAAACTGGAATTGGTAGATTTTTGCTGCACAATTTTGCGGCAAAAATCTGGGCAGGGCAGCTGCAGTATAACTTCTTTCCGACTACATGTCGTCGGCAATATAATACACATATTAACTATTTTCAAACGGTGCCGACTACAGGGCGTCGGCATAATAACGCAAATGGTGACTAATTTCAAACGGTACCGACTATATGACGTCGGCAATATAACACACATATTAACTATTTTCAAACCGTGCCGACTATAAGTCGTCGGCATAATAACGCACGTGGTGACTAATTTGAAACGGTACCGACTATATGTCGTCGGCACCATTTACAAAAAATTTGACTTTCGTTGACTAAATTAAGTTAATCTAATTAATGCGTTAAATAATTATTACACTACCGACGAGCTGACGTCGGTAACAAAATGTCGGACACCCCTATTCGTTTGACCAAAAATCGTGTGGGTCCCGCACTGTCGTCGGCGTTATTCGTCGGTAGGGACGTTGCCGACGCGGCTCTGTCGACTAGTTGTTGCCGACGACATGACGTCGAGAAGGTATGGTGCCGACGTCATGACGTCGGCACGGTTAAAAAAAAAGTCGACGCCGGAGGTTGTCATTGTACTAGTGATATAACTTACGGGAAACTAATGAAACAGAGTTTCGGTCCTCAATGTTTTGTATATAAGATATAACTAAGTCTAAAACTTCCTCCCCTACTTTGGTTTCTTCGGGCTTGTGTTTCGTCTTACGTTTAGTGGGTGCCATTAAAGTTTGGTTTGGTTTAAGGTTTGATGTTAAACTGAGTGAATTACTTTCTTGATCCTCTAAAACCACATAACTAAACCTGCAACAAATGAAATTAAACTAATAAGAAGAAATTTAACAATATGATGTAAATTGCTTTATGAGAATACCATCATAATTAGTAATATCAAAGCCAACTACGATCCTTATTGAAGAACTACGAATGAACTAAGTTAGATATTGTGCTTTATATTGTGATTTATACATGTAATAATAATCTATCAAACTTCCATTAAGTTAGATTATTTATGAATTTGTTACACCTAAATTCTATTAGTTTTAGCTATAAAAAATCAAGCAAATACATAATATAATCTTAGGGACAAACACTATACGTACATGTCTTCAGCTCTTGCCGAATAACAAAGAAAAAAACATATCTTAGACTTAGAAACACATAGTAAAAGAACATATATCTCATGAGTTTGGTTAAAAACACATAAAACCTAACCTTCTTATGAACTTTAAACAGCAAGTTGATCGATCTCTTTGCTTTTTGCTCTTTTATGTGTTTATCTTAAAACAAGAAGTCGATCACCTAATTAAGCTTGGTAATTCGCACGCATAATTTCCTTTTTATTTGAACACACTAAAATGTATAGGTAAAGTTTATCCTTAAATCGAGTCAAGATATATATGTTTTAAATACTTTAACTTCTAGTCAGATTATAGTTTAGCCCTTTTACTATACATAATTTGTTTTAAGTTTTTATAACTTGAGGCCCAAGTTGAACATAAGCTTGCTTCGCACAGTTTCCTTTTATTTGAACAAACCACAAATCCTAGAGATGCCGATTCCACAAACCTCCTCCTACAACGACGATCACAGGGATTCCAAAACGCCGATTAGCAACAGCGATACGGACTTTGTAATTGTTATGCAAGTCTATTTAATTTCACATTTAAACCATAAACACACACGTACACTTAAATTCAACATTATCGATGGCATCAATTGAAGGTACTGAGTATCCGTTTTATACTCAACGGTCGACGGCTTTGTTGAAGGTGAGGTATTGGATTGCCAAGGAGTCTGTTATGGAAGCCGCGGTGTGGTTAGAAAGGGTGAGCCAGATTATTTTTGTGGCGTTGGAGAATAATGCTAAAAGTTTTGATATGGTTTCTAGTGAGATTGGTGATGATCGGCCACTTTCAAGGTGTTCGTTTTTGTTTTGATCTGCTTTATCAGCAAGGTCATAGCCGAAGTGTGTATGGTTTGAATTTTCACCCCGACTTGATGCAATGATGCGTTGGCTCGTGTGTGGGACCTACGGTCGGCAAGAAGTATTCTTGCTTCAAAAGGTCATGTGAAGCCGTTTTTTTTTTTTTTTTTTTTTTTTTTTTTTGGGAAAAAGGGACCATCCCCGGCAAATATATAAAACACTCAAAATAATTACAAGTAACTTATATGGACAAACCCATATAAGTATAATCCTAATGACATTCCCAGAATATGTTTCGGGAACATCACAAGCAACAATAACGTTCTCCTATTACTAGACTTGTTACAGATCCAAGAACAACTAATAAAATCAAACATCCAAAACATAGCTATAGATTTTAACTTCCAATACATTCTCATAACAATAATCTTCAACATCAATGCCGGGGACATAATCTTCATCTTCGAAACAGGAACCATCTCAATGACATAAAACATGGAGCATTTCACCAAATGAGATTGCCTCCTTAAAAAACCTTCCCAAGTAAAACCCATCGGGACAAACCTCGGGCAAGGAAAAAGAGAACAACTCTCACTAAGGACTCCTTCCAATATAAAGCTATTGGTCTTCAAATCTTCCAACAATAATATACCATGAAGCTGCAGATTGTAATCTATCAACGACCCCAAATGAGACCACCAACAGTAAGAACCAAACGCCCATCATACCAAATAAGAAGTGAAACCAACCTTATATCGTAGCAGCCCATTAAACTATCAAGCCCAGAAAAGATGTGTATGAGATCAAACCAGAGAATCCTAAATCCAACTACACACCCTTTATAAAACAGTTGCCCATCTTTATACCAAATAAGATAGGAGCCCATCTTAATAACAGCTCCTATAATACATCCGTTATACTCCAACATCACTAAAAACTCAAAATTACGCCAAATCCTTATATCCAAGACACAACATTCAAAATAACTAGAGAAATCCCACAAGCAACTATATACCAGAGAGACTTCAAAGATAACCCAGATAAGACCATCAGAATCATCAGAAAGGAACAAAAACACCATTCTGCAGCAAAACCACCAGGCTACCAGAACATACCAATCGTGACCAAAGCTTAGATATCCAAGACTAAACCAAAAATTCCAAGTACTTTGTCGATTCAGGATATGTTTTATCTATTACCTTTCGATTCAGGATACTTTGTCTCTCTGCTTAGTTTGCTGTATATCACATGTACTGAATCATCTCTAATGTTGCTGGTCTACCTCTTTACCCGCCAGATTCCCAGATTACATCAAGTTCCTGCTTCTTACCTTTCTCAATGCAGATTTGCTTTCCCCCTCCCTGTTGGTTATCGAGATTTGTGCTTCTGATAATCTTAGAGAGTGTGGATGGCCGGATTTAGCTTTTGTGCTTGGGTACTTGTCATGCTAGATGGTACTGTAGTAGTTTCTCGGGCACTCACGGAAATGCTTTTAACTTGCTTGAGGTGTAAACAAGAATATATACTCGAATTCATAATATCTATTGTATATCATATACTCCGTATATCTTACTTAGCAGATTCTATAATATATAATATTTGTATGTTTAGTCAAATCATCTTCAACCCAGCAACAAGAAGTGCAGCAAAATAAACAGACTAAAAAAAATCCAACTCGCCTTGTGCAACCATAGACTATATTTTCTTTTGTTTCCACCTTTCTTGCTGGGTCAAAATGGGTAGGTTTTTTCAGCACACGTCAAAGTCGGTTAGATAGACACATTAACACTTGTGTGCACCATATACACGTCAAAATGTGTATCATGCATTAATACGGAGTATGTTGCAAAGTAAATCAAATGAGTGACAGAATGCACACATGAAGTGATTATGCGCATAATAACGATAGTGCATACCCATTCAACAAGCACTACACCAATTCAAATATTTCTACAAGTTCATCTAGACAACCACCAACAAAGCAAGAGGTGCATGACATACAATGCTAAAAAGGTCAAAGTTTTACAAGTCACAAACAAGTTTTACTACAACCTATAGCGAAATAAGCTAATATCAGTCACAATCTCTTCTTTTTTGTGCTTACTATTCTTTTAGCCGTTTCCTCTTCATGCAATTACATCAACTTCTACCATTCTTCCTATATTTTTGGAGGTTTCCTTTTCGAGTTGCTCCTTCCTATATGAGTCAATAAAGATTAACAAATTCAGAGGGTGATAGTAAGAAAGGCGGAAACATATATTTGACATTTAAAAACTGAGAATTTAATTTTCTGTCAATCATAAAGATTAACAAATTTACGAAGTGCCTTGGCATGTACACAGCTCATACTGTCATCTACATTTACTTGTAATTTCAAACTATACTTTCCCGTGTCTTCTCACTAATTTCATTAGCTTTCAGTTTCCATATATGTTATATATCTGCTGCATTCTATGTGGGATGACTATACAATCACCATCTGCCAGTTTGGTGCTACAACTATGCTCAAGTAGTGAACATTTCCTGTAATTGTTCCATGTCAGCACACATGATTCTTTGAAAAAAGTCGTACTTAGACCCCAATAGACAGTTACTCGAGTTCAGACTTCTATCGTAAATTGAAGTGCAGATCTAAAATTTTAAGGCCATCTTGGTTAATATTTGAAATCAGTTTCATAAACTTTATCCACTTTTTAAAATTTTCTCTCGGCTGCAGGATTTGGTCCCAAGTTGCCAGGAATAATCAAAAATGGGATGGTGCATCATTTATACAGAAACCCCTTATTTGGTCTAATAGAAAACTCGTAAAAAACCTAAACAGATGATAGACAGCATGCAATTGATAGAATTTCACAATCACGATATTCCAAGACACCCTATTAATAGGAAAAGAACAATAATTTTTAAGTAAATGACGAAGAACATACGTACCAATGTTTCAAAGTTCAAACTCTGGACGAGTGAGAGTAAAAACAGTGAGATCATTATCTTTAACCCAAACATACCTTAGAGAAGGTATATTAAACACAGAGCTGGCAACAGCTTGTTTGCTAAAGAGACAATCCCTTAATTCCAGCTTTCTTAATCTTGGACACCCTTCGGATAACTTCACAAGTCCTTCATTAGAATTTCCTGTAAGAGTAAGAGACAAATGCCTCAAATTAGCACCATACTTTGCAATATATTCTAAACCCACATCTGTCAATCCTCCATGCCCGAGACTATTGATATGTAGCCTTTCAAGTTTGTGGCAACCCATTAGCATAGATTTAACCCCGTTGTCAAGTGGTAAATCTCTTATACTGCCTTTCTTCCCAAACCATATACGGAAATCACGCAAATTCTTTAAATGAGTTCCCATACACTCAAGAGCTTCATTAAGAGCTTCATTTGAAATATCTTTAAGCATAACATCTAAAGACTCCAAATTAGTACATCCCTTTGCCAGAGCAATCAGTCCCACGTGGGTCACAAGCCCATTATCGGTAAGTTTGCGCAATTTCTTGCAAAACTGACCAATAACTTGCAATCCCGTGTCTCCACAGACATCGTTGCTATATAGAACTTCCAAATTGGGACATCTCTTAAACAATAAACACTGGCACCTTAAGGGTGAAGATACTAGTTTCAATTTACTTATCTGATTTAGAAAAGGGAGTACGGATGTTTGTCGAGTTAGTGGCGAATCCTTCATACATAATGAACGCATATTTGGGGGAAACTTGAAACCAACAAGCTCACTCTCCTGATCATAATAATTTCCACGAAAGTGTTCCAACCTAACAGCATATCTAAAGGCATCTGCTAGTTCACTTAGATAGCACCCTCCAATCTCTAACGATCTTAACGAGTTACAACAGTTTTTTGCAAGAAGTGTAAGATCTTCTATATCATAAAGCGTATTTATAACATGTAACATTTCCAAAACCTTACTATTCAATACCAATTGATGTAACCAAATCCCATCTTTCAATTCGAGATGATCACAATTTTCCAAACACAAAGTTCTCAATTTGTTACAATACTTAGAGACATGCCTTAATCCATCTGATGAAAACCCTCTACACTTACTAATCCTCAAACTCCTTAAATCCTTACCACGTGTTCTCGCCAATGTCTCGAGATCTTCATCATTAACAACCAAACCACAAACACGAAGTTCTTTCAAACACCTAAACTCGAGAGCTAATTGTTCAATCCATGGGGTGATTCGGATACCATTATCATCTGTACCACTAAAATCAGATGGGAAGCTCTTAAGTGTTAATGACTTGATGAAGGAGAATCTTTTTCTTAAACTAGAAGGATTGGAGTAAAGTGTGTGGACAGTTACACACTTACGCGTAATGCCATCAATCTCATAAAACTTACGAGAAACTAACGAAACAGAGTTTCGGTCTTCAACATTGTGTATATAAGATATAACTAAGTCTAAAACTTCCTCCCCCACTTTGGTTTTTTCGGGCCTGTGTTTGGTCTTACGTTTAGTGGATGCCATTAAAGCTTGGTTTTTTTTTAAGGTTTGATGTTAAACTTTGAGTTAATTACTTTCTTGATCCTCTAAAACCACAGAACTAAACCTGCAATAAATGATATTAAACTAATAAGAAGAAATTTGAGAATACCATCATAATTAGTAATGTCAAAGCAACATATGTCTGCACATAACTAGATCCTTATTGAAGAACTACAAATGAACTAAGTTAGATATTGTGCTTTATATTGGGATTTATACAGGTAATAATAATCTATCAAAATTCCACTAAGTTAGATTATATATGAATTTGTTACATCTAAATTCTGTTAGTTTTAGCTATAAAAAATCATGCAAATACATAATATTAGGGACAAACACTATACATACATGTCTTCAGCTTTTGTCGAATAACAAAGAAAAAAACATATCTTAAGAACCTAGAAACACATAGTAAAAGAACATATATCTCATGAGTTTTCTTAAAAACACGTAAAAACTAACCTTCTTATGAACTTTAAACAGCAAGTCGATCAATCTCTTTGTTTTTTTTGTTCTTTGTACGTATGTGTTTATCTTAAAACAAGGAGTCGATCACCTAATTAAGCTTGGTAAAGTTTATCCTTAAATCGAGTCAAGATATATATGTTTTAAATACCTTAACTTCTAGTCAGATTATAGTTTAGCCCTTTTACTATACATAACTTGTTTTAAGTTTTTATAACTTGAGGCCCAAGTTGAACATAAAAGCATCCACTATGTTAAACCTTTATAAAAGTTTATAGTTTTATTATGACATTAATTAACAAACCTTGAACCTATCTTCACTATGTATAAACCTCATAAAGTTTTATAAAAATTATACAAAATTCAAATGCATTAAATTATGAAGAGGTTTAATAGTCTAGAGATATTCATTATAAACCTTTTTATAGACTTATCTTCACTATGGTTTACAAGTTCTTAAACCTATTCATCATTTTATAAACCTTTTTATAAACTACTATAGTGGATGTCCTAATAAGCTTGCTTCGCACTGCTTTCTTTTATTTAAACAAAACACAAATCCTAGATAATGACTTTAATTGTTATGCAAGTCTATTTCACTTCACAAGGATTCCAAAACGCTGATTAGCAACAGCGATACCGACTTTGTAATTGTTATGCAAGTCTATTTTACTCCACATTTAAACCATAAACACACACATTCACTTAAATTCAACATTATCGATGGCATCAACTGAAGGTACTGAGTATCCGTTTTATACTAACGGTCGACGGCTTTGTTGAAGGTGAGGAGGTATTGGATTGCCAAGGAGTCTGTTATGGAAGCCGCGGTGTGGTTAGAAAGGGCGAGCCATATTATTTTTGTGGCGTTGGAGAATAATGCTAAAAGTTTTGATATGGTTTCTAGTGAGATTGGTGATGATCGGCCGCTTTCAAGGTGTTCGTTTTTGTTTTGATTTGCTTTATCAGCAAGGTCATAGCCGAAGTGTGTATGGTTTCACTTTTCACCCCGACTTGATGCGTTGGCTCGTGTGTGGGACCTACGGTCGGGAAGAAGCATTCTTGCTTCAAAATTTCATGTGAAGCCGGTTTTGTGTATAAGCTTTTCACCAATGGGTATCATTTAGCAACAGGTGAAGATAAATTATCGCATGTTTAACATTTTTCAATTACATTTTGATTATTTATTTTGTATGTATAAACATTACATACAAAATCCGTTGCTATGCGACGTGCACTCGCAGAATTTATTTTATTTTTGTTGTTATTTTGAGACATACCGGCTCATATAACCTTATTATACTATAATAAAACTTGTAAAAGTTCATAAGTTTCAGAATAAGCTGAAAAATCCAAGCTTATGTAATTTGAGAAGAAATTAAATAAGCTAATAATATTACATATAGCTCAAATTAGTAAAAAATAAATTTTTAATGCCAACATTGAAAATGCTCTAACACAAGTCTAAACACCTACACTTTGATATGAGCATAACCTATTTGAAAAAAAAAAAAAAAAAAAAAAAAAAAAACCTTCCTAATAAATCGACCTAAACTTACCCTGGTTGAAGTAATGAACCCTTCCCCAACACAAAACAAATTAATTCCTTCAATTCAAGAAAAAGATCAATCAGATAAATAAACCCAATTCACTATTTATTTATTTTGCTTGAACCGGTGTATTGGACCATATTCACTAGTATTTTTTTTGGACCTAATACACCTATTTGAACCTCTTAGCCGCTGCACCTCTTTCAGACCCCAATTGCGAACCTCTAATTTTGAACCTTCAAAATGAACCTTTTGTTCTTCTCCATCACCCAAAAACCTTCAAATTCTTCAAATTCAAATTTTGAATCTTCAGTTATCATTTGTAAATTCTTAAAATGTGATCTTTGAATTTTAACTTTTGTAAAAAAGAGTTTTTTTTACCTTTTCACAAAATGTGATTCTCATTCAATTTTACATTTTGATTTTGTAATTAACTTTTACTACTACTACTATATTTCACAACTCATAAAGTCGGGTGACACTCAAGATTGATGATGGAACTTTTTAGCATGTAGTCCATAGCTGATGTGGAGATATTTATTTACCGTTCAATGCACTGATGTGGAGCACTTTTTACCGCAATGCAACAGACATATTGTAAATCTTATAAAAATGTACGTGGTTACAAGTTAATAAATTCACACCAAAAAGATTTAGCGATTTAATGTTAAGACTTAGGAAACAGTCTAGCTACGGGTCCAACCAATGCTGAAAACACTCATTTACTTGCACATGTGTATTAAAGGTGTGTGTTCAAAAAAAAAAAAAAAAGTATATTAAAGGAGGTTCATTACTACATCAGTTCAGGGACACAGAATCATTGCCTTTACATGCCACTATGATCGAGATTGAATTTTGAGAGACTAACATACATGTGGTAAAGTGGGTTAGATCGACACATCAGCACTTGTGTATCTCTCTGTGTACCATATAAATGATGAATATCTTATAATACACTTAAAAACTCTTTTTTGATTCCATCATGCATTAATATGTTGTAAAGTAAATCAAATGAGTGACATGATGCACACATGAAGTGATTATGCTGCATATCCAGTCAACAAGCACTACACTAATTCAAATATTTCTGCAAGTTCATGTGGATAACCACCAACAAAACAAGAGGTGCATGGCATACAAGTTTTACTACAACCTATATAGCGAAATAAGCTAACATCAGTCTTGACAAACAAGTCATTCCAGATGCTAATTTTGAGTTTAAACATTTTTATCGTCTCAATCTCTACCTTCCTTTCTAAATTTCGTCACTTGTTGGAGACTTCCGTTTCGACTTGCTACTTCCTATACGAGTCAATAAAGATTAACAAGTTCAGAGGGTGATAAATTTATTTCTCTCAATTATAAAGATTAACAAATTCAAGAAGTGCCTTGGCATGTACACAGCTCATATCTGTCATCTACATTTACTAGTAATATACTTTCCCGCGTCATCTATCTAATTTCATTAGCTTTAGGTTTCCATATATGTTGTATATTCATTGCACTCTAAGGGTGGATAACTATGCAATCACCATCAGCCAGTATGGTGCTGCAACTATATGCTCAACCAGTGCACATTTCCTGTAGTTATTCCATGCCAGCACACATAGATCTTTGAAAGAGAAGAAATGCCAAGTTTGTATGTTTCTCGCCTACTGTAAGTTGTTGAAAAAAGTTGTACCTAGACCTCCACAGGGGCAGTTACACGAGTCCAGACTTATATATCATGAAAAGAAGTGCAGTTTTAAAACTTTAAGGCCATCTTCATCAATATTTGGAATCAATTACATAAACTTTATCCACTTTTTAATTCACTGTCTATAGGCATAGACTATATATCACCTCCCGTCTTCAGGATTTGGTCCCAAGTTGCGAGAAATATTTAAAAATGGGATGGTGCATCATTTATACAGAAACCCCTTAGTTGGTCTAATAGAAAAACCTAACTCAGTGCTAAACAGATGATAGAAAGCAATGCAATTTATAGAATCTCACAATCACGATATTCCAAGACATCCTTATTAAAAGGAAAAGAACAATAGTTTTTAAGTAAATGACGAAGAACATACATACCAATGTTTCAAAGTTCAAACTCTGGGCGAGTGAGTGCCAATGCGGTTTCACTGCTCCGAACCCAAACATACCTTAGAGAAGGTATATTAAACACAGAGCTGGCAACAGCTTGTTTGCTAAAGGGACAACCAATTAACTTCAGTTTTCTTAATCTTGGACACCCTTCTGATAACTTCACAAGTCCTGCATCAGACTGTGCAGACTTTCCTGTATGAGTAAGAGATAGAAATCGCAAATTAGCACCATACTTCCCGATATATTCCAAACCCACATCCGTCAATCCTTCATCCAAGAGACTGATATGTAGCCTTTCGATTTTGCTGCAACCCATTAGCGTAGCTCTAACCCCATTGTCTAGCTGTAAATCTAATATACCGTCTTCCTTACGCAACCATATACGGAAATCACGCAGATTCTTTAAATGGGTTCCTACACACTCGAGAGCTTCATTTGAAATATTTCCAAGTTCAACCTTCAAATACTCCAATTTAGTACACCCTTTTGCCAGAGCAATCAGTCCCACATGGGTCACAAGCCCATAATGGGTAAGTTTGCGCAATTTCTTGCAAAACTGACCAATAACTTGCAATCCCGTGTCTCCACATTCATCCTGGGTATGTAGAACTTCCAAATTGGGACAACTCTTAAAGAATAAACACTGGCACTCATAATCCAATTTATAAACTTTAAGTTTCAGTTTCCTTATCTGATTCAAAAAAGGGAGTACACTCGAATATTGAGTTGCGGACAAATTCGTTCTACTTAAAGAACGTATATTAGGGGGAAACTGCAAACCAACAAGCTCACTCTCCTCATCAAAGATCCATCCACCACCAAACTGTTCCAACCTAACAGCATATCTAAAGGCATCTCTTAGTGTATTTAGATAGCACCCTGCGATCTTCAACGATACTAATGAGTTACAACAGTTTTTTGCAAGAAGTATAAGATCTGCATCATAAATTCGACTATTCGTAACATGTAACCTTTCCAAAACCGTGCTATTCAATGCCAATTGATGTAACCAACTCCCATCTCTCATATCAACATACTCAGAATCTTCCAAACGCAAAGTTCTCAATTGGTTACAATACTTAGAGACATGCATTAATCCATCACTTGAATACCCTTCACACTTACTAATTCTCAAACTCCTTAAATCCTTACCACGTGTTCTCGCCAATTTCTCGAGATCTTCATCCTGAACATCCAACCCACGGATATGAAGTTCTTTCAAACACCTAAACTCGAGAGCTAATTGTTCAATCCACGGGGTGATTCGCTGCATATCACTAGATGTACGCATAAAAACTAATTCGGGACCTTTGAGTGTTAACGACTCGATGAAAGGGAATCGTTTACTTAAAGAGGCCGGGTTTGGGTAGTAAAGTGTGTGGACAGTTACGCGCTTACGCGTAATGCCATCAATCTCATAAAACTTACGGGAAACCAAAGAAACAGAGTTTCGGTCCTCAACATTGTGTATATAAGGTATAACCAAGTCCAACACTTCCTCCCCCACGTTGGTTTTTTCGAGCTTACGTTTGGTGGGTGCCATTAAGGTTTGGATTGGTTTAAGGTTTCAAAATGCAACTATCATCAATTTCTTTAACTATTCCAATAGCCTATAATCAAAATGCACAAATTACATAAAATAAAGGCTAACTAAACAGCTTAGCTGACTACTTGTGAAACAGTGAAACCCTTTTTTCATCTTATAACAATCAATAGCATAGCCTAATGAAAACCCCATAAAAATACAGCATTTAATTCACAGAGACATTTTATCAAACACCTGGTGTGCAAACACAAATGACCCACAAACAATTCTTGAAACTGAACTAGATCAGATCATTGAAAATGACGGCTGATTCTTAGGTTTTTTTTTTTTTTTTTTTTTCAAGACAATTGTGTGTGTGTTTTTGATGGTGTAATTAGTGTGTGTGTGTGTGTGTGTGGAATAAAATATCTAAATTGACACACTTAAAAGTCCAGATGGTCAATTGGATTAAAAAATCGGGTTCTAACTTCTAGAACTGAGCCGAACCGGTTCGATCAAAACCGAACCGACAATATTGAGTTTGATTTTTGGTTCAACATATTTTTGATTTTCCATTTCTGTTCAGCTCGATTCGGTTCGGTTTGAGCCAAAACTAGAAAAAAAAAAAAAAAAAAAAAACACACACTTAAACCGTATATACCGAATCGAACGGACCGAGACAAAACAGAACTGAACCGAGTCACTTCGGTTCGGTTCTCGGCTCAAGTCCTCCACAAAATCGATTTTCGGTTTTGGTCGGTTCAAGTCGCTTTTGACCTGATGCTCATCCTTAGTTGGAAGTGGCTCATGTATATGAAGATGTTTTTGCTAGGTATGATATAAAATACATGGAGTTTGGTAATCATATTAGGACACAAGGTCATTCAGTTCCGACAACGGATGATTAGACTAAAGCCAAATAGTTGTGTCATTTTTTGAAAACTTTTTATTATAATACTTTGAGAATTTATGGGACAAAGTATGTGACATCACATACACTTGTCAATGAATTAGCCTTTATCTGTTCTCTATTAAGAAAACAACTTGATTGTGATATTCACATCTTTATGATATTGCAAAGGTGACGAAACCAAAATTTGACAAAATACTATTGTGAGTTTGAAAATATGAGCATGTTGGTGTACTTTGCAAATTGCAATCATACTTAATCCAAGGAACAAGTATGATTCTTTGCATGTTCTTGTGGATGATCACTATGGAAGGGAAGGATTATCCGTTGTGACGAAAAATGTTGCTTATGTTGGAAGTGAAATGAAACTTTTTTATGAAGAATATATATGAATTCATGCTCCATTTTCTACTTCTTCCTCTTCTTCAACATTAGGCAAAAGGCAAAGGACAACCAACATTAGCGATGAACCCGTTCATGGAGATATGTTGAGAAGCAGGATGATGGTCCATCGTCTAATTCATCAGGTAGTGAATTGGATAAGTATGTTGGTATAACTCTTGTACCATTATAAGAATGTGCATTTTGATATTTTGCTACGGTGAAAAGTAAATAGCCCAGGATGTCCTATTCTTTCTTTAACGGCAAGAGATTTGTTAGCCATTCCAATCTCAACAGTGGCTTCCAAGTCGGTATCCATTACTAGTAGTCGAGTGTTTTCGTATAGTTCTTTGGGTGACAAGATGATTGAATGCCTAATTTGCACTCAAAATTGGCTTCGTATAAAATGAACATTGCTTTTTCCATTTGTGCTATCAAGTCTTCACCCTCCGGATTTAAGAGTTATGAGAAAAGTTATTTTGTTCATTTAATTTTGGTTTGGGCCACATGCATATCTCAGGTGAGTTAGCATTAGCATTTTTGACCCAACATTTTGTACTTGATTGTCTAACCTGATAACCCTAACCCAATAGACACAAATCTGATAACCCGATCCTTTATACGGTCGGGTTGCGGGTTAGTTTTTATATTATGAAAACCCGATAGACCCAACCCGATTGACACCCCTAACTGGAATGCATAATACACAATTATCTAATTAGTTATGACAGCAACTAGGAACAAATAACTGCACATGACAAGCAAACACATGATAGAAACCAAACAATCGTCGTCAAGTGTTTTCCTGTTGGTACGGTACCAGCCATACATAATAACAGAAACTTAACCGACAAATGCAGTTGTACCAGAAGATAAAAATAAATAAATCCATACACTTCAGGGTAACATAAAACTTTTAAGAGTACAAGCACGAGTTGCAATTATCTTTTAGCACCAAGTCTGATAATAATAGTAGTATCTTAAGACAAACAAAACCGATAGATATCAAAAAAACAGGTTCTAACCTTTCTTACTGAACACAACCACAAACCCAAAATCTTTTTCTATATAAGATCAGCGACATTTGATGGAAGTTCCTCGACAACCACATTGTAGAATTTCTGGATATCTGCAAGCATCCTTTCATCATCCAAAGTCACAAAGTTAATAGCAACACCCTTTCTCCCAAACCTTCCACTTCGACCAATACGATGGAGGTAGTTTTCAGGCTGGGTTGGAAGATCGTAGTTGATAACAAGAGACACTTGTTGGACATCAATACCACGAGCCAAAAGATCAGTGGTGATCAAAACACGTGAAGATCCTGAACGGAACTCACGCATGATGATATCTCTAGTGTTTTGGTCCATGTCTCCGTGAGTGGCTGAGACAGTGTGGTCTCGGCTTCTCATCTTGTCTGTCAACCAATCAACCTTTCGCCGGGTGTTCACAAAGATGACACTTTGGGTGATGGCCAAGGTCTCGTAAAGATCACATAGGGTCTCAAGCTTCCATTCTTCCTTTTCAACATTGACATAAAACTGCTTGATACCTTCAAGAGTGAGTTCATCACGCTTCACAAGAATCCTCACAGGTTTGTTCATGAACTTTCTTGTGATCTCGAGAGCCTCAGGAGGCATAGTAGCAGAGAACACTCCAACCTGAACCTTCGAAGGCAACAGCTGGAATATATCGTAAATCTGAAAGAAAGCATTCTTACGGTTAGAACTCATATACTTCCCATGCCAACATGTAGTCCTAACACGAGTCTTAACATTAATATGCAATAATGAAAGCAACTTTTAAAAATATGAATACCCCACTATGAAAAATACAGTTAAGCGTGTGATTAGGATGCACGAGCTTGTAACCTTAAAATTCAAGAAACATGATCTGAATCATGTTACTGAAACACTTAAACCGACTATTACAATTGCACGCCTAAACACCCTCGTAAAATCATATAATCATCCTAACATACACATAACAGATTATCTATATGCAAAGACGCAAACATTTACGGGAGTTTATATTAAGAGCATAACACAAAAGCAGTATAAAAACTTGAGGTAAAGCAAAGACCTGGTCCTTGAAACCTCTTGAAAGCATTTCATCAGCCTCATCCAGCACAAACATCTTGATGTAATCAGAACGAAGAGACTGCCTTCGGAGCATGTCAAAGACACGACCAGGGGTACCAACAACAACATGAACACCAGCTGAGAGGATACGTTGGTCCTCACGAACACTGGTTCCACCAACACAAGCATGTACCTTAACACCAAGGTAGTCACCAAGTGCTCGCATAACCTTCTCAATTTGCTGTGCAAGCTCACGAGTAGGAGCCAAAACCAGCGCTTGACACTCCACAACGCTGTAGTCAAGCTGTTGAAGGATACCAGAGCAAAAGGTAGCAGTCTTACCGGTTCCGGACTGAGCTTGTTGAATAACATCAAGACCCTTGGTGAAGGGAACGATACCCCTTTGTTGAATTGCAGATGGCTTCTCAAAACCTGCAATCGCAAGAAAAGTCTCATTAACATAATATAAATCAGATATGAATGTAAAAACATACGATAAAAAAGAGATGAAACTCACCATAAGCATAGATGCCTCTTAAAAGGTTTTCTTGTAGACCCATAGCATCAAAACTATCATAAACCTCGTCATAAGATGTAAAGAAGTCCTGCCCGTCAGTTGAGAGCCTGCAGCAGCAACAAATGCATTGCTTCTTAAGTAGATAGATACAAATATCTTAAGGTAGCCACTACGTGGTATACAATCACACTTACAGCTCATTCATTTTGGAGTCAAACTGACGAGTATCAAACTGAGAACTTTCTGGTGCGGCCGCCATGACTGCAAAAAGGCAACAGCAAAGATTAATCTCAATACCCAGAACACAATAAAAAACCAAAGTATAGCCTGTGCAGATTCGTATAATGTATAGCTAATCATCTAACAAAGTAATACTGACCAAAAAACATAACTTCAAATTACATAGACCTTTTAATAATTACGTAAAAGTATCTCCTTCATCTCGACAGACCAGATTAGTATGGTATTATATCACTTTTCAGCTGAATAAAAAGCTCCAAAAGTCGCACGCCTGGTCTAGCATAAATACTAATTAAAACTCATGCCAACTAATTGCTTCCAAAAAGAAGTGAATTTCTAAAGAAGTTACAATTGTATCTATCATACTACAAACAAGCATACAAACATCAATCTATAACAAGTACACAAATACACGCGTATCTTAATGCATAAGCATAACATAGAAACAATCAAATCGTCAACCAAACTAAGAACATCACAGCAACAGTAACACCTTTTTTACAAATTAAAAAATAATAATAATAATAATAATTGCTTTAAGCCTTAAAATCTAATAAGGGGGTGTTTGTTTAAGCTTATATGTGGCTAATGAGCTTATTTGTGTTTCAGCTTATATTCAGTAAACCTCAATTTTCCGGCTTATTTTGAGACTCTTGAGCTTATATAAGTTTATTATTATGATAAACTTATATAAGCCCAAATCAAATAAGCTAAAAAGCTACATATAAGCTTAAACAAACACACCCAAAGGCTTAAAATCTAAGAAGAAACAAACCCATAATACCAATTATACTAATTAATCTATTAGCCCTTATAAACACCAAAAAGCATCTACTCATCTAATTAAAAAAATAAAAAAATAAAAAATAAATCAGAAAACTAAAAGATCTAAACATATACAACCCCTAGATCTACAAAAAAAAACATAAACAGATCAAGTGAACATTAAAAAAAAAGTAAGATTAAGGATCTAATAATAATAATATGATACCTGATTGATGATTGATTAAAAAAGAGACAAGCTTTTGAAGGAGGCTGTTTTTAGGGTTTTCTCAAACTCCTCGGATGTGGCCGTGGAGTTGAGGAAAATAATATGATAAAAACTGAAGAGGGGAGACTGAATAAGATGTTTGGTTTCTGAGATGAGATGGATAGATAGATGTGTTTTGAAACACATACATAAATCTTTAACCTAGTTTTTCTTGGTTTCTCTTTTTTTACGGTTTGGTCCTTGCTTTTTTAGTAAACTGCAAAAATCGTCTCTTGGTGAGTGGGTTGAGCATTTGGTCATAGGGCTGAGCAAAACCGACTGAATCCTGACTATACCGATCGTCCTGAAACTAAACCGAACATACTCGGATCGGTACTCAGTTTGGGTTTTCAGCATTTTTGGTTTTCGGGTCGGGAGGGGTCGGGATGAGCCAAAAACCGATCAAAGAAAACCAAAACAATCGAAATCGACAAACAGAAACCGACCGAACCGAATCGATAGAAACGACTAATTTTGGTTTGGTATTTGGTTTAGGATTTTCCCTAACGTCGGGATCGGATTGGGTCGGGATTTGGCCCGATGCTCAGCCTATCTGGTCAAAACCTACACGAACGACCAAGACCGAACTGAACTAAAAACCGAATTTGTGAAAGACATGAACTGAGAACCAAAGTGACTCGTTCGGTTTGGTTTGGTGTCGGTCCGTTCGATCCGATTCGGTTCGCTTTATGCGTATTTTCTCTGTTTTGACGCGAACTGAGACGAACCAAAGCCGAAAATTGTAAATATATAAAAATGAAAACCGAACCAAATATGGTCGGTTCATTTTTTATTAGGAGGATTCGGTTCGGTTTTTGGTCTGTTTTGTTGAGCCCTAAGTGGGTGGTTTGGACAAATTGCAAGTTCAGGGTGCGTTTGGTATGCTGCGAGGAATGACAATGGGTATGAGTTTGATAGTAGTGGTGGGTCCCTCAACTATGAAAGATCCATTCCCCCCTCAAGAGTTGTATATGAAGTATGAAATATATTAGACTTTCATAGTCATAGTTGTGGGCCCAGACATTCTAAACAAACACAAACTATCACTTTCATAGTGATAGTTTGATTCTCTTAGGAGGAAACCAAACGCACCCTCAATCCTTATTATTTCGATACTCATCGTTTATGTGAAGAATTTATAAGTGCATATTTGGTCACTGGCTAAAGTTAAATTACTAGAAGAGATTTTCTAACTTGTGTAATGGTTGCACAAGCTTTTAATCATTCAACAAACCGAAATTACTATATTTATATGTTAGTTAATATTAATAGTTTTCCGAAATTTGTGATGTTTAAAAAACTTATCATTAAGTTATATACAAACAAAAAAATTTAAGGAAGTAAATGTGTTCATTTAATGTTTTAAATTTGTGTAATCATGACACAAGTTAGAAAACCACTTACAAATTCCCTTTTGTCTCCTCTTGGTCCTTCTAAGGGTAATTTAGTCATTTAATTTTTGCGAGGGACCAATAGTGCGCTTGTAAGTTCTTCACAAATATCTTGAGTGCGTTTCTGAAAAGATAAGCACCGAACCTTCAATTTGATCAAATCACATGGACTACTTTTGCAATTTACTCTTGGTTTTTTATATGAAGTGTCTATTTTGCCCCTTGCTTTCTTTCTTTTTTATTTATTTTTATTGATATTTTGGGGACGTGGAGACTACGCAGAGGGCACTTAAGCTAGCTGTTTTTTGTTTTTTTATGTGTCTCTTTATATTTTGTTTGGGTAAGAAAATATATGTGTCTTGATTTGTTTATGTGTTACTAAAAGTTGAAGTTCATGACTCATGTATATGTCGATCTATTAGATTATACAGAATTCTCTAAGTTGCAAAAGTTATAGGAAAGTCACAAGACAATTCTATAAGTAGGAAGACTTTATGAAAAGTAGTATTGTTGGTGTTGTTATTGTGAGACAATCGAGCTAAACTTATAGCAATCCAAGAAAAGAACTAATGTAGGACAATAAACGTGATCTAGTTGATATTAGTGAAACAAATTAGATTGAAACTAAAACATTGAGCTAAACAAGCCAAACTTAGCCAATAAGTAAACCACTAGTAATACTTTATCAAGTAAACGAAAACTTATAGAGAAAATATCAATTACATATCAAAAGTTTCTTACATATTAAGAGATCAATTTTAGCTACTCACAAACCTACTTTTTTTTTTTTTTTTTTTCCTTTTTTCTTTTCTTTTTTTCTTTTTTTTCAAATTATTATTTTTTAAACAGTTAATCGTTAAGCAAAAAAAAAAAAAATTACATTATCTCGAAAATATTTAATTATCTATCGAACACTTTGATATACTTTCGACATACTTTTCTAGTATTCACTTTTTACACATTTTTCTTGTTTTTTTTATTTTTCTTTGTTTTTCGTTGCTAAAACTTGCAAGAACAATCACATTTGATTCAAGACTGATTTAAATATTCAAATATTTAAAGATGTAGTAAAACGGACATGACTTTTTATACAACATTCTAAAACCTTCACCATTTTTTATTCTGGAAAATAGACACTCAGACTTTTTCAATATATAGCACATTAAGAATCAAAATATAGATTAGTGCAGTTAATTTGTCAAAGTTAGATAAAACACACAAAATCACATGTGTTTTTACCAAGTGTGATATCAATCACATGTGATTTTTACAACGTGTGATTTTTTTATTATTATTTTTTTTTTCACATTTGATTATAGAAGTTATATAAATGAACTGCTATAATTTATTATTCAAATAAAATGTGTGATGTATGGTTGAAAAACCATGAATGTATATTTTTCACTAAAAAAAACGGGGAAAGTCTTTGAACTATACACAAATACTTATGCTAGTTTTAGTACAGTTATTTAGTGTTCGAACTACTATATTAGTGTCAAATAATGAGTGATATGTCATGCAAATTTCAATACAGAAAGAAAACATAAAAGAAACGAAGAAAATACTCGTCGAAAATACATGAAAGTGCTCATCTATTGAATGCGTCGTGACTGAATTATTGTTTTGACTAACGATTAATGGTTTATTTGATAATTAAAATTGTTGTAATTACATTTTTAATTAAAATATAAAATAATCCATTTTTCTTATTAAAAAGGTAAATTTTTGTATGTAAATGACCTTTTTATTAAATTTATAGTGCAACCTTAAACATATCTAGATGAAAGTATGTATAAAAAGGTAAGTTTTGATATGTAAATGATCTCTACTCAAACTTATAATCAAACCTTAAACATATCTAGATGAAAGTATACATAATAGAGATAAGTAGATCACTTTTCTGATAGGCCCACTTTAATCCTTAATAGTCAAGGCTTTTAAACTCAAGTTTAGTTGGTGGGTGATGTGTAAGCATCACTTTGGTGTCACTTTTATACTTTGATCAAGATGTCGACAGCTAAGTCAAAGAAAGGTTATCCTTTTGATATAAAATAGCAGAAATTTCACTACATAAAGTTTGTGATGATCAAAGTTCGCATAAATTATACTTTAATGAAACCTGTCATATTATTGAAACTTCTGTCGGTCTTTCATCTTTAACACTGCGTTCTCGAGTATCACTTAAGAACAAAAGAAAATGAAATAAAGCAGAAAAAGTTGAGTTATTGTTTAGCATTTAAAGAGGAAAAGAAAATAAAAATGAGTAAAAAATAATGTGATTTGAATGATTTTTAAAATAATTTTTTCCTCCCAAAAGTAGACTAAAAATATTTACCTTTTATTACTTTACTATTTTTTAGTTAAAAAGTCAAAAACGCAGTGTAAATATGTTTTAATGCAATGGTGCGTCTAAAGTTATAATATTTCCACTGAAATATATAACTTTCCAATAGTATGGTCCTTTCATTTTTCAATCATGTTCATTTAAAGTTCTAGACTTCTAGATCATATTGAACATGTAGACATGTTATTTCAATCATATCCAATAGTTGAAACATTAATATTTCTTTCCGAGTTGTTGATCAAGTGATCGACAAACCCGACCCTGACCTGGCCTGTTTCAACCAGTGCAAAAAAGTTGCATGCCATGACCCGAACTCATTATTGACACGCAATCTGATTGCCGGTTGCCACAACTATCAAGACATGCTCAAATGTCCCAGCGTAAAGGAAGAAAATAACTACATAAAGATGTTACAGACCTAACGGCAAGAATCCAGACCTAATGGTCTAAGTGATCAGTGAAAAACCATGTCTGACTTGCAATCAGGAAATACAATGCTAAATTGAAGCCGTCAAACATTTTAGTTTCAAATAATGCACCTCTTATACCAGAATACTGACGGGCTAATGAAGCCTTGCATTCGAAACAAAGAACTTCATTTATAGGCTTGACACCGGAACGAACACAAGTGGCTTCCAAATTGTGAAATAACATCTACCACACCACCATAACCAGCAACGGAGATAACCTGAAAAACAAAAGGAAAAGGTTAACTTTGACTTTTGAGGTCAAACTCATGGCTTTACAGTTTGAAGTAGATACATGAAGCATCTGTAATAAAAGTTAAATTTTGTATGTTTGACTTGAAAAAGTCAAAGTTGGAAAAAGTAACATACACCGGATGGATGTAAGGACACAGAAAATGTTGACCGAGGTACGCATTGTATCTGAGAAAGCATAGCACCATTGATGTCATATCGACTCAGCAGTGGTTCTGCTCCCACTGCTAATATCTGTAAAGAATTGAAGTCAGCTCAATCAGGAAAACATTTTCACAGATGACCCACAAAAGTAAATTACTTACTTGATTATCGTCAAAGCATAAATCTTGTATGCAAGCACGAGTCGATGTCCCTGAAACTTTTTCAGAAGCAGAAAGATTCCACACAGACAGATTTCGCCCACTGCCACAAGCCTATAAATACATGTTCAAATTTGCTTTTAGCCATAAGTAATTGTTGCCTATGATGTCAAAAGGTATCTATATAAATAGTTTACTGGCCGCAAGAATCCTTACCAACCACTTTTCACTAGCATCAAGAGCAATGCAACTGATGTACGAAAACATGTCTTTAGATTTCTTATCTTTCCCAGGCTCAATTACATTAGTGCACTTTCCACTTCGGCAATCTGTATGGTGATTGAAACTTTAGTTGAGAATGAAGTTAACATAGGACGTACACGAATCTAAACAGATTGAATACTTACCCCAAATTCTGGCTGTTCCATCCTCTGAGCCAGTTATAATCTGCAAATAGAGCAGTGTAAATCAAGATTAACTGGACATTCACGTGTCAACTAAGTAGGGATAAAGGAACAAAAGAATACCTGATTACAAGAATTTCGGGCAACAACAGAATGTAGATAACCGGCGTGTCCTTTGAACGTCAGTTTAATTTTGGATGTTTCCTGAGATTACATTGGAAAATTTACCACGTTAAATTACAAGGGGAAGGAAGAAAGAGGGCCGAACGAGAAACAAAGGAATATATCCTTATTTGATTGCATAATCACCTTAAGAAAATACATACCACATCCCAACAATAGGCATACGAATCACCAGCAGCTGCAAATACAGAACCCCCCTATAGTAGATAAAAATGCAAATGAAACATGAATAAGATTCATGGAAAGATCATTGATGTAAACTAACTACGAATATGATCAGGCAACTGTATTATGCGAAGCTAACAGACCTGAGTATCAACAGCAATGGCATTAGTTTCAGGAATAGGGGAAAGAGCACCCCAAGGACCTCTGCAGGAAAACAGAAAAACATAAGTTACAAACCTACGGGTGGAATTTGAAAAAAAAAAAAAAAAAAAAAAAAGGTATTACAGTCCCCTACGAGATTCTACCGAAACAACCATGTTTGAAACCTATCAAGTCTCTAGAAAAGTTATGTGTAAACTATAATAGTTTTATGTTTATGTGACTAACTTATGTTGAGGATTTGCCATGTCAAGCTGCAGCTGCAAATCACCACCTGCAATAAATGAAGTGTGGTTAGTAGAGCGAATAAAAAGTATAAGAAACAAGATGCATGTATCACATTAATTGAGCTGTAACCAATGTATCCAAAGATAATTGAACATTTGAACATGAACAGAACGGTAAGCTAGCTCAAGAGTCAACAGACAGGGGACTAAAAGTTCCGTTTTTCAGATGATAAGTTAAAGGCTAAATACATTTCATTGTGAATCTACCTTTTGACAACCCGTCTTGCTTTGCTTCCATAACATCCATCCACTTCCATCCTCGAATTCGACCATCATCGCCACAACTATATAAAAAAATAAGCCAACAAAATTACAATGTCAGTTGACATAAACAGATTACAAAAGGAGTATGAGTAGACTATTATTCCAGTATTCATCAATTTACTGTTTTCATATGAGGGAACAAGACTTGTTTAGAGCTAATTAACTTACATTTGCATTATAAAGATGTAGCTATCTCTCTATGTGTGCATGAGACGTTGTAAACCATAATCGATACAATAATCAATTGAAAAGTAGAGTAAACTTTCTGAAATTTGCAAAATTCCTGCTACATATACTATGAAATGTTTCATCGTAGTAACATGGGTTCGCTTTTTCTGACAGAAAGAATTGATTTTTGAACAGAGTACATGTCTAAAATACACAAGCTTGCACATGACTAGTCATATAAGCAAGGATCACTAGATGTTTACCTCAACAACAATGAATCTTCACCGTCACCATAGAACTTCACATCATATGCAGGCCCATCATGCCCGTGAAGTAAACAATTCGGTTCAGCTACATTCAAACTAAAAAGAAAAAACATAATCAATTACACACATCCTTGTTAAGGCGCTGTTTGGATGACACCATTCAAAAGCAACATCTTTTTACCAACTAAACAAAATCAAATTATCCATTTACATTAAACACAGTCCCAAAAATAGTGTTTCGGTACGTTTCCACTACTTGAAGCTATGATAGCTTTACATGTGTTGTATTCACAATAAAGGTCTATAAGTAATTATACTCATACATTTTATAATCATGAGTAGGTTATTAAACATAAGGGGGTGTATGTTTTAGCTTATTATCGGGTTTATTAACTTATTTTGTGCAGCTTATTTTGATAAACCGAATTTTCAGCCTTTGTTTACTTTTGAGCTTATTATTACTTAAAACTGAATACCATTTAAGCTTGTTGATTACTTTTATTAGCCACATCCGAATACCACCTATACGCATTTTCGAATCTTCCTCTTCATAATTTACCAATCAAATTTGTTTCAGCTTATTTTATGGGCTGATGAGCTTATCAACTTGAGCTTATAGTTTATTTAAGCTCATAAGCTTAAGTTGACAAGCTCATAAACTATAAAACTGAGCTTATGAGCTTATGAGCTTATCAAAAATTCGGTAAGTTGATAAGCCCGTCAAATAAGCTAAGACAAACACACACTTTAACCACTCAGGGGTGGCCTAGTGGTAAAAGACTTGCGACTATCATCACTAAAATGTGAGAAGTCTTAAGTTCAATTCACGCTTGGGGCAAACAGCCCTCATGTGGTTATGCCAAAAAGGGAGGGCTTTACATAACCCCATGGATAAGTCAGCCAAAAAGTCGGAAACCATGATTACCTAATGCAACCTAACAGTTCATAATTAACTACTTAATTGCAACATTCAATATATAAAAACAAATAGTAATCATTTATTGGCTGAATAAGTTATTGACTTATTGTACTCAAACATTTCATAATCATGAGTAGGTTATCCAACACTAAGGGGGGTTTTTGTTTCAGCTTATTTTAACGAAATTTGTTCGGCTTAATTTGATAAACCAAAGTTTTATTTTTGACACTTGTTACGACATAAAGCTGTAAAAAAAACAACCTCATAAGCCAAAAATATAAGCTAAAAAAAAACACGAACTATGGGGATGTTCGAATTAGCTAATTTTCCGGGCTTATCGGCTTATTTGAAATCAGAAAAGCTCACAAGCCCATTTTTTTTGCAGCTTATGAGCTTATCAAGCTGATATTATGGCTTATTTCTTAAATAAGCCATAAACCCAAATCAATAAGCTCATAAGCCTTTTAAAAAAATGAGCTCAAGAGCTTTTCCAATTTCAAATAAGCCAATAAGCACGGAAAATAAGCTAATTCAAACACCCCCTAAACACATTTTCACTTACTTTTCAGCACTAGCATTCCCAAATCCCAATGGCTACAAAACAAAAAACAAAACATCAAAAACCAAAAAATCATAAAACTAAAGATGATGTTGACGTGGCATATAACATACAAGTGACGAGATTAAGTCAGTCAAAGAATACGAAGCAACAGAACCGTCGCTAGAAGCAGTGACAATGAATTCTGGGTTTTGGGTTGTTGGGGAAAAGATTGTACGGAAGACAGTTAAGGATTGAGATTCGAGGGTTTCTAGTATTGTGTCTTTGTATGCTTCTTCATCCCATTCTCTGCAATCCCCCATTTTTGTTTTTTTTAGTTAACTGGTGTTTGGTGGGGGGTCTTTGATAAACCAGGTTTAGAAACCGGGTCGACCCGGGTTTACGAAAGAAACCTTTTTTGTAACCGGGTCGACCTGGGTTTCTAGAAAGAAAAGTTTTTATGCGCCTGGGTGGCAATTAGAGGTTCGGGTTAGCAGGTTGGCGGGTTAAAAGATACTGACCTTAACCAGAACCTGACATGTTTAAATAATCAGGTCAGCTATGTAGACTGTAACTTATTTACACATAACATGAACATGACCTATTTAAATAAGTTAAACGGATTTCGAGTTAACCTATTTAACCTGTTTATCTAAATAAGTTGACATATTACATGGATTAAATAGGTTAAACGGGTTCGTAGGTCGACCCATTTAACCCATATGGTAAAATATATACTCCCTCCGTCCCATATTAAATATTCATGTTTGACTTTTCAAGTATTTCTTTATCAACTTTGACTTTAAATATTTTTGTTTGTGTTATATAGTATTTGATAAAAAATTATACGCAATGAAAATACATTTAAAACTTAATCTATTCATATATTTTGAATTAAGTATTATATTATACAAACACAAATATTTAAGGTCAAAGTAGAGAAAGAAAGACTTTGAAAAGTCAAACAGGACCTTTAATATGGGACGGAGGGAGTATAAAATTTTATAGTCTCTTTTCTCTATCTCAAATGCGGAGAGTCGGTTCTTGATTATTTGTATGAAATTCAATTACACAAATGGGTCCTTTTCATGGTAAATTATCATATGCAGTTTAACTAAGTTCAACAAATTTGTGATTTTCACACTTCTCTCTGCCGAACTTAAAAAAGTAAAGGATGTTTACATCATGCAAGCACAATAGACTATATAATTTCAAAGATACTTAGGTTGATAATTGTGCATAAAATACTCACATTTTTAAGCTTGTAAAAATTGGAAAGAGAGACATCATTTTGGACACCGAGGGTATGTTTCTTCTCTTTCTTCTTGTACTGCATATTTGAAGACAATCCCTTGGAGGCTTCAATAGCCGAAGAACTACGTGAAAGAACCAAATATTCCTTTTTGTTGGCTATTTCTACAGGTACTTAAAACGAATTTGCATATGTTTAGCTTGGTAAATTTAGTAGCCTAAGCACCAAAATCTTGTTTTTTGTTCAGACAACCTGGATCATGGATATCGATTGAACTCTTAGAATTGTTGGCTCATGATTTTGATGTTATTAAATATGACACGAAATTAAGGTTGCATTCGCGGTACTTACAAACCATTTATCATTTGCTAGTTATGAAAACATTTTTTTGTACATTCTTATAGGAGTACCTCTTCACCAGTAGGATGTAAATGCAAAAATTTAACCCATTCATAACTGCCAACAGCCAGTAGAACTTATCTAACCGACTACTATTTAAATCCCTTCCGAACCAACGCGTCCCAAATTTTCCACTTGCTTCGTTTACAACAGTAATCAAGAAACTGCTTAAGAAGCTTCCAACACCCATCACACTTAAATACAGAGCTATCCCTATGCTTCTCATTGAGTTGGGTACTTGATTATAAAAAAACTCCTGCAACCCCACAAGCGTAAATCCGTCTCCTATACCCATAATCAAGTACTGTGGAGCTAACCAGTACACACTCATCGAAAGAAACTTGTTTCCCTCTTTGTCTGCTACTATTAACCTCTGTTTCTCAACTAATGCCGCCACTATCATAGCTACAATAGAAAGGAACATCCCTATCCCAACTCTTTGGAGAATTGAAATACCTCTTTCTTTTCCCGTTATTTTCCTTAGTATTGGAGTTATGAATTTTTCATAGCATATTACACATGTCAGCATACCAAAGGCTGAAATTGCATGAATACTTGCAGATGGGATCTCGAAGTTTCTGCCCACATTTCTTTCCATTGTGCTGCTTTGCTTTACGAAGAAAGTTGAACCTTGGGCAATGCATACACCAAATAGTAAAGAAGTTAGCCATATAGGAATCACGTTTACTATTAGTTTTGTTTCTTCAACTCTTGTCACTGTTGTTAGTTTCCAAGGAGATGGTTTCTTTCCGCCCGTTATCTCATTATCTTTGACAATACACGCTTTGTCAAGAAATTTGAGGCTATTGGTATGACATAGTAGTCTTCTTTGAGGACTTCCTCGTTCATAGAATGAATCTAGACTTGAAGGATAAGGTAGGTTTTTCTTCATCATGGCTGCAACAAGAACTTGTAATACGGGTGTTAACGGGCTGCCTTGGGGAACTTGGTACCTGTAAAACGGTTTTCCCAAATAGAATATAATTATGGTTATGAACGTAAGTGTAGTAAGAATGAGGTTTCCTGTTCCCCAGCCTACATTATCTTGCACATATGCTAATACTGTTACTCCTAGAACAAGTCCAGAACACAAATACTGCATTCCACCAGTTGAAAAATGACATTTTTTCCTTTCTTTCTTTTGAATTGCTATCATCAAACTGGTCGGCTCCAAAGCTTTCTAGGGATGGCTTAAGGCCGCCTGTTCCTATAGAAAGGAGGTATATTCCGGTGAAGAAGGCCATTTCATGGATCTTTGTTGGATTCACGCACACCTCGTTACTAGCTCCACATGGCTTCAAAGTTGGTATGAATTGAGAGAGGGCAAGTATTCCTAAACCCTAGAAGTAGTAGACTGGTCAAATAACTTCTAAATAAACTTAACTCATGGTGTCAGCTACAAGTGTTATGCAATTTAAAGTTTATAAAGTGTTTAAATACCATGAGGTAGATGGTAGAAGAAATCCAGATCATTCGGAATCTGCCAGCATAGGAATCGGCAATGAACGCACCAAATAAAGGCATGATGGTTGTAACTCCTACCCAGCAGTTCACATTATTGGCTGCAGTAGTAAGTTCTTGATGCATCTCTTTTGTTAGGTATGTGATGAGATTCGATGCTATCGCAAAGTAGCTTACCCTCTCACTGAACTCGATAGCTAATAGCAACAAAACAATAAGAATCGAGATAACGATTCCCAAACTAATAAGCTTTATCTGTAGTAAAGAAATACCTTACGGTTCATTACAAAGAAATACCTTACGGTTCATTACAAAGCTAAGTTCTAAACTGAAAGCTAAGTTTTAAACGTTCCCTTTTCTTTCTTTCTTTTTGATTGGCATTCACGTTTTTCGCGAATAGCTTATGACTTGGTTAAAATAGATAGTATATGTTTACTTGTTAAGTAATTTGCTATTCAAACGTCAAAAGCAAATATGTTGTAAACTTGTAAAGCAAGGAGAGCAAATGAGCTCCTACATGATGCATGTTTATTTCTCTCTGTTATACTCTCCCTTTAAAGAGAAGACATGTTCTATAATCAACTTGGTAGTAATGACTTGGTCAAAAATTAAGTATCCACGGTTAATTATTTAACAAGATGTCTAATCAGTGAGAGAATATGCTTTAGACTGAAGCAAACCCTTTATTACTAGAAGAAAAAAACTAATCTATCTGAAAATGATTCACAACAATTTATGTATGGTATAAAAGTTACATGCAAACACGACGGCTTGTATGCATTAAAGATTGACGATCAATGGAGGACGTAAAAATGCTTACCGATAATGAAGAAGGCTGCTTTCCAAGTCCCGGTAGAAGATCGAAGAGGAAGTCTTCCTTTCACAAACCAATCTTGTCTCGTTAGCATCTCTCTCATTTCCAGCTAAGTTCTTATGCTCCTCCAAATCTAACGCCATTTTCGTTACAAGTTAGAGAAACACAATAATGGTAAGCATAAACGATTCTAAAACACAATGTATGTGTAAGTGTTGTTGTTGTCTTTGTTGAGTGAACATGAATGTGTTTTATGAGGAAGCCAATGATTCGATCTTATCTTGAGGGAGCCTGTACGCGGGGTTGCCAAATTGCAGGCTTCTCAATTTTCATAAAAACCTGTAACATAGTGCTATAGAGAGATATAGAATTATATATAGCACATTAACGTGCTATGAGTTTTGACTTTTTGATGAGTATTTTATAGTAGTGTTCTATTTTTTAATTTTGAGTTATTTAAGGTCAAAATGATCACATGCTAGAGAGTACAGAATGGGAATAAGTACAGATTTATCTACTTATCTGACTTTTCGTATTGATTATTCGAAATGTAATGAACTCTTCTAACACACAATGGATAACGGGCCTTTAAGGATTTCTGTTTCAATCTTCATCTCTATTTAGCCATATCATACCACGCATATGTTTTATTTGGGGTTTTTGTCGAGTTCAGCTTTATGATATAGTTTGGAGTATGGCGTATTTGCTTGCAGAGTCTTTTGCTAGTTTTGGTAATCATCATTGTGCTTCAGTTAATAAATTTTCAAATAGCTTTAAAACAGTAAAAACACCTCAAATATCTATTAAACACAAATCACAACAGATATGATGGCATATGTGGATATAAAATCACATAATAATAATAAGTTGAAATAATTGAACGGATAAATCATCCGCATCAGTTCATCTATAATAATAGTCTTTTCACTAGCTATAACAGTATTAATATATCATAGCCAGATTAAAACAAGCTAGCGTTACTTCATTACTATACGTCTATAAAAATCAGTATTTATCCCTTACAATCTACTAACCATTTGTTAGAGCTACATTTTCTGCTTGTAAGAGTACCTCTTCGCCACTAGGACAAAAATGCAAAAATTTAACCCAAATATAGCTGCCAAGAGCCAGTAGAACTTGTCTAACCGACTGCTATTTAGATCCTTCCCGATCCAAGGCTTCCCAGTTTGTTTAGTAACCTGGTTTACGACGATTATCAAGAAACTGGTGAAGAAGCTTCCAATACCAATAACACTTAAGTACAAAGCTATGCCTATGCTTCTCATCGAGTCAGGCACTTGGTCATAGAAAAATTCCTGGAGCCCCACAAGCGCAAATGCATCTCCTATTCCCAAAAGCAAGTACTGTGGAGCTAACCAAAACGCGCTCATTGAAAGAACCTTGCTTTTCTCTTTCTCTGCAGTTAATAACCTCCGTTTCTCAACCAATGCTGCCACTATCATACATACAATAGAGAGAAACATCCCAATCCCAACTCTTTTGAGGATTGATATACCTCTTTCATTTCCCCTCTTTCTCCTTAGTATCGGGGTTATGATTCTGTCATAGATTATGATGGAAAAGAGCATCCCTAAGGCGAAAAAAGCTTGAATACTTGCCGGTGGGATCACGAAACTTGTACCAATCTTTCTGTCCATTGTGCTGCTTTGCTTTACAAAGAAAGTTGGACCTTGTGCTATTAATACCCCATACAGTACAGAAGCTAACCATATAGGAACAAAGTTTACTATTAGTTTTGTTTCTTCAACTTTTGTCACTGTAGTTAGTTTCCAAGGTGACGGCTTCTTCCCTTCTGTTATCTCATCATTTTCAACCAAACACGCTTTGTCGAGAAATTTGAGCTTATCAGTATGACATAGTAGCAGTCCTCTTTTAGGATTTTCAGGATCATAGAACGAATCTTGACTCGAAGGATAAGGCAGGGTTCTCTTTCTCATGGCTGCAACAAAAACCTGTAATATTGGTGTTAGTGGGCTGCCTTGGGGCACATGGTACCTGAAATACGGTTTTCCCAGATAGAATATAATGATGGCTATGAACATGGTAACAGTAAGAATGAGGTTCGCAATTCCCCAACCACTGTTATCTTCCACATACACCAACACCGTTACTCCTAGAACAAGACCACAACACAATGCTGCACTCCACCAGTTGAAAAACGACATTTTTCCCTTTCGTTCTTCTAAATGTTTATCATCAAACTGGTCGGCTCCAAAGCTTTCTAGTGATGGTTTATGGCCGCTGGTTCCTATAGAAAGTAAGTAGATTCCTATAAAGAAGGCCAGTTCATGAAGCTTTGTTGGATTTACGCAACTCTCCTTACTGTCTCCACATGGCTTCAAGGCTGGTATGAATTGAGACATGGTAAAAATCCCTAAACCCTGCATGCATTCACAAACATAAGTTGAAAAAAATAATAATAATAAATAAAAAATAAATAAATCTGAATCGTGAAATGTACGTGAAGTTTGGAATTACCATGAGATAGATGATCGAGGAAAGCAAGATCATTACGAATCTACCAGTATAGGAATCAGCGATAAAGCCACCAAGCAAAGGCATGACGGTTGTAACTCCTGCCCAACAATTAACAGTCTTGGCTGCAGTAGTGAGGTCTTGATGCATCACTTTTGTTAGGTACGTGATGAGATTTGATGCTATTGAAAAGTAGGTTAACCTCTCACTGAACTCGATTGCTGAAACAAAGAAACACGATAAGTTTGTTAAAAAAAAAATGTCCTGTATCCCATGCATCATAACTTATATCATGTGCTAGGGATAGAGAGTACGTATCCAAAAACGATACTGATTTTAAGTGGATATCGTCATGTCCATTAATTGACTATATCAAAACGTAGCATATGTTACTTACATCAATGTATAATCAGCAATGCATGTTTTATCAGTGTCTGCCTTACTATATGAACTTATATATCCAATCATTTTTGGAGCAAAGTATGCTCAAATTCTATTTGAGAAATCAATGGATTAAATTGGCATATATATGACACCAAAGGGCCTGTGTAATAAAGGTTCGTGAGTAGTATACTTTTAAGTTTTAACTACACGCTTCTCACTGTTCCTCCCTCCAGGTGGTAGAAAACTAAATTTTAGCTTCAACTTTTATTTTTTATTTTATTTTATTTTTTATTTTTTTCAGAAAACTATATCAAAAACTAGCGAGAAGCTAGAAAAATCGTTATAGAAAGTTATTGCAGCACAACATTGGATGAATTGATACCCTATTTTTATTGCTAATCCAAGAATGTGAAAGCAATTTTATCTCCTAGATAAGTGTATTTCTTTTGTGGTTTTAAGTGGGTTAAGTCAACCCAAACACAGTTTCTGTATTTCCAGAAGTCCAGAGTGCAGAGGACCCAAAATACGGTTTGAATAATCACATCGAAACATCTTTTTTTCATATCACTCAGACCGGACACACTGGTCACCCTCAACTCACTTTTAATTTCAACTTTAAGTTACTATTCACCATGGGCGGAGAAAAGGGGTTAAAAGGGTCACTCCGAGTGAAAAAAAAAAAGCAGTGTACATTTTTTTAAATATATGGATATTTTTTCTTTTTCTTTTTTTTAATCCCCCCCCCCCCCCCCCCCTCTCTTAAGAACTGATTTGTAATGCAGTTTCTAAAAGTTATTAAAGTGTAACCCTTCCAACAAAATTTTGGCTTCGCTATTCACCAATCACCGCTCCTCTCAATAGTGACCACTCCCTTTGCCACCATTAAAAATACTCATTTTTTATAAACATACATCACAAAACACCCCACACACCCTCATAAATCAAATAAATAAATCATTCAACACCCCTAAGAACCTCAATATAGTACACAATAGCCCAAAGGTGACCGACCTCACATCACCCCACACACCCTCACAAATCAAATAAATAAATCATTAAACACCCGTGAGACCTACGAAATAGTACACAATAGCCCAAAGGTGACCGACCTCACATTTTCTTTCACTTTTTCCTTTTTTTTTGCACGTAACATGAGACCCACACAGTCAGGATGATGTGTTATGGCTTGTGGTGATAGTGAGGGCTCACCACCCACTATGCTTAGCCTTACATGATTAAACACTTATACAGTTTACTAAAATGCTCTTTATACATCATGACTCACGAAGTAAGGTTAAATAATTATATACAAGACTTTACTAGTTCAACGTACAAAGAGACAAATGTCTTTACATAACAGATAAGTAATATGCGCTCAGAGTACGTGTTCATACGAGTACCAATGCATAAGTGTATACAATGGATAGTAAAGCCTCAAGTTCAAGTCTTCACAAAGATTTTTATTTATTTATTTATTTATTTATTTATAAACAATCACTTTGTTTGGTGTTTATTATTATTATTATTATTATTATTATTATTATTATTATTTAAAATAGGTTATTTTGTACTTTGTTGTTTGGTGTTTATTTATTTATTTAATTACAAAGTAATAGTAATAACATAAGGAATGATTTATGATATCATATTTCAATCATAAAGTTAACCTTGTACTTCATGGTACTAAATACTACTCCCTCGTCTCAAATTTATTGTCCACTATTAACTTTTTTGGTATTTCTTCTTCAACTTTGACCTTAAAATATTTTTGTGCTTATATAATATTTGATGCAAAATATATAAATGGATTGGATTTAAGTGTATTTTTCAATGGTATAATTTTTCATCAAGTATTATATAATAATAAAAAAATTTATGGTCAAAGTTGAACGAATTTGACTTTGAAAATGCAAACTGGACAATAATTTTGAGGCGGAAGGAGTAGACATTTTGGTTTATGCACAATTTTTTTTTTACCATAAAAAAATCATACTTTAATTTGTGCCATTAACTCTATTTTTATTTTTCACATGTTTACAGGTCAAAATATATACAAATGAGTTTTTAGGTCAAACTTTTGTAGGTTAAGTTGACTCGTTTGTTGTTGTATTTTTTTTTTTTTTTTTCGTTTTTTTTTTTGAATATTTGAGACAATTGAGTTCGTGTCAAAATAGTTACTATCGGGTTCGGGTGTAAAGTGTTCAGTTACACGTCGGTTTGTTTGAATATAAAAATCATTATCAATTTATTTTCTTAGATAGAAGATAGATGAGTTCATGTCGAAATTAAGGGTGAGCAAACGGACCGGATGGACCGGACCGACCGACAAAACCGACCGGACCGGATCGGACCGACCACATTCGGTCCGGTCCTCGGTCTAGGCTTTTTGGCAAATTCGGTCCTCGGTCCGGTCCGGTCCGGACCGACCAAAAAACCGAAAAAACGTGCCAAAATATGCCTAATTAGACCGGACCGACCGAAGACCGGACCGGACCGAACCGGACCGAGACCGGACCGACCACATTCGGTCCGGTCTCGGTCTATGGTTTTTCCGGTTCTCGGTCTTCGGTCCGGTCCGGTCTTGGCCGGTCCGGTCCGGTTTTTGGACCATGCTCACCCTTAGTTGAAATAGTTGCATACTGCTTCATTGTAAGATTTTTGGTTACCCATTGGCTTCTTAAGAGTAAAAAACACATTTAAAAATCTTAATCTTTAAAACTGACAAAACTAGTTATACAGTAGAAACTCTATAATATAATACACTTGGGACCACCAAAATTTATTAATTAAAAGAGTTATTAATTAATCGATAAATTAATACTCCCTCCGTCCCGTATTAAGTGTCCACAATGGTATTTTTGATTGTCCCATATTAAGTGTCCATTGCAATAAATGAAGGAATCTTGTGGACTAAATTTACAATTTTGTCCTTTGATTAACATTCAAATGTAATAATTTATTATACCTAAAAATATGTGCTTTTATATTAACGAGATGGGCGTCGGTCCGCCGCGTTGCGGCGGGACGTTGAATTTGGCCGGTTTTTAACGGGAATGTTATAACCGGAACAATATCAAATCTCCAATATACGAAAACCCCCAGTCAATACTTTACGTACGTAGTAAAAAAAAAAAAAAAAAAAACAGTTGAAGATGTCGGCTCACCTATTGGCAATAGTCTCATGTATAATCAGTTCCTGGTGTTTGGGTATAGTGAAAGTGATTCTGTTTTGGACACAGCTTAAGGTTATTCTATATCTAAATCCATAAATTACATAAGGTGCAATATTATTCTTCCAATAAATATTTTGATGACAAAAATAGGATACTTAAGCCAACCTTTAAAAATACATGTTGCCACACACAGCATCTTTAGTAGGCTTTTTCTTGTACTTTGTGAATTTAGCATTGTAGCGACGGCAGTGGCTGCATTATGGAAATGAGAAATTCAGAATCAACAAACACTGGTTCAAAATTATATTAATGAGTTCCGGATAGTAGTTAAAAATATTAGTGCTAGAGGTCGTATTTTTGGGCAGCTTGATTTAGTCTGTGATGCTTCAAATATGCTAAACGTATACTAACCACATGAAAATCTAGTAATATTAGTGTATCAAATCTAGTGAAAAGAAAACGATAAGCTTATTACGAAACTTTTACTGTAACAAACATAATCCAAAGGCGATTAAAGATGCATTTTTTTTAAATAAAAATAAGCCAAATACCTCTTAATCTTTATTCCACAGTAACATGTCATCTTAAAAAACGCATTAGTTAACCCATTTTAATTAACAATTTCAAACATTACCTAAAACCTCAATAGACAGCAATAGAAAATTGATGAAATCCAATAACATGAAATTAAACATGTTTTAAGAATTACCTTGAAGCCGGATTCAAAGGTCGTTGCGAATTTGTCGATCACAATCGACGCAGAAATCACCTCTTTCTAAATAGCCGCAAAGCTTTTCCAAGGCTCCTGTTCATATATTTAGTTAACCCTATTAACAAAACATAATAGACCCAATATCCAACTTTCTAACATGAAGAAGACTACGTGAGGTTGGCCGGAAAATGCAAGACTTACCTCTATTCCGAAACGCAATCTTAAACTCCTGTTGATCATGAAATCAAAAGCTTTCCAAGTTTCATGTTGGTCTTCTGTCACTTTCTTGCCTGCAACATACAGAATTGTAATGTGTATAAAACATATAATGAACGTTAAATTATAGTTATAGAAAGAAACCATGGCATAAATGCGCAACTAATCAATTTTCAGCAGAAATGACAACAAACATGCACATGATCAGCTTTCAGCAAAAAAATGACAACACTCTCAGCAGCATATACCACCAAAGGTACGACACGCCTTTTTCATAACAAAAATCATCCGGGTGAGAATGAGTGAAAAGAGAAGGCATGTGTTATCACATGTATGGGTTCAAATTGCCTCTTAATGTTAAATCAATGCCTAAACCAACGGAAACAGGACATTTTCCTCCAAGTTCCAAAACGATGGGTGTCAAAGGCATTTACCTGCACAACGTTTTTCCACCTTTAATCCTGATACATATGGATAATGTACACGCCTGAGTGCCCTTGCTTCCTTTTGTTTCCATGAGGATCAGCACTTGCAGCTAATGCAAACCTTGCAAGTGTAGCCTTCTGCGCATTCTCGTTAAGGGACATCGACTTCGTGATCCGAAATCTGATAAACATAAAACATTTGGAATTAAGCAGATGGTAAAGATTCTAAACTAATGGTACACATAAATTCCAATAAACTCATGTTACAGATAATCTTCGGTTTTAGTTCCTTTGCTTTTGTATCCAATCCTTGTGTAGCTGGCACAGTACCAAACCTACAGAGCAGGAGGCGAAAATGTTTGTAAGTTCATATTGAAGACTACGAAAAACAACGACGATCAATTACAGCTTATAGCTAAAAGAGTTGAACTGGACATCAATGTTAAGAATGGAGAAAGATTCTAAAAGCAATCAAACATTGTCATAAACAACTACTAACTAAGGGGTGTTTGTTTAAGCTTATTTGTGGGTGTATGAGCTTACTTGATTTCGGCTTATATTGGATAAGCTCATATTTTTGGCTTATTTTGAGACTTGGGGGCTTATATAAGCTTATTACGAAGATACACTCCCTAAATTCCAAAATGATAAATCCCCAACTTCAAAAACATCAAACCACATAATTTCACCTTTCGACATTAGAAATTAAAACAAAGTAACTAATAAATTTTCATAGGCATTTACCTGCACAACCTTCCTAATTGAACCCATCATGCTTTCCGACCTTGTTTACGATAAGCAGCGACAGAAGAACCACATATCTTATGAATAAGTCATAAGCAGAATTAAGCAACCTGATAAGCCAATCAAAGTAAGGTTATGAGCTTTTGAAAAATCTTAAAAATAAGTAATTTTTTCACATACCCTAACCCCAAATTAAACCATACCAATTAAACCATAACTAAATTAATATAAGGCCAAATTTCAAAAAACCCAATTCATAAAAACACAAAACACATTCAAACCCTAATCTTGATTTATAATAAAAATTAAAAGTTTAACCCAATTACCGATCAACTAAAAGCCTGGTGAAACATGCAATCCGAGAATGTTAAACATGATTACAAACCTACAAAAACCCTGAAACCCATTTTTTTTACTATGCGAGACCACGCCAGGACATCACCACATCACCACTTGATAATCAACGGTTACCGCAACAGCTTCAATCTTCTCTTCATCTATCAAATTAATGCTCCAAATCTTGTGTATAATTGTTTTGTGCAGTGGAAGAAGATTCGGGAGATAACACCGCCTATTGAATCTTCTACCTTCTTCTTCATCTTATCATATTTAGCAAATGGGCTTTACCAATTTATAAAACCATGGACCGGGCCATGTAGCAGGCTGAAGAAAAAAGAAAAGAGCCCGTTTTAATACACGACGTCGTATTAAACGGGATTTAATATATATAGTAATTTAGGGTATAATTGTCATTTGCTTAACAATCAATTGTAATAATTTATTACACCTAAAACTTTGTGCTTTCTTGTTATGGACACTTAATGTGGGACGGAGGGAGTAATTATTAATTTATATATTAATTAAAATTTTATTAATTTATAGTAGAATATTTAGTTTACAAACACCTTTCAAGCTTCCATTTAATTATTGTATACAATGCATGTATATCAAATGAACGGCCCAATTTGAATTATTTTTTTTGCCACCAAACACAACTTCAAAAATTCAACCTTGTGACGCGGGGATCATACGAGCTTTTAAGATGCATTATCGTCGTCGATTTTATAGAAGTCTTTTGGAGGGTTATGAATTAGGGGTTCCAAATCCAGCAAAAATAAATGTATTAGATGCAATGAATCTTGCAATTTCAGCATGGACTATGGATGTTCGTGCAAATACAATTGCGAACTGCTTTCGTCATTGTAAACTTCGATCAACAGATAACATGACTTTTGAGAACTCAGATGAAGGTGGTGAAAGCACTCAAGAAATCCAGAATTTGATCAAAGAGGGTTATCGCAATGCAATGGATGTCGAAGATGTTCTGACTCACCCAGAAGAAAATGTAGTTGCACAGTTGTTGACTGATGAAGAAATTATTGAAAGCGTTATTGGAATTAATAAAGATGATATCGATGAAGAAGATGATGGAAGTTCTACAATGGAGCCCCCTTCGCGAAACGAAGCTATTAAAGCGGCAATCACATTGAACAATTTCTTGTTGAGCTATGAGAAAACAACACCAGAAGTTCTTACCATGCTAAGGAAAATTAGAGACAAGATTCAAGGGGAAATTGATTTCAACAAAAAAACAAAAGACAATTGAGTCATTTTTCAAGAAACCTTCATAAATCATTTATGCAATATGCTATATATAAGGAATTATTAATTTATATTTTATATGGGGTCTAAAGAAATTATCAAAAATGTATTATCTTATAATTTTAGCGAATTATTAATTTAGCACCCTATCCTCGAGTCGGGACCGGCAAAAAATATTATCTTAAAGAGTTTATTAAATAATCGAGTTTCTACCGTATATAGAAATTCTTCTAATTTCTGTTATATTATTTTTTGCAATGATACTCAAGACTTATGAACTTCTCACATATATTTGTCTAATTATTCAATCAAGTATTTTGGTTTAAAAATTTTTACATTATGGACTTGCAATTCAAAAATTATATAGATAGATATAGATTTATATTATGTAAGTAGATGGAGAGTATGGATCTAGTGAGAAGAATTAATGAAATGAGAAGAGTGAGAAAAAATTATAGCCATATATTTCAAATAAGGAAAGAAAAATAATAGGAGATGCATCTATTTTTTATGGGTGCATATAATATTTGTGGTTGTAGTTTCTTCTCATTCTTCTCATCTTAATTATGTTTCTCATTTGATCCTAAGTCAGTAGATGAAGATAAAAAGCTTAAAATGTAACCATTAGCTTCTAAATACTTGTATTTTTATATCTTTAGCTTACTTTTGTTTGGTTGTAAAATTAGAAAAATATAAAATTAAAATGATATATATTTTTTGCTAGCTAGAAATCCTTAGACATATAGTAATACTGATAGTAATTGAGTGGACAACTTGTGTCTAAACTCTCATCCAACTTTATGTAAGAATTTTATGGTTCAATAATAATAATAATAATAATAATAATAATAATAATAATAATAATAATAATAATAGGATAAGAGAAATTAGCATATTGGAGAGACAGAGTTAGTAGATTTATCCCACGAGAAAACTTTCAAAGGAAAAACTCAAAAAACTTTATATAAGCAAAGCTCCCACCTTATTTTGAAAGTTAGTTAAATTTTAAATGTTATAAAATATTAATGTTATTAAACATTGATTGTGGATTCCCAAACAAGCTTGGTTGAGCTTATTTAAAGGAAAGACCTTGTGTTCGAGCTTACAATGAGCTCTAGTAGTTAAAAAAAATTAATTAACTAAACGAGGTTCGAGCTCGAGCTTGAACAATAAATAGTTATTTGAGCTCGAGTTCGAGCCAGATTTGAAAAACTTATTCGAGCTCGAGTCGAACTCGAGCCGAGTAATAGTTAATTGAGCTTAGCTCGAATATCCTGAATCTCGACTCGGCTCGAATCATTAACACCCCTTAATCTTGATTATGTTAACATGCTTTCCTTCTTAGGCCTGAATAATCTCATCCAATTAAAGTGTATTAATTACTATTTGGATTTCTTTACTAAATAATCTCATTCAAAAAAAAATATTTAAACATTGAAACTTATATAACCAAATATATTTAGTTTTTGGCAATTTCTAACTTGTGCATTAGACAAACATTGACCCAAATATTGACCGCTGTTAGATTATACATACAGGCTATGTTTGGCAAAAGTAGTTGTGAGCAGTAGCAATGAGCTGTGAGAAGTTGCTGTAGCCCAGCTCACTGCTCATCGCTCACAACTTCTTAAAGAAGCATTTGAAAAATGGGCTTTCCTAAAAAATAGCAAAGCTCACCGCTCTTTCGCCAAACGAACACTAAAAATCAAAAAGCTCATTGTTCACCACTTATCACCCCAAAAAGCTATGCGCCAAACATAGCCGCAATCTAGCTAATTTTGCTATGCTTTCATTCATCTTATGCGTGCGTAGATTATTTAGTCACTTTAATATCTTAACAAGAGTTTAACTTTAATCTTAACATCAACGAATATATGCTACTCGAATTTTATATACATTTTTTTTTTTTGTCGCCACTACATCATGCTAATTAGTATATATATATAAGCTACGTACTTTAAGGAATGCTCACCAATAATAAAGAATGCTGCTTTCCAAGTACCGGTAGAAGATCGAAGTGGAAGTCTCCCTTTATGATCCAAAGATGAATCACAAACCATCAAAGTCTCCTTAGCATATCCTCCATTTTCAGCTATGTTCATTTGTTCCTCCAACTCTAACGCCATTTTCGTTTCAAACTAAAGCAAAAACTAAATGGTTAGAACATGAATATATCTAAAATTTGGAGTCCTGAGAGATAAGAGTGAATAGGTGCATAAGACAAACTAAATATAAAGAAAACAACAAACGACAACGAGCCAGAATTGACAAACTTGCCTGAAAATTCACGGTATGTTATCGTCTTAGTTGTCGTAGTAATAAGCTGGTATTCTCAATGTGAAGAACGCATGAGGCATGAACTTTATTTATACTAAAATCTTATCTTGATCATCAAGACAAATCTAAGTTAAATAAAGTTAGATTTTGTAAATGTATAATATCAGTTGTCTAAATTGGTTCAATAAATTCCCTAAATAGCTTAAACAAATTTAAGAAATTACGTATTTATAAAGAAAATGAAATCTGCAACAAAATATTTTATGCTTGAAACTTTGACTAAAAGAATATAAACACAAAAATAGAAAATTGTAATAATATACGATAGCTTAATTTTTGCATCCTTGTGTCTATTAGCAAAACCCTGTTTTGGTTTATTTATTTATTTATTTTTTTAAGTTTTGGACTAATTTCTTGGATCCTACATATTGGGAGGAGAATAGGAGATCTTTATTTCTAAGTGGGCCAATGGACTCTTTTTAACAAGCTTTAATAAAGTAATCGGGCCTGTTGAAGGTACCGCCCACAAAAGTGATCAAGGTGACAGCAACACTCAAATAGGGTATCGCTGAGGCTGGAGCTGGGGCTTATATTATAAGCCGAAATTAAAATTTGTATTTTTATAAACTTGTTTGGCAAATGGGCTGGGATTGGGGCTTATTATTGCAAAATTACTAAAAGGACATAATTAAATGAGTTTTTGTGTATGTTAGATATTTTTGTGGGTAAATAAGTAATTTATACTTCAAAAGCCCCGAGCTAAAGTTTTTAGCCCCTTTTATGGGCTAAAGTTTTTAGCCGACTTATTTTATAAGCCCTTCCATAAGCCCCATGACAAACGAGACTTATTTTATTAGCCGACTTATTTTAAAAGCCCAAGCCCCTATAAGCCTCATATAAGCCTTCGCCAAACACAGCCATAGTGTCACTTTTTATGTGTGGTAATTGTCATTGTTCCGGTGACTAAAATTCTCGATATAAAGTATAAAGAGCTACGTTACTCTGATCATTTTAAATTTAAAGGAATTTCATACGTAAGTGCTTAATTTGAGAAAGGAAGTTTTGGACAAAACATAGAGCATCTTCACGGCTGAAGATATTAATAGTTTAATACCTTTGCTATAACATATCAATGGCCTAATGGTCTTTTGTAGTTGCTTCATGTTTGAGGACTTAAGTTTAATCTTCGTTGATCTCCTTAACCATCATCATGCCTTGGTTATGTTTTATTTTGTGATTCATTTGTAGTTTATATCTCTTACTTTATAGCATACTAGAACGGTATCCGTGCAATGCGGCGGCGGGTATTCTGTGACTATATTTTGCGGCCGGTTACACATTTAATTGTCTTCATGCTTTATAAATGGATTTTCTGCTTTTACTTTTTTGTTTTTTGTTTTTAGTTTTCTGTTTTCAGTTTTTCAGGTTTTCAAGTTTTTAGTTTTTCAACTTTTCAGGTCTTTAGTTCTTCAGTTTTTCAGTTTTTTAGTTTTTAAGTTTTCAGTTTTTTCTGGTTTTCTTGTTTTCAGTTTTCCAGTTTTCAGTTTCAGTTTTTCAGTTTTTCAGATTTTCAGTTTTTCAATTTTTAGTTTTTCTATTTTCAGTTTTCAGTTTTCTGCAATTAATGTTTGAAATCCCTTCAATCAATATTTGAAGCCTTTATATAATCTTAACTACATAAAAAGGAAAAATGGTCAAAACTTGAATCTTGACTTTGTTGAAAATGTTGACTTGGTTGAATAAGTTAACAAAAAGTCAATATTTATAGCAACATGCATGGTAACATTAACGTGATAAATTTTTACTGCATATAATGTATTTACTGTTGTGAACAAGAATAGAGGGAATGAAATTAATCATCAATTCATCATTAACTATGAGATTTACAAAGAGTATATATAGATAAACATTAGGGCAAAACCCTAATAGCTAACATGGGCCGTGGGCCTATTACGAGCTATATGGACATCCACATATAATTATTTATAACACTCCCTCTTGGATGTCCATATTGTTAATACGCTTAGAAAATGCTGCCTCATTAAAAACCTTGTCAGGAAAACCCAGTGGGACAAAACCATGACTAAGGACAAAAAGAGTGCAGCGCGTATTGTCTCCCTCTGATGACTACATCACTTGAGTTATTCAAGTAGGTGCATTCCAATGTTGTTGTTCAATGTCCTAAATGTTGAGGTAGAAGCGCCTTGGTAATTAGATCCGCCAAATTGTCACTTGAATGAACTTGTTGAACAATAATATCACTATTCTTTTGTAAGTCATGATTGGAAAAGAACTTTGGCACAATATGTTTTGTCTTAACGCCTTTGATGTAACCTTCCTTGAATTAAGCAATGTATGCTACATTATCTTTATGCAAAACTGTTGGTTCCTTCTTCTCTAAAGAGTTACCACATGATCTACATATGTATTGTATCATACTTCTAAGCCAAACACATTTTCAACTTGCTTCATGTATCGCTGGAATTTCTGCATGGTTGGATGAAGCCAATGAGATCGTTTGCTTAACTGAACGCCATGAAGCTGTAGTTCCTCCAAATATAAATACATATACAGTTTGAGATCAACCATTATGAGGATTGCAAAGCCAATAATATTATGAGAACAAAAGTCTTAGTTTATGGGGCATGTTATAATATATGAATTCGCATCTTGCCAGCAATTTATAATGAATCCTCCCCATTAGAATGGTTTTGGTCACGAACCATATGTTGCCCATATAAGAATTTTGTAAATGTGCGGTATATATTTCTTGTAAATCCACCACAACGCACAATAATAGGATGTTGAAATGGATAATTCATTCAGGGGGAGAGAATGAGCAGCGAAAGATATGGAATGAATTATGATATATATGTTGATCCTCACATTAATGAATATGAACTTAAAGTTCAAGGGACAAATAACATTCCAGATCTAGTAAATGCCAGACATGTTTAGTGACCTAAAGAAAGTGACTAGATCATATTACGCTGTTATTGCTCCAATTATAATGTATGTCCCAACATGAAAATAAATGATTGGTAGTGAGTCTATGGAATGGCTGCAGCATGATAGACTAATCGATTCCGAGTAAAGTCCTCGAATGAATAAATGAAATGGAGCAAGAAAATTAAGATGGTTAAATCGAGGTAATAAGACCCCATAATAGTCAAGAGACACTAGACATGAAGGTTATTGAAAAACCCCGGGTACATGAAAAACTATGAGATCTCAATAAACAGTATATAATGTCTAGTAAAGTGTGGAATCGAAAAGAAATGAATTGACGTCGATAATACTATTATATATGATTTTGTAAATAAATAAGATAGCGCTATAATCATGGTGAGGATCATGGAAGAATACCTGCAGGAAGTGCAGATGTATAAATGAATGGCCAAAAGATGTAAAGACGCAAAGAATTAATGAAAGGTTGAAGTCTCTTGTGATGAGACATGGTTATTGGGACTTGAAGTCCATACGTATGAATATTTAAACTTATTGGATATGCATAAATATTTATGAGAAAATGAAATGAAATTATGCATAAGGTACAAGTGATGGCACACATATATTTTCTCAAAGACTTGTAAATGATCATGCAGATGCATGTTCACATGTGGTGGATATGGTATAAGTCTGGCAATGTGTAAAATAATTGATATGCGTCTAAAATGATAAATGAATAGAGCTCGTACGAGATTTTATATAAAATGAATGAAGCATTCTAGTGATTTTTAATGCTTAAAGCATATAAGAGAAGTTCTCGAGAACGCTACTTGATTGTATTGAATTAATCATGTTTTTGGCATACATTTAATAATTGCCTTAGTGGATAATATTGTGCCTAATAAAGAATTATGTTTGCCTATGAAACTTTATAAGGAGATCTAGATTTGAATATTGTTTAAGTTTCATGCAGTTTGATTTATGATTATAAAGGCAACTGAATGCATAGAAGTTGAATTTGAAACAAAAGAAATAGTTGTCTTAGCTTATGATTTGAACATCTTAAAGATGAAATCATTGTACATCAAGAAAGCTAAAGAAAGATGCTACATATCTTTATATGTATAAATGACGCTCATGTTTATGAGGTCACATGATCAAGAAAGATCCATTGATTTATAAATATGATGATCACAATATCGATTTAAATGTGTCATACTAAAATGTGTATATGTGAATTACACGGATGTACCTATATGAGATGTATGACGTATCTTAATCCTTAAAATGGATATGAAAATAACATGTAGAGATTCTATCAAGACACTTGTATGTGCATTTCACTGACACAATGAGATTAAGTGATGTGATCATCAAGGGGGAGAGAAGATAAGTGTTGCACTCTTTTTCCCTTGACCATGGTTTTGTCCCCACAGGGTTTTCCGGCAAGGTTTTTAATGAGGCAACATCCTCGAGCGTATAAAGAAGTTATGTACTCTTTTTCCTTCACTAGATTTTTGTCCCATTGGGTTTTATCTAGTAAGGTTTTAACGAGGCATAATCCTCAAATGGAGTAAAGCAAATATTTAGGTATCTTCAAGGTACAAAGGATATGGGTTTATATTTCACTAACCCATCAAATACAAGTCTATTTGGTTTTGCAATTTTCTTGAATTCTCAAAAACCTTGAAAACTGAATCTATTAACGGAAATATTGAATCATTAATCTATTACACAGATGGACATTAATCTATTAATGGAAAGTATTGAATCATGAAAATGCAAGGGCTGACTTCTTTGTACACGGTTGTAAAATTCAATTTGCACAAAAGGCAGGAAAATTCAATCTTTGATGTGAATTTAAACTTATGAAAGTATGTATGGCAAGGATCTTTTCCATTGCCTATATAAACAACCATAATGTGTTAATGCATTTCATAAATCAAGTCACATAGAAAGGAAGAAATTTAAATGCAAACTCATATATCGTTTCTATTGTATTTTATTACAGGGAGTTAATCTGCCTCAGACACAAGCTTGGATTTTGTAAAGAGTTGGTAGAAGTGGATTGGTTGCTTGCACGCATATTCTTTTGTAGGTAAACACCAGAGCAATCAGTAACATAATATTTATCTACTTAGATTTCAATCTTCTTAGTAAAGTTTACTGATTTGATATGGAACAGTCAAGCTAATGGTAGGAATTCGAGTAAAGTGGTTCTCTATGAGGATGCATCGAAGAAACAAATTCAAGAGTTCATATTGGTTCTCAGTGGCCGAGAAATAATTATAAATGCATGCTCTTCACTACGTGTCATTCTGGAACATACCGATTCTACTTTGCTGCATCGCTTACTAACACCTGGTATAATTATGATCGTTTACTTTATATATCTCCGACACGATCTGCTATCTAACTTGAACTGTTGCTAACTGTATGCATGTAATTATTTGTCGGATGTTATGCAGCTCTTAGGCATTTCAAGAATGCTTTTGATTGGACGGAGGCAAAAAAATCAGGGTGTATAATCCCTCAAGTCTGGGTTGATGAAGTATACACACAGCTTGCGGAGTTGTTACATATATTGAATTAAATCTGACAAAGCACCTGAAGGAACAAATAAAACTTATTAGAGATTCATCAATAAGCTTACTTGCTTGAAATGACTCACTGTTATGTTATTATTTTATTTTATTTTTTCCAGTTTATCATACTTTTTTTTTGGTAACATGGGTTTCCGACTCGACATTGCGAGCCGACTAATCCTACGGCGACTACCCTTTTGGATAGCCCGGAGTAGGCGCAGTTTATCATACTTATTATGTACGTATGATGTTGTCTAGATCAATTAGGTTACTACTGGAAAAGATTCATATCTTCTTTAAATGTACAAGATTCAAAGCAATACAACATTATTCAAAATAAAATTCTCCAGTCATAAACGAATCTGTAACGTAGTTTTGGAAAGTATTTATAAATACGTGCGAATAAGTCCCGTGTTTATGATTTGTTAGTTTTGATCGTAATTGTAGGAAGCAATTGCTTAACCAATTTTTAATTTCATTAATTGCTACAACTCACTAATAAAGTCATTTAGGATTCCATTTATAGACGTTTGGAAGCTACCACGAGTTTTGAATTCTTTGATTTGAAATGCTTGTTATATCCGACGAGGATAAATTATTTAAAGCAAATTGTAGGATGCATTTGATGATAGTCACTTTACTTTTATAATATATCATGTAATCATTTTGAATTTAAGCTTGATTGGGGAGTTTAAACATACCAAGTTTGGAGATTATCTAAAAACAATCCTCAATAAAAGCTTCTTACGGCGTTTTACCTCTGCATAGCAAAGAGATTTATTACGGCAAATATCATACTTGCGATATTTTAGTTATTCATTTCATCAACAATAAAATAACATAATATTAAAAAGAAAGTTGTAATATGGTATATATACAGTAAAGTTTGTGGAATAATTTTTAAAAGATATTAATCTTAAATATAAACAAAATATCTCCTCGTTCTTTTTTAGAGAAACTCATTCAGAAAGTATTGTCAAAATTTGTCATGCATTTCACACAAACACGGTTTAATAGCATTTCAAGATAAAAAATGGAAATTAATAAATGACAACTTATCAAAACACGGTTTAACAACCGTTCAAAATTAAAAATGAAAACTAAAAATGCATACACGGTTCAATTCTTTTTTATTATTTACAATTATATATATATATGTATATATATATATATATATATATATATATATATATATATATATATAACAGGAGGCGTTACACGTAGATAATGCCACATAAACGCCACCTCATTGCCCAGTAATTCATTATCAGCCATGTCATCCGCCATGTCATCACATTGTCGACATGTAAGCAATTTTTATAATTAATTTTTTATTTTTAATTAATTTCGTATCCATGCCATCACATTTAAATGAATTAAAATTCACAATTTATTTTCTAAAAAATTCATATTTTTTTTAACAAAATTTTGCCATTTGCAAGGATTGAACCTAGGGTGTTGGTACATTAACAAGCATGATAACCACTAAACTAACACTTTTTTTTATTATAGCTTCCAAATCCAAATTTATAAACCTAGAAATTTCGGTTAATCCACATGTCAAAGTAAATTCAGTATACAAAAAATTCGTATGTACATTTACACAACTAAAAAAACCCTTCTCAACCCTAGGTATGCATCTTTTTTTCTAAAAACCTAACAAAAAATTATTCAACCTTTGATCTTATGTGTCTTACCAACACATCATCATCATTATCTTTCACAAATTAAGAGTAAGATTGCTTATAGTTATAATAATTTTGATTAACATCATCAGTTTTAATTATGTTTGAATATACTTCATTATTAATTTTGTACATAATGGTTAGTTGCAATTTTAGGGTTTTTCTTGAAACATTGCATGGTTTGGAATTAGTGTTCATCTAAATTGATCTAAATTGTTTATTTGTCATTATATAGATGAGATAATGATGGATGAAAGCAACGGACAGGTATGACCAAATAAATAGTTTATGAATTAGTTTATCGCACAAACCCTAATTAAATAATTATAGTGTCTTTGTCATTGCAGAAATTAGAGAAGCCTTAATCAAGATGTTATAGCTCTAGGTCCATGGAGGATGATGCCGAAACATTGGAGACATGCCCAATCACATATAAAAAGTTGTACCATTCTTCATGTTTGAATCTGTGAAAAGTAACCAAAGGCCAAATCAGTTTGTAAGTGATGGAGATGAATTTCGAACAATGATTATAGGAAATCAGGTTTGGCATATACATGATTTACGTAACAGATGATTTATTAACATGGTTTTTTAAACTTTTTATACTACTTTCAACACATTTGATTTTGTTGTATGTTCTATGAATTTTTATCAAATGTAATTCTCATTGAAAACTACAGGTTATGTACACAAGTACACTACGTCGGATTCCCAACCTGATCTTTTGAAGTCATTGTATTCACCCCTTTGGCCATCAAGCTCTCTAGAAGTCGTTAGGTAATGACACTTGAATCATATTATCATATTAATCTTTAGTTAACATTCTTCTTGTTATCATATCTTTGATAATGATGATTAACTTATAAAAGCGATGAACTGTAAGATGAAAGTGATGACAATCAAATAAAGAAAGTATCTTACAAAACTGGTAATTTCAGAATATTCATCCTATATTGGCCAAATAAAGGAAATAACAATAATTGTGGATCAACAACAACCCGCTTATATGAAGCATATTTTGATCTTTTTTCATGTAGGTCACCCGAGCTTCATTTGTATCGCTTCATTTGTATCGAGATACGTTTGCATAGCCAATGGCTTTAAAAGGCTAAAAGTGCCATCTTAACTTTGTTGGCTCTCTCTAAAAGAATCTACTATGGTACGTTTGAAGCACAGGAAAAGTAACGAGTTTCACCAAAGGATTATGAAGCTCCCATTAAAGAACATGTAAGTATTCTCTCATTATCCCTTCGTGTTTGTTTATGCTCTTCATCTTCTAATGAATTTTCAATTGAGGGGTTTTGTGTGTAGGATAGGGGAAAGCTAATGGCTCTGTAGATGTATCCAGCTGTGGAGGAAATGATACAAATACTAATGGGTACGTGATCGATGCAGGGTCTGTAGACAAGCATGGTTAGCCAAAATTCGGTCAGATTATATGCTTAGTGGTCCATCTACTTATGAATGGATGTAATCAGATTATGTCTTACCTTTAAATGCATGTTTGTAAAATAAGAGATTAATTCTTAATAATATAATATAACTTAACAGATCTGATAAGCTATTTATTTATAAAAAAAAATTCTTAATAATTGGATTTTTAGAGCATTGAGGTTGAAGCAGACCATGTGGATGATCGCTTAGTTGATAACCATGTGGATGATCGACATTGCTGATGTTAATTCAAATGCAAGGTTTAAACACTACTTCTTATTCTGATCATGTTTTTTTCATACAGCACATGAACTTTGACATATAATATTAATCACTAATATAGAAAATATTTTGTGAATATAAACTGTAAAAAATGTCTATATATAAGTTTAATGCTTGTGTTATATTGGTACTTGGAATAGCAGTCATGTAAGGTAATTGGTCGATAACTCACAGGGGTGAACCACCTTTTGTAAGGTATCTGCAACATCAATGGGAAAAATTTGATGCAAAAAGTGTTTTGTCGCTACCTACTAGGTATTGCTAAATGATTTTTATGAATGAGGAGATGTGGGAAATTAGTTTGCTTCAATTTTTTGTTCATAATTTACAGTCTTGGTCCCAAGAACTACAAAACTGGGGTCTAGGATACGCTTTCATCTAAGGCAGTGATTCAATGTCAGTCAGAGGAGGACTGCACCACCCTTTGCCGCCAGCTACTGCCAACATGAACCGCCCTGCTTGATTGGGCCCTCAACTTGATGGCTGATTTCGTCCACCATGAACAATATAAATAAAATAAATGCACGCAATATCTCAATGGTTTTCATATGACACAGGTTTGTGTTATTTGCTAATAATTTCTTGTGCTAAAAAGAAAAAAGTCTAATAACAATTGGAATTTCTTGTGCTACAGGTTTGTGTTATTTGCTAATAATTTCTCTGTTGTGGTTGGTCCATACGTTGCAGCTTCTGCAGTTGAGGCTGCTGTTACAGCCCTTTGTGAAGAAAATGAAATTCCAAAGGAGATATTTGATACCAAATAAAATGGCAGGGATCATTGTAAATTAAGGTGCATCCTCTATTTTCACCTTTATAATCTTCGACTCTTTGTTTTAACTTTTCATCACACTCTTCTATCATCTTCATCTCGATACGTGTAGCTGATGCTTGCATACTAGAAAAAAGTTGGTTAGTTTTAGCCATTTCAGTTAGATTTAGTCTGAGACAAGGGATGTTTTTGTAATGAATGTGACTTTCAACATGGAGTTAGATTCAGTTTGGTAATAAAATAGTTTCTACAATCATATTTATCACATTATTACAAGCTGATTTGGGTAAAATTAAGAAAATTTGCTTTGTTTATGCTTTTGACTTGCCAAGATATATATATTCTACAACTGAACAATCATAAGTAGCAATATACCCGTTTAGGACTCACTGCCACTTGAATTGCGCCACTTTGATATGTTTTTTCCACGTTCAGGTAGGTTTTGTGATAGTCTCCTTATAGTAGATTCTTTGAATAGTTATCTTTCATCACTTATTTATATGTTTGATTTGTTTTGTAGTGGATGTCATGGACTTGCCATTCTAGAAGCATAGTTGGGAGCTCTTGGTGTTTCCAATTTCTTCAAATGATCAAGTTTGTAGCAACAGGAACCAGTGTGTTACCGTCAATGTAAGGATACAAGGAATACCATAAAAAATTGGCGAGAATCACAAGACAGTCCAATGCTTCTTGATAGGTTTGTTTTTATTTACTTTACGTTGAATTTTTGGATGTCGGTTTGATTTAGGTTGGCATTAGGGATGTTTGGGGCTACTTGGAAATTATTTATTTATTTATTGTGTTTAAATATGCTACTTGGTTACTTGCAGCGTTTCTTATAGTCATATTGGAGAAGAGTCTGTTTCTGACGCAAACAAAAGCTACTGAATTGAACAGCTCAAATAAACGTGAAATACTGCTTCATACTATTTCAGGTCATAAAACAAGCATTTAAAAGCCGATTTTAACTAGATATGCATTTTTAGCTATCAACCCCAAAAACCCCCTCTTAGGTGTTATTTTTGTAGTTATTTTGCCTCCATTTTTTCTGTTTTTCTACACAGATGCACATTTAACTTTTCTTGCATCTTGGTGAGGCCTTTTTTGAATTGGAAGGTAAGCATCATGTTATTTTTTTTAATTGTTATGCAGTAGCAATTGTGAGTTTCGTAATCTTTTGATGGTTTGGTAAGGATAAGATACATGGTTAATTTTTATTATACAGTTGGCTATTCGAACTTAGTATGTCACCGGCTATTCGAACTTAGTATGTCACCATGATATAAAGGAGTTGCTTTTACAAAGAGGATATCCATGGTTACTTATTGATGGTGTCAATTTGTAGTTAACACTTACCTTATACTACTAAACTGATAGTTGTTACTGTCTTAGGCATGAGTGACGGAGCAAAGGTAGGTTGTGGAAGTTCACGCAAAAAAAATTGATGTAAACGCTCTATGCCCAAAGGTTTTGTAACTAACTGTTATTTTTGTGTTCTGGAAAGGTAGACTAATTTGGTGATACATAGTTTGGTAAAACCCTAGCCACCACACCAGGTAGACACCCTAGAAGCTGCTAGCCCAGTTTAAGGTTACAAGTTTGATCTAAAGTTTAAGTATATAATGATCTGAAGTATCATGAGTTTTTCCTGAATGAACAAGAAAAGGGTGCATAAATAACTGCAAATTCTCTTCATAACTATTTACCAAAGTGTTAAAAAGCTAATAGAGCTTTTCAAACGTTAGAAATATATTTACGTGTATGTCGAATTATATATACCTTTTTATTTAGCTCAAATAGTACACGTATATGGTGTTCGTGTACTGCCAATTACCATCAATTTCTTTTTTTTTAATAGATGTTGCAGTTGCTTGAGGTGGCTTGGTGTCTTACAAACATATCCGACGTAAAACCTGAAGAAACAAGAGCTCTATTGCCAACGTTACCGTTACTCATTGCTCATATAGGAGGTCATTGATTAGTATTGGGATTTTAAATCGAACATTTGCTAGATTATTAATGTTTATTCAAATGGATTTGGAGGATTTTCAGAGTTTTAGCTCAACTCCAGAGGTCCGTTCATGTTATCTATATCAGTTTGCTACAGTTCAGGTGTTTTGATTGTTTAGGTAATTGCATTTTTGTTTTAATTTCTAGAAATCAACATTGCTCATGAAGATAGGTGAATCGGTCACCCCGGAATATCCAAGTCCTGTCTCTGTTCTTGATGATTCAGTCTATATGGACAATTAACCATCCCCTGTCAAACGCACGTCAAATACTCAAAAAGGTCGATTCATTTTCTTAATTCCTTGTGTACACAATTAGGCATTGCTACATAAGCAGTTTTATATGGGCAAACTGATGAGGTCATTGCCAATAAATGTGATAGATGGATATAAAATAAATGGAACTTTAATGTTTATATGCTTTCAGGTCCCCGTATGCAACTATGGTGCGAATGATCATATTTCATAAAAAACAACATATAGAATCGTTACCTTTCGAGAATGATGTTAAATAAGCTCCTGACCCACATACTTTAACTCAAAATAGCTAATTACATTTTGTTTTAATTTCTAGAAATCAACATTGCCACTGGATTTTGAACTAGCTATTGTTGACTATTGTAGGTACTTTAATGTTTATATGCTTTCAGGTTCCGTATGCAACTATGGTGCCAATGATCATATTTCATAAAAAACACATATAGAATCGTTACCTTTCGAGAAGGATGTTAAATAAGCTCCTGACCCACGTACTTTAACTCAAAATAGCAAAACGAAATCTAACTGCAAAGGTAACAACAAAGGTATGTTCTTCATTTAGTTCTTTCATATATGGAGTTTAAATGAAACCATAAAGTAGAGTCACCTGAACAGTCAACATATTTGTAAAAATTGCACACCAGGTAATAGCCGTTACCAATATTAGATACTTAGCAAAGGTGATGACTACTCATAATATGCTGATAGCTACCAAGTATCTACATATGGTATATTTATTAAAATACCTTTTATTCCAATATTATAATCATATCAGTTTAATGGTTTTATGTCATGTATGCACTTTTATTAACTTATTTCCCAACTGAACTTACTGATAATAATGTAGAAGAAGACAGTAACGATGCTGCAACAGTTACTGTTGCCGTTCAGGATATGACTTTACCTGCTTCGTTTGACGCAGATGATCCTACCCAATCTGTATAGAGCTCTGGATTCTACCACCCAGTGGCTCATTAGACCAGTCCTTGATCCACATGGTTGGGACCATGATGTTGGTTATGAAGGAATTAACCATGATGTTGGTTATGAAGGAATTAACGTGAAACACTTGCTTGCACTCAAAGAAAAGATACCGGTGCCATTTTTAGGTCAAGTTACAAAAGAGTGAAAGACAAAAAAAGATGCTAATCTACAAATGGAGGTATCAAGTGCAATTAAACATGGGAAATCAAAATCAACAACTGTAGCTTTTGATATGCAAACTGCTGTAAAAGAAATGTCTTATCGGTTCATTAATTACAGGAAAAACAAAACATCGGCCGGTCCTTCGGCTACTTACTTTGGTGACATGTTAATAGGTGGTGTGAAGTTCGAGGACAAGTTAATGATTAATAAACGAGGAGAGTTGGTGGTGGCAGGAGGGGCAGTTATTGGTCGCTGTTGATACAAAAGTTGGGCGTACCTGGTTGTTGGGCTTTGCTCTTATATCAATTGGATCCTTAGCACTTGTTACCTGCGTACTAAGAAAAGAGAATAACACCGTTAGGCTTATCGAGGGATTGTCTCCCCCGATTAGACTCCGGCGTGAGAGTAAGTAATCGAATTTAGGTTTCGGTTGAAGAGTTTAGGGATTATGTAAATCATACCTTTGAATGAGAATGTATCATTCTATATATAGGGCATAGAAAACGTGTAGGTTTCTTGCTCCTCACTCTTCGCACGCGTGGTGCTTATCCGAGGTAAGGATATCTATTCCTTGAATAGGTAATCCCTATCGGGTATAAGATGAGTTAGATTGGGCCTTTGAGCTTTGTGAGCCCAAGCATTAATACCGCGGCCCATACCATTTGTCATGGTAGCCCATTCGTGATGGGTTTAAGTGTAAGTAATGTCTATCATTTGGGCTTTTGGCCCAAATATAGGCTATACGTCATCAGTCGCGGTGATGTGGCTTATGGAGGCAGCTTGGAAGCTACGTTAACAGATAAGGATTTTCCTTTGGGTCAATTTTTGTCAACAATTGGACTGTCAATTATGGATTGGCATGGAGATCTTGCACTTGGGTGGAATGCTCAGTCCCAGATTCCTATTGGTCGAACTACAAACATAATCGACCGTGTGAATTTAAATAACAAGGGGTCGGGACAAGTTAGTGTTCATCGGGATAGCTCAGACCAGCTTCAAATTCCATTAGCTGCATTGGTACCACTTTTGGGTAAACTAATAGGGTATTATCAGGCTCGGGATTCAGGATATTATTTTTGTGTATTTGGCACCATTATTTGGAGATTGAAGAAAGTATTGTGGTATACGCTGCCTATTAGTTTTTGATGGTTTTGAGTAGAAGTTTCATATACTTTATTTTCATTTGCTGTTATATGTTAAGAGTTAATTTAGTTTGCCTGTTAGTTTTTGTTGGTTTTGAGCATCCTAAATCTTGTAATGAATTTATAGATCTGTATATAGCGTATTAACACATGAGTTGTATTATCATTTTGTGTTCATCTTTGATTGTCACTTAACCATGTTAAGTGTCCCCTTCTCATTTTTACACCATCAGCATGTGACTTATAAATGAAAGTTTGAATGACCAACATAAGTGGAATGTTAGTAGTTTTGATTTTAGATGTAAACTGATTTACTTACATATAAGGCACGATTTGATTTTTAGTTTTATGTATTTGTAGTAGGGGTGTTCATCGATTCGGTTCTCGGTTAATCGGTTTATTCGGTTAAAAAAAATTTGGGTCATAACCGAAAACCAAACCGAACCGAACCGAAAATATCGATGACCGAACCGAACTGAAGTTCGGTTCGGTTATGGGTCAAAACCGAAAACCGAATTTTATACTTGAATTATACTATATATATATATATTTTTTAAAATTTAATTATATATATTTTCGGGAAAAAAAATTTCAAGCTTAAAAAGTGTTTTTTATATTAGCATAAAATTTTAATGGACATTTTATATATATAAAATAATATAAATATTTAAAAAATATATATATTTATATAAATTTGGCTTTCGGCTCGGTTTTCGGTTCAGATAGCCAAACCCATATTCAAACCGAAAGCCGAATTTTTAATTCGGTTCGGTTCGGTTTTGACAAATTTGGTTCAGTTATAAGTTCGGTTTGGTTTTTTTCGGTTCGGTTCGGTTCAATTTTTGGTTTATTCGGTTTATTACCCGAACCATGAACACCCCTAATTTGTAGTCTCAAAGTTACAGAACCATGTGTTAAAAGGATTGATATCAACCTTTCTTTGTGTTTGTTTATATTGATTTACTTATTTTCTGAAATATAGATCCATGTTTGTGAGTATGTTATTTTGCATTTGAGTTTCAATCATATATTATATTGTTACAAAACCAAATTTGTATATTTTAATTGTTCTATAAATGTTAACATTCATTTAATTTAATTGTTAATGCATTTAATATAAAAATTAGTACGTTTATATCATAGTTTTCGTTAACTTATTTTTTCCAACGATAATTATAAGTCAAGCCCGCCCAACGAGAAACCTCATATCAATTATGGTCCTTAGCACTTTCGAGAATAAGATGGTGTAAAATTTTAACCGTAACCAATTTACTGTTGCAATGTGTCTTTTTGTGGCGGTCTCAAAAGTGGCAAACAAAAAAATCATACAACTGGTTTTTGGCATACGGACGCTAATTTATCAAAAACAATAATTAACGCTTCCTATAAAAAAACTATTATAACATTATACATTTATATCTTACTATTCATTTACACCTTCAAGCAATATTTATAACTAATTCCGGCCCATCGGATGGGCTTTCCAAACAATATACAATAGCTTACTGCGGTGTTCTCCACAACAACTATTAATAAAAGTAAATGCAAAAAATTTCCACCAGTCTTCAGTGATGACTTTTCTTCCCTGACAAACAATCCGCAACTGTCTCAAAAGTGAATAAAATAAACACAATGATAATTATTTTTTGTCAAATTGTTTAATAATTAATAACAATCAACTAATTTTCATGTTTAACGTATTAATAAACAAGCTCTTCTTAACTAATACCTTACAAGGAACTTTATAAGGAACTTTATTCAAACTACTTCAATACTTTCCAAATGCATGGCTTAATACGTCAAGCTCCCCTTTTCTTAAAAATTTTTAAACGTAAACTAATACTATAACAAAATTAAATAAAATCGACGTCCTTAAAAATAATTTTCCGTTAACTGACACAATAAAAATTGTAATTATAAGTCATGACCATTACACAGTTTACAATTTCATACCGTACATTTCAATATGCAATGAGTTGTGATCTGTGGCTACTGCTCACATCTAATACACACAACTTACTGCTCAAAACTCACTACTATATAACAAAAACATAAAGAGAAACAATACATCCATATAAAAAAAAATAATAATACTTAATCACACCTAATCAATGATTACAATTAATTAACGACCAACTAATATTAACCAGCAAATAACTACAAGTCATGCCCGCCCATCGGGCGGGCTTCGAAAGCTAGTATATATATATATATATATATATATATATATATATATATATATATATATATATATATATATATATATATATATATATATATATATATATATATATATATATACACACACACGGTGTTTAATAGTTTTCAAATAATCATCCTAATCTGTATTGTATAAACAACATAAGCTTTTTGTTATTTTTGTGGTAACTCATACTTAAGCTGAGGAAATGAATAATAAAAAAAAAATGTTGATATTAATGTTGATTTTGAGGTTAGTATATTGTGGTTGGTATTTATTTGCCGAACTTTGTTTTCTCGCTTAGTCAGCTTTATGTTGCGTTGTCTAGAAGGGTAACTACAAACGTATTAGGAAAACCAGTTAAAGAGTTCGATGAAGAAGGAGTCTACACCTCAAATGTCGTGTAGCAAGAAGTTTTACGTGACGAATAACGTGCATGGTTACTTATCTCATACGAAGTAATAGATATAATGTATTATTTTTTGTTTCACTAAATGTTTTTATATGTTTTTTGATACGTGTTTAAGAATATTTCTTTGAGTTGAATTATCGTATGTTACAAACTATTGCAATTACGTTTTGATATTGTCACGTTTTATATATAAATATTAAACGAAACACTAAACCACAATATCGCAACTAAGTTATTTGCCACTAGAAAATCCCGTTGCTATGCACGGGTACTCGTCTAGTAAGAAATAAAAAGTCTGAATTTTAAGCTTTTCTAATTATAGAATAGTCCCAAATAAATTATAATATAGTATAGATATAGATATAGCCTAGTTGTATTCAAGGTGTTTTGCTAGTTTTAATTTGTTCTTAGTAAATATGTAGTTTGTGTTTCTTTCTAGTTTTTTGTTAAAATGGTACCAAAACAACTAGATAATCACCCAACCAACCACCCTTTGGTGATACTTTTATTTATAACAATAAATACATGACTTGTCCTCAAATAAGTGCAAGCCAGTTACAATTACAAAGAAACAAATGATTGTCCTCCTACATAGTGCAATCAACAATACTCACACACTATCAACTCAGAAACAATGTCAAACCAATAGATCAAGATGAACTAGTACAACCACTTCAGTCGTCTTTTGTTTCATAAATGTGTTGCTTATACTATGTATACATGTACTTATCCCACGTTTTGACCCATATGACAATTTCCACTTCTCTCTTTTAGAACTAACCTTTCCACCCAATGATTCTATTGCTATTTTGTGATGTTACTATATTCAGGGACAGAGCCAGAAACTAGCAATAAGGATTTTTCTCAAACTAACAAAGTAATACAACTAAAACTTTAAATGGTAGGTTCTAATGATCACATACGCTGTTACAAACTTAAAATTTTGATAAGAAAAACACATTGACAACTATGAAACAGTGTCAAGCTTCTCTTAATTCTTTTGCGATCTAAAGGTTGGGGTGAGGTGTTCATTTGCCTATAGTTGGTTCATAGGCTTAAATTTTTTAAGATAAATAGCTAAGCGACCAGGCGTGTTGTAGGAGGCCAGAGGCCGAACACCCCTGGCTCCCCCACTGTCTCTGTCTCCGTCCCTGACTATGTTACCTTTAGTTTTGTAGAAATCAACTGTTTTTGCTATGAATAATGTTATTTACAGTTGGATTACGTTGAATAGTTTATTGCTTTATTACTTTATAATACTTGCCAATGCTCACTCTCCTCAAACTCCTGATTTACTTATGGTTTTAGGTGACATTCATGGACAATACACTGACCTTTTAAGGCTCTTTGAATACGGTGGATTTCCTCCTCAAGCCAACTATCTCTTTCTCGGGGATTATGTGGATCGTGGGAAGCAAAGTTTGGAAACAATATGCCTCTTGCTTGCTTATAAAGTCAAATATCCAAAGAACTTTTTTCTTTTTAGAGGAAACCATGAATGTCCTTCTATAAACAGGATATACGGGTTTTATGATGAATGCAAACCCCGATTCAATGTGAAGCTATGGAAAACCTTTACTGATTGTTTTAATTGTCTACCCGTTGATGCTCTTATTGATGACAAGATATTGTGTATGCATGGTGGCCTCTCCCCTGATCTTACCGACTTTAATCAAATTAGAAATTTACCTCGTCCTACTGCTATCCCTGATACGGGTCTACTTTGTGATTTACTATGGTCTGATCCTAGCAAAGATGTTAAAGGATGGGGGATGAATGATCGAGGGGTTTCTTTCACTTTTGGTGCTGATAAGGTTTCCGAGTTTTTGGCAAAGCATGATATTGACCTTGTGTGCCGTGCTCATCAGGTTATTATTCATTCTCTTTAGATACATGTATATATGATCATTTGTTTGTGTGCTATTCTGCTAACGGGAACATTATGTTTTGGTTGGTAGGTTGTGGAAGATGGCTATGAATTCTTTGCTGACAGACAACTTGTAACCATATTCTCGGCCCCAAATTACTGTGGTGAATTTGATAATGCTGGTGCAATGATGAGCGTCAATGAAAATCTGATGTGTTCTTTTCAAATTCTGAAACCAGTTGATAAGAAAAATAAGCCGTTAATGTCCACAAATATGTAACGGGCATGTTAATTTGACTGGCTAGCTTCCAAGGTCAGATTCAAATCACGCTTACTATTATTTTTACTTCAGTCATGAGATGACTCTTTTTGGGCTATCCATAAAAAGATATTCACAATATACATGCAGTTCTTTTTTTGTTAAACCTAGTACATTTGTATAGTTTTGAAAGATATCTGTTATTCTCTGTGGTGGTAGCATCTTAGAAGTTAAAGGGTCGAATCCTTCTTGCCCTAACAATGAAATAAATCCGGAACTCGCCACATACAAAATAAACAAAGTTTTGTGTTTCTATAGGTCCTCACAAAAAAGAAGTACGTTGTTTTGTCTTGCCTTGTTTGTTTGGAAGACATTTTGATCCTAAATTGTCATCATAAAGGTCTTCATGCATTAGTTTCTATTATATATAATGTATGTCCCGCACCCTTTGTTCTTAGACCAAAGGGACCTGCATGCATTTCTATCACGATCTATGCATGACATGAAGAAGGAGACTTATAGGTAGCGTTTAGTTGGAAAACATTTTCTTTCATTTAGAAAACGCGTTTAGTATGAGAAACATGTGTTTGTATTTTCCATTTTCCAAAACAAGAAAACATATTTAAGTGTTGTTGTTTTATATCTCAATTCACTATTCACCTTAGTAATATTATAAAAATATCTTCAAAACACAAAAACAAATATTATAAACTAACCAACTAAACTATAAAATAACTAAAAAAATCTAATACGAGAAAATAAAGAAATTAAAAAAGTAAAATATAATATCAAATGACGTTTTCGTCTGTTTTTTTACATTTTCGTCCGATATTTTACCTTTTTGTCCGTTTTTGTTTGTTTTTCTACGTTTTCGTCTGATTTTTTACGTTTTCAGCCGTATTTTTACATCTTCGTCAGCTTTTTTACGTTTTTGTCCGTTTTTTTACGTTTTCGTCTGATTTTTTGGGTTTTCATTTGTTTTTTACGTTTTCGTCTGTTTTTTTACGTTTTCGTTAGATTTTTTACAGTTTCGTCAGTTTTTTTACATTTTCTTATGTCTTTTTACGTTTTCGTCTGTTTTTTTACGTTTTCATCCGATTTTTTATGTTTTTGTCTGTTTCTTTACGTTTTCGTATGTTTTTTTTACGTTTTCGTCCTATTTTTTTATGTTTTCGTCTGTTTTTTACCTTTTCGTCCGTTTTTTTCGTTTTCGCCAGATTTTTTATGTTTTCGTCCGATTTTTTATGTTTTCATCCGTTTTTATACGTTTTCGTTATATTTAAAACGAAAACGTAAGAAAAACACCCCACGAAAATGGATGAATATGTAAAACACCCCACTAAAACGTAAAAAAAACGAAAGTGGACGACAACGTAAGGAAACGTACAAAAACGTTAAAAAAGGAGAAAAACGTAAAAAAATCATGCGAAAACGTAAAAATTATAAAATAAACAGAAAAATGTAAAAAATCCGACGAAAACGCAAAAAATGGACGAAAACGTAAAAAATCAGCCAAAAACGAAAAAAAATCTGACGAAAACATAAAAAATCTGACGAAAATGTAAAAAATCTGACAAAAATGTTAAAAAACTGACGAAAACCTAAAAAAACGGATGAAAACATAAAAAATCGGACGAAAACTTAAAAAATCTGATGAAAACGTAAAAAAACTGACGAAAATAAAAAAAATCGTACGAAATCTTAAAAAACCTAACGAAAATGAAAAAAATGGACGAAAACGTAAAAAATCGGACGAAAACGTAAAAAAACAGACGAAAAAGTAAAAAATCAGACGAAAACGTAAAGAATCTGACGAAAATGTAAAAAATCTGACGAAAACGTAAAAAATCTGGCAAAAACGTAAAAAATCGGGCGAAAACGTAAAAAATCGGGCGAAAATGTAAAAAATCAGACGAAAACGTAAAGAATCAGACGAAAATGTAAAAAATATGACGAAAATATAAAAAATCTGACCAAAATATAAAAAAAGGGCGAAAACGTAAAAAATCGGGCAAAACGTAAAAAATCTGACGTAAACGTAAAAAAAGACGAAAACGTAAAAAATCAGACGAAAACATAAAGAATCTGACGAAAACGTAAAAAATCTGACGAAAACGTAAAAAACCTTACGAAAACGTAAAAAATTGGACGAAGACGTAAGAAAACGGACGAAAACGTAAAAAATCGGACGAAATCGTAAAAAATCTGACGAAAACGTAAAAAAATAGATGAAAACGTGAAAAATCAGTCAAAAACGTAAAGCAACTGACGAAAACGGATTTGGGGAATTTTAATGGAAAATAGGGGAAAACAAAATAAAAGTGTTTTTGTAGTTTTGTGTATTAAAGTTTGAAATAGAAATTTTGTGTTTTGTAGATAATTTTATTGGAAAACACTAATTTGAACGCCATCTCTGTTTTCCATGTTTTCCACAAAACATTTTGTGGAAAACAAGGGTGTTTTCCCTCAACTAAACGCACCCTTAATTTTTGAAAAAAAAATTAAACGGGCTGGTGACTCGTTTAACCTATATCCAATCCCGAACCTTGTTTTATTATCGAGTTAGATAGGTCACCCCAAACACGACCCGAAACCTATTTAAACTCAGCCAGAACCTATTAATTTTCGTATCGGTCTAAGGTGGGGTTAGAAATTGCCACCCCAACTCGATAGTGTGCTCAGTAGTTTTTTTAGGAAAGAAAGTTATAAAAAAAAAATATATATATATATAGAAAATAAACATTTTTAGCTTAATTTCACTTAAAATCAATCAAATTACCCCTTTGTTGGGTCCTTTTTCGGATTTTTCTCTTTAACTAGCACTCAAAATCAAACTTTTTTTTATTTCACTTTATTTTCTTTACTTTCTTTCTTTAAATGCAAATCAATAGAACATTTGCTAAACATCTATGAGTGAAAAATGTTTAATGTGGTCGTAACTTATAAACTTCAAACATATATTTTTTGTAAATATGTTATGTATACTTATTTGAATACAAATATTGTGACCGAATTAGTATAATATGAATCTATTCAATATTATTTAATTGTATTAATATGACATTTTAGGCTCTAAAACATATTATTGTTTATACGTTAAACTTGATTAACGTGTAAAATGGTTAACCGTTACCTGAACCGTGGGTAACCGCTCATTACGGGTACCCTCGTGTCCTGTTACCCGCCTATAATCAAAATTTTTGATGAGCGATTATATGTTTTTCATGATACCAACTTTACGTATGGCAATAACTTACGGTCATAAATGATGGTCCATTGCGTGGCTGAAAAAGATGGTGTCAGAATGTCTGACTACATAAAAGATTGGTTTGTACGACCCGCTTAATGATTTAAAATTTTTATTTAGTGAGTGTTTTAAAGAAGGAAAAAAATGATTTATGCATTATTTTTTTTAATACCATGTGGTATATTAAGTGTACTTTTGAGTGAGGTGTTATTTAATAATATCGTTACTGAATTATAAATTTCATTAACTGAGTGTTTTAAAGAGAAAAAAAAAATGATAAGATGATTTATACATTATTGTTTTGTACCATGTGATATATTAATTGTACCTTTGAGTGAAGATGTATTTTAATAATATCATTAATTATTTGAAATTTTCATTTAGTGTGTGTTAAAAGATATAAATAAATAAAATATTGATTTATGCATTATTGTTTTGTACCATGTTGTATATTAATTTTACTATTGATTGAGGAGTATTTTAATAATAACATTAATTACATGTGTTGAATTGACGTATTTGTGTATTAAATAAAATCCCATCCATTCCCTCCCTCCCATCTTCCCGTCCCCTACCTTTCCATTTTAAAAAAACTCAAGAACGCCCATTCTTTTTATTTCCCTTCCCATCCCCTTTCATTACTTAAAAAAAAAAAACAAAACTCGAGAACAGAGCGTTAATGCTTAAAAACCAACAAAAAGATTCCATAAGTGTTAAGTGTGTATTCTTAATATTTTTAAGTTATCATTTTATAGAAAGTCGCAAACACTTTTAAGCTTTCTCTTCTATCTCTTTTTCTTTACTTTTTTTTTCCAAACCAATTCCAATCCCAATTTCCCAAATCCTATATACATACCAAATGAACCCTAAGGCCTAAGCTACTTGGTAGTTGGGTAATACCAAAACCTGTCTTCAAAAACACAATAAGCCCATAAGCTCCAGCCCATAAGTTCAATTTTGAATCTTACCGCAGTTATAACCCTCCTGGAAGCCCTAAAAGGAAAAAAAAGTACCCATACAGTCGAACAACAAGCGAGAAGATTTGCCAAGTGAGTTGCACTTATTTTCTTGGAAATTTGTTTTGCTTTGATTAGATGTAAAAACAGACAGGATGAAAAGTAGTAGTTTTCATTGACCAAGTTTAAGAAGGAGTCTAGCTAGCACATGAGACATATGCAAAATAATAAGCTATGTTTCAAATTTGCATTCTTTCCATATGTATGCTCTGAGTTAACATGCCTAGACCTTTGTTTTTGTAGGCACGGGTGTACCCAATGGCCCCCAAAAACATTATGTTAGCCTGCTATTTTGGAGGTGAGTTCAGGCCTCACCCATTATATCTAGGGTCAGAATGTTACCTCGGAGAATCTGTAGAGATTACATCCCTACAACGAGGGACTCCATTTTCAGATTTCTTATCTTTTGTGGCGAAAACATGTGACCTCAACAAGGATACACTCTCCTCTGTCCGGTATCGGCTCCCTGGAAAGGCAGGATATTGGAAGTTTGCCAGTATAAACAACAGCAAGGATTTGGACGAAATGTACCGTACTCGTCTAGTGGTAGCGGAAGTGTTTGTTGCTGGAACACCGCTGCACTCTAAGACTAACAGGTATTGTTTTTCCATTTAAATATATTGTTTCTCTTTTGTAGTTGCAAAATTTCGCAATTTAGGGTACTTTCGACCTTTTCCTTTTCTTGTAGCTATAATTTTACGTCTGTGTTTCAAATGTTCGAGAACCAACATGACCCTATTCGACACATTCACATGATGTTAATTGGTAAAGATTGTCTCTTACTGCAGGAACACGGGTACCAATGGTGACGACGAGTCTCTTAACAAGGATAGCGAGAGTACCGACAAGGTAAAAAGACCCATCTAACCTATTCTTTCACATTGTTACCTGCTATATCGTTGCCAAGACCATCCCCGGCCAATATATCCCACCAAAACACTATATGCGGTGCATCTTTTGGTTGGTTGGGCACAATTGCGCAATCTCATAATCGCTTATTTTTAAAATTCAGGTTCGAGATTGATTTTTAGTATTTTACAGAATGTATTATCAAAAGAACATCTGTGATACTGTTATCCTCTTTGAAATAAGTTCAGTTCTGATACAAAATCCAATGAAATTTTTTTGTTTATTCATTGAAGTTGAACCATATATGGTGTAATCAGATTCTTGAAAATATTCTTTTTTACACCAAATCTATCCGAGTTATCCTACGTAATTTACCCTAACGCGTTTCATAGGTGTGTCTCTTTCCCTCCTTGATATATATATATATTTTTATTTCATATTAAAACTGGAATGACCTGCTTGCGCTTTCCCGTGATAAACATGAGATATATAGGCTCCAAATTTAGCTGCCATGGAAGTTATATATGTATCTGCCTGTTTTAAGTGTAGTTCAGGTAGGGCTGTTTGAAATTGCAATCCGGTTGGGTCGTTTTAAAGTTTATGTTCTCCCTGATGTATATATCTTGCCCAAGATAGTCAAACAAAGATATAAGGTGTTCAAGTTGTGGGCTTCACCTAATTTTTAAGGTGATTTTACAATTCGCTTCCCTCTGCTTCTTAAAGGTTTGCAGTGTAAATCTGCGGTGACTACTTGGTATCAACTTCATACTCCTACAGTGCCGTCTCTGATTTTATGGAGGCCCAGTGCAGGATTCAGTTTAAAGACAAGTACGAGGCCTAAAATAGAAAGTAAATAATTTACTTAAAAGATAAAATGAGAAATAATCGTTTTCAATGTGCCTGACCATCATTTTTTATTGCAACACTATAAATCAAATACATGAATTGAAGTCACTTTTATAGGATATATAAACATATCATATAAAATTTTTGAGGCCCCTATAATTTGGAGGCCCTGTGCGATAGCACGCCTCGCACACCCTCATATACGCCTCTGCTCCTAAGTTTTAAATTGAATAAACTTGACTTGCTGCTTTAGTTTAGCTCATTCGGGTTACACTCTTTAAAGATTAAATGTGGATTTCATGCAGAGATGGGATGAACATATGACGTTTGTGTTAAAAAGTGGCTCACCCTGGCCTATAGATACACATTGAAGAAAACTGTACTTGTGTTAGGCTGCGCCATTTTGGTGGTGAGCTCATGCTTCACCCATTATTTCAAGGATCAAAATACTACTACGGAGGATCTTTAAAGTTTGTAAATTTACACAAAGGGACCACATTTTCCGATTTCACATTACTTGTGGCAAAAACGTGTGATCTCAAAAAGGATACAGTGTCTCTCCAGTATCGGTATCAGTTGCCTGGAAATCAAAGAAATCATGCGTATGTCAACATACAGAACGACGAGGATTTGGATGGAATGTTCCCTGTCTTTGAAGGGCTAAAGGGGATAGTGGACGTGTTTGTTGATGGAACACCGTTGGACTCTAAAATCAACAAGTTACGGTTTCATATTTATAGTATCAATTTTTTACAAATATATTTTCATGTTATATGTATTTGTATATACCTATTCACATCTTTAACCGCAGGAACACGGATACTCATGACGACGTCTCTCTAAACAAGGATAGCAAGAGTGCAGATATAAAAAAGAAGGTAGAAATAGCCAAGTAACATATTCTTGTACGTTATACACACAAAGTTGAAATATTCTTGAAATATGTTTTTATACCAAATCCGATGCAAAGTTTAGTGCATACATCGTATACGTAGATGTTGTTAACATTTTACCCAAAGGCCGGCCTTCCATAGATGATCAATGTAGCACGGAAAGTTTTATATTTGAAATAGATTAACGTGCTTGCGCTTACCTGTTTGGTGGTTTTCTATACTTGAGTAGGAGACAAGCATGGTTCATTCTAAAATTCTAATACAGAAGAAGATGAAGCGTTTGTTGCTGAATCACCAGCCCGTCGACATGAAAACCAGCAGGTTGGGTGGACCTTGAACACTCAAATACTATATATAGTATTCTCTGATGATAAATATCTTTCTTTGAGTGAAATGATTTAAAAGGTTTTAAATAGAGATATTAAAGTGCAGTTTAGTTGAGTTTTGACATGCTGCCTGTTTTGTTCACGCAGTGCTGCTGCTAAACACAAAGCTTCTACACAAGAAAGCAAGCTGGATATAAAAAAGGATACTGGCATAAAGAGGAAACGCGGTGCTGCTGCTAACGATAAAGCTTCTCCACAAGCCAAGTAATCTGGTTTATGTTAAGTTTCTTACTCCCCGTCTCACATTTTGCTCTAAATACCATATTTATATTTCTGAACTTCACTTTTTCTTGTCACAGTATATTTCTTGGTACTCTACCTTCAATCTCCAACTCGATCAAAAGTATGTAAAACTTCATATATTGGTATGCTTTGGATTGATTTTAAAATGTAAATAACCAACTTTTCTTATGACACAAATATAGAAGAAGGGCAAGAGGATCCTGATGGAATGAAGGGACGTAGTCATGATGCACCTAGCAATACAAATGTTCAAGTTGAAGATCCCTCAAGTGTTCGTAGTAGTAAGAGAATACGCCAAATGGTAATTTGTGAGCTTTCCAAAATGAAACCACTTTCTCAAAGAGAAAGGTTTAAAGCAATGGACGTAATAACAAATAACCCTCGGCATGTGACAAATTTCTGTGGTTTGGGGGAAGAAGAAAGACTAGATTTGGTCATGTATATGCTGCAAAACTAATGTCATGTAGAAAACAGGAGAAGTTGAGATTCGGAGAGCAATGAGATTTTTAGAACGTTGATGCTATGACCTTTTTTTTAACGTATGGGTGCGTGAATTTCTTTATCGAAACAAGTAAAAGAACCATGTTTCTTTAATCCTCTCTTGTGTGTTAGACTTGTAATCTTTTTCGGTCTTTGAAGCCTAACTTGCGAGTAATTGTTTGCACATAATCTTAATCATGCGAGCTAAAAAAATGATATTCAAGTTACAAATATATGGGACAAATAAAAGAGAGGCGGGTTTAAAGTTTTAGAATCATTCAATATTTATTCATCAAGATAAAATATTCTAAGATGCTAATCAATCAATCTATGGTTGTTTGGTGCAATCAGTAGGTTTAAAAGAAACCTTTCGATTTACCAAATCATACCCAACCAGCATATTTCGTTGCATTAAATTTCCAAATATAGCCAAGCCAAACCCCGCGTTAATGAATGCCAAGCAATTCACGCCTTTTGGCATTTCGAGAAACATGTTCTCGGGTGGCACCTCAACATTTGCCCCAGTGAACCTGAATGTCATGGGGGGTACACGGCCCAAGTTCAAGTTCTTGTAGCAAAATTCGAAACCCAATTGTGGCATATCAAAACCAAGACCGATTACATTGGTTATACTCGTGATCATATCAGAATATAACTCATCAGGGATAAATGTTAGTGTTGTCCCCGAGTCTATGATAATGTTACCCTTCTCAGCAGGTATTTTCGACGAGGATCCTTTTGCTGACACCTTGTGTTTTCCAACCAATATGCTTTCTAATGTAAGGTAGTACAAAGTCGAGGGGTCTTTCTTAATAAGAGGAGTTGAAACAACATTCGCCCCTGCAACAATGGCATGCGTTCCAAAGTGAATTCTGCTTGTTTTTTGATTGTTAGAATATGGAATCAAACAATACGAAAATTTTCCATTAACCACGGATTGTAGTTGGTTAATTATAGAAAGCGGGCCGCCGCCAAGACCAACGATACCACTACTATCTTTCTTAAATGTACCTTCATTATCATGACCACAACCAAAAACAACATTTTTAACAGGGGTCGGTCCAAACCAAAAGGTATCGACCGCAAGATCCCCTACCGTGACCGACCTATCCCCGTAACTCATTTTGTAATGACATAAATTTTTCGAGCCACAGGATAACTGATCTATATCCAAGGCTTTACAATCTTTTGATTGACAAGATAATGATCGATAAGTGGATGAATTAGAAGGTACAAGGAGAGGTCCTACTTGCTTGTAACAATTCTGACAAGGCTTACATTGGGCCCACGTGAGGTCTGACCCAGTGTCCACAATTCCAAAAACTTTTACCGGTGGAGTACCGATACTAATCAACATTACATATTCTCCCAAAGCGGCGGAAATATCTACATCAATTGAAGCAACTTTTGAGGTAAAACCCGCCCTCTTTGAGAGATGGGAAGCTCGCAAAGTAGACCGAAGAAAAGAATTTTTAAGACGGTCTAACCGAGCATAGGTCGGGTCGTAGAAAGGTGATTGTGGAGAGTCTCGATCGATAAGATCAAGGGAAAAACCACCATTGATTTGGTTAGGTTTAGAAAGAGAACTCGATATGTTGAGTAAAACAAAGACAATAGCAAGAGTTTTCATGACTACAGGTAAAATTACTATGAAGCTTAAACGAAAATTTGTTCAATATTTATTGACTAAGGTGGTGAATGACAATTGATTTTTCATAATGTATAACATGAATTAAGAATAAAATTGATTTTATTTTAATTCATGAGAGTGGTCAAAGGTGTTGAATGACAATTAATTTGTCATAATGTATACTCATATGAATTAAGAATAAAATTAATGTATGGTTTTATTTGAATTAATGAGACATTAGTAAAATTAATTTTGTTAATTAATTATGATCGTTTTTCTTCCATTCCTATCTTATAATACTTAAAGCTTATCCCTTTAATTTAATGCACAAGGGGGTTGTGCACAAAAGAAAGTGTGGTACAACCTGCTTCAAGCGGAGTCTTAATGACTTATTTTTATCTATAACATGCTTTATCAAATACAATCGAGTCTTCAACTCAGGTGTAATAATGCATGTGAATATGAAGTGTTAAGTATTCATGAGTTACGTACAACAATATGCAATTACAACAATGACAATACTAACCATTTTAACCATCCAAAAGACTCTTTAATTAGTGTTTACATTTGCTTATTAATTGATAAGTAGCCTATAAATAACAACCCAATAGGCCTCCATTTACACCACCGTCAGTCGAGAACAAAATGAAAAATAAAAAGGAGAGTATTAACAGATACTCGATAGCCAATTACCAACAACATAACTTCAAGAACAACCATAACCCATCGTCTACACATTTCCTAAATGATACAACAATCGACAACAACAACAACATCATAGATCTCAACCACGACCCAAACAAAGAAACAAAAACAAAATGATCTCATCCTTATTTTTTCGTGTTTTAAAATAAACTTCAAGACCTATAAATATCATACACACGAAAAAAAGAATGTCATCACAGATCCATGGTTGAAGACTCAACTTTAATTTATATCCGAAAAATAAAGAAGAAATATAGCAAGTGTGTTATACCGTTTTCTTCAATTCGTTCAAGACAAATAACAAAACAAAACAACACTTGATGAACCTAATGTGACCCTCCAAAGGATCTTGAAGCCTCTAAAACACTTTCTTGATTCGAAGTGTGCTGCGAACAAACTCATAAGTTAAGGATCGGTTATGCTTGCGTTGGTGTTGTTTGATGATGAGATTAGATTATCATGGTGTTGTTGATGTGAGATTGATTTTTTTTTTTTTTTTTTTTTTTTTTTTTTTTTTTTTTTTTTTTTAATTTGGATCTGCTAAACAAGAGAAAAAGAAAGAGGTGTGAAAGGTTTTTGGTACTGGCTGCATGAGACAATGATAAAATTTAGGGTAAAGTACCTTTTATGTAGAGGACTAAAAATGGACGTTTCTTTTGTGAGAGCGAAATTTCTGAGGACTAAAAGGAACTGTTATTAAAATGATTTGCTTCATGTAATCATTTGCTTGAGTTATACGTCTAAAAGCCATGGAGGAGCACAAAGTGGCTTACGTGTATAGGCTATTTTTTGACCAATATAGATCACATCGATTGCCATGTTATCGAAACATGTTATTACGATAACAACTCAACAATTTACTCAAACATTACGCAATCAACAATTAGATGCAATAAAAAAATCCTATAAACTTCTTTAAAAGGCATCTAAATTCCGCCATATGCTCATTCAACCGTCTGCACCAACATTATGTACAAAATACATAAATATTCAACCAAAGACCGTAATTATGTGTTTTTACGCCATATGCTCATTCAAACGCCATATGCTCATTGAATTATAATTTCGTAGTTATTTATATAATATGTGCGTATATTCAAATTATGTTAAACGAATAACATAGTGAGTTGTGTTTTGGTAAATTGTCTTTTGAGACTTTGAAGTAAAATTATCCGTATTAAGTATGTCGTATGAAAGTGAAAAAGTAATCATTGAATTACATTGATGTTATTGACAAAGTTGTGGTGTCAAGAAAGACGTGTTGTTTCAAAGCTAAATATGACCACACGGGTCAACATGATATCGAATATGACCACCCGGGTCAACATGCTACTGATTATGACCACACGAGTCAACATATAATTAAAATCTTAAGGATTTATCAGTTCATTATTATATGTCACAGTGCAACTTATAATTAGCATGAAATTTCATTTGGTAGGGCTGACAGGTAAACATTACGTGATGAACAATTAAATACAACATTTGTGCATCGTACGGGTCAGTTAGTAAAATATAATTGTCTCATGCTACACATAGTTACATTGGAGCAACTTTTATAGTCACAAACAATGTTTTACTTCCATGTACGGGATATAATATGTGTTAAGTCATACATTCAACCGTCTGCACCAACATTACGTACAAAACACGTAGATATTCAACCAAAGACCGTGCATCGCACGGGTTGATGAATAAAGCCTCGTTCGCTATAAATTGAGGCTTATTATTTCATTTTAAAGACACTGTGAAAACACACAAAGAACTGCTACTATATCCTCTCCTTTCATTCATCTTAATTACTTGTGTATGTGTTCGTAATAGAGGGAAAACATGGTTTTGGTTCGCCTTGATAACCCGTTTGTGCTAACGCAGTTATCCGTTGTTGTTGTATCCTGGGATATAGACGTTCATGATTCTCAAGCACCGTGGAGAGGATGAATCTGTCTTAAGGATACTATGAGCATCACATGCGTCAACATTAATTACTTGTGTTTTTGAGTCTCAATAATCAAAAGAATTAATATATACTACAATCTTAAGACAAATTCTATTCTTGTTGCTATTAGAAACAAATTTTTCATGAAAGAAACTATAAAACAAAGCGTGAGTTTTAGAACTATCTTGATTGATACTATATTGTTTAGAAAATCAAAACAATGTTGTTTTTAATATGTTAGTGTTTATGTGACCATTATTAAATTACAGTACATGTGAGTAAGTTGAATATTTTGGTTATTCATTTTTCTTTGGATAGTTATGGTAATTGGAAACGAAGGATATTTTCATGAAAGAATTTCGTAAGTATACGTATCGGATAAAGTGATAAACAACTTTTTACCGTAAATGGGTTTTGCAAATGAAAATATGTATACAATATGTATAAATATTTTATGGGCTTATATGTTTGGCTAGAACACCGAAGCGAATGAAGAATGAGAATTCATTTCGTATGATATGATTAATTGTCATCTTATCTACTTCATTCATACCACCAGTCACATAGTTACCTATATCTTGAGATATGTTAAACACGTTGAATTGAAATTGCCTTCGGTAGAAAGGAAAAAGAAAAAACCAGTATATATCCGTGAGTTTTGTTTCATGAAACATTATTCGATTGACTGATATTAAGATAGGCATATTTCCTTCTTATTGAATTTATTAGTAAATTTGAAACATGTGTTTTGATAATCAAAAGAATTACGTACAAGGATAAGTTGCATTTTATTGAATCTTTAATCAAGTATTGGTTATTTTCATATTTGGGAAACCATTTGTTTCGGACAGTATAAAAGAATGTTTGAAGCATGTTTGGCTGAAATTTTGCGGTGACACTAGTTTGTGTAACTAGTATTGATTTCATGACCCAGATATTGAGACGTTTGAGTTGTTTGGTACAAAAATTCGTGGTTGTTTTAATGCATATTTATGAGATGTTTTGTGCTATTCTCAACTAAAAAAATGCTTATGTTATTTGGAATCCAAAAGTAAACTGATTCATCTAGAATGCGGTTTTGGTATTTTGACTCCAAGAGTAAACTGATTCATTTGGAATGTGGTTTTGGTATTATTTGGACTCCAAAGTAAACCGGTTCATTTGGAATGCGGTTTTGGTGTTATTTGGACACCAAAATAAACTGATTCATTTGGAATGCGGTTTTGGGGTTATTTGGAATGCGGTTTTGGGGTTATTTGGACTCCGTACATGCTGTCATAGTGGTGTAGTCATGGGAAAATGAATTGTGTGCATAGTAAACAAATAATTTTTGGATCCAAATTTATTTTTTGTGTACTTATGTAATTAAATTGAATTTCTAGAAAGCTTGAGTTTATATAGGTGAATTGTTTGGTCACAATCTGTATTTTGATACAACGGTTCATTTTGGGCAGCATCGCAAGAAAATGCATTGTTTTCATAGCAAACGAATAAGTTTTGTACCTAAAGTATTACAATGTGCAGCTCAGACATTAAAATTCATTTTTGAAAAGTTTGAGCTTAAACGGATGAAATGCTTGGTCAAAATTTTTTTATTTTGGTACAGTGATCCTTGTTGGATAGTTTTGCTGATAAAACTGCATAGTCGGAAAAAAATATTGTGGCAAAGTAATGCCTATTTAAGCTTGTTTAGTGCGATGTTATTTAGCACTATGCAACTAATTTTGTAACATGAGACTAAACAAGTTGCTCGATTTTATACCGAGTATTGGAAGTTTGGATGTTGCAAATATTCTGTTGTGAATATTGTTGCAAATAATCAAACTACTTGTTATTCTAGAAATTTGAACAATTTTTAATACTTGTACGAACTCCTATTGCTAATAATCTAACGGTTTGTCATTGTGAAAGAAATAACTAAATGTCGTACCTAATCACCTACGACATTATGAAATGTCAAGAAAGATCACGTATATATATATATGAAAACAAATTAAGTTGGTTTGTGTAGCTAACTTGAATGATGTGATTGTCATCCAAAGTGAGCTATTATCCATTATTTACATTGGACATAATTTGATTGTGTAAAATGATTACACATTGATTTTATATGATTATGGTCACATAATAAGTCGTGAAAATTATATAATGATAAGAGATTAAATGTGATTATATATATAATCACAAGTGAATTTGAATGACATGTTATAAGTGTAGGATTTACACATATAACTTATGGGATCCTCCTAAAACATGTGTAGTTTAAGGTGGTGATTTGTCTAAAAAATCTAATGTCAGTAGATGAAGCTATGAGTAATCAGAATGATGCATCTTCTGTTATACGCTTGATTTCTTGGTCTATAGCCTGCTAGATTTGGAATCTGTTAATTATGATATGGAAAATAATTAACATAAGACATTCAGAAAGTGTGCATACACTAGTATGAAACTTGTGAGGTGACAAATTACTAATGATCTTGATGTTATATCCATGTGAGAAAAATCTTATAAACAAGACTTATATATTGAAAGGGAGAACCTTTCTACAGAATTCTTGAGATAAATTCCATGTGTGGGATTCCGGCCTAGCTAGAGTTCAAAAGGACATCAACAAACCTGAAATTCTTGCCTAGTTAAAATACTCAAGAATTACCTGCAGCATGATATATTTAAAGAGTTGAACAAAACTCCATTTTGTATAGATATATTATATCGATACGACAACTACTCTCAACATGAGTTATCTCTATTGACAAATGTGAAGTCATAGAATAACGTTGGATCCGCTTGTGAAGTGCTAAATGTGAGAAATAGTTAGCATGTCGTGAAGAGGAATGAGACTAAAGCCCTCGAAAAGTTTATATGAAAGAAAACCTAACCTAGCTAACTAGAGATCCCAAGATCTGGGTTCAATAGGACAACCTACTTGTATAAACTGAGGTCACTATGGGGGAATAAACTCCATATTCATTTAAGGGAGTTAGTAAACTTCCTAGTCCATTCCTATAACAGTGACAATACGAGGATAAACATATGGCTTTTAATAATTAGTAGAGAATCACTCATGTGAGAGAGAAGTGGGGTCGCTTCGAAGGGAATTGTGGGAGAGCAATTCCTAAAAGCTCTTACAAAACCAGGATAATGTTCATGACCATAACGAACATAACTATGAGAACCAAAATGTGTCAAGGTGATATTCGGGTGAGTATATATTGTCGTCTACACAAAAAGAAGATAGTTCAAAGACATCAAGTTCTACTGGCTACTAGGAGTCTAAGTATATTTCACGAGGGAAGGTTCAAAGGGTAACACCTAATTATCCTATGCAAATATCAATTGGAAAACTCAATTACAACTTCGTGTCCTTGAAATTCGTTTACCTTATCAATTTCATTCATGTGGGGGATTGTTGGAAAAAGTGGTTAAAGGTGTTGAATGACAATTGATTTTACATAATGTATACTAATGTGAATTAAGAATAAAATTGATTTTATTTTAATTTATGAGAGTGGTCAAAGGTGTTGAATGACAATTGATTTGTCATAATGTATACTCATGTGAATTAAGAATAAAATTAATGTATGATTTTATTTTAATTCATGAACATTAGTAAAATTAATTTGTTAATTAATTGTGACCGTTTTTTTTCCATTCCTATTCGCTATAAATTGAGGCTTATTCTTTCATTTTAAAGACACCGTGAAAACACACCAAGAACTACTACTATATCCTTTCCTTTCATTCATCTTAATTCTTTGTGTATGTGTTCGTAATAGAGGGAAGACACGGTTTTGGTTTGCCTTGATAACCCGTTTGTGCTAATGGAGTCATCCATTGTTGTTGTATCCTTGAAGATAGACGTTCACGATTCTCAAGCACCGTGGAGAGGACGAATCAGTCTTAAGGAAACTGTGAGCATCAAAGGTGTCAACATTTTCCTTACTTGCGTTTTTGAGTCTCAATAATCAAAAAAATTAAGGTATCGTTTTTACACTTCATGTTTTATATTATTGAAGTTGAATATCCGGTTACTGAAGTTGAGATTATGAGAGCAATGAGATTGTGAGAACGTTAACGCTATGAACCTTTTTTAACGTATGGGTGCATGAACTTTCTTTATCGAAACAAGTAAACGAACCATGTTTCTTTAATCATTTCTTGTGTGTTAGACTTGTAATCTTTTTTGGTCTTTGAAGCATAACTTGCGAGTAATTGTTTGCACATAATCTTAATCATGCAAGCCAAAACAATGATATTCTAGTTACTAATATACGGGACAAATAAAAGAGAGGCTGATTTAAAGTTTTAGAATCATTCAATATTTATTCATCAAGATAAAATATTCTAAGATGCTAATCAATCTATGGTTGTTTGGTGCAATCAGTAGGTTTAAAAGAAACCTTTCGATTTATCAAATCATACCCAACCAGCATATTTCGTTGCATTAAATTTCCAAACATAGGCAAGCCATCCGCCGCGTTAATGAATGCCAAGCAATTCACGCCCTTTTGCATTTCGAGAAACATGTTCTCGGGTGGCACCTCAACATTTGCCCCAGTGAACCTGAATGTCATGGGGGGTACACGGCCCAAGTTCAAGTTCTTGTAGCAAAATTCGAAACCCCATTGTGGTATATCAAAACCAAGACCGATTACATTGGTTATACTCGTGATCAAATCAGAATAGAACTCATCAGGGATAAATGTTAGTGTTGTCCCCGAGTCTATGATAATGTTACCCTTCTCAGCAGGTATTTTTGACAAGGATCCATTTGCTGACACCTTGTGTTTTCCAACCAATATGCTTTCTAATGTAAGGTAGTAGAATGTCGAGGGTTCTTTCTTAATAAGAGGAGTTGAAACAACATTCGCCCCTGCAACAATGGCATGCGTTCCAAAGTGAATTCTGCCTGTTTTTTTGATTGTTAGAATATATGGAATCAAACAATACGAAAATTTTCCATTAACCACGGATGGTAGTTGGTTAATTACAGAAAGCGGGCCGCCGCCAAGACCAACGATACCACTACTATCTTTCTTAAATGTACCTTCATTATCATGACCACAACCAAAAACAACATTTTTAACAGGGGTCGGTCCAAACCAAAAGGTATCGACCGCAAGATCCCCTACCGTGACCGAACTATCCCCGTAACTCATTTTGTAATGACATAGATTTTTCGCGTCACACGATAACTGATCTATATCCAAGGCTTTACAACCTTTTGATTGACAAGATAGTGATCGATAAGTTGATGAATTAGAAGGTACAAGGAGAGGTCCTACTTGCTTGTAACAATTCTTACAAGGCTTACATTGGGCCTACGTGAGGTCTGACCCAGTGTTCGCAATTCCAAAAACTTTTACCGGTGGAGTACCGATACTAATCAACATTATATATTCTCCCAAAGCCGCGGAAATATCTACGTCAAATATGACATATTCTGCACCATTTTCAGTAACTCTTGTAGGTACATGACACAGTTTATTACATCCAACAGAATCACTTTTAACCATATTAGCATAAGTTTTCCTGTTTTCAGTATCATTATTACCATTATCAGATTGCATAGCATCACTTACAGTGGTTGCTGGCATTGTTTCTTCATGATTCACAGTCACATTCATTATCTCACTCACCTTCTTATTCCCTTCACAATTCTCAACCACATTAACCTCTTTCTTAACCATACCATCATCCTTGCTATTAGCAGTTTCAGAATTCATCCTATCTTCACATTGATTCTCAGCCAAGCTTACCTCACCATCCTCAATATCCTGAATCTCATTCTCAATACTAACTTTCCCCCCACTTTTATCGTTTAGCATGTTGTTAATCCATTTTTGGTTGGGATTCATTTTGGATGGAAAAAAAAATAGTAATAGAAGTAGAGTTAGTAGTATATTGGAAGTGTGTGTGGAGTATGAAATAATTTGGAGTATTTATAAGGTTTTTTGGAGGTTAAATTTGTGTGATTTAATGTATTTATAGGAAAAGTGATTAAAAAAAGGTATATACCCGTTACCTTCCAACGTTCCAATTTGACAATCACCTCCAACGTTCTAATTTTCAAAAAGAAAATAAAATAAAAACTGCCACCCGCGTGGGCTGGCCACCACGGCGCGAGCGACCGTGGCGCCACCCACGGTACGGTGCGCGGTTGAAGGTTGGTGGCCATGCATGGCGCCAGCCACAACACCACCACTGTACCTCATGCTTTTAGAAAACCAAAATTTGTCAGGACCCCTTCTTCCTTATCGCTAGATGTTTGGAACTGCCATTGAATGTAACAATTCACTTCTGCAATTATTCGTTACTCTTTGAACTGAACAACTAAGGCAACTCTCGTAAATACAGATTGGGCGGAGATAGGGGTGGGAGGGGGGGGGGGGGGGGGGGGCGCGAAAAAAATTGTAGTGTAAATTTTCGAAATTTTTGGGGTATTTTTGTAATTTGCCCCCCCCCCCCCCTCCCTCCAACGTACCAATTTTTAGTGTAGTTTCTAAAATTTATCATATTTTACCCGCTCGACAAAAAAGTTGTGGCTCCACCCCTGCTTCCAGCCGCCAAAATATTCTCAACTTGCATATAATGCTTCCCAAATGGCTTTGTTTACATATTTTTGAATGTAACGCCGGATGAACTCTTTGTATATTTCCTTAATTTTGATTCCAAATGAGGAAGAAACCTAGGTTGCTGCAATGTTCTTTCCCAAACTCCAAGTTAAATTATCGTGCGTGCGTTTTCTCTTTGTTTTTTCTTTTCTAGTAGCTGTCGAACAACAATGTATACATTGTTTAAATCCCCATTACTTGTATAAAAAAGCCATGCAACTATCCATATATGATATTATAGCATAATTGTCAACTTTTCATTCTCTAAACCAGTCATGGATGGTGCACTGATTACTTCCTCTTCCTCGCCCTCATCATCTAATACTGCAACAACTGGAAGATGGACTTACGACGTGTTTTTAAATTTTCATGGTGAAGATACCCGAAACAACTTTGTTGATCATCTTTATGCAGCTCTTGATCGGGCAGGAATACACACATTTAAGGATGACAAGAAGCTCCACAAGGGGAAATCCATCTCCCATGAACTTGTGGAAGCAATTGAAGAGTCGATGGTTGCAGTGGTAGTCTTTTCTAAGAACTATGCAAACTCGTCTTGGTGTTTGGAAGAACTTGTAAAGATCATCGAATCTCGGGATCTGTTGGGACAGAGGGTGTTACCAGTGTTTTACAATGTGTATCCATCTGACGTACGTGGACAAAAAGGAAGTTTTCAGACAGCATTCAAGAAGCATGAAGTGAAATTAATAAATGATAAGGAGAAAGTGAAGAGGTGGAGGGATGCTTTAGTGACCGTCGCCAATTTATCTGGATGGGATGTATCCAGAACGGCAAGTGGGTTAGTTCTTCTTACTCATTAGCTTTACTAATTTAAGAACTAGTTTAACACCCGTGTAATATACATGTTGTTTAAACTTATTTATTTTAATTATTGATAAAAATGAATGTCTTCCGACTTATTAGCGTTTGTTATAATACAATTTTCTAAACAATGACATCATTTCATGTAAAGTAATTGATGATATACTATCGATCAGTGTTTATTTATTTTTTATGTAAAAAATGATGACACTCAACGATCATATTTTGATAGAACTGAGGTACAAAAGTCCGTGAACATAAGAATACTCACTCTTCGGGGCATACAATGCCAACGTATTTACATTTGGCTTACAGACTCATTTCTAATCCACTTGGAATATACACAAAAAGGCGCGTAAAACCTTCGCAAATGTTAACGTAAAATATAGAAACACATGTTTTGACATAAACAAAAAAGGAGGGAATGAAAACACATGTTTTAACATATAAAACAAAAAATCTGACATACAAAATGTTAATGAAAAATAAAGATAATTATGTCGTAAGTTTAAAGATTATATACTCTCAAATGAAAACGAAAATGTCAAACAGGAAACAAACATGCGCACATGAAAACTAAAATCACAAGTTGACTAAGATTAGCTAATTTATAAATTTCGAGTCATTTTATATATATACTAAAAATCAAATGCTTAGGAACAGTAACCCGCTTAGGAACAGTAACCATACTGTTCATAAGGAATTTACAAAAATGGTCCATCAAGTTAGCTGTAAATCACACCGTTAGTCTCCCGTTACAAATCTTTTGCAAATTTGGTCCTTAATAACAAAAATAATTTTTTTTACGATCATTTTATTCTGAGTTTAAATTAAACACAACATTCCCGCAGCAACGCACAGGTGCCCCCGCTCGTTACTTCTTTAGTACATTTATGAAAGTTGCTATGCGGCAATTCTTTTTTTGCTAGCGCTACACCCAACAAGCACTAGCTATAGTACTCTACGCATAAACTACATCGGCGAGATTACTAGGGGCAATCCTGTTTTTGCTAAGGGCCTAATGAACAGTGAAATGTACAGTATGTATTAACGGTTGTTAGTTAACGGCCGTTACTTTTTTTTTAATACTTCGACGCAGTCCCTGAGGTGTAACTTTCATTGCAAAGTAGGTCCCTTAGGGACTAACGATCTAACAGAATATACATAATCGGTCCTTCATGTTAGATGTCCGTTACATCGTTAGTTCTACTAACGGTCTTTAAATACCAGCATTCTATGTGACCTATCATCTGCAAAACTATCTAGCCAATTAACCCGCAGCGAAGCGCGGGCAAAGTACCTCGTAAGTTTATAATAATCAGGAATTTTATGAATGCGATACCTTACAATATTACTTCCTTAGTGATAGCTTTTTCAATTCACCTTAGAATGCTTTATCTGCAACTTCAAGTTCGATCAGCTCATTTATGAGAATCACCGATTTACTTTAGAATGCTTTATTTGCAACTTCAAGTTCGATCAACTCATTTGCAAACCTATGAGAATCACCAAACACTCTTAAGAAAAGGATTCTTAAATCAAGTATTCGGATTTATTTTTAAAATAACATTATACTACACTATAAAAAACAGAAATTGCATACCTTGATTATGAACATATATACCAAGTACATGGGCCAAACAAACGAACATTGATTTGCACCTACAAATGATTACCATAATTAATCAAAAAGCCACCTACAAATTGACACACACGTATAGTTACTTGCAACCTCATTCATACATGTAGCCCTTAGTGAAACGCCCAAATTTGTTTTTTTTTAATATATATAAATCTAAAAACTGTGTACATTGATAAAACTAGCGGAAGTGTATTTTTTTCATTATACATGCTTATTCCAAACGTCCCATTAAAATACTAAACTTGAAAAATACATAACAGTGACTCATTAAACTTGGTAAAGAAGCTGGTTCTTGATTGGCCTTGTTTAAATTTGATGGAACTTACCATGGACTTGGAATTCTTCATCTTCAAGAAATATGATATCCTGATCTTTTTTTTTTTTTTTTTTTTTTTTTTTTTTTTTTTTTTTTTTTTGAATCGTGAGTGAGGGAGGGAGATAAATCTCCTCTAAACCGACTTATGTTAAATAAATAAAAAGGGTATTTTGGTCAATCTCCACTACTTTGGCAACTTGACATAATTAGTCCCTTGTAGTAGCATATCTTGCAAAATAGATCATATCATGTTTACATATTAAGTCCTCACTTGCTATATTATTCATACCGACAAAGTGCTACTTTGCTATTCATTCCACTAAAATAATAGATATATCCGTTACTATTTTATTTAAAAATCGGGATGTTACAACTCTCCCCTGCTTGGACTGTTTGTGTCCTCACGAACTACTGTTGTTATAACTAAAATTATCCTCTATATTACTCAGGATCGCATGTAAGTACTCCCTCATTTAGGCTTATGTCATGTCTGTATTCGAATAGAAAACTGATAATCCACTATTACGGATCAAACTAGGATTCATTTCCTCTATATAAGGATCAAATTTATCAACATGTTTATAATAGGTACTTGTTATCCATGTTAAAATCCTTTCTCTTGATCATATGAACTCGGAGATTTTCTTGATTATCCTCTAAAAATAACTCGATAGGTTCATAATTATCTGTATTCTTAAAGTTCATCTTGAGTATTTCCTGAAAATATCTAACAATTTCTAAAATTTTCGTAAACTAGCATTAGAAGAAAGGATTTAGTTACCTGAATTCGCATAATATTCGCTAAAATGTCATATCCTAAAATTCTGTTTCATAACTCTGATCTGGAATATCTCTTATTGAATGATCCGTATCCGTTCTGACACGTTTTCATTTCAATTCTTTTGCCCTTTTTCGTTAAACTGCACAAATCTAGAAATGCTGAAACCATATGTCATATCTATTCTGTCAGATTCTGTAGCATTTCTAAGTCATAATCTTTTTCTGAGTGCTGAATCTATTCTAAAAATGACGGAGTACGTAAACTATGCCCTTTTATAATGACTATGTCTATGTTGTTGTACATGATCTAATACAACATTCATGGTTCATTTAACACATAACCGTTTAGCAAGCTCCCCGTGGTATCTCATGATCTCGATAAGTTCATGCCATATCATGTGAATATTATCACGTTGATGAGGCGTTATAATAGTCACACCATATAATCATGAACTCATCGCTATCACAGTCTACCCCAAGTCACTAAAGCAAAACATATCGTCTACCACACATAATCTGATGCGAATGCTGACTATATAGTGCTATACTAATAATGCATACTAATTCTATATACTTACTATATCGTGAATATCTGATTCACGGTCTGCAACTTTATCGGATATCTGAAAATGCATTATGCACTACATGACTATATATGTAAATTCATATAATCTTATACATTCTGCTAATCACATAAACTGGTATGCATCGCTATACATGTACTGATAATCTGATAATATGAACAACATGGTTGAATAACTGATAAACGTATAAACGTGCGATGCAATTTAACTCTAAAATCAATTACCGAGCAGATGTTCAAGTCTAAGCATCCCCTACTAATGGTGGATACTTAAATCTCTCAAACCATCGCTCTGATACCAACTTGAAACGCCCAGATTTTTTTAATATATATAAATCTGTAAACTGTATACATTGATAAAACTAGCGGAAGCGTATTTTCTTCATTATACATGTTTATTCCAAACGTCCAGTTAAAATACTAAACTTGAAAAATAATAACAGTGACTCTTTAAACTTGGTAAAGAAGCTGGTTCTTGATTTGGCCTTGTGTTAAATTTGATGGAACTTACCATGGACTTGGAATTCTTCATCTTGAAGAAATATGATATCTTGATCTTTTTTTTTTTGAATCGTGAGTGAGGGAGGGAGATAAATCTCCTCTAAACCGAATTATGTTAAATAAATAAAAAGGGTATTTTGGTCAATCTCCACTACTTTGGTAACTTGACATAATTAGTCCCTTGTAATAGCATATCTTGCAAAATAGATCATATCATGTTTACATATTAAATCATCACTTGCTATATTATTCATACCGACAAAGTGCTACTTTTCTATTCATTCCACTAAAATAATAGATATATCCGTTACTACTTTATTTAAAAATCGGGATGTTACACTTAGTCAACTAATGCATCAAAAACCATACTCCACCAATTCATTAAAAAAGAAACTCAAAAGTGATTCTACAAATAAGAGTTACACCTTTTTTCAAGTTCCATTACAAACTGAGAGATGTGATTTAAAAGGCTTTGGTACAATTGTTGTAACCAATAACAAATGAGATCAGAGCAATATCAATTTACACTTCCATAATAGATAAAGAGTTTGCTACATATGTAAAACATTCAAAAAAGCATCTACATGGACAACGCATTTTTGTGGATTTCTTTTTGAACAGAATGACAGTTTTACCCTTAAGTAATTAATTAAGTTGTTCATTAAAGTTTGTAATAATAATTTCAATAAAGGGAAATATGGTAAACTCGATCAAATCTTTCCTATCTATATTTAGTAGTGGACAATTAAATTGGGACATCCCAAAATGGTAACATGGACAATAAAAATGGGACGGATGGAGTAATTACTAAAAATTGCAATACATATAAATAAAGGTCATATGTAATTGAAACTTTTAGAGATTCAGTTAATTCAATTAAGGCTATATGTAATTGGAACTTGTCACAACGAAACTAACATTTTACTTATTCAAAAAAATGAACTTGGCAAATTCAATTAATTTGTGAATGTGAATTTATAAAATGTTAATTGAAACTTGTTTTTCTAATTTAATTTTCATCTCTAGCTATTATATATTGTTAATATTATATTGGACATTGAAATTTAAGATTATACGTAAAACTTTTTTAAATTAATAAATTATTAAATTATCGATATAATAATATCTCGATAAATTAATAAAATATTTTAGTCCCAACATCATTAATTTATAGAGGTTTTACTGTATAGTAAAGTTACAATGCGTTGTGTTAATTTTGGGCTTCTAAAGTTTTAACTCATATCAAACGACAACCGAATATAATGAAACAAATTATATGTATAGAGTCGTCCTAATCCACACTCCTGATAAGCTGATTGAAGTTACCGGGTTCTCAAGAGCTAAAACAAACAAATAATCATGATTGTATACAAAATTGATTTATTAGCAACTTCCATAGATACAACAAGACCTAAGATTGAGGTGCTTTGTTTATTGAATTGTAAGGCGTTCATGATCAACAGACTTGTATCAAAACCGAGTTTTATTACTCGTATTTGTTTTTCTGTAAGCTAAAATTGTTGGTTATATGTGTGCATGATATAATATACAAACTTATATTAGTCATTATTTTCGAGACCAATTGTCATACACATATAACACGAGATGCCTGAATAATATATATGAGAATATGAGAATATATTAGCTACAATTTTTTGTAGCTAACTCCTTACAATTTTATATTACAATTTATGGGTCTCTTTATTTTTTGGTGGGTCCCTGAATCATTTTTGTGGGTCATGAATCAATTCTTAGTGTAATTTTGGTGAGGATTGTAGCCAGTTAGCTACAATAATTATAGCTAAGATATCCCTATTAAAATTAACTTAAAAGGGACGATAAATGAAGTATTTACTTATTAGGCTTGATTAGCCGTTTGATAATATGATAGAATAGGTATTGGTTTTACGGCTTAAAAATTGTTTGGTTTACTTAGATGTTGGTATCACTTACATTTTATTTTTTAACACACAAAAGTTAAGAAGCAAATTCAGGGTCCGTTTGGTTTATAAATGGGTTTGGAATAAGATTTGATTTGGTTTAGGATTAAGATTTTGTTTAAGATTTGAAAAGAGAATATATTTATTAAATGTATTTTATAATAAAATTATAATAAAAAATATCATTTAAAATTTTAAATAAAAATGATATGTGAGAGTAGAAAGTGATGGGTCTTATAGGTTTTGCCAAAAGCCTCATTCCATCTATCATTCCTTTTGTTAAAAGAGTGAACCAAACAACACATTATTGTCACATCAAATTTAAAAACCATACCAAAGTATCAAACCAAACAAACCCTTAGAAAAATCACAATGAGCCCACTGGAATGATCAAAAGTCGCCAACTTACCATGAATCGGTTTTATAGGTTTTAGATCCACTGGACCACTACCAATACCTCAACCAAACTCTTAAAATGGATTTAATTGTCATTACTTGATTCCTATACCCATCAAACAAACGGCTCCTAAGATAAAACCCTAAACCCTCCCTCCCCTAATTCGGTCGTCCATTATTCAACACACACGAACACATTGTGGGTTCGTGTTACACTGATTTGACATTCTCTTGTTACGTAAGACGTAGTTGATTCGAGCTTAGCAGTTATAGGTGATCGTTTGAGTGTTAGTGTATACACTGAAAGGTCTGTTCTGCACTTGAACAGATACTTTGTGTTTGGCCATAAGGTATGTGTTTAATATTCTGTACATGATTAATTAAGTTTGGTGTATCTGGATCTTATGGGAGAAAACATTTTTTGTAAATAAGTGTTTTTAATAAAGTGTTCTGCTGTGTGCAATCTCTGATGATTGTACTACTTCTTTAATGGTTATATAAAATTTTAAATTCACTGCCTGTTACGTTGTTGTTTTCATCAAAAACTGCTTTGAACATGCAGGAGTGAAGCTGAATGTATTAAACAAATCGTAAGTGAAATCTTAAGCTATAATGAATCTCGTCCAGCAGAAGATCTTATTGGGATGGAATCACGTGTTCAACATCTAAAGTCGTTTTTTTTTTTTTTTTTTTTTTTTTTTTTTCAAAACTCGATGATATTTGACTTTGGTAGAAAGTAGCGGTAGTAGCAACTAGCAACCTTGAGATTCCCCCGCCTTGTATCCGGATGAAATCTCTGGGTAATCTATGCTTTCGTGACTGTATAAGCCTCGAACAATTCCCAGCAATCTCCAAGGAAACAGGGAGGCTGTCTGTGTTGGATATATGTGGTTGTGATATAATAAGGACACTGCTTACTGTTTTGACAGTGAAAAAAATATACTTTGTCAAGTCATTTTACAGAAAAGCTTTGTATACAAGGTGTAACACAACTCAGTTGTTTGAGAATACTGGATCTTGCAAGGAATAATATTGTAGACGATGCCTTCCCCAGGGATTTGCATAATACATGGCCCTCGATGGAAGAGTTAGATCTAAGTTACAACCTCATGGCCCGTGTTCCTACAAGCATCTCTCAGCTATCTTATCTCAAATACTTCAACCTGAGCCACTGCGAAAACCTCAAGGAACTACGTCAGCTTCCATCACTTATTCAAATTCTCAAGGCAGATCATTGCTCATCATTGGAAAAGATTGAAGATTTTTCACATAATTACAAGTGGCTGTTTCAAATTACGCTCAGCTTCTGTCCCAAACTTAAAAAGGATAGAAAGAATCTGCTGAAGAAATCATTTGTCCAGGTATATATCTTGTATCATCTAACTAGTTCATCTCTTATATCGTTATGTGTACAATAATATGTAGTACTGAACTTGATTGATTAGTAACAAGTATTGTATATGTTTGTGGATACAGAAGTGTGCTGCTGTGAAACATAGATTGAGTATTATAGTTCCTGGAAGTAATATTCCTAGCTGGCTAAGCAACCAATGCTTGGGTAACATAATTGATCTGAATCTACCTCCAAACCAGTTCACCAACATGATAGGGTTGACCATATGTTGTATCTTTGGTCCACCAGCTCATAATGATTTGTTTGCAAAACTTTATATAAAACTAAAACCTTCAAGTAAGGAAAAAATGACTGATCAATTACCAGCGCATCACCCTCAACGGTTACACCATGTGTGGATTGGATACATCCCAGTTGCTTTCCTTGGGCATGTATTATGCCATGGTTCTGAATATGATGATCTTATCTTAAGATTTTATACACGCAGAAGCATCTTACAGTGTGGGATTTGTGTGGTATATAAAGATGATATCAAATCAATGACAGCTGGAATCGGATCATGGATTCCAGATTATGTTGGATGCTTTTAATGTCTTACATGCCAAAGGATGTCAAAACAAAGCCTGCATAACCTTCTGTCATGGGCTGCAAATCCGCAAGCCATTAAAACCCAATAGATGACAGTTAAATAACGGTTACTTTAGAATTTTAGGGTTGCAACGATTAGCTTTATTGAAACGACATGTCTCTTCTTCTAACAGACATCATAACGTTTCATCTTGTATAAATAGATTAGGAATTCGCTGTAAACAAGTAACCCTTTTCATTATCAATATATCAGTTATAGGGTTCAATCCATCTCTCTTTTTTTCCTTTTGTCAATCTTTGAATGGTGATTTATATACATGATGTTGCTTGATCATTCGATCCTGGAAGATGGAGATTCAAGACCTGTAACAGATTATGACGAAGGGGCATTGCTTAATTTTAAAAGTGATGGCATATCATATGGAAGATGGAAACCGGCTTATTCCTTTCAACGTGAAAAAAACAGCAACACCATTCAAGTATTATATACTGGCTTGTGAGGTTGCCAGCAATATGTCTGAGCTTTCTTATCTATTGTTACTTGCCACTTCTTTTTTTCTATCTAAAGATTCAAGTGTCAACTTAATACGATAATGTGATAAATTTTGGCTTCTCTATATTGAGTTGAAAATTTTAATGTTGTATCGGTCTTGAACAGTGGGGTATTCATGTCAATAATCTTATATATAGAGAGGAAATTCTTAATGGCAAGCACATTCATCTCTGGTTAGACAATAATGATTAAAATTTGAGGTCCATTAAAAGACCGTTTTCCTCTTTGTTTGCTCTTAAAACGCATAAATCATGCATGCATGGTTGTAGACAGATGGGTGCAACCATGCATTTGGATAGCTAATTAGGCTTGGAGGCGACAACCAAGTGGGCGTGCAGATTGTGATCTTTCTACTCTTGTCGATCCATCAGTGGGCTTGTTTTATATAATGGGCATGATGACAGATGGGCGTGGTCCTTGGAAGAATCTGGTTTTTTCCGGTTAAATCCCTGTCCCATTCATGTTCTCTAATAATGTAACAATCCCGTCTTTTACATGGAACTCTTGGGTGCCACGAAAAGCTAATGTATGTGCTTGGCGGATGTAATTGGATTCCTCCTAACCAGGTGCTATCTAGTAAGTCGGGGCATTACTCTCCCTTCAGTCTCCTGCTTATTTTGTGGTCTGGATGAGGAGGATCAGGATCACTGTTTCCGTTTATGTCCTAAAGTTAAAATCATATGGTTAAAAATTTGGACTTGGTGGAGGGCTCCTTCTTTGTTTATCCCTGTTGGATATTCTTAATGGAAACTCAGGTTTTATTAACGATAAGTGGGCTGCCAAACTTTTCAAGCACTGGAATGTTCGGAACTGGAGGAATAAAATCCTCCATGTGTTAGTGTAACACCCCAAAATTTGGTACAGCGGAAGACTCAACAAGCATTCGGGGTGCTACGGGGATTGGTATCCAAACACAAGACATAAAAGAACGAGATAAAGTAAACAAGATAAAATACAACCACGCGGGGTTTTAAAGTTTACATTATCCCAAAAACATCCAAAGTCAGGCCCAAAAGAAATAAATATAGGTCCACAATAGTTATCAGAGTTTTAGAAATATAGATCCATAACCGGTGCCAAATGCCAAGCCTCCAATCCCAAGCATCCGCAGAGCATCACTTAATTTCCTGAGAAAACGTGCTAAAAGTCAGCTGGTGAGATCATAGGTTTAGATTCTTAATTCAATATAGTGGACATATACGCAAAACGCTTGCTAGCTAGACTAGGGCTCACTCATCCAACCAAAATAGACCAACCGAATCAAATCATCCCTATAGGTGCACGCTATAGCTCAAATCAACCCAATCAATAGCTTACCTAGCTCAAGTCTAGGCCTCGCTCCTAAATCAATCCAATAGCTTACCTAGTTCGGGACTAGGCCTCGCCCAATAACCAAATCAATAGCTTACCTAGATCTAGTCTAGGCCTCGCTCTACCTAGTTCTATAAGCATAGCAAGTTTTGAAATCAAAAAGCGATAATAGTCCACATAAAGCATTTGCACGTTTCTCACCCCAAGTATTGAGAACAAAGTTCAAGAGTAAAAGTGGGGCTATGACTCACCTCAAGTCCAGAAAATATCAAGTAGAAGTCGGTAGAAATAAGATGTATGATAACTCACAAAACAGCAACTACGGACTTGGCACGACCTAACAATATTAACTCTTTCAGAAATCATTTCCTCAAATATATAATATCCCCAAACCCGGACGAGAATCCGTTTTATTTCCGAAAATCCATTTCGTATTAGTTTGGTGTATTTGCGTTTGGTATCCATACGGGTAGTGGGTCGACTCCAAACAAACCAAAAGGATCACATATAGAAAGATAAATAACTATGGATCTAATATTAGCCCAATATATCATTTAAATAAATCGCTAAAGTTTACCAAATCCGTCGATTTGATAATCCTCATATTTATTTACGTAACATACTGTTCCAAGATTACACCCAACCAAAAGCACATAGCACATAAATTCTATATAGTATATATCATAGTTTAAATAAATTCCTCATATATATCGTTAAATTGGTCAGATTTCCCGATATATACACTCGCAATCTATTACACTTTACATATACTACAACCTATAGGCGTCGTAAGATACGATGCCCACTAATATATTCATTTCATATAGCCAAATAACCCGGCTCAACCTCACGGCTAAGTGGTTATTTAATTATAGTAAACGTCTATATTAGTCGTCATATATCCGTGACAACACGAACGTCACAATTAGTAACTTACCTGGACCCGAGTGACAACGATTTCGCATAACTCAATAAGTCTATCCGTTATATATCCGAAATGACATTTTATTAAATGTTTCATAATTGTCGGGAGTTTCCCGTTTTATAACACAATTTTTATAATACTAATACGTTCAATAATATTACGCCACTTTCGTAGCCTAATATATATCTAATTGTATTATTGATAATACAACTCGTGATTATTATTATTATTAATATACGCGCTTATATAGTTATATATACGTTATTCACGTATATATATATTCATATAAACGTTCATATCATCAATAATGATTATTACGAGTTTTATTATTTTCGTTTTAATTTTAATAGTTATTGAGTTATACGAAATGGTCATATGTCCGAGTCATGACTCTCGGCTCATTGTCCAAGTCTAATAATAAGCAAAAGTCATAAAATAACCAATCTCCGTCCAATCACAATCTCAAACCACGGGCTACAACATGAGGGTCCGACTACGGCACCCGACTAACCTATCTCCGTCAATCTAACGACCGTCTCACAATCGGTCCCCAATCACACTTACCAATCGACAACAACTCCACAATACCAATAATCATATCCAATGTCGAGACCAAACACGGTCTCGACCCAACCAAAAGTATACGGCCGAAAATGAAATGCCACAACAATGCCAAAAATTAAGTTCACAATTAATACAAGAAAACATCAACCAAGTTAATGTTAGGGTCGGTTTACCAAGCCAAACCCGAGCCCTCGACTCACTTGAGTCACGGCTCATTACCACGAGTCACATGGACTCGAACCAAACATACCAATTATCACCTAGCTCGCAAGAGCATAACAAGTAACCATATAAACCCATTCGACCCAATGGTCAAATCGGCAACAAAAATAATACGCGGCTAAAAGCCGCGAACCACAAGGGTCGAATCACAACAATTACTACGAGCCCGAGGCTCGAACCACGACCAATCGAGAACCCCCATACGGGTCTCGGCGTGGTCATAAGAGCATCCAATGAAACCCCGAGACCACACGGTCTCGGTTAGCTCGGTTCAAAGATCAACACCCTCGACAAACAACCAAACAATAATCACCAAGGAAACCAAAGCCACACAAGGCTCGAACCAAAAATAAGCCGAGAGCCTTGCTCTCGGTTCCGAGTCAACCACAACCAAAACCCAAGAAAACCCGGATACCAAACTTAATTTTTATCACTAAAACGTCATTTCCCATTAAAAATCAACTTGATTCTCAACATAATAATCCGTGTAGCCACGGATAAATGCCAAATCGTGGCACCCAAAACCCAAAAATAGCTTCTTCTCACCTTCTTGGACCTCCAAATGAACGGATCTAGTAAAAGTACTAAAAATTCGAATGGATTATTAGAAATTTGGTGGTGTTAACAGTGGTTCTAGGGTAAGTATCATATACCAAATGAAAGAGGGTGAAGAGAGGAAGAAGATGGTGGTAATTATTTTGTTGGGGGGTCGGTGTAGCGGCGGTGGTGGCCGGATCTTATGTTCGGCGGCTAGGGTTTAGGAGTGGGGAAGATGATGTGTTTTTTAGAGAGAGAATAAAAGTGAGGGTGAGGGTTTGTGTGTGTGTGTGAAAACCGGACCAAACACACCCTAAATATCTTTTATCATTTTTTTTTTTTTTTTTATAAAAGTTATTAATAATAATAATAATAATAATAATAATAATAATAATAATAATAATAATAATAATAATAATAATAATAATAATAATAATAATAATAATAATAATAATAATAGTAATAATAATAATATTATTACGGTGGAGCGGGTAATGCGGGTAATTGTAAAAACATGTGGCCCGAACCCGAACTCATTTTAAACTTCAATATCACTCGAGAACATCTCGTAAATAATTAAAAAATATAGTCGGACTCGTTAAGACGAATCATAAACTTGTGTTAGGTAATCCTAGTGCCAAAGTCAACGTAGTACCAAGTGAGAATTCCAATATACATCACCGAACATTAAATCAACAATGAATTATGAACATAATTCACGAATTCCATAACGTCATTAATTAAAAATATCCATAAAATAGGTCTTACAAGTTCGTTGTGAAATGAAAATTTCAAATAAAAATTATAAACGAACTTTAATCGTAATGCGGGTTTTTAAAATAGCTCCCTAAACTGCCGGTTGTCACATCCTCCCCGTCTCAGAAGGAAACCCGTCCCGGGTTTCACTCGGAAAAACTCATCTACGAAGTGAAAAGCTTCGGATATCTCTTCCTGAACTCGTCCTCATGTTCCCACGTAAATTCTGGTCCATGTCGGGAATTCCAACGAACCTTGACGAGCGGAATGCGACTTCTCTTGAGTCGTTTAACTTCACGATCTAAAATCTCAATCGGTTCTTCCACGAAATTCAGTTTCTCATCAACACGAATGTCTCTCATTGGAATGACGGGCATCTCATCGGAAAGACATTTCTTCAAATTACTTACGTGGAACACGTCGTGAACTTTACTCAGTTCATGTGGTAATTCCAACCTATAAGCCACGGGCCCAATCCTTTCTAAGATCAAGAATGGTCCAATGTAGCGTGGGTTGAGTTTATCACGTCTCCCGAAACGTATCACACCTTTCCAAGGCGAGACTTTCAGCATTACTTTGTCTCCAACCTGGAACTCTAAAGGTTTACGTCTCTGATCGGCGTAGCTCTTCTGCCTATCTCTGGCCGCTTGCAACCGATCACGAATCTGAGCCACTTTCTCTGTAGTTTCCAAAATAAGCTCAGGGCCTGTAAGTTGACTATCTCCAACTTCTGCCCAACCAATAGGCGAACGACACTTTCTGCCATACAAAGCTTCGAATGGTGCAGCCTTAAGACTTGTGTGGTAGCTATTATTATAGGAGAATTCCGCAAGGGGTAAATACTTCTCCCAGCCTTTACCAAAGTCTATGATGCATGCACGAAGCATATCCTCTAACGTCTGAATGGTCCTTTCACTTTGACCATCGGTTTGGGGATGATATGCAGTACTCATATCAAGCCTCGTCCCCAAAGCCGTTTGAAGTGATCGCCACAAAGCCGACGTAAAACGACTATCACGATCCGAAATAATAGATATCGGGACTCCATGACGCGAAATAATTTCCTTCACATATAACCTCGCAAGCTTATCCACACTATCATCTTCACTATTAGCTAAGAAATGAGCAGACTTTGTCAGACGATCCACAATTACCCAGATAGCGTCACATCCGCTAGCTGTCCTCGGTAATTTGGTAATAAAGTCCATCGTAATCCGCTCCCACTTCCAAACCGGGAGTTCTGGCTGCGTCAACAATCCTGACGGTCTTTGATGCTCGGCTTAACCTTAGAGCAGGTCAAGCACTTACTAACATACAATGCTATATCTGCCATCATATTTGGCCACCAATATAATTTCTTCAAATCCTGGTACATTTTGTCCGACCCAGGATGAATGGAGTATCTCGACTTATGCGACTCATGCATAATCAATTCTTGAATTCCTCCATACAATGGTACCCAACTTCGTTCTCCAAAACATAACACTCCATCAGAACGCTTAACAAATCCTTTCTCATTTTCTGCCATCCCAAATATATTCTCAGCAGGTCTATTTTCTGCTTTCAATGCTTCCGTTTGAGCTTCTAATATTTGAGACGGTAATGGCGATACGATAGTCATTCCTAATGACCTAACCCGTAATGGTGGAATTCTCTCTTTTCGACTAAGGGCGTCAGCAACAACGTTTGCTTTACCCGGATGGTAGCGAATTTCACAATCGTAATCGCTTAGCAACTCAATCCAACGTCGCTGCCTCATGTTAAGCTCTTTTTGGTTCAGAATGTGTTGCAGACTTTTGTGATCAGTAAACACTACACACTTGGTTCCATACAAGTAATGTCTCCATATCCTCAAAGCAAAAACCACAGCACCTAACTCCAAATCATGGGTGGTGTAGTTCTTCTCATGCTTCTTGAGCTGTCGGGAAGCATAAGCTATCACTTTTTCTCGTTGCATTAACACAGCTCCTAAACCTTTATGTGAAGCGTCACAATAGACGACGAAATCCTCGTTACCTTCGGGTAACGCCAAAATAGGAGCACTACACAACATCTCCTTAAGTAACTGAAAGGCTTCCTCTTCCTTATCTCCCCATTCATACTTAACACTCTTTTGAGTCAATTTGGTCAACGGTTTTGCTATCTTCGAAAACCCCTCAATGAATCTTCGGTAATAACCGGCTAATCCCAAGAACTGACGAACTTCTGTTGGGGTCGTAGGTGCAGCCCAATCTTTAATCGCTTCAATCTTAGCAGGATCCACATGAACTCCTTGTCTATCAATTATGTGACCTAGAAATTGTACCGTCGGAATCCAAAATTCGCATTTCGAAAACTTGGCATACAGTTTTTCCTTCCTGAGCAATTCCAAGATAAGTCTTAGATGCTCCTCATGTTCCTTCTCACTCTTCGAACATATCAGAATGTCATCGATAAACACAATCACGAACTTATCTAAGTACGGCTTACACACCCGATTCATGAGGTCCATGAATACCGCCGGTGCGTTAGTCAACCCAAACGGCATCACCTGAAACTCGTAATGCCCGTAACGGGTTCTGAAAGCCGTTTTCGGAATATCTTCCTCGCGTACTCGAAGCTGATAATATCCCGATCTCAAATCGATCTTCGAATACACACTCGATCCTTGAAGTTGATCGAACAAATCGTCGATCCTTGGTAACGGGTATCTATTCTTCACCGTTAACTTGTTCAACTCTCGATAATCAATACACATTCGGAACGATCCATCATTCTTCTTCACAAATAAGACCGGGGCTCCCCAAGGTGAAGAACTTGGTCTTATGAATCCCTTCTCAGCTAACTCTGCTAATTGTTTCGACAACTCTTCTAGTTCAGTAGGTGCAAGACGATAAGGCGCTCGTGCTACAGGTGCAGCACCAGGTATCAACTCAATCTGAAATTCCACTTGTCTAGTAGGCGGAATTCCTGGCAAATCATCGGGAAACACATCCGAAAAATCACGAACTATAGGTACATCTCCAATGCACCTTTCCTTCTTCTCCTTCTCAGAAATTTGGGCCAAGAAAAGGTAATTCCCTTTCTCAATTAGCTTCGGTAACTTTGTGCAAGATATAACCGCTAATCTAGATGGGCCTCTCAAATCCTTTCTATCTCCTGGTATGTTCAGAATCTCCTTGCCATAAGGCACACGCACGATCTTCTCATCGCAGATTATATGGGCACGATACCTTGACAACCAATCCATGCCGATAATGACATCAAAACTTCCTAATGTGACGGGTAGAAGATCTATGTTGAAAGGACGGTTCAGAAAGTTTAACGTGCATCCACGAATGATAGTCTTAATCCTTTCTATGTTTCCATTAGCTAACTCTACATCATACCCAATTCCTAAGGCCATCGGGGGTTTCTCAAGTAAGGGTGCAAACTTAGTGGACACAAAACTCTTATCGGCACCAGTATCAAATAGTATGAAAGCATAACGATTATTGAGAAGGAACGTACCAGTAACGACGTTCGGATCTTCTCCTCTCTCGTTTTCGAGTGCATACACTCTCCCATGAGCAACTCCAGCTTCTACACGTTGGTCCCCATTATCTTGTCGTCCACGGTTTCCTCCAGCTCCACGGTTTCCATTGTTGTACCCATTACCAACCGATCCTTGATTTCCTCGGTTCCACGATTCCCTACATTCATTCCGATAATGTCCTTTCTTTCCACATCCATAGCAAGTAACATTCGCTTTGCTCATAGTTTCAGGAGTAGCTTGAACCATAGCAAGTGGTTGAGCTCTACAATCCTTAGCTATGTGTCCCATCTTAGAGCAATTCTTGCACATTACAGTACATCGACCAGAATGATGCTTGTAACATCGGTTACATTTTGGTGCATCTCCATTGTAGTTCTTCTTGTCTCCATCTCCCATGGCATAAGCTCTAGTAGTTAGTTGTCGCTTGTTTCGACGATCATTACCCTTAGAGTGATCGTCCCTCTTTCTCTTTCCATTCTTATCTTTCTCAGCTTCTTCCAATGCCAAAGAGTCCATCAATTGTTGAGCAATAGTAATAGCCTCATGTATGTTTGCAGGCTTAGCAGATATCACATCGTTCCTGGTAGCTACCGGCAATCCATCGGTATTCCTCTCAATCTTTTGGGTCTCAGTCCTAACCATATCGGGACAGAGTAAGGCCAACTCTCGATATCGGCGATTGTAAGTTGCCATATCGGTACCTTTCACCTTGTGGTTCCAGAACTCAATCTCCAATTTCTTAATCTCATTCCTTGGGCAGTAAGTCTGAATCAGCAGAGACTTAAATTGCTCCCAAGTCATAGCATAAGCCGCATCACTCCCAACCGAGTTACGGTAATTGTTCCACCAAGTTAAGGCTTCATCTTTGAAGGTAAAAGAAGCAAACTTTACCTTCGCATTCTCCGCACAACCACTGACATTGAACACAGACTCAGTCTTCTCAATCCACCTAACCAAGTAAACCACTCCTTCCGTTCCACCAAACTCAATTGGTCCACAAATCTTAAACTCCTTGTATTGGCATCCATTAGCACGAACAGGTGGAAAAGTTCCAGCAGAATTGTTGGAATGATTTGACTCAGCTAGTAACTCAGCAACTCGTTGCTCCACAAGTTGATTGATCAATGCTTGATCCACAGTAGGTGCATTAAGTGGAACATGATCATTGTCTCCCTGAACATCAACATTCTGACTCCTGTTGTTGCGGTTAGTGGTGTCCAGGTTGTCAGGAGTAGGGGTTTCAACATTTCGAGTAGGTCGACGACCTCGACGAGCAGGAGTAGTCACAGCAGGACCAGTCCTGGTAGACCTAACAGGGTTTCGACATGGTGCCATTGATCTGTAACATCACACAAGTTCATGAGTCTCCAATAGAACTTATCGATATGCTCAACAAAACATCTCAACGAAATCAAGTCATGGAAAGAATAGCAACAACACGCCACATAACAACAAATAAGCGAATAAGGACTCAATTTCCATAACACCCAAAATCACATAATACCATATACTAATAACCATCAACCATACAATAGCGATCTATATCGTTCCAACTAACGGATAACACAAAACATACTAATCGTTCCAAAAGAGACGAATACCGAACAAAATACATCAAAATATGATAAATAGCCTTTCTAACCGAACACTCCTCGGTTAAGAAAGCAACAAGATAATATAACCCAAACAACTAACCACGTGGCTGACGGAGAATCCTCAACTCCTGCCTCAAGCCATCAAGATCCCTCCATAATGATCCTAACTCCACGCTATGGGTGTCTCGGTCTCTCTTGAGGTCAGCCACCTCCTTCTCTAGCTCGGCATTCCTTTGCCAAAGCTTGCGGTCGGCCTCACGAGCAGTAACAAATCCTCGCTGCAAACTATCGATATGCTCGTGGACATCCATCAAAACTCTCCTCAGCTCAGTAGTTCTGCCCACAACGACAGTCAAATCAACTCTCAAATCTGCTAAGAACTCTCCAATAACTCTCTCAAGTCGATCAGATACACGTGCAACTCTGTCACTAAGCTTAGTAATCCGAGCCCACAACCTGCCAACCTCACCCAATTCTGCATGCTCAGCAGAAACCTCAGAAGACGCATCCGACTCAACGGGACTACCAGGTGGCAACTCAAACAAGAACGGATGATCAGGTGAATCGGGCTCAATCGGGTGTACAAGTGAATCAGGCTCCTCAGCCTGAGCTGGGGGTAATAACTCATCATCATCATCATCAGGCATCTCATCCTCCTGAGGGTCATCCTCCTCCTCAGGGTCATCATCATCACCCTGCTCAGCCTCCTGAGGGTCATCCTCCCGCTCAGGGTCATCAGCCTCATCCTCACCCTCGTACTCCTCCTCCTCCTCATCGGAAGAGTACATCATCAATCGTCGTCTCCTACTAGGTGAACCATGTGGTGAAGGGGTAGGTGATCTAGGATGACGACGCAATGATGTGGGTGGTGCCTCAGACAGAAGAGAATGAGCATCAATCTGTAAAGGTGGTGAAGTAGGGCGTACCGACATGCGTGCCGTAGCTCGGTGGGCAAAACGTGGAGCCACACGAGCCAAAGCCTGATGAAGAGTAAGCTGCCTCGATGTACCAGGGAGCCCTAGAGAAGATGCGGGTCCCTGCGTAGATGCAGCAGATGGCGCTGAAGTAGAACCTGTCAGTGTCATAGTAGCTGAATGCATGGCAACCTGGTAAGGATCATCAGGGGCCATGGTGAACCATGCTGGCAATACCGGTGTAGTAAGAATATCCTCAACGACATCAGGCATATGGGAGGCCATAGTCTGTGACAACGGCGTAGGGTAGGTGTAAGTGTTTCAAAAACAACTAAACCGCGAACTCAAAATACCATATCCAAAAAAAATCACCATAATATTCCAAATCACATATAATCAAAAATGATTTAAATACCGCATTACAAAAATCATTCTCAAAACAATTAAGCCATATAATTCCTCAAAACGCATCATATCACCAAATCAATAAACCTCAAATCCTCGAATCATCTCAAGAAATCCCAAATCTCCAATCATCTCAAATATCTCATAATACCTCAATAACAAATAATGATGCTTCGGCTTGGCGGGCTGGCGGGCAATGGTCGAGGATCGTTTTCTATAAAAATCGGTTATAGTTTAGGTGTCTATTTACCTAGTTCTCTATAACCTGGCTCTGATACCAATCTGTAACACCCCCAAAATTTGGTACAGCGGAAGACTCAACAAGCTTTCGGGGTGCTACGGGGATTGGTATCCAAACACAAGACATAAAAGAACGAGATAAAGTAAACAAGATAAAATACAACCACGCGGGGTTTTAAAGTTTACATTATCCCAAAAACATCCAAAGTCAGGCCCAAAAGAAATAAATATAGGTCCACAATAGTTATCAGAGTTTTAGAAATATAGATCCATAACCGGTGCCAAATGCCAAGCCTCCAATCCCAAGCATCCGCAGAGCATCACTTAATTTCCTGAGAAAACGTGCTAAAAGTCAGCTGGTGAGATCATAGGTTTAGATTCTTAATTCAATATAGTGGACATATACAAAAAACGCTTGCTAGCTAGACTAGGGCTCACTCATCCAACCAAAATAGACCAACCGAATCAAATCATCCCTATAGGTGCACGCTATAGCTCAAATCAACCCAATCAATAGCTTACCTAGCTCAAGTCTAGGCCTCGCTCCTAAATCAATCCAATAGCTTACCTAGTTCGGGACTAGGCCTCGCTCAATAACCAAATCAATAGCTTACCTAGATCTAGTCTAGGCCTCGCTCTACCTAGTTCTATAAGCATAGCAAGTTTTGAAATCAAAAAGCGATAATAGTCCACATAAAGCATTTGCACGTTTCTCACCCCAAGTATTGAGAACAAAGTTCAAGAGTAAAAGTGGGGCTATGACTCACCTCAAGTCCAGAAAATATCAAGTAGAAGTCGGTAGAAATAAGATGTATGCTAACTCACAAAACAGCAACTACGGACTTGGCACGACCTAACAATATTAACTCTTTCAGAAATCATTTCCTCAAATATATAATATCCCCAAACCCGGACGAGAATCCGTTTTATTTCCGAAAATCCATTTCGTATTAGTTTGGTGTATTTGCATTTGGTATCCATACGGGTAGTGGGTCGACTCCAAACAAACCAAAAGGATCACATATAGAAAGATAAATAACTATGGATCTAATATTAGCCCAATATATCATTTAAATAAATCGCTAAAGTTTACCAAATCCGTCGATTTGATAATCCTCATATTTATTTACGTAACATACCGTTCCAAGATTACACCCAACCAAAAGCACATAGCACATAAATTCTATATAGTATATATCATAGTTTAAATAAATTCCTCATATATATCGTTAAATTGGTCAGATTTCCCGATATATACACTCGCAATCTATTACACTTTACATATACTACAACCTATAGGCGTCGTAAGATACGATGCCCACTAATATATTCATTTCATATAGCCAAATAACCCGGCTCAACCTCACGGCTAAGTGGTTATTTAATTATAGTAAACGTCTATATTAGTCGTCATATATCCGTGACAATACGAACGTCACAATTAGTAACTTACCTGGACCCGAGTGACAACGATTTCGCATAACTCAATAAGTCTATCCGTTATATATCCGAAATGATATTTTATTAAATGTTTCATAATTGTCGGGAGTTTCCCGTTTTATAACACAATTTTTATAATACTAATACGTTCAATAATATTACGCCACTTTCGTAGCCTAATATATATCTAATTGTATTATTGATAATACAACTCGTGATTATTATTATTATTAATATACGCGCTTATATAGTTATATATACGTTATTCACGTATATATATATTCATATAAACGTTCATATCCAATGTCGAGACCAATCGACAACAACTCCACAATACCAATAATCATATCCAATGTCGAGACCAAACACGGTCTCGACCCAACCAAAAGTATACGGCCGAAAATGAAATGCCACAACAATGCCAAAAATTAAGTTCACAATTAATACAAGAAAACATCAACCAAGTTAATGTTAGGGTCGGTTTACCAAGCCAAACCCGAGCCCTCGACTCACTTGAGTCACGGCTCATTACCACGAGTCACATGGACTCGAACCAAACATACCAATTATCACCTAGCTCGCAAGAGCATAACAAGTAACCATATAAACCCATTCGACCCAATGGTCAAATCGGCAACAAAAATAATACGCGGCTAAAAGCCGCGACCCACAAGGGTCGAATCACAACAATTACTACGAGCCCGAGGCTCGAACCACGACCAATCGAGAACCCCCATACGGGTCTCGGCGTGGTCATACGAGCATCCAATGAAACCCCGAGACCACACGGTCTCGGTTAGCTCGGTTCAAAGATCAACACCCTCGACAAACAACCAAACAATAATCACCAAGGAAACCAAAGCCACACAAGGCTCGAACCAAAAATAAGCCGAGAGCCTTGCTCTCGGTTCCGAGTCAACCACAACCAAAACCCAAGAAAACCCGGATACCAAACTTAATTTTTATCACTAAAACGTCATTTCCCATTAAAAATCAACTCGATTCTCAACATAATAATCCGTGTAGCCACGGATAAATGCCAAATCGTGGCACCCAAAACCCAAAAATAGCTTCTTCTCACCTTCTTGGACCTCCAAATGAACGGATCTAGTAAAAGTACTAAAAATTCGAATGGATTATTAGAAATTTGGTGGTGTTAACGGTGGTTCTAGGGTAAGTATCATATACCAAATGAAAGAGGGTGAAGAGAGGAAGAAGATGGTGGTAATTATTTTGTTGGGGGGTCGGTGTAGCGGCGGTGGTGGCCAGATCTTATGTTCGGCGGCTAGGGTTTAGGAGTGGGGAAGATGATGTGTTTTTGAGAGAGAGAATAAAAGTGAGGGTGAGGGTTTGTGTGTGTGTGTGAAAACCAGACCAAACACACCCTAAATATCTTTTATCATTTTTTTTTATAAAAGTTATTATTAATAATAATAATAATAATAATAATAATAATAATAATAATAATAATAGTAATAATAATAATATTATTACGGTGGAGCGGGTAATGCGGGTAATTGTAAAAACATGTGGCCCGAACCCGAACTCATTTTAAACTTCAATATCACTCGAGAACATCTCGTAAATAATTAAAAAATATAGTCGGACTCGTTAAGACGAATCATAAACTTGTGTTAGGTAATCCTAGTGCCAAAGTCAACGTAGTACCAAGTGAGAATTCCAATATACATCACCGAACATTAAATCAACAATGAATTATGAACATAATTCACGAATTCCATAACGTCATTAATTAAAAATATCCATAAAATAGGTCTTACAAGTTCGTTGTGAAATGAAAATTTCAAATAAAAATTATAAACGAACTTTAATCGTAATGCGGGTTTTTAAAATAGCTCCCTAAACTGCCGGTTGTCACACCATGCGTCATCTGAGTCGGAAGCAATTGCAGTCCTCCACGGATTACGAAGACATTTTCCCATATGTTCAACGTATATCCCTTCTTTGGGCTTCAAATCGAGCTCTCAATAGTCGATTCTCATGGAACCAATGGATACAAAGGCCTTATGGATGTCCCGTTTTTTTTTTTTTTTTTTTTTTTTTTTTTTTTTTTTAATTTATTATTATTTTTTTTTTGAACGGCTGTATTTGGTTCTTTTTCATGTTTGGATTTCTATTCTTTGTTTAGTTGCTCTTGCTTAGAGGTCCCTGTTATAGTCTTTGAGTCCCCTTGTGGAATTCTAACATCGATGTTTTTCCTAAAATAAATAAATAAATAAAAATCTATCTTTTATTTATTCTCTCAATTCTGAAAACTCGTCAACGGTTGATCATCTGATAGTAACTGGTCACAGTGCAAGATTTTAATTCGAAACAAGTTGACAGATCATAGCTTATGAAAAAACCTTCTTTTTAAATGGCTGGTATTGTTAGAGCGGCAAAAAGAAACAGAAATGGCTTTTAACTTGTGCTGTTAGATGTCGCGTTCTGAGAATGCAACATGCCACCATAATGCATCAAAGATTTTTATCATGAATTTATCTTAACAGATCCAAAGGCCACCCTTTTAGAAACCATTACAGACCTTTTAATGTATGATGTCCTAACTTCCAATGCATAAGGTAAAAGTCCTTCCAAACTGTAAATCTTATGTTTGCATATATACTTTCATAGAAGTGAAAAATGCAATGTACTATTGTGCAAATCAGAGTGTAAAACCACATAAACCACCACCAACAAAAGGTAGCCATGATTATGATTGTACACCATTGTGGCATAATGGGCCACCCATGTGTGACCAAAGCTAAACAACTTAACCCCTTTTTTACATCATCCACATCCTCATTCCCATCTTCAAATCAATCAATTTCACTTTCCATTTTTCATGCAAGGTAAACCCTTTTTTCAAAAGGACATGATTTACACACTCCATTAAATGATTGAAACACTCCAATTAGTTGTGTTTGGACATTTATAACCTCACATAGGTAAAAGTGTAAAGGTAACTGTGAGGGTATAAATGTCCATACACAATAGATTAGAGTGTCCAAATCATTTTTTTGACTGTGCAAATAACCTCACTTTTTCAAACCAACAAATATCAAACACTATACAACAATGTTGTCAATACTTGTACCTTTTGCATTACACATAATGTCATTTATGATGACTTGTATGTTTTGCATTAAAGCTGTACCTTATACTTTTGCATTAAAAGCAGTACCTCTCACTTTGTAAAAAAGTAGTAAAACCTTTACCAACCTCCCTTAATGCATCTACAAAGAAAGAGAGACAACCAGACAGTGTCCTATACATTGACTTTGTACATCATACATTAAATGGTCAAACCTTCAATGAATCCTGTTACGGATTATTTTTCGATACCAATGGGTTTCTGTTTCGACCCATTGGCATCGAGATAATGCCAACCAAAGCAAAATATCAGTAACAAAAAACATAAAACTTGTGAAAGGATACATAATAAGTGTCTTAATTCTTAACTTTTATGTCATTAATTCTTAATAAAACCAAACACCTTCACCCCCAATTATCCCCCCCACAATTACAAGCTTATACCCAAAAGAAGAAAAAAAAAAAAAAAAAAAACCATTTCTCCTTATGTACATCACCCCCAAATAGGGGTGAGCATGGTGCGGGTTGGTGCGGGTTTTGACTAAAACCGAACCGCAACCGCAATTGCGGTTTCTATAAAAAATAGAAACCGCACCGCACCACATTTTGTGGTTTCGGTTTTGCGGGTTTTTTTGTGGTTTATGTGGGTTTTGCGGGTTTTAACCGCACCGCACCATCACTTATGACTTATATAATTAATGTGGGTTTTTGCGGTTTTTGGTTCACAATGTTGGTTTTTTCTTGTTATAAAAATGCAAATATTTATTTTAAACACACACATCACTTATGACTTACAAGAATATTAATCATAATATTCACTAGAAGCCTTATAACATACATTAAATAACCAATGTGTCATTTTTCGGCTTTAAAAATCAAGTGCGGTGCGGTGCGGGTTTTGTGGTTCGGTTTTACGGGTAAAACCGCAACCGCACCGCATTTTGCGGTTTTTCTTTTTTCTTAAAACCGATCCACCGGTTTTTGTCATGGTGCGGTTTTTGTGGTTCGGTTTTTTGCGGGTTTTGCGGTTTTGCGGTTTGCGGTGCGGTTTCTGCTCACCCCTACCCCCAAAAATTACACAAGGAAGAACAACATCTAAACAACAAAAACAAAACCAATTAATAACCCTAAACCCCCCTTATCTTTCCCATTTCACCATTTTATACCCCTCACCCCGAAATCTTACCACTTTTTTATTGCTTTACACATCTAAAGCACGAAAAATATCAACATCCAAAATCACCAAATAGGACGGACTAGTCTTTGGGCCGAAGGGCTGCCCATAAAAGAAGCTTGAGATCGGATTTTGATGATGATGATGATGAGCGCGCTGATTGGGAATTCCCGAATACACACACCAATGACAATGGTGGCAAATCTAATCGACTCATTCACAAGTAAATGGGTCAAACTGCCCACCACTATCGAAAATTTTATGATCTACTACATGCTGGTTACTGCATTATTTCCTGCATTCTGAAAATAGGTACAGTTGACTGTATAGTCAGATTAACTAGTATTCCCAGCTATAATAGATACCGAACCATTTAGAAATATAAATTATAAACATTCATATACTTAGGATTTTCCACAATTTTAAATCGGGTTATCGTTTTTTCATAAGGATATAGGAATTTTCATACTTTGAATCCGAAGTTTAGTTTCTTAGACCTGAATAGTCAAATGAGGTTATGAGGCCTTGCATTATGTTCTTTGACTTCTTTCCTCAATATAGTACAACTTAAGGATGCATTCTTTCTGTACTTTGCAGGCACATCCATGGCTAACAGATTCAGACAGGGAACTACTCTGCAGGCTCATGGACTGCCAGAAACTCTCACTCAAAGCCAGCACCCATGCAGCTCAGAACGAGAGACTGCCTCTCCGTTTCATAGTGCAAGTTCTCTTCTTCGAGCAGATTCGGCTCCGTACCTCAGTAGCCGGCTGCTTATACTTCTCGGATAGCTACAACTCCCAGACACACCTGAGCAGCAGCATCGCGCTACCAGAAAGTGGAAATGTCCACCTTTTGACGACAGGAGAAAGTGATAGGCGGGGTTGTGGCAGTTGATGACATGCGGGGCCGGGTTTCTGAGCTCGAGAAAGAGTGTTTGACAATGAAAAAAGAGATTGACAAGCTTGTGAAGACTAAAGGGGCAGCTGGAACAACTTGTGTAAAATGTTTGGGCTCGGGTTAAGGTTAAAGTCAAAGTCTCGTGGCAGTTGTGCCTCGAGCAATGATCTTGGAAGTAAGAGAGTGTCGTCTATGACAAGAATAAGAGATGTTCCAAAAGGAAAGATTCAGGATCAAGAAAATGGTGAGTTGGTTGATTAAGATTAGAGGGAATTAGATTAAGGAATAAATGAATTTATGGTTAATTTTTTTAGTAATTCGATTCTCAATGAATTTGACCTTTTTTTAACGTATGGGTGCGTGAATTTCTATATCGAAACAAGTAAAAGAACCATGTTTCTTTAATCATTTCTTGTGTGTTAGACTTGTAACCTTTTTCGGTCTTTGAAGCATAACTTGCGAGAAATTGCTTGCACATAATCTTAATCATGCGAGCTAAAAAAATGATATTCAAGTTACAAATATACGGGACAAATAAAAGAGAGGCGGATTTAAAGTTTTAGAATCATTCAATATTTATTCATCAAGATAAAATATTCTAAGATGCTAATCAATCAATCTATGGTTGTTTAGTGCAATCAGTAGGTTTAAAAGAAACCTTTCGATTTACCAAATCATACCCAACCAGCATATTTCGTTGCATTAAATTTCCAAATATAGCCAAGCCAAACCCCGCGTTAATGAATGCCAAGCAATTCACGCCCTTTGGCATTTTGAGAAACATGTTCTCGGGTGGCACCTCAACATTTGCCCCAGTGAACCTGAATGTCATGGGGGGTACACGGCCCAAGTTCAAGTTCTTGTAGCAAAATTCGAAACCCAATTGTGGCATATCAAAACCAAGACCGATTACATTGGTTATACTCGTGATCATATAAGAATATAACTCATCAGGGATAAATGTTAGTGTTGTCCCCGAGTCTATGATAATGTTACCCTTCTCAGCAGGTATTTTCGACGAGGATCCTTTTGCTGACACCTTGTGTTTTCCAACCAATATGCTTTCTAATGTAAGGTAGTACAAAGTCGAGGGGTCTTTCTTAATAAGAGGAGTTGAAACAACATTCGCCCCTGCAACAATGGCATGCGTTCCAAAGTGAATTCTGCTTGTTTTTTGATTGTTAGAATATGGAATCAAACAATACGAAAATTTTCCATTAACCACGGATTGTAGTTGGTTAATTATAGAAAGCGGGCCGCCGCCAAGACCAACGATACCACTACTATCTTTCTTAAATGTACCTTCATTATCATGACCACAACCAAAAACAACATTTTTAACAGGGGTCGGTCCAAACCAAAAGGTATCGACCGCAAGATCCCCTACCGTGACCGACCTATCCCCGTAACTCATTTCGTAATGACATATATTTTTCGAGTCACAGGATAACTGATCTATATCCAAGGCTTTACAACCTTTTGATTGACAAGATAGTGATCGATAAGTGGATGAATTAGAAGGTACAAGGAGAGGTCCTACTTGCTTGTAACAATTCTGACAAGGCTTACACTGGGCCCACGTGAGGTCTGACCCAGTGTCCACAATTCCAAAAACTTTTACCGGTGGAGTACCGATACTAATCAACATTACATATTCTCCCAAAGTGGCGGAAATATCTACATCAATTGAAGCAACTTTTGAGGTAAAACCCGCCCTCTTTGAGAGATGGGAAGCTCGCAAAGTAGACCGAAGAAAAGAATTTTTAAGACGGTCTAACCGAGCATAGGTCGGGTCGTAGAAAGGTGATTGTGGAGAGTCTCGATCGATAAGATCAAGGGAAAAACCACCATTGATTTGGTTAGGTTTAGAAACAGAACTCGATATGTTGATTAAAACAAAGACAAGAGCAAGAGTTTTCATGACTACAGGTAAAATTACTATGAAGCTTAAACGAAAATTTGTTCAATATTTATAGACTACGGTGTTGAATGACAATTGATTTTTCATAATGTATAACATGAATTAAGAATAAAATTGATTTTATTTTAATTCATGAGAGTGGTCAAAGGTGTTGAATGACAATTGATTTGTCATAATGTATACTCATATGAATTAAGAATAAAATTAATGTATGGTATTATTTGAATTAATGAGACATTAGTAAAATTAATTTTGTTAATTAATTGTGACCGTTTTTCTTCCATTCCTATCTTATAATACTTAAAGCTTATCCCCTTAATTTAATGCGCAAGAGGGTTGTGCACAAAAGAAAGTGTGGTACAACCTGCTTCAAGCGGAGTCTTAATGACTTACTTTTATCTATAACATGCCTTATCAAATACAATCGAGCCTTCAATTCAGGTGTAATAATGCATGTGAATATGAAGTGTTAAGTATTCATGAGTTACAACAATATGCAATTACAACAATGACAATACCAACCATTTTAACCATCCAAAAGACTCTTTAATTAGTGTTTACATTTGCTTATTAATTGATAAGTAGCCTATAAATAACAACCCAATAGGCCTCCATTTACACCACCGTCAGTCGAGACCAAAATGAAAAATAAAAAGGAGAGTATTAACAGATACTCGATAGCCAATTACCAACAACATAACTTCAAGAACAACCATAACCCATCGTCTACACATTTCCTAAATGATACAACAATCGACAACCACAACAACATCATAGATCTCAACCACGACCCAAACAAACAAACAAAAACAAAATGATCTCAGCCTTCTTTTTTCGTGTTTTAAAATAAACTTCAAGACCTATAAATATCATACACACGAAAAAAGAATGTCATCATAGATCCATGGTTGAAGACTCAACTTCAATTTATATCCGAAAAATAAAGAAGAAATATAGCAAGTGTGTTATACTGTTTTCTTCATTCGTTCAAGACAAATAACAAAACAAAACAACACTTGATGAACCTACTGTGACCCTCCAAAGGATCTTGAAGCCTCTAAAACACTTTCTTGATTCGAAGTGTGCTGCGAACAAACTCATAAGTTAAGGATCGGTTCTGCTTGCGTTGGTGTTGTTTGATGATGAGATTAGATTATCATGGTGATGTTGATGTGAGATTGATTGTTTTTTTTTTTTTTTTTTTTTTTTTTTTTTTTTTCGAATTTGGATTTGCTAAACAAGAGAAAAAGAAAGAGGTGTGAAAGGTTTTTGGTACCGGCTGCATGAGACAATGATAAAATTTAGGGTAAAGTGCCTTTTATGTAGAGGACTAAAAAGAGACATTTCTTTTGTGAGAGCGAAATTTCTGAGGACTAAAAGGAACTGTTATTAAAATGATAATGGCCCATTAGTCCGTAATTTGATACGTTATCCTTGACGTGATTTGTTATAACTCATTAAAAGCTCAACAATTTCCTTTTATTCTTTTTGTTAGTAGATGCAAAATTAAAGGATTTGATGTAATCATCAAGGTAATGAAAATAATGTTACCGGCTTATGGCATGGTCATCGAATTAATGTTTACGTTTTTTCAATCATCAAACTATGACGGCAAATCATCAAAGTAATGAAAATAAATAACTTAATTAAAGCTATGTTAACCGCTTATGGCACGAAAGAAGCTATGCTTCAAAAAGGATATGGGATAATTTTTCAAAAAGGGTCGAATTTCCTTTTATTCATATTGAGTAACTTGGAAAAAGTCGCAAAGTTGCGTGCATGCTTTTAGCAGTCAAACATCAACTATCACGTATGTTAATTTTCATACTTTACATAAGATTACAACTTCACTTGACACAGCATGTAGTATCTATATTACTTATAAAGCAAAAATGGTCAAAGGTGAAAGTGGAAAAGTCAAGAAAAGTGAAATGTGAAATGTTAAAAAATGTATATAAGGAAATTATGAAATGTAATTAATACTCTTATTAAAACACCCCATTACTTAAAAATACAATGATTTATACACATTGTACAACCAATTAAAACAGTTAATACAAATCACAAACCGGGTTGACCCGGGACGCTTCAAACCCAATGGGTTGAACCGGTTTAATTTGACCCGTTTTCGACCCAACCTAGCAAGTTGACCCGGTTTAAATCGACCAAATTATTGACCGGAACGGTTTAACCGGTTGAACCACCCGGGTCGAACCGGGTTTCAAAACATATCTAGCAAATTAAATACAACCAATTAAAACAATTAATAGAAATCACAAACAGGGTTGACCCGGGACGCTTCAAACCCGACGGGTTGGATTGGTTTAGTTTGACCCATTTTCGACCCAACCTAGCAAATTGACCCGGTTTAAATCAACCAATTTTTCGACCGGAACGGTTCAACCGGTTGAACCACCCGGGTCGAACCGGGTTTCAAAACATATCTACCAAATTAAATATAACAAATTAAAACAATTAATACATATCACAAACCGGGTTGACCCGGGACGCTTCAAACTCGAAGGGTTTAACCGGTTTAATTTGACCCGTTTTCGACCCAACCTAGCAACTTGACCCGGTTTAAATCGACCAATTTTTCGACCGGAACGGTTCAACCGGTTGAACCACCCGGGTCGAACCGGGTTTCAAAACATTATGTTTAATTCCCAAATCTTCAAACTTTTAATTTTTTTCATTTATAACCTATAAACTTTTTTTTATCAATAAACTATTTGTCGTTATAATATCCCGTTGTTATGCACGAGTACTCGTCTAGTTTCTTAAATAGCATAAGTAGTTACTGGAAAGTGGCTCATAAGTCTCCTATAATTAAACTTCATGTAATCATTTGCTTGAGGTATACGTCTAAAAGCCATGGAGGAGCACAAAGTGGCTTACGTGTATAGGCTATTTTTCGACAAATATAGATCACATCGATTGTCATGTTATCAAAACATGTTATTACGATAACAACTCAACAATTTACTCAAACATTACGCAATCAACAATTAGATGCAATTAAAAAAAACCTATAAACTTCTTTAAAAGGCATCTAAATTCCGCCATATGCTCATTCAACCGTCTACACCAACATTATGTACAAAATACATAAATATTCAACCAAAGACCGTAATTATGTGTTTTTACGCCATGTGCTCATTCAAACGCCATATGCTCATTGAATTATAATTTCGTAGTTATTTATATAATATGTGCATATATTCAAATTATGTGAAACGAATAACATAGTGAGTTGTGTTTTGGTAAATTGTCTTTTGAGACTTTGAAGTAAAATTATCCGTATTAAGTATGTCGTATGAAAGTGAAAAAGTAATCATTGAATTAAATTGATGTTATTGACAAAGTTGTGGTGTCAAGAAAGACGTGTTGTTTCAAAGCTAAATATGATCACACAAGTCAACATGATATCGAATATGACCACACGGGTCAACATGCTACTGATTATGACCACACGGGTCAACATATAATTAAAATCTTAAGGATTTATCAGTTCATTCTCATATGTCACAGTGCAACTTATAATTAGCATGAAATTTTATTTGGTAGGGATGACAGGTAAACATTACGTGATGAACAATTAAATACAACATTTGTGCATCGCACGGGTCAGTTACTAAAATATAATTGTCTCATGCTACACATAGTTACAATGGAGCAACTTTTATAGTCACAAACAATGTTTTGCTTCCATGTACGGGATATAATATGTGTTAAGTCATACATTCAACCGTCTGCACCAACATTACGTACAAAACACGTAGATATTCAACCAAAGACCGTGCATCGCACGGGTTGATGAATAAAGCCTCGTTCGCTATAAATTGAGGCTTATTATTTCATTTTAAGGACACTGTGAAAACACACAAAGAACTGCTACTATATCCTCTCCTTTCATTCATCTTAATTACTTGTGTATGTGTTCGTAATAGAGGGAAAACATGGTTTTGGTTCGCCTTGATAACCCGTTTGTGCTAACGCAGTTATCCGTTGTTGTTGTATCCTGGGATATAGACGTTCACGATTCTCAAGCACCGTGGAGAGGATGAATCTGTCTTAAGGATACTATGAGCATCACATGCGTCAACATTTTCCTTACTTGTGTTTTTGAGTCTCAATAATCATAAGAATTAATATATACTACAATCTGAAGACAAATTCTATTCTTGTTGCTATTAGAAACAAATTTTTCATGAAAGAAACTATAAAACAAAGCGTGAGTTTTAGAACTATCTTGATTGATACTATATTGTTTAGAAAATCAAAACAATGTTGTTTTTAATATGTTAGTGTTTATGTGACCATTATTAAATTACAGTACATGTGAGTAAGTTGAATATTTTGGTTATTCATTTTTCTTTGGATAGTTATGGTAATTGGAAACGAAGGATATTTTCATGAAAGAATTTCGTAAGTATACGTATCGGATAAAGTGATAAACAACTTTTTACTGTAAATGGGTTTTGCAAAAGAAAATATGTATACAATATGTATAAATATTTTATGGGCTTATATGTTTGGCTAGAACACCGAAGCGAATGAAGAATGAGAATTCATTTCGTATGATATGATTAATTGTCATCTTATCTACTTCATTCATACCACCAGTCACATAGGTACCTATATCTTGAGATATGTTAAACACGTTGAATTGAAATTGCCTTCGGTAGAAAGGAAAAAGAAAAAACCAGTATATATCCGTGAGTTTTGTTTCATGAAACATTATTCGATTGACTGATATTAAGATAGGCATATTTCCTTCTTATTGAATTTATTAGTAAATTGGAAACATGTGTTTTGATAATCAAAAGAATTACGTACAAGGATAAGTTGCATTTTATTGAATCTTTAATCAAGTATTGGTTATTTTCATATTTGGGAAACCATTTGTTTCGGACAGTATAAAAGAATGTTTGAAGCATGTTTGGCTGAAATTTTGCGGTGACACTAGTTTGTGTAACTAGTATTGATTTCATGACCCAGATATTGAGACGTTTGAGTTGTTTGGTATAAAAATTCGTGGTTGTTTTAATGCATATTTATGAGATGTTTTGTGCTATTCTCAACTAAAAAAATGCTTATGTTATTTGGAATCCAAAAGTAAACTGATTCATCTAGAATGCGGTTTTGGTATTTTGACTCCAAGAGTAAAATGATTCATTTGGAATGTGGTTTTGTTATTATTTGGACTCCAAAGTAAACCGGTTCATTCGGAATGCGGTTTTGGTGTTATTTGGACACCAAAATAAACTGATTCATTTGGAATGCGGTTTTGGGGTTATTTGGAATGCGGTTTTGGGGTTATTTCGACTCCGTACATGCTGTCATAGTGGTGTAGTCATGGGAAAATGAATTGTGTGCATAGTAAACAAATAATTTTTGGATCCAAATTTATTTTTTGTGTACTTATGTAATTAAATTGAATTTCTAGAAAGCTTGAGTTTATATAGGTGAATTGTTTGGTCACAATCTGTATTTTGATACAACGGTTCATTTTGGGCAGCATCGCAAGAAAATGCATTGTTTTCATAGCAAACGAATAAGTTTTGTACCTAAAGTATTACAATGTGCAGCTCAGACATTAAAATTCATTTTTGAAAATTTTGAGCTTAAACGGATGAAATGTTTGGTCAAAATTTTTTTATTTTGGTACAGTGATCCTTGTTGGATAGTTTTGCTGATAAAACTGCATAGTCGGAAAAAAATATTGTGGCAAAGTAATGCCTATTTAAGCTTGTTTAGTGCGATGTTATTTAGCACTATGCAACTAATTTTGTAACATGAGACTAAACAAGTTGCTCAATTTTATACCGAGTATTGGAAGTTTGGATGTTGCAAAAATATTCTGTTGTGAATATTGTTGCAAATAATCAAACTATTTGTTATTCTAGAAATTTGAACAATTTTTAATACTTGTACGAACTCCTATTGCTAATAATCTAACGGTTTGTCATTGTGAAAGAAATAACTAAATGTCGTACCTAATCACCTACGACATTATGAAATGTCAAGAAAGATCACGTATATATATATATGAAAACAAATTAAGTTGGTTTGTGTAGCTAACTTGAATGATGTGATTGTCATCCAAAGTGAGCTATTATCCATTATTTACATTGGACATAATTTGATTGTGTAAAATGATTACACATTGATTTTATATGATTATGGTCACATAATAAGTCGTGAAAATTATATAATGATAAGAGATTAAATGTGATTATATATATAATCACAAGTGAATTGGAATGACATGTTATAAGTGTAGGATTTACACATATAACTTATGGGATCCTCCTAAAACATGTGTAGTTTAAGGTGGTGATTTGTCTAAAAGATCTAATGTCAGTAGATGAAGCTATGAGTAATCAGAATGATGCATCTTCTGTTATACGCTTGATTTCTTGGTCTATAGCATGCTAGATTTGGAATCTGTTAATTATGATATGGAAAATAATTAACATAAGACATTCAAAAAGTGTGCATACACTAGTATGAAACTTGTGAGGTGACAAATTACTAATGATCTTGATGTTATATCCATGTGAGAAAAAACTTATAAACAAGACTTATATATTGAAAGGGAGAACCTTTCTACAGAATTCTTGAGATAAATTCCATGTGCGGGATTCCGGCCTAGCTAGAGTTCAAAAGGACATCAACAAACCTGAAATTCTTGCCTAGTTAAAATACTCAAGAATTACCTGCAGCATGATATATTTAAAGAGTTAAACAAAACTCCATTTTGTATAGATATATTATATCGATACGACAACTACTCTCAACATGAGTTATCTCTATTGACAAATGTGAAGTCATAGAATAACGTTGGATCCGCTTGTGAAGTGCTAAATGTGAGAAATAGTTAGCATGTCGTGAAGAGGAATGAGACTAAAGCCCTCGAAAAGTTTATATGAAGGAAAACCTAACCTAGCTAACTAGAGATCCCAAGATCTGGGTTCAATAGGACAACCTACTTGTATAAACTGAGGTCACTATGGGGGAATAAACTCCATATTCATTTAAGGGAGTTAGTAAACTTCCTAGTCCATTCCTATAACAGTAACAATACGAGGATAAACATATGGCTTTTAATAATTAATAGAGAATCACTCATGTGAGAGAGAAGTGGGGTCGCTTCGAAGGGAATTGTGGGAGAGCAATTCCTAAAAGCTCTTACAAAACCAGGATAATGTTCATGACCATAACGAACATAACTATGAGAACCAAAATGTGTCAAGGTGATATTCGGGTGAGTATATATTGTCGTCTACACAAAAAGAAGATAGTTCAAAGACATCAAGTTCTACTGGCTGCTAGGAGTCTAAGTATATTTCACGAGAGAAGGTTCAAAGGGTAACACCTAATTATCCTATGCAAATATCAATTGGAAAACTCAATTACAACTTCGTGTCCTTGAAATTCGTTTACCTTATCAATTTCATTCATGTGAGGGATTGTTGGAAAAAGTGGTTAAAGGTGTTGAATGACAATTGATTTTACATAATGTATACTAATGTGAATTAAGAATAAAATTGATTTTATTTTAATTTATGAGAGTGGTCAAAGGTGTTGAATGACAATTGATTTGTCATAATGTATACTCATGTGAATTAAAAATAAAATTAATGTATGATTTTATTTTAATTCATGAACATTAGTAAAATTAATTTTGTTAATTAATTGTGACCGTTTTTCTTCCATTCCTATTCGCTATAAATTGAGGCTTATTCTTTCATTTTAAAGACACCGTGAAAACACACCAAGAACTACTACTATATCCTTTCCTTTCATTCATCTTAATTCTTTGTGTATGTGTTCGTAATAGAGGGAAGGCACGGTTTTGGTTTGCCTTGATAACCCGTTTGTGCTAATGGAGTCATCCATTGTTGTTGTATCCTTGAAGATAGACGTTCACGATTCTCAAGCACCGTGGAGAGGACGAATCGGTCTTAAGGAAACTGTGAGCATCAAAGGTGTCAACATTTTCCTTACTTGCGTTTTTGAGTCTCAATAATCAAAAGAATTAAGGTATCGTTTTTACACTTCATGTTTTATATTATTGAAGTTGAATATCCGGTTACTGAAGTTGAGATTATGAGAGCAATGAGATTGTGAGAACGTTAACGCTATGAACCTTTTTTAACGTATGGGTGCATGAACTTTCTTTATCGAAACAAGTAAACGAACCATGTTTCTTTAATCATTTCTTGTGTGTTAGACTTGTAATCTTTTTTGGTCTTTGAAGCATAACTTGCGAGTAATTGTTTGCACATAATCTTAATCATGCAAGCCAAAACAATGATATTCTAGTTACAAATATACGGGACAAATAAAAGAGAGGCTGATTTAAAGTTTTAGAATCATTCAATATTTATTCATCAAGATAAAATATTCTAAGATGCTAATCAATCTATGGTTGTTTGGTGCAATCAGTAGGTTTAAAAGAAACCTTTCGATTTATCAAATCATACCCAACCAGCATATTTCGTTGCATTAAATTTTCAAACTTAGGCAAGCCATCCGCCACGTTAATGAATGCCAAGCAATTCACGCCCTTTTGCATTTCGAGAAACATGTTCTCGGGTGGCACCTCAACATTTGCCCCAGTGAACCTGAATGTCATGGGGGGTACACGGCCCAAGTTCAAGTTCTTGTAGCAAAATTCGAAACCCCATTGTGGTATATCAAAACCAAGACCGATTACATTGGTTATACTCGTGATCAAATCAGAATAGAACTCATCAGGGATAAATGTTAGTGTTGTCCCCGAGTCTATGATAATGTTACCCTTCTCAGCAGGTATTTTTGACAAGGATCCATTTGCTGACACCTTGTGTTTTCCAACCAATATGCTTTCTAATGTAAGGTAGTAGAATGTCGAGGGTTCTTTCTTAATAAGAGGAGTTGAAACAACATTCGCCCCTGCAACAATGGCATGCGTTCCAAAGTGAATTGTGCCTGTTTTTTTGATTGTTAGAATATATGGAATCAAACAATACGAAAATTTTCCATTAACCACGGATGGTAGTTGGTTAATTACAGAAAGCGGCCGCCGCCAAGACCAACGATACCACTACTATCTTTCTTAAATGTACCTTCATTATCATGACCACAACCAAAAACAACATTTTTAACAGGGGTCGGTCCAAACCAAAAGGTATCGACCGCAAGATCCCCTACCGTGACCGAACTATCCCCGTAACTCATTTTGTAATGACATAGATTTTTCGAGTCACACGATAACTGATCTATATCCAAGGCTTTACAACCTTTTGATTGACAAGATAGTGATCGATAAGTTGATGAATTAGAAGGTACAAGGAGAGGTCCTACTTGCTTGTAACAATTCATACAAGGCTTACATTGGGCCTACGTGAGGTCTGACCCAGTGTCCGCAATTCCAAAAACTTTTACCGGTGGAGTACCGATACTAATCAACATTACATATTCTCCCAAAGCCGCGGAAATATCTATGTCAATTGAAGCAACTTTTGAGGTAAAACCCGCCCTCTTTGAGAGACGGGAAGCTCGCAAAGTAGATCGAAGCAAATCATTTTTAAGACGATCTAACCGAGCATAGGTCGGGTCATAGAAAGGTGATTGTGGAGAGTCTCGATCGATAAGATCAAGGGAAAACCCACCATTGATTTGGTTAGCTTTAGAAAGAGAACTTGAGATGTTGATTAAAACAAAGACAAGAGCAAGAGTTTTCATGACTACAGGTAAAATTGTTATGAAGCTTAAACGAAAATTTGTTCAATATAGATGATCCTATTTGGTCCATTCAATGCCTCACTACAGGAGGTAAGGTGGGTTCTCCCTCAAGGTGAGTGTTTCTAAGTTTCTGAAGCCATTTGTAAAGATAGAAATGTAGAAAACTTGGAAGAGCCCTTTACTGGATTGAGTGAATGGGTACCTAGTGAAGCCATTGTCCTTCCCTATTTAATTCACTGTGGTGGCAGGTTGAGTGAGTTAAATGGGAAGAAGAAATGGAAATGTAGCTAGATGGTATGGTGCTTAAAGGTGAATAAAACTCTTGATGCTTGGTTGAAGGTGGGAGTTTAATTTCTATTGTATGGCATAATCAGAGTGTTGTCTGATATATATGTGTTCCCTGATAGCATAATAGCAGTTGTGTCAGAGATAAGATGTAGTTTAATGAATTTGTTGTACACTTTGTATCTTGCTTCTGTTTGGGTATGGCCAATTGAGATGATGATGAATTATATATGTACAAAGTTCTGAATGATAATATAATTTCACATTATGCACAAAAAAAAAAAAAAAAAAAAAAAAAGTTCAATATTTATAGACTAAACTAGGTTCACAAAAATAAAATTCATTAGCTGTATCACAAAAAATAAAATCAATTGCAATTATTATAATTATTAAAATATTTTAAATATCGGCATTTTGGCAACTAAATATTTGGTAGAGTTGAAAAACCAATGATTTAACTCTATAGGTTAATATTGATATTGATAAACAAATATATGTTTTAAGTTGCATATGATACGTATCATTTTATGGTATTGGCATTTTTTTAAAACAGGAAAAGATTTGTGCACGTCACAATAGGCACTTTCATCTTCATTCTAACTTTTGCGTGGATGTGATTATGATAAACAATATCAAGACTTTGAAAAACATACAACTCCCCAAGATGGAACTATCCTGTTCTTACATGCGTTCTCGAATTTTATTTTTGAAAAAAAAAAGAAGTCGAAAGAAAACAAAAAATATATATAAAAGGGGGAATTGCATATATGTGACTCCTAAACACTAAAATTGCATATAAATCAATGCTAAACACAAAATTACATACATATCCTTCGTAAACAATAAAAATATTATATAAGTCTTAACAATTAGTTTCAATATAGTTAAATCACAATGGATCATTTTGCTTCTACTTTACATGGCCAGTACCCACCGACGGCGGCCTCATACCACCGCTGCCGGACGAATACGTCAACTAGTCAACCATCACCATTCATCATCGCCAACCACTATCGTCCACAGACGCACCACCAACTACGTCTCGCCAATCGTTTCTTCTCATGTCGCTTCACTGGCCACCATCTACAACATTTATCTACGGTAAGAAATGCTGGCAATAAGTTTCGTGTATCTCCTACGAGCATCGCTAGCCACCTTACGTGCTTTTGCAAACATAGGATATATTGATTAAACAATAATTGATTTGGGCGGGAATGAAAAGGTGTGGTCTTTTATGAAGAAAGTATGGCATAATTGTTACATAAAAAAAGAAATAAGTTTGGTTTTTGTTTATCAGTGCAAGTATGATGGCTTGATAAGTTTTTTTATGTCGTTAATGTTAGAGCTAGAGGGCATAGTGGTCTACCATGATTTAAGTTATAGTTGTCATTTATATCTAGGATCCAATTATGTTAAAAGTAGTTATTATGACATATATGATATTTTTATTGTATAGAAAAGATATATATGCAATTTTGTGTTTAGCTTAGATATATATGCAATTTTAGCGTTTAGCAGGGATATATATGCAATTCATAAAATATAACTTTTATATATAACAAAGGGTATATATGTATCTTTTTATTTATTTATTTATTTATTTATTTATTATTATTTTAATTTATATTTCAATCCTCTTATGTTCTTTTCTGCATATTTTTACTTTTCTCATCTTTACTTTCATTTCAAAAACTTATAAACAGAGATTAGGGGTGAGCAAAACCGACCGAAACCGAGTTAACTGACCGAAGCCGAGTGAACCAAAAACGAACCGACCATACTCGGTTTGGGATTCGGTTTAGATTTTCCCTGAATTCGGTTTCGGGATTTCTCGAGTCGGGTCGGTTCAGGCCAAAAACCTAGAAAAAGCAACCAAAACCGACTCGTCCCGAACCAAACTGAGTAATTTCGGTTCAGTATTCGGTTTAGGGTTTCCATGAAATTCGGTTTCGGGATTTCTCGGTTCGGGTCGGGACGGGTCGATATTGACCCGATGATCACCCCTAAAAGAGATTGACTAAAATTTTCACCAATCTTGGTTGTATCAAATGGTTTGTTCCCTTAACTGTAGTTATGTCAGATTTCAAAACCAACTTTCATTATATAGTCAAACAACAACAACAACAACAAACCCAATCCCTCCGGGGCAGGGTATGGGGGAGGTATAGTGTAGACGGATACTACCCCTGCCCCATGATAAACCCAGGAGTAGAGAGACTGCTTTCAAAGAGACCTCCGACAAGTGCAGGTGTGCGGGTGAAAGGAAAGAAAGAGAGAGCAGAGAGGGCAGAGAATTTCATTACATAGTCAAAAAATACATTAATTTTTATCATTATTATCGTTTTATCCGTAACATTTCATATATAACCTGTCACTTTATCTATAGTGCAGGACGGAACCAGGGGTTCTCGGAAACTCCATGGATTTTTTCAATTTAGTTCAATTTAAAAAAAAAAAAAAAAAAAAAAAAAAAAAAAAAAAAAAAAATCTACTTTTCCTAAATACATCTTAAATGCACCCGATCAATCGAAATGTGTTTCTAGGATCTCTAAATTGAAAGTAATATATTAATTTATTTATTATGTTTTTGCAGGGGGCGTGGTCGGTTTCTACCAAAGATAACCGGGTCAACCCGGTTTTCTACCGAAGATAAATTTTTATACACCGGGTTAACCCGGGTTTCTTGCTCCCCGTCTCACATTTTGCTCTAAATACTATATGTAGATGTCTTAACTTCGCATTTTTTTGTGACATAATGTTTCTTGGTACTCTACCTTCAATCTCCAACTCAATCAAAAGTAGGTAAAACTTCTACATCATTAGTGTGTCGTCCTCTTGATATGTAACATTCATATATTGGTATGCTTTGCATTGATTTTAAAATGTAAATAACCAACTTTTCTTATGACACAAATTAATATAGGAGAAGTGCAAGAGGATCCTGATGGAATGAAGGGAAGTAATCATGATGCACCTAGCGATACAGATGTTCAAGTTGAAGAACCTTCAAGTGTTCGTAGTAGTAAGAGAACATGCTAAATGGTCATTTGTGAGCTTTCCAAAATGAAACCACTTTCTCAAAGAGAAAGGTTTAAAGCAATGGACATAATAACAAGTAACCCTCACCATATGACAATTTTCTGGGGCTTGGGCAAAGAAGAGAGACTAGATTGGGTCATGTATATGTTGCAAAACTAATGTCTTGTAGGTGAGCAATGAGATTGCGAGAACGGTATGAACTTTCTTTTACGTATGGGTGCGTGAACTTTCTTTATTGAAACAAGTGAACGAGCCATTTCTTTGATCAATTCTTGTGTGTTAGACTAGTAATCTTTTGAGGTCTTTGAAGCGTAACTTGCGACATAATCATAATCATGCGAGCTAAAACAATGATATTCAAGTTACAAATATATGGGACAAATAAAAGAGAGGCTGATCGATTTAAAGTTTTAGAATCATCTAAGATTATTCAGAAACTATTAAAAACGAATGAGCTTAAAACATGTATTATTTATTCATCTAGACAAAATCTCCTTTCGATTTATCAAATCATACCCAGCCAACATATTTTGTTGTGATAAATTTCCAAATATAGCCAAGCCATCCAACGACCAAGCAACTCACACCCTTTTCTTAAAGTATCCCTCGTCATGCTTTTCTTATTTAGCTTCTAATGGGTGAACGGTTGAAGACTCAAGAAAAGTTGCGAGCATGGGAAGTTGAATCCAAGGCGAATATAGAGGCTATGTGTGTCCTCTATTTAATCTAGTTCAAGACACTCACACTCACTCTTTTTTTTTTCTTTTTTTTTTTTTTTTTTTTTTTTTTTTTTAAATTGTACCTTTTCGTTACAGGTTTGGTTGAAGGCTAGAGCTTTTATCCTCATTACGAACGTTGGTAATTCTTGGAGGAGTTACGTTATGTCTACAAAGTTGATTGCTCACAAACGTTTGGCTAGAGCGGCAGTGGCTAAAATTATGTTCGGGGCTAATGAAATTTATAAAATTCCTGTTTGCCTGGTATATTTGTAATGGAACAGTAACTAATGAAATTTATAAAAATAGAGCAGCTAAAATGGAGGAAGTATTTGGTAAATGAGGTGGTTGTTGTACAATTTATTTCGAAAGTACTCAAAATGAAATTGGGTGGTTGGGAACTAGGAGCCATTATGGGGTGTTGATGAATATTTATATACTCCATTGTTACCTGTTGTAAACATCAAATGAAAACTGGGCAGTCAAAGGCTTGTTGCATTGAGTAGGTACATCTCCAAATAGTAAAAATGTTATTACTCCTGTAAATGATTGGGAGGTGATTTGCACACTCTTATAATTGATTGATATACGCAAATTGAGAGTGTATTGACATTTATTCCCTTACACCACTTTTACTCATTTTCACATTGTAATAGTATAAATAGCAAGATACTTTAAATTTGGGTATGTCAATCAATCATAAGAGTGTGCAAATCACCTCCTTCATTTAAATGAGAAACTAAAAATCACAATAGTTACCTATATACATTCTAAATTGGTCAAATCTACTTTCAAGTGATGATATATCTTGATCTACAATGTAAAAAAATTAACCGGTCCTAAAAATCCCAAGTTTTTATAGTTTATTCTACATTGTGAAAGTAATTAGGTCAACATTATCATTACATTTTCTATTTCTACAAATAGTTTACTCTTCTACAATTTTTTGTTCTATGTTGATTTCTTTAGCAATTTCTTCGGTGGAACAAGACCTTCTAATGGAGACTTGAATTCTTGAAAGTAACTTTCGGTTTAATGATAATATAGAGAGATGAGAGAAACTCTCAGATTAAAAGTATGGTTGTGGAAAACTATATGTCAATTTATTAACGCAAATGATTATTGATAACAATCTTTTAACCACAATCAAGTAGGTTTATTAATTTTCGGTTTTCATGAAAAATATATACTTAATATATTGGGCTTGAGTTACTAAAATTTTCAGGCTTAAACAGTAGAAACAAAGCACGCTAAATTTTTTCCATTATACGACATTTATCAGGGCTAATTGAGGCATTACATAATCGGATCTTTTAAAATGACGATCAAGAGTTAAAACATGTGTCTAGCTTTATATATATGTAAAGTCTTAGCAAATAAGAGGATTTCGAAAATTAGAGACATAAAATCCTAGCTTTACTTAGTTTACTCTTAAAACACCTGCATGCATGCATGCAAGAAATGTTGTATACTAGTAAGGTCTTATGGTCTTATGAAACATATATATCTATACTATATATAAAGGAAAAACTCATTTTCTTGAAAGTGAAAAATTAAAAAAAAAACTATATATACAAATCGTAGACTTTTATTATTATTACTTTCGTTTATAACCCATAAACAATATTATTTTTATTCGGTTTAAATCATATACAATCCTCAAATTCTTAAACTTTTATTATTTTTCGTTTATAGCACAAAACTTTTTTTTATCACTATAAATATCTACCGCTATAAAATCCTGTTGCTATACACGGGTACTCGTAGTATAAGTAAATCATATAATGATTGTTTATCAAGTCAAGTTCCACGTCCCTTATTAGCCACCCTACGTTTTGCTTTGGGCTAAAGGCACGATAATGTATCATACTTGTCATTTGAACCTTTTATGTTTCAATTTTTTTTTTTTTTTTTTTTTTTGCTATTCTATATACTAAACTTGATTTTACTGTCTTTTTTTGTACTTTATGACAACTATGATACATATAGTAGCAAAAAAATAAGGGGAAAAGTACACAAAAGGTACAATAAAATCAAGTTTAGTACATGTAATAGAAAAAAATTTTGTTCGATACATACAAAAGGTGCAAGTGACAAGTATGATACATTACGATGCCATTAGCCATTTTGCTTTTACCTCTTGTATCCACTGTTATACATTAAGTAGAAATGGTTGATATTACAACAACTTGTACTATTTGCAGGCTTCAAGTTTAATGCTCCTCAAAGCTTTAAACTCTACCAATAGTCTTTGTTTCTTGATTCATTTTAATTACATGAAACCCACTTTAGTTTGTTTCATCATTTTATTTACACTGTGTTCTTTGAATATGGTCATGAATTGTTGATACTATTTGAGCATTTAAAAGGTTATTAATATTGATGGTAATGAAAGAAGTGCAGAAAGGAGAAAGAGACAATAAATCTTGAAGATGATGCTGACAAGTTCATCAAAACAAAAGAAGTACATTCAATTATTAAAGGGGTATTTAGGTCTTTTGGTAGCATTCCCTTCCTTTTCATCCCATTATTGGGACGAAACATTTCATAGCAAAAACTTCCACATGACCTCCCCTTTTCAGTCACTTTCTTTCTTTAGCAAAACCCACAAACACAACTTTTTTTGGTTTCACCCCTTTCCTTTCCCTTTCTCATTTAAAAAGAAACTGGAGAACACACACACATTAGATCTCCAACAATGAGAAACTGGCAAATCGAAAGTTCAGTACATACAATAATAATGTTACTCCCATATATTACCTTCTTCTCTCTAATGCTATCCTCTTGCAGTTCATTAGACACCATAACTGTTTTTCAAAACATCACAGATGGCGAAACCATTGTTTCAGGAAACAAAAGATTCGAGTTGGGCTTCTTTAGCCCAGGAAGTTCGAAGAATCGATACCTGGGGATATGGTACAAGAACACATCACCTCATACAGTTTTATGGGTTGCTAACCGTGAAACTCCACTTATCGATACCTCAGGAGTGGTTAAATTGGACAGCAATGGAAACCTGTCCCTTGTTAATGGCAGTGGTTTCATCACTTGGTCATCCAACTCCTCGGCATCTGGCACAAATGTGAACCCCATAGCAAAACTCTTAGATACGGGAAATTTTGTTATCACGAGTGAAAATCTTCTCAACAAGGAAAATTACATTTGGCAAAGCTTTGATCACCCTGGAGATACCTTCGTACCAGGAATGAAGTTGGGCAAGAACTTTGTTACAGGAAGAGAAATATATCTGACATCTTGGAGGAGCACAGATGATCCTTCCCCAGGTGAGTATACATACCGGTTTTTAATGGTTAAGGGTAAATACGAGCAAGTATACATTAGGAAAAGCTCTGTTATTACAACAAGATGTGGGCCGTTTACTGGTGTGTCATTTGCTGGCCACCCAAACTTTAAGCCTAACCCAACTGTTCTGTACAAAATGGAACTGATTTTGAATCAGAACGAGATGTATTACAAGTATACTTTTGATAGCCCCAGATTCTTGAAAAAAATGGTAATAACTCCTGATGGCAAGGTTGAGAATTCTCAGCTGAATTTGCTAAGCCAAGAATGGATGCAGTATAGGAACTTTCCGGTGGATTATTGTGACAACTATGGACTATGTGGCCCATATGGAATATGTAATATGTCTACAGATACTTATTGTGTCTGCTTGAAAGGTTTTGAGCTCAAAAACCCATATAATGGGACTAGTGGATGTCAACGGAGTAGAACCTTGGATTGTGGGCCTGAAGAGGGATTCCTGAAGTTCTCAAACATGAAGTTGCCAGACACGCAAAATGCCGTTTATGATACCAATATGAATCTCCAGGAATGTGAGGTAGCTTGTAAACATAATTGCTCTTGCACCGCGTATGCAACTCCAAACATCACTGCAGGTGGAGTTGGATGTTTGCAATGGTTTGGTAATTTGGTTGATGTTCGAGTGTACTCACAAAACGGACAAGATCTTTATGTTAGACTGGCAGCCTCTGAATTATCAGGTAAGCCAGTACATAACTAATAATAATGCAATTTTCTATTCATATGATGATTGGTTCCATCCTGTTATTCAAGTTTATACATTTAAGTGTGCAACTCTTAATTATGTTGTTTATTGATGTAAATTTGACAATGTTTTGTTTGCTTTAACTTTGTAATATCTCTTAGATCTCCGTTCCAGCTACAACAGAAAAAAACTAGTTATTGAAGTTAGCTTGCCAGTATCAACTGGACTGATTTTGTTGGGCCTGATATTGACACTCTACACTTGGAGTAAAAGGAAGAAGAGATCAGAAGCAGAAAAAGAAGGCAAGTGATATCAATCTGAATTTCTATATATATTAGATGTATGTTATACATCATGTAAATAATTACCTTATGACAAACATTTGAGAAGCACACGTCATATTTTCTAGGTAGTACTGTCACGATTCCTGATAGAGATCACAAAGGTAGCAGCCAGAAGGGAAGTATTGATGTTCCTTTGTATAGCTTATCTAAAGTTTCTAGGGCTACCGATAACTTTTCGGATGACAACAAGCTGGGAGAAGGTGGGTTTGGTCCAGTTTACAAGGTAAATAATATGAATAAGTACATGTTAAACAAGTTGGGGTGAACGGAGTGATAATCAGTAAAATATTTTTATACATTTACATTCAACAAAAAAGCATGTAGTAAATAAGTTAGTCTCCAGGGTGTGCTAGAAGGAGAAGAGATTGCTGTAAAGCGGCTCTCAAAGTCCTCTCGGCAGGGGATTGAAGAATTTGAGAATGAAGTCATCTGTATTGCTAAACTTCAGCATCGGAATCTTGTGAAGCTCTTGGGATACTGCATTGAAGGCGATGAGAGAATGTTACTTTATGAATACATGCCTAACAAAAGTCTGGACAATTTCATATTTGGTTCGGCTCTCAGCTTTTTCAATCTTGTAAAATAATAATGATACTAATTGTATCGCAAATGGATATAGTTTATTATTAAACTAAGTTGTTGCAAATTTATGCAGATGGAATAAGAAAGTCATTACTTGATTGGCCACAAAGGTTCCACATAATTAATGGAATTGCCCGAGGTCTTCTTTATCTTCACCAAGATTCCCGGCTTAAAGTTGTACACAGGGATTTAAAAGCCGGGAACATTTTACTCGATCATCAGATGCATCCAAAGATATCTGACTTCGGTTTGGCCAGAATGTTTAACGAACATGAAAGTGAAGCAAATACCAAGAGAGTAGTGGGAACCTTGTAAGAATCCCTAAAGTTTGTATAGTTTAATGCATTTTATACATATAGTGTATTTATTTCCATGGTATTTTGTTCTATACAGAGGATACATATCTCCAGAGTATGCAGTGAATGGTCTCTTCTCGGTAAAGTCAGATATATTCAGCTTTGGGGTTTTAGTGTTGGAGATTGTGAGCGGGAAGAAAAATAGAGGTTTTGTTCATGAAAAACACCATGATCATCTTCTTGGACATGTAAGTGTGTTGAATATAATCATCCAGTGATGAAAACATATATATATAGAGAGATACAAATATGCAAATTTCAGTATAATATGGCTACTAAAGGTCCATAAACACGCATTTGTGATCAAGTATGAGCATATAAATACATAAAAAGGATATGATATAGATGTACGACCTTTCTGATTTGAACTAATTTGTGTGTTTTATTTGAATTCATTTAGGCATGGAGACTTTGCAAAGAAGGAAAGTCTCTCGATTTAATTGATGAATGTTTAGGTAACTCCTATTCTGTTTCTGAGGTGTTGCGATCAGTACACGTTGGCCTATTGTGTGTGCAACAACGACCAGAAGATAGACCTTGCACGCCGTCAGTTGTTGCCATGTTGGGTGGAGAAGGTTCTCTACCTTCTCCCAAACAACCTGGCTTCTTCATTCAAGAAAGTGAAATCTACTCCAGTTCACATCTTCATTCATCATCATCGGTTAATGGAGTAACATTAACTCATATAGATGGTAGATAATAAAAAGATTTGGTTTACTCATGTTAAAGGTCATTTTTATAAGTCTATTTATGATATAAAGAATGTACATATAGTGGATCATTGTGTACTTATCATATCAACAAAAATGTGCGTTTGTATGTTTCTATGTAACTTTAATATGTTCCCTGAAATGCTGGCCGCAGAGATTGGTTAAATTGTTAATCTAGTCATTGATGTTGTAATTTACCATGTTCATTGGTTAGTGATAACGAGCGACGCGAATATCAAACCTTTTAGAAGTGAGACAGACGACAATCTGCTGAAGCTAGCTGGCATAGAAAAAAGGACATCCATTTATTAACGATGTATGAATGAAGACTCTAACTCCAAGGTTGACCAATTCACACATGCGATAAATATATTTAGATAGGTGATTTTGATGCTGGCATATATTGTTGTCTATATAAACTTTACTTGAGCACATAAAACGGAATAAAACTCTGATATTGATTGATATGTGGAAACTGTTCAAGCTGTTTGTTTCTTTATTTTTTTGTGAGAGTTTATGTTTAGTTTATGTAGTTTAGTTTATTGAGTTATACTTTTTTCTTTTCTTTAGGTCCCTTCTTCTCTTATTATCTTGTTAAGTAAGGAGGGATGCCTAGTATTGTTTTTTTTCTCTCTTTTCGGGGTTCTATGTTATTGCTGCCTTTCCAAAAAAAAAAAAAAAAAAAAAAAAAAAAAAAAAATGGACCCGCTAACATTTATTGATTACACCAATGCCTATCATAGTAGCCCTCATAAATGATGCATTAACAACACAACTGCGGGTGAATGATGAAAGAAATCCGGGTATAAAACTGCATGACTATAATAATTATTTCACAATAATAAATATTTGGGTTGAACTGATTGCCAATGAGCCTAATTATATACTTCTTCCGTCTCAAAATTATTGTCCAGTTTGAATTTTCAAAGTCAAAATGGTTCAACTTTGACCATAAATATATATTTTTTATTATATAATACTTGATGAAAAATTATACCATTGAAAAGTACACTTAAAACCAAATCCATTTATATATATTTTGTATCAAATATTATATAACACCCACAAAAATAATTAAGGTCAAAGTTGAAGAAAAAAGACTAAAAAAGTCAATGGTGGACAATAAATTTGGGACAGAGGGAGTAATTATAATAACAAGTGCGCAGAGATAACTCGCAAGAAGGGTTGGTTAATGAATAAAGGGACTTTGCTTTCGCATAAGTAAAGAAATTCTTGAGCTTCATTTGCACCGATTTTGATAAACGCATCAACAAGTGGTTTGATATACGAAGCCACATCTTTCCTGAACTCCACTGAGCATCAGTCCTTCTTTCCCAAGGAAGAGTCCTTCCATATAACCTTTAAATGAAGTCAGGATATGACGTACATGGCTGCGAAATGCCAAACAACCAATTCCACAAAGTGCTACATGCATGCCAATATGGAGCATTAGCTAATAAAATACATACAAAGAGGAGCAAAACACACATACTACATTTAATCTTACCTTTGGTGGTTTGTTCATTGTAGAGATCATTGTTTTGAGTGTTTTAATAATAGTATTCTTGTTGTATAGTAAGGAATTTTGTTGTTTATCTATGGAGGCACTATCAACCCTTGTGTAGGAAACATAGTTTAGTAAAGGATGAGCATTCAACAACACGTCCTGTATGCAGACCAGAAGTTGTAGCATATTCGAAATGCCAGGAACCCATATATCCTCCAAGTCTATTTTGCCATTACGAGCTCTCATCGAAACGCTCAAGGAAACTTCACCTGACGCGTAGATGTGTGGATTGATAGAAAGGCAGTGAGAGTGATGCCAGTGATACCGCACCTGCTGAAACAAAAAACAGTTGAACTGACTGAGCACGTTACTACATATAAATAATGCACATTATTGGGAAACCCTAAGTATAAGTACGATGACATAGAAAGAATAAGAGGAGATGACATACAGGCTGATCTGGCCTAAGTCCCCTTTTAACCCACACAGTATTTCATTTGCCCACACCATGAACCATTAATTACATTGGTAAGCACGAATGTCGTGAAGAGTACTATTGGGATTGACACTCCCCGTCCTGGTTGACTCAGTTAAACATCAAACGGACGTAGCTTCATTTGTTTAACAACCAGGTGGTGGTCTCTGGTTAGCCACCTGCATTGGGCACTCATATTTACATCATTTGTTAACGCTTCAGTGTCATGAGCTTAGGCAGTAGAAAACGCATTTTTGTGTGACATTATATTTGTTATAATAAGTCATACACGCTATAAATCTTGTGGTCCACAATACAAATTCACTTAATGGTAAACACTTATCTCCAAGAAATTGTGAATGACACAATGGTCTCATTTATTTCCAAGACATTGTGGGTGATCACACAATTGTCTCGATTACTTTTCATGACATTGGGAGTGATACAATGGTACTCACAAACTCTTTTGGTTCACATTACTTGACCGTTTTAGCATGTATTTAACATGTAGCTAGCATGGATTTCATCAGAGTCTTACTGCACAACATCATATTTTGAAGACTTGGTCATATTACCGTACATTCAGTGGGACCGTTTTGTTATTTTCATGTGTGACATGTAACTTAAAACATTGTTGTTGAACTATGATTTCTTAAATCTGAATGTACCTTTTCAAACGTCTCATATAGAAGGCGTTCTCTTATATCTTGTGTTCTTATCTTATGAGGTAACGCCCTCAGATTGCATTCCGCTGTGTGAATTTTAGGGTGTTACAAAAGCAAGCTGGATATAAAGAAGGATGTTGACATAAGGAGGAAATGTGTTGTTGCGGCTAACGATAAAGCTTCTCCACAAGCCAAGTAATCTGGTTTATGCCAAGTTTCTTACACCAAATGGATTCTTTGATTGGGGAAATAACAACCAAGATGAGTCAAGAAGCAGCTATCAAAAACAAAATTAAGATGGTAATTTGTGAGCTTTCCAAAATGAAATCACTTTCTCAAAGAGAAAGGTTTAAAGCAATGGACATAACAACAAGTAACCCTCGCCATGTGACAATTTTCAGGGGTTTGGACAAAGAAGAGAGACTAGATTGGGTCATGTATATGTTGCAAAACTAATGTCTTGTAGGATAGCAATGAGACTGCGAGAACGTTATGAACTTTTTTATAACATATGAGTGCGTGAATTTTCTTTATCGAAAAAAGTAGATGAACCATGTTTCTTTGATTGGTTCTTGTGTGTTAGACGAGTAATCTTTTGAGGTCTTTGAAGTGTAACTTACGACATAATTCTTTGCACATATCATAATCATGCGAGCTAAAACAATGATATTCAAGTTACAAATATATGGGACAAATAAAAAAGAGTCTGATTTAAAGTTTTAGAATCATCTAATATTATTCAGAAACTATTACAAACAACATGTATTATTTATTCATCTAGAAAAAATCCCGGAAGATACTAATCAATCTATGCATGTTTGGTGCAATCAGTAGGCTTAAAAGAAACCTTTCAATTTATCAAATCATACCCAACCAACATATTTCGTTGTGATAAATTTCCAAATACAGCCAAGCCATCCAACGAGCTTACAAACGCCAAGCAACTCATGCCATTTTCTTAAAGTATCCCCCAGCATGCTTTTCTTATTTGGCTTCTAATGGATGAACGGTTGAAGACTCGTTGTGATAAGTGTAAGATCTTTGGTCATAATCTGATTGATTGTCCTAAAGTTGTTCTACCTTCTGTTCAGCCTTCAATTCTAAGCCTATTAATGAGCGTTTCAAGACGGTCAATAACAAGAAGAAAGGAATGCAAGGTGGTTCTACAACTACGGGTCAAGGAGGGTTTATTAAACCTGTTGTGGGTAAGCAATTTCAGTATCAACCCAAAAAGACTCCTCCTGAACCTAAGAAAGTGGATGGCATAAAAAAAAAGACTTCGGATGTGGCTAGTTCGAGTGGAACGAAGATTTCTACATCTAACCAGTTTGATACTCTTAATATGGATGATACGGATGCTTTTGGTATTCCTACTAATGACACCAACAAGGATGTGAATTCTGGTCGTACAATGGAAGTTAATGAGGATGAGTCTACTAAGACATGTAATGCTTCACAAGAACCCCTTTGTGAGTGATTTGAAAGAGAAGGAGTCGGTTGTGGCTCCTAAAATTAGTGATTCTTCTACTCCGCCCATCTCTTCTACTAAGAGGGTTAACCCTTTTTCTAAGGTGGGAGAGATCGTGGTTTCTGATTCTGAAGATGATGTGGTTCTTAACACATTTGATGAGTCTGCTAATCTATTCGGTGGTGGACAAGAGTATGAAGAAGATTATGATGACTATGACTACGATGACTATGCAAAGCAGGTTTATGATCTTCCAGGGAATTTGGATGCTTTTAATGCCATGTACGGCACAAAGCTTCAAGGTCTTAGGAAGTAGTCTTATTTTGATATGTCTTATGTTATCATTTGAGTAGTGGTTTGTTTTCTTGTATAAAAATAGGAAATATCTTGTTATGTAAGTTTTTCGCTTATGTAACGGGCTGAGATATTGGATTTACCCATATCCATTGTACTTATGCTTTTTGGAGTAATATATTTACCAGGTCGTTGACCTTTTACCCAAAAAAAAAGTTGCGAGCATGGTATGGTTCTTGGTTCCTAAAATTCCAAAATTTCGGTTCTCGAGACGGTTTGGGTCAGACTGTCTAGTTCCGGTACTTTCCCAAAAAGAACCGACTTTTATGAAAAAAATATAATTTTATAAGGTTTGTTTGGGACATTATGCACATGCAAGTGTGCGGCCTTTTAAAAAAAAATAGAAAAGACCCTACCTAAACCTAAAATTCCATAAACCTTAAGCTTTAATCCATTAATTCCTTTCAAAAATTCAAACATCATTCATCAACATGAAAGTAAGATTTTTCTAAACTAGAATATCAAGTATGCACATAGCCGTATATTGAACAATTTTGTGTTGCTGAGTAACAAGAAGTTGTAATTAATTATTGGTATTTACTGTTGATTAAATTTAATGATGAAAGTCGAAAAACAATTAACAATTATGGCGTCATAACATGATATATTGTCACCATTTTAGTTATTGTAAGCTAGTCACCATGATAGATATATAATATTCACAATGAATTTGCAATTATTTTCGTGGATAATGAATCATTGATAAATTAAAATATTGATATAAAGCAATGAAGTAATGAACAATTCTGTGTTGCTCACTTCTTTCGAAGTTCTACGAACCGAGAACCGTAATTTCACATCCATCAAAACATATTTTTTGACACTCTGGTACTCTTGGGAATTACCGAAAATTCCCGTACCTGAACCGAAAACTTGGGACGGTTTTTGGTTCCACTTTTTCCTTATTTTCGGTTCTAGGTTCTTTCAGTTCCGGTTCGGGATGGTTCCAGTACCATGGACACCCCTACATGTGGCTCGTTTGAGGCATGAATGGAACCTAGATTGTAGTAACTAGTGTTTGGTTTAGTAGTGTGATCGGAAAGGTGTGATGTTATCTTATATCTTATTATATTATAACGCATTAACGCCTACTTAAATTCGGAACTTTTAAAATTCAGCAATCCAAGTTATAAAGCTAAAAATACAAGTAATTAAAACACATTTTCTAACATTAAATACAATTTACAAGTTCTTAAGCTCAAAGTACAACTAATTCAGCATTGCTTATTATAGTAAGAAATAAAATTAAAACACAATTATCGTGGTCAAAATATTTAATGTAGTCAATTAATTAATGGTCAATAAATATAATTTATACAACAAACTCAAACACAATTATTAATGTCACTGATACAAATAATAAAACACATTATACAAATATTCAAGTCCGAACGGGCCAAAAGGGCTCGAGCCCGAACGGGCACGAGGTAAATGAAATTCTTGATATCCGTAAATTTAAATTGTCAAAAAGAACATAATAAATTAAAATACATGATTTACCAGAAAATTTTATTTCAGTGTATCCGCCGCTGCAACGCGCCGGTACCCTGCTAGTATATCACAAGAGTCCATTAGCTAGACTAATGGCTATTGAAATTCATAATAAATTCACCAGGGTACCCTGCAACGCTTAATGTCTTTCGATTTTTATTACTCATAATAAATTCACCAGGGTAACCATTTACCAAAAAAAAATAATAATAATAATAATAAGAGAAAAAAAAAATAAAAAGAAATAAAAAAAAAAAGTTTGAGGAACACAAATACTAAAATTAAAAAGTTGAAGGGTTAAATCACCAAAGTGATAAAAGTTTAGTTGTGTTTTTACCTTAATCAACCCCTCAATTCTCTGTAAACTTGCCACATAAATAACTATCAAAACCCTAAAAAGTTACAATTTACTCTCAGACTATAAGCAGACTTGCTACGTGAGTTACTTCATTTTCTTGCATGTGTTTGTAGTTATACTTTTTTTTCCTTGAAAATTTTGAGTATGCTGCTATTCGTTTCTACAGGCCAAGACACATCTTTAAATTTTGAGTATGCTGATTAGTTTTCTGATTTAATAACTATCACTTAGATTTTTTGATTTAATAACAAGCAGATCTGAGTTACACTTATTTTCTTCGAATTTTCTTTTGCTTTGATTAGTTTTCTGATTTTAGGGTTTTAGTAACTAACATAGATTTTGTGTATGTGCCTCTATATGTTGTTCAAGCTGTGTGTTTAAAGTGTTTGCATTTTTTTTTTTCAACGGAAAAAAAAATATTTATATAATAAAACAAAACCCCTATTGGGAATTTTGCATTTCAAAAAAATCAATTCATACCTGATTTAGTAATAATTTTATTTAAAAAAAAATATTATTTTCTTAATATTTTATATTTATCCATAACACAAGTAGAAGATAAATACAAAAAATATAGATAAGATGCAATTAAAAATAGGATTAAAATTTTTAAATAATTATTTCAAAAAATTTAAAAAAAACAAAATTTTTAAATAATTATTTCAAAAAAAATTTTAAAAAAAAAACCGCGCGTGCGCAGGTATTATAAGTAAGTTTTATGCAAGAATGCTGATATTCGTTTTTACAGGCCAAGACACATCTTTAAATTGAATTAATTCGACTTTGTAGTTTAGTTTGGATCAGCAGTATGTTTTAGAGGCATCTCGAGTTGGTAACGAGTCTAAAAAATGTTGGTTTTTCGTCTAGGTACCAACCAATGGGTTTTAGAGGAGAAGTTGTATTATATTGCCAATTTGGTGGTAAGTTCACCTTTAGCGAACTAAAGGGCGTCAAGATTTATCGTGGAGGACATGTAAAGCGCCTGAAAATAACCCAAGGAACCACATTTACCGAATTCAAATTACTTGTGGCAAAAACATTTTCTCTCGACCATCAAAAAACACTTTCTTTCGAGTATCTTTTCGTAAGGACAGGATTCAAGTATCATACTTTAGAAAACGACAAGGATCTCGAAAAAATGATTCAGTCTTGTCGATATGCAGCGCTACTCTTTGTTGATGGAACACCCGTCAACAGGTAAAACTTGAGTATGTTTTCATTATTAATTAGTTGCATGCTGTGTCAAGTTCGTTTACAGGTTTTATACCATCTGTTAAGTTTTTTCAAATTTGTTTACATTTCATACATATGTATGAAATGCGTTTAACTTGATAGATGGAGATGAAACATAACTCCCATTGATATGGAAAATGGGTTGAAAATTGTGAGTGGTACCTAAAGCATATCCATCTTTAACTGCAGGAACACGGGTCATGATGACGAGGCGTCTATTAGCAAGAGTACACGTAAAGTGAATAAGGTAGAAACATCATATCCAACTAACCTATTCTTCTACATATTGCTTCATTGTGCGTTTCTTGCCTTTTGCTCCTTTTAAGTCCCGGTTTTTTGTCTACGACAAAACCTGCCGGATTGGTTTTTTAAGATTTGATACTAAACTACCTGATTTTTTATTTACCCTTTTTTTTTTTCCCTCCTGTTTATCACATCTTGCTACATTGATTGAAACTATAGCTGAACCTTTAAGGTCTGTAGTTGCAGTGTCGATGACTTAGCTTGTTGAACTGTAATTGACTGATGGTGTTTGTTTCTGTAGGTATACCACCCATGGACTGGCAAAACACGAGTTACAGCATATTGCCAATTTGGTGGTAAGTTCATGTTTGAGGAAGTATTTGGAGTCCAGTATTATTGTGGAAGCGATATAAAGGTTAAGGGGCTACGAATACTCGAAGGGACCACATTAACCGATTTCAAATTACTTGTGGCAAAAACATTTTCTCTCAACCATGAAACAGTTGCTCTCCACTATCAATTGCCATTGCGAGGATACCATTATGCAGCTATAGAGGACGACAAGGATGTCGAAAAAATGATTCAAACTTGTGCAACGGCAGTGCGAGTGTGTGTTTTTGGAACACCAGTCGACATGAAAACCAGGTAACATGTGATGTATTTGGTACAAATCAAGTTTGGTTGACCTTTAACACTTGAATATTATCTGATCGAGTTTATTTATTTAATTATTTAGAGTATGTGAAATTTGGTTACAAATTCTATACTAGTATTCATTAATAAATTGTTTTTCTTAGAATAAAATGATTTTAGATGCTTTTTGCATTGATAGTACACTTTGGGTGACTTTTCACTCGTTTACCTTTTTGTTCACTGTGCAGTGCTGCTGCTAAACACAAAGCTTCTGCACAAGAAAGTGAGTTGGATATGAAGGATGTTAGCGTACATAGGAAACCCGGTGCTACTGCCCAAAACAACGCTTCTTCACAAGCCAAGTAATCTGGTTATGCCAAGTTTCTTACTCCCCGTCTCATGTTCAAAAATTGTTATGTATAAGGTTCTAATTGGTGGGACGTCATTTGGAATTGTATATTTTAATTTTTAAGTGCATAATTTCTTTTCGTGTTTTCTAAAGAGAAAATCACTTATAAGGTTTTTGAAACTTTGAATTGATAAGTGATTATTGGCTTATTTGCGTATACTTTGAGGAAATAAATGCGTTTAAATTAGCCATAAGCGTTAATGCATTCCCAAACATCTTCTCTCCTTTTTTTTTTTTTTTTTTTTTTTTTTTTTTTCCCCTTATAAATGTTTTTACCAAAAAAAAAAACCCGATAAAGAGCACCAAATATTAAAAGCATCTTGATTTAGAAATTATAATCATAGTAGTAAACCATACATAGCACTTGCTCTCTCAAGCTCTACTAGTATTCAATAATATATAGTTTGTCTTAGAATAAAATGATTTCAGATGTTTTCTGCATTGATGGTACACTCTGGGTGACTTTTGACCTATTTCCCTTTTTGTTCACGCAGCAGTGTGGTACGTGTCACACGCAGTGCTGCTGCCAAACACAAAGCTTCTTCACAAGAAAATGAGTTGGATATGAAGGATGTTGGCATAAAAAGGAAACGCAGTGCTACTGCTAACGATAAAGCTGTTTCACAAGCCAAGTAATATGGTTCATACCAAGTTTCTTGCTCCCCGTCTCACATTTTGTTCTAACTTTTATGTGCTCATTTTTTTTGTTCCCATGTCTAGAAGGTTCTAACTGGTGGAAACTTTTGAGTGTTCGGAAAACAAACTTATAAGGTTTTTGAAACTTTGAATTGCTAAGTGATTTTTGGCTTATTTGCTTATATTTTGTGGAAATACAGACATATAAATTATCCACAAGCCTTTATGCAATCCCAGAGACCCACACACCGCCTTTTTAAAAATATGTTTGTATCATAGTAGTAGACCATACATTGCGGGGTTTTTTTCTTTTTTCCGATTAATATACATTTGTGCATGAATTATTGTGATTGTAAACTTGAGTCTGAATCCATACTCCTTTTCAATAAAGATTCTATTTGGTCAAAACCAAAACTCTAGTTATAACTTGTGTATTTTTTTCTGTTGTTGCAGGATGTTTTCTGGTACTCTACCTTCAAAATCCGACTCGATCAAAGGTATGCAAAACTTCTACATACTCTACCTTCAATATCCGACTCTCTCAAGCTCTACATTGCGGTGTGAATTCTACTTGGTATAATGTAAAAGTCGCATATTTGTTAAATGCTTGTTTGGTTTAATTATATGTAAATTTTGAAATGATTTGAATTGCTTTTCGAATGTAAGTAAATGATCAACTCTTCTTCTGACACAAATATAGAAGAAGTGCAAGAAGATTATGATGGAATGATGGTACGTGATCATCATGATGTACCTAGCAATACGAATAATCAAGATGAAGAACCTTCAAGCGTTCATAGTAGGAAGAGAATACCCCAAATGGATTCTTTGATTGAGGTATTAACAACCAAGATGAGTCGAGAAGAGGCTTTCGAAAAGAAAGCTGACATGGTAATTTGTGAGCTTTCCAAAATGAAATCACTTTCTCAGAGGGAAAGGTTTAGAGCAATGGACATAATGACAAGTAACCCTCGCTACGTGAAAATTTTCTGGGGTTTGGGAGAAGAAGAGAGGGAGGAGTGGGTGAGGTATAAGTTGCAAAATTGACGTTCTGGAGAAGACGGGAGAAGTTGAGATTAGGAGTGCAATGAAATCACGATAATCTTTGTGAAAAATATTCGTTTTGTAAGCGTGCATGAATTTTCTTTATTTACGAATTTTATTCGTGTTGTTTCTATCTATTACTGAAATTTATATACTTAAAATGTGATGCAGTTTATAGTCATGTGTGTATAATTGTATTTGTAACTTACGTAATCTACTGTATTTGCTAAACAGGAGACATACAAGTGAGAACTTAACTTATATGGTAATAGGCTAATTACTAGCTGATTACGAAAATATCTTATCAGAGTCTACGTGCTGTGTGAACAAGTCATTGCACCATCACTACTTCACCACGCGAAACTGCAAAACAATTGCAAGAGCAAAATCCACAACCATGGACTTCATATGATGAACTAATTCTGATGATACAATGACTAAACTTTCAGTCTTGCAGACTCAAAGTTTTTCGTTTTAACTTTTTGTCACAACCAACTAGTATCATTGTATAACCCATTAACGGATACCAGCGTTATTGTGGAGGCGATGCAAAAGCGTTATGGATAACCAAAGGGTCGACCACATTTATCAATTTCAAATTACTTATGGCAAATTAAAACATGTTCTCTCAACTATGAAAAGTTACTCTCAAAGTCTCAAGTATCAGTTACCATTACCATGATACGAATATGCAGCTATAGAGAACGATAAGGATGTCAGAAAAATGATTCATTCTGCTAAAGAGGCAGTGTAAGTGTTTGTTGCCGGAACACCCGTCAACTTGAAAACCAGCAGGTTGCGCGTGTTACATGCAGTGCTGCTGCTGTCCCTTTTACAGTATAGGTAACTTTTGACGTGTTTCCTTTTTTTGTTCATGCAGCGTTGCACGCGTTACACACAGTACTGATGCTAAACACAGAGCTTCTACAGTTCTACAAAAGAAAGTGTGTTCGAAATGAAGAAGGATTTTGGCATAAAGAGGAAACGTCGCGCTACTGCTAAAGATAAAGACGAAGCTTCTTCACAAGCCAGGTAATATGGTTTATGCCAAGTTTCTTATTCCCCATCCACTTTTTGTTCTGATTGAAGGAAAGTTTTACGGGGTGTTTGGAATTGTATATTTTAGTGCTTATTGGCTTCTGGTGTTTTTTAAAAGAAAAACAAAGAAGCACTTATGAGGTGTTTGAACCGATAATTGATTATTGGCTTATTTGCTTATGTTAAGGAAATACAGTAAATTTAATAAGCCAGGCATAAGCTTAATATGCAATCCCAAACACCCCTTTGTAAACTTGTATCCGAATATACTCTTTTTCGTTAAAAGGTTCGATATGGTCAAAACTGAAAATATAATTATAAAGCTGTGTAATTCGTTTTGTTGTTACAGAAGGTTTTGTGGCACTCTACCTTGAATCTCCGACTTGATCAAAGGTATATAAAATTTCTACATCATTAGAGTGTGTTTTCTACTTGGTATGTAAGATTCATATATTGGTTAAGGGAATATATTAGCTGCTACAATACAATTGTAACCAACTCTCCACAATTCATACTATAATTTGTAAGTTTTGTGGGTCCTGAGTCTTTTTAGCGGGTCCCTGATTCCTTTCGTAATTTATATGAAGAATTGTAGTCAATTGGCTACAAAAGTTGTAGTCAAACTATCCCCGTTGGTTAAATGCTTGTTTGGAATTGATTATATATTTTGAAATGCTTTGAATTGATTTTCAAAGTATATAATAAACTTGTCCTATGACAAATTAGAAGAAGTGCAAGATACTGACGAGGATTCTGATGGAACGTAGTCATGATGTGCAATACTATAGATGTTCAAGTTTAAGAACCATCAAGTGTTCGCAGCAAGAAGAGTAAACAAGTAACGGATCCCTTGGTTAAGGCGGTAAATAAAGCATGTAACATATTTGGTGACTATTTTGACAAAGCACCGGCCAAGATGAGCCGTGAAGAGGCTTTCGAAAAGAAAGCTGAGAAGGTAAGTTGCGAGCTTTCCAAAATGAAATCACTTTCTCAAAGGGAAAGGTTTAAGGCAATGGACATAATAACGAGTGACTGTCGCCTAGTTAAAAATTTCTGGAGTTTGGAGGAGAGCGAGAGGATACAGGCTTGGATTTTTGTTTTAAAAATGTTCAAAACAATCCTGCAGTTGATCTTACGACTTTGACCAATCCAGCAATTCTGCTAAAGATTTTACTTTTGACCTAAAATTCATTTCATCAATATAGAAGCCAACATAATTTGTAACAAATTTTTATCGACAGCTAAAAAAAACAATATCTGAAGCATAAAAACATTCACAATTTATACGAAAGGTGTTATAAAGTTGAGACCATTTACTTGACAGCAGAAGACATTACAGTGAAAGCTTTTATGGTCATACTAAGACACTAATAACAAAAAAACCTTCACCAAAGTCTACAACCACATCCACATCATTGCACCTTCACTACTTCACCAGCCGCACCTGCAAAACAAGTTCAAACAACCCGTTAAATATACAGAAGACCGAACCAAAACAAAAGTAAAAAATTAAGATTGATGAACCAAATGGATAAAAACTAGTTTCATTAGTATATAAGAACCATTCACGCACAGATATAGTATAGAAGAGTGAAAAATTCGGTTATTCTCACCAAGCCATGGAGACTATTTTTCTGCAATATACTCTAGTTTTGAGGTTTCACATTTTCAAGTACCAAAAACATAATATCCTTAGAAAAGAAACCAGTTTGGTCTGAACCAAACCAGAATTTGAAAACATCATGAATCCAGACAAAAAACCCAAGAAACGCTAGTCATAACCTTTAAGCAAGGACCAAACCAAATTTATGGATGGTACCGGTTTGGTATAGCCGGTCTGCTTTGTTCTATTAAGGTTATCAGTCCAGACCGGTTTGTGCACAACAAAAGAGGGGGCGGGGGTGAGGACAAGGGAGGTGGAACTTACATCTCTCGTAAATCTGTTGGACCAACTGTAGGAAGGCTTCAGCTTCTTCAGCCATTCTGGTCACTCTTTCGAGTTCTTTGACAGCTTCTGCTGCTACAAATGACTTGTTTTCTGCCTCAGCAACTTTGTATGCAGCCGCAACCGCCGCATCTTCTAAAGTTCCACCAAGATGACGGTTGATTGGAGATTGACTGGGCCGCATCTCTTTTGGTTTTGGAATTGGGTCCCTTATTCCATTCAGTGCCTCCCTTCTGAGTCGATAGCAGTTCTGGACCTAAACACTCACATGAAAGTTGATCCTTGTCAATAGTCTAAAAAGAAATACTTGGGAAGACGGTGTCGCTGTTTTACCCGTTAAAAATAAAATTTAACCCAAAACCACCCATTCATAACTAAACGGGGTCAAAATGCAGAGTTTTATATTTAGTGACAGCTGAATTACGGGCTCGTGCCAAAAAAGTAAATTTATTCCCCATTCGGCCATTCCCGTCAAAATTGCAACATTTTCTATTCCGGGACCTCTCATTAAATTTGTCAAAAAACTTGAGTCTTACTTTTACAAAGTTTTCAAGAGTTACCCATTCAATAAATACCACCATTGCAACTCATAAATGAATCACAAATAGGCTTACGAGCCTAGAGCTTTGTTAATTGAAAGACGTAGATGATTGAGCAACTCATATGAAAGTTCAAGAGTGTCAAAGCATGCTTTGCGACTCATTAAGTGTTTGACAAAAAATATAACAAAATCACCTTTTCAAGTTTCTCTTGCTGCACAAGTCTTCTTAACCTCGAAGTTAATAGCCTCCTAAAGTTTGGGACCACCTCGTGCCTTTGCTGCATAACAGAATAACAACACTATCAGTTACGAATATTGCCAAACTAGTAACGCAATTTAAGAGATCCTAGTATTCAGAGCAGAAAAAAGCATCACTGCATTCAACCTCGAGCCTTTTCTGCATAACAGAAAGATAACATCACTATCAGTTACGAATATTGCAAAACTAGTAACGCAATTAAAGAGATATCCTAGTAATCAGAGTAGAAAAAAGCATCACTGCATTCAACCATCACAAATTAATATGTCACGACGACAGTCAAAACAGCAAAAGAGCAGTAAATTATATGATCTATAAAACGATTACCTCAATGAAGCTAACAATAGCATTGGTGTCTGATCCGCTTGGATCCTTCAGGGTTGACAATGCTTCGTAGATCATTGCATTATACCTAAATAACAAAATAAGAATATTAAATATCTTCCATAAATTAAGTTGATCACGTTAACCATGCGTAAACCAGACATGTAATTATACGAAACGCCTCACCACCGCATACAATCAAAACACAAAGAAAAGAACAGCTCAAATAAGATAGTATTTCCATTTTCCACGTGGCCTAATATAGTTCACCAGATATTTAGATAGCGAAAGAGACATGTAACATACTTTGAAGCGGTCTTCCCATCTAGTAAGCATTTTGAAGAATCTTCCATTATAACATCAGTAGGAACTGGATCAGCTGGAACAATCGCGACTGACGATGAACCAGGAACCTGAGAAACGGGCATAGGGGTAGCAGGAGAATCGGCACCTTTTGGTTTTGGTGTTCGTGCCTTTTCCCTTGGACCTTGGCCGTTTGCACTGACACTCATATTCCTCCATTTATCCTACGAGGAAGTAACATGATCACACAATTAGAACCAAATATTTTCGTCTTGGGTTATATGTTTACAAAATCATATTCATCGTACTTTTTTTCGGAAGCCTATAACAATAACTTAGCAGACATATCATTGTTCTTATGTCGATCAATGATTTACGGTAGCACCTAATAAACAACAACAATGAGAACGTAAAATACGAACTCAAAGGAAAAGCAAACAGACTGACAAATGTCATTTTCTAGTTAAAGCAAAACGCAATTTCGACTTTTATTTGTACTTTTATTTGCGTTGGTACATAAAAGCAACAAATTAAAGCAAAACGCACTTTCGACTAACTTCTACATCAGCAACACAAACAATTTACTATCATATTAAATGTTTATGAAACCATATTCATCGTACTCTTTTATTCATAGCCTATAAAGTAAAGTAACCAGCTAAACATATATAGTACTTATGTCTATCAATGATTCCCACTGGCACTTAAAAGCAACAATAATAACGTAAACCTGACTCCAAAAGAAAGAGAATCAAGTCACTTTCGATATAACCATCAGCAATACAAACAATTTACGTCATTCAACATACAAAGCAATCCTGCTCCCAGATAAACTTGCTAAATCAAAATCTACACTATATCCATCCCCCAAATCTTAAACATTTGGGGGTTCACTTAGACGCCAGTCACGCCACTTCCAGTAGGAAAGAATGGTTCACATTCCACTTCTCTAAATGTTTCATCGACGCCCCCACTAACAAAAAGTATCTTAAACAAATATACTAATTTCCTAAAAATCTCAAAAATAAATATCTACTTCAATATCCAAAAAACAATTAACATCAAAATTCGCAGAACGTTGATATCCAACCCGCGTTGATTCCACAAACGGCAACCATCCCAGCTAAGTGATTAATACTAATTTCAAAACCTAACGCCAACAATTAAATTCATCTAATATGACAGTTGACCGATCAAGGAGGGCTAGGTCCTTGGAAAGGGTCTGTCGGCAGTCAAAAAGGGTGCACGGGCCAAGTTAAACTTTTTGTAGAAATTTATGTAATATCAAAAAAAAAAAAAAAAAAAAAAAAAAAAAAAAAAAAAAAGAAAAAAAATGTACACAAGCTTAATCAAATTACACATCTAATTCATATACTTATCAGAATCTCCACTAACACTTCAATCTAAACATAATGTGAAACCAAAATTAAACCGAACTGATTAAATATATATAATTATACAGCTATGTTACTGCACGCTTTTATACAACAACCAGCTAATCCTAACTGCTATTGCTTATTTGCTTGCACCTAGAACTAGTTTGCCGAAAACAGATAAGCTCATAAGCCCATAAATAAGCTTAGATAAACACCCCCTAATATTCAATCTCACCACAAACTATACAATAAACTCCATAATGCTAAAAAATCTACTCAAAATCACAAAACTACATAAAAAATCCTTTCAATATCAAATTTTCAAAAACCTAATGTCAAAATTAAGGGGGTGTTTATTTTAGCTTATTTTTTAGCTAACGAGCTTATGTAATTTCGGCTTGTTTTTCATAAGCTCAAACTTTCTGGCTTATTTTGTGACCTACAGGCTTATGAAAAATAAGCCCCAAAATCTCTATAATAGCCGGAAAATTTGATCTTATGAAAAATAAGCCGAAATCATATAAGCTCGTAAGCCAAAAAAAAACATTAGGGGTGTTTTTTAAGCGTATATATGGGCCTATAAGCTTTATTTGATTTCACCTTAAGCCCTAATTTTCCGGCATATTTTGAGACTCATGGACTTTCTGTAAAGTTCGGACTTATGAAATATAAGGCGAAATCATATAAGCAGTAAGCCAAAAAAATAACCTTAGGGTGTTTGTGGGCTTATGATAGCTTATTTGATTTCGCATTATATATCATAAGCCCACAAATAAGCCTAAACAAACACCCCCTTAACCTACAATTCCTATCACCAAATTACAACCTAATCAATCAACACAGGGTTGTTTGTTTTGGCTTATATATCGGGCTTACGGCTTATTTAGTTTTGGGCTTATGTTTCATAAACTCACTTTTTGTGGCTTATTTTGTAACTTTTCAGCTTATATAAGTTTATTGTAACACAATAAACTTATACTACAAGTTACAAAATAAGCCACAAATAGTGAACTTATGAAACATAAACCCAAAACCAAATAAGCCATATGCCTAATCAATGAACACAAATTAATCATAACCTACAATTCATAACATCAACCTAGGGGGTGTTTGTTTAAGCTTATTTGTGGGCTTACGAGCTTATTTGATTCCGGCTTATATTTCATAAGCCTGAAATTTCCGGCTTATTTTGAGACTTATAGTCTTACATCAGTTTATTATATCATAATAAGCTTATATAAGTCTCAAAATAAGCCGGAAAATTCAGGTTTATGAAACATAAGCCGAAATCAAATAAGCTCGTAAGCCCACAAATAAGCCGTAACAAACACCCCCTAAACCTACAATTCATAACATCAAATTACAACCTAATCAATCAACACAAACTAATCACATCAACACAGGGTTGTTTGTTTCGGCTTATATATCGGGCTTACAGCTTATTTGGTTTTGCACTTATGTTTCATAAGCTCACTTTTTGTAGCTTATTTTGACACTTTCCTTCCTGCTTATAAGTTCATAATGAACTTATATATAAACTTGAAAGTGACAAAATAAGGCACAAAAAGTGAGCTTATGAAACATAAGCCGAAAACCAAATAAGCCATAAGCCGAAACAAACACCCCCTAAACCTACCATTCATAACATCAAATTACAACATAATCAATCAACACAAACTAATCACATCAACACAGGGTTGTTTGTTTCGGCTTATATATCGGGCTTACAGCTTATTTGGTTTTGCACTTATGTTTCATAAGCTCTCTTTTTGTGGCTTATTTTGACACTTTCCTTCCTGCTTATAAGTTCATAATGAACTTATATATAAACTGGAAAGTGACAAAATAAGCCACAAAAAGTGAACTTATGAAACATAAGCCCAAAACCAAATAAGCCATAAGCCGGATATATAAGCCGAAACAAACACCCCCTAAACCTACAATTCATAACATCAAATTTCAACCTAATCAATCAACACAAACTAATCAAAATATATAAAAAGTGAGCAAAGGAAACATAAGCCATAAGCCTGATAAATAAGCCAAAACAAACACACAAACACCCCCCCCCCCCCCCCCCTTATCCTACAATTCATAACATCAAATTACACCTAATCAATCAACAGAAACTAATCAAAATATATAAAAAGTATATACTTTGAGATCGATATTTGATCGGGAATACAAATGAGGATTAAACTCAGGGTCTTTCTGGATATTCTTCCATTTTCCGGTGCCGTGTTTTGCGACTCCGGCGCGTAAGGCGTCTTCTTCCTCCTGCGTCCATTTTTGCTTCGGGTTGCCCATGGCCGTTCACTCTGTGTGTGTTTTTGATAAACCCTAGTTATGTGTGGATGAAGATGATGATGATGGTAAGGGTAGTTTAGGGATTTTGGTATTTGTGGTGTTTCTATTTGCGGAGTTTTGACTTCTTTTCCCAATGTTCTTTGACTACGAGTATTATTTTAGGTGGCGTTTGGTATGTGGCACTGTAGGGAATGAATTTGGGGTGATAATAATTCTTTTGGTTGATGTTTGGATAGAAAAGTAATTATGTCAAACTTATAGATTGAAAGTGGGTTACATAAGTAGGATTCAAAATAATTATACAACTAAGTGGGGTCTAATTGTTTTAAGGGTAAGGATCCAGTAAGAAGAAACTTAAAATAAGAATAATGAGAAATAACCATAACATCATATTTGAGATGCATCGACTTGAAATAGATGCATATCTATTCATTTAGATGCATCACATTAGTTTCGAAAGTGATTTTAAAGTGAAAATGATGCAAAGTAGTACTAACAACAAATTTGACCCGCAGAAGACGAAAAATACATAGGATTCGTCTAATTTGATGAAATGCATCTAATATATGTATATGCATCTAATTTTTTGCTAAAAAATATATTATGATACATCTAAAATATTAATGATGCATCTAATTCAAATTGATGCATCTTTAATATATTGTTATAATTATTTCTCATTATTCTTATTTTAAGAATTATTCTCATTTGATCTTTAGTCATTTTTTTAATGTGTATCTCTCTTTTCATAAATGATTCATAATAAATCGAAAAACAATAAGACCCCACTTATTTATATAATTATTTTGAATCCTACCTATGTAGCCCACTAAAACAATAAGACCCCATAGATTGAAAGTGGTATCATTTTTAAAGGTGTGATACCTTTATTTTATTCTAAACCATGTAACAAACAATTTTTATATCTTTAACACCATTCTTTAATTCCAAATACCCCCAACCAAACGGGCCTTATATTTTCTCTTTCTTCTTGATCTTTCAAACCATACCAATACCAATTCTAATTCCAATCCCAATTAAACCAAACGGACCCTAGATTTTAGAACACAAGGTGTTAGTTAGTGCCAAGCGGTGACAGTTACTTTTCTTATAACACCAAAATTAATCAAAATACCAAAACACTCTTATCTCATACTCTCTCCGTCTCAAAAATATTGTTAGAAGACAATAATCGCCAAGTTTAATAAAAGTGGTGCCACTATAAATATAAACCACTCAAATCGAATATTCCCCCACTAAATTCTCTTTTTCTTACTTAAAATGGAAAATGGACAATTATTTAGAGACATCCCAAAATGGAAATGTGGACAATGATTTCAAGACGGAGGGAGTAATATGTTTGGCGAAATGGGTAAGAGTTGGAGCTGAGGCTGGGACTAGGGCTTTTATTATAAGCCGAAGTTGAAATTCGTATTTTTGTACTTGTTTGGCAAATGGGGCTGAGTTTTTGTATATATTAAATATTTTTGTAAGTAAATAAGTAATTTATTGTTTAAAAGTCCCGGTCTTAAGTTTTTAGCCCTTTTATGGGCCTAAAGTTTTTAGCCCCTTTTAGAGGCTTATTATTTCATAAGCTCGCATGACAAACGAGACTTATTTTATAAACAACTTATTTTAAAAGCTTAAACCCCTATAGAAAGAAAAAGAAAATTACGGGACCATTTGGGCCGGTCATGACGGGTGCCGCCTACTGGTGGCGTTAAGCAGGAAAGCGCCAACAAAAAAGCTAGTTACTTACTGCTTTTAGTCCTTTTACATTGTGTTTTGGAGTCTCGATTATTGAAGAAACTAAAGAAATTGAATTGAGCAAAAAAGATTGTCTATCAGGTTACTCGGATCAACTAGAGTAACCCAAATACTTAATATAGTCGGATATCGAGTTAGAAATATTTGGCTAACTCGAGCTCAGGTTAACCCGAATAAGGACTTTTTATTTTTGTGTCAATTTTTTTTATAATTTATCTATTTAAACCAGTACAAATCGGCTATTTTGTTACCCTCATATTCAGGTTGACCCAAACCCAAATATAACTAACCCAAGTTGACCCGAACCTAACTAAACTAGATTCTAATAGGGTCGGATTCAGGTACGTTATTTTTAGCCTTGGCCCGACTTTGATCTTACCCAAATTGACATGAACCCGATCAACCCGACCCCGATAACAAGAGCACGCCAACTTATTAAAAAAAAGGATTGATATCTTAAATAAACCCGTTACACCAAACACACCTAAATAAAACACACTTTTTCACTTTTCCGTCAATCCATCTTTCAAACAGGTACTGGTTTTATTATTGTTCTTTTACAAATAACATATGCGTAATTACGGCGTAATTTTGTTTTTTACATGTTTTCTTTTGTAGCTAATTTTTTTTGTATGCTCAATATATGCGTTAGTCAACCCCGTGACTGGACCGGGTCAATAAAATACCTCGCTTTCGAAACATTAAATAGCAATGTATTTTCTTTAATGTCTCGTCTAAGTACGTGAACTAAAAAGTGTTCCACTTAATGCTACAAATTATGTTACCAATATGCACACTTTGATGACGTGTCACGTCATCAAACTGATGATAGTGTTTGTAGCATTAAGCGAAACACTTTTTAGTTCACGTACTCGGATGAGACATTAAGGAAAATACATTGCGATTTTATGACCTAACCCCGAGCCTAACTTGACAAGTTAATTCATCAAGTTTGATACGTAAGTATAGAATAGATTAGTTTACGTATCATATGATCAATGTGATAAGTTTGATACGTAAGGAAAATACATTGCTATTAGGTTGCGTATGTGTCTATGGAAATAGATTTTGTTAAATTAAAAAAAGTAATGCAGTGTCTATATACTTTACCCCGATAGGTAATGTTTTTTATTCAGATGTATGCGGCCTAACTGAGGTATCCCCGTAACTGTTTCTCCCCTTTCCGTAGCTACCCATAAACGTTTGCCAAGTGAAGTTTGAACGTTAGATCTATTGTGAGGAGTTTAGTTGCTTTACCGCTAGGCCATTAGGCGGCGGCTGCAATGATTATGTATATAGGGTAATAGAGGCAAAAGTTGAATGGCGGTTGCAATGATTATGTATATAGGGTAATAGAGGCAAAAGTTGAGCAAACTTAATACGGAGTAACAACAAAGTACACAAAGAAATTAACATTTGGTTTTAAGAGTAACAAACACAAATACCAAAGTCAAATTACGAGGATAATACTAGTCAGAACTTTCAGCGGAATTAGTTGAAAAGATTTTTAAGGTATTCTAGGCCCCAAGAGCGCTTTGTTGGGGTTTGCGTAATTTCTGAGTTTTCTACATTTGCTTATGATATATTAAGCCCTTTTTTCTTCTGATACGAAAAAAATATGACTACATACTTTGTATGAGGTTTGTGGCATATAATGCTATCAGCTAAATATAATATCTGTATGAGATTGCTTTTGTATCGACAAACGATCTTGTTTGTTTCTTATTACATCTTGTTATATTGAGTTAAAGTGTTGTGAAAAACTGATCTGAAACCGATAATTTAATCCATGTCCAAAACCAAACACTCTAGAATTAAGAAGGCCCTAACAAATTTAGAGCTTGTTGTTAGGCTTGGGGCATGTTTCCTTCTTTAGTTGATTTTATTTGATGTACCCGCTTGCAATGAAAAAACAACCCAGTTGACCCACTTATAAGCAAATGGGTCAAAATGCACATCCAAATATAACTATTAGTGAAATCAGCTGTTGAATTGACATTATCCTTTTTGTGATTTTTAGGTCTATTGATATAACGTCATGTTTTTTCTCTTTTGATAACAAAATCTACACCATGGAATTCAAACTATGGAATGACAAACATGAGAAAGAAATGTATGAAAATTTTTCTGAGCTGTATGCCATCATCCATGCTACAGAAAAGCTCGAAAAGGCTTATGTTCGTGATATTATTCCATCAGCTGATTACGAGAGGGAGTGTCAGAAACTGATCGCGCACTTCAAAACACTATCTTCAACACTTAAAGATACTGTGCCGAGTATCGAAAGGTTTCACCAAACATACAATATGGACTGCCCTGCTGCAATTAATCGTCTAGTGATCTCAGGTGTGCCTGCTACAGTGGAACACAGGGCGGCTGCAGCCGCCTCTGGGTTGACATCAGCTGCAACTGTGGCGGAATGTGTGCAACACTTTATGACTGCTATGGACACGTTGAAGCTCAATAAGACTGCTGTTGATCAAGTTTTCCCGTTGCTTTCTGATTTGTCGGGCTCTTTGAACAAGTTGTCGATTTTACCCCCGGATTTTGAAGGGAAAACAAAGATGAAGGAGTGGATAGGAAGGTTGGAAAAAATGGAGACTGCTGATGAGTTGACTGAACAACAGGCTAGACAACTTCATTTTGATCTGGAATCGTCTTACGATTCCTTCAGGGCTGTGTTGCCAACTGCTGGGACATAATTACGACAGATGTGAGTATGTTAATCTTTTGGTTTAATTCTATTACGTTTAGTCAGCAAGTGTTGGGCTGTCTAAGCTGCAAGTTACACTTGTCAAGCTTAGAATCGAGTATATCATGAAATATGTTCCTTTTGTATGACAACTTTTAAGTCGATACAAAGAAAGTGCATGATGTTTACAAACGATCTTACAAGCATCAGTTAGTAGCTTATACTTTCATATTCAATTTGTATTGCAGCGATATGACAATTGACAACTCACTCTTTGCAAAGAATCTATACAAGTTTGTAAACCATTTACTATCAAAACGTAACCGCCTTTAATGTGTGATGCTTGTAGTTGAGCCACATATTACCATGAACAACAATGCAAGAATATAACATCTGTAATCCTATTTGACACACCAAATATCAGAAAGTGTTTTGGATCAACCCACTGCGTAACGAATATTACCCGTTTTGACCCATTACCCAAATCTCGCAACCTGGCCATTTTTTGACCTTTACCCCATGATAGATATAGAGAACAGTTCTGCAAATGGAGGTTCGTTCTTGTAGCCCGTTGTAGCCTTGGTTCTTCTAGCTGGTCAAAAATTGAAAGTACATTTACACCATCATATTTAACTGGCATTAATCGTTTAAATTCTCAAGCATCAAACCATGTATGTTCTGTGTCTTCCAGTATCAGATCAGGAGCATGGTAAATTTTTCGTTACAAGTTGAGTAACATAATGTGTATAATCAGGCTTGTGAAGAGCCGATCCGTACACAAAAGAATGCTAGGGATCATTCTGTATTCTTATTGTTTTACTAGAGGTAGCAAAATGTTTTTTTTTTTTTTTTTTAAACATGTTTTCTAAACTTTTTCATTCTATTTTTGGTAGCGCACAATTAATTTGGCACAACCTATAAACTAAAGTAACAAATAATTTGGGATGGAGGGACTATTTTTTTTTTTTTTTTTTTTTTTTTTTGGGGGGGGGGGGGGGGGGGGGGGGGGTGTTGTTAACCACAACCCGTTGTGTTTAAACATACCTTAATTAAAATTTTTGCATTAAATGAAGTAGTATATTTCATAATTATACATATTTTTTCATTTTAAACATGGAATGTTATGTTAAACATAGAGTGTTTAGTGTTCATTTAATGCAAAATTTTAATTAAGATATCAATGGGTTGTAGTTAACAAAACCCTTTTTTTACACGTTTTTTCTTTCTTTCTTTCTTTTTTATTAGATATTATATTGGTTAGGAGATCAAGAAAATCCCCGATGGTAAACTTGAACTTTTGATCAATGTTGCAAGAAAAGTTTACAAGGTCGATTAATCGTCGTTTAGGCGCTAATCGACCACCAACCTTTTCGATTATTCAAATTGGTCAAACAAATCTTTGAACGGTGGTTATGTGGTTAACGGTGGTCAAACTTATTGAAAATCTGCAAATTTTGCCGGAAATACCATAAACACGCCAAAAACTTGTTTTAATCACTTATAGTCGGTGTTTATATCTATCACAAGTTGTTGTTATAAGGCAAATCTTGCCGTAAATATCTAAAACTCACCGGAAAATACCTAAAGCTCGCCGGAAATACCAAAGACTTCCCGCAAATGTCAATCCGATTAATCCCACCTAGACTAATTACAAGCTAGAAGGGGATTGACCGACCGACTATCGATTCGCAATTTTTGCAATCTTGTTTTTCATAATATTAAATACTAATTTTTTTAATTAATAAACAATTGCAAATAGTCCATGAAATATTGAAAAACTACATGACCATTTGACCTAAAGAGCAACATCAAATATTCTGTAACCTTGAAAGTTCTTGACTTGAATATTGAAACTTGAAATTACACCTTGAAACATTGCATACTTAGAAACTTGAGCTACCTTATGAAGTGTTGTAACTTTTGAGTTAAAGACTTGCAAACACCGGAATTATTTGAAACTTGGATGCACTTAAAGTGCACTAACACCCAAACTCCAAAAGAGTTGATTAAGGCAAATAGGATGTTTAGAGGGTACCAGGAACGTTGAATAACATACTTGAATACCCCAAACGGATCCGCAATCATATTCGACATATGTTGTTTGCATGGATAGACCTACATGTATGTCGGGTGTGGCACGGGCTACACCCGATTTTAGGTCACGAAATGCAAAAAGATTTCAAAACTTTCGTTTTTGGCGTTTTGACTTCTTTTCCCAGTGTTATTGACTTTAGTGCCAAGGGGAGACAATTTTACTGGTTTTGTACTGTGTACATTACTGGTGTAATTTATGGTGTATAGCAAAAAAAATGGTGTACAAATCATCTCCTTTTCTTATAACACCAAAATTAATTAAAATGAGGGGTGCCTTATTTTTTTGTGTTCGTGCATTTATTTTGTACCGGTTGTTGTTAAAAGTGTTTGTAACTATGACTACAAAATCGCAGCAGTTGAACAAAACATTATATCTATATGGGCTTCACATCGCTACTGTGTACAGCATATAAATTCCCAACAATTATCTTTTTCATATTTACACTTTTAGTCCTTCAAGATTTGAATTATATGTAAATCATCCTTGGCTATAATACAAAAAGTAGATAACTTCCCTACTGTTACAGCAGGGATCATTTTGCCTATCTATATTTTCATCAAATATAAACATGTGCATGACATTCAGGTTTTCCTCGTCAATAGTTGTTAGACAATCTAAAATTGCAAGTATAGCTTCGCCTAGTTTCTGAATCACTTGAAGCAAAAGTGAACGCTAGCTGTTTTTTTTTTTTTTTTAGTCCAGAAGTAAAATAATGCAAGGCGGCAAATATTTGGGCTAGCAAGTTGGGCTAGAGACTGGAGCTTGTTTGGCTGAAAGAAAATGATATCTTATTGCATATTATATTGGCGCCGATGATGTGTTTTAATATATATATATATATATATATATATATATATATATATATATATATATATATATATATATATATATATATATATATATATATGTAGAATACCAAAACACTCTTATCTCATCTTTTATATAATAAAATAAAACCTCTATTGAAATTTTTCTATTTCAAAAAAATCAATTCATTCCTTATTTATTAATATTTTTTTAATAATTTTTTTAATTTGAAATTTTTTCCGATTAAAAAATCTTAAATACTCCCTATTTAGCAATAATATTTGTAAATTCGTTTTTTAAGAAATTTTGAGTTAAAAAATATGTGTGTCAAAACTATAAAAAATTAGAACTTTAAAAACACGGAGTCATCTACAAGACTTAGGGGTCAAAACTGAAAATTAAGAAAAAACAAAACCGGAATTTGGCTGTCGACACAAATCTAAAAAACACAGATGTAACCTAAAAAAACGACTCCATATGTAACTGATAAAACACTGAAGTACAGAAAATTTCTTTTGTAAGTTCCAAAACCTTTTTCTTATGACTTATCTAACGACACACAAAAAACCTATAAAGATTCATATAAGATTGGACATTGAATGGATAAAAGAACACTTATAATATATTAACAATAACAACAATGCGTCTCTTATTAATAAGTTGCTACTCACCGACAATATAGATCACAGAGCTCTGCATTGAAAGCTTCATCTTGCTTGCTAACACCGTATCTGAAATTAGCAAATATATAAAACTATAAGAATCACCAGTCAAAATACTCATTAGTAGGGCTCGCTAATTATATGATATACAAATAGGCTACAGCCTATTTTGCTTTATACATCAGCTAAAATGTGCAATTGTGCATGCCATCCACCTCATTTTCTACGCAATCAGCTAGTCCAAATCTAGTTTCCTATAATAAAATGTGACCAACCTAATTGAGTCGTAACTAATAAATTACATACATCGAAAATTATTTGTCAAATCATAAATAATGCAACAACGCATGTACATTTAGAAGCAGGGAACAAAAACCTCGCAGCCCTCGAATTCGCAAACCCACCGGCTTGCACCACCCCCTTCTGAAACCTATGTCCTGTCCAGTCCTGTAATAAACCTTGCTACCACAATAGATGGTGTCTCTTAGACCTACAAAAATAGATTCAGGTGCTATCACAACTGGTCGTGTAATAAACCTTACTACCGTTGCAGGCTATAAACTTCAGCTGTGAAGCCATGAACAAACATTGAGAGAAAAAAAAAAACATTGAAAATCAAAGAAAACAATCATTTATGTTAAATACATCATTATAATAGTTCAAAAAACTATATATGCAAAGTTTGTAAGATGGGTAGGCATGTGACTGTTGCATTGGGTAATAAGTCAAAATGAGCTCAGGTTCATGTGATCACAAACACTATTTGGTTCATTTTTATACATTAATTTGTTACTTGGGATTACAATGATGATTATACTTTTCAAATAAAAAATTTAGAAGGATGGAAACATTATAAAGAGGAGTGATTTTGATTGTCATACCTACAAAGAAGAAAAAGAAAACATGGAGATTTGATGACTTTTATTGAATGAGGCATTGCAAGTAGTTGTGATGAATTCGGCAAATAAATAAAGTGGCCTATGAATTCATTATATATAAGGTTTAAAGTCACTTTTATTTTGGGCTTTTAAGAATTGTAGTACAATATAAATTCCTATTGTATTAGGAAGTTTGCAGTTTATTCAAAAATTTACATTCTAGTCTAAAAATCTGAAAAAAAATAAAATAAATAAAAAATAAAGATTAAACAAAAAACACAAATTTTTGCCTTCACCTTTAGAAGATTGTTGATTTTCATTTTTCAATAAGTTACAAAATCATAAGCCCATTAAACGCACAAATAACTAACTTCGGTTCCTGGTTCCTGGTCCGTTTGGGGCCGGGCAAGGTCTAGTTCGGTATCAATACGATGTAATATAATCACCTTATGGCCAATGATCCTAATATTGAACCGCTACAGTTTAGTGATTTAAACTACACTAATAGCAAAATACTTATGGAAAACATAAATCTACTAACAGCAAAATACATACCTCGCAAATTCACTACAGCAAAATCCACACTGAAGGTTTTAAGCGGGCAGAAGAAAGAATTTTTGCCACTACATCCACATTTAATTCTTCACACAACTTGGCTTTACACAAATGTTTTAACTGATCTAGAGCAAAACGATCAGCAGCAACCATGTGTGCCATTCAGCGCATACTATCTTGTGAATCAGGAAGCTTATCAGAATAAATAAACAAAAGCATAGCCTCATAGCCTGAAAAACACAACCACAAATACCTTGAAAACTGATGGTTTGATATCCATCAACTCTACTTCATCCATAAATCGTTAAGCCATTATTTGGTTCTGCATCCCAAACATCTAAACATATACTAAATCAATAAGCACCACTTAAAATTTGAATACAAACATACCGATGTCAATAACTTATTTGGATTGAATTGAAGAAAGGGGTCGAAGAAAGGGATTGAAGAAAAGGATTGAATAAGGTTTTGGAGATTCGGTTAATATTTTTCCCCGATGGATTTGTGGGTGTGTTTGTGGTTGGGTTTGTTGGGACCTCCGGTTTTTAAAACATTTTACACTTTCAACCTGAAATTATCAAAAAATAACCCTGAAACCCATGTGTATTTTTGCCCCTTTTAATGTTTGAGTAAAAAATTGATTTTTTATGATTTTTTTGTCAAATATAGAAATATTTAAGGTTTTTTTAATAACTAAAAAGCTTTTTAAAAAATCTATTTAAAAAAATATTACTAAATACGGTATGAATTGATTTTTTTGAAATGGAAAATTTCCAATAGGGGTTTTATTTTATTATATAAAAGATTAAACCGAGACAGAAGTCATAAGATATATTAGGATTCAAGAGTAATTGACGATACTTCATATTTCAAATGACTTGAGATAGACCTTAGGTACCTTCGATTGATGATGTCTATTTGCCCTTTAATAAGCTGATGCCTACTCACCTCAGTAGAGAGGTTTAAGATGAAATCAGTAACACGTTACTGATATGTAGGATAGAACATGTAGCTAGTTTTTTGTACGTGTCCCACGGATGGCGCCATTTGATGCTACCAAAATCCGCATGGTCGTCAAGGTGATGACTTGCCCATCTGACTCGCTTTGACCTTGACTTCGGGTCTTCGGTAACTGAAAAGACAAAGAAAGATCGTTAGAGGTCCCCGGGCTAAGCCCGGGGGAACCCCTCCGATGATCAAGTCAGTATTGATCGTAATAATGAGCATGCTTAGAAGCTAGAATGCAAAGCTATAGATAAGAGTTATATGTGAGAATGTTGTGTGTTTGTTACAAGCATAATTGAAGGCTATTTATACATGAACAATATAATGAAATATACTTGGCCTATGAGGAATAAGGATGCAAATTGAATTTCTTATGCAACTTGCTAGATTTCAAGAGATTTGATACAGATTTGATACAGTGATATGATTATATGGTTCGTGGTACCATGTATGTTAAATATTCAATGCATCATGCAATGTATCAATAAACTCTTCAAGTAGTATATCTTTCAAGAAGATTTAGTATATCTTTGAAGTATATTCTTGAATCTTACATGTATATCATCATGGATTGCTTGTATCTTACTAAGATTTGATATCTTTGAAATATCTCGGATATATACTAGTTGTAGAAAATACGGGTTACCCCATCACCTCTCGACCTTTCTTACTATTGTTCAATGTTTTTATTCTAGTTTTACAATTACTCGATTTGTATCTATGTTCTTATAGATTTTTTGGCGATCTAGGATTAGTTTCTATATGTTTTGTTTGTAAGCTATTCTAAATCAAGATTGACATAGATAATATATGCATTACAAGTTTAACATATGTACGGGATTCTGTGTCATGTCTGCTGATAATACTTGATAAATTAAGCTGTGAAGTTAAGGTATTACTACCTCCGTCTCAAAATTATTGTCAGGAGACAAGAATTACAAAGTTTAATAAAAGTAGGGTCACTTTTATTTTCAACCACTAAAAGAGAATATTCTCCAACTTTATTATCTACTAGTTTTTACTTAAAAAAAAAAAGTGGATAATTAATTTGAGACATCCCAAAATGAAAATATGGACAATAATTTTAAGACGGAGGGAGTATTTGTTAAAAAAAAAATCGATCATATCTGTTAAAAACTATAAGGTACTATCTATTACTCTTCAAATTAAACTTTGGTCCCACCTAATATAATGTTTACACAATACGTACGGTGAGAATTTATCTTAAAATATTGAATTTGGTTCTACCTAATTCTATATTGAGTCGTAAAATAATATTAGAGTCAAAATCAATCTATCAATGAGAGTGTGTAATTGCAAAAACAAGTACGTATTTAGCCCGGGCCCTCTTCCATGTGTCTCATCATAAACTTTGTGTGTTGAAAACGGCCGGGTCAATTCATAACGGCCGGGTCTATTCATAAATCTTTAACAAATCTCATTCTAGGATTTTGGTCGCGGTTGTACCACTACGATTCTTATGCTAGACACAAGTCATCCACTGCCATGTCAGCTTTCTCTTTTCGACGATCAAACATAACCCAAGTGCCACAGTGATGATCGATTTTTTTTTTTTTTTTTTTTTTTTTTACTTTTTTTCTTTTTTTTTAATGGTAACATTGGATTTTTGTGTGCAATAATATTGGTTGTAAATTCAACCGATTGTGGTTTATTTGGGACCTCGACCGATATTTGCTTATATCTCCACATTGAGGACAACCGATTTCCAAATCGGCCGAGCACCTTGAAAAACTGATATATTTCGGCCCACTGCGTCTAACCTTACGTAAATATATTTAAGCATATGTCAAAAACAAAAGTGAGGATTGAGATAAAGTATGAAATAAAAAGCTTGACATTATCCCATATATTACCATAATCACTTGGATATTTTAAAGGTTAAGTTTACAATGCTTTGTCAATGTCTTTTAGTTTTAATCTTTTCACTTGATTTGCAGTTTACTAGATACTGATCAAGTGTTGAGCCATTTTTACATAATGAGTTGCAGTCGATGACCAATGTCTTGAAACCATGTAAAGGTTGTATTAACAAATTAAATAGGTAAAACTAATTTTTAAGAAAGCAAACTATGTTTTTATCTTATAATTTGTTTGCAAAGAACATAATGGTTTATTTTCCAAATTAGTTTATAAATGAAATTAACTTTTTAACAGTAGTCATTACAGGGTTTTATCATATTTTATTTAATTATTACTGTATTTATTAAAGGTAATACTTATAAGGAATTTTAATGTTAAATACCACTCGTATAATGGTATATTATAGTTGTGTATTGACATCATAGCACAGGGCCGACTTTGAGGGTGTGCAAGGTGAGCGATCGCACAGGGCCTCAAAATTTTTAAAGGCCTCAAAATTTGTCTTGTTAATAATTATATACATGTACACGCATATTTTTCACAAAGAAAAAAATATTTAGATGATAAAATATCTTAAATGAGTAATATGTTAGAAAGTTTAGCTAACCAATTGCATTATATCTTATAAATGGTGACACTTTTATATAACATTTATTATCGAAAGGTCTCATTATTTAATTTCGTCCAGGGCCTTCAAAAATTTCATAAATTCATGGGACGACCCTGCCATAGCATTTATACGGTTTAAGAATTAATTCAATCAAAACCAAAAATATACCTATATTGTCATGCATTTTGGCATTGAAAAATATAAAATCAAAATCAAAATCAGCATTGAAAAAGTCAAGAGAAACCACTTGTATGACAACTAAGCGAAATAACTCAAATAAGGTTAACGTTGAAAATTGAAGAAAAATGCAATTTCAATAGCTGCTAGAATACAAACTGACCTTTTCCAGCTCTTTTACACTCTCCACCCCTCACACTTCCACTTTTTATAACTTTTATCATCATAACAAGTTTCTTCAATGGCTACCTATCAACATGCACTAATTCTTTTACCTTTCTCAAAACTTTCAAATAAAAGTATTAATTTATTTTTTCTTGAGATGAGCTTATTGTGTTTGGGAATCTACCAATTAAGGTGTGTGTTATCTAACCGTAGTATGTACTCCCTCCGTCCCATATTAAGTGTCTATTTTCATAATGCACAAAGTTTTAGAAGATTCCACTAACTAAACTCTCCACCAATCAAATATTATTTCTACCCACTAAAGTCTCATCTTATTGGTTGAAAGGTACAAGTGAACACTTAATTTGGGACATTCAAATATTTCATTGTGGACACTTAATATAGGATGGAGGGAGTAGTACTTTTTAACTTCTCGAAAGCTACTACTAATAAGAACCTAAATGTGATTAATTAATATTTATATATATCCAAAAGCTAAGAGCATTAATTAGCATCTAAATATAAAATTAACTCGACTATTAGTTTTGTAGTTTTATAATAAAAAAAAAATTATAAAATTAACAAAAAGTAAAAAATAAAATAAAATGAAAAAACAAGAGGATACAAATGGTGTTTTAGGAGGTGATCCCATTAATGAAATGTTTTTGCTTACGAAAATAAATAAAAAAAAAGTCCCTCAAACAATATGTCATCTTTATAATTTTCAAAACCTCAAGGACTGGTAATGAAAAAACTTTCCAAAAGTGTCATTGATATTTATAAACATTAATGAAACAACATGCCAGCTGTTACGTGCGCCAAACAACATTCTCACCCCGTACGGAATCAGCGTGTACGTAGCTTGCTCAAGTATATATAACCGCACATGCAACACCATTTAAACGCTACATTAAAGAAATGGATAACCCTTCATTAATCCAACTGAAGGCACACGAAGAATCCACCATGGTTGCAGCACTCATCAATGTCATATATAAGGGGCGATGTTGGGCCAAGTGATGGAGCTTTGGTGATCGAACAGCCTCGAACTTACAATGAGACTATGTTGCAAGAGCAAGAAACATGTCGCTTATGCGGAACTCAAAGCCCTGGTTGTTTGGGATGTCAATATTTCGAAGAAGGTGGTGGGAAAGAAATGAGACGACCTGCTAGGAGAAAGAAAAATAAATATAAAGGAGTTAGTTTAAAGCCTTCTGGGAAGTGGGCTGCTGAGATTATGGTTCAGAAAAAGCGAAAGTGGTTAGGGACATACGGGACACAGGAGGAGGCTGCGAGAGCTTATGACATGGCAAGCATTCGGTATAGAGGAAACAATGCAATGACAAATTTTCCAGTGCATGAGTACCCAGAAATCCAACAAGAAGAAAGTGGTCAAGGAAACTGTTAGAAATAGAAGTGACGATCATTGCACGTGCATACCCTGTGAAAAGTTTTAGTAGTGTAAAAATTTTTGATTTTCTTATAAAGTAACTAAAAAATACACTGAAAATTAATGAGTGCACACCCTAAAAAAAACATGAGTGCACACTCTAATCTAACTCACAGTTGCTCAAAAGAAAAAGAAGAAAAAGTATCTGGTTCTTTAGAATATGACGACTGCATGTTTGTATTCTTGAAGAAGAAGTAGGTCAATTAAGTCAGCGAGTTCTTTAGAATTTTTACGGCCCATTTGTTTCTGAATTTGGGCTTTGAGCCCAGTATAACCTATATGAAATTATGAATATCCTTTCCAGTTTCCACAACGTGTTTGTACTTTGTACACTGTAAATTGTATTGTACATTTTTTACATACCATTTTATTTGCGTCGCTTAAATATAAACGAAATGTTAGAATTTGTATATATTAATTATTAGGCTTTTCAGTAATCTTTGGCAGTTTATTATGTTCCATTTCAATATTTTATTTTGTGATATCATGTGTTGTGAATTAGCAATGATTTAGTTAAATACAGTAATATACAATATTAGTTATTCAAGAAAAGTAAATTACATAATGGATCAGGATAAAAAGAGTCAACAAATAATAGGAAAATTGAAAATTTTGATTCGCTGATTATTAGACAAAAAAAGGAATTCTAAAAAATGTGACTATAAGGAAAAAAAAAAACTCTAAAAGATCCGACCCGTAAAGCTAAACCGAGTCTTTTTTTTTTTTTTTTGAAAAAAAGACATTCATATATGGTGCACACCCTACTATGTATTTCTAGATCCGGCACTGTTGGTCTAAGCTGCAAGTTACACTTTTCAAGCTTAAAATAGAGTATAGCATGAAATATGTTCCTTTTGTATGACATAACTTTTAAGTCGATACGAAGAAAGTGCATGATGTTACAAAAGATCTTACAAGCATCCGTTAGTAGCTTATACTTTTATATTCAATTTGTGTGGCAGCAATATGACAACTCTTTGCAGAGAATCTATACAAGTTTGTAAACCATTTACTATCAAAACGTAACCGCCTTTAATGTGTGATGCTTGTAGTTGAGCAACATATTACCATGAACAGCGATGCAACAATATAACGCCTGTAATCCTATTTGACACACCAAATATCAAAAAGTGTTTTGGATCAACCCGATGCGTACCGAATATTACCCGTTTTGACCCATTACCCAAATGTCGCAACCTGGCCATTTTTTAACGTTTACTCTTTTTGTAAGTGATAGATACAGAGAGCAGTTCTACAAATGGGCTTTCTTGTAGCGCGTTGTGACCTTGGTTCTTCTAGCTGGTCAAAAAGTTGAAGTCATTTACACCATCATATTCATTAATCGTTTAAATTCTCAAGCATCAAACCATATATGTTATGTGTCTTCCAGTATCAGATCAGGAGCATGGTAAATTTTTCGTTGCAAGTTGAGTAACATAATGTGTATAATCAGGCTTGTGACGAGCCGATCCGTACACAAAAGAATGCTAGGGATCATTCTGTATTCTTAGTTTTTTTTTGGGCTGTTTTGCTGGGCCATTTTTTCCAGCATTTCAGGCCCAACATATGCTGACTTATTTTAACTTTGGCCCAACAGTTTGGGTTTTAACCTTTTTTTTTTTTTTTTTCCTTTTTGGGTTTCATATGTTTTTTAGCCGGTTAACAATCACTAAGTTGTACACAACAACTACTAAATATTACAAGTCCAAAGAAAAAAAGACAAAAAAATGTATAACCTACTCAAAACAGTTATACATAAAATTTAAAAACAAAGATTCAAAGATACTGAAACAACAATTTGACAAAAACGACCCGTCGCAACGCAGCGGGAGCAAATCTACTTGTTGTTTTACTAGAGGTAGCAATTTTTATTTTTTTTAAACACGTTTTTTTTAAACTTTTTCATTCAATTTTTGGTAGCGCACAATTAATTTGACACAATCCATAAACTAAAGTAACAAATAATTTGGGATGAAAGGAGTATGTTGTATATTATTTTATTTTTATTTTTTTATTATTTTTTTTTTGAATAAAGATATTATATTGGTTAGGAGATCAAGAAAATCCTCAATTACAAACTTGAACTTTTGATCAATGTTGCAAAAAAAGTTCACAAGGCCGATTAATCGCCGTCTAGGCGTTAATCGGCCACCAACCTTTTCAATTATACAAATTGGTCAAACAAATCTTTGAACGGTGGTTATGTGGTTAACGGTGGTCAAACTTATTGAAAATCTGCAAATTTTGCCGGAAATACCATAAACACGCCAAAAACTTGTTTAAATCACTTATAGTCGGTGTTTATATCTATCACAAGTTGTTGTTATAAGGCAAATCTAGCCGTAAATATCTAAAACTCACCGGAAAATACCTAAAGCTCGCTGGAAATACCAAAGACTTCCCGCAAATGTCAATCCGATTAATCTCACCTAGACTAATTACAAGCTAGAAGGGGATCGATCGACCGACTATCGATTCACGATTTTTGCAATCTTGTTTTTCATAATATTAAATACTAATTTTTTTAATTAATAAACAATTGCAAATAGTCCATGAAATATTGAAAAACTACATGACCATTTGACCTAAAGAGCAACATCAAATATTCTGTAACCTTGAAAGTTCTTGACTTGAATATTGAAACTTGAAATTACACCTTGAAACATTGCATACTTGAAACTTGAGCTACCTTATGAAGTGTTGTAACTTTTGAGTTAAAGACTTGCAAACACCGGAATTATTTGAAACTTGGATGCACTTAAAGTGCACTAACACCCAAACTCCAAAAGAGTTGATTAAGGCACATAGGATATTTAGAGGGTACCAGGAACGTTGAATAACATACTTGAATACCCCAAACGGATCCGCAATCATATTCGACATATGTTGTTTGCATGGATAGACCTACATGTATGTCGGGTGTGGCACGGGCTACACCCGATTTTAGGTCACGAAATGCAAAAAGATTTCAAAACTTTCGTTTTTGGCGTTTTGACTTCTTTTCCCAGTGTTATTGACTTTAGTGCCAAGGGGAGACAATTTTACTGGTTTTGTACTGTGTGCATTACTGGTGTAATTTATGGTGTATAGCAAAAAAAAATGGTGTACAAATCATCTCCTTTTCTTATAACACCAAAATTAATTAAAATGAGGGGTGCCTTATTTTTTTGTGTTCGTGCATTTATTTTGTACCGGTTGTTGTTAAAAGTATTTGTAACTATGACTACAAAATCGCAGCAGTTGAACAAAACATTATATCTATATGGGCTTCACATCGCTACTGTGTACAGCATATAAATTCCCAACAATTATCTTTTTTATATTTACACTTTTAGTCCTTCAAGATTTGAATTATATGTAAATCATCCTTGGCTATAATACAAAAAGTAGATAACTTCCCTACTGTTACAGCAGGGATCATTTTGCCTATCTATATTTTCATCAAATATAAACATGTGCATGACATTCAGGTTTTCCTCGTCAATAGTTGTTAGACAATCTAAAATTGCAAGTATAGCTTCGCCTAGTTTCTGAATCACTTGAAGCAAAAGTGAACGCTAGCTGTTTTTTTTTTTTTTTTTTTTTTAGTCCAGAAGTAAAATAATGCAAGGCGGCAAATATTTGGGCTAGCAAGTTGGGCTAGAGACTGGAGCTTGTTTGGCTGAAAGAAAATGATATCTTATTGCATATTATATTGGCGCCGATTATATATATATATATATATATATATATATATATATATATATATATATATATATATATATATATATATATATATATATATATATATGTAGAATACCAAAACACTCTTATCTCATCTTTTATATAATAAAATAAAACCTCTATTGGAATTTTTCTATTTCAAAAAAATCAATTAATTCCTTATTTATTAATATTTTTTTAATAATTTTTTTAATTTGAAATTTTTTCCGATTAAAAAATCTTAAATACTCCCTATTTAGCAATAATATTTGTAAATTCGTTTTTTAAGAAATTTTGAGTTAAAAAATATATGTGTCAAAACTATAAAAAATTATAACTTTAAAAACACGGAGTCATCTACAAGACTTAGGGGTCAAAACTGAAAATTAAGAAAAAACAAAACCGGAATTTGGCTGTCGACACAAATCCAAAAAACACAGATGTAACCTAAAAAAACGACTCCATATGTAACTGATAAAACACTGAAGTACAGAAAATTTCTTTTGTAAGTTCCAAAACCTTTTTCTTATGACTTGTCTAATGACACACAAAAAACCTATAAAGATTCATATAAGATTGGACATTGAATGGATAAAAGAACACGTATAATATATTAACAATAACAACAATGCGTCTCTTATTAATAAGTTGCTACTCACTTACAATATAGATCACAGAGCTCTGCATTGAAAGCTTCATCTTGCTTGCTAACACCGTATCTGAAATTAGCAAATATATAAAACTATAAGAATCACCAGTCAAAATACTCATTAGTAGGGCTCGCTAATTATATGATATACAAATAGGCTACAGCCTATTTTGCTTTATACATCAGCTAAAATGTGCAATTGTGCATGCCATCCACCTCATTTTCTACGCAATCAGCTAGTCCAAATCTAGTTTCCTATAATAAAATGTGACCAACATAATTGAGTCGTAACTAATAAATTACATACATCGAAAATTATTTGTCAAATCATAAATAATGCAACAACGCATGTACATTTAGAAGCAGGGAACAAAAACCTCGCAGCCCTCAAATTCGCAAACCCACCGGCTTGCACCACCCCCTTCTGAAACCTATGTCCTGTCCAGTCCTGTAATAAACCTTGCTACCACAATAGATGGTGTCTCTTAGACCTACAAAAATAGATTCAGGTGCCATCACAACTAGTCGTGTAATAAACCTTACTACCGTTGCAGGCTATAAACTTCAGCTGTGAAGCCATGAACAAACATTGAGAGAAAAAAAAAACCTTGAAAATCAAAGAAAACAATCATTTATGTTAAATACATCATTATAATAGTTCAAAAAACTATATATGCAAAGTTGGTAAGATGGGTAGGCATGTGACTGTTGCATTGGGTGATAAGTCAAAATGAGCTCAGGTTCATGTGATCACAAACACTATTTGGTTCATTTTTATACATTAATTTGTTACTTGGGATTACAATGATGATTATACTTTTCAAATAAAAAATTTAGAAGGATGGAAACATTATAAAGAGGAGTGATTTTGATTGTCATACCTACAAAGAAGAAAAAGAAAACATGGAGATTTGATTACTTTTATTGAATGAGGCATTGCAAGTAGTTGTGATGAATTCGACAAATAAATAAAGTGGCCTATGAATTCATTATATATAAGGTTTAAAGTCACTTTTATTTTGGGCTTTTAAGAATTGTAGTACAATATAAATTCCTATTGTATTAGGAAGTTTGCAGTTTATTCAAAAATTTACATTCTAGTCTAAAAATCTGAAAAAAAATAAAATAAATAAAAAATAAAGATTAAACAAAAAACATAAATTTTTGCCTTCACCTTTAGAAGATTGTTGATTTTCATTTTTCAATAAGTTACAAAATCATAAGCCCATTAAACGCACAAATAACTAACTTCGGTTCCTGGTTCCTGGTCCGTTTGGGGCCGGGCAAGGTCTAGTTCGGTATCAATACGATGTAATATAATCACCTTATGGCCAATGATCCTAATATTGAACCGCTACAGTTTAGTGATTTAAACTACACTAATAGCAAAATACTTATGGAAAACATAAATCTACTAACAGCAAAATACATACCTCGCAAATTCGCTACAGCAAAATCCACACTGAAGGTTTTAAGCGGGCAGAAGAAAGAATTTTTGCCACTACATCCACATTTAATTCTTCACACAACTTGGCTTTACACAAATGTTTTAACTGATCTAGAGCAAAACGATCAGCAGCAACCATGTGTGCCATTCAGCACATACTATCTTGTGAATCAGGAAGCTTATCAGAATAAATAAACAAAAGCATAGCCTCATAGCCTGAAAAACACAACCACAAATACCTTGAAAACTGATGGTTTGATATCCATCAATTCTACTTCATCCATAAATCGTTAAGCCATTATTTAGTTCTGCATCCCAAACATCTAAACATAGACTAAATCAATAAGCGCCACTTAAAATTTGAATACAAACATACCGATGTCAATAACTTATTTGGATTGAATTAAAGAAAGGGGTCGAAGAAAGGGATTGAAGAAAAGGATTGAATAAGGTTTTGGAGATTCGGTTAATATTTTTCCCCGATGGATTTGTGGGTGTGTTTGTGGTTGGGTTTGTTGGGACCTCCGGTTTTTAAAACATTTTACACATTCAACCTGAAATTATCAAAAAATAACCCTGAAACCCATGTGTATTTTTGCCCCTTTTAATGTTTGAGTAAAAAATCGATTTTTTATGATTTTTTTGTCAAATATAGAAATATTTAAGGTTTTTTTAATAACTAAAAAGCTTTTTAAAAAATCTATTTAAAAAAATATTACTAAATACGGTATGAATTGATTTTTTTGAAATAGAAAATTTCCGATAGGGGTTTTATTTTATTATATAAAAGATTAAACCGAGACAGAAGTCATAAGATATATTAGGATTCAAGAGTAATTGACGATACTTCGTATTTCAAATGACTTGAGATAGACCTTAGGTACCTTCGATTGATGATGTCTATTTGCCCTTTAATAAGCTGATGCCTACTCACCTCAGTAGAGAGGTTTAAGATGAAATCAGTAACACGTTACTGATATGTAGGATAGAACATGTAGCTAATTTTTTGTACGTGTCCCACGGATGGCGCCATTTGATGCTACCAAAATCCGCATGGTCGTCAAGGTGATGACTTGCCCATCTGACTCGCTTTGACCTTGACTTCGGGTCTTCGGTAACTAAAAAGACAAAGAAGGATCGTTAGAGGTCCCCGGGCTAAGCCCGGGGGGAACCCCTCCGATGATCAAGTCAGTATTGATCGTAATAATGAGCATGGTTAGAAGCTAGAATGCAAAGCTATAGATAAGAGTTATATGTGAGAATGTTGTGTGTTTGTTACAAGCATAATTGTAGGCTATTTATACATGAACAATATAATGAAATATACTTGGCCTATAAGGAATAAGGATGCAAATTGAATTGCTTATGCAACTTGCTAGATTTCAAGAGATTTGATACAGTGATATGATTATATGATTCGTGGTACCATGTATGTGAAATATTCAATGCATCATGCAATGTATCAATAAACTCTTCACGTAGTATATCTTTCAAGTAGATTTAGTATATCTTTGAAGTATATTCTTGAATCTTTCATATATATCATCATGGATTTGCTTGTATCTTACTAATATTTGATATCTTTGAAATATCTCGGATATATACTAGTTGTAGAAAATACGGGTTAGCCCATCAGTTATATTGAGTTAAATTGTTGTGAAAAACTAATCTGAAACCGATAATTTAATCCATGTCCAAAAACAAACACTCTAGAATTAAGAAGGCCCTAACAAATTTAGAGCTTGTTGTTAGGCTTGGGGCATGTTTCCTTCTTTAGTTAATTTTATTTGATGTACCTGCTCGCGATGAAAAAACAACCCAGTTGACCCGTTTATAAGCAAATGGGTCAAGCCCATCCAAATTGCCAAACTTTCCATGCCGGGCTTTCACTACGATTCTTATGCTAGACACAAGTCATCCACTGCCATGTCATCTTTCTCTTTTCGACGATCAAATACAACCCAGGTGCCACAGTGGTGATCGATTTTTTATTTATTTATTATTATTATTATTATTATTATTATTATTATTTTACTTTTTTTCTTTTTTTTAATGGTAACAGTGGATTTTTGTGTGCAATAATATTGGTTGTAAATTCAACCGATTGTGGTTTATTTGGGACCTCGACCGATATTTGCTTATATCTCCACATTGGGGACAACCGATTTCCAAATCGCCCGAGCACCTTGAAAAACCGATATATTTCGGCCCACTGCGTCTAACCTTACGTAAATATATTTAAGCATATGTCAAAAACAAAAGTGAGGATTGAGATAAAGTATGAAATAAAAAGCTTGACATTATCCCATATATTACCATAATCACTTGGATATTTTAAAGGTTAAGTTTACAATGCTTTGTTAATGTCTTTTAGTTTTAATCTTTTCACTTGATTTGCAGTTTACTAGATACTGATCAAGTGTTGAGCCATTTTTACATAATGAGTTGCAGTCGATGACCAATGTCTTGAAACCATGTAAAGGTTGTATTAACAAATTAAATAGGTAAAACTAATTTTTAAGAAAGCAAACTCTGTTTTTATCTTATAATTTGTTTACAAAGACCATAATGGTTTATTTTCCAAATTAGTTTATAAATGAAATTAACTTTTTAACAGTAGTCATTACATGGTTTTATTATATTTTATTTAATTGTTACTGTATTTATTAAAAGTAATACTTATAAGGAATTTTAATGTTAAATACCACTCGTATAATGGTATATTATAGTTGTGTATTGATATCATAGCACATGGCCGACTTTGAGGGTGTGCAAGGTGAGCGATCGCACAGGGCCCCAAAATTTTTAAGGGCCTCAAAATTTGTCTTGTTAATAATTATATGCATGTGTATGCATATTTTTCACAAAGAAAAAAGTATTTAGATGATAAAATATCTTAAATGAGTAATATGTTAGAAAGTTTAGCTAACCAATTGCATTATATCTTATAAATTGTGACACTTTTATATAACATTTATTATCGAAAGGTCTCATTATTTAATTTCGTCCAGGGCCTTCAAAAATTTCATAAATTCATGGAACGGCCCTGTCATAGCATTTATACGGTTTAAGAATTAATTCAATCAGAACCAAAACTCTACCTATATTGTCATGCATTTTGGCATTGAAAAATATAAAATCAAAATCAAAATCAGCATTGAAAGTCAAGAGAAACCACTTGTATGACAAGTTGACAACTAAGCGAAATAACTCAAATAAAGTTAAGGATGAGTTATCCGAACGGTCCCAAAATTTTTAGCCGGACCCCCCTCTTTTTCTTTTTTCTTTTTTAATTTTTTTTTTATAATTTTGTTTATATTAAAAAGCTATAAACCTGAAAGTGCGGAACAGAAAATATAAAGTTTAATAAGTTAACCGCTTAAAACTGTCAGAAATACAAAACAGAAACTGACAAAAAACTGTGTTGTACTGAAAAAAGGGGGACAAAGAGGAAAAGGACAGGGGGACAGGTGGGGTCACCCCCGTCCTGTCAACACATCCCATAAAGTTAACGTTGAAAATTGAAGAAAAACGCAATTTCAATAGCTGCTAGAATACAAACCGACCTTTTCCAGCTCTTTTACACTCTCCACCCCTCACACTTCCACTTTTTATAACTTTTATCATCATAACAAGTTTCTTCAATGGCTACCTATCAACATGCACTAATTCTTTTACCTTTCTCAAAACTTTCAAATAAAAGTATTAATTTATTTTTTCTTGAGATGAGCTTATTGTGTTTGGGAATCTTCCAATTAAGGTGTGTGTTATCTAACCGTAGTATAGTAGTACTAATAAGAACCTAAATGTGATTAATTAATATTTATATTTATATATATCCAAAAGCTAAGAGCATTAATTAGCAACTAAATATGATTACTTAAAAATTATTTCATTGTTTTAATTTCTTAACTCTTACACTGTGTTCTTAAGTTTTTCATTAAAGGAAAGAAAAGGAATGATTAGATAAGAAAATGAAAGGATGTTAAATTAAAGAAAAGTAACATAAAATATGTGTTCTCTAGTTGAAAGAAAGTGAAAGGAAAATGAATGATATCTTGTATGTTTTGTGTTCTTGAGTTATGATGAAAAGGAAAGTAAATTGGTAATTTTATTTTTTTGCCCTTCATTTATATCAAAAGCAGCAAATGGAAAATAAGTTAAAGGGCATATTTGTCATATGTATTTGATTTCCTCCCATTTCCTCCCATATTTGGGCAGAAACAATATCCCCCCAAATTACCCCGATTTTACCCCCTTTTCCATACATTTACTTTCTTTTTCTTCCTTAAAAAACTCAAGAACATGATACATTTTTTGTTTTCTTTCATTACTTTCCCTTTCCTTTAAAAAACCTACTCGAGAACACAGCGTTAGTGGTAGATAAAAAAGAAAACATGTATGTATGAAATCGTAATGAAATGAGATCCTAACAAAGCTCATTTATTATATAGTAGGGTACCCGCGCGTTGCAACAACGGGTACCCTAAAATAAATGATAACGACATCAAAAGAAAAAAGTGATAGCTAAGAGTTGTAAACCTCTCGGGCTTGAGCCCGTTGGCTCGTGCTCGTTCGGGATCGAGCCCGTCTGGCCCGTGCCCATTCAAGCTCGAGCCCATTTGGCTCGTTACCCGTTCGGGCTTGAATATTTGTATAATATGCTTTATTATTTGTATTAGTGACATTTAATGTAGGAATTGTGTTTAAGTTGATTGTACAATATGCTTGATAATTTGTATTTCTTATGTAAGGGGTGTTTTAATAACTGCATTAATTGTATTTATTGACCAGTTTATTAATGTTAGTAAATGTGTTTTAATTAGTTGTACTTTTAGCTTAAAAACTTGTAATGCTGAATTTTAAGTATTTCTATTTAAAGATTGTATTGAATGTTAAAAAATGTGTTTTAATTAGTTGTATTTTTAGCTTAATAACTTGTAATTGTATTTAATGTTAGAAAATGTGTTTTAATTAGTTGTACTTTTAGCTTAAGAACTTGCAATGCTTAATTTTAAGTATTTTTTTTTAAAAGGCCTAAACGCTTTATAAGATAGTATGATTTTGCCTCAATAAACGTTGCTTTCACATACATATAAAACAACAAACCACATAGTTAGGGTTGCCTTCTATCATTGGACGAATAAAGAAAGGCGTGTTATAAGTTGTTTAGTAGACATGGTGCGTAAGATTGCAGGTTGGAAAGAAAGGAATTTTTAATAGGAGGCAAAAAGGCGATACTAAAATCCGTGGCTCAAGCTATGCCGATGTATGTTCCGAATATATTCATGTCACAAGATAGAATTATAAATGAGATCCATTGAGCCTTATTATAAATGAGATCCATTGAGCCTTTAACTGTTATTGGTGGGGAAATGGAAATAAAGATAACCTGATAAGATGGGTCTTTCAGGAATCAATGTGTATCTCTAAATCACAAGATGAAATGGGTTTTTGACACGTTAGTGCATTTAATAAGGCTATTCTTGCAAAGCAAGGATGGAGACTAATTATAATGGAGATTCACTTCCAGGAAAAATCCTCAAATTAGTTCCTAAGTGGGTAATTCCCTAGAGGTCTCAGGTTCAAACCTTGTGGAGAAAATTAATCCCCATGTGGCTACGGAGGTTCACCTGCGATGACTCCGGGCTATCTAAAAGGGTAGTCGCCTTAGGATTAGTCGGCTCGCAATGTCGAGTCGGAACCCAGGTAAAAAAAAAGCCATATATTATCCTAGAGATTCATTTTTAGATGCAAGGGTCGGATATCAACCAAATTTTGTCTGGAGAATTTTATGCTCGGCTTGGGATATACTACCTCCGTCCTAATTTATTTGTCCAGTTTTGACATTTTGAGTCTTTCTTTATCAACTTTGACCGCAAATATTCTTATTTGTGTTATATAATATTTGATGAAAATTATACAAATTAAAAATACACTTAAAACTCAATCTATTTATATATTTTGCATCAAATATTAAATAACACAAACAAACATATTTAAGGTCAAAGTTGACATAGAAAGACTTTGAAAATTAAAAGTGGACAAATAAATTGGGACGGAGGGAGTAATTCACAAAGGTTAATAATGGAATGTTGGCAATGGTATGAAAGTTAGAATATTGTAAGACTATTGGTTGGAGGATTTTTGAACATTTATTACCACCCAGAAAATTGTGAGTACCGTGTCGTTAATGAATTTTTGTATGGTGGTACAAATGCATAGAATCATACTTTACTGTTATGATTATTCTCACATTAGATCATGAATATTATAGCTTGTACAAATATAAATACACTTGAACATGACTCTTTCTATTGGGATGCTCCCTCAAATGGAGTATTCACGTGCAAATTTGCATATTGGATAGCTATTCAAACAATAGAAGGCTTCCAAGCCTCGTTATTAACGCATGAAAGGGATTCATCAAGTGCAGCTGGTTGGAAAATATTCCTGGTAAAATCAAGATTTTTGCGTGAAAAGTATGTATGAATCTTCTACCTACCGTAAGCAATCTGATGGCTAAATGTTTGATACCGGGATCTGTTAGTTGTGTTCATTGTAGGGCCCCCTATGGAAGACATAAAACATGTGCTTTTACTTTGTAACTGGGCTCATGATTTATAGACTAGCATGAATATGACTGATCTTACTGGTCATGTTGCATAAATACCGATTGAGGTCATAATAAATATGGCTAAGGATAGGGGACATGGAAATTTGGAGCTAATTTTGAAGATTATGTGGCGAATAGGGTGTCTATGAAACTCCAAAGTTTATGGAGGAGAAGATATATGGCGGATGAAATGAAATTGTCGATGTGTGATAAGAGCTAATGCTGAAGGTGGGATATCAAGTGTGAATGGCATTGCAGGACTTGGTTGTGTCATGAGGTGCCACAACGGGTTGGTGTTGGTGGCTTTTTCTTAAGGTTTCATTGGGCTATCCAGGTGGCTCTATCAAAGGGTTTCACAAAGGTTATCTTGGAGACAGATTTAAGTATTCTTGTTGATGCATTTCTACATAACAAGGAGTTGTTTCATATTAGGGGTCTCTTCCTACATATACGCCAATTATGTTGCTCGTTACTTCGTATTCTTGCCCCTTCTTGCGATTTAGAGGTGGTAAAATAGGTGAGTCGGGTCGGGTCACGAATCTAGATGGACTTAGGCCTAAACGGGTCTCGGGTCTAGATTTGTCTTTTAGAAACGTGGATCTAAATGGGTCCAGGTCTACATGGGTTTTCGTCATTATCAACTAAAGATTTTTTTCTTTATTATTATTATTATTATTATTATTATTATTATTATTATTATTAGAGTAAAATATGAAAAAAGTGAAAAAGGAAAGTAATTTTTTTAATCCAGCTAGACCCGTTGAGTAATTGTTATAAAATTACACTTTTTATCAAATAACTAATCAAACCCATTTATCATATTTAAAGAGACCCAACTAAACCTAACCTCTTATCGAGATTTACCTAATCAGATTAATGTTTAACCAATGGATCTCAAATTGCCACCTCTACTGTGACATGATGGTAATAAAGTTGTTCATGAATTACCTAGGAGAGAGCATTGTACATGAGATGTATGATGGTTATGTTCCACTCTGAGTCAATCTATCGGTGATTCATTATTTTACTTTTTGATTTAAGATCATTTGAGGACCAAACTTTTTTTACATACCAACGGACTAATTTCTACCCTGCATCTTTATTTGATCTAATGGATAAGATTAATCAAAACAATTTAAAAAACCCACTTTCATCATTTTTTTCAAATATTAATATCTTTCAAACCGTTAATCGTTAAACGAAAAAAATATACTGTTTTTTTGGGTAAAAGGGAATGGTTACCCCGGTAAAATATATTAAACACCCAAAATCAGTTAAGAACACTGGAATGTGACTGACATGCCACATTAACCTCATGCATAGCTTGAACTTCCACTAACCGTATGACATACCATACGGAAACAACCTTATTACAATAACTATAACACCAATAGGAAACGACCACTTACATGTACATAAACAAAACATAATAAAACTTAGGAAATTAGAATCCCTTCCGACAACTTCCAAGTCTTCACAAGATTAGCAGCATCACGAGACATCTTTAACCAACATGTCACACCCCCAAAATCGGGTCCAGCGGAAGCATACGTGTAGCTGGGGTGTAACTCAATTGATATTACAACACTAGTTCAAAAATGGTTTTCACTTCAATCATTTAGAATAAAATAGTTAAGTCAAAAATATTGTATTTACATTGTTAAAAGTAGTGCGGAAGTAGGCCCTTAAAATAGTTTAAAACGGTCCTCATATAAATAATCAGAGTCTTCTATGACCATGCCATGCCCTGCCAAAACCTCCTGTAGCGTGCCATAGGTTAAATCCTGAAAATACATGCTAAAGTGTCAACACGAGGTTGGTGAGTTCATAGAGTTTGTTTAACAAATAAAGTTTATAGAAAATGATCACACAGCAAAGGCATCGTAAATCCACTCAGTTACAAGTCCCGCCATAAGAGACTTGTAACCTGTGTGTTCACAACCCACTGCTAAAATAGTTTAAGTCTCGTAGTCAAACACCCGTGGTCAATAATAAGTCAAGGCCGCTCCGAACAAGGGAGACTTTATAATGTTGCTCCGAACATGGGAGACTTGAAGTCACTCCGCCACCTAGGCAAAGAATTATTAATCACTCCGCCGACTTGGCGAAGAATTATTAGTCACTCCACCATGGCGAGAATTATTAAGGATGCTCTGAACAGGAGAGACTTTATAGTGTTGCTCCGAACAAAGGAGACTTAGCACGCTCCACCAATAAGGTGAGCCTTTAGGTCAAGAACGCTCCACCAAAAATGGCGAGACTTTAGGTCATAGCACGTACAATACATTAAGTTCAAAAGTTCAAGTCAAGTTCAAAAGTCAAGTCAAGTTCAAAAGTTCAAAACAAGTTATAAGGTCAAGTAGTAATTTAAGTTCAATTAAGAGTAAACAGTTTAAGCATGTATCTCCCCCAAAGAGTTTAAAACAAGTACTAAAGAGTAAAAGTGGGGCTATGACTCACCTGGTACGATAGTTACGAAGACAAAAGTGGTTATGATGGAAATGAGGCTCGGTCTCTAACCGCGACCTATAATGAACGAATGATACGATCTACTTAAATTATGAGGGGATGCGATGAATGTACATGCACATGAAGCCTATACCACTCGTAGTTTGAAAATAAGTGTTGGCGTTGATTTATAGTGTTTCCATAACTTAAGAGAATATGTGCTATTAGAAGTTGTCAAATATATATATAGTTCGCCTAGTTTCAAAAGTGTATATCTTGGTCGTTTTAAGCTCATTTTACTCGTTCTTTATATCCACGGATTCGTTTTAGTATATACTAATATATTTTCGATAGCTCGGCTCCTCTAGGTTACGTTTAACGCCTCTATTTGCCCGTCGAAAACTGTCAAACAGCATGCAGTTTTTCAGAAAATAGTTTTCGTCGTTAAATTTACAAAAATCATATCTCCTTCGTTATAAACTCGTTTTAATCCGTTCTTTCGCCCATGGCTTCGTTTTTGAAAGTATTTTCTAAATCTTTGGTCAAAAATTACCCATCATCTACTGATTTTCCCACGAAATAAAAATAGGGACAGTAGGTATATATATTGTTTCAAAAACCATTTCTAGTGTTCCAATCTAGTTCCAACTTCAACCAAACCACTTTCAATCACCACAAAACTAGTTTAATCCTACCATACACCTTCTTAGGGTGTCATGGGTTCCTAAACATCATAAATCAAGTGGATCTAACAAGGATCTAACTATAATCCATTTCTAGAGTTCAAAAGTTAGATATATATATAAATGAGTGGTATATACTAACATATGCATGTAAACCTTGTATGAAATTCATATGATCATTATAGGAACTTAAATAAATTATCAAAATGGTTTTGACAACTTACTTGAAAGATTAGTGAGCTTGTGATGATGAAAAACCTAATAACCTTGAGTTTTTATTACAAAACCCAAACAAGAACAACTAAAGGGATAAGATTAACACTTGATCTTGGAAAAGTGATGGTTTCTTGTTGTTGTTGTGTTCTTGGCCGATCACCACCCCAAAGGAAAGAAAAGAGAGAAAGTTTCTAGTTGTGTTTTGGTGAAATGAGATGAAATGTAGGAAATATCTATGTATATCTTGTATTATTATGTGTAGACAAAAAGGACAAGCATTAAGTATAGTTAGTATGAATTTCAAAATTGTAAGATGATTGGTATGGGATGAGGGGGGGCAAAGTCAAAAAGTTAGGAAGAAAAGATGAGATTTGTAAGACTTTTGGGTTGATTATACTAGATATTATTAGTTTTAAGTGATACCGGGTACCGAGTTAACTAAAAATAAATTGGTAACGAGATAAAATAAAATATAATGAAGTTGTAAAAATTGTAAAATAATATTCCTGATGAGAATCGGAAGTTAAAATAATGATCGGGTTAAAATATCGCAAACCGACGGAGTTATAAGCTTCGACCGGAAAACGTAACAGTTGATTTGAAAACACCGGGTAAATTAATAATAAAATTTTTATATTATTATTATGAGTATAAAAATGTGTTAGGACCATAGTTGGGATTGTCGGATCAATTATTCAAAATAATAGCTCATAAGATAACGTTTATTAGGTAGATAATCGTACGTATACAGAAATGACGTAACTCACGTATAAATGACAAATTTTCTCCGGAGGTGAATAGTGTTTTATGAATAGTAAAATTTTAAAACGCTTCTCAGAATCACAAACCGACTCCGAAAAATATGAATAGTGAAATGATGAATAGTGATAGATGAATAGTAAATGTGAATAGTAAATGTGAAAGTTCGGGAAAAGACCAGAATTTACGAGTTGTGACACAACAAGACATCAATTTCAGCCGCACCGTATTCATAATACAATCAGCAACTTGATTACCCGTTCTTTTAGTGTTCTTGAACAGCCTACCATTTCTCTCTTGCCAAATGAAATAAGAAGTAGCCGCCACCACCAGTTTAGCAATAACACTTTTGGACGTCCTTCTAGCAGCAAAAGGGATGATATCCTCAATAATATCATAAATAGACATGTTAGAACAAGTAAGACCAGCAGCTACTTTAACTTGATTCCAAACCTGTTGAGAAAAGGAACATTCAAAGAATAAATGCTCATGTGAATCTGGTTGAGAACCACAAAGCGAACAAGTCACATTCACAGAACTGACATTATCCCAATGCCTCAACGCATCTTGAGTATTAAGACGACGCCGAATAACAAGCCAAAGATGAATCGCATGTCTAGGGATACAACACGAAAACCAAACAACATCATACCAAGTAACCTTAGTACCACGAGCCCTAATAGTGTTCCAAACAGTGTGAGCTGAGAACACACACCCAACACCATCCTCATTTTGCCATTCCAAAATATCAAGCGAATTATGGACCAAAACGGGGCTAACAACAACACGTAAACTCGGGTACTTATCTAACCAGTCATTATGCCAAGCAAGAACATCATTAGCAACCAAATCACATACCTTAGTCTCTTTGTTCAAACCTTCTCTAAACATATCTCTAGATGAGATTAGATCAGCCAAAGGACTTTGAATACACCAACGATCAAACCAAGCATTGGTAGTCGAACCGTCACCGATTTTCATCCAAATAAACTCCCGGATTAATGGACGAAGTTTAAGAACATTCCTCCAACCCCATGTCATATTACCACGATATGGGATGTCCCAAAAGTTCCTACCACACAGCTTATACGAGTGAATCCATTCAACCCAAAGAGACTCCTTTCTAGTAAGAAGCTTCCAAACTTGAGTTGTCATAAGAGCCTTATTAAACTCCTCAAGTCTTCGAATACCAAGACCACCTTCGTCCTTAGGGAGACAAACAATATTCCACGCCACTTTAGCTTTACCTCCACCTAATTTACCATGACACCAAAGGAAACCATGCATGATTTGCTCAATATCAAGTAAAATACGCATAGGAAGCATAAAAACCAACGCCCAAAAGACATGCAACGATCCAAGAACAGAATTAACAAGTTGAAGTCTTCCCGCAGTAGAAAGGGACTTGTTCTTCCAATCATCAACACGAATTTGCACCTTTTCCAACAACTCTTTACAATCTTTATAAATCAACCTTGAAGGAACCAACGGCACCCCAAGATACTTAACCGGAAGCTTACCCTCTTCAAAAGGCAGAATCTGAAGAATAGCATGCTTAACATAATTGGTAACTCCACAAAAGTAAGCCGTACTCTTGGGAAGACTAGGAGTTAACCCCGAAACAAGCCTGAATTCATCCAACGCTGCCATAATAACACTAGCCGATTCAGTGTCACCATAAGCAAATAGAAAGAGATCATCCGCAAAACAAAGATTCACTAGCTCCAATTTTGAACAGTAGCGATGATACGTAAACACCTGAGAATCACGAACCCATCTCCTAAGAATGAGGGTCAAAATCTCCATTACAAGGGTAAACAAATAAGGTGAAAGCGGATCACCTTGACGAAGACCCCTTTTACCTTTGAAGTACCCATGAAGCGAACCATTGATACAAATGGAGAACGAAGTAGATGTAACACATTCCATGATCCAACCAATCATCCGATCATGAAACCCATAACCAAGAAGACATGTCCTCAAAAAATCCCAATTAACCGTATCATAAGCTTTTTGAATATCAACTTTAAATGCACAACGAGGAGAGCCACGGTTAAGATGGTAATTATGCATAAGTTCTTGAGTAAGAAGGATGTTATCCGAAATACTTCTTCCTGGCACAAAAGCGGACTGATTAGGGCTAATTAACTCCTTTAAGCTAGATTTGATACGATTAGCAATAATCTTGCTAATGCATTTAAATAACACATTACAGCAAGAGATGGGACGAAAATCAGTTACCCGAGTAGGAGCAGTAACCTTAGGGATTAAAGCAATAATTGTGTGGTTTAGCACCTTTAAAAGCTTCCCATTAATGAAAAACTCACGAACAGCAAGAATCACATCATTCCCCACAATGTCCCACGCTTCTTTAAAGAAAGCCGCTGTAAAACCATCCGGACCAGGAGACTTGTCATTACCCATAGAGAACATAGCATTCTTAATCTCCATATCACTTACCATACGAGTCATATCGGCCGCAACATGCTCCTCAAGTTTGTAAGAAAACAAATCATCCATGTCTAAAGGAGCCACATTACCCGATTGACCAAGGAACATTTCATAATGAGAAACAAAAGCATCCGGAACCTTGTCATCTTCAAATAACAGCCCCTCATTATTAGTGACAACATCAATACGGTTTCTATTCACACGGCTCTTAACCGCCTTATGAAAGTAAGCCGAGTTAGCATCACCTTCCTTAAGCCAGTTAATCTTAGCTTTTTGTCTTAAGAACCGCTCTTCCAATAATACTGCCTCATTAAAGGCTTGAACATAAATCGCTTCCTCCTCACGAAGCACAACATTAAAAGGATCTAAATCCAGATCCCTTTGCACTTGATTAAGCTCATGACGAAGATTTTTGACATTTTCATGGATGTTACCTGTTTCAAACAGCATCTTACGGAATGGCTTCTTTAATCTTCTAAGCTTATGGACCACCTTGTACATATGAAACCCACTAACAGGAGTGTTCCAACAATCAAACACCACCTCCTTAAATCGAACATTAGAGGCCAGAATGTTAGAGAATTTAAACGGTTTTGGTTTCTTCATGATGGTCCAAGGAATCTTGAGAACAGCGGGAGCATGATCCGACATACGATATGGCTGAAAAATAGCATGAGCACCTTGACATACATCATTGAACTCAATATTAGCTAACACACGATCCAACTTCTTCAAAACCCCTTCATTTCCTCTCGGCTTCTGGTTCCAAGTAAATTTGAGACCAGATTGTTGCAAATCCGAAACCTCAATATCATCAACACATTGCTTGAATTCTCTCATTGCAATATCAATAGAAGAAGAACCGGCTGCCAAATCATCAAGGAAAAGAGCTGCATTGAAATCTCCAAGTAAACACCATGGACGTTGTCTAACAAAATACTTGTGCGCCACCAGATTACTCCAAAGACCACGCCTATGTATGTACCTGTTATGAGCATACACAAAAGAACAAAAAATCTCCTTCTTTTCCATTTTTAACCATAACCGCACATGAATCACTTGGTCATCAGAATGAATAACCACAAGATCCACCTCGTTACGATTCCAGCCTAAAAGATAGACACTTTGATAAACTTTTAATTATCTTTCTATAGATAGACACTTTGATATACTTTTGAAATTTGTCCGAAAAAATCATATGTGATTTTAACACTAATATCACATGTGATATTACATATCATATGTGATTTAATACTAATATCACATGTGATATTACATATCATATATGATATATCACATGTGATTTTCTCAGTAACGAAAAAAAACGTGAAAAAAACGAATTTTTTTTTTGTCGAAAGTATATCAAAGTGCCATTCTATAGAAAGATAATTAAATACTTGTCGTGATGGTGTAATTATTTTCGCTTAACCATTAACGGTTTAAGAGATATTTGAATTATAAAAATATGTGAAATATTAAAATGCTTTTAATCTCAACTATTGATTTATTTTTAGATGAATGGTAGAGATGAGTTTCTTGGTATGCAGGAAAAGTGTGAAATGTAAAATAACTCCACTCTTAGTTTTGTAGTTTTATAATAAAAAAGAAAATTTTAAAATTAACAAAAAGTAAAAAATAAAAAACAAGAGGATACAAATGGTGTTTTAGGAGGTGATCCCATTAATGAAATGTTTCTGCTTACGAAAATAAATAAAAAAAAGTCCCTCAAACAATATGTCATCTTTATAATTTTCAAAACCTCAAGGACTGTAATGAAAAAACTTTCCAAAAGTGTCATTGATATTTATAAACATTAATGAAACAACATGCCACATGCCAGCCGTTACGTGCGCCAAACAACATTCTCACCCCGTACGGAGTCAGCGTGTACGTAGCTTGCTCAAGTATATAACCGCGCATGCAACACCATTTAAACGCTACATTAAAGAAATGGATAACCCTTCATTAATCCAACTGAAGGCACACGAAGAATCCACCATGGTTGCAGCACTCATCAATGTCATAAGGGGCGATGTTGGGCCAAGTGATGGAGCTTTGGTGATCGAACAGCCTCGAACTTACAATGAGACTATGTTGCAAGAGCAAGAAACATGTCGCTTATGCGGAACTCAAAGCCCTGGTTGTTTGGGATGTCAATATTTCGAAGAAGGTGGTGGGAAAGAAATGAGACGACCTGCTAGGAGAAAGAAAAATAAATATAAAGGAGTTAGTTTAAAGCCTTCTGGGAAGTGGGCTGCTGAGATTATGGTCCAGAAAAAGCGAAAGTGGTTAGGGACATACGGGACACAGGAGGAGGCTGCCAGAGCTTATGACATGGCAAGCATTCGGTATAGAGGAAATAATGCAATGACAAATTTTCCAGTGCATGAGTACCCAGAAATCCAACAAGAAGAAAGTGGTCAAGGAAACTGTTAGAAATAGAAGTGACGATCATTACCAGGGCCGGTCCTCACTATTTTACTACCCTGGGCGAGCTGGCTAAAAGATGCCCCGTATAAGTAAAAACGGCGTATTCTCAAACCTTTTTATATTTAATAAACACACACCTTTTTATATTTAATAAACACACACCTATTTTTATCTAATAAACAGAATGTTACCATACGAGAAGATCAACTTCAATTACAAGTTTGGCTAAATACTAAATAATATACTTTAGTTTGCGATATTTCATAGTTTGCAAAAGTTAAATTTCTTGAACTTGTAAAAAGCAAAGAATTGTTGTTTCTAAAAGACGAATCGTTAACGGTACAAGGAAATATTGAAACTGAAAGAAATATTCCCTCATGCGAAGAAGGTGCATAAACAAAATATGAACAAATTATGATATGTCACTAGTACGAACAGGACAATTCCCGACGACTTTTTTTTTACTTTGCCGACGCCATGACGTCGGCATTTTGTTGATGCCGACGAAACTTAGTCGGCCTGCGTTAGTCGGCAATGCCTCGTCGGGACTTACTGTGCCCACATCATTTCCCGACGCTAAGGTGGGGCCCACAGCCATTTTCAGTCAAACAAAAACTTGGTTCGACAAATAATATGCCGACATCCATTCGTCGGTATTTTAATTATAATTAACAAAAAAATGATTAACTAATTGGTCAAATAGTCAACAAGTCAAACGGTCAATGTCTTAAAATACCGACGACATGTCATCGGTAAAAAGTGCATTCATTCAAAAAAAAAAAAAAAAAACAGCAGCAACAATGCTGCAAATCCAGATTTTTCCCGAAAAAAATCTACAAAAACCAAACCTGGAAATCAACCATGACCATAACACAAAATGCATCCGTTCATTCATTCATAAATCACCAAAGCAAGTCATATTATTCGTTTATAACGATACAATAAGCTAATATAGTAATCCGATAATGCCAATAATAATAGGATGTCAATAACAATATAAACAAGTTCAACAAAGCAACCTACTAGTCTCCGGATTATACCCTCGTCTTGTCCCCAATATAGTACCTTGACGAGAGCAGTTGTCGTAAAGATCGCCAGGTTGACATTTGATTGTCAAAGCATCAGATTTTACTGGATCACCTCCTCTACGCAAGAAGTCTTCCATCACTGTCTGTATATCATTTTTCCACCAGTCAGCTGCACTTTCAATTATTAAATATATTTCTTACAAAATATTTGAACTAGATGAAGATACATATTAGTTGACATGGAATTTTGGAAGTAATAAATACAGGAGCTAATATGATTTTGCCCAAAACTACCTCCATATCACTAGTCTGCTAATATGATTTTGCCCCTTTTTTCCTATAACATCAGCTCTTACCAATCATATGTATCAAATATGTTGGTCCTACACCCTAAAAGTCGCAACATTTTACCAGTGTTAGCTACTAATCTGAGATGCATCTTAGGTATAATGTTAAGTTACAACTTGACACTAAAAAATGGTATAAATTATCTAGAGAACCATAGCAGTAACATTGCAAGTCAACTCAAATTATAATCCGTGTAGCAAACAAATTGAAAGACAACACAAATTATAATCCATGAATCACCAAACGACTTTTGATACTCATCTATCACCTGATCAACATTCGCGTTCAACTAACAAACTAGTAAACAACGTCTCTAACTACACCAACATAATGATGTTTTTATTTCTTTCAAAAAAATGTTTTTATTTGTTACAAACAACAAAAGTAATACTACACTTTATAACTAACTACACATTATACAAATCATGAATGATAAAAAAAAAGTTAACAAAAACAAGTAGAAAACCTACACCAGCAGTAGTTAAGGACAATGGTGGTAGTGGTGGTGGTGTCCAACAGCAGCAGCGGCGACAGTGGTGGTGGGTCGGATAACAGCAAGGGCGGACGGTGGGGAGGGTCGAGAACTACACAAAACACAAACAAAAATTAAAAAAATCATAAACAAAGACATAACAAACAATTAAATGACAAATAAAAACATATAGCTGGTTGTTTGGTGGGTCGGGTCTAGACGACAGCAGCACAACGACGACGGTGGTGGGTCGGGTACCCTAAACCAAACACCACAAAACATAAAACACAACAATAAACAAACACCTTAAATTCCTAAACCAATTTAAAAGAATAAAGTCAAATAACCTTTGTTTTATAAAGAGAGGAAGAAAGAAAGAGAGGAAGAGATGGTGGTGCACGTTGGTGCTAGGTTGGGAGGTTGGTTGTGTCGAAGTGGTGGTGTGGTCGGCGGTATAATAGCGATGATGGTGTGGTGTCGGATGTGGTGGTTGTGGAGTACTGGTGTCGGAGGTGGTGGTTGGAAGAAGCAAATCGCCGGCGAGGTCAATTATTGAGAGAGAAGGGTAAAAACTTTTTATAACTTTTTTTTTCTAAGTGTTTGACGAGATCTGCTTTTTGGTATAACTTTTTATTGTCCCAACGACATGTCGTCGGGACTATATTTTTAATTTTGTCGTTTGTGATTTTGGCGGGATAAAATGAAATTTTGGGGGGTGAATTGAAAATTTTGGGGGTTTGACCAAAAAATACCGACGCTATGTCGTCGCTATTTTAGTATAATAAAAAATTTATTACTTTTATAAAATAAATAAAATTAATTAGTATAAATTCTTTTATTTAAAATATATATTTAAAATTGAATAATTTTATTTAAAATTAAATAATTTAGTTTAAAATTAAAAAAATTATTTATTATAAATAATTTTATTTAATTTAAAATTAAAATTAAATACTTTATATTTTAAATTAAATACTTTGGTAATTTAGTTTAAAATTATATGCTCTTAATTAATAAATCCTTTTTTAAATACTTTTATATTTAAAATTAAATAATTTAGTTTAAAACTATATGCTCTTAATTAATAAGTCCCGGTAAATTTTTAAGTGTCTCGGTAAATTTCATCAACGTAACATGTTAAACGAATTAAGAAACCCAAACCCAACATCTCAAAGTACTTTCATAGCTTCGTGGTTATATACGAGATGTTAAACGAACGAGCTATGGTTATCCATGAGATGTTAAACGGATGAGTCGAGATACTATGGTTATACACGAGATGTTAAACGAACGAGTCGAGATGATATGGTTATACACGAGATGTTAAACGGAGGAGTCGAGATGCTATGGTTATACATGAGATGTTAAACGAACGATCCGAGATGCTATGGTTATACACGAGATGTAAAATGAACGAGTCGAGATGATATGATTATACACGAGATGTTAAATGGATGATCCGATATGCTATGGTTATACACGAGATGTTAAACGAACGAGTCGAGATGATATGGTTATACACGAGATGTTGAACGGATGAGCCGATATGCTATGGTTATACAAAAGATGTTAAATGAACGATCCGAGATGCTATGGTTAAACACGAGATGTTAAACGAACGAGTCGAGATGATATGGTTATACACGAGATGTTAAATGGATGATCCGAGATGCTATGGTTATACACAAGATGTTAAACGAACAAGTCGAGATGAAATGGTTATACACGAGATGTTAAACGCATGAGTCGAGATGCTATGGTTATACACGAGATGTTAAACAAACGAGTCGAGATGATATGGTTATACACGAGATGTTAAACGGAGGAGTCAAGATGCTATGGTTATACACGAGATGATAAACGAACTATCCGAGATGCTATGGTTATACACGATATGTTAAACGGAGGAGTCGAGATGATATGGTTATACACGAGATGTTAAACGAACTATCCGAGATGCTATGGTTATACACGAGATGTTAAATGAACGAGTCATGATAATATGGTTATACACGAGATGTTGAACGGAGGAGTCGATATGCTATGGTTATACATGAGATGTTAAACGAACGATCCGATATGCTATGGTTAAACACGAGATGTTAAACGAACGATCCGAGATGATATGGTTATACACGAGATGTTAAACGGATGATCCGAGATGCTATGGTTATACACAAGATGTTAAACGAACGAGTCGAGATGAAATGGTTATACACGAGATGTTAAACGCATGAGTTGAGATGCTATGGTTATGCACGAGATGTTAAACGAACGATCCGAGATGCTATGGTTATACACGATATGTTAAACGAACGGTCCGAGATACTATGGTTATACACGGATGAGTCGAGTTGTTATGGGTATGCATAACATGTTAAACGATGACTCGAGATGTTATGGACATGCATAACATGTTAAACGGATGAGTCGAGTTGTTATGGATATGCATAACATGTTAAACGATGACTCGAGATGTTATGGACATGCATAACATGTTAAACGGATAAGTCGAGATGCTATGGAGATGCCTAACATGTTAAACGAATGAGTCAAGTTGTTATGGAGATGCATAACCTAATAAATGGATGATCCAAGTTGTTATGGATATGCATAACATGATAAACGGATGAGTCGAGTTGTTATGGATATACATAGCATGTTAAACGGATGAGTCGGGTTGTTATGGATATGCATAACATGTTAAATGGATGAGTCGAGATGTTTTGGATATCCATGACATGTTAGATGGATGATTCGATATGTTATGGATATGCATAACATGTTAAACGGATGAGTAGATACGTTATGGATATACATAACATGTTAAACGCATAGTCGATATGTTATGGATATACATAAAATATTAAATGAAAGAGCCGAGATGATATGGTTATACACGAGATGCTAAATGAACGAGTCGAGATGCTATGGTTATACACGGGATGTTAAACGAAAGATCCGAGATGCTATGGTTATACACGAGATGTTAAACGAACGAGCCGAGATGATACGGTTGTACATTAGATGAATTACATTAAACGTTAAAGTTAAAACACGAATTACATTAAACACTAAACTTAAAACATGAAATACAAAAGTACGATTAATAGAAACTATGATACGGTAATTAAAATAAAACTACGAATTAAGAAAATGAATCATCTGAGACCCAGCCATCCTCCTCACTCGAAGAAGACCCTGATGGAACAGGGCCAAGCCCCATGGCCCATCGGTATGGTAGTTCTCTGTTTATCCGCGCCATACGAGCAGCTTCCCGAGCCCTACGAGCAGCTGCCACACGTTCTTCGTCTTCTTCAACCTCTCTAAAGACTTGCATATCTTGCTCGAAGAGTCCTTCATCAGTCAACCCAAATGTATTGGGTTGGTATTCCACTGGTGGATTGTTTACCGGTTCATTCTCAGCTTGAGTGTTTTGTTGTTGATTTTCATTTTCTGCAGGTGGAGTGTTCACAATCACAGGTTCGTTTGGAGGACTTGGGAATTGTTGTGAGAAATCTTTGTGAGGCATTGGGAATTGTTGCGAGAAATCTTTGCGAGACATTGAGAATGGGATTTGGGAGTTTTGATTTTGTGAGTTTATGTGTGTTTTGCCGAGTTAATGATTATTCGGTATATATAAAGTAAAAAAATGGCGGGACAAACGGAAAATGAGGCGGGAAAATAAATCCCGACGTCATGTTGTCGGTAAAAAATAGGCGGGAAAAAACCCCGCCCAAATATTCGCTATTATTCGCAAGTGCGGGGAGACAAAAAATGGTTTGATTAAATCCCGACGTCATGTCGTCGGGATTTTAACAACAAAACGTGGTTAAACGCTAATCAAAACGTTAATCACAATAAATTTTTAATTAGTAAAATACCGACGACATGTCGTCGGTATATTTTTGGCGGGTCAAATTCCCGCCCAAGTTTTCCCAATTATTGAAAAAGTCAAATTTGACCAAATAAATACCGACGAATTGGCGTCAGGATTTTAAGATCTTAAAAATTCAACGCGAGTTTGCTCTGTCAAGCGACTTTTTTTTGTCGTTTAGCGTAAATGCCGACGCCAAGTGTGTCGTCGGGATTTTGTTCGTCGCCAGTTCTCCTTATTCTTGTCGTGTGTGTAATTAGTATAAATTTTGATTGATAAAAGTCATTTTTACTTTTATTTTTATTTTTATTAAAAACTATAAATTAGCAATTAAAGCAAGTATTATTTAAAGGGGAAATTTATAAAACGTGCTCATATTTACTATGTATATATAAAAACTAGACTTGTAGACGGAAACAAAAACTAAAGTTGACACTATCATCATGTACAGTAACTGACAAACCAATTAACCCAATATTTCAAAACACTTTTGTTAAGTGGAAAAAGAAAATCAAAACGAAATATCATAATAATTTTTTTAATCCATTTAATTCTCCTCTCAATCAGGCGCCCATTTAATATAATTTTTTTTTAGTTTTACAATCTCTTTCTCTCTCCATCAACTTCATCTTCTTCCCTTTAACTCCATGGCTCCCTGTTGCATTTTTTGATCTATTTACTTCTTCAAAAAAATTCAGTCTAACATAACATAACAAGAATCTAAAATTTGATGCCCCAAAATTTTTGATGCCCTGGGCCGTCGCCCACCTCGCCCGGTACCAGGGCTGGCATTCATTACATACAACACAGGATATGCACGTGCGACGTGCATACCCTGTGAAAAGTTTTAGTAGTGTAAAATTTTTTGATTTCCTTATAAAGTAACTAAAAAATCAGAGCCGTATTCGAGGGTGTGCGAGGTGTGCTACTGCACAGGGCCTCAAAATTTTAGGGGCCTCAAAATATATATCCTTTTATATATTTTAGAGGGTCAAAATATACTTCCAACTTCAAAATATTAACGATATATGAAATTATGCTCTAAATATCATCTTAAAGTGGTCTAGAGTGACGAAGAACTCATTAAAACTTAAAGCTGGATGGTTAAAATAAATTTTCATCATCATCTTTAGGCCTCATGAAATTTTTTGCACATGGCCTCCGCTAACTTAGCTACAGCACTGTAAAAAATACACTGAAAACCTAAAAAATGCTGGAAAAACATGAGTGCACACTCTAATCTAACTCACAGTTGCTCAAAAGAAAAAGAAGAGAAAGTATCTGGTTCTTTAGAATATGACGACTGCATGTTTCTATTCTTGAAGAAGAAGTAGGTCAAATAAGTCAACGAGTTCTTTAGAATTTTTACGGCCCATTTGTTTTTGAATTTGGGCTTTGAGCCCAGTATAACCTATATGAATATCCTTTCCAGTTTCCAGTTTCCACAACGTGTTTTGCAGTTTGTACACTGTAAATTGTATTGTACATTTTTTACATACCATTTTATTTGCGTCGCTTAAATATAAACGAAATGTTAGAATTTGTATATATTAATTATTAGGCTTTTCAGTAATCTTTGGCAGTTTATTATGTTCCATTTCAATATTTTATTTTGTGATATCATGTGTTGTGAATTAGCAATGATTTAGTTAAATACAGTAATATACAATATTAGTTATTCAAGAAAAGTAAATTACATAATGGATCAGGATAAAAAGAGTCAACAAATAATAGGAAAATTGAAAATTTTGATTCGCTGATTATTAGACAAAAAAAGGAATTCTAAAAAATGTGACTATAAGGAAAAAAAAAAAAAAAAAAAAAAAAAAAAAAAAAAAACTCTAAAAGATCCGACCCGTAAAGCTAAACCGAGCCATTTATTTTATTTTTTTTTGAAAAAAAGACATTCATATATGGTGCACACCCTACTATGTATTTCTAGATCCGGCACTGTTGGTCTAAGCAGCAAGTTACACTTTTCAAGCCTAAAATAGAGTATAGCATGAAATATGTTCCTTTTGTATGACATAACTTTTAAGTCGATACGAAGAAAGTGCATGATGTTACAAAAGATCTTACAAGCATCCGTTAGTAGCTTATACTTTTATATTCAATTTGTGTTGCAGCAATATGACAACTCTTTGCAGAGAATCTATACAAGTTTGTAAACCATTTACTATCAAAACGTAACCGCCTTTAATGTGTGATGCTTGTAGTTGAGCAACATATTACCATGAACAGCGATGCAACAATATAACGCCTTTAATCCTATTTGACACACCAAATATCAAAAAGTGTTTTGGATCAACCCGATGCGTACCGAATATTACCCGTTTTGACCCATTACCCAAATGTCGCAACCTGGCCATTTTTTAACGTTTACTCTTTTTGTAAGTGATAGATACAGAGGTCAGTTCTACAAATGGGCGTTCTTGTAGCGCGTTGTGACCTTGGTTCTTCTAGCTGGTCAAAAAGTGAAAGTCATTTACACCATCATATTCATTAATCGTTTAAATTCTCAAGCATCAAACCATATATGTTATGTGTCTTACAGTATCAGATCAGGAGCATGGTAAATTTTTCGTTACAAGTTGAGTAACATAATGTGTATAATCAGGCTTGTGACGAGCCGATCCATACACAAAAGAATGCTAGGGATCATTGTGTATTCTTATTGTCTGTATATTATAGCTCACCACATCGAGCACAGTTCTTTAAAAAATTAGTTTTTTTTGGCTGTTTTGCTGGGCCATTTTTCCAGCCATTTCAGGCCCAACACAAATAAAAAATCCTTGCTGACTTATTTTAACTTTTTTTTTTTTTTTTTTTTTTTTTTTTTGTTTGTTTTCATATGTCTTTTGAACTTTTAACAATCACCAACTTGTACACAACAACCTTCTAAATATTACAAGTCCAAAGAAAAAGGACAAAAAAAATGTATAACATACTCAAAATAGTTACACATAAAATTTAAAAACAAAGATTCAAAGATACTGAAAAACAAATTTGACAAAAACGACGCGGCTAGAGCAAATCTACTTGTTGTTTTACTAGAGGTAGCAAAATTTTTTTTTTAAACACGTTTATTCTAAACTTTTTCATTATATTTTTGGTAGCGCACAATTAATTTGACGCAATCCATAAACTAAAGTAACAAATAATTTGGGATGGAGGGAGCATGTTGTATATTGGTTAGGAGATCAAGAAAATCCCCGATGATAAACTTGAACTTTTGATCAATGTTGCAAAAAAAGTTTACAAGGCTGATTAATCGCCGTCTAGGCGTTAATCGGCCACCAACCTTTTCAATTATAAAAAATTGGTCAAACAAATCTTTGAACGTGGTTATGTGGTTAACGGTGGTCAAACTTATTGAAAATCTGCAAATTTTGCAGGAAACAGGTCGGAAACTTGTTTTAATAACTTATAGTCGGTGTTTATATCTATCACAAGTTGTTGGTATAAGGCAAATATTGCCGTAAATATCTAAAACTCGCCGGAAAATACCAAAAACTCGCCGGAAATACCAAAAACTTCCCGCAAATGTCAATCCGATTAGTCCCACCTAGACTAATTACAAGCTAGAAGGGGATTGACCAACCGACTATCGATTTGCGATTTTTGCAATCTTGTTTTTCATATTATTACATGCTAATTTTTTTAATTAATAAACAATTGCAAATAGTCCATGAAATATTGAAAAACTACATGACCATTCGACCTAAAGAGCAACATCAAAAACATTCTGTAACCTTGAAACTTCTTGACTTGAATATTGAAACTTGAAATTACACCTTGAAACATTGCATACTTGAAACTTGAGCTACCTTATGAAGTGTTGTAACTTTTGAGTTAAAGACTTGCAAACACCGGAATTGTTTGAAACTTGGATGTGCTCAAAGTGCACTAACACCCAAACTCCAAAAGAGTTGATTAAGGCAAACAGGATGTTTAGAGGGTACCAGGAACGTTGAGTAACATACTTGAATACCCCCAAACGGATCCGCAATCATATTCGACATATGTTGTTTGCATGGACGGACCTACATGTATGTTGGGTGTGGCACGGGCTACACCTGATTTTAGGTCACGAAATGCAAAAAGATTTCAAAACTGTCGTTTTTGTGGTTTGTGCAACCCCCATTTTTTTTTTTTTTTTTTTTTTGCTACTTTTGTTTCTTACGATATAACTTTAGTTAACCCAACAATTCTTTTGTGCAACACCTCTTAAAAATCTTGGATCAATCCATTATTGTTTGCTATTATAAATTTTTGTTTATACTTATTGTTTCTGCCATAACTTTTTTATTTATTATTTTTTATGACACTAGTTTCACATTTGTATATTGCTTATCTTACAAAATTTTTAAGTGACACTCGAACCAACATCCTTTTGTTTAGTAGACAACTAACATATCACTATACCAAAAACCAAAAGCTTTGAATAAAGTTTGTTGGTTTATAGCCTGACACCTTTCACAACTATCGAAATATTGTATTTCGTCACTCCTTTCACGATGAAGTTACGAATATTTTGTTATTAATATGTTACCATGTTTGTTTAAGACCACTAAAAATGGTGTACACACAACTAAATTACACTGATGATGCACAGAGTACAACATCCAAATGCAGAATTAGTAGCGTGCACACCAATTTTAGTGGTGTACATATCACCGCATTTGACGTATCATTATTAAAACAAGCTAATATATATATGTTTAGATTTGGTTTTATTTTTGAAAAACTTTTTTATGTTTAGTTTACCATTTTATAAAGTCTTTGTTAAAAATAATAAAATATAGATGAGTGATTATACATAATCACCCAATCCACATTCAAGTGCTTCAAGTGTAAATAATATTATAAACATATTTTCATTTTTATACCTAACCAATGTGGGACAATAACAAAACACAAACTTTGCTAAACGAGACTACATGTTTCAACATGGCTGTTACACAAAATCTTGAGGTTTGGATCATACTATATCAGTTAAAACGTGAAACACGACGACCAATATAATACAAAAGTTACGAAAATGTACACAAATAATTGTACGAACACATAAATTCTTAGTCTCAAAATGCTTGATATACTGTACATTGAAAAACAAAAGAATAAGCTTCAATCAACATCTTTTGGGAGCTCATTAGGAGCCATTTGAGTTTTTTCTGTTTGTTGCAATGGATGTGCAGCAAGTGTTGGGCTATATGCCTATATAGGTCTAAGTTGCAAGTTACACTTTTCAAGCTTTAAATAGAGTATATTATGAAATTTGTTCATTTGGTATGACATAACTTTTAAGTCGATACGAAGAAAGTGCATGATGTTACAAAAGATCTTACAAGCATCCGTTAGTAGCTTATACTTCTGTATTCAATTTGTATTACTCTTTGCAAAGAATCTATACAAGTTTGTAAACCATTTACTATCAAAACGTAACCGCCTTTAATGTATGATGCTTGTAGTTGAGCCACATATTACCATGAACAACAATGCAAGAATAACGCCTGTAATCCTATTTGACACACCAAATATCAGAAAGTGTTTTGGATCAACCAGATGCATACTGAATATTACCCGTTTTGACCCATTACCCAAATCTCGCAACCTGGCCATTTTTGACCTTTACCCTGTGATAGATATAGAGAACAGTTCCGCAAATTGGGGTTCTTGTAGCCCGTTGTAGCCTTGGTTCTTCTAGCCGGTCAAAAATTGAAAGTACATTTACACCATCTTATTTAACTGGCATTAATCGTTTAAATTCTCAAGCATCAAACCGTATATGTTCCGTATCTTCCTGTTTATCAGATCAGGAGCATGGTAAATTTTTCATTACAAGTTTATTTTATGTTTGGTTAATTCGCTACAGTTATATTCCAGTTTAACCTTTTGCAGTAGAAACATACTGGAATACCCCCAAACGGATGCGCAATCATATTAGACATATGTTGTTTTGCTGTTATAAAGTTTTGTTTATACAATTATACGTATTGTGAAGTGAAAATTTATTGTTTCGGCCATAACTTTTTTGTTATTATTTTTTACGACAATATTTTTACATTTGTATATGGCTTATCTGACAGTATATCTTACAAATGTTTTAAGTGAGACGTGAACCAACATCATTTTGTTTAGTAGACTACGGGCATTACCACTATACCAAAAGCCTTGAGTAAAGTTTGCCAGTTTACCGACACCTTTCACAACTATCGAAATATTATATTAATCACGTCTTTCGCGATGAAGTTAGGAATATTTTGTTACACAATATAATTGTAATCACAATATTTACTTCAACATATGGAATAAAATTCTGCAGCTAACACAACTCTATTTACTTGTATTCATCCAAAATACTTAGAAAACCTATAGTTACAGACATTTTGATTTGCAACTTACATTTTATAGTTTGTCATTTTATTATAAAAATAAGGGAGAACATCTCTAATAGAATTTTCACCGCTAAAAACAAACAACAAACATACTAGATTAGTTTGTTTTATTCTAGGTAATATTGACTTGTCATCTTTAGACCGGCCGTTATGGTGGTCTTTCACCACGGCTGAAGGGGCATGTTCGCGCCAAGGTCATAGCGGCCGAATACCATCACACGTGAAAACACGTTTTTTTGTGTTGGTTGGGTGGTGCAGACCAACTAATGATAATTAAGGTGGTTTTTTTTTTTAAGTGTATCTGGTGTATATTGTGAAGTATGTTTTCATAAAGTGGAGTACTTTTAGATGAGGTATCGCTAAAATGGAGATGATGGTCGAATGACAATTACACCTAGTCTTACATCGTGTCATAGAAACTAAATGGTACAAAACGCGGCTTTTAAAATGCTAGCTGAATAAAGTATGACAAATCATTACACAATTGATAAAGACAAGTCATACCAACCTCTTGCTAGCTTATTAATGAGAAATGAGGTTTTAAACTTATTGGTCATAGAGAAAGAGTTTTTTTTTATTTATTTTTTTTATTTATTTTTTTTTTTGAACTCCCAACTTTTGTAAGAGAGCAATTGAAAATTAATTCATATTGTACTTTTTTTTAAACTTTTTTCACCTAACCCATAAATGCAAACACATTGATATAGTCAGTTAAAGTATGTTTCTATAAAGTGGAGTATTTTTAGATGGTGTATCGCTAAAATGAAGATGATGGTCGAGTGACAATTACACCTAGCCTTACATCGTGTCTTTGAAACTAAATGATACTAAACGTGTCATTTAATGCTAGCTGAATAAAGTATGACAAATCATTACACAATTGATAAAGACAAGTTATATCAACCTCTTGCTAGCTTATTAATCAGAAATGAGGTTTTAAACCTTTTGGTCATAGAGAAAGAGTTAGTTATAGCCTTTTTTTTTTTTTTTTTTTTAATATTTGAGGTTTTGAACTCCCAACTTTTGTAAGAGAGCTGTTGAAAATTAATTCATATTGTACTTCTTTTTTACTTTTTTCACCTAACCCATAAATGCAAACACATTGATACAGGTAAAGTATGTTTCTATAAAATAGTGTATTTTTAGATGGTTTATTGCTAAAATTGAGATGATTGTCGAGTGACAATTACACCTAGCCTTACATCGTGTCATTGAAACTAAATGGTACAAAACGTGGCTTTTAATGCTAGCCGAATAAAGTATGACAAATCATTACACAATTGATAAAGACAAGTCATACCAACCTCTTCCTAGCTTATTAATGAGAAATGAGGTTTTAAACCTATTGGTCATAGAGAAAGAGTTAGTTTATTTATTTATTTATTTATTATTATTATTATTATTATTATTATTATTATTTGATTTTGAACTCCCAACTTTTGTAAGAGAGCTATTGAAAATTAATTCATATTGTACTTTTTTAAAAAACTTTTTTCACCTAACCCATAAATGCAAACACATTGATACAGTAAGGTAAAGTATGTTTCTATAAAGTGGAGTATTTTTAAATGTTGTATCGCTAAAATGGAGATGATGGTCGAGTGACAATTACACCTAGCCTTACATCATGTCATTGAAACTAAATGATATAAAACGTGGCTTTTCTTAATGCTAGTTGAATAAAGTATGACAAATCATTACACAATTGATAAAACAAGTCATACCAACCTCTTGCTAGCTTATTAATGAGAAATGAGGTTTTAAACCTATTGGTCATAGAGAAAGAGTTTTTTTTTTTTTTTTTTTTTTTTTTTTTTTTTTTTGGTTAGTATTTGAGGTTTTGAACTCTCAGCTTTTGTAAGAGAGCTATTGAAAATTAATTCATGTACTTCTTTTTTATTTTTTTCACCTAACCCATAAATGCAAACACATTGATACACTTAGGTACATTGACGTGGAGTAAAGGATTTTAATCAATAAAATAAGGGTGTTGTTATACACACACCATGATAGTACAAAAATCCTATGCAAACATCCCTAAATTACCACCGGTGATGCACACAGTACAACACCGTAATCATAATATATATAACAACAGTGGTGTGTCATGGACTCGTGGGTGTGCAATAACTCGAAACATCATACATGCAAAATGCATCTCACAACAACTTTATCTTTCATTATTAGAAAAAGCCATCTTAAACTCATTAGCTTAACAGTATCAAGTCTTTCAAAAGCTTTGTAATAAGTAATTAAGTATAATAAAATAAGATTAGTAGAAGGATTAGAGGGTGAAAAGATTTTGCTAAAAGCTTGGAGTCCATCAAGTTATTCTCAAAAAGCTTTTACCAAAATGCAAATAACATTCTCAAATGATTTTAAAAGATAGTAAAAAGTCATTAACGACTTGAAGAGAAGAGTACGTGTGAATGCTTTTATTACATCTCATTATTCTTCTTCAATAATATAATAGACCATGGCTTTGTGTTCTTCTTCAATAATAGAGGGATTAGAAGGTTAATGCATTGGAGCAATAGGTTGAGAAATGATTATTGGGGCAATAGGTCGGGGAAAATCACCCTTGAAAATGATAACGTGACAATGTCTAAGTGAGTCTATGTTAGAATAGCATTGGAGTTAATTGGTTAAAAATGTGTCAAGAATTCGAATTTCAGTAGATTAATGCATTGGGTTTCCTCATATGCGTGTTAGGGTTCTAATTTTATAAGATTGTAGACTTAAAGCTGATTTTCTGTTTGGTTCCCTTGTCACTGTATATTTGTAAAGAGTAATCGTTTAGCATATAGCAAACTAAAATGAATGCTTGGATACATAGTTGTTACAAGTACATTGAATTCGGTCAACACACCTACCATAGTACAATAAACATTATTCTTGCAATTAATTGCTCAACAACCTCAGTAGCATTTTATAAACTTCACAAGACTCATTACAATATACAAACATACCTAGGCAAACCCAATTCTTCTTTATAGTTTTGGATTGTTTGAACCAATCTTCTTACCCATGAATTTTAACCAAGAAAGATGGGTGTGGCACTGGCATGTACCATGGCGATTACGTTGCCATATCTTCATTATTGAAATAGGTGTTATTGGAATTTAGATACTCAAGGTAAAATCTCATTACTTTCTAGTGATTCATGTGCAACTTTATTTTACTATTTGCTTTGTCAAACCTACTATATTACAATAAACATTACTCTTGCAATTATTTGTTCAAACAACCTCAGTAGCTTCTCAAGCCTCATTAGAGCATCTACAATGGTAAAAACCACCAATAGCTTTTTGCAATTACACCTTCTACTTTCTATTAACTTTTACATATCAAAAAGCTTTTATTAGAAATCCTCTCCAATGGTAAAAGCATTTTAGAAAAGCTTTTTTGGAAGACCAATTGACATAGCAAAAGAAGTAATCTGCATAAATTGACTATAATATTAATATAGTACAAAGCTTCAACCGCTTGTAGAATTAGAAGTCATTTTGAAAAGCTTTTGAAAAAGCTCACAATTGCATTGGTAAAAAGTCTTTCAAAGACTTTGTGAAATACTAAAAAGCTTTTAGTAAATCTTGCCATTGCGTATGCTCTTACAATTTACAAACATACCTAGCCAAACCACTTCTTCTTTATAGTTTTGGATTGTTTGAACCAATCTTCTTACCTATGAATTTTAACCAAGAAAGATGGGTGTGGCACTCGCATGTACCATGGCGATTACGTTGCCATATCTTCATTATTGAAATATGTGTTCTTTGAATTTAGATACTTAAGGTAAAATCTCATTACTTTCTAGTGATTCATGCAGAGGCGGAGCTACGGAGGGGGCACAGTGGGCAAGTGCCCCCTCAAAAGTTTCCGGGGTAGTGTACTTTTTCGGAGATTCGAGTGTTTGTCGTCATTTTGCCCCCCTTACAAGTAAAAGAAATGAAGTAAGTTAATCTGAAATTCATTGCGAAAGAAGAGGAAAAAAGGTTTATTGCCGGAAAATAGTACACTTGACGGAATGACGGCAGAAGAAGGGAACAATAAAAGATAAATAAAGGAGATACTCTTTCTCTCTTCTTGTGTGGTCACGTGATGCATAGAGAATGGGAAAGTAACTTACTTTCTTTTCTTTCTTTCTTTTTTAGTTGTTTACTTTTTGTTATGAGAGAGTATTATTCTTTAGTTACAGAGTATACTCTAATAAGCTAGGCATATACTAGTATTAGGGGAATTGATTTGCACACATTACTAATTGATTGGCACACTCTAACTCATGCATACCAGACTTGTACTGTATTAATATTCTGCATTAACTATTTGTACAGTTGAGTGTGCAAATAAAAAGTTGGAGTGTGCGAATCATCTCCCTAGTATTAGTTATTCTGTTTGTTTTAGTCCCATGTATCTTAACTCGGTAGTATTAGTACTTTTTAAGTTTAGCCATATTTTGTCAATATGGTTTTGTTTTCTTATTGTAAAGTTAATTAAAAAAAATTACTATATGCTAATCATTTGTTTCCCTTGTAAAGATTTATTAACTTTCATACTTAATTATTTTTATCCATAATAACGAGTCTTTCAACGAATCACATTTTTGTAGAACGAGGAGTTTTTTTTACACTACCATGCCACCTATCTAATATAAGATTCTCGATTTCATTTGCTTTAATTTGACGTATTTAGTTGTTATTGTTTGGTAAAAAAAATTGTGACACTCTTGCACAATTTTTTTTTTTTTTTTTTTTTGCTTGCCGTAGTAAAACAAAAAATTTGTTTTCTAGCTCCGCCCCTGGATTCATATGCAACTTTATTTTACTATTTGCTTTGTCTCTCACAAATCAAACTAATGTGAAACTAGTGATTGAGGAAAATGACTTTTATCCAACCAATAACTTACTGAAACTAGTTTGGTAATATTTTCGAGTAAATTCCATCTTTGTGTTTCTTTTTAAATTTGTAGACATAGTGCTTGATTTAATTTGTTTCTTTGTTGCAAAGTGTGCTTATTCACTAGAAAACAAGAAAGTAAAAAATCTAAATCTTTTGTCTCATTCATATCATCACACTTCTCATCTGTATCTTTCACTCTCTTTGTAAACAACATTTCTAAATTCAAATCAAATAATCATCCGTATTTTATTCTATATCATTCTTTGTTTTATATATCCCATAGAAATTATCAAAATAATTAAGAACAAAATTATATTTAATTCCACTAGTTATAATACCTGTGCACGGGGTTTTTAAAATTTTATTTTAATTATGTATTATTATCGATTAAGAAATGAACCACTTAACATGTTTCAAATGATTTTACTTGGTTGACTAAAAATATATGTATATGTTATAACCTACCTATTATTTTAGGAGAATGCATTTGGATTAAAAATTATATTTTATTATTCAAGTAAAATAACATGATAATACTTGACTTGTATAAGATGCTAGTGATATATGCTTTTAGTTTTGCAAACACGTGCTATCAATTTGCAATGTGTTTTATAATTGTGCTATTTCTTTTACTTATATTTTCGTTAAAATATGTAGCATATTTAGATAGCTTTGAAGATTGATTCATTTTCTTAATTATGAATAACCATCACATCATTTTTATTAATGTACCTTTTTGTTTGGAAAGTTGTATTTTCATAAGTTTGTGTTATTTACTTTTCATGTTTGATCATAAAATTACCAAATTAACATAGATGCTTACACTATAGCTTCTTTATTACATAAAAAGAAACGAAAAAATATGTAATGGGTAGAACTCAAATTTAATCTTACGTTTATGTATAATGTATAAGAATAATTTTTCTCTAAGCCCGAACTATATAAGAAAATTATTATTACTTGTATAAGTAAATTATAAATGCATGAAAAAATGACAAAAAGTATATTCGCAAGTCTTTTAGGATTGTTTGAATCCTTACCGACCTTTCACTTTAATGCAACTTTCTTTACAATTGGTCTAAATCATCAAGGTAAAAGACACCCATATTTTAGGCCGTTGGTTGACACTTATAGTGTTATCAATGATAGCAAACACCTGCTAAGTTTCATTAACTCATTCAAAGACAAATTACACTCCGAAAAAAATTCCTACCATAAAATTCCCTATATTGGCACAAAAACACATCTTTGGTACATTAAAATATATTCATGTATTATCTAAATCAGCAACTCAACTAAATTATACATTCATAACTTGAGCAGGCATAGAAAATCATTCCACGACAATCAAGTGTTGATACTTAATCCTCCTCTAAAAAACGCATACAACAAATTGCATTACACTATCTTTGGTACATTAAAATATATTCATGTATTATCTAAATCAGCAACTCAACTAAATTATACATTCATAACTTGGGCAGGCATAGAAAATCATTCCACGACAATCAAGTGTTGATACTTAATCCTCCTCTAAAAAACGCACACAACAAATTGCATTACAATTTAGTTTGTGCGATAAGATAATAAAACTGCAAAAACAACTAATGTGTTGCATTATAGCGAGGATAACAACAAAGTTAGTCATAACATCAAATAAGAAAACTTCATATTAGAACTAAAGGGGTGTTTGGTTATGCTTATTAAATGTGCTTATTGGCTTATTCAATTACCATAATACAATAAGTGTATGATGAAGCTATAAGCTTTTTTTAGAAGCCTAGTGAAAAACCCCTGAACTCACAACTAATTCTATTATAGCTTAAAGTGTTTATAGTGAAAACACAAATATTAAGTGTAGAAGTTTTCAACAAAACATAAAAAAGAGTTACAAAAAGTTGGTGTGTATAACAAAAAAGTTAAACCATAAAAAAAAAATTACTAAATAGTATCAGCTAGATAAAGCATAAGCCAAAGTTCTGTTGAGGTCTCTTTCGGATTCTATTCAGAAGCAAAAAGAGGTTTACACATAAATCATAAGTATAGAATAATGGTTGTATCTCACATCCGTGATTCCAACTCAATAACATTATCGTAGTATAGTAACGTAATAACCTGATTAAAACTATATATTCTTGCTGAATAATTCTCATGTACATACTTTTAATTCGTTTACAACGGTCAACTAATATTGTTTTTTTTTTTTTATTATTATTACTTTTTTAATAAAACATCACGTCAATGAATAAAGTTAAGGAAAACACCAACGTTTTTTTTTTTTTTTTTTTTAGGAGGTGATTGTTATCAAATAAGAATTGTGATGCGTTTATTTTTTTAATATAATTTAAGGAAAACACCTTCTATATTAATGTGACAACCGGCAATTTAGGGAGTTATTTTGAAAACCCGCATTACGTTAAAGTTCGTTTATAATTTTTATTTGGAATTTTATTTCACAACGAACTTGTAAGACCTATTTTATGGATAATTATATTTAATGATGTTATGGAATTCGTGAATTATTTTCATAATTCATTTTGATATTATGCTTGGTGATGTATTCTTAAATTCTCACTGGTACTACGTTGACTTTGGCACTAGGTTTACCTAACGAAAAATTTTATGATTCGTTTTACGAGTCCGACTATATTTAATTATTTACGAGATGTTTTTCGGGAGATATTAAAGTTTGAAATGAGTTCTGGTTTCGGGCCATGTGTTTTACACTTACCCATTATTTACCCACTCTTATTAGTAATATTATTATTATTATTACTATTATTATTATTATTATTATTATCATTCTTATTATTATTAATTGTAAAAAAAAATAATAATAATAAAAGAGTTATATACATTTGGTCCTTGTGGGTTCGGTTCATAAGCAACACCAACACCCTCACCCTCACACTTCTTTCTCTCTCTTTTCTCTCTTTTGACTAACCCTAGCCGCCGACTATATTTTCCGGCCGCCACCACTCCACCGCCGGTTATCACCACACACAAACACCACCACCGTAATCCAAACATCTTCCTCCATCTTTTGAACCATTTCACGCGCCAAGAACAAGGAACCACCTCCATTTGCTTGTCCCACCGCCGCGCGTACACCACCACACCACCATTATTTTCGAAGTTTAATATAGATCCGTGTTTTGGAAGGTGAGAAGACGCGTCTTTACGCGAGGGTTTTTACCAAACCGAGTCAAACTCGGAATTTATATTGTATTGGGGTTTATAAACTACAAATCCTTTTTAAAGATTTGATAAAGATTAGTTTGGTATCCGATTTGGGTTCGGATTGTGGAAGGATTCGGTTGTTTCATGATATGTCGAGGCTTTGGTTTCTTGATTCGAGCCTAACCGAGACCCTTGAGGTCTCGGGGTCATTTTTGGTTGCTCGTATAACCAAGTCGAGACCCAAATGGGGCTCTCGTTTGGTTATGACTCGAGCCTTAGGCTCGTTATTGCTGTGGTTCGACTCTTACGAGTCGCGGCTCTTAGCCGTAATATTGTTGTTATTGTCGAGACTCTTATGGGTCGATTGGTTAATTTGGTGTGCTCGTTGGAGCCTATTTGGTGACCTTTGATACTTGGTTCGAGCCCTCATGGCTCGTGATAAGTGCCACGACTCGGTCGAGTCATGTGGACTTTGGTGCGGCTTGGTAAACCCACCCGAGTAGGACATGATAACTTGGTTTGGAATATTTGTTATTAAATTGGTCGTTTAATTGTTCTTTGGCCGAATACATGTGGGTCGAGACCATGCTTGGGTCTCGACATTGGATATTAAATTTTGGTATTGAGAAGTGTTGACGAATTGTGATGTGGGGACCGATTGTGAGACGGTCACTTAGAATGACGGAGATAGGTTAGTCGGGTGCCGTAGTCGGACCCTATTGTTGTAGCACGTGGATTGGGATTGTGTTGGACGGAGATACTTTTGTATTTATGACGTTTGCTTATTTCTGTGGACTTGGACAATGAGCCGAGAGTCATGACTCGGACATGTGACCATTTCGTATGACTCGATAACTATTTACAATTAAAACGTAAATAATAAAACTCGTAATAATAATTATTGATAATATAAACGTTTATATGAATATATAGACGTGAGTAACGGATATATAATTATATAGGCGCGTATATTAATAATAATAATAATCAAGAGTCATATTATAAATAATACAACTAGATATATATTATGCTACGAAAGTGGCGTAATATTATTGAACGTATTATTATTATAAAGAAATTGCTATAAAGCGAGGAATTCTCGACAATTACTAAATATTAAATCAAAATGTCATTTGATATATAATAAATAAACATATCGAGTTATGCAAAGTCGTTGTCACTCGAGTCCAGGTAAGTTATTATTTGTGACTTTCGTGTTGTCATGGATATATGACGATTAATATAAACGTTTTCTATAACTAGATAACCACTTAACCGTAGGGTTGAATCGGGTTATTTGGTTATACAAAATGAATATATTAATGGGCATCGTATCCTACGACGCCCATAGGTTGTGGTATATGTAAAGTGTAATAAATTGCGAGTGTATATATCGGGAAATCTGGCCAATTTGACGATGTATATGAGGAATTTATTAAACTACGATATATATCATATAGTATTTATGTGTTATGTGCTTTAGGATTGGGTGTAATCCTGGAACGGTATGTTACGTAAATAAATATGAGGATTATCAAATCGACGGATTTGATAAATTTCGGCGATTTATTTAAATAATATATTGGGCTAATATTAGATCCATAGTTTATTTTATTATTCTTTGTGTGCTCTTTTTGGTTTGTTTTGTGTCGACCCACTACCCGTATGGATACCAAACGCAAATACACCAAACTAATACGAAATGGATTTTCGGAAATAAAACGGATTCTCATCCGGGTTTGGGAATATCTTGAATTTGAGGAAATGATTGCTGAACGAGTTAATATTGTTAGGTCGTGCCGAGTCCGTAGTTGTTGTTTTGTGAGTTACTATACGTCTTATTTCTACCGAATTCTTCTTGCTATTTTCTGGACTTGAGGTGAGTCATAGCCCCACTTTTTACTCTTGAACTATGTTTTCAATACTTGGGGTGAGAAACGTGCAAATTATTTATGTGGACTATTATCGCTTCTATATTCTTTCTAAACTTGCTATGCGTATGGACTAGGATGTATTGTCAGCTTTAGTCACATATTTTGTGTGTACTATTCAAGGTTGGGTTATTTGGTTATTTGGTGGATTGTCAGCTTTAGTCACATATATTTTGTGTGTACTATTCAAGGTTGGCTTATTTGGTTATTGTTTGGAATTGTCAGCTTTAGTCACACGGTTCGTGTGTACTATTCAAGGTTGGCTTATTTAGATACTGTAGCGTGCACCTATAGGTTATTAATACTTCGGAGGGTATCCGAGTATTTATTGGTATTGCGGGGGTTACCCGAGTATCTATGTTAGAACGGAGGGTATCCGTGTGTTAGGTTGGAGCGGATGGTATCCGCAGGCTTTTAGCGAATCCTTAGTCTAGCTAGCAAGCGTTTTGCGTATATGTCCACTATATTGTTAGATGAATTTAAACCTATGATCTCACCAGCGAAAGCTGACTTTTAGCACGTTTTCTCAGGTAATTAAGTGATGATATGCATGCTTGGAATGGAAGGCTCGGCCAAGGCTCATGGTTTATGGATCTATTTTTCTAAACTCTGATAAATAATTATGGACCTATTGTTATAATATTTTGGGCCTGACTCTGAATGATGTTGGGATAAATGTAAACGTTAAAACCCCGTTTTGGTTGTGTTTTTATTATGTTTACTTTATCTCGTTCTATATTGTCTTGTGTTGGATACCAATCCCCGTAGCACTCCGAAAGCTTGTTGAGTCTTCCGCTGTATCAAATTTTGGGGGTGTTACAGATTGGTATCAGAGCCAAGGTTATAGAGAACTAGGTAAATAAACGCCTAAACTATAACCGTATTTTTATAGAAAATGATCCTTGACCATCGCCCGCCAGCCCGCCAAGCCGAAGCATCTTCTATTATTTGAGGTATTATGAGATATTTGAGATGATTGTTAAATTTGGAATTTCTTGAGATGATTTGAGGTTTATGGATTTTAGTAATAAGATGGCGTTTCGAGGAATTATATGGTCTATATGTTTTATAAACATTTTAGTAATGCGGTGTTTGAAATTCTTTATATTGAGATTATATGTTTGAATTATTTGATGAGGATTTTTGGTATGGTATTTTGAGTTGCGATTTAGTTGTTTTGAAACACTTACACCTACCCTACGCCGTTGTCACAGACTATGGCCTCCCTTACGCCTAATGTTGTCGAGGATATTCTTACTGCACCGGTTTTACCTACACAGTTCACTATGGCATCTGATGACCCTTACCAGATGGCCATGCTTTCAGCTACTGTGCCGCAGACAGCTTCTACTTCAGCACTACCTGCTGCATCTACGCAGGGACCCCCATCTTCTTTAGGGCTCCCTGGTACATCGAGGCAGCTTACTCTTCATCAGGCTTTGGCTCGTGTGGCCCCACGCTTTGCCCACCAAGCTACTGCACGCATGTCGGTACGCCCTACTCCATCACCTTTACAGATTGATGCTCACTCTCTTATGTCTGAGGCGCCACCCACATCATTGCGTCGTCGTCCTAGATCACCTACCACATCTCCACATGGTTCACCTAGTAGGAGACGATGATTGATGAGGTACTCTTCCGATGAGGAGGAGGATGAGTACGAGGGTGAGGATGAGGCTGATGACCCTGAGGAGGAGGATGACCCTCAGGAGGCTGAGCAGGGTGATGATGATGACCCTGAGGAGGAAGATGACCCTCAGGAGGCTGAGCAGGGTGATGATGATGACCCTGAGGAGGAGGATGACCCTCAGGAGGATGAGATGCCTGATGATGATGATGTGTTAGTACCACCAGCTCAGGCTGAGGAGCCTGATTCACCTGTACATTCGATTGAGCCTGATTCACCTGATCATCCGTTTTTGGTTGAGTTGCCACCTGGTAGTCCCGATGGATCGGATGCATCTTCTGAGGTTTCTGCTGAGCATGCAGAGTTAGGTGAGATTGGCAGGTTATGGGCTCGGATTACTGAGCTTAGTGAGAGAGTTGCATGTGTATCTGATCGACTTGAGAGAGTTATTGGAGAGTTCATAGCGGATCTAAGAGTTGATATGGCTGTAGTTGTGGGCAGGACTACTGAGATGAGGAGAGTTTTGATGGAGGTCCACGAGCATATCGATAGTTTGCAGCGAGGTTTTGTTACTGCTCGAGAGGCCGACCACAAGCTATGGCAAAGGAATGCCGAGCTAGAGAAGGAGGTGGCTGACCTCAAGAGAGACCGAGACACCCATAGCGTGGAGCTAGGATCGTTATGGAGGGATCTTGATGGCTTGAGGCAGGAGTTGAGGAGACTCCGCCAGCAGCGTGGCTAGTTGATTGGTTTATGTTGTCTTGTTGCTTTCTTAACCGAAGAGTGTTCGGTTAGAAAAGCTAGTTATCATATTTTGATGTATTTTGTTCAGTATTCGTCTCTTTTGGAACGATTAGTACGTTTTGTGTTATCCGGTAGTTGGAACGATGTTAGATCGCTATTGTATGGTTGACGGTTATTAGTATATGATATTATGTGATTTTGGGTGTTATGGAAACTGAGTCCCTATCCGTTTTATTGATGTTTCATGGTGTATTGTTGCTATTCTTTCCATGACTTCTTCGTTGAATTTCGTTTGTTGAGCGCATTGATAAGTTCTATTAGAGACTCATGAACTTGTATGGTGTTACAGATCAATGGCAACACGACGAAACCCTATTAGAGCTACCAGAACTGGTCCTGCAGTGACTACTCCTGGTCGCCGAGGACGCCGACCTACTCGAAATGTTGAAACCCCTACTCCTGACAACCTGGACACTACTAACCGCAACAACAGGAATCAAAATATTGATGTTCAGGGAGACAATGATCATGTTCCACTTAATGCACCTACTGTGGATCAAGCAATGATCAATCAACTTGTGGAGCAAAGAGTTGCTGAGCTACTAGCTGAGTCAAATCATTCCAACAATTCTGCTGGAACATTTCCACCAGTTCGTGCTAACGGATGTCACTACAAGGAGTTTAAGATTTGTGGACCTATTGAGTTTGGTGGAACTGAAGGAGTGGTTTACTTAGTCAGGTGGATTGAGAAGACTGAGTCAGTGTTTAATGTCAGTGGTTGTGCGGAGAATGCGAAGGTAAAGTTTGCTTCTTTTACTTTCAAGGATGAAGCTTTAACTTGGTGGAACAATTACCGAAATTCAGTTGAGAGTGATGTAGCTTATGCCATGACTTGGGAGCAATTTAAGTCTGCTGATTCAGACTTATTGCCCAAGGAATGAGGTCAAGAAGCTAGAGATTGAGTTTTGGGACCACAAGGTGAAAGGTAATGATATGACGACTTACAATCGTCGTTACCAGGAATTAGCCTTGCTTTGCCCAGATATGGTAAAAACCGAGACTCAAAAGATCGAGAGGTATACTGATGGGTTGCCTGTAGCTACAAGGAATGATGTGATTTCTGCTAGGCCTGCAAACATCCATGAGGCACTCACAATTGCTCAACAACTTATGGATTCGTTGGAATTAGAAGGAGCTGATAAGGAGAAGAATGGAAAGAGAAAGAGGGACCGTCACTCTAAGGGTAATGATCACCGAAGCAAGAGACAAGCTAAGGCTTATGCTATTGGGAATGGAGATAAGAAGAATCAGAACGGTGATGCACCCAAGTGTGATTGTTGCCATCAACATCATACTGGATGGTGTAGTGTGAAATGCCAGAATTCCTCAAAGAAAGGACACACAGCTAGGGACTGTAGAGCTCGACCTCTTGCTATGGTTCAGGCTGCTCCTGAGATGAGAAACAAGGCAGATGTTACTTGTTATAGGTGTGGAAAGAAGGGACACTATAGGAATGAGTGTAGAGAATCGTGGAACCGTGGAAACCAAGGCTCGGGTGGTAATGGGTACAATCATGGAAACCGTGGAGCTGGAGGAAACCGTGGACGACAAGATAATGGGGACCAACGTGTGGAAGCTGGAGCTGCTCAGAGAAGAGTGTATGCACTCGGGAACGAGAGAGGAGAAGATCCGAACGTCGTTACTGGTACGTTCCTTCTCAATAATTGTTATGCTTCCATACTATTTGATACTGGTGCCGATAGGAGTTTTGTGTCCACTACGTTTGCACTCTTACTAGAGAAACCCCCAATGGCCTTAGGAATTGGTTATGAGGTAGAGTTAGCTAATGAGAACATAGAAAGGATTAGGACTATCATTCGCGGTTGCACGTTAAACTTTCTTGAACCACCCTTTCAATATAGATCTTCTACCCGTCACGTTAGGAAGTTTTGATGTCATCATTGGTATGGATTGGTTGTCGAAGTATCGTGCTCACATACTTTGCGACGAGAAGATCGTGCGTGTACCTTACGGAAAGGAGATCCTAAATATATTAGGAGATCGAAAGGATTCTAGGAGCCCATCCCGATTAGCAGTTATTTCTTGCACTAAGTTACCGAAACTAATGGAAAAAGGATGTTACCTCTTCTTGGCTCAAATTTCTGAGAAATGAGGGACGGAGAAAAAGGAAAGGTGCATTGGAGATGTGCCTATAGTTCGTGATTTTCCTGATGTGTTTCCCGATGATTTGTCGGGAATCCTGCCGACTAGACAAGTGGAGTTTCAGATTGAGTTGATACCTGGTGCTGCACCTGTAGCACGAGCGCCTTATCGTCTTGCACCTACCGAGCTAGAAGAGTTGTCAAAACAATTGGCGGAGTTAGCCGAAAAAGGATTCATAAGACCAAGTTCTTCACCTTGGGGAGCCCCAGTCTTATTTGTGAAGAAGAAGGACGGATCGTTCCGTATGTGCATTGATTACCGAGAGTTGAACAAGTTAACGGTGAAGAATAGATACCCGTTACCTAGGATCGACGACTTGTTCGATCAACTCCAAGGATCGAGTGTGTACTCGAAGATCGATTTGAGATCGGGATATCATCAACTTCGAGTTCGCGAGGAAGATATTCCGAAAACGGCTTTCAGAACCCGTTACGGGCATTACGAGTTTCAGGTGATGCCGTTTGGGTTGACTAACGCACCGGCAATATTCATGGATCTCATGAATCGGGTGTGTAAGCCTTACTTAGATAAGTTCGTGATTGTATTCATCGATGACATTCTGATTTATTCAAAGAGTGAGAAGGAGCATGAGAAACATCTAAGACTTATCTTAGAATTGCTCAGGAAGGAGAAACTCTATGCCAAGTTTTCGAAGTGCGAATTTTGGATTCCGACGGTACAATTTTTAGGTCATGTGATTGATAGACAAGGAGTCCATGTGGATCCTGCTAAGATTGAGGCGATAAAAGATTGGGCTGCACCTACAACCCCAACCGAAGTTCGTCAATTCTTGGGTTTAGCTGGTTATTACCGAAGATTCATTGAGGGATTTTCGAAGATAGCTAAACCATTGACCAAATTGACTCAAAAGAGTGTTACGTATGAATGGGGAGATAAAGAAGAGGAAGCATTTCAATTGCTTAAGAAGATGTTGTGTAGTGCTCCTATCTTAGCGTTACCAGAAGGTAACGAGGATTTCGTCGTCTATTGTGACGCCTCACATAAAGGATTGGGAGCCGTGTTAATGCAACGAGAGAAGGTGATATCTTATGCTTCCCGACAGCTCAAAAAGCATGAGAAAAACTACACTACCCATGATTTGGAGTTAGGTGCTGTGGTTTTCGCCTTGAGGATATGGAGACATTACTTGTATGGAACAAAGTGTGTTGTGTTCACTGACCATAAAAGTCTACAACACATTCTGAATCAAAAAGAGCTCAATATGAGACAGCGACGTTGGATTGAGTTGCTAAGCGATTATGATTGTGAAATTCGCTACCATCCTGGTAAAGCAAACGTTGTCGCTGATGCTCTTAGTCGAAAGGAAAGAATACCACCGTTACGAGTTAGGTCATTGGGAATGACTATCGTATCGCCATTACCGTCTCAAATACTTGAAGCTCAAACGGAAGCGTTGAAAGCAGAAAATAGATCTGCCGAGAATATATTTGGGATGGCAGAGAATGAGAAAGGATTTGTTAAGCGTTCTGATGGATTGTTATGTTTCGGAGATCGGATTTGGGTACCTTTGTATGGAGGAATTCGGGAGTTAATTATGCATGAGTCGCATAAGTCAAGTTACTCTATTCATCCTGGATCCGACAAGATGTACCAAGATCTTAAGAAGTTCTATTGGTGGCCAAATATGAAGGCAGATATAGCATCGTACGTTAGTAAGTGCTTGACATGTTCTAAGGTTAAAGCTGAACATCAGAGACTGTCAGGATTACTAACGCAACCAGAACTTCCAATCTGGAAATGGGAGCGGATTACTATGGACTTCATTACCAAATTACCGAGAACAGCTAGCGGTTGTGACGCTATCTGGGTAATTGTGGACCGTCTGACAAAGTCTGCTCATTTCCTAGCAATCAGTGAAGATGATAGCGTTGATAAACTCGCGAGGTTGTATGTGAAGGAGATTATTTCACGTCATGGAGTCCCGATATCTATTATTTCGGATCGCGATAGCCGTTTTACGTCAGCTTTGTGGCGATCACTTCAAACGGCTTTGGGGACGAGACTTGATATGAGTACTGCATATCATCCCCAAACCGATGGTCAAAGTGAGAGGACCATTCAGACGTTAGAGGATATGCTTCGTGCATGCATCATAGACTTTGGTAAGGGCTGGGAGAAGTATTTACCCCTTGCGGAATTCTTCTATAATAATAGCTACCACACAAGTCTTAAAGCTGCACCATTCGAAGCTTTGTATGGCAGAAAGTGTCGTTCGCCTATTGGTTGGGCAGAAGTTGGAGATAGCCAACTCACAGGCCCTGAACTTATCTTGGAAACTACTGAGAAAGTAGCCCAGATTCGTGATCGGTTGCAAGCAGCCAGAGATAGGCAGAAAAGTTACGCCGATCAGAGACGTAAACCCTTAGAGTTCCAGGTTGGAGACAAAGTGATGCTGAAAGTCTCGCCTTGGAAGGGTGTGATACGTTTCGGGAAACGTGGTAAACTCAACCCACACTACATTGGACCATTTCTTATTTTAGAAAGGATTGGGCCCGTGGCTTATAGGTTGGAATTACCACATGAACTGAGTAAAGTTCACGACGTGTTTCACGTTAGTAATTTGAAGAAATGTCTTTCTGATGAGATGCCTATCATTCCAATGAAGGATATTCGTGTTGATGAGAAATTGAACTTCGTGGAAGAGCCAATGGAGATTTTAGATCGTGAAGTTAAACGACTCAAGCGAAGTCGCATTCCGCTCGTCAAGGTTCGTTAGAATTCCTGACATGGACCAGAATTTACGTGGGAACGTGAGGACGAGTTCCGGAAGAGATATCCGAAGCTTTTCACTTCGTAGATGAATTTTTCTGAGTGAAACCCGGGACGGGTTTCTTCTGAGACTGGGAGGATGTGACAACCGGCAATTTAGGGAGTTATTTTGAAAACCCGCATTACGTTAAAGTAATTTATAATTTTTATTTGGAATTTTATTTCACAACGAACTTGTAAGACCTATTTTATGGATAATTATATTTAATGATGTTATGGAATTCGTGAATTATTTTCATAATTCATTTTGATATTATGCTCGGTGATGTATTCTTAAATTCTCACTGGTACTACGTTGACTCTGGCACTAGGTTTACCTAATGAAAAATTTTATGATTCGTTTTACGAGTCCGACTATATTTAATTATTTACGAGATGTTTTTCGGGAGATATTAAAGTTTGAAATGAGTTCGGGTTTCGGGCCATGTGTTTTACACTTACCCATTATTTACCCACTCTTATTAGTAATATTATTATTATTACTATTATTATTATTATTATTATTATTATTATTATTATTATTATTATTATTATTATTATTATCATTCTTATTATTATTAATTGTAAAAAAAAAATAAAAAATAATAAAAGAGTTATATACATTTGGTCCTTGTGGGTTCGGTTCATAAGCAACACCAACACCCTCACCCTCACACTTCTTTCTCTCTATTTTCTCTCTTTTGACTAACCCTAGCCGCCGGCTATATTTTCCGGCCGCCACCACTCCACCGCCGGTTATCACCACACACAAACACCACCACCGTAATCCAAACATCTTCCTCCATCTTTTGAACCATTTCACGCGCCAAGAACAAGGAACCACCTCCATTTGCTTGTCCCACCGCCGCGCGTACACCACCACACCACCATTATTTTCGAAGTTTAATATAGATCCGTGTTTTGGAAGGTGAGAAGACGCGTCTTTACACGAGGGTTTTTACCAAACCGAGTCAAACTCGGAATTTATATTGTATTGGGGTTTATAAACTACAAATCCTTTTTAAAGATTTGATAAAGATTAGTTTGGTATCCAATTTGGGTCGATTTGGGTTCGGATTGTGGAAGGATTCGGTTATTTCATGATATGTCGAGGCTTTGGTTTCTTGATTCGAGCCTAACCGAGACCCTTGAGGTCTCGGGGTCATTTTTGGTTGCTCATATAACCAAGTTGAGACCCAAATGGGGCTCTCGTTTGGTTATGACTCGAGCCTTAGGCTCGTTATTGCTGTGGTTCGACTCTTACGAGTCGCGGCTCTTAGCCGTAATATTGTTGTTATTGCCGAGACTCTTATGGGTCGATTGGTTAATTTGGTGTGCTCGTTGGAGCCTATTTGGTGACATTTGATACTTGGTTCGAGCCCTCAAGGCTCGTGATAAGTGCCACGACTCGGTCGAGTCATGTGGACTTTGGTGCGGCTTGGTAAACCCACCCGAGTAGGACATGATAACTTGGTTTGGAATATTTGTTATTAAATTGGTCGTTTAATTGTTCTTTGGCCGAATACATGTGGGTCGAGACCATGCTTGGGTCTCGACATTGGATATTAAATTTTGGTATTGAGAAGTGTTGACGAATTGTGATGTGGGGACCGATTGTGAGACGGTCACTTAAAATGACGGAGATAGGTTAGTCGGGTGCCGTAGTCGGACCCTATTGTTGTAGCACGTGGATTGGGATTGTGTTGGACGGAGATACTTTTGTATTTATGACGTTTGCTTATTTCTTTGGACTTGGACAATGAGCCGAGAGTCATGACTCGGACATGTGACCATTTCGTATGACTCGATAACTATTTACAATTAAAACGTAAATAATAAAACTCGTAATAATAATTATTGATAATATAAACGTTTATATGAATATATAGACGTGAGTAACGGATATATAATTATATAGGCGCGTATATTAATAATAATAATAATCACGAGTCATATTATAAATAATACAACTAGATATATATTATGCTACGAAAGTGGCGTAATATTATTGAACGTATTATTATTATAAAGAAATTGTTATAAAGCGAGGAATTCTCGACAATTACTAAATATAAAATCAAAATGTCATTTGATATATAATAAATAAACTTATCGAGTTATGCAAAGTCGTTGTCACTCGAGTCCAGGTAAGTTATTATTTGTGACTTTCGCGTTGTCACGGATATATGACGATTAATATAAACGTTTTCTATAACTAGATAACCACTTAACCGTAGGGTTGAATCGGGTTATTTGGTTATACAAAATGAATATATTAATGGGTATCGTATCCTACGACGCCCATAGGTTGTGGTATATGTAAAGTGTAATAAATTGCGAGTGTATATATCGGGAAATCTAGCCAATTTGACGATGTATATGAGGAATTTATTAAACTACGATATATATCATATAGTATTTATGTGTTATGTGCTTTAGGATTGGGTGTAATCCTGGAACGGTATGTTACGCAAATAAATATGAGGATTATCAAATCGACGGATTTGATAAATTTCGGCGATTTATTTAAATGATATATTGGGCTAATATTAGATCCATAGTTTATTTTATTATTCTTTGTATGCTCTTTTTGGTTTGTTTTGTGTCGACCCACTCCCCGTATGGATACTAAACGCAAATACACCAAACTAATACGAAATGGATTTTTTGAAATAAAACGGATTCTCGTCCGGGTTTGGGAATATCTTGAATTTGAGGAAATGATTGCTGAACGAGTTAATATTGTTAGGACGTGCCGAGTCCGTAGTTGCTGTTTTGTGAGTTACTATACGTCTTATTTCTACCGACTTCTTCTTGCTATTTTCTGGACTTGAGGTGAGTCATAGCCCCACTTTTTACTCTTGAACTATGTTTTCAATACTTGGGGTGAGAAACGTGCAAATTATTTATGTGGACTATTATCGCTTCTATATTCTTTCTAAACTTGCTATGAGTATGGACTAGGATGTATTGTCAGCTTTAGTCACATATTTTGTGTGTATTATTCAAGGTTGGCTTATTTGGTTATTTGGTGGATTGTCAGCTTTAGTCACATATATTTTGTGTGTACTATTCAAGGTTGGCTTATTTGGTTATTGTTTGGAATTGTCAGCTTTAGTCGTCACACAGTTCGTGTGTACTATTCAAGGTTGGCTTATTTAGATACTGTAGCGTGCACCTATAGGTTATTAATACTTCGGAGGGTATCCGAGTATTTATTGGTATTGCGGGGGTTACCCGAGTATCTATGTTAGAACGGAGGGTATCCGTGTGTTAGGTTGGAGCGGAGGGTATCCGCAGGCTTTTAGCGAATCCTTAGTCTAGCTAGCAAGCGTTTTGCGTATATGTCCACTATATTGTTAGATGAATTTAAACCTATGATCTCATCAGCGAAAGCTGACTTTTAGCACGTTTTCTCAAGTAATTAAGTGATGATATACATGCTTGGAATGGAAGGCTCGGCCAAGGCTCATGGTTTATGGATCTATTTTTCTAAACTCTGATAAATAATTATGGACCTATTGTTATAATATTTTGGGCCTGACTCTGAATGATGTTGGGATAAATGTAAACGTTAAAACCCCGTTTTGGTTGCGTTTTTATTATGTTTACTTTATCTCGTTCTATATTGTCTTGTGTTGGATACCAATCCCCGTAGCACCCCGAAAGCTTGTTGAGTCTTCCGCTGTATCAAATTTTGGGGGTGTTACAATTAAACAATGACTATCTAACCCAAGTGTTTGTTTTTTTTCTTTTAATAATTAGCTTTGTATAACGTTTTTAACTGACAGACATGTTGAGGTTGAGGTTGATTTTGTTGTCTAACTTTAACTATTGATATCATGTTCTATAAAATGTGTGAAATTAGTAGCACATAATGAGCGTTGATGAAGTTAAAATATGCTCCGTAAAGTTTTTAAAATGTTTTTATGGATATCCATATAAAAATTTTAAATAACAATTTCATGAGTCGTTGTTATAAGTAGAATCATGTATATTTATTTTCATATCACAGTATCGTGCTTACCATTTGATATTTATATTCCAGTTACTAATAATTTAGCCGTATTTCAAACCCGTGTACGTATAAATTAAACTTTTAAATAGTAAAATGAGTCTTTATTTAAAAAAATATTCTAATGGATTAAAGTTTAAAACTAACATTAGTTTAAAAAAATATTTAACGTATATTAAAACTAATTCGCATATTTACCAAATGAGTTCTTATTTAAAAAAATATTCTAATGGATGAAAGTTTAAAACTAACATTAGTTAAAAAAAAAAAAAAAATTAACGTATACTAAAACTAATTCGCATATTTACCAAATTTTGTAATTTTAATGGATAAAAGTCTCATGTAATTTTAAACAAAGTTACTATTATAAATTTATATGGATATAAAGTGTAAGTGGTTATTTGTGTTTTTTATAAAGTTATTAAAAAACATGGAAACTTGTAATTTTACACTTTACTCTATATAAATTATTTAAAATTCAATCACTAAAGTTTTATTAATTACTTACTCTTTTTTTAAGTTTTTGTTTTCATAAATTTGACACCTATATTTTTATGCATTTTTTTTCTTAACCAAATTTCTCCACCAAATTTATTAAGTTTGATCAAAATCAATTTAATTTTGACTTTTTATTGACCAATCATGTTGCTCGATTTCTCAAACGTGGCAAAATTGAGCTCTGCTATTGGTCCAATTTTTTTTTCAATGAGAAGGGATTTTCAAAAACACTCCGAAATGATGTAATTCTTTTATTATATAAAAGATGTGTGAATCTGTGATTCATTAAAAAAAAAAAAAAAAAAAAAAAAAAAAAGTCGGCCATGAAAGCTTTTATTTACACAATGCATCGTTTAGAATTTGTACATGTCTATGACACCAGAATAACTAAACGTGTGCGTTTTCAAGAACGTGTGATTTTAAATTTTTTCGAACGCGCGCGATGAATTAAATTCTACCACCTTATTTTATCGTATGTGGTGTGTTTAAGTTTATGTTGGGTATACTTTTTTGCACTATATTATATATCCGGGTAACAAGCACACTACCAAATAAAAACGAACTAAATAATTCATATATCTTAACATGCGTGACTTATGATTTGCTTACTACTTAAAAGCATTATTATTTTTTGTTACTCCGTATATATTAAGGGATAAGAGAATGAATAACATAATAGTTTTTATAAATTAAACATCAAGTTATTGTCTCATGAATTATGTTTACCACGAAAATAAGAGATTATAAAGAGTGAGATTAGAAAGAAGAAAAGAGATGATGTACATAAGAGTAATGATATATAGAAACTAGAGAGGAGTGATAAGAGATTTTGACTTTCTTTTTAAATAAAAAAGCTAATTTCGGAACATGAAAACACAACAAGCATATTGTTATCTTCCATTTTGAAAAGAAGCACAAAGATGAATTTACTCCTATATATAAGCTTCACTCAACGACCACCACCACTTCACCAGTATGTTTTTAGAAACTTTGGATAATGTTAAACTCGTTGTTGGAATTTTAGGTAAAAGACGTTAGAGTTTCGCAAAACTCTAGAGTTTATATGTGAAGAATTTTCTAAGGATCCGATAGGAGGACCACGAACGCTGGTTGAGGAACTTAAGGCTCCAATTAGCTGATGTAAATAAGAGCAAAGATAAAGATGGCCATGATGTCATTCGATTGTTAACAGAACTTGACGATGTTCATAAAAACAATGCATTGTTGCTTGAGAAACATGAACGTGCATAAAATCATATCGCTGAACTAGAAGTTGAGCGCAAAGACACCAATGAAACAATCATTCGGATGGATCGTGGGCGGTTTAGCCGGATGCTTAGTTTATTGAGATAGATTAAAGACCATTAAAACAAATCTCCCTTGGTAATCTCACAAGCCTTATTAACCAACCAAGTGAAGAATGAACTCGTCTGAAACTTCATTATCCTCTTATGACATCGGTATCGTTTGTTTTTATTAAACTGAATTTCTTTTTCTTTCAAGCCAATGTTTGCCACAATTTCAATACCTCATAGACATTCATTAGTAATTTGTGCAGCTCTTTGTAAAGAAGCTACCTACAATCTGTGATATATGTGGTATAGAAACTGCGACGTCTACGTCTTATAAATGACACACTATTATGTCTATGAGCCTGGAGGTTTTGTTAGGTTGAGGGACGTTAAAAATTTTATAAGTATATAGATTTGCATGTAAATTACGTGTTTGAGACAAACATAAAACACATTCACCTTCTCAAGCTCACTTGTGCAACAAGTCTTTAACCTTTTGACTTACAATTTTTTATGCAAATCACCTGAATCAAACTAACAATTGCACTAGTAACTGATCTGTATACCAGATCAACGAAATACTAGTCGAAGATCCTTAAAAAGTGGACACTGGAGCCTTAGGTGACATCCTTTCACTTATCCAACACACCTACTTGTAAAGATGCTTTTCGTTTTGCAGCAACACCAAACAGAAATAGGAGTTCCATTAGTAACAATGTTCCTGCATTGAAAGATCAGTATATCAGTATATGCTTTAGCCACCTGTCATAAGTTACTTATTGAATACGAACTTAAGCCTCTTTAGTAATAATTTTTATTTAATGATAAGCATCCATAATAACTCGAGTAACAACTCAAGTGCTCTGGACCTTAATCTTGGAGAATCTTTTTTCAATTCCTTAAACGATTTTTAAGATTTTTTATTTGAACTGGCTTGAAAAGATTCATGGTTTTCATCCTTTTTACTTTGATTGATGACGTATATATATATATCTATATATATATATATATATATATATATCTATATATATATATATATATATATATATATATATATATATATATATATATATATATATATATATATCTATATATATATATACGTATATATATATACGTATATATATATATATGTATATATATACGTATATATATATACGTATATATATACGTATATATATAGATATATATATATATATATATATATATATACGTATATATATATAGATATATATATATATATATATATATATATATATATATAGATATCTATATATATATATATATATATATATATATATATATATATATATATATATACGTATATATATATACGTATATACGTATATATATATATATATATATATATATCTATATATATATATATATATATACGTATATATATACGTATATATACCTTGTGAAGTTAGGGTTTTATTTTTGATAACTTGATAATGCAATGATGTACTCACGATTTTGTACTCAAAAGTTGATTTTATATTTGCTACCTTTGTCATCATTTTCGAATTGAGTGGTGATACAATCACAAAATAACTTCGACAACGAAGTCCCACAAAAGGAGGTGGCACTTGATCATTGCTTATAAATGAAATGAGAGAGAAGCTATAAAAAAAATTACACCAATGATGAAGTGACACCTCTTTTTGTGGGCTTTTTTGTGAAAGTTGTTTTGTGGTTGTATCACCACTCTTGTAAATTTGTCAAGAAAAATTGTTACTGTAGGTCGCACTCAAAGCTGATTAGCTTTTGCTATGAAGGGTCTTCTAGGAAGATATATATTAACCCTTTTTTTGTTCTCGATTATTATTGTTTTTATATTATACTTGTTAGAATATGGACATTATTTTAGTAGACGTATGTTAGGATCGAACTCGAGATCACGGGATTGCACACTTTACGTATGAAAAGTAAATGAGTAATAATTATATAAATGTTATATTAATTATTAGAACACAAACACGTAATGATCGTTAATGTTTAACAGAAATGGATAACGATTATTAGACGAATGAAAAGGAAGAACGATAGATGAAACTTTGAATGTCAAGAAGGTTTCGTAAACCCTTTAAGGGTGTAGGGACGATTGGGAATTGTATCCCACATCGCTTGGTGAAGCTTTTAACACAAGATTTCTACCCTATATAAACACACAAGGTTTTATTCTATTGACATAACTTGAAAACCTAACTTGTGTGTTTTCTTCTCTTCTCTTCTCTAGCAATTTTCGACAAGCCCCATTAAGTGAAGGTAGTCGAGACTTGTTATTCTAAGCGTGTGTTGTGCTCGTCTTACTTGCATAAGCGTTTGCTTGAAGTAGTACGTGTGTACAAGATCGTGAATCAAACATATTATTGTTTGTTTCTTGGTTTGTTCACATAAACCCTATATTGGGGAATTGGTTCCGGAAGATTGCTTTTGATTCTTGTTCGGGCTAGAATCATTAAGGTACGTTTATTATTTATGTTTTGATTAATTAATTACATATTATGGTCTTGTTATAATTGCTTCCGCTATATGCTTACTTGATGTGTTTTGGTTTATTTATGATTGTCATGTTATTATAATTCCAACAGTGGCATCTAGAGCCGTTATAATGTGTAATTAATTATCGCAACGCATAAAAATTGGATTTTGATTCGTATAGTTACATGTTTTTTTTTAGGGTTTATATTTTTCCCTAACCCTAATTTGGGTCGAATGACCTAAGGGTTTTTAGGGTTTTGCTTTTAATTTTATTAAAACCTAATTAGAAACCCTAAGATGTCATGTAATTGTTATGCGTTTTAGTAAACGATCTTGGTGCAATGTGTTAATTGTTAAGCTAAATCCATGAAAAGTGCATGTTTGCATGGATTTTTATTGTGTTATTTAAATGGTTTAAATTGCTTATATATATTAATGGTTAGTTATATATTAAAACATGTAAATTTTATTTATGTCGAATTGGGGAATACTCCAATATTAAGTAATCAATTATGTGCTATGTGGTATTTATTTAATTTTGGCTCACGCAATCGATTTATCGATGTATGTGGCTCTTTTTCCTAGAAGAAGAAAGCCTTAATTGAATTAATACGTTATACACCTAGATTTGATTATTAATAGGACTTTTGAATAAGATTTGCATGTTGCTACATGTTTTATACATATTTAATTGTTATGATTATGTATATTTGTTTATTTAGTTGTTTTATTTTTTATTGTATATTACTTGTTTTTGTTTATTTATTGTGTTAGACATGTTTATAAACGAAAAGGATAATTTTTGAATAGAAAAATAATACGGACTAAATAATGGCGAAATTGTTTTGGTTTTTAAGAGTTTAAATTTCAAAGAATTGGTTGATTGATGTTTTTGTACGTAATGGTTAAATAGGCTCGACCGAAGTTTACACACTATAAGATGGGTATAAGGATGGCAACGCATTAAATTGTGGCCTTAGAGAGACAACATTCTGTCTTAACGCTCGTTTGTGTGTAAATTAGACTTACCGAACAACCATTACATGTACATTGTCATCTTAAGGGTGAATAATCCACAATTCCACAATGATTATCCGAAACACTAAGCTTTCGGGCTTATGCAAAAGTACGATATAGTGGACAATAATTGATGGTTATTCTTTAATTGGTGAACCCGATACCTCAATCAAAACTTTGTTATTTTACTCTTAGCTAATTGGTAATAAAATTGTTTTGTAAAACTAATGTTATGAAGTTGTATGCATGCTTCTTCATACATTATTTTGATCACATCAAAATAATTATACCCTTATAAATTAAGTCGAATGCCATCTAATTAAGAACACTTGAAGTTGTAATTTACGTCAAGTGAGACTTGGCGAGATTGCAATGGAAAGGTAAATTTCATAAATTCATTGCTAGCAGATCAACTGATGTGATGGATTTGTGAGTTTGCAGTTTTTAAGTTAGAAGACTTAAATTGAGTAGGAAGTGAGACTTGGACTCAAGGCATTAAGATGGGAACTAAACATGCTTACAATACAAATGTTTTGTGATTGTAAATCCCATAAATCTAGGAATTGCAATATGATATTGGCAATTATTGTTCGACAATTACCTTGTTGAATACTATCATTACTAGCAGATCAACTGATGTAATGGTACTATGTCAATTTAGGATCCTAGCTTTAAGAAAATACTATGTTTTATATGAATATTTGCCAATGGGTATTTTATTTTCTTAAAGATCTAATTATCGAAAATACTGAAATTGAATTTTGTAATTCGTTTTAATGTATTAATGCAACGTTCAAACCGTAAACGTATTTTGGGCTTTGGTAAATTGATCTAGTTCTATTTTCAAACAAATTTTTGATTAAGAAATATTTACTTAAAAGACAAAAGAAGTCTCCTTTCTATGAAGGAAGAGTGAGACACAATCCTATTCCTTTTCATGAATGAGAAAGGATAATAGGAATATTAGATATGTCTAAATTCTAATATAACTCATAGCAAATTTTTTCATAGTTAAGAAAATTGCGAATATTTTCCATAGGGATTTTATCATCCTCATTCGGTGATCAAATTCTAAGTAACAAATATGATATTCGGTTAACAGAAAATTATGTATGACATTTTATGAGTTATTATAATTAGAAGCTAGACTAATTACCGCAAAATGTTTAAAAACAAACTAGTTGTTTTAACTATTTTAAAGGTGCTACATACATTGTAGGATGGTAGACCTATTAAGGAAGAAATTGCATGCCCAATTTTTCAAGTTAAAAGCATTTGGTGGATAGTCCATCATTTACGTAGTAGAATACACTTTTAGTGCATAAGTAATTGTTACGTATGGACAATTAAAGGTGTAGGAAAGTTAAAAGCACACTATTTGCTTTCACTGGATATGAAACATTTACAATGTTGTCAAATTCAGTGGGAGTATTGTGTACTTATCACTGAATAAGGGATTATTGTAATGATCTTTAATTCAATGGGAGTTACAAGCTTTGATATCTTGGTAGCTAAAGATAATTACTTTCCAAGTGTAGACACTCATACTTTTAAGGATAGTCTTGTACGTTTCCTTACTAGACATTGTTGTTTTACATATACTTGTTATGCTAAAATCTATGACACAATCATAATGAACACATAAACAAATGCATGACATGTTGTTTATCAACTATATGAGGTTGTTCCATGCACAAGTGGGAGAAATGTTATCTTTATTGTGTGCAAGAAACAACTCATAAAGATATGATTCAATGGATTCTCTTGACTACAAGGTAAGAGAATAATGTTCTAATATGAATTATACTAAGCTAATTCAAGAAACACTTGGTGTTACAATTTATGTTATGTGAGACTTAACTAGATTGCAACAACAAGGTGAATTTCATATTTTCATTACTAGCAGATCAACTGATGTAATTGAACTATGAGAATTTGCAGTTTCTAAATTAGATACCTATTAGAACATGTGTCAATATGATCAAGACTACTTTAATTATTATATTTATGAATTCAAGGAATGACATAAATTAATTAAGTAATCTAATGCTACTTCAATCTGAATATTTATGTGTTCTTGGAATGACATAAATAAATGAAGAAATAATGTTATTTACATTATTGTGAAGTAGTATATTAACTTGAAATTACTATTGAAACCAAAAGATGGTGTTCATAATTACTTTAGTTAAACATGTTTATGTTTCATTGTAAAGATATAAACATAAAGTCTTTTAATTGTTACAAGACTTATAATAAAGTAAGACGTTATATTGTTATGTTTTTTAATTAAGACATATACATGAAGTTATTAAATTGTTAAATGACTTATAACGTATAGTGGGATTATAACAGTTTATGTTTTCTTGTAAAGACATGAACATGAAGTAACTTTGTAAAAAGTACTTGTGTTATAAAGCATGTAATTGACTTGAATATTATTATACCATTAAAATGAATTAGTTGGTAAATAGACAAGTCAAAGCAAATATGGTTATCTTAAATATTGTTAGATTGTCTTGCAATATTGATACTAATGAAATATCAAATATTTATGGTATGTTCAGTTAGGAAAATCAAACTCTTGTTATATTGTTTGATTAAAGATAACTATGACTTCTTTTCTTCCAAAAGTTATCAAGGTTAGAATGTTGAGTATGACTTGGACATATTTAATAAAACTCCAACATAGAAGATTAATAAGACATTATCATATGATGGAATGTGATGAATCACATTAAGTCTTAAATTGAAGTTCTAAATTTGTTTAACTGCTTATAAAGAGGTTGTTAACAAAGTTAAATCAGGAACTATCAATAAGTATTTGTAATATCCCAAAAGAGAACATTGTATTGTTTTTTTATTTGCTAAGTATTTAAAGATAGTTTTTAAATTACTAAAAGCAAGTGGGAGTTTTGATCTTTAAAAGATAAAATTACAAGATATATAATCTTCTAAAATACACTAGTAAATATCATGATGAAGTTTGACATTTGAATGTTAAATCTCAACATGATAATAAAGGTTGACATTTAAATGTTAAATCTCAAGATGATGAAATTATCATTCATAAGAATAGCAATATATCTCATATATTTGATTAATATATTGAGGGCTATGATTTACAGGATTATTGTAAACCTGATAATCATTATGATACATTACCAAATATGAAGTTGGGTAAAGTATACATGATATGAATGATTAAGATGCTGTCCATAAAGATAATCAATTTTTGAAATTTGATTTATCTTAATAGTTAGACTAGAATATTAAGATGAGTTTCTTCAAAGATTAGGTAACCTTTGTGGTTTAAATCTTTGTATAGAAATCATATGGACAATGTTGTACACATATTTAATGCATGTCTTATAACAAGATTATTAATCACTTAAGCAATTAACTGTGATTGAATATTCTTTTCTAAGCACATTAATATATAAAGATTATGATTGTCACATTTATGAAATTGACAATAGAATATCAAAACTCTTTCTTGAGTGATTACTTGAGCGAGGACGATAAGTAATCAAAGGGAGTTTATGAATTCAAATATATCTTTGAAAGTGTACATGGTGCAATAATTCATGGATGGATAAATGCATGCATCTAGAAGATTACTCTTATGTTTAATTATTAAATTCATGTTTTGATTTATAATTGAAATAAGATAATTTCTGAGTATTCCTAAAAGCTAGTGGGAGTATTATGTTTAATTTCTTAAATCATATATGTTGTAGAACATATAAAAGGTAGCATTCTATATAAGTTAAATGTTACGTCTTAGTTTGGAATGAAACTTTAAAGATTTAGGAAATAAGACATATAACCTTGCAATGAATGTTTATTGATGAAACATGTGCGGTAAATAAATCTAATATATCATGATATATGATATATTATTTAGAAAGTCTAAATAGATATGTATGACATGAATAAAATCTAAGTATGACTCATAGATTTTTCATGTATATCATGTTTTGTTGTATCATACTTGATTACAAGATGATTTGGCAATATTAATATCTAATTAAAGGTTATTAGATAACTTGTGTAATATTCTAATAAGAATATGTTTGATTATAGAATTACATCCTAAATCTGGAACAGCTTCCAAATTCTATAGATGAACAATTTTTCAATTGTTGTGAAAATTGTCATAGCCAACAAACTTGAAAGTTTGAAGGGCATCAAACATTACACGATAGATATTATGGTTTACGGAGAAGTTTTAATAACATGTTGTTGTTGCATACAATGATGTTATGAAATTGAGGTGACACTCAATACTAGTCATGGTAAGGATTTCATCCTTAGCTATATGTACTAGTTATGCTTACTAAAAGCATAGTTGCATTATACATTAAAAGAATAAGAATACTTTAAACTTTAAAATGTTTGGAAGTGTAATTATCATAAATTGGTGGTTAAGGATGTATCACATTTTTATGAAATATGGCATTATCGAAATAGTTGACTATGCACATACAAGAACTTCACTAGTTGAATTCTTGAAATAAGTATTCTTAAAATTCCAATAGATCAAAGTTGGATGATTTATGTCTTGTCAACAAGTATGAATGTCATTGCTTGAGACATAATTCATCAACAAGAGTTATCATGCATTGATTTATTTAGTATTTGGATAAGGGATGTTAAAACAATTATTATAATAAATTGAAATACATGGTATGTTTAATTTATAATATATTGTATCCTATATTTGTATGTTTAATCCATGAATAAATGTTATTCTAAATTGTCCATTGTCAGTTAATAATATGGGAATATTATTAAATCAAGACAAATCTGAAGGTTGGTATAATATACTTAAAGTATATTGATGCGTAGTCATGCCATTTCAGATGATATTCGATGATACTGAATATAGGACTTATCCCAACTACATGATGTTACTTTATGGATTTTGTTATTAAGTAAATCATGAGAAGTTATCCTCAGACTTGAGATGCAAGATAAGTGTCATGAATGTAGTACATTTTTGTGGAACAACTTAACGCTATACGTAACTGGTAGTCATAAGGGTTGTTTTCGAAAGTGTTACAAAGTTTGTGGGTTTTGCTTGTAGTCAAGATAGAATTTGTTCCTTCAAATTTATTTTTGGAGTTTAATACTGCTGGGCCCCTCGTAGGGTTGGTAAGATGCATGTGCGGCCGCACCCAAAATCTTCCCTGAATATGTTCAGAAGATTTGGTAATCTTGATCAATCATAAACAACGAGAAACAGAATGGTTAATTAAGGAATGACTTTAATCCATATCTTTATTAACGTGGTATTAGAAACAAAAGGATAATAATAATGAGAAATCATTAAAAGGTTTTTCCAGGAGCCTTACTCGAGATCGTACTAGAGGCATCGGCGTGTTGCAAGACGCTAACCGATGTGATTACACTATTAAAATATGTCCAAGTGGGAGCTGTTAGAATATGGACATTATTTTAGTAGACGTATGTTAGGATCGAACTCGAGATCACGGGATTGCACACTTTACGTATGAAAAGTAAATGAGTAATAATTATATAAATGTTATATTAATTATTAGAACACAAACACGTAATGATCGTTAATGTTTAACAGAAATGGATAACGATTATTAGACGAATGAAAAGGAAGAACGATAGATGAAACTTTGAATGTCAAGAAGGTTTCGTAAACCCTTTAAGGGTGTAGGGACGATTGGGAATTGTATCCCACATCGCTTGGTGAAGCTTTTAACACAAGATTTCTACCCTATATAAACACACAAGGTTTTATTCTATTGACATAACTTGAAAACCTAACTTGTGTGTTTTCTTCTCTTCTCTTCTCTAGCAATTTTCGACAAGCTCCATTAAGTGAAGGTAGTCGAGACTTGTTATTCTAAGCGTGTGTTGTGCTCGTCTTACTTGCATAAGCGTTTGCTTGAAGTAGTACGTGTGTACAAGATCGTGAATCAAACATATTATTGTTTGTTTCTTGGTTTGTTCACATAAACCCTATATTGGGGAATTGGTTCCGGAAGATTGCTTTTGATTCTTGTTCGGGCTAGAATCATTAAGGTACGTTTATTATTTATGTTTTGATTAATTAATTACATATTATGGTCTTGTTATAATTGCTTCCGCTATATGCTTACTTGATGTGTTTTGGTTTATTTATGATTGTCATGTTATTATAATTCCAACAATACTCACACATATATATTTGATGTTCTCTTGCTAAAACACTTGTGTAGCCTGAGTGATATACACTAATTCAGTCTGCATTTGGGACTTAATTTTTTTGTATGGCGTAGAGTGTATATTTACGTCTATGGAAATAAATTTTATCAAGTGCATGTCCGTATAGTTTACGACACCGTCGACACGTATAGTAAATTAGTCTGAAAAAAATTTCTTTGTCATGATATGTGTTCATGGTGAATACAGGAATGTTAGTCTGGAATCATCTTATGTGCAGATTGATACTTGTTTGTTAGCTGGCTTTAGTACAAATAATTGAATGTCGGTTACTTTATGTGCAGATAGTTGCATACGTCACGCAGCAATTAACCAATGGCGTCGGATGAGCCATTGAGAAACTGCGCACGTTGCTCAACTTTAGGTAAGCGTTGCGGGCCAGCTTGCAACTTCAGAACGGCGTTTCCGCCAAATTCTGGGACAGGCCCATTTCACGATGTTTTTACTTTCAGTTTCTTAAATGGTGAATTTGCTGGTATGTTACCCAAAGAGACGTTAGAGTTTCGCAAAACTCTAGAGTTCATTTGTGAAGAATTTTCTAAGGACCCGGTAGGAGGACCGCGAAAGCTGGTTGAGGAACTCAGGCTCCAATTAGCTGATGTCAATCAGAGCAGAGCTAAAGATAGTCATGATGCCATTCGATTGTTAACAGAACTTGAAGATGTTCGTAGAAACAATGCGCTGTTGCTTGAGAAACTTGAACGTGCAAAACATCATATAGCTGAATTGGAAGCTGAACGCAAAGACACTGATGAAACAATTGTTCGGATCGATGGGAAATTTAGCCAGATGCTTGGTTTATTGAGACAGATTAAAGACCATTAATACAAATCTCCCTTGGTAATCTCAGAAGCCTTATTAACCGACAAAGTAATGAACTCGCCTGAAACTTCATTATCCTCTTAGGACATCGGTATCGTTTGTTTTTATTAAAACATAATTTCTTTTTCTTTTAAGTCGATGGTTGCCACAATTCGGGGCTGTTTGAAAAAATAAAATGATTTAGCGCTGAATGATTTTGTTCCCTGAATGATTCAGAAGCTCTGTAGGATTTGGTTTCGACTGTTTGATAGCTAGTGTGAATCTACATTCTGAATGACGAGAAACACGATTTTAATATTTATCATGCCAATTATTTTCGTAGTTAATTATTTGGGTACAATAGCATTTTTTTCACTTTAACAATGCAAAACTAAATTATTGAAGGAAAAAAAGTATACAAGAACCAGCGTATTCGAGGAAAACGGTATATACAAATCAAATTCATTAGATCATGACCAATTTTGTCAGCCACTATCTATGAATATTATGGCTATGTTTAGAACACAAGATTGTGAAGAGATTATGCTTTTTTTTTTTAAAAAATAAGCTACTTAAAAAATAATCTTTATTTGGCAGACATAACTTATAAGAGATTCTAAAAAAAATAATCTTACATAATCTCTTAAAACTAAAGGTTACTTCATGTAGCTTACTAAAATAATCTCTTTTTATAATCTCCAGCATCATCTCCACTTCCAGCAACAGTTACTTTCGCCAAATATACCCTATATACTTGAAAAAAGAACACGACATTATTAAATGAAATGAAGAGAGGAAATAAAAAAAATGAATTATAAAAAGAGATGTAGAAAAGAATGTCATTATTTCATTCGCTGAATCGTTTAGGGAGAATATTTTGAAGAAACGGTAAGCGTCACTTCCCTCATTCAGAAGTCACATTAGTTCTCAATCAAACACGTTGTCTTCTGTCCGTTTCAGCATTAAGTGCTGGCCCATCCCATTAAGAGCCAATCAAACACCCTCTGGACATTCATTAGTAATTTGTACAATTCTTTGTCAAAGAAGCTTGTGTATAAATAGAGAATAAGTGGGAGAGGTAAAGATTAAGTTTATGCACTTAATGCTTAGACATTCACAAATCAAATATTTACTCTCTCCAAAGAACAACACAATCCCTTAGATAGCTCAGTTGGATCTTAATTGTCACTCAAACTTAGTTTGAGTTTAGTGAGGAGTGACCATACTTGTCATTTAAATCCTAAGTGTTGTTCCGCAAACACTTGGTATAATTCTTTTGATTAATTTCTAATAAAGAATTAAACGTTGAAAAACTCTTTGTCTTATCTTTTACGTTTATTTACTTTTGATAATTAATCAACACGTCGCTACATCATGCAACTTGGTTATATTAACTTTATAGTTAACTTTAACCAAGTAAAAGGGTCCAACAAAATCCAATAAAAATAAATCAAGCTAAATTCACATATATTTCCAGCTTTTGGATGATAATCTATTATATCTAATTTGAAGGATATTCAAATAATTTGACCAGCTATAATCTCACATAAGCCCCTTTGTATGGGCTTAGGCTTATAGAGGTATTTATAAAGTTATGGCTTATAAAAGCTTCCCAAATAAAGACTATTTATAAGCTAGCTTATTTTAAAAGCTCAAACCCCTGTAAGCCCGATGCCAAACCTAGCCAATATTGTTATAGAAACGAGAACTAAGGGACAATAGTATTTGTTCAAAGAAAATCAAGTATATTGAAAAAGAGATATTAATCAAAGAGATCATGAAAGTAGTAAATTATTACTTGTTCTTTGGTTCTTTCCCTTTTAGATTAGCAACTTGTGTAAGTGCATGCTTCCATATCTCCATCTTTTGAGCCCATTCATTTTGTTTCTCTGCATTTTTTTCTGCCTCCATCTTCTGTTTATGATCAGCCATCGCATCTCTGAAGCTGTTTTGTTGCTTTCTCACATCGCTAGGATCGACATGATAGAATATGGGGATAACTATTTGGTTAAAGTCCCTATGCTGCTCCAGGATTAACGCCAGTTCATTAAGGCACCATGTGGAATAAGCATAATTCTTTGACACCACAATTATAGAAGCTCTAGATGCTCTAATGGCACTCTCTAACTCCGGCTTCAAATATAGCCCGGTTTCAATATTTTTATCGTCCAAGAAGGTTATGAGATTAGCATCCTCAAGGGCTTTGTGGAGGTGATTGGTGAAACTGTTACGAGTGTCCGCGCCTCCAAAACTTAAGAACACATGTAAATTATGAAAAGCTTAAGAGGAAATACATGTGTGAAGAAATTATATCAAGACTAATACACATACGGACATGACATATGGAATTTGCTCGGAAATTTACAGTCTTTTCGCGATGAATGAGTCAAAAAGAAAAAGTGACATCAATTAATAATTCATGCCATGGCTTATAAAATATCACTAGCAGGGTACCCGCACGTTGCAGCGGCGGGTACCCTGAAATAATTTTTTTGGTAAATCATGTATTTTAGTATTTTTTTTTTTTTTTTTTTTTTTTTTACAATAAATTTATTAATATCAAGAATTGCATGTGACGTATTTTAACTCTTTAACTAATGACAATGTTTTTAATTATACAATTGTGATAATAATTATTAGAGGAGACAATTTGTGCCTAAAATAAGAAAAAAAAATGGGCTAATTTGTAAACGATGTGGGCATATTTTGCCATCGCCTTTTTTTTGAAATGGGCATGTATTGCCTATTGAAAAGTTAAATGACACTAACGTATACATAATTTCTCTCAATTGTATAACATTACAATCGTTTTTAAATAAAAACATATAATAAATTTAATTATTTAAATATAACTCGGGTGTTGCGCTTAAGCAATTTATTTCGTCTTTTTATGTATATTTTAAAGCGATTCGTATAACATTAACCCGTTTGGCCCCTGTCTGTTCGGGCTTGAATATTGTATAATGTACTTTATTATTTGTATCAGTGACATTTAATGCATGGATTGTGTTTAATATGGTTGTACAAAATGCTTTATAATTTGTATTTCTTATATAAGAGGTGTTTTAATAACTGCATTAATTGTATTTATTGACCCATTAATTAATTGACTACATTAAATATCTTGACCGCATTAATAGTGCTTTGTATTTTGTACATTAAGCTTTAAGACTTGTATGTCTTAAAATTAAGATTGATGAGAAAGATCATTAATAGTGCTTTGTGTATTGTATAATAAGCATTATGGCTTGTAAGTCTTAATTTTAGAGAGAATTGCATATATACTCACCGAAACTTGCATATTTGCATATTTCCTCAAAATATAAGTTTAAATGCATAATGTACAATGATGTTTAAGCATGTTTTGAGAAAATATGCAAATATACAAGTTTTAGTTAGTATATATGCAATTACTCCTAAATTTTAAAACTAACATGAGAGAGATTCATCCATACATTATATATAGTATAGATTAATAATATTAACTAGTGACTAATACACATACGGACAGGACATATAGAATTTGCTCGGAAATTAACAGTCTTCTAGCGATGAATGAGTCAAAAAGAAAAAGTGACATCAATTAATAATTCATATAATCGTATGCCATGGGTTACAAAATATCATTAATAATATATTAAGGGAAATAATTTGCACACATTACCTTTTGATTTGCACACTCCAATGTACAAACAGTTGAAGTAGGATGTATAAATAGTACAACAGGTTAATGCATAAGTTGGAGTGTGCCAATAAAAAATATGAGTGTGCAAATCATTTCCCATATATTAACTAGCGACTAATACACATACAGATAGGACGTATGGAATTTGCTTGGAAATTTACATTCTTCATGCGATGGCTTATAAAATATCATTAATAATAGTGACATAATAATTCATGCCATGGCTTATAAAATATCATTAATAATATTGACTGGTGACTAGGGCATTATCGGGTCAGACTTGGGGCTTATCGGGTCGGGTCTATCGGGTTTTAAAAACGTTAAACTAACCCACAACCTGACCCGATAGCCTATCGGGTTGCGGGTTATCGGGTTGGGTTTATCATAAGTATATTATCACATATAACTAACTTTAAAAATACAGTATTAATCTGATACATGCATTTCAAATATGTTAGGTCCAATGTTATGTCTTTGATTAGGCAGCAACGACATACCCAATCCCGTCGGGGCGGGGTATTGTATATGTCTTAGATTATGCATCGATGTAATTAGTCAGTTATAGTTAGCTATCATAAAATTATTCCGTACTTCTAGTAAAAATAATGTCTATCTTATTATAATGAAGGTAGCTTTAGCTAAATGTTGTGTCGCGATGAACTCACATTTCATTGATTAATCGGTTAAAAGGTTGAAAACCATTATCACATAAAATTTTGATTATTTTGGCTACGAATAAGAATCAATAGCGTATCCGTTTTTGTTAAATGAATCGGTCTTGTTTCTGTTTATGACTTTCTTGACCAAGAACAATCAATAAAATACATGAGAAGACTAGTGCAAGAATAAAAACTTTATAATTCGATTCCTCCAACATTGGGATATATGCCCTTTCAATCATCATGTTTATGCATTGCTATCAAACTCGAGAAAAAAAAATGACCTTTGACTTAACAAATGGTTTTGTAGAAACTACAAAGAAATAATATGAACTTATGAATTTATTTCATGTCCACATTTTCATTTAATAACTGTCATTTAACAAATGTATATTAAAAAGGTTAAATAAACTTTTTGTAAGATAAAATTATAAGTTTAAGTTGAATATATGCAAAATTTTGAGCTTTTAAAAAGATGTATATGCAATTTCCTTCGATTATTTGACAGTATTTACGAATTGCTACAAATACTGGAGACGTATATCGTGTGACATTATGATCGAAAAAACACACACACAAAAAAAACTTAATCTGACTTCACTCACGATGAATGTCTTTTACTACTCCGTCCGTCGCAAGATTATTGTCACTAGAAGAAAAAAAAAAAACACGATTTAAAAAAGTGAGACTACTACCTTTCGTTTTAAGTTGGTTCAAATAAAAGGTGGACAATCAGTGAACAATAACTTTAAAACGAAATGAGTATTAAACTGTTGTTCATTAAAACATCATTTAACAAATATATATTAGGGGTTCAAACAACTATTTTTTCAAATGTAAAACTAAAAATTTAAATCTTTATGTTGGCATTATTTTATGTAGTGGGCTAAATAACTTTGGCATCAAATGTAAACTAGAAAGTTGAATATTTTCTTTTCTGCATTACTTTATGTAGGAGGAGGGGGCCATAAAATTGTTGACAAGTGTACATACATGTATACAACTGGCAAAACATATAAAATATACACTTCATATAAAATTTATAAATAGTCATCATTCCTTTTGAAACCAAATCATTCATATTTAACAAATCTTTCCAACGTGTGCATTTCTTTTCCCTCTCAACAAAACCACAATTTGATCAATTCTCTATACAAGTTCATTAACAGTGAAGAATATGTCGACAAGTTTATGCAAAATGGGAAAATATGAATAGCGAATACACGTTCACACATGTTCTAAATGTGTAATGAGTCATTCCTTAGCAAGGTTATAATCACTTCCATTTTTATACATCCTGTGACCAAATTAAGAGCTATAATGAATAAATATTCCGTTATGAAAAAGTGTTTGGGTATCAAAAACATAACTCGATTGCATGGCCTCGTGTGTTGGAGTTCTTCTTGGAGAAAGCTTTAAAGTTAAGTCTACTGACTCTACGGCCTGGTGTGCCAGCTCAGCAATGTTTTTGTCGTTTAGCGACTTTCGGTGGGGACATAGGCGTCCCCGCCAAAAGCTTCCTCGCCCGTCCTCGTGATTGTTGTGGTGTATCCTGTGACCAATTAAGAGCTATAATGAATAAATATTCGGTCGGTTATGTGTAGTTTTGGTTCGTGTCATTAAAAATTGTTTGGGTATCGAAAACATACCTCCATTGCGCGGCCACGTGTGTTGGAGTTCTTCTTGGAGAAAGCTTTAAAGTGACGTCTCCCCACTGAGATAAAAATAATACTAAAAAGTAATACTCCGACAGACAACTTTTAGAAAATATAGTAAATGGGTTCTACCTCTATTTTGGGTTAGGTAGTATATGTTGTATTCCTGTGTTCTTGACCAAAAAGCAGAGAGATCTCCACCAATGATGTAATTCCATGACTTGTAATAACTCAACGGATCTTCTTCCTTCTCATTCTTTCCATCATCATACACTAAACTCACCCCACACTCCATTATGCTGCTAGGATTACGATCAAATGTCCCTTTTTCTATATAAATAGTAACTTGGTCACCAGCTTCCATCTCATTCTCCCCAAACATCCAATGGCTTAAGAATGTTAAACTCTTTCCACCTACATTGACTTCATCAATATGAGGCGTGTATAACCAGGAGAGGTTCTTTGTTATATTACTAATTTTGATATGTCGCAAATAAATCAACTGACGACGTGGATATTCAGAATTCCCATTTTGATCTTCAGACCTCCAGTATGGATTTATTAATGTTCGTACATAGGAGAGATTTAACCCTCTGAGCTTATTAAGAGATGATGGGATGGTAAATGAAATTGATGGCCCCTTGCTTTTGTGCGTAATCCACTTTGGTATCACTTCACCCCCATAAATTGTGCTGAATATTCCATGTTCATAATACATCTGCCAAATCACAAGCAAAATTAATCAGAATAAATTATCTATATATACATATTCATATAAACACATACTACATTAGTTAGAGAAACCTGGGTTTGAGATCCCTCTGGTCCTCTTATATGATGATACGTTCCCACACGCCTTTTATAAATGAACTCTAAGTTACTCCACCCCAAACTACATAAGATAGTATCATCAACACCTGCTATAGGTTGGATTTTGATCATTCCTTCAATTTCCATGGATGAAGGTGCTAACAAATCTACCGACATATTTAAATGGAGTGGAGACATTTCTGGATCAAATGAAATTTTCCGCAACAAAGTCATATGGTCCTTAAATGTAAAGAAACTCAAAAATCTTAGTGTACGTGGAGGATGTTCCATTGATACCAGCATTAAACACTTTTCCATAAAAAGCGTCTTGAGCCTAGGAAGGGTTCTCACACCATCAGGCATTGAAACAATTGGATTGCCATTTAAACATAGCTCCTTCAGCATGGAGAGGGAACTCAGGTCCATGGGAAAGGATTCATTGGACAAGTTATTATTTGCAAGCGACAACTTTACTAATGAGCTCGGAAAATAAACAGCAGAGGACTTGAAATCTCTTGGTACAGCCTCCACAACGGCAGCTTCGCCCTTATAATTCCATCCATCTAGTAGTAATGTTATGACCTTCTTTAACTTGGCTAAAGTCCTTGGAAGCTTTTGTAAATCTTTGCAGTTACTGAGATCAATGAAGACAAGCTCATCACAATGGTCAATTGATTCACAGATTTCAATCAAACTCGAGCAATTACGAAGAAATAAACTCTCAAGTGAAGGGAGTTCACAAAAGCCACCGACACGACGAAGCTGTTTACTAAAACTCAGATCAAGAATCTTCAACGATCCAAGTAACTGTTGAAATGGGTATAACAGTTGGTGAATTGAAGTAAAACAACATGGACAAATAACAACTACAAAAATAGATCATGAAATTTCTAACCTTTTGCCTCTTCTCAGCTCGTTGGTGGCTACTACAAGACATATCAAAGCATTCGATACTGCTGTAAGACATCTCAAGAGCAACTAGATTGTCCATTGGCAACTCTGAAGTTATAGACTTTGAAGGAAACCCACACATACGCAACCATCTTAATTCGTCTGGAAAGTTCTCATAAGTCCCATTGATTTGCGCATAATCGAGATGTAGTATCATTAGACTATCCATATTACTAAACGCAGCTGTTTTAAGGGGTTCACTTGATCCTCGCAACTTCTCTTTCTCACGCATCTGCATATCAAGGCTCAGGCCTAGAATATTTCCCTTACCCTATGAAGAAATGACCATACACAAAAATATTATTTACATGTACAATGATTAAGAATTTAAAATAGTTAGAAACATCAAGTATTACTATGCCCCTTACCTTTTTTTGTTTCAAAACTTTGAATGCCTCCTTGTGACACCATATTCGGCTACGCTTCCATGGTTTGTCAGGTGATTCTTGACGTACCACGTCTTTTCCCATTTCTTGAATCAGTGAATGCATACGCAATACGGAACTCCAATCGATATCGAGAAGGCATCTGTCAATGAGACGAGTGATCCCAGATCTTGTGTCTATATCACATGCTTCTAATATTTTTTCAGTAAAATCTCTGCCTTTTCCAACAAAAAAACAAGCAATATGCTTAAACAATTCCTTATCATTTTTGGATGGCAAAGATTTATAGCTCATTCTCAACACACTAGTTACATATGAATCTGGTTCTTTCTTTAGCCCTTTTACGCAGTCTTCCCAATAAGTAACATCTTGGTTACGTAGTGACCTGCCTAAAACTTTAAGAGCCAAGGGATGCCCTTTACAGTAATTTACAATATTATCTGAAACTGCTTTGTAACCTTCTTTGAGATCTTCAGACTCGAATGCATGAAGACATAAAAGCTTTAGTGAGTCAATCACACGTAAACTTTTAAGATTGTGTTTGGTATGCTTGGGTTGAACTTGCGGATTGAAAAGTGCACATCTCTCCGTCAATGACCCGTCTCTAGTGGTTATTATGATTTTGCTTCCTGGATGAAAACCTTTATTTCCGAGTAACACATCCAACTGGTCGAGACTATCAATATCATCAAGAACTATAAACACTTTTTTACGGGCTAGTGTGTTCTCAATTGTAGAGGTGTACACAGAAACATCATGAACTGGAATTGAACTTGCTTTTGAAATTTTATCACAAAGTTGTTTTTGTACATCACGCAATCCATTAGATTGCTCACACCGCTTACTTATATTTTCAACAAAGCTGCTTCGGTTGAATTCATGACGGTGTAAGCTAAAGACATGTCTGGCCAAAGATGTCTTCCCGATCCCACCCATACCGAATATAGTGAGGATATCAGTAGTATGTTCAGATCCATCTCGGAGCCATGAACTGACGGAATGAATGGAATAATCTATCCCAATTAGTTCTTGTGGCATATTACTCCCTAGGAGTACGTCCAATTGATGATAGATGTCCTTAACAATTTCTTCGATAAAATCCGTCTCTAACCTGAAATAAATTTTACATATTAGAAGTAGAAAATTCAATCCATGCATCTAATAATCCAAATTTTGATAGTTCAGTCATATGTTTTTTGAAATGGTCAAAATTATAGGGCTTAATGTACCAAAAATAATACTACGTAATAAATCACGGAACACACAAATTTACGTATTCCACAAAACAAATGGGTAATTGCATATATATATATATATCTGTTAAAAAACTTAAAATTACTTATACATTCAACTTCAACTTATAATTGCATTTATCTATATCAATACTACATATAAAGTAAAAATGGTCAATTTCACAGCTGACTCATTAAATTGTATTCCCACCATTTCACCATTACAAAATTCATGAAATTCAATCAATTACACTGAATAAAATAATCTAATTCAAAATCTAATCCTTGCATTTGATTCTAATTTCATTTCTGCATCTAACGATATCAAAATCCCCAAATTTGGTACAAATTTACAAAAACCCAGTTTATGTAATTTTGGAGCCAAAATTGGATTTTTTCCAATTCGATTGAATGGGCAATTCCTGCTTGATTTCTTTGTTTCCTTAGTTTCTAAGCAATATCCTTTGAGTGAATTGTGATTTAATTATGTTCTATTGGTTCAATTTGAATTTTTCCCAAATTGTCAAAACCCTAATCATGAGGAATAAGCGTACAACAAAATTGCCTGCACATTTTGACGATTCTGTAATGACTACTAGTAGGAATAAGCATATGAAGAAAAATGAATCAAAAAATAGTAATAATGAGAATGAATCCACACAAGATCTGAATGATAATGGTAAGAGGAGAAAGGATAATGTGAATAGAAAGGAGACAAGTGCAGGGGAGAAGAATGTGATTGATAATCGGTGTAATGATGGTGAGAAGGAGAAAGTGGTAGAGAAGAATTCAAGTGAGAAGAATGGGAAGAATGAACAGATGGAGAATGAGGGTATAAAGTGTAACACTGGAACATTTGGTAATAATGAAGATAAGGTGACCGAGAATTGTGCTGATGGTAATACAACAAGTTCCGGTAATAATGTAAGTACTTCAACTCTGCCTGTGAAAGTACAGTGTGAGACTGTTAAAACTAGTAGAGTCGATAGTGTTACTGTAAATGGAACCAAGCCAAGTTATGCTGATTTGACTAAAGAAGGTACGGGGAATGTGAATAATAAACCTGTTAGTGCTATTGCAAACAATGCTGAAAAGGTGTTAACTAGTATCCCTACTCAGATTGATAGCAATGGGAATGAAGTAGTAATATTTGATGAGCTTATGGTTATAGAAGGGTCTAAGAAATGAGGTTTAACTTTGTGTGGGTACTTTGTGGGATGTAGTATGTCAGTGAATGAACTCAGATTCAATCTTAGGAAAATGTGGGCTAAATATGGGTTCAAGGACATTCTTGACAGTAATAATGGAATCTTCTTCATGAAATTTCACAATGAGAATGGGCTGAATTTTATAGTAAATAATGTTCCATGGATGGTCAACAGTAAACCTCTTATTGTGCAAAAATGGGATGTGACTATGTCTTTGGATAAAACTGAGCCTGATAGTCTACCAATATGGGTCAAATTATGTAATGTGCCTTTGGAAGCATGGACTACAAAAGGTATTAGTGCACTTGCTAGTAGAATAGGTAGGCCTATGATCATGGACAATGTCACTACTAACATGTGTAAGACTGGAGTTGGTAAAGTTGGTTATGCTAGAGTTCTTGTTGAAGTGTCTGCTAAGAAAGAATTGCCTGAATTGGTGGAAGTTGTTTATAAGAATGAGCTAAAAGAATAGATCATGAGGAAGACTGTCAAGGTGATATATGACTGGAAACCTACTCAATGTGAAACTTGCTGTGTTTTTGGTTACACTCCTTATAATTGTAGGAAGAATGCAGTTGTGAATACATTTAATAAGAAAGAGGAAGTAATAACTGGTGCTAATGAAGGTAGAAAGAATGAAGGTGTTAATAATGAAGGCTTTCAGGAAGCAAATAATAGGAAGAGGGGAGGTTTAGATAATAAAGTCAAAAGGCCAAATTTAAAACATAACTGCAGAAGTTAAAGGTGGTAGTCAAGAGAATGAAAACAAGAGCCCTGATAAGAATGGTGGAAGTAAACAAGGAGTGAATAAAGAGAAACCTGCTACTACGTATGAATTCCAACCTAAGAATGCTATGAGCAATGAGGATCAAGAGAATGAAAACAAGAGCCCTGATAAGAATACACAAACACACAAAACTGCAGAAGTTAAAGGTGGTAGTCCAAACAAGAAAGCCTAGTCTGTGCAAGGTGAGATTTTGGAAGCTATGAAAAGAACATCTGATAAGTATTCTATCCTTGAAATGTATGACATAAACAATCAGAATGAGTTACAGGAGTTACACAATAAGGAAATTGTTGATGAATTCTTGAGCAATAGGAAAACTCCTACTGAAGAGGAAATGGAAAAGTGGGATATTAACATGTATGCATATTACAAAAAGAGTATGGAAATAATAGAAGGCAAAGGTAAAAAAACCTGTTACAGAGGAGGATGTATTTGAAGATACTTGTGGAATAGCTCAAAGTATGCAGGATAATGTAGTATGTGGAATGGATAATGGAGTTTTGGAGGGGAAGGATGTGATATGAATATTTTTTTCATGGATTGTTGAATAGGTGCTTGGAATATCAGAGGACTTAGTACTTCTGATAAACAAACTAAAATTAGAAAGTTTATTATGGATGAGAATTTGTTAATATGTGCAGTATTAGAAACTCATGTGAAGAATAGAAAGTTATAGAAAACTGGGGATAGTATTTTTGGAATTGGAATTGGAATTGGAGGTCCAATATGATCCAGTGTGATACAGGTTGCAGAATAATGGTTGGGTGGCATAGTGATGAAATTAATCTGACCATTATACAAAGTGCTAAGCAGTCCATTCTTTGCAAAATTGATTCAGTGGATGGCAAGATTACTATTTTTTTACTCTCTTGTGTATGCTGCCAATAGTGGAATAGAAAGAAGAATGTTGTGGAAGGATTTAAATATCTATAAAATTAAAGGATTGTTGGTAATGGTTGTTGGGTTCTACTTGGTGACTTCAATATTACTCTTAATTCTAATGAGCACTCTGCTGGAGGATCTTGTATGACTAGTGATATGACAGAATTCAAAGATTGTGTTAATCAAGTTGAAATTGAAGACATTGCTAGTAATGGGTTGTTCTATACATGGACCAAAAACCTTCATAAAGTGAGATCAGGAGACTATGCAGGAGTTTTAAAGAAGCTAGATAGATCTATGGGTAATGAAGAGGTCATTTGTAAGTTTCCACAAATCTATATTGTCTTCTTACCATACTTAATATCTGATCAGTGTCCAGTGCTTCTTGTTATTCCAAAAGCTATTCACAAAAAGAAGAGATCTTTAAAATTTGCAAATTTTGTTGCTGAGAAAGAGGAATTCTTACCATTGGTGGAAAAGTATTGGGTAGATAAATGGGATGGTTGTCATATGTTTAGAACAGTAAAAAAATTAAGGAACTTAAAAGTACATTTGAAGAAATTTGCTTGGAAGAATGGGGACATTTTTGCTAATGTTGTGAAGTTAAGAGAAAAGCTCAAGGAGGTGCAAACCAGAATTGATAAAGATCCAAATGATAAAATTCTTAGAAAGGAGGAATGTGATGTTCTTAAAGAGTATGAAGAAGCTATGAAGGATGAGGAAAAATTGCTATTCCAGAAAGCCAAGGTCAAATGGTTAAGTTTTGGAGACAGGAATAACTCATTTTTTTACAAAACTATAAAGAACATGAAACAAAAGAATAGAATTGGGGAAATCAATGATGAAATAGGAAATAAATATGAAGGTGCTGATGTGGCTGGTCAGTTTATTAGTCACTTCCAAAAAATTTTAGGAATTTCTACTCCTGTGGTTAGAATTAATCATTTAGAAGATCTATTGGTGAAAAAATTGACTGATGGTGAAGCTAATGATATGGTGAGGAATGTTAGTGATGAGGAAATCAAAAGGGCTATGTTCAATGTTGATGACAACAAGGCTGCTGGACCTGATGGTTTTTCTTCAAAGTTTTATAAAAAAAGCTTGGAGCATAATTGGTAAAGACATTTGTTCTGCAGTGTGAGAATTTTTTGATAAAGGCAAGTTATTGAAGGAGATTAATTCCACTCTCATTACATTGGTTCCTAAGAATAATTCCCCCTCAAAATTGTCTGAGTGCAGGCCTATTGCTTGCTGCAATGTCCTGTACAAATGTATTAGTAAGATTGTTACTGACCGAATGAAGGGTTCACTTAATAAGCTGGTTAGTATGAATCAAAGTGCATTTATTCCTAAAAGACAAATCCATGATAATATCCTTTTATCTCAAGAGCTGTTCAAAGGGTATGACAGAAAGAATGGTCCTAAGAGAGTTGCTCTAAAGATTGACATACAAAACGCTTATGATACAGTTAACTGGCAATTTTTAGAAGACATTTTAAGAGGTTTCAATTTCCATGATAAAATGGTGGACATGAAATGTGTTACTACTACATATTTTTCTATATGCATAAATGGTGAAAGTGTTGGCTATTTCAAAGGTGGAAGAGGATTGAGACAGGGTGACCCAATGTTACCATATCTATCCACTCTTGTTATGGAAATTCTGAACTTAATTGTACAAAAAAAGGTGGAAGAGTGTGACAATTTTAAGTACCATTTTGTATGCAAAGGGCTCAAGATTACACACATCTGTTTTGCCGATGATTTACTTATGTTCTGTCATGGAGACAAGGATTCTGTCAAAGTTTACAAGGATGCTATAGAAGAATTTGGGACATTTTCAGGTTTGATGCCAAATTATAACAAAAGTACTGTTATATTTGGAAGTCTTAATGAAGAAGTGAAACAAAGCATTCTGGATGTGGTTCCATTTAGAGTTGAAAAACTTCCTGTAAGATACCTTGGAGTCTCTTTAATCACAAGAAGACTTGGAGTTAAAGGCTGCAAGGTATTGACAGATAAAATCAGAACAAGAATTGAAAATTGGAGGAACAAATGTTTGTCTTATGCTAGAAGATTGCAGCTTGTTGCTTCAGTATTGGAATCTATTCATGTGTATTGGGCCTCTGTATTTCTTTTTCCAAACACTGTGATTAATGAAGTCAACAAGTTGCTCAAAAAATTTCTATGGAACCATGGAGATACTTCATAAGGAAAAGCTAAAGTGGCATGGGAGAATGTTTGAAGACCTAAACAGTATGGAGGATTGGGGTTAAAAGATTTAAGTATATGGAATAAGGCTATGATAATAAAACATTTGTGGCACATTGCAGTAGATAAAAATTCTATATGGGTTAAATGGGTCAATACTGTCAAATTAAGGGGAAGAAGCATATGGACCATTAATGAGGAAAAAACTGATAGCCGGGGGTGGAAAATATATTGAAGCAAAGACAGGATATTAGAAGGAACATGATTGTAAAAATTGGCAATGGGAGGACAAGATCATTATGGTTTGACAACTGGAGCAATATTGGAGTATTAAGCAGTTTAGTGGCATACAGAGATTTGTATGATGCAAGACTTGCAGCTAATTTGAGTGTGCATGATATGGTGGTTAGTGGAAGTTGGAATTGGCCTATTGAATGGAATGATAGATTTCCACTGATTACTCAGTTACAAGCTCCTATGCTGGATGATTCACAAAGTGACAGATTGGTGTGGAAAAATAACAATGGTCAAATGGGTGAGTTTTCCGTCAAACAAGTGTATGGAGATTTGAAAAATGAGAATAGTGAAACTCCATGGCATAAGGTGATATGGTTCTCACAAAATATCCCTAAACAAGCTTTTGTGCTTTGGTTAGCTGTGCAGAATAGACTCATGACTCAAGACAGGCTCAAAAGTTGGGGTTCATATGATATGATGATTTGTCCTCCATGCTATAATGATTCTGATTCACACTCTCATCTCTTCTTCAAATGTGTGTATTCAATGAAATTTTGGGAAAAAGTCAAGGATAAACTGAGAATGAAATGTGAAGCTGCTATATGGAATGAAATTGTTGATTTCTTTTCAAGTCAGACAAGTGGAAACAATATTACCAGTATTATTCAAAGACTTGGATTGGCTGCTAATGTATACTTGATTTGGCAAGAGAGAAATTATAGTTTGTTCAAGGATGATAGAAGAGAAGTGGAAGATCTTTATAAGATTCTTGAAGAAACTATTAAGATAAGATTGATAAGCCTAAAAGTTAAACCTTCAAGAGCTGTTTATGATACTCAAGAAAGATGGAATATAAAGCTAAATATTGCTTATAAAAGCAGTACTGCTATGCAACAATGAGAACTGGACTTGAAATATGATACAGAGCATTTAAAAGTTGAGTATTGGTTCCCAAGGGGTGTTTGGATGCAGGTATAACAACATGATATGGATAATTGCTTACCCTGCTACTTAAGGGGGTGTTTGGATCCTTGTGTAACAGCAACAAATACCTCATTAATTTGTTGTTGTATTCATAATCAGGCCATTACTGTAACAAGATACCTTGTACCTTGGAGTTCCTGTGCTGTAAGACTGTACCTATGATAACCTCTAGACTAGATCAATTTAGCCTTGGGAGGGAATTGAAACAGTCTTGTTTGGCTAAATAGGAGGTCTATATCAGTTGGAATGTACCATAAAGTAGGGTCTTTTACTGTGAATGGTAAATGGTCTTGGAAGATGGTGTATGATGGGTAGAATAGAGAGGAGTGAAAGATGATCCTTCTTGGTCTATCCAATACATCATCACAGGAGGTAATGGTTGGTCCTCCCTCAAAGAGAGTGTTTCTAAATGTGTGAAGCCATTTGTAAAGATGGAAATGTAGCACATTTGGAAGAGCCCTTGATTGGAGGGGTTATGGGTTCCTAGTGAAGCCTTACTCCAATTCTACTATGCTACTGTGGTGGCAGGTTGAGTGGTGTAGTGGATTGGAGATGGAGAAATATAGCTAGAGGAGGTGCAACAAAGGTGAATTGATGAAAATGAATGTGACTGTTCTTCAGATTGAAGAAATGGAAGCTTGAATGGTAGAGACTCTGTTTTGACAGAGTTAATATGGTCAGATATAGTTTGGATTTAATGGTATCCGATATCTGCTAGTATGGAAATGTATGTGAAAGTTTAGTATAGTTTAAGCTTCTGTATCCAAGATTGGGTGTTGTCCATTCTTGTCCTTATTCTTATGTTGTAAATTTGTTAGAAGTTAATATAATACATTCACCTTTGGCACAAAAAAAATGGACAATTTCGAGATATTGAAATCTTGAAAAATGGTCAAACTTTTAGCATATTTGGAAAGTATTGAAATTAAGCCATACATTTGGAATGTATTGAAGTGTTGAAATGTTTGCTATTATACACATCGAAAACCGGGTTAACTCAGGACGCTTCAAACCCGGCGGTTTGATTCGGTTTAATTTGACCCGTTTTTTCGACCCAACTTGTCGGGATAACCCGGTTTAAATTGACCCGTTTTTCAACCGGAACGGTTCAACCGGTTGAACCCCCCTGGTCAAACCGGGTTTCAAAACATTATGTTTAATCCCCATATCCTCAACTTTTTTTTTTTGTTTTTCGTTTATAACTTTTTTAATCAGTAAGGCTATCTGCCGCTATAAAATCCCGTTGCTATGCACGGATACTCGTCTAGTATTCTCAAAAAACTAAAATATTACATGTATATAAAACTTAAACTAATAATTTCATGTATGTCATTTCTAAACCTTCGTAATTATAAATATATTATTTCTAAACCTTTAATATGTCATATATATTAAAATTATTATGCAATATAATTATAAACTCTAAATTTTGGAAATTTTAATTTAAAAAATAGCAATAACCACAATTGTTTCAAAAACACGATATCACGAGGTTCAAAATAAATTAGATGACTAAAATAATATATCGATACAATATACAACCTCACTAAAAAGTCACCTTATCTAATATATAATAAGAATACATGAAATAAACCTTTCATAGATATCATTAGGGGTGTCACAAAAATCAACCCGGCCCGAATCCGAATATGGCTTTCGGGTCGGGTTAATTGGGTTCAAAAGCATGTTTGGGTCAACCTAAATTGACCTGAGTTCTACACAAAGTCGAGTTCGGGTTTAATAAATGTCTCTTACTCGGGTTCGGGTCAACCCGAGTGACCTAAATTTTATTTTTTTCATTCTAATTTGTATGTAATCACCAAAATTGTAAATTTCTAAACGGCCTATACCCGAACCCGAGTTGACCCGAACTCAAATAACCCGAGTTCTAAACAAGGTCAGGTTTGAGTATGTTTTTTTTTAGTCTTGACCCGAATTGACCAGACCCGAGTGACCCGAACCCAATCAGGTCAACCCGAATAATAACCCTAGATATCATGAATGTTATATAAGTATAATAGATAAAATATTTTTACAAGAAAGCATATATTAATGCAACAAGTTTATAAAATATTTTTACAAGAAAGCATATATTTGGATGTATATGACATATTTAAGGTTTAGAAAAGATGTGTATGCAATTATAACTTTTAGTCGGATATAAATGCAATTTTTGAGCTTTTTAAACGATATATATGCAATTGTTATTTTAAGTTGTATATATACGCAATTTTAAGCTTTAGAGAAATATATATGCAATCGCTTTTAAAAAGAATCATAAACTAAAGGACAATATGATTCAAAATTATATTCAGTTTAAATCTTTGTTAAAAGAAAAGAATGTGATATTGGTACCACCTAAAATACAAGTAACACTCTCCTAATTTTTATTTTTATAGTTTTGTTTTTATTATAAAACTACTAAAATAGAAAATTTAAAATATAAAGTTTGCCAAGTCAAAAGTAGTAAAACAGAAAATATACGGAGCAGAAAAGCATAAAAATTGTCTTATCTCGTTAATAAAGTGTGTAAAACCGTTGAAAAAAATACGGAACATAAAATATACTCCCTCCGTCCAATAAAAATTGTTCACTTTGACTTTTTTAAGTTTTTTTCCACTTTGACCTTAAATATTTATGTTTGCGTTATATAATACTTGATGAAAATTATACCAATAAAAATATATTTAAATCTTAATTCATTCATATATTTATCAAGTGTTACATAACAGAAACATAAATATTTAAGCTCAAAATAGAAAAGAAAAACTTTAAAAAGTCAAAGTGATCAGTTTTTAAAGGCCATAGATAATAAGATTTAACAAGTCAAAAATATAAAAAAATAAAATATATAAAAAAAAAACTATTAAAAACTGTTTTTAATCATTAATAAAGCGGGTAATAAAGTGGTGGGAGCGGTAAGGGGTATGGGTGGTACTATAGCCCCCCTTACTTTCTTAACCCTGATGATTCACTCTATTGATAGAATAAGATACTTTTTTTTTTTATTTGTTAGTAACTTTTTTTTTTTTAACTTGTTAAAATTTATATTTTATGTTTCGTACATTTTTGACAGTTTTACTCACTTTATTAATAAAATAATACAATTTTTAGTGGTTTTGTTCTCGGTATTTTTGATGTTTTATTACTTTTGACTAATCAAATCTACATTTTCTGTTCGGTTTTATTATTTTGAAGTTTTATAATAAAAACAAAATTCTTAAAAATAATAATAAATAAATAAAAGAGATAATCAAAGAGATGAAAGTAGTAAATTATTACATGTTCTTTGGTTCTTTCCCTTTTAGACCAGCAACTTGTGTAAGTGCATTCTTCCATATCTCCATCTTTTGAGCCCATTCGTTTTTTATCTCTGCATTTGTTTCTGCCTCCATCTTCTGTTTATGATCAGCCATCGCATCTCCGAAGCTGTTTTGTTGCTTCCTCACATCGCTAGGATCGACATGATAGAATATGGGGATAACTATGTGGTTAAAGTCCCTATGCTGCTCTAGGATTAACGCCAGTTCATTAAGGCACCATGTGGAATAAGCATAATTCTTTGACACCACAATTATAGAAGCTCTAGATGCTCTAATGGCACTCTCTAACTCCGGCTTCAAATATAGCCCGGTTTCAATATTTTTATCGTCCAAGAAGGTTATGAGATTAGCATCCTCAAGGGCTTTGTGGAGGTGATTGGTGAAACTGTTACGAGTGTCTGCCCCTCGAAAACTTAAGAACACATCATACATTTTATGTTGATCGTTACTTGATGAAGATGGTTCTGAAATATCTGTAAGAATGACCATTGTAAGTTATGAAAGCTTAAGAGGAAATACATGTGTGAAGAAATTATATCAAGACTAATACACAAAGGGACAGGAGTACATATGTCAAAAAGAAAGTGACATCAATTGATAATTCATGCCATGATACGGACAGGACATTTGACATATGGAATTTGCTTGGAAATTTACATTCTTCACGCGATGAATGCGTCAACAAACATAAGTGACATCAATAATTCTTGCCATGGCTTATAAAATACCATTAATAATATTGGCTGGTGACTAGGGTGTCAATCACGTTATCGGGTGAAGCTACCTACAATCTGTGATATATGTGGTATAGAAACTGCGACGTCTACGTCTTATAAATGACACACTATTATGTCTATGAGCCTGGTGGTTTTGTTAGGTTGAGGGACGTTAAAAATATCAGTATATGCTTTAGCCACCTGTCATAAGCTGCTTATCCAACACGCGTTTTGTTTTGCGGCAACACCAAACAGAAATAGAAGTTTCATTGCTATCCATGTTCCTGCATTGAAAGATCAGTATATATCAATATATGCTTTAGCCACCTGTCATAAGCTACTTATTGAATACGAGCTTAATTAAGCCTCTTTAGTAGTAATTTTTATTTAATGATAAGCATCCATAATAACTCGAGTACGTCTCAATAGGCAAGATTACAAATTGGTAGACCGTCATATATTTCTTCTACACATAAACATTGCAGAATATATATGCTATGCATTCTGTTACTCAAAATTTGGTCTTAATCATACAAATTTTCATTTGGTTGTCGATCTCCTATCTGTTAAGTTTCTTATCTTTTGTCACGATTAAACATTTTTCCTTTTTATTATCGTTAAAGGAACCGGCTGAGAGAATATTGCTATATGAGGTTAATCAAAATATAATCAAACATGCTTAATTGGTTACTGAAAAACCTAACTTTGTCTACGATATAGCTAATAGCTTATTAGTATTATGGTTTTAGTCTTTGATACCACTGCAAGAGACATGAGTTTTGTGTTGTTATAAGTTAAATATTCTGATGCAGAACCGTGCCGAAAGTAAGTTTAATATCATTCCTTGTTAACCTAAATGCTAAAAGTACGTATTTCCACAACCTCACCCGTTTTGAAGTAGTTCAATGAAATTTGCGGATATCCAATGCAACATAGTATATGTTGCTGTAACTAATTAATGAAACACGCCTAAATCCATTACAACTAAGTAAATGCAACATAGTATATGTTGCTGTAACTAATTAATGAAACACGCCTAAATCCATTACAACTAAGTACTAAGTATCTAGGAAATCATATTCATATTACGAAACCAAAACGACAAATTCACATAAATACAAATGCACGTACACTTTTTTAACGGTAAATTTATATTAAAGAAAACTAGCAAGAAGCTAGATGTTACAAGCATCAAACCCGAAAACCACAAAACAACCTAAACCAAACCCGAACACAACCACATAAAACTATGAGAAAAAAATACCTCACAAAAGCCTAGACCAACTAAATAACCTTCGATTAACCAATTAACCCTAAAAGGACATTGTACCATCGAGAAACCAATAAACTACCTCGCCATATCACGTAGCAACTCAATTGCTCTGGATGACCTCAATCTTGGATAAGCTTTTTTTAATTCTTTAAACGGTTTTTTATTTGAACTAGCTTGAAAAGAATTATGGTTTTCATCCTTTTTCCTTCGATTGATGACGCATTGCACGTTTTAGAGGAGCTCCATCAGTTCGTATGTTTTAGCATACACTTTCTGTTAGTCCTACATAAGATCAATTATGTCATATATCGTCAAAGCATGTCCAACATCAATAGTTATTTTTAGCAAGAGCTGGCCTCATCGATACTCCAATTCACATCTACATGTACATTCCGTTGCATAACCCATATTTACCAACAGTCCTTACCGCTGATGCTCCCACAATTCAGACTGGGTCACGCCACACGAGGTACAAACAGTCCAACAGTACGTGGCCATTCCCCCACTTATAACAACCAATATGAGTATAACATTTCGTATCTGTATGCCCAGCCATACCACACTTGATGCAATGAACATCATTACATTCCGTAAATATATGCCCAACCTTACCACACTTAATGCAACGAACATCATAAATACAGTCCCTACTTACATGCCCAACCTTACCACACTTAAAGCAAGGATCATCAGTAGAAACAAAGTCACTACGACAACCACCGGCCCAACAGTTCATACTCTGATGCATCTTACCACATGAAAAACAAAACCAACAGGGGTCACACGAAAAACAAAGTACAGCCCAACAGCGCCTAGCAATATGCCCAACCTTACCACACTTAACACAATCATTATCACAGTCTACTCTGCCTGAATGCCAAGTCGTACCACACTTAATGCAACGAAGCCAGTGACCAGCATTACATTCCGTAGATATATGCCTTCTCGTATTACAGACATTACAAACACCACCCTCGCTGCTGCAATCAATCATCTTAGCCTTATGTTCAATCTGATCACCATGTTCTTCCAAACGGTTACGTAGGCTTGCTATAGTGTTTCGATGGACATTTATTACGTCTAAAACTATGTCTTTCACGTTGCATTCGTTAAGACGATATTCCTTAGCTGCTACTTGTATTCCTTGATTTAGAACAATTTGAATAAGTGGATCATTGATCATTATCGTATGGAAGTAGAATGAATGAGAGGCTAGAATGAAGAAGAAGGTTATAAACAACGATGCATGGAAGAATGTTTTAGTTTTTATAGCCGAGCCTAGATTTTTAAAAGGAAACTAACGTTGTTATGACGGTTTAAATAAAAGGAAACTAAATTCCATCCTTAAATAAAAATAATATTAGACAATATTATACTTTCGATTTATTTTTTATTTTTTTTTATTTTTAATATGACACAAATTTGGTAACCTTTTAAATTATTGTCTTTGATATTTTTGGAATGCTTGTAAAGAAATTAAAGGAAATTAAATATTTTATTTTAATTATAAACGAATCTTTAAACGTGATATTAGAAATTAAATGTTAACTTTTAAAACGTTTAAATAAATACATTTGTTACTTGTGCACCGGCCAATTATGGCTATATTTGACAAAAGTAGCTGTGAGCAGTAGCATTGAGCAATAGCAGTGAGCAGTAGCTGTGAGCTGTGAGCAGTAGCCAAAAAAGCTCACAGCTTCATAAAGAAGCATTGGGAAAATGAGCTTTCCTAAAAAAATAGCAAAGCCCACAGCTCTCATGCCAAACAAACATCAAAAATAAAAAAGCTCATTCTCACCGCTCATTACCCCAAAAAGCTCTAAAAAAGCTTCGCGCCAAACATAGCCTATATATTATTTTCAGTTTTAAAAACATTATATTGGCTAAAGTATAGATATTTGATTTTGAGACTAAGAGTATTCACAAGTGATATTATTTACAAGTTCTAACAACTCATGAATACACACATGATGTGATTAGTGTAATAATGTGATATCTATAAATGATTTAAGAATCTATAGTAGCGAACCATCTTTTTTGGTGGCCAGTTAACGTTTTTAATAGCGTTTACGGTTGGATAACCAGTTGCAATATTTATTTTTCGGTAATAGAGATTGGGTAACATTATGTAGCCTCGTCAAAATGCGAGTAACCTAGAATTTATGGAGGAGTCTGTGACTAGTGTTAGGTTAATCACATTGACAAAGTACACTAATGATTTGTAAATATCCATATTTTACGTCCTATCAAAAAAAATTGGCCAATCATTATATTTCTGTAAGTAAAATTCAAGCAATTTATATTTTTAGAAACCAACATTGTTAGGGTGCATTTGGTATGCTGTCATAAATAATAATAGGTATGAGTTTGATAGTAGTGGTGGGTCCCTCACCTATGAAAGATCCATACCTTAGTCCCTTGATGTATATGGAGTATGAAGATTATATATCATTCATTACCATAGTAGTGGGCCGTTCATGTTAAACAAACACATTTAATCACTTTCATAGTAATAGCCTCATTCCCATAAAGGGATACCAAACGCACCCTTAGTTTTTTTCCGTTATTTGCTAAGGTGTGTCTCATTTGTGGTTTTTTTTCGTCATTTTGTTTGACCCTTCCACCACTATCTCTTTTTATTTGGTTTTAGTAGTTGTGAAAAAAAAAAAAAAAAAAAAAAAAAAAAAAAAATGCTTTATTTGCTGATGTAGATCTATGTGAGAATCAGCAAATAAAGGATTTTTTTTTTCTTTTTTTTTTTTAGCAGTAAACAAGGTGGAGCGGGTTTGGCTTTTCTTTTTCCATGTTGCGTTTTAAGTTGTGTTGCCTTCTGTTGTTGCGGAACAGGTTCGATTACATATTGGTACAGTTCATTTATTTGGGAAAATTTCATGTATATCCTTGAAAATTTCAAAAATTTCATATATATCCTTTTTACTACTTTTTTATGCATAAAGTACAATGCATTTAATGCATCAAAAGAATATATATGAAATTTTTGAATTTTGCAAGGATATGAATGAAATTCCCCTTATATATTTTGTCCAAAGTGTTTTTCTTTGTGTTGTTAACTTTTTATGTTTGACTAACAGTTGTAAATAGCATGAGTTTTGAGAAGCAATTGGGCTACCTGAAAAGCTAACATAAAGGGCCCAATTAAAGAATTGTTTATTAGAGGTATTGTTATTTTATTACCTAACAGTGGGCTAAAAAATTGGGCTAAACTTTTATCAATTTTATATTATCCACCATCTTCTGAGATTAGTATATATATAACAAGATCAAAATCTTTTATAAACAATTCTTGCAGTCACATCAAAATCTTTTCAAATCCAAATCCTAGATATGGCGAATGGGTGAAAGCGAGTGGAAGCCACTTGCGACGGCTCGGCCTATCTTTTGGATTTTTTATTTTTTATTTTTTTCTTTTAAAAAAAATAAAAAATAAATAAATAACATTTTCTTTTGGCTTACTCGCAGCATTTCTTTTATGTTTTGAACAAGTGGGAAGAACCCATGGAATTTTTGAGAATTTTTTGCGATAATCATTTATGGACAATATTTGGGCGGGGTTTTTTGTTATAAGATCGTGGTATGTTTTTAGTTGTCAGTGTCAGTGTGTTGCAGCGGCACAAATTTTGGCCCCAGTTTAAAATATATATATATATATATATATATATTAAACTTCAACATTTTTTATAAAACCGTACGTATGTCCAAAGCATATCAATATTGGGCTTATTTTGTTCGTTATCAAGAGGGGTTTTTTTGCCAGTATTTTTTTTATTTAAGAAATTGCTAGGTATTTATATAAAAAAATTATAGATATTAAAAAGTTTAGGGTGTGTTTTATAAGTTACCATTTTATTTTTTTATTAATGATTTGTTTGTACGAACAAATTTTTTTTTTTTTTTTTTTTTTCAATTGAAGGGGCTGATGGGCTTTACGTCGGACAAAAAGTAGCCCGTTAATAGGCTCCTGCTTTACTAAATATAATAATGCACTTTGGAATGTGGTCCTTTGCGAAATGTAATATATAGAGAATTGTTTGACCTTTTCTAACAATAAAAACAACAATCATTCAGTTATTTTAACAAAGATGTAAACTAGGGCCGAGCATCGGGCCGGATCCCAACCCGACCCGACTAATCTCGATCCCGAAAGGCAGCTAAATTCTAAACCGAATACCGACCCGAAAGTAGTCGGTTTCAGTTGGTTCGGTATAGTCGGTTTCGGGTTTGTCGATTCCAGTCAACTTTGCTTGTCTTTTCTCGGTTTTTGGCCCGTCCCAACCCGAGTCTCGAGATCATGAAAAACTCGAACCGAGTCCCGACCCGAGTAGCAGTCAGTTGAAATCGGTCGGAATCAGTTTCCGACAGTCGGAATCGGGCGTCGATAGTCGATCGGGCTTGCTCACCCTAATGTAAACCACAAAAATTTTAAAAACTAAATGGATATATATTGGAGGAAAAACATTGGAGCATTTCAAGTTTTGGTCATGATTTGACCCTTCTTCTCAATTTGGTCATGCTCGACTGCTCGACTCCACCTAGTTTTTGACATGTGTCATTCCTTTGACTTAACTGCTCAACTTTAACTGCTCGACTCCACCCAAATTTTGACACGTGTCAATCCTTTTGTACTTTTTATAAGAAAAAGTACAAAAGGAACGACGCGTGTCAAATTTTGAATGAAGTCAAGCAGTCGAGCATGACCAAATTGAGAAAAAGCGTCAAATCATGATCAAAAATTGAAATGACCCAGTGTTTTTGTAACTTTTTTGGGAATTTCCTCTAGTACCTTACTCTAAAATAAATAGAATAAAATAAAAACATTAGGAAAATGACACGACAATTATTATCTCAACATGGTACATGTCACATGTTCCTAGTACTTTCATGTTTGACTTCAAAAAAACACAACAAGGATCAAAAGTAGTAGTTGGGATATCCCCCGAAAAAACTGCCAAAAACAAAAGTAAAAAAAACCAATATTAATCCTTAAAAAAAACCTGTTCATTTTGATGTGAAGAACATGGAGTCAACGACCATGGTGGTAGCAGTGGCGGTGAAAGGTGGTAACTCAGGTGGTCTTGGCGGGAAAGGGAGTAGGAGAGCTGTTAAATGGGCTGTTGAGAATCTGTTGTTAGCTGATGATCATGATCATGATTATTGTTTGGTTTTGGTTCATGTTATTCCTTATATTACTTCTGTACCTACTCCTTGTATGTAGTACTCTTTCATCATCTTATTACTTTTGTTTTCTTAGGGGGTGGGGGGGTTGTTTAAGCTTATATGTGTGCTTATCAGCTTATTTGTTTTTTAGCTTATATTTCATAAGCCCCAATTTTCCGGCTTATTTGAAGACTTGTATAGGTTTATCATATTGTGATAAACTTATAGAAGCCCACAAGTCTCAAAATAAGCCGGAAAATTGGGGCTTATGAAATATAAGCTGAAATCAAATAAGCTCATAAGCCCGCATATAAGCTTAAACAAACACCCCCTTAATATATTCATGTTTTTTAAAAGAATTAGAAGGTTTGTTTAAGCTTATATGTGGGCTTATGAGCTTATTTGATTTCGGCTTATATTTCATAAGCCCCAATTTTCCGGCTTATTTGAAGACTTGTATAGGTTTATCATATTGTGATAAACTTATAGAAGCCCACAAGTCTCAAAATAAGCTGGAAAATTGAGGCTTATTAATATAAGCTGAAATCAAATAAGCTCATAAGCCCACATATAAGCTTAAACAAACACCCGATTATTATTTTCATGTTTTTTAAAAGAATTAGAAGGTTTTTAGTTGAGTTTATTTGCAATAATTTGGGTCTTCTGTTAGACGGACGAGGTTTTCCTTGTTCGGGTTACCCGGGATTGCGAGTCTTTGACTTGTACACGGCCTAACAGAAGGTCATGAGGTTCATTTTATGAAACGTGCAGAAAAATCGAAACCCAAAAATTAGGGACCTTGTGCATTTTAGAAAAATCGGTATACACTAGGAAAATCCGGGTTCCCGGGAACCCCCTCGGTCCGCCCCGGGATATCCCCTGACTGTTTCCGACTCTTCCCTGGCCACCCCAAATGGGTACCTAGCGAGGTTTTAAGTTTGAACCCTGACTGAGGTCAAGTGCCTTGCCAGTTGCCACTATAGGTCATTTGGTGATGGTTTGCTAATAGTATACGAGTATATGATTAAGTTAATCATGGTTAGAAATTCGAGTGTTTGTTTAATTGAAATGCAATTATTCAGAATAAAGATGTAGTTTCAGCATCAACTATATAAGATTGATTGAACTTAAGTCGGTTTGATGGTTTCAGATATGATCTAGTACTTTAAGTTTACACACAAGGGTGGATCATGTAATTGGAATGTAGGAAGTAAAACTAAGTAGATCTATAGAAAGTAGATATGAAAATGGATACTTTTATGGTTGAAGAAAGATGTAATTTTTACAATATTACTAAGATTTCACGTGATGCATAACTAGCTATCACGACCAATAGTTTTTATGAACAACCAACATGTTTCTGAAGTTTTGGACATGACATTTCAGTTTGTAGAAAATAAAGAATATACATGGCCATGGTCATTTAGGACGGCGTGGGTACAGTGAGACATTTTTTGTAGTGTGTGAAACATGAAATGTTGTTATAGTAGTGTTCATTTTGAATTGGCTTTGTTATGGTACTCCTTACCTTGATCCGGAATACCTGATCTTGCCAATTGACGTGTTTCTGAAATAATCCTTCAATATTGAGAAACAAAATGTTTTAATTTGGGTACGAGTGTATGACATCTAAATTTATATGAAGTTGGCATTTAAATTCATGAGCATTTATCATTTGGCAGCAGGAAAACAAGTCCCCATTACGGAGCTTGATGCTAATGTGGTGGCCATGTATGTGAAAGACTATAAGTCACAAATCGAAGAAGTATTTATACCATTCAAGAAACTCTGCAAAGGCAAAAAGGTACGTTTTTCTTGACATGTAGGAAGTCAAAAGTTAATCTTTAACTTGTTAATATTTTCACTTTTGCAGATCGAAACTTTGGTGGTGGAAGGCGACAACCCGGCATCGGGTCTTGTGAATTATGTATCTGAGACCGGGATCAATAGTTTGGTTCTTGGTTTTTCCTCCTCCAATTTGATAACGAGGTATACTATATGTACTTCGCTTCATCTCATTTTATTCAAGTACGAGTCACATTTGATAAGTATAGACATATAGTTAAGTTCTGACTTCGAATGTTCTTTTTTAGGACATTCTATGGAGCTGGAGTACCGTCGGCTGTTCTGAAACATGCTCCAAGAACCTGCAATATATATGTGGTGTCAAGAAACGGGCTCATCTCTAATTCAGGTGACCACAGTTGACCTGTACCTAATATTACCCACTTTAACCCAAACTGGTTTTGACCCAGTTCTTGAGCTGTCCGACCCATCTATTTTGCAACCTCTACTCATTCTGATGATGATATTTACAGACATCAGTTCTTCAAGCTTGGGCTCTTGTGGCATGAGTGGACTATGGTGTGGGCTTGGTTCGTCTAGCAAGTTTAAGATTGAAAGTTCAATGGAGCCATCATCTATGGCAGGCATGAATCGTTTGAATTCTCAAGCATCAAACCATGAGAAGGCTTTTATCAGTTCTAGTACGACTGAGATGAGCAACAGCTCCCGGAGAACCTTGGGTGATGCAAGTTTACAAACCCGAGTACCAACTAGAAGTTCTGTGTCTTCGACATGTTCAGATCAGGTAATTGATAAATGGCTACAGTTTGTATTCAAGTTTATCTGTAATGCTAACATGTGCAGACATTTTTTTGCAGTCAAACTTGCAGACTGAAGTAGAAAAACTAAGACTCGAGTTACGAGATGCTGTCCATATGTACAATCAGGCTTGTGACGAGCTGGTCCATACACAAACCAAGGTTAGGCATTATTCTTTATTCTTATAGTTTCCATATAGAGGACAAAATGGGTGGGGCTGGCGGGTAGGCTGACAGCGTTATATTGAGTGCTTTTTTGTCCGAAAATTATAAATTTGTATCACTCTTTTGAGGCTGAAATGGATCTTAGATCTTTCTTTCTTTCTTTCTTTCTTTTTTTTTTTTTTTTTTTTTTTTTTTTTTGCAATTCAAAACCAATTTCAATGAAACATGTTACTATGTACAGGTTCAAATGTTATCTATTGATAGCATTGAAGACGCCAAAAGAATTAATTCTGCAGTAGAACGTGAAGAGAAGTTCCGGAAAATTGCTGCTGAAGAGAAAGAGAAGCATTTGGAGACAATCAAAGAAGTTGAAACGGCAAGAAATCTGCTAGCCATAGAGGCTTACGAAAGGGAAATAGCAGAACTAAAAGCCATGCAGGAAGCTTCAGAGAAAGAACAGATTGTTGATGCACTTTTTACTAACGATAAAAGGTACAGAAGATACACAATTGATGAGATTGAGGTGGCGACAGAATCCTTTTCTAAATCAAAAGTAGTCGGTGAAGGAGCTTATGGTAAAGTTTACAAATGTATTCTTGATCATACCCCGGTAGCCATCAAAGTTCTTTGGTCAGATACATCTGAAAAGAAACGCGAGTTTCTAAGAGAGGTTTCTTCTGCACCTATTCATTTCTAGAGGTTGCAATGTAAATCGACTAGTAGTTTGCTAGCATACATATAATTCTATTGGTTTTACGCAGGTTGAGGTTCTTAGTCAACTAAGCCATCCACACATGGTGCAGCTTCTTGGAGCGTGTCCTGAAAGAGGTTGTCTAATATACGAATACATGGAAAACGGAAGCCTAGAGGAATATGTCTCCAAAAAGAACACTAAATGTTATCTATCTTGGTATACCCGTTTTCGTATAGCTTTTGAAGTGGCTTGTGCACTAGCATTCTTACATAACTCAAAACCCGATCCTATAGTACACCGCGACCTAAAACCTGGAAACATCTTGCTTGACCGAAACTTTGTGAGCAAAATTGGAGATGTTGGAATGGCAAAGCTTATTACAGATGTGGTGCCTGATAATGTAACCGAGTACAAAGACTCGATTCTTGCTGGAACTATGTATTATATAGACCCGGAGTACCACAGAACTGGGACTATTAGACCAAAGTCGGATTTATATGCATTTGGGATTATAGTTTTGCAGTTGTTGACATTACTTCAACCAAAAGCTGCTATATCGAAAGTTGAATCGGCTCTTTCTACTGGTAGTTTATCTGACATATTAGATGACTCGATAAATGACTGGCCATTAGCCGAAGCTGAGGAGTTGGCTAAATTGGCTCTTAAATGTTGTAGTCTCAGATGTCGGGATAGACCCGATCTTGATACAGAAGTACTACCTGTTTTGAAGAAACTTCATGAATTTGGTGATACAAGTCGGAAGGTCGGGAAAATCAGCAATGATGCTCCTAGTCATTTCTACTGTCCAATCGCTCAGGTATAATCCTATGCTGCATTCTCTCTTTATATTATGTTGGGAGTTGTTTAGTCTCGCTTAAATTATATGCGTTTTATTTATGAATTTGTTACTTTAGGAAATCATGGACGATCCTTACATTGCCGCTGATGGTTTTACATATGAGCATAGAGCTATAAAAATATGGATCGAAAGACAAAATGTATCACCAATAACAAAACGTCGGCTACAACACAAGACATTAACACCTAATCACACGTTGAGGTCAGCCATACAAGACTGGCGACTACGCTCATCCACCTCAAAGTGACATTCTTCAACGTACAACGGATTCCAAATATCAAATTGTTTATATGCCATTGTTTTAGCGTTTCTGCAAATTTGTGTTATTGCATACTATGTTATTAAATTCATTTGTAATTGTGATGCGTTTGTAAGTAGATTCGGAATATCAGTTATTGGATAGAAGGTCGATAAACTTTATTACAAATGTACCAGCGTCAGTCTATATAAGCACATCTTCTTTATATCGATTTCCTTAACCTAATATGCACATCAGTTTCTGGAAAGTAATAACTTCAGAAACTGCATAAACTCGGTATATCACATCATCATTCAACCTGTGTGAATTCCAATGCGTTTGTATCGGGATCTCTTGTAAAGATGGCTGGTCTTCCGGAGCGGCTAAGGGTGTAAGGAATGCCCGCTTTATCGAGAATAGCTTTTAGCTTTGAGACATCACGAATGGCAATGCAAGTGTGACGATCCCTGCCTCCATGCTCAGGTCGGCCTGTGTAAGGATCAGGATTTGGAAGCTCCATCAAGTGAATCATCTCGGAACCAACCCAGAGCCATGCACCCCTATATGGGAGCTTATCATGAGGTCTTGCTTCATTTATCTTAAGACCTGATTATGATGATTAACATTACTCAGATGATGCATACAATTGCACTACAGCAAAGAAAAACGCAACTTACCTAAAAGGTTCTGGTAAAAATCAAGTGACCGCTCAAGGTTCTCGCATAATATTCCAACATGGTGAAGATTTACAACTCCAAAATCTGTATGAATCCAACTTTTGTAAATAACATATCAAATGTAAGACGATAAGGTTAGAAACCAAGGGAAGATTTACCATTCCCGTCATCAATGGCTTCAGATGTAACTGAATCTTTTGCCAAGTCTGCCTCTAATGACGTTTTAGCTTTTGTCAGCACAAAATGCCTGCGGGTGTTTCTGTTTCCAGTTACATTCCGGACAATGTTTTTCCTTGCTGGCGTGTTTACAACAACGGGGCAAATACTAACATGGTTCAACTGAAACCAAACACCAAAAAAAAGCCTATGTCAACGATACAAACATTAACAGAACTGAAGACCAAAAAACAACAAAAAGGGTGATCCTAAACTGAAACTTTAGCATCTAACTGGTCTGTGGTATACAAACGAGACGAGAAATAATCACGTACAGAACTGAATTGATGCCAACATTGAAATCAATACATCATAATAATAATTTTGTATCAATGGTGTGAACTTTTGCCATTGATGATGATACACATTTATCATTATCTAAAAACGTAAGCCGTTTCACTAATTCATAACAGAACCTAAAAACAATATTCTTCGCAGATACTTAGGGGACAAACAAGTATCTTAGAAGATAACCATAGTTAAAAGCATCTAGCCGATTGGATAATTTAGTGGTAGTAGGTGTTTGGTATGAAACCACCAACAAGGTGGCCTAATGGTTAGGCACAATGATGTCCTCACAAGAGGTCTCAGGTTCAAACCTCACTAGGGTCGGAAACGGTCACAAAGACACCTGGGTTAGGCCGCGTACATCTGAATCAAAGACTTGCCCAAACCGGTTAGACTCAACAAAAACCTCATCCGTTTACCCGCTTTAGGTGTTTGGCATGAACATACTAGTTGCATCTAATCTAGTTACACACATATATAAAAGTATCAGTTGACTTTGATATCAGATTCTTAAATTTACTTAGTGTCCCATGTATCATAAGTTCGAAACTCGCAGTGGCTTATAATCAGCATCCTATAAACAATCACTACAAACATATACAAATATAGTACACATGACTAAAAACATATTTACAAGGTTAGCAGACAGGTTACATAAGCAAAATGAGTGTAACTAAGTGAGAAGGAACCTTGATGAAGTTGTTGTGAGGTAGAAGAAGAGTACTTGAAGATGAAGGAAGGATATTGACTCCTGCCATGGTGGTTGTTAATGAGCTCTAACTTGTTTTGTTAAGTGGTTATGTGTGTGTTCAGTTCAGTTCAGAGATTGAGCACCACTTGTTTCTGTTAAGGGCAAATCTGTAGTTTTTTTTAAGTTCAAGGGTAGTTGTCTTATGTTGTCAAAACAAATGGTACCATGTGCTAGGGTGAGCAAACGGGCCGAGAATCGAACCGAACCAAACCGATTCAACGGGAACCGAATTTTAGAATCACGATCCGGTTCTCATTTTTTTCAATATTGCAAATTTCGGTTCTCGTCAGGGTTCGATTCGAAACCACGGGTATCGGTTCCGGAATCGAAGAGTCGCCCGACTTTCAAATCTTTACAAAATGTTTATGGGACATTTAGTTTTTTAAGTTCACGCTTACATCTTTATACCCCCTTGCTAAACTTCATCGCCCAACTTGACCATGATTTCTTGTTTCAAGTATTGATTGTTTGTTTTTTCATGTCTGATCTACATCATCTTTTTCGGGATTTTGCTGCCCATTTATAAATACTAATGATGTAACTCGGATATTATGCTATATACTTTAATCGTTCAAGACTCTTTATGGTTTAGACGTAAATAAGTGTAACACAAAAAGATAATTGACTTTTTGGATGTTTTTCTAAAAAATTGGGGTCAAATCGGGTAGGACCGAAATAACCCGAACCAGACTCGAGAGCCGAATCAGAACCCAAACGTGCTTTTTGATCAGGTTTTCGGTTCCTAAAATACACATTTTTCGGTTCTCAATTCTCTCGGTTCCTTGTGGTTCCGGAACCCTTACTAGGTAGTTTAGAATAATGACCACAGAAGAAATTCTTAGCGTGAAAAATGTATATAATCTCGTCAATAAATAGTAACGAGTGATTCACAATTGACAGTTTAGTGTGAATTCGTTAAAGTTTGTAACCTGATTAAAACTTAGATAATTCTATGACACTTTTGCAAATAATATAGATATAACTAGCTTAGAGACCTGTTGACACCGGGTAATTTTTTAAAGAAATAGATAAATGAGATAATAAGAAAATTGATAACGTAACCATGTTCCATTTAACATATGAAATAAAGAATATGACAATGCGTCCATTATGCAATAAGCAATTCGTTTTCTTACAAATAAAGTAACAAACGTCCAAGCTTGGGGGTCTCCAAAACAGATTATCTTGAGAAGCAAAAGATGTGTGTGACCGTCTATCGATTCGAAACCCAATGTCCATGGCATGCACACCTAATAGTCCGTATATGATGTGAGTAAAATGCATGTTGTTACCGATATATACTTCAATTGAGAATATGAGAAAGATAAAGGGACTTATGTATTTTACATACCTTTTTTTAGTTTTAATCATAGACCTTCAAGTACTTCTTTATACATGACATTTGTTGTAGTTTTGGACAAATTACCATCCTGATCACAAAGGACAACCTTCAAACCTTGCTTGCTTTTTACTCTTGAAACAGCAACGTACAGTTATCCATGTGTGAAAACAGGACGGGGCAAGTACAAACCAATTTTAGAAAGCGGTTGCCCTTGGCCTTTGTTGATTGTCATGGCAAAAGATACTGATATAGGATATTGTTTCCTGACAATCTTAAGAGGCAAACGCTTATCTGACGGAGTAATCCTCAACCTTGGAATAATGACCTTTTTTCCAAAGTTGGTTCCGTTATTGATCTGCGCCTAAATAGAGGTTCTTGTTAATTTAAGTACTTCTTCGTAGATGGTTTGTGTAGTAGTTTTAGAGATATTATCATCATGATCACAAACGGCAACCTTCAAACCTCTTTCACTTTTAACTCTTGAAACAAATACTTACATTTTCAAATGAGTAGTTTCATCTTTATTTTGATTATTTAATTTACAATTCAACAAAATACCTACATGTTTAATGATTGTTCTTTGACTATGACAGATTATATATGGAAACACGCAATTAAATTAATTTGTAACAATAATTTGTGAGTCCTATATGAAATGCCATAAAACTAATCTTCTACTTCTTTAGGAAATTACCTATTTACTCAAAATCATCAGTACCAAAATGATTTTGGTCCCATAAATCCTAATTTAGATATATCACATAAAGACTAACACTCCTCTCAAACTATTTATCATATAAACCATTGCAACTGTCAAATGCAGAATTGGTCTTAAAATGAAGAAAAAGAATTGTTACCACACACAATTGTAAATCGATAAATGATCAAATATGTAAACACGCTTTTTCTCTAAAAATAGTGAAATGGTTGTGAACAAAATTTGGGGATGTCAAACAATCGGATTTAAGTTACATTGTTTGCCTTAGACATGGCCTTTGATTACTGACCCATGAATTACTTGAGACCAAGAACCACTTTAGGCATGATCCTGAAATAATCAAAAGTATCCTCAATTAACATTACAAACTTTATTACTCAAGACCAAGATCCACTTTAGGCAAAAGACTTCCACTAAAGATGAAAAACTTTATGGGGTTAGCATCCCTGCTGTTGCATTATGGAGCTTGTCTCCTGTTTGTTTGCAAAATGAAATTTCACATTTTCACTTTGCACCCTTCAAGTTTTAAATTTTACACATGTGGCCCTTCACTTAAAACCTTGCAGCAGACAAGTTATCTGCTGTGGACAGCAGAGATAATTTCCCCAAACTTTATTACACGTATTGAAAAAAAAAATGGCACAAAAAGAGATAGCTACTGATTGCATTTCATTGTTAAATACGAATTTTGTTGTCGCAAACAAAAATCACTAACTTACCTTGAGTTTTTAGCAGTTTTGCAGCAGCCACAAACCCCCTTGAAAAGACCCAAAACATCCATTTAAAACATAATTTTTTAGCCGCCAAAACACCCTTAAGACTTTAGTATACACCCATTTTAAACTTTGTTTTGCAACTGACTTAAATAACTAATAAAGTACGGTTTTTAAGAAATCAATACACCTCTTAAAAAGATCACAACACGTTTTACAAAACTTAAACTTTTAACAGCCCTAAAAAAACACTAAAAATGACCCATCACCCATTTAAAACAGTTGTTTAGCCCAATACACCCCTTTTTCCTAAAGCCAACCCTACATATAAGAACATTCAACTTTATATGCTAATCTATAACTACAAACAAATATTAATAAAGTCAAACTTCATTATAAGCGGAAAAAACAAATTTTGCATTCTAATCTAACTCCAAACAACCCTACTACAATGCTTGAAACTGCTGTTTTGCAGCAGCCACAAACGCCCCTTGAAAAGACCCAAATAAGCTAAACCAAACACTCCCTAAGGAGTGGTATTTAATAAGTGAAGTAGTAACTCTTTACCACAATTTACAATCTAATCAAGCTATTAATCATCTATTGTTAAAATCCAATAAGCCAAACACTTAAAAAAAACCACGCATCTTAAAACACGTACATCTATGTCAAATGCGCAAGTCCCATTAGGTATGTCATTGAGATGAACAACTTTAATTACAAATTGTAGAAATATTTTGACACAAAGTAAATAACTCATACTATCTTTAGGATCGGTTTGCATTTCCCCTGTACCTTTAGACAATGAATCTACTGTGATACCCTCCTGATCATTCAAAACGTCACCTATCTTTTCACCATCCTTAGATTTTAATTCTACATTTTCATCAGACTGATTGTTGACTGTATTTGTTTCTAAAGAGTGTTCTCTATCCTCCTTATCATTGACACAATCCAATATCTCTCCCTGTTTACCGGTACAACTTGCAGAATTACCCTTCTCCGGGTTTTCCTTATGTGTATCTGATTCACCCGTGAGAGCATTAATCATGTTCTCAGAATCTGAAAGCCGAACTGGATTATCAGTACTATCATATATTGAATTATCAATCCGTGAGAGCTTTAATCCGTGAGAGCTTTAATCATGTTCTTAGAAGCACCCGTGAGAGCATTAATCATGTTCTCATAATCTAAAAGCCAAACTGGAGAAAATGAGTTGTGATCAGTAGAATTAGCCTCTTCACGACCTCTTGACTCAACATCATTACTATCAGATACTGAATTAACCTCTTTCTGACCTCTCACCTCAAAATCATTACTTTCTAATACTAAATTACCCTTATCGTGATCTTCCTTCTGAGTATATAGTTCATGCTTTATATCATTGATCAAGTTCTCGGAAATTGAAAGCCGAACTGGAGAAGTTGAAATGTTATCAGCAGAATTAGCCTCTCGTCGGCCTCTTACCTCAACCTCAACCTCAACATCAGTACTATCATTAAATGAATTAGCCTTCTCCTGGTCTCCTTTTTGAATCTTTAGCTCACCAGTAAGAGCATTTATCGAGTTCTCAGAGTTTGAGAGCCGAACTGGAGAAGATGAACTATTAGTAGTATAATTAGCTGCTTCAGGACGTCTCACCTCAGCCTATGTATCAGTACCATCATTTACTGAACTAACCTTCTCTTGGTCTCCCTTTTGAATCATTGGTTCAACAGTAAGATTATTAATCAGGTTCTCAATATTTGAGAGATGGACTGAATAAGAGGTTGTGCCATCGTCATTAAACACATCCTCTACCTGACCTCTTATTTAGATGGCAGTTGCAGAACTGAGTGTAGCGTGATACTTACCTTTCTGAATATTTGGTTCAAAGCCAGGATTTTTCATTGTGTCCTCCGTAACTGAGAGTCAGGTTGGAGAAGTGTATGTGCTGTTGTAGGCGGACATATCATCGACTTGACTATGTATATCAGTATCATTTGTAGAATTCAGTACTGCATCACAATCATCTTTTTCCTGGTATTCTTTTTGAATATTTGGTTCAAGAGTGAGTTTTGCTTGAGTTCTCGGAATATGAGAACCAGGTTAGAGAAGAGACTATGTTGTTGTAGGCACTGTTATAGGCAGACGTATCATCGTCTTGACTTCTTATCTCCATATCATTTGCAGAATCCTCCATTTCAGCATCCATAATTACTGTATTTCCAAAATCACAAATATTTAAAAACATATCCAAGTATGCATAGAAGTATAGAGTGTTTGGGTCAGCCGAAACTAATTTTGATTATCTACTTACTTTATTGTAAAATAAGGTGCACTAAAAATAATAAGTATTAAGCAATTTACCTTAATCGAATACCCGTTTCGTTGGTTCTCTTTATGTAGTCATTTAGCACATGGATTTTCATTACATCATCACAATCAAGAACCAACTGAAAGAATCAAAGTGACCATGAAGAGTGAGATCAGTTGGACATGGATCTTATGATAAGAAAAGGAGTGTCGCCAAGTCTTATTATCATTATAATTTTACAGGATAGGTATATATTGGTACATAATACCTTAACGATGTCATCTTCTCGGACAGCTCCAAATGGAATGATGGCAACGCCAAACTTTGCTGCCCTTTTTACAAATTCAGGTTGAACAGGCCAAAACAACTTGTATTCTTCACCCTGTGCATGCACAAAAGTAGAACTTTACTTTTGATAACCGTGCTTCATTTCCTATCATTTACATCAGACATTATAAAAAAATCTACACGTTTTCCGTCAATGAGAGCCTTTATGGCCTTCCAGAAACATAGAACTTTACTTTTGAAAGTGTCAAACAAAATATGCAACCTTGATAATAAATCGGTAACAAAATCCACGCTAATTTCAAATTTATAAATTACCCAAGCTAAATATCAACATTTGAATAGAAAAACTGGAGTGGCCAATTTTGTCCCATCAACTTACTAACGGGTTGAATGGGTAATAAAGCTCTTAAAAGTAGATGGTTCAAAATGGCTGGGTTGAAAGTTCCCCCGAGTGTAAATTTATAGCATAAAACTCCTAATCCTTAATTCAACAACTAAATTTATAACGCCTCTTTGATGTAGGCTTCTTGTGAAAAGAAATAATACCTTTGTTGACATGACTGCACATTTTCGACGACATTTGTATTAGTCTTCTCATAAGTCTCTGCATATTATAAAGATAAAAAAAATGCCTTCATAAACATATAATTTAAAACCCTTTTTTGAATAGCCAAAAAAAGTTATCTTTAACGTTTTACTTAGATTAATTGTAAAGTGAAGTATTAAAAAAACAAAAACCATGTGCCCGTAGAAGATTGCATTTTTATGGATATCATGATTAATATTTACCGTCAATAGAAACTGTTAACTTAATAGTCTAATTTTCCCTAATAACACGATTAATCAGGTTGTAAGCATTTGAACACTTTAGTTGCCATTTTGACCCGTTTGACCTATTGACAGCAGTTTTTAAAATGTACTCATGTGACCAATTACTATAAAAATATAACACGTTGCAAATTGATCCATATTTATGTAAAAGTGTCAATATATCCACCTCACTCACAGAAATATAAGAAAACTCTTAAATGTGGTCGATAACCCCAACTCCCAGACCATGAAAAGTTACTATCCTAATAATGTAATTGGGATATTGCAGCCATTATATAAAAAATTCAGTGCACGTACCGGAATGTCATTATCGATTGTCTTTGGAATTACAACCACAACAGCTTTAAGTAATATCCGCATACACACACTACTCATTACTCACTTGTGCTTATGAAAGAAGTCTTCCTATTTCTCTATACTTTTCTAATATTATCTTTAGAAGACAAATACATACCCTGGGCAATGATCAATGATTTTTGTGATGAAACTAAACACAATCTTGGTAATCAATGAATCTATTGGCCACTTTTTGAACAACAAAATTATATATACGTTTGAGTAATGTTGACTCACATCTTCCTTCCATGCAATTTTCTCTTGCTGAATTTGCAATTCCTACATCTTTTTCAACTCATTTCTCATCCTGTAAGCAAGCCAACAGCAACAGTCGTAAATCAATTACTAACCAACATGAACTTCTATTAGTATTATAATGTATATACTATTGAAATATTATATTCAAATGAACTTCTATTAGTTTGAATATGAGAAATAATAAGCATTGAAACTTAGATTCTCATATCCTTTACCAAAATGAGGCCCACTTCTATTTACTGATTAGCATTGAAACTTAGATTCTAATATACTTTATCGCCATCATCAAATAAGTGCAGCGTAACTAAAAAAATGCAGGACCACAACGTGAACGACTTATTAACCAAGTATAAAAAAGGATCAAATTTGATAGGAAATTAAATAAGTTACTTTGATGTACTAATAGCTAAGAAGTAAACTACTTGACATGTGGGTGTTAGGCTTTGAAGATATCACAAAGCTTTATACTGTAACCGTTCAAGATGTTACATACCTCAGCACATGTTAATTTTGAAATATCACATAGCTTTTACATGAGCTTTATACTATAACGATGTTAATTTTACACTTTAGCGAATGTTACGGTATACTAAACTAATGTGAAAGTGCACATAATCCTCTAAACTAAACTAATGTGAGGTAGAACTATATAAAAAGAGATTGTTATAGAGTTGCAACAGTTTATAAAACTTACATCATATACCTCTTTTTGTGAATTTCCAATGTCTATGCCCTTTGCTTCACCAACAATTATATCCATTCGTTGATCAACAACAAATGTTTGACACCTGCGTTGACAAAAACACAATACCAAATATGTATTACACTGGAGTTAGACAAAAAGCATAAACCATAACTTTGTGGTTAACCGAACCTTTAATTATGTTAATTTTGGCCATTAGAATGCATATGTGAAAGACAACCTTTGTATGTGTGTCTATAACCCTACCGCTCAGAATGAAGCATGAACCTGCACAATTAAACAAATGAACTCAAAACAAAACATAATTAAACAAAAGTAATACAGGTGGTGTTTTGGTTACAATACCTCTATGCCATCTTCATAAATCATATCCGCTGCATGTTTCAATGAGTTGAACCCAAAAATCAAATCGAGAAGAACATTTAGTAACAACTGTTAAAACTTACCGAAATCATATCCACTACATGATTCAGTATCAGTTTTTCATACTTGGCTGCATCCCAGTCCTGAATTAGTCCTAAATTACTGGATTTATATAATAAACATAAAATAAACCAGCAATAATACAAATCAAATCGATTCAATACAATTAAAACTTACAGAAATGATTGAGTTTGATTCAATAATACGAATTTTCAGTCCTGAATTAGGGTTGATGATAATCCTTGAATCAAAGATATATAGACCAATTCGTAGGTTATTTTTGGATGTTGTTTTGAATGCATTGAATTTGATTGGTGAATTGAAACTGAAAATTGAATATTGATTTACAACAAAGAAACGTACAGAGGAAGATTGGTTGAAACCTTCTTTGACTTTTTTTTTTTTTTTTTCAAATTTTTGGAAAGGACTCAAGGAGCGTACCAACAGGTTCAACTTAAGGAGGAGGAGTGTACCATTGACTCCAAAGAAAACGCTCAATAATGGAGGAGCGTACCATTTAATGATTTATGGAATGAGTTTTTGTATGATTTCTTTCGCAATACGTTCTGAGTTGAACAGGTGTTTAATGGTTTACAAAAATAGGATTGAAGAGGAAGTTTGAATGAGGAGCGTATACAGGGTTGGGGTTATACAAAGTAGATGCAAAGGAAGGGTTGTACAATTTATCTAAATATGGAAGTCCACATCACAGCATTAAACCAATTTTTAATGCACCGTGCTTAGAAGGGCTTGTACAAAAGCTTATTTTATTAGATAAAATAGATGTTATATTTCAAAACTTTGAATCACCAATATACTTCTAATCAAGTGATTTCTCATATTTCTCAGGCTATGTTTGGCGCAAAGTTTTTTGGAGCTTTTTGGAGCAATAAGCGATGAACAATGAGCTTTTTGAATTTTAGTGTTCGTTTGGCATGAGAGATGTTAGCTTTATTATTTTTTAGAAAAGCTTATTTTTTCAATGCTTACTGATAAAGCTGTGAGCGGTGATGAATGAGATGTGCCTACTGCTCACAACTCAGTGATAATACACACTGATACTGTTTACAGCTACTTTTGCCAAATATAGCAACAATCTATCACCTACAATTATTTTACACAATTATAAAGACGGGGCATAAAGCTACAATAATCTCTCTCTCATCATAAAATTACTCAATCTCTTTCTGTCATTTTTTTTCATTTCCTTTTCTCACTTTTTATCCTGGCTAGTAAAAATGTGAATAACTAATAAAGGAACTTTATTTGTACTCATGGTAGACCAACTCAACTTTTTAGTTACAATACTTATCGTGTTCAATAGGCACTTGACTTTACTTTCCAAATTTCCATAGTTCCATGTGCTTTTTGAACAAATAATGATCAAATAGTTAAGTAGCATGTGGCCAAATTTATTTAAAAAATAATAATAACACAGTGATCATCACAAATTAAAATAAAATAAAATATACATTTAATTATCATGGTTGTTAGACATTACGTAATCAATTCTAGAAGAAAATAGTACAACAAAACTAATTACCAGATCCTCGATCTCCTTGTTATTTTCATGAAAAGTTCGACTAATTTGCTTGCATAAGCATAACCTTCTTTAGTAAAAACAATATTTTAAAAACCGGGTTCAAAATCGACTCGGTCGAGTTATCGGGTACCGGGTCAACCCGGTTTTCAATTTATTATTTTTTTATTTTTTCGGTTCGACCGCCATCGGGTCAACCCGAGTTTTTATTAAAAAAACTTTAAAAACGAAACCCAGTCGGGTTTCAAGAACCGGGTTGACCCGGGTCACTCAAAACCCGGTGGGTCTAACCGGTTAACCCGGTTGTAGAAACCCGGGTTGTTTTGACCATTTTTTTTGTCGGAACCGGTCGAACCGGTTAACCCGGCAGGTAGGAATGGCAATGGAGCGGGTTTAGGGCGGGGCGGCCATCCCCATCCCCATCCCCAAATCCATTTACCAAAACATGCCCCAAACCCGCCCCGATCCCCATTGGGGATCTTATCGGGGTGCCCCATTGGGGCGCGATACTCCTTCAAACCCGCCCCAATCCCCATTGAGGATCTTATCGGGTCCTTAATGGGGTGTCTTCTTTGGCATGATGCTTCACCATAGTCACACCGTATTAATTTTACACCATTAGCTATAAGGTTTCAAAGTTGTTTTAAGCAAAACGAATTCAACATAAATTGTTTTAAACAAAACAACTTCAAATTATCTAATAAAAAATTACAAGAAACACTTAAACATTAGACATAACAAGGATTATTACTGAAGTTGCCTCATACATATAAATAATATATAATTTATAACATGTATATATATTATATCGGGGCGGGGCGGAGCGGGGATGCTTGGCTCCAATCACTGCTCCGAACCCGTTAATGTTCCGAAACCCGCCCCGAAACCCGTTAAGCTTACTCTGCCCCGCCCCAAAAAGTTCGGGTTTCTCCATCGGGTTCGGGTTTTTTTGCCATCCCTACCGGCAGGGTCGACCTGTATTTCAAAATACTGGTAAAAGCTTATTTTGAGACGGATTAAATACTATGCTAAACTCGGTTCTATGTTCACATAAAAGCTGAATGATTGATACTTGCAAAAAAAAAAAACAACAAAAAAAAAAAAAAAAAAAAAAAAAAAAAAAAAAAACGAGAAATGATATTTTCTACTTATTTTGTTTATCGTTTTTGCGTCATCTATTAACTTATAGAAATAACTCACTTTCTTATTGATCATTAGATAACTGATATTAAGAGCAGAACCAGAGCTAAAAGTAACTGTGCGTAATTGGTTTTCATCTTCAGTATTAGGAAAAATAATTGACAAAAAAATCTAAGTTAACTTCTATTAATGTACTAAATAAGCAATAACTAAAAACACGATGCATCATGACCAAATGATGTTTTTACAAAACTTAGTATTACAAAACAAAATTCTATCAAAGTCTCGTGACTATGTGGGTGCTATGGAACGAGAGGAATGCTAGAATCTTCAATAACAAAGCTAGGAGAGCGATGGAGGTAGTCGAAAATATTAAAATTTTGTCGTTTTTTTGGATTCGTAATAGATCTAGACATAAAGGTGTGGATTGGAATAAGTGGTGTAATTATCCGTTGGATTTGATGTAATTCGGTTTCCCCCTTGGGTCCTTGCTTTGAGGACGCTTGTGGTGGTGTTGGTTGAATGAAGTTTACCTTTCAAAAAAAAAAAAAAAAGTCTCGTGACTAATTTCGTCCTTACTTACATGTGAGGTAATGATGTATTATTTCTCTAGATAGATACTCATATATGTAGAATCTATACTATAAAAAGTGAATAATTATCATTAGTAGCACTGTAGCAGTGGACTATTGCTTTTATGTGATTACTTTAATTTTGTCTTTTAATGAAGCTTCCTGAAGATAACAAAAAACCTTCTTTATCATAAACGTGATCCTAACCGCGTATACGCTATCCACGTTTAATAATGCCAGAAAATTAAAACTTCACTTTTCACCCTCTATCTATTGTGTAATTACAGTTCAACCCCTTAAGTATCATGTAGTTTAATTTCACCCCCTACATGACAATGATATTTTTCATTGATTTTTGATAACCACAAAAAAATGATAATGCCAAATATGGTTGTAGAATGTGGATGCTTGTGTAACAACTAACAAGCATTTATTTGGTTTATGAAAGATACATGTCTCTTTAAGTGATGTTACACGACTTTTCCGTCCGTTGTTCACTGTCGAAAGAGACTACAAAAAGGTTTCAAATAGTTGCATTTGTTAGTTATGAATTTTTTCGTCAAACTAGGTTTGAACAAGATGATCATATACATTGACTTTTTCTTTTCCTTTTTTCTAAGTTAGATTCTCAAGATCTATTTTAAAAGGAAATGAAAGAAAATGACATAAACTGAAAAATTGTTATGTTACTAAGTTTTTCTTGAACGGAAAGGAAATGAAACATAAAAGAAATGCTAGAAAAACTCCTAGCATTTTTTACCAAAAAATTTCCGTTCATATACTGGCAGATTTGAAAGGAAGCAAAACAACACTCAAACTATTTAGTACATAATAACCAATAACCCCCCCCCCCCCCCCCCCCCCCCCCCCCCAGTAATTATACGTCTTACTCATATTCGACTCTTGTGATTAAAAAAAGGCTTAAAAGAGTATAAATGGAATTATGTCTGTTTTCCTTTTTATCCAAATCGAAAACACATCTTTCGTTTTTTCCTTTCATTTCATTTCAACTCGAAAATATAAAATAAAAATAACTTTCTTTACTTTTCATTTCTTTTACTTTCTCTTCTTTAGCCATCTTTTCTAACTCCATTAAAAAAAAAAAAAAAAAAAAAAAAAAAAAAAAAAAAAAAAAAAAAGCTAGATTACACAGCATTATGGTTAGCTAAAGGATATAACGTGTTAAAAAAAATAAAAATAAAAAATTGATAGGTTACTGGTATCCTTTAAAATTATTGTAATACCCCCCCCCCCCCCCCCCCCCCCTCTTCCCCTTTATTTTTTTATTTTTTTTTTATTATTATAAAATTACGAAGCATAAAATTGACAAGAAATATTAAACAAAAACTGATAAAAACAGAAAATACAGAACAAACACTAATAAAAAAAATTGTTTCATACTGTTAATAGTCGGAGTAAGTAGTGGCTCACAGAGGATAAAAGATGGCTAAGAAGAACGCATAATAACTTTTTTTTTTTTTTTTTTTTAATCTAAACAATATTTTCACTATTTTTTTTGTTTCTCATGGCATGTCAAATACATAATTTGACTAAAAATTGATGCATGTGCATTTGGTATTTCATCACTTAATTTGTTTAAGCTTAAAAACACATATATCTCTTATGATAGTTAATTGAGAGTTATCAACAACACTCATTCTCAGTAATATGTGGATTATTCATTATTCATACCAGAAAATGACACAAAAAACATAAAGGTCCTAAATAACAACAAAACTATTCTTTAAGGTTCAAAATGCAAAGCTGTCACTAAAAAACAATTGGCTTCCTGAATCCTGCCAAAACAGCAGCATTAAATAGAACAAAAACAAAAAAACTCGTTTAAGAATCTTCCTCGATCACTCCCTCCACTCGTTCACACGCTTATTCACGCTCTTACATCACAACTACTAGATCAACAATATGTATATATATATCATTCTTAAGACCATTTCATCTCAAATCAACACTTTCACATACAAAAAAAGTTTCAAGTTCTTAGCTTCCTTGTTCACATATTCATTTTCACACTTGTCACATTTCTTATATATTTATAAACACAATCCAAATTATGGAAGTCACTTCAATCCCATTCCAAAACCAAGAAGAGTTTTCTTACTTTTATAGCTTTTTTCAAGAACTTGACAATAGTACTACTACTATTAGTACTGAAAATTCAACCAAGCGCAGGAAAACGGATGGGCCAATGGATGATGAAAATGACCCATTTAAGGAACTTTTGAATACTATTAGTTTTCAAGAGGCTCCTAGTTTGGATATTGGTGAGTTTGAGTTTAAGGTGCCTAGTTCAAGCTTTGGGTTGGAGTTTAGTGAGGATAGGGAGAGGGCTAGGAAGAGTCCTTTGAGTGCGAATGAGGAGAGTCCGAGTTCGAGTTCGAGCCAAGGTGGTGGATCAAGGAGGTTGTGGGTCAAGGAAAGGTCTAAAGGGTGGTGGGAGTATTACAATAGTGAGGAATGTCCTAATGATGAGTTTAAGAAAGCTTTTAGGATGAGTAAAGGGACCTTTAATATGATTTGTGAGGAATTGGATGCGGCTGTTACTAAAAAAGATACTATGCTTCGTATGGCGATACCAGTTCGTCAACGGGTCGCTGTCTGCCTGTACAGGCTGGCAACTGGCGACCCGTTGAGAACTGTATCAGGGTTATTTGGGTTAGGTATTTCAACTTGTCATAAACTAGTACTCGAAGTTTGTGCCGCGATTAAAAATGTTCTAATGCCTAAGTTTCTACAATGGCCCAATGACGAGCGTCTCGGGCAGATTAAGAGCGAATTTGGGTCGATTTCGGGTATACCTGATGTAGCTGGGGCAATATACACTACTCATGTATCTATTATCGCACCAAAAGTCAGCCCAGCAGCATATTACAACAAGAAACACACCGAACGAAACCAAAAACCATCATACTCGACTACAGTCCAAGGCGTGGTAGACCCACGAGGCGTTTTTACCGATATATGCATCGGGTACCCTGGCGCGATGACTAATGATCAAATATTGGAAAAGTCAGTTTTTTCACAAAGGTTCAATATGGGTCATTCTAAAAACGTAAGGGTAGTGGGTAACTCCAGCTACCCACTACTCGACTGGCTTCTGGTGCCGTACACGCACCAGAACCACACATGGAGTCAACACTCATTTAATGAGAAAATTGGTGATGTGCAACAAATAGCAAAAGATGCTTTTATGAGACTAAAAGGCAGATGGGCATGTTTACAAAAAAGGACAGAAGTCAAGCTACAAGATTTGCCTGTTGTCTTAGGAGCATGTTGTGTTTTGCACAACATATGTGAGCTCAACAATGAGACAATGGATGAGTCATTGATGTTTGACTTATTTGATGATGAGATTGTGGTTGGGGAAAATGCTACTAGGGGTAAATCAGTAAATGCAGTGCAAGTTAGAGATAGTATTGCTCATAATTTACTGCATCATAGTCATTGAGGATGCAAAGGCAATAGTAACTTTTTGTTTAAAAACATATGATTGTTTATTTTTTGCTCCCATGGAGTTAGCAAGAATAATTTGAAGCTTAATTGAATATTACACTTTGTAATTTTTAGTACTTGTAATAAAGTATTGGTTTTTTCAACATTATTAAGTCATTATCTTGTGCTAATTGCCTCAATTGTTGGTTAATTATCTTGAACATTTACGGTGCATTGAGTGTCCTTGAATTGAGCCCGTCGTATCTTTCTTAACCCTAAACTACAAGCGGTAACATAACTGCTGCCAGGGACGGACTTATGATTTTTTCGTCGAATGTTGCATACAATTTTCTTTATCATAAACAATAAAATTTTCATCATAAATAACTTTTAGGCTAATTTGAAGTAACAAACATATTTTTGGATGTTGCACAAACTAAAACAATAACACTTTTCGAAAAAATTGCATTTCATAGCCCAAAATCGGGTTTGACCCATGCCACACCCGTCTCCCATATAAATCCGTCCATCAGTCCATGACTAAAGCAACATGCACCAGAAATATCATGAAGCTAGCTTTCATGTTCGGTCCCAATCATGGTCCCGGTCTACAGAAAATAATGTGTTATCTTTTCTTTGACACAAACACTTTTTAGCCTGTCGACATAGAAACTGTAATAGTCAATTACAGTCAAATTATTTTTTCATCTAGCAAACCAGCTAATAAAAATTGTTACCCTGTTGACCAAATATTCAATATCTTCAAGTACACAGAAAACAAATAGAGTATCATATAAGGATAATAATCTGAATTATAGGTTGCAATAAAATAGTATTTATGTTTTCTTGAACATCCTGGAAAGAGTTTATTCTCAAATTTCTTTAATGAAAACGAGTAAGGAGTAATATATTCGACCCCACATATTCAATGGTTTGTGATCAATTTACTCGTATTTATCACGTGTGAAGTTGACCAAAAGTATGGTTGGTCAATATTGACTAAAAGATAAATGTGACGTTCCACGTAAGTACATTTATCCTGACATCAGCAAAATGGAAAGCTGTGACGTGGATGGTGTGTTTTTGACATCAGCAAAGAAACATGTCTTAGAGCATCTACAATGGAAAAACCTTTAAAGATTTTTTGCATTTAATGCAAAATGCATTTAATGACTAAAGCTTTGAGCAAAGACTTAAGGTTCATCAAGTCTTTGAAGAAAAGCTTTTCAAAAAGCTTTTGAAGCAATGCAAAAAACCTCATAAAATGACTTTTTAAAATAGTAAAAAGCTTTTAAAAGCTTTACCCATTGTGTATGCTCTTAGAGTGATTGAGTTGTCCTTTATTTTATTATTACTACTCCGTAGTACTACCTCCGTCTCAAAAATATTGTCCATATTTTTATTTTGGGATGTCTCAAAATAATTGTCTATTTTATCTTTTAAGTAAAAACTAGAGAATATAGTAGAGAAATATTCTCTTTGGGTGATTAAAATTAAAATAGACCCACTTTTATTAAACTTTGTAATTCTTGTCTCCGGACAATTATTTTGAGACGGAGGGAGTATTATTTTTTTTGAACGGCAAATATTTATAAATAAAATAGTTTCTAGTAAAGATACTAGAAGCCAAATAATACAATTATAATTTAGAAAGAACCTAAAACAACAAAATTTAGATTCTACTCGAGAGTTTAACTGTGAGGTTAACAAAAAGGATGAAAAAACTCTTGCCAATTACAAAGGACCAAGACAAGAGAAAAATCACCACCCACGGAGTCCGAGCAACCGGTTTTCACTCCGGGGTGTTTTTGATGTCGACCCAAACAAGCCTCGAGGAAAATACAAAGCAAAAAGAACCTAAACAAAACGGCTAAAGCTCGAAACTCCCAGCAGAGGAAAGCAAAAAACAACATTAGTCAACAATTATTCACGGGCAACAAAAGAGATTTGAGTCAATCTACCCAGTTGCAAGACATGTTCCCCCTATGAAATAACCAAGAAAATGAAGATGAACGAATGTAATCGAACATATCAATATTTCTCATCGGATGTAGACAAAAAGTGATACTGTTGCGATATCTTCAAATCGACCAAAGAGAAGCCGCAACAATAATAGATAAGCGATGAGACTTCTCTTTGGAAGCATGCCATGAATTAAACCAAGATATCCAATGCTCATACGATGTAAATGAAGGAAGAGGAATATCACACCAAATACGAATCAATCTCCAAACATCCTTAGCGAAGTCACAATCAAAGAAAGTATGAGAAGATGATTCCACATTACCGTTGCAAGAAGGACACGAGATCGATGGAATATCCATGCCTCGAGACGAGAGATTCAATCTATGAGGTAAACGATCCAGGGCCAATCTCCATAAAAAAAATGTTTACTTTGCGTGGAAGAACTTTATCCCAAGAAGTCGGGGGTACCAACGAAGGAAGGAGTTGATCGTCAATAATACGACGCGTTTCTCCAACCATGAAGATACCATCTTTTGCTAATGACTAAACGCAAGAATCCTCTTCCACATTTAAATCAACAATGATGATTTCGGACAACAGGTCCCTCAAATAAGCTGCATTACGAACACCTATATTAGCCATATTCCAATTCCATTTCCATTGCCCGTTTCAATTCGGTCGATAATAAGACAATCTTTATCAAGCTCCAAACGATAAAGCCTATTGTACCGTATATGAAGAGGAGAATCACCAATCTAAATGTCTTTCCAAAAGCGTATACAACTATACGAGTGCCATAGCCCACACGAAAACGGAGGAAATTAATAGGAATGATGCCCTTCGAGTGAAGATAATTAGACGTACTAATAATCCTCGACCAAGTACCATTTAAATTACATCCTTGAGAATCTAAGCCACCCTTTTTACCATGTAAGGCTTTAATGATTTTAACCCAAAGAGTATTCGGAAAAGAATGCATCCTCCATCGCCATTTTTTAAGGAGAGCAAGATTGAAAGACTTTAAACTTCCAATGTTCAAACCACCTTTATCAAAGGTCGAAAGGATATTAGACCGTTTAACCCAAGCAATCTTTTTGTTATCTTGAGAACCACCCCAAAAGAATGTAGCACGAGAACTTTCCAAGGATTTTAAAATAAGCTCAGGAGCTTTAAAAATCAAAAAATAATAAATACCAAGGCTACCAAGAACCACCTTTATAAGAGTAAGACGTCCCCCTATAGAGAGAAGATTCGCTTTCCAAGTCGAGAGTCTCATATGGAACCGATCAATCAGAGTTTTCCAGTTGGAAATACGAGTCATGTTGGAGCCAGTCGGAAGACCTAGGTACATAAATAGGAAAGAACCTGGGGTGCAACCTGAACTCCTAGCCATAATAGTTACATCTTCGTTTGAGACTCCAATACTATAAATGTTGGATTTATGAAAGTTGATCTTGAGGCCCGAAGCTAGGTAAAAAACATGAAGCACACGAATGATATTATCTAAGTCACTGGTATTCAAATCAGTGGTAATAACCACATCATCAGCATACAAAAGATGAGATAATGTGATGTCTGAAGATCCAATCTTAATCCAACGAACAAGGTCAGAAGAGATCGCCCTAGAGATAGCACAATGAATACCCTCCATAACGAGGATAAATAAAAAAGGTGAGAGAGGATCTCCCTGCCTTAATCCTCTTTTGATAGAAAATTCAGAAGTCGGGCTACCATTAATCAAAACGGATGCTCTAGAAGAATGGAGACAAGCTTTAATCCAAGACCACCATTTTATTATTATTATTATTATTATTATTATTATTATTATTATTATTATTATTAGGGTTTTTCTAACTTGTGCTTTAAGGTACAAGTTAAGCACACTAAAAAGTATATAAAAGTACTCAGGGGCCTACATAGAAATACAAAAAATGTACTTTGTGTTAATTCCTATATCCTTTTACGTGGGTCTTATGGTACTTTTGGTGTACTTAACTTGTTCCTTAAGGCACAAGTTAGAAAAACCATTATTATTATTATTATTATTATTATTATTATTATTATTATTCATAAGATTTATAACAATAGTGGGAAGCTGAGATACCATTTGGGCCTCACTCCTTCAACTATAGCAAAATTAATCTTACTAAAAATATGAGTAGCAACACATGCCCCAAAACACTTCAATGAATGTTATATAGGATAATGCAGCAACCTATGATAAGTTAATCATCTTCATCTTTATTATTTAAGTAAAGATATTCGAAAAATTAATACTTTATAATCCATGTTCATACTTTATACGCGGGGTTTAAAACTAGTTAACTAATAAGAAAAAAAGATGATAACATCAAATAGTAATGTTTGATGCATGTGCTGAAGGTGTGTTTGGCCCTTAGCGATTTGGAGTATTTAATATTTCATGTTTAGAGTAAAAAGCTTGTCTGGTAAGAAGCGTTTAGTGTTTGCAATTTCTTTAAACGTTATTTTTCTAACGCTATTAAAACCAGTATTCAAAATATACTTTATTTTACATATTACTCCCCCTATTCCATAATTATTGTCAAGTGTTGACATTTTAAGTCTTTAGTTTTTAATTTTGACTTTAAATATTTTTATTTTTGTTATATATTGTTTGATGAAAATTATATAAATGAATTAAGTTTTAGATGTTAAAAAAAAAGTTTTAAATATATTTTCATTAGTATAATTTTCATCAAATATTATTTAAAACAAATAAAAATATTTATAGTAAAAGTTGCAAAATAAATACTTCAAAAGTTAACAATGAATAATAATTATTAGACGAAGGTAGTATATTACCATTATAAATCAAACAAATACATGTAACAATTATTGCTTACATTTACTACTTACAAACCAATATAATTGCTAGTTTCGCATAGTATATCATAAAATACCGTTAGAGGTGATCATGTATCAAGACAACAAATGTTTCTTGCAAAACTTAGAAGATCAGTAAATGCTTTTATCAATTTAAAACACATATTAAATACGAGCACAATTCTTATTGACATATCATTAATAGATGTTTTGCTTTTACCAATTATAATGATCATATTTGATTTTATTATACGACACATTGATGTTATATATTTTTTTCTACATAATTTATAATCTTATTTAGCAATATAATAGTTATCAGCCTATCATGTTTAGAAAAAGAGAAAATTGAAGAACCAACAAGTGATGATTTGTGTATGATAAACTTATAATTAGAGCTTGATAATTGACTAGAAGAATTAAAATGTTAAGATTTAAGTATTATTACAATAAAACCGTATAAGCAATCAAGGACGTAGCCAGAGGTTCTCACGGGTGCTCGGGCACGCCATAGATTTTTTCAATATAGTGTTATTTAAAAAAAAAAAAAAACTATCGATTTTTTCTAAAGTAATCTTAAATGCTCCGGTCAATCGAAATATATTTATAATATTAGTATTCACTTTTTTTTTTTTTTTTTTTTTTTTTTATTATTAATTTTTTTGTATCCGGTTATATTTAGTCCTGATTCCATCCCTGTATGGAATAACAAATTTAATTTTTCTTAATTTCATACAAGCATTAAATTATTCCAAACTATTTTCAAACAAACAAAACTAATAACAAACAAATAATTTATAAAAGGAAAACCATTTAGTTTCATTTCTTAAGAGATAAAACCATCATAAATACATAACAAATACAAAATACCAATAAAGAACAAAATCTCATACATTAATACCATATAAATTTATTACCTTTTAGGAAAAAAAAAACATTATTACATTAAAGACCTTTGAAATAAATTAAAAAAAAAAAAAGTCAAAACAAAAAAAAAGTAAAAGACCATTGACTTCAATACAAATTTACCATTTTACCCTTATGATATTATTCTTTGTAGGCTTTGTACCCCATTAATGCAACATAAACCAAGGGTAAAAAAGTAAATTCACCCTTAAAAAAAAAACCAAACAGAAGTAAGTACTTGCTGATCGAACCTTCGAACTGAAGAACACAAACACAACACATCCTATGATTATTATTATTAATGTTTTTTTTTAATAATTTAAGAATCTTCCTTAAAAATAGGGGATTAAAATCCTTAAATTCCCACAAATATATATAAATATCCAACCTTAAATACCCAAAAAAATAATCTTTTTTATAATACCCTTTTTAAAGTTTCAATTTTTATGCAAGATTCTTGTTCTTGTTCTTGATTACTGCTAAAGGTATGATTTTTAGCTCTTTTTTTGCTGTATTGATATTGGGTTTTGTATGATTATGTATAAAGTTTGGATTTTTTTATTTTATTTTTGAAAATTTGTGTTTTTTTTTTTTTTTTTTATTGCATTGATTGGTGTTTTAGGGTTTGAATGAGTGTATGATTGTGTATATATGTTTGATTATTTGCATGTGTTTGATCTGTTTTTAATGAAGTATAATTGTGATCATAAGGTGTATGTATGTATGTTAGTTAAGTTATTAGTCATTTTTTGATTTTTTTTTTTATTTTTTTATTTGATTGGTTGATTATTTTTTTTATGGATTTTATAAGTTCTAGGGTTGTTTGGATTGGAATTTATGTTGGAAATGTGAAGTTTTTTTAATGTTGGATTGATTTCGAGTGAGATTAAGTGTAATGTATTTGGAAAGACTGTGGTTGTAATTCTGGAAAGATTGAACTTGTGACTGTGATTACATTTCGTGTTGTTAGTGTTTTAATGAACGAAAAACGATCTATGACCTTGTGTTGACTATTTATTGACCGCCGTTTTTCCAGGATTCTTGGTATGGTTTTTGTCTTTACTACTTGTTATGCTTACATCACGCGCTGTGTTTTTGTGTTCCAAGATTCCTGGTGTGTTTTGTATCATTATTAGTACTTGTTGTGCTTACATCACGCGCTGTGTATTTATCATGTGACTGTATGCCGAATGTATGAAAAGGGGTATTTTGAGTCAAAGAGTCTGCTTAGAATCTTAGATACAGATGTGTAATGGAATCTGAGGCTTATGCTTAATAATTGCGTATTTTTTCATTTTGAGGTTGATTATGCAGTCATGTGATGTATAAAGTGATTGGTCTTCTAGCCCGTTTGAATGAGTGTATGATTGTATATAGATATTTGATTATTTTCATGTGTTTGATCTGTTTGTTATGAAGTAAAATTGTGATCATAAGGTGTACATGTGTTAGTTAAGTCATTAGTCATTTTTTGAATTTTTTTATTTGATTGGCTGATTATTTATTTATTTTTTTTTTAAAATTTTTTTTATGGATTTTTAAGTTTTAGGGTTGTTTGGATTGGAATTTATGTCAGAAATGTGAAGTTTTTTTTTTAATGTTGGATTGATTTCAAGTGAGATTAAGTGTAATGTATTTGGAAAGACTGCGGTTGTTGTATTGGTTAAGGTTGTAATTCTGGAAAGATTGGACTTGTGAATGTTATTACAGTGCGTGTTGTTACTGTTTTAATGAGCAAAAAACGATCTATGACCTCATGTTGACTATTTATTGCCCGCCGTTATTCCAGGATTCTTGGTGTGGTTTTTGTCATTACTACTTGTTATGCTTACATCACGCGCTGTGTTTTGGTGTTCCAAGATTCCTGGTGTGTTTTGTATCATTATTTGTGATGCTTACATCAGGTGCTGTGTATTTATTATGCGTCTGTATGCTGAATGTATGAATAGGTGGACTTTGAATCAAAGAGTCTGCTTAGATACGGAAATGTAATTGAATCTGAGGCTTATGCTTAATAATTGCGTATTTTGTCGTTTTTAGGTTGATTACGCAGTCATGTGATGTATAAACTTATGCAATGACGTCAACTAGTAATAAATTGGATATGTCATCAGTAGCCCAAAAAAGCCGTTGTACGCTAACGGAAATGGGCAGCGTGGGTCCCATGTAGCTGGTTCAATGAACAGATCAGCCAGTTTTCGTAACAAGACGGAAAATCCCACCTTATCATCTCTTCCAAGCATGTCACGAAACACTTCAAGTCCAAAACAAGGAGACGTAAGCAATTTTTTAGAGTGCTTGCGGGTTGACCCTAAGGCAATGGCTTCTGAATATAAGTTCAATCGTCATGGGGACTTTAAAAAACTTGCAAATGATGCACTCAATTCACCCAATGCTTCACCTGATGATCTTAAAAAATTAAAAGCCGCTCTTCGTGAATCCGCCACTAAGGGCAGGTAATTTTTTTTTTTTTTTTTTTTTTTTTTTTTTTTTTTTTTTTTTTTTTTTTGGGATTACGGATGTATTTGGTTTACTAATTTGTGTTCTTTATCAGGGAACGTGTGAAGATTTTTAGTGAGAGCTTGTCTGCTATCGACAAGTGTTTTCCAAATGTTCCAACAAAAAAAAGATCACGCCCAAATGGTACATCTGGTGTCTCTAGGATGGGTCCCCCTAATGATATCGACGTTGATCAGCAGAAATCTGAAGAAAGAGGGATAAATACCGCACCTAACAAACGGACCAGAACATTAATGGTAGATGTGCGTCCAAACACTCCTGGTAGATCAAGTGTGAGTGTAGAGAAGGATAGAGAAGCGTTAAGGGGCCCCACTAGTAATGGTGTTCAAGGTGAGGACCGAGCATCGCCTATTGTAGCTGATGGGTGGGAAAAGGCGAAAATGAAGAAGAAGCGTTCTGTAATAAAAACGGATGCTGCTTCGAGTCCAAGCTCGGTATCGTCAAAATCTAATGATGGATACCGGGAACCTAAACAAGGAATACATCCTAGGAATCTTCCTGATTCTAGGTCAAGGCCAACTGATACCTTCGGATCCAGGTAATAACTCTCTTTCCTATAATCGAGTGTTTTAGAGTTTGGATATGTTTTGCACTTTTGCTGTTTAAGAAAATAAATGCGTAAAAATCACCAAAAAAGATCCCTGTTCATGTCGTAATAATAAGATAAAACAGTTCCAACGAATATGAAATACCAGAAGTATCTTCTTGACACATTTCACTTATCTTGATGTAGGCCCGAAGCTGCTGGCATCAGTGCACATTCTTCCACCTCGAAGCCCGAGCAGGAGAGTAAAAATATCAGAGCGGTTAATAAGTACGAAACTTGTTTAGGCAGTTCAGCTTTTGCTTTAGTTCAAATATGATTGTAATTTATAATAAATTATATTGTGTTATTAGGATTGGTGTTCGAGAAGAATGCACTGCGGGTGGTCCTAGTAACGCAAAACTTGATGCACCTGCTCGAGGTCCAAGATCAGGATCAATGGTTGTGCCTAGATTTTCCACAGTATCACAACGGGCAACCGCTTCTAATGATCGGGAGTTGCCTAATACTGCAAGTAAGAATGGTGGACCTGTTGGTCCCACCAACCGTAAACGTACACTGCCAGCAAGATCTCCATCTCCTCCAGTAACACAATGGGCTGATCGAAGACCCCAAAAGATATCACGTACCGCAAGAAGAACCAACATTGTCCCGGTTGTACCTGGTAATGATGATATTCCATCTTTGGATTCCGTTACTGAAAATGGTTCGGGGCTTGCAAGACGAGTCCCGGTAAATAGTCCGTCATCTACATCATCGGAAATCAAGGAGTCGGGTGCTACTAATGTTGGACAAAATGTTCAAAAGGTGTCAAATTTAGTCCTCCCGACAAGAAAGAAGAAGTTGGCGAATGGAAACGACCGTAAAACAGGACGGGGTGTTGCCGCCACTCGGTTTTCAGCACCTGTGGGAATTCCAAAACAGCTTAGCCCCGCTAAACTATCTTTTGACAAGCCTAAAAGGTTTTACCTTTCTAACTTTTTACACAGGAATTTTTTTTTTTTTTTTTTTTTTTTTAATAATAATAATTATTAGTATTTTTTTTACCAGACTGTAACTGTTCTTGATACTTATTTTTCGTGTTGTGTTCACAGCAAACCAGCTCGACCGCCTAGGAGACTCTCAGATCGCAAAGCTAATTCACGCCAAAAACCTACTAGTGTTGGTATGGCTTACTGTCTCATATCAAGATTTCTTATATGACATAAATTTTGTATCTTCGGTTGTTTCAGGTATATAATTTTTTGACTAATGTTTGCAGGTCATGCTGCATACTGCTCATTCTGGAGTCAAATCGAACCCCTTTTTAGTTTCCCATCCGATACCGACATATCCTATCTGAAGCAACAGGTGATTCTTCTTTTGTAATTTCAAAAACAATTGTCAAAAAAAAAAAATATATTTTTAATCCGATTTTACTGTTTTACAGGGAAGTATTCAGTCGGTTGTGCCTACCACAGAACCTGACGTTCATAGTTCTGGGGACATACCGCTCTCTCAGAGACTCCTTGTGGCTTTTATTCCAGAAGATGGTGATGATAATGAGAATGATGACACTGAATCTAACGGTTATGGATCAACATTGGAAGATGAAACAGATATAAAATCCAATGGCTTTATGCAATTTAGTGGACTTGATCCTTTTAATGGTTATGGGAAAAAATCTCCACGCCGATCTCATAACGAGCTCGTGTGTAGGGTTTCAGATTACCATACAATGTCCACAGAGAGTAGAATACTTCTGGAGCTTCAGGGTATCGGACTCTCCCCCGAACTAATGGTTGGTGCTCTCTTTTCTAATACATATATGGTGGGTCGGGTCATGGGTCAAAATGGGTAATTTTTGTATGGGTCGGGTTTTACCCGAAACACTGTTTTTCATTAATGCTATGTATTTATTTCATTAATAATTTACTTTTTTGAAACAAATTTTTTTCAGCCTACTGTAGTGCAAAACAAGGATGATGATATCGATGCGCTTATCAATGACCTTGGAAAAAAGCATCATGAACAGGTACATATATCTAAACATGAAAACTCTATTGTTAAACCGAAAAAATAGTAATTAAATCTTGATATCTTTATACGATCATTTAATAGGTTTCCAGAAAGACAAGCGTGCTCGATAAACTTTTAAAGACAACTACTGAAGCAAAGGAGCTTCAAGAAAAGTAAGCAGTGTTCTTACTTCCCGTTAACTATATTTTATTCGTATGCACCAAGCAACATTATTCTCATTTTGACTTATGATATATATTTGTAGGGAATCCGAAGAAGATTTAGTTGATAAACATACGGTACTGGCTTACGAGAAATACATGGTAATATTTATCGAACATCTTTTTTTTCCTAGTTTTTTAATCACTTGTAAAACATTTTATTGATTATGGTTTTTGCCTAAATAAATGTTATGCAGAGTTGTTATGGCCCTAATGCGCCTGGAGGTAAGAGTGCTGGTAGCAAACTTGCAAAGCAAGAAGCTTTAGCTAATGTCAAACAGACATTAGAACGATGTCTGGAATTTGAAACAACAGGCAAAAATTGCTTCACCGAGCCATTATTTGAAGAAGCAGATGCTCCTCGCTTAGTCGACTTGGCCGATGATGAATCTGGTCAACGTGATCCTAAAATGATCACTTTTGGAACAGCATATTCAAATGGCGCAAAAGGAAAGAGGAGTGTATCTAGTAATATAGCAAATAGTGAAATAAAGGCGAAAACAAAGATCAGTCAAAACTCGACTCCGTTATCTGCTTCCATTAACGGTTCTCATGGCAAGATTACAACGTCTTCAGTTCCGAAAGTTGAGATAAAAAGTAACAATTCTGTTAAGGAAAACATTGAAGATGAGGAGCCCCCACTTGACTTCTCCCATTTGGAAATTCCCGAAATGGATGTTCTTGGAGATGGTTTCGGTGATCAAGGTCAGGATCTAGGTTCATGGTTGAACATTGATGACGAAGTATTACAAGATGATGACTTTATGGGTCTTGAGATACCTATGGATGATCTATCGGATATAAAGATGACTGTTTAAAGCTGATTTATTATATCAAGTATAGATACATGTTCAGTATACTTACAGACGACGTTCAAGTGACCTGCTACAGTATTTTGACAGCCCGTGAAGAGAAGTTAATATGATGAGAGAACCGATATGATGTATTGCAATTTTGATTTTATTTTGGTTATCGATCTAGACTGTAAACATCTTTTTTTTTTTTTTTTTTTTTTTCTTTTTTTTAGGGAATTTTGTTTTTCTGGTTGGTTACATTTACAGATTGGGGCACAATGTCCCATGTATACACAACTTTGGGGTTTTTTTTTTAATAAGATAGGTTCATTTATTATGCAATCCGTTTCTTCATTTATATATTTTTCACAGCCTGTTCGAGTTCTTTTGTTCATCATACAGCACTTTGCATATGCGAATTTAAGATTTGTATCAGAAGGTATCAATTCTTTCCCTATAATTTAACTATTGTGACCATCTTGTAGGCTGTATTATTGCACTTTTAAATGCATGTAGATATTTTGCAGGACATGAGAGACGTGATCCTTATGTTGCACAGATGCTTTTCACATTGTGTTGATATCACAAAGCCACAAAGGTATGTATTTCATCATATAATCTTCGCTAAAGCATGGTCTTTATCTCTTTTACTAAACATAGGAGACAAAACTATATGCCAGAATTGTTTTTAAGTGTCGAAAATCAAAGTTTACATCATGAGTTCATTGTAAAACCATGAGTGCATCATTATGTAGTGGGCGAGTCACATTTAATGCTCCATTATATTTGGATACCACTATACTCTCCAGTTAGTAAATGCTTTGTTGGTCACTCCATCTTTTGATGCCGCTTTTACATAGATTTTTTCATCAACTGTCAAACCTGCCGAAAAACATCAATAAAGTAGAGTAAATTTGCAAAAATCGTCCCTTTAGTTAGGCCAAATTGCAGGTTTCTTCCCTAACCTTTCGAAAGTGCAGGCACCGTCCCTATGAGGAACTTTGGGTTGCAGTTAGGGACGAAACCTGCAATTTGGCCAAACCACAAGGATGATTTTTGCAATTTACTCTATAAAGTATAAACTCGGTTCATGATCTTATTGTTTTAGTAAAACAGAATCTCATAAAATCGTCTAAAACATGTCGGTCAAGTCAAGTTTCACTCTTTTTTCTATTTCTTCTTGCGTGCACGAAAAATGATAAAACCATCATGATTTACTCTGTCTCGAGTTAGCACAAGATGATGAAAACATAACCTTCCTCGGTAGTGATAAGGGTCAGATCAAAGTTACTACTGTAATGTTTAGTACTTGTACTACGTGCAATGAGTTTTTCACGTTTGACCGTTTCCGCTTGAGAAAAAAGTTCTAGCCTAGTGTAAAGTTACCAAAATTGGTTTATTGAGTTTCGTGTTAGTCAATATGTATGTTGCGAGTGGAAACATGCAGTTAAAACAGATTGTGGGGTTGGTAAAAGTCATTTTCGTAGTCTATTATTTTCTTCATACTGGTCCGTGTTTTTCTGGATTCACATCTGACTTAAATTTAGTTTAGGTTACTAGGTTAGTGATTTTTGGTGATTTGACTTCCATGCATATTATTGTTGACTTTTCCTCTTATAACTGTGATCTAAATTCATGTATGTGGTTTAAAATACATCTACTATTACTGAAAGTCTGAAACGCATCAAAAGTAAACGTTTGCCACTTACTTATTGACGTACTATCATTATCAATAGGAAACACACAAGAACGGTATTCAAACTTAGGACCTATAGGCGGCGCGGACATGTATCATATGCACTATAATATAAAAGTCGTATGCGGTGCTAGATTATTAGGTGTTAAACATGTGTAGCTACCATCTTAGCATTGCATTTAGTCTCCCTCCCTGAAACCGCAACTTAAAACACAATCTACTTAAAAGTCAGCAAAAGGAAAAAGTATGCACATAGCATGATGGCTTGGTTATCATTAAGATCAACTAAAAGTTAAAACTTGATGAATGTGAGTGTTAGCATAAAAATAGTAAAGCAAGTGCATGCCAAAATCTTGATATATACCATTATAGGAGAACGATTGATTATGAAAGGGACTGGGAGATAGTGGAACCAAAAAAGGTTGAGATTAGTACAAATCTGTTATAGGGATTAAACATATGTCTATTTGAACTTATGAGCAATCTGCTTAAGTGTATAAGCTATTCATATGTGTGAAGCAAATCTTTGATGTTACATCATTTGGATCACCAACCTTTGAAAATAAAGTTTTTCTTAGATATATCTAATTGTTGTGATTTGAAGTTGCGATTTTTGGTTTGCGATGTTTGGATGATTGTATCATGCAGCTTATGCTCTCGTTTCATGTCGGAACAAGAAGTTAGAATGCTTATTCAACTTCATTAAACATGACTAGTCTTTTACTCATTTGATAAATATATAATAAGAATTGATGTTGATATTGATATTGGCATTGACAAATATATCAATTCACAAAGACATTGATGAACTGGATAGTAATTTGAGGGTATTATTGTCCTTTAACTTCATTTCACTTGCACTTTATTTATTTATTTATTTAAATTACTACTCCAACAAATTAGTTTTATCATTTAACTTTTAGTTTAACTATTCCACTTAAGTACTTAGAATAAATTATTTTATACCCTTTCACATTTATAAAGTATATCTTGTAAATGTAAACTTCTCTTGTCCGAAGACATGAATTCATATAGCATGAAGAGATATGATTATAATATGCGGGTAGTTCGAGCTAGGTTTTTTTGAAGGTCCGAGGTATTTTATTATTATTATTATTATTATTATTATTATTATTATTATTATTTTATTTTTTATTTTTTATAAACCATCACTTTATTATTATTATTATTATTATTATTATTATTATTATTATTATTATTATTATTTATTTATTTATTTATTTATTTATTTTATTTATTTTTATTTATTTATTTATTTATTATTATTATTATTATTATTATTATTATTATTTTATTTTTTATTTTATTTATTTATTTATTTTTTTTTGCGTTTAGGCTTCTTAAGCGTCTCTTAGTAGCTTTGCCACTTGCGTTTTTAGAAATAGTGTCTCATAGCTAGTTCTCTTTAGACTTTTTAGGCGTTAGGCAACCTTTCTTGTTCCTTTTGCTTTGCCCTTAGCTACAGGTCCCCTTTGCATTGCCATGATTAGAACTTCGTTGCTCTCTTAGGTTGGTTTTCTTGCCTTTTGCCCCTGTCTTTCCTTGTGTTTTTCTAGGTTCCATTACCCATTTGCGTTTATGCTTTTTACGCTTGTTTGTCTATGCTTGCCTCTCCCTTGTCTATTTAGCGCTTTATCTATTCTATATTATGTATTCTTTTGCGGCATATGCTTCTATTTGTTTATGTCATTTTTTCTCATAGTTCTTCTGTTGTTTCTCTGCTTATTTGCTTTGTATGCTTGTTGCTTGCTTTTCGTCTTTTGTCTTTTAGACTCCTTGTCCTTGTTGCTCACTTGTTTACATGCACGTATTTATGAGCTCTCTCACCCGCACACTTGCGCTTGCCGGAGGTCTTATTGGAAGTAGTCTCCTTACTTTTCGGGTTATCTTGAGGTAAGAGTAGGATCTGTCTACATTTTACCTTCCGGCTGGATTAGGTATGTTTTTGTATCTTGCAAACGTAAAGAGAGAGGTATCCCTATTTAGGCTAAGCAAAGAAAGTCAAGTCCTTTTTGGTATAGCCGGTGTTCCTGCAAGTGTTTCTAGACTTTTTCCAATGCATTCCAAGATGTTTACCAACTAATCTAATATTAACATGTAAAATTTATATATAAATAAGAATAAAATGTAACTATACAAACCTATTAGTAGGATGTTAGAGCATACGCAATGGAAGATTTTACAAAGACTTTTCACTGTACTAAAAAGCTTTTAGATAACTTTATACCATTGCAAGAGATGATTTTTCAAATAGGTTTACTCAAAAGCTTGTAATTCTACAAGCGGTTGAAACATGAGCTTTGCAATTAATGCGTCACTATGTTAGCCTTATTTTAGTGTACTTTTTTTCTTTCAAAAAGCTTTTGTAGAAACTTTGGCATTCGAGCAATATGTTGATGATACTAATACATTAATTACCGACGTAGATACATGGAAGGAAAGAAGGCAACCTAACAATTACTTTGATACATGTATAAGAAGTCAAAAAGGAAAGTCAACAATTCTAGACAACACGTGCTATAATCAACCCAAACAAACTTTCCCGCCCATTTCTATTGTATAAAACTTTCATTTCTCTATTGTAAGAATTCATTCATTGATGTAAACACTTTCTTCTTACTGTAAACAACTTTCAATAACAATAACAAATCATTTCACTTTCAATTACAAATTGTATTCTTAATTTAGCAATTTCGGTTGATTAGTGAGCCCTATCTCCAATCTATTAATAGGATTCAGATAGTGGGTGTTTTAATTGGTATCAAGAGCCCTTTCTTGGCACCATTATTCTTCAAGAAGTGTTACATTGACATTTCTTGATATTTCGTTATCTTGTCCGACGTAATTTCGACAAGAAAACAAGATTCCGGTCATGAAATCAGCCACCACTGATTTCACTGTTCTGATTACATTTGGTTAGTGTCAATTCACTGTACGGCCACAAGATAAGTCGAAATTCTCGTTAAATTTTCTTATTTTGAATAAGCTGGCAAGCAGCATTGGGATTGGGATTGAGTAACCCAGAACAGCACCAGTTTTCATTATCCCAATTGGTCAGTGATTAGTCATTGTTTCAGTGATTAGTCATTGTTGATGAGTGGTAATACTAGTGGTACAATTGGTCTGTGATTATCCCAATTGGTCAGTGATTAGTCATTGTTTCAGTGATTAGTCATTGTTGATGAGTGGTAATACTAGTGGTACAATGGTGGAAACAAGAACTACATCTAGAGGTCAAGAACCTACAATGAAGTCTCTTCAAAACACAATTCTAGAAATACAAAGGACGATGGAGAATATGAATAATGAGATCATAAGATTGAGGTCGGGTAAAGGAACTAGCAATGGTACTCAAACTCATGGTGGTTCACATGGAAATACCAATGGTGGACATGGGGGACACTATGGAAGGTTGACTAAAGTGGAATTTCCAAGATTTGATGGTACTGATGTGGAAGGGTGGTTATATAGAGTTAACAAGTTTTTTTGAGATGGATCATATTGAGAATGATGATCAAAAGATCCAGTTGGTGTCTATGCATGTGTTTGGTACAGCCTTGAATTGGCACAAACAGTTTATGCAAAGATTTGGTGAAGTGATAACTTGGGGGGTGTATCAGACTCATGTCAAGAAAAGATTTGTATCCATTTTTGAAGATTCAATAATGGAATTGAAGAATCTCAAACAAACCACCACTGTAAAGGTATATCACGACTCTTTTGAATCTTTGTTGACTAAAGTTGAATTGACTGAGAAGTACACTATTAGTCTATTCATTGGAGGTTTAAAAGAGTGTAACACCCCCAAAATTTGATACAGCGGAAGACTCAACAAGCTTTCGGGCTGTTACGGGGATTGGTATCCATTCCAAGTCATGAAAGAACGAGATAAAGTAAACATAAGTAAAACACAACGAACACAAGGTTTTAAAGTTTACATTTATCCCATAATTATCCAAAGTAAGGCCCAAAAGAAATAAACGTAGGTCCCCAATTATGTATCAGAGTTTTAGAAAATAGATCCATAAACCAGGTGCCAAAGCCAAGCCTCCAATCCAAGCATCCAAGGGCATCACTTAATTACCTGAGAAAACGCGCTAAAAGTCAGCTTTCACTGGTGAGATCATAGGTTTAAATTCATAACTAAATCAAGTGGACATATACGCAAAACGCTTGCTAGCTAGACTAGGCCTCAATCAACCAATCCAAAGCGAACCAACCCTATAGGTGCACACTATAGTCCAATAACCAAATCAAATCAAATCAAATCAATCTGTATGCGTAAGGATACGACATACCCAACATTCGTAAGGATACGACATGTTCAACTTACCTAGTTCTGGACTAGGCCTCGTGGCATAGCTTACCTAGTTCTTGACTAGGCCTCGCTCCATAACCAATTCATTAGCTTACCTAGTTCGGGACTAGGCCTCACATGAAAGTAGTGTATATATACGTTTCTCACGTCTATATACTTATATAAACGTTTATATTATCAATAATATTATTACGAGTTTTATTATTAATGTTTTGATTATAAATAATTATCGAGTTATATAGGTGGTCACATGTCCGAGTCATCACTCTCGGCTCATTGTCCAAGTCCAAATAAAAATAACCAAGTCATAAACAAGCATCCATCTCCGTCCAATCAATACCCATAACACGTGCTACAACAATAAGGTCCGACTACGGCACCCGACTAACCTATCTCCGTCAATCTAATTTGACCGTCTCACAATCGGTCCCCATTATCACACCTCGTCAACACAACCTTAAAATTCAATTCCATTGCCGAGACCACAAGGCCTCGGCCTTGCTACACCTCTCGGCCCAAGTAAAAACACAACAACGACAACAACAATAATCCAACAACAAGGAGAACCACAAAAATAACAAATATACGGGTCAAGACATCGAGTCAAATACGAACCGCAAGACCCACTTGGGTCTTGGTTCACACTACGAGCCACGAAAACCAACCCCGAGACTTTGAGGGTTTCGACTAGGCTCCAATCAAGTATCAATCAAACCAAGCGGACCATAGGGGTCACGTTAAGCTCACCCGAGCCACAAAACAATAACCAATCGGACCCTTGAGGTCACTTTGAGCTCCAACGAGCTATGGCCACAACCAACGGACCCTTGAGGTCACGTTGAACTCCAAATCAAACCAAGAATCATAACACCGAGACCACAAGGTCTCGGCCTAGCTCCAACGAGCCACAAATCTCCATTCAATCGAACCCAAATAAACAAATCCGAGCACCAAATGTTTGTGAGTCGACACCCAAGGATACCATCTTCATTTTTGGTATCAAAACCCATTTTTAAATCTTAAAATCCAAACCCAAATCAAAGATTGAAACCGGGTTTAACTCGGATTAGTCAAACCCGACGCGTAAAAATGCGTTTCTCACCTTCAAAACAAGTGTAAACCAAGAAAATGTGGTGATGTGGTGGTGTGTGGTGGTGTATGCGATGGAAAATCAAGAAACGAAGGGGGGGGGGGGTTTCTTTTGAGCGTGTGTGGTACAACACACGAAAGAGGAGTGTGTGGGGAGTGTTTTGGTGGTGGCGGTGTGTGGTGGTGATGGTGTTGGTGATGCAGGTGGGCGGCGACAAGAGGGAGAGAAGAGGGAGTGAGGGAGGTGATAATATGAGAGTGAAAGGGTTAGGGTTAGGGGTAATATACCTGAATTTTACAACATTGGTCCCTTTAGTTCTCTTTTTCTAATATAAGCCACAATAACTTTGGCATTTAAGAAATGTTATTAATCGGTTTTCCCGTAACATGATTATTCGTTCTAAAAAATATTAAACGTCGCCAAACATAATCGTACACGTCGCCATAAATTTTCCAAAGACACTTCCCGAGTTATATAAATATAAAAACGTTCGTTTAATAGATAACCGCGACCGTTATTCAAAAGATTTAATCTCGTTAGGTTATTCTAGTGCCGGAGTCAATGTAGTGCCAAAAGACATTTCAAAAATAAATCAGCACAGATATACCATACCAAACCAATAATTAAAATCAATTCCCATAAATATCACGAAGTTTAAAACCACGGTTCAACGTTTATAATTTTCATCACAAATAAGTTTTTCAAATATCCCAAAAATCATTAAATTTAAAGTAATGCGGGCTTATAAATTGTTTCCCTAAATTGCCAGTTGTCACAAAGAGGAAATTGCATATGCTGTGAGAATGTTCCAACCAGCAACATTGGTTGATGCATTTTGTTTGTCTAAGTTGCAAGAGGCAAATAATTCTGTGTCAAGAAGTAGATCTGCACCATTGCTAGCTAATCCTAAGAATTATGGCTATGCATATAAGTATTGGGGAAATGAAAATGGTGTTAGGACTACAAATGTTGTACCTGCAACTACGTTAACTGTTACTACCAATGTTATGCCAAATAGACCTTTTAAGAGATTAACGCAAAAAGAATTGGATGAAAAAAAGGATAAAAGGACAGTGTTTTTATTGTGATAAAAAATACTTTCCTAGACATAAGTGTGAAGGGCAAATGTTTGCTTTGGAAGTGTCTGGTATGGAAGAATAGGAAGGACATGAGTGTTTGGAAGAAGAGAATAGTCCTGATGAAAATGAGTATTTGTTGCCAGAAGAGGTTCCACACATTTCTCTTAATGCATTGTTTGGAATTCCTACACATAACACCATGAGGGTTAAGGGGCATGTCGTGAGGCTGTTGTTGCATATTTTGATGGATTCAGGGAGTACACATAATTTTTTAGACCTTCATACAGCTAAAAAGTTAGGGTGTAAGTTGAGAAGTACTTGTCCACTAAATGTATCAGTGGCTGGTGGTACTAAGTTGGTGAGTCAGTATATGGTTAAGAACTTTCAATGGCAGATACAAGGAGTTTGATTCACTGCTGATGTGATGCTATTACCATTGGGAGGTTGTGAATTGGTTTTGGGAGTCCAATGGCTGTCTACTTTAGGCACCATTAGTTGGAATTTCCAAGACTTAACAATGAAGTTTCTATATGAGGGTAAGAAAGTTATGCTAAGAGGCACCAATTAATCTGAGTTAGCCTGGATGAGTGGTAAACAAATATCCAAATTTGTGGGTCAACAAGAGAGTCCTTACTTAGCCATAATGTCTGTTGGACCCTCTGCTTCTCTTAGGTTAATGCAGTGCAGGACTGATCAAAAGGAATTGGAAAGTGGAGAGTTACAGTCTGTGATAAATGAGTTTGAAGATGTGTTTGAATTGCCACCAACACTACCTCCACAAAGAAGTTTTGATCACAAAATACCATTGACTGAGATATCCTCCAGCTCAGAAGGATGTGATTGAAGAAATGATTAGAGAGTTATTGGAATCAGGGGTAATAAGGTCTAGTAATAGTCCATTTTCTTCCCCTATAGTCATGGTTAAGAAAAACGATGGCTCATCGAGAATGTGTATAGATTATATACAATTGAACAAGCTCACAGTGAAAGATAAGTTTCCTATTCTTGTTATTGAGGAGCTAATTGATGAGTTGCAGGGTGCTCAAGTGTATTCTAAACTAGATTTGAGGTCTGGATACCATCAAATAAGAATGCATGAAGCAAATGTATATAAGACAGCTTTTAAGTCTCATGATGGTCATTATGAGTTTGTTGTTATGCCCTTTGGACTCACAAATGCACCATCAACTTTTCAAGCATTGATGAATTCAGTTTTTAAGCCCTTTTTGAGGAAGTTTGTCTTGGTGATTTTTGATGACATATTGGTGTATAGCTCATCCATCTCAGAACATGTTCAACATTTGAAGTTGGTGTTACAAGTCATGAGAGAAAATTTTTTGTATGCCAAAAAAACTAAATGTGTGTTTGGAACAGATAAAGTTGAGTATCTAGGGCATGTTATATCTGGTCAGGGTATGGCTACCGATCCTCAGAAGATTCAAGCAATGCAACAGTGGCCTACTCCTATCAATATCAAGCAACTGAGGGGGTTTCTTGGGTTGACTGGATATTATAGGAAGTTCATCAAAGGCTATGCAGTTATTAGCCAACCATTAACTGCATTACTAAACAAGAATGCTTTTCAGTGGACACCACAAGCCCAAACATCATTTGAGGAGTTACAAAAGGCCATGATTAACTCACCTGTATTAGCCTTGCCCAACTTTGATGAGGAGTTTGTTATTGAAACTGATGCTTCAGGTTTTAGCATTGGAGCTGTGTTACAACAAAATGGTCACCCAATAGCTTTTCTTAGTAAACCTTTAGCTCCTAAACACCAGTCCTTGTCCACTTATGAGAAAGAGCTACTAGCAGTGGTGTTGGCATTACAAAAGTGGAGAGGATACTTATTAGATAGGCACTTCAAAATCAAGACTGAGCACTTCAGTTTGAAATATGTGCTAGACCAGAGGATTACTACTCCATTTCAGTCTAAGTGGTTACCTAAACTTCTTGGATTTGATTATGAGATTGAATATAGGAAAGGGAAAGATACTGTTGCTGCTGATGCACTCTCAAGAGTTGAAAGACAAGCTGAGTTATTTAGTCTTTTGACTGGTGGTGCAACAAATGAATTGATGGAAGCAGTTATTGACACTTGGAATAGTGATCCTGTTTTGTATAAAGTGGTTCAAGGCCTTAAATAGGGTACTTTGGTTAATAGTAAGTATGTGTGGCACAATGATCAACTTAAAAGGAAGGATAAATGGGTGGTAGGCCAAAATGAAGAATTGAGAAAGAAATTGGTTGCTCACTTTCATGGTTCAGCTGTGGGAGGACATTCAGCGGTGTTTGGAACAACTAAAAGGCTTACTACTTACTTCTATTGGAAAGATTTGAGGAAGATGGTCAAACATTAGGTAAGAAAATGTGATGTTTGCGAAAAAATAAGTCAGATCTCTCTGCCTATCCAGGTTTGCTTCAACCTTTGCCAGTTCCTGAAAAAATTTGGCAAGATATTTCTATGGATTTTGTTGAAGCTTTGCCTGTGTCACAAGGTAAAAGTGCAGTGTTGGTAGTTGTGGACAGATTGTCTAAACAAGCCCATTTCTTACCACTGTCTCACCCTTATACTGCACCACAAGTGGCACAAGTGTTTGTGGACAACATTTACAAGTTACATGGGTTACCTAAAACTATTATTAGTGATAGAGACAAAATTTTCATGAGCCTATTTTGGAAGTCATTGTTTGAGAAGCTGCAAGTGAAGTTGAAGTTTTCATCAGCATACCATCCACAAACTGATGGCCAAACTGAAATTGTGAACAAGTGTTTAGAAGGATATTTGAGATGCATGACTGGTGAAAAACCAAAAGATTGGGTTAAGTGGTTACCATTAGCCGAATATTGGTACAACACCAATTTCCACTCTTCTACAAATACTGCACCTTTTGAAGTGGTTTATGGACAACCCCCACCATTACATATTCTTTATGTAGCTAAAGATAGTCTAGTTGAGGTTGTGGACAGAACTTTACAAGCCATGGAAGACACTATCAAGCTACTTAAGTTCAACCTCAAGAAGGCTCAAGACAAAATGAAAAGTTAACCTGATAGAAAGAGATCAGAAAGGGAGTTTGAAGTTGGAGCATGGGTGTATTTGAAGCTTTAACCTTACAGACAAACAACACTCAGACAAGGAAGACAGAACAACCTTCATATGCTCAAGTGCATCTAGTCTTCCATGTTTCTCAATTAAAAGCATGCTACTCAGAAGTTGCTATAGTATGGGAGAATTTTCTTAATGTGATTCAGAAGGATTGTTGGCTGCTACTCCTATTAAACTACTAGACAAAAAGATGGTGAAACAGGGTAATAAAGAAACAGTGTTTGGTTTAATTCAGTGGAGCAATGGGACAGAAGATGATGCAACCTGGGAATCATTAGCAGACATCACAAAGAGGTTTCCAGATTTTGTCTTAGATCCTTGAGGCCAAGGATCTTTTCAAGGAGGAAGGATTGTTACATGTATAAGAAGTCAAAGAGGAAAAGTCAACAATTCTAGACAACACGTGACCTGCACGTGCTGTAACCAACCCAAACAAACTTTCCCGCCCATTTCTATTGTATAAACTTTCATTTCTCTGTTGTAAGAATTTATTCATTGATGTAAACACCTTCTTCTTACTGTAAACAACTCTCAATAACAATAACAAATCATTTCACTTTTCAATTACAAATTGTATTATCAATTTAGCAATTTCGGTTGATTAGTGAGCTCTATCTCCAATCTATTAATAGGATTCAGATAGTGGGATTTACTAAAATCAATTAATAACTTACGAAAGAGAATAAAAACCATTGATGCAATAATACGATTTTTGTTGTGTTTGATTATAAGATTTTGAGTGATGCTTGTCACAATCTTTAGATCTAAACCAAATGATTATGCAACATTGCTCCATCAAATAAACACCATGCAATGTCGACCCCTTTCAAATATTAGGTAATATCTTAAAGTTTTTGCTTGACCCACATGTGAAAATGACTTTTTGTGTTATACTATTTGTAGCTACTAACTATAAGTGGAGCCAGAAAGTTATGTTCGATGGGTCAAACCTGATAATTTTTAGATATTACACTACAAATCAATTTGATAAAAGGGTAAATTACAAAACTAACCAGATATTTAAAAAAAAATATATACACTATAATATTTTTCGTTGGAGGACACGTGCGCACCCTGACTGCGTTCTTTTTGCAAAAGTAAGATGTGTTGGTAAATTTAAGACGAAACACAACATGCTAAGTAAAAGAGCCCCATCAATTTCTGTCACATATTTCGAAAAAACCTCACACGTTAATCATTAAACCCCAATAATTGTTAGTCAAAGGTCTTTCGATATGATGACAAAATTTAACATGATAAATCATATTTGGCCTTAGATGTTACGACGTAAAAATCGTGTCTTTGAGCCTAGATAGCTAATATAAATATTATACTTTCTATTTTAGGATAACTTGTTATCTCAGTTCTTTGCCCTAGTTCTATATGATAGTACTAGACATAGCAATGCCTTTCCTTTTTGTAATGTAATAGTTACTAAAAAAAGAAAGATAGGTAATATTTTTGAACTTTAGATAGTCTATCAAGTTATTAGATTTTACAACGAAACTTCTTATAAATAAAGCCACAATGCTTGGAAGTTGAAAAAATTTCTTAACTATATACTCATAAGAGTAACAGTTGGTCCAATATTGTGAGTGACTCATGATCTTGAATATGCTTTTCACATAGATAAAATAATTTGATGGTCATAATCAATCTTACAGATGTCATATCATCAAGATTAATGTAAATGTATAATTGAAGGAAAATCTTTGAAAAACACGTACGTTATGTTTTCCTAAAACAATTAGGTACTTTTATTTTATTTTTTGATATCTTAGGACATGTTACCCCACATTCTAGCTACTCAACAATATATGATTGAGCTAGCTTATAGTTTAATCACAAAGAAACAATTTAAGATTTTCGACAGCAGGATGGTTATCCACAACAATATAATGTGCCATGCTCATTCGGTCATTCCTACATCACAATTATGCCATATTTCACTTTTCTATATATACAAAGAAACAAATCATTATGAAATTTATGAAAACCTAAAGATTTAAGCTCTAAATCATTTTGCGACATGCATGCGAGTAAAGCTAGTGTCTCCACTCGGGCATGCATGACTCTAAGACGGCGAATCCTAATATGGCTTGAATCCGACAACCTGGATGATGTATTCGGTTGGCTTGATCATGCACGTCTTAATTCAGCCTCTAAGAGTATTCTGCATTCTATTTAGGGTGTAGTGGTTTGGACGTTATGGCAGTTTTGTAACAACAAAATTTTCGGGGACAAGAAGATGCTTCAAAAGGATTTATTAGATCAAATTGTCGATGTTCCGTTCTTGTGGTATTCTTCTAGAAATATAAATTGTAAGGTTTCTCGGTCCAATTGGATCCAAAACCCCTTACTTGACTCTATTTTATAATCACTTTTTCTAGCTTCTTGCTAGTTTTATATAATCCAGCCATTCAATAAAAAAAAAAGAAAAAAAAAAAAAAAAAGGCTTGAATCCGCCCATTGAACTTTGTAAAGTCATTTAAAGCAGACCGGTGGTGATTGGTCGAAGCTCCAGTAAGTAGCCACACCCTTCTCGAGGAGCCATAAGGACAAATCGCAGTGTGCCATATTTTGTTTTAGTTTCTATTTATAACAATCAAACTATCTTTTGTAGAACAAATTGCTACTTTATCTTCTTAAATGATGTTTCTTGTATTTTTTTCTTTCTCTAGAACAAAGTTCTTTTCGTTTTATGAATCATAACCCTTTGCTTCTGTCTTGAATTTTGTTACTTAAACGTAACTTATTCTCATAAACAAAGAAAAGGGTTTCACATCCATGAGGTTTCATCTATTTTCTCATTAATATATGAATTTAAAGCATTATGTGTCATTTACTTCCTATACTTCATCTGTACATGTTATAATTTTCTTGAAACAGATTAACTATATATTCCATTTTTTATTTTGGCCACAATTTGTGTCAAATCCTTAATGCTTGTTATTATGTCAGGTATAAGTTTTCTCACCAAATAAACACACAGAAATTTATAGTTAAATACTATTACCTTAAATTATTGCTCTAGAGGCAAAAGCTCAATTGGCATACTTTCATGACTCCTCCCAACATGATATGTCTCCAAAAGGTGTAAATCGGTGAGACCACCGTGACCTCATGCACCTCTAACCAAGATCCCAACCTGATCCTTCTCCAAGGACCAGGCCTCAAGTAATGATCATCTCCCACTGACCTAATTAGCAAGCCCCAGATGATCCCAACATGATATGTCTAACCTTAATCTAATGATCATCATCTCATTCTCATGTTTGAAATGTTAATAATCATTTTGAGAACACCATAACTAATATTAAAGACCAACAAAAAAACAAAACAGAAAGAAAAGAAAATGCATAATATAATGTTATATTACAACCATCAATGGTGATCACATGAATTCTTACATTGCCCCCATGCCTATGAAGTAATTGTGCAAATTTGTATAGACACTATGACCATACTTTCACCATAAGCCAATGACAATCTAACACTTTATATCTCACAATATTATACTACCCAATACTAAGAATTGTGATCACCACAAACACACTCACTCTTGAACATGGTCGACATATACTCCATTATAACTTATTCTAACATATACTTCCCATGCTATAAAAAACAAAAAGAAATGACCCTAATGGTGGATTTTCTTATGACCCTTTTTAACCTTCCCCCACTTTGGATGTTTGAATCTTTGAGTTGTACGTTTTACAGGTAAAACTGGGATACTTTGTTCATGCTTGAAGAAGTTCTCAGGATCAAACTCGGTTTTGATCTTCACTAACCTATTAAAGTTATCCTTGAAGTACCTTGTGCCCCAAGCACTTGCCTTGACAAAGCTTGTGTCGTCACCATTTTTGTCATTCATGCCAAGATCAAGGTCCCTATAATTCACATAAGCTTGTCTTGGAAACATTGAAACATATTGAGTCATGTAGTTGTATAGCTTCCTGACCCAATCAACATGCTTGTCCATGACTTCCTTTTCGGGGCTCATCCAGCTATTCACATATTGAATCTTGAAAATTGCATTTCTATGAGGGAAAGGAATAGATGATTCTGAGATATTACCCATCATTCCTCCATATGGATTCCATATCATCAATGGGCTTTCTTCTTCCAAGAGTCTTTCCCATATTCCTTCTAGACCATTTTCTGGAATTGGCTTTACAACAAAATCTGATTTTGCTTTGAAATAGTTCAAAAAAGCCGGTTTTCCAGCTAGTAGAACATCGGTTGGGACGGTCCTTGGGTATCCAGCAATGAACAAGACAGACTCTAACCAACTCATTTCAAAGCAATCTTCTTTTGTTAGACCCAATTCAGGGAAACTTTGTTTCATGATTTCTTGAAGTCTTCCTACATCGCCAAGAAAAAGTGCGTTGTAAGTTGTACTTACGGTCCTTTGAGTTGTGTTTGGTACTTGTGAGGGTTGTATCAATACCCTAATGAAAAGATTCTCATCAAGCGTGTGAGCAACTTGTTGCCACTTGTAAAGAATCTTTGTAGCACCTTGATCTAAGGTTTTTCTGACATTAAAAGTCGTGACGGTTTCTGGGACAGGTACGAGTTTTATTTTCCAAGAAACTAGGACTCCAAAACTGCCCCCGCCACCTCCACGAATAGCCCAAAAAACATCTTCTCCCATAGCTTTCCGGTCCAAAAGACGACCATTTGCATCAATGATCTTTGCATCGAGTGCATTATCAGCCGCAAGCCCGTATTTCCTCATCAAGGAACCATAAGCACCACCCGTTATGTGCCCACCAACGCCAAGGCTCGTGCATAGCCCAGCTGGGACACCATGAGTCTTACTTTTCTCGGCAACTCGATAGTAAAGCTCACCAATAGTTGCACCAGCTTGAACCCAAACAGAATTATCCTCGATATTGACCTCAATGCCACGTAGTTTAGCTAGATCAACAACGACATAAGGAGGGTCCATAACGGATGTATAGGACAACCCTTCATAATCATGGCCTCCGCTTCTAAACCTAAGCTGAATCCCAAGCTTTTTAGCACATTTAACCGCGGTTTGGATATGTGTTTCTTGCAGGGGGGTGAAAATAAGCTCAGGTTTTGCGGCATATGGGGCGATGCAACGTAGATTTTGGGCGGTAGAATTTAAAAGAGTAGTGAAAGTAGTGTTGTTTGGGGTGCAAAATATGTTGGGCAGTTGAGTTTGAGAGTCTGTACCCGTAGAAAGACACTGATGGAAACTATCTTGAATAGGATTGGAATAACAATACTGAGATAGTGATGCTAGTAAGATTAGAAGCACAACAAATCTTGAAAAGTAAGCCATACTTTAGGATTTTGAGTTGTGGTTTGTGAAGTTATGAGAAGGATAGTGGTCCTATTTATATGGAAATTGTGTTGATCTTTGATGACTAAAAGCATGAGCTATTGCAAATGTCATGATCTAGAGTTTTGTAACATTTTTGGGGTTAGAATTTAATTTGGCTTTTATGAGAATTTATTATGGTTTCTTATAATACATAATTCATTTAAGAAACATTCCTAAATTTGCATGTGGTCTTCTTTGACTGCCCAAAACTTTACTATTTTCCTGGAAATTAGGCCCCAAAGCTCTTAAATTTCGGCAGAAGGTTTGGTGAGATTTTTCATTATGTTCATATCATATTTACTATGAGATGTTACCTCAAATTTGGTTTGCAAGTAATTTACTATGACGTATAACTTGTAACTATTAAGACGAGTATATATAATATAATAATAGAAGCTAAAAGGGCACTGTTTACACAAGCTAAATTACAACAAACTATCTTGACTCTTGAGCTAGTAATTTAAATTTTTGCAACCTTTTGCAATAACTAAATATTCCTGAATAAAATAGTAATATTAACCTGACTTGTATTACATTATGTTAAATAATATTAAAAACTTGTCCTTGTGAAAACACTTGGCACAGTTTATAAAACCAATTTCAAGCACTTAATTATGGGAATCTCTAATCTGTTCCACCAACTTCTTAAGCTGATTATAGAGATATTGTGGGAACATTTACTTTTATTCATTTGAAAATATATGTAGAGTGATTCATTAGTTTTAATGCTATTATAACAAACATTCTAATGTTCCTTTCAAAGTGTTAGGTAATTGATTATTCTGTTAGATAACAGACTGATTCAATACATAATAGACAGTTTACAAATTGTAATGTGTTTTCGAATGAATTTCAGGTTGTTTTCGTCGATATAATTGAAGTATTTGACATTATTTTTTCATATGATAGTTAAAATGAGACATTGATTCATTGAAAAAAAAAAGTAACTGACTGATACACAGTAAAAATACAAAGGGATTAATTCTTTTGATCCATATTTAGTAAGAGATAAACTTTGTACTAGTACCAAAGAGACCAATACATATGTTCTAAAAAGGTGTCAAAAATCTTTGGACACTTGCTACTTAAACCTTTTTCATTGACCATTAAACTATTTATTGCTTTTTTCATTTACAAAAACACTTGCCTTTAACTCTTTAAGTTGCTTGTTTGATATGCCTTACAAATAACAGATAATTAGCTATAAGACAATACAAAAATAAATCTAAACGTACTCAAACATATACTATGTTTAGGAACCATACAAGAAAAGCTAGCTAACTCGATTATAAAATTTAACTCGTGTATTGAAAAGTTAACTTGATTCTCCTATGCATCCAAAAAGACAAGCAGTAGTTTTTGAAGATGCTAACTAATTATTGTTTTCTTGTACTTAGATGTGTTAATGAAAATTACATTATTATTATTATTATTATTATTATTATTATTATTATTATTATTATTATTATTATTTCATTGAAACATAATAAACTTACACAAAGTTGGATGAGAGTCTAGACACAAGTTGTGCTCCCACTCTTTTCTGAATAATAAAGCTTATTATTATTATTATTATTATTATTATTATTATTACTTTAACTGTTCTTTGTACAAATTCATAGTGGTTGAAACTTGACACCCAATGACATACTGAAAAATGCCTATTTACCATTAGTTTGACTCTAATTAACATTATCACCGTATTTCATGGATAAAAACTGCATGCCGGTGTGTATTTAACGCTAATAATGGATTTGGTGGCAGTCAAAATTGGCTTCATTTTTTGGATATTTTAATTCGGTACATATATTACAGTAGTTTCTTTGATACTTGCATGTACCATTTTGAATGTAAAAAACACAAATGTAGTTGAAACATTGATGATTGTTGTTGGTATTTAATCTGTCTATTCCCACAAAATAGTTAAGTATTACTCCACATTAAAAACCATATATGTATAACTTATCTTATATAATTTATACTATAATGTATTTAGTACATCTATATTTAGAAGTTTTAAAATGTTTAATAACAAAAATATTTCTTTAATAAGAAAGATGCATACACATATATAAAAGCCTAAAAATTTAAGTGTCTTTAAAAAGTCTTGGTTGTTACAAGTATAGTTTTGAATGCTTTTAATTTTTTAAGACTTACAAGAAAAGAAGCATAGTGTACACCACTTTAATGCACATAATTTTCATACTTACAAGACAAGAAACATAGTGTACACCACTTTTATGCACATATTAAAAAACAACACAATAATGCAATTTAATGTAGTCAATTAATTAACTGGTCAATAAATACAATTAATACAGTTATTAGAACACCCCTTACATAAAAGATACAAATTATCAAACATATTGTACAATCAAATTAAATATAATTCCTGCATTAAATATTACTAATATAAAAAATAAAGCACATTATACAAATATTACGGGCAACAGGTCAAATGGACTTTAGCCCGAACGGGTGCGGGCCAAACAGGCTCGAGCCCGAACGGGCACGAGCCAACGGGATCGAGCCCGAATGGGCACGGGCTAAACAAAATTTTTGATATCCGTAAATTTATTGTAAAAAAAAACATAATAAACTAAAAATACATGATTCACCGGAAAATTTAATTTCAAAGTACTCGCCGTTGCAATGCGCGGGTACTCTGCTAGTCTAGTTACATCATGATTGAATTTGCACATAAGGCCAAATAGTTAGCCCCATAAGTGATTTACTTTAACGTCAACCCGATAATTTGTTGTTAAATGTTCAATACAGCACGAAACAAGATTTCGACCCCAACGACAGTATAATTACGTGACATATAAGTATTTAGGGGGTGCTTGGTGGGGGGTAAAGGAGGGGTGGGGAATGGGTAAGGAGTTGAAAAGGGCCCACATTCTTTGAATAATGGTGCTTGGTAAAGGAGGGGTAAGGTATTGATTACCCCGTAGTGGGTAATCAACCATTATAGATTAAATTAGAGGGTAAGGTATTGATTACCCACCTCACTCATTCCTTTGCATTCCTTTCCTTTTCCCTTTCCCTTTTCCTTTCCCCACTTTGAACCAAGCGGACCCTTAGTATTTACATCTTAAAGATAATTAATTAGCACTCATTATTGTTAATTTTCTAAACACTAGAAAGAAAAAGAAAAAGGTTGATGCTTTTACTTTGAAGAAACCATCATCTTCGGAGAGATTTTTGGCAACAAAGAAATCATTACATACAAAGTGTTTTTCTCTTCAAAGGGTTTACTTTGAACCTTGTGACATTCTTTATCTTTTTGCCATTCTTTTGAGTCTTGACTTCCCCATCATATAATACAATCTTTTTCTTCCTTTCTGGTTTTTACAAGTTACAACGATAAGATCAAACTTATTGAAAGATCATTTCTTTCCAACTTTAAAAAAGTGGGTAGGTGGAACACATGTATCCTTGTGTGCTTATTTTACGTTCATACAAGTTACAATTCGAAGAAAGGTATTGATGATGTGCTTGAAAACGGTCCTTGGTTGATCAGAAATGTTCATATTATTCTTAAACCATGGACTTTGAACACTAATCTACTCAAAGAGGATTTGACTAACATTCCGGTGTGGGTTAAATTCCATGATGTCCCTCTTGCAATGTTTTCTGATGATGGCCTCAGTCTTCTTGCCACACTGATTGGTACGCCCAAAAGGTTAGATGCTTTTACAAGCCAAATGTGCAAGGAATCGTGGGGCCGTAGTAGTTTTGCTAGATGCATGATAGAAGTGAAGTCGGATGAGGTGCTTCGGGACAGTCTCACTGTTGAGATACCATTAATTGATGGTTCGGGTTCGACTATTGAGAAGATACGGGTTGAATACGAGTGGCATCCACCTCGTTGTGACAAGTGTAAGATATTTGGTCATACTCTGACCGACTGTCCTAAAGTTGTTATACCTCCTGTTCAGCCTACTAAGCCTGTTTATGATAGCTTCAAGACTGTTACTAATAGGAAGAAAGGAAAACAAGGTGGTTCTACGATTCCGGGTAAAGGAGGGTTTACTAAACCTGTAGTGGGTAAGCAGTTGCAGTATCAACCCAAAAAGACTCCTCCTGAACCTAAGAATGTTGGTGGCACTAATAAGAAGACTTCTGATGTGGCTAGTCTTAGTGGAACAACGATCTCTACATCTAACCAATTTGATGCTCTCAATATGGATGATACGGATGCGTTTGGTATTCCTACTTTTGACACCAACATGGATGTGGATGCTGGATGTACAATGGAAGTTAGTGTGGATGAGTCGGTTAAGACTGGTGCTACATCACAAGAACCGCTTGTGAGTGATTCAATGGGAACTAAGGAAGTTGGTTCTACTCCTTTAGTTGAGAAAATTAGTAAGTTTGAAAAGCTTCTTATCGATGGGAAAGGTACTCTTGTGGATGATGATGGTCATCCTGTTCCGTCTGCCTCTGTCACTAAGAGGGCTAACCCATTTTCCAAGGTGGGTAATGTTGTGGTTTCTGATAGTGACGAGGAGGAGGTTCTTAACACGTTCGACGAATCTGCAAATCTTTTTGGTGGTGGTCATGAGCGTGAAGATGAGTTTGATGACTATGATGATTACTCGAAGCAAATTTATGATCTTCCAGGGGAATTTGATGCTCTTAATGCCATTTATGGCTTTAATCTCCAAGGTCGTAGGAAGTAGTTTATATTTTTGTTTCAGTCTTTCTATATGATGTGGTAGTGGTTTTGTTTTCTTGTCTAGAAAATAGGAAGTATCTTGTTATGTAAGCTTTTCGCCTATGTAACGGGCTGAGATATGGGATTCACTCATATCCGTTGTACTTAAATGTTTTTTGGAGTAATATATTTACCGGGTCTTTTGACCTTTTACCCAAAAAAAAAAAGGGTGAACAGGTTCGGTTTGGCTCACTTTTAGGCTAAAATCAAAATCAACCCGAACTATTTTGGGTTTTGCTCTTTCTAGAACCATTCGGTTTCGGTTTTATTTGGTCTTTGGTTTCTTTTCGGTCTCTATTTGATTTATCATTGTATGGTTTTTCCAAGATCAAATTGCAATGCATCATAAACTCCCACTTTCAAGTTTCAATAATAAAGAAACGCGCAATATAGATAATAAGAAACTAATGACCATAAAACAAATGTTAGAAGATTATTGTTTATGTGTCATAAATTGACATAAGAATAACAACAAAAAACTAATGACCACTGAACATCCTAAAAGAATTGTTTATACGTCTTAAATAACACCATCAAAAACTATTTGAACAAGATTGTTTGGAGATTATACGTATATTCTGGGTTTGATTATTCCCGGTTTGGTTTTTATACTAAAACCAGACCGAACCGCAAATTTAATTTCTTTTTTCCAAAATACAAAAAGCAAGCCATCAGTTTTTCAATCGATTTTGGTTTTTTGGTTTCACTTTCTTGATTCTTTTCGGTTTATGTTCGGTTTTCTACACACCCTTAGTTCATCTATACTAAATATAAAGAGAAAACATATTTGATTAATTAAAATTAAAAAAACTAAAATATAGTATAGTTGTTAGACTAAAATACCCTTATTTATATAAGGCAATGCAATCTATTAATAAAGATTTATTTTTTTTTCGAACGGCAATTTGATTAAAAACTAGCAAGAAGCTAGAAATAATTACAAGGAGTCGGAGAAGGCATTATCGGGGTTAAAAAGCCACTCAAACCAATCAAATGATGCTTTCCTATATCTATTTGAGATCCACGTAAACATGTATTGCTTAACATCATTTAGAATGAGGTCTTTATTTGGTCTTTTGGAGTTGAAGGAAGATTCATTCTGGAAGCACCAAAGGATCCATAGAGTAGATCGAGCAACGACATCATGCAAGATGGATCGTTTGCACGGCTTGCAAGAGTAAACACATCGTTAAGGTTGTCAATGTATATATTGTGTAAATTCCACCACTTGAGACCTTCTTTCAATGTAGTTTTTGCAACACAACAGTTGACAAAGATGTGTTCTTCCGTCTCAAGATCAATATCCTAAATTGGGCAACAAACTGAGTGAAGGTCAATGCCCCTATGATCCAAGTTGATTTTAGTTGCCATTCTTTGATTTGTGATCCACCAAGAAGCGATATTGACCTTGATTGGAACAAGTGTATTCCAACTAGTTGGTTTCGGGTAACGAGATTACGAGGAATTGGTTATTAGATTTCTCATACCTTTTACCATGAAGGTTCTAGTGTTGTCCATAATGCATTCGCATTTGTCTTGCTCATTTGTGAGATGGAGGTTTAAGAGGAGACTTTGTAATTCCATGAGATCGTTATAATCATCATTTGATCTCATCTGCCTTAATCAGGACCAATGAAGTCGAAGTCCAAGAGGTATAGCAGGAGGTATAGCAGGCCCACTAACACTTAAAGAAGCAGACCCAAAAAAAGGTGGGAAATGCAGCAAATCAGGCAAATTAGCAGCATCGATAAGATGTTGAGAAGGTAGCAAATCAGTGGCGTTGTTGGTGTGTATTTGGAAGGGAGCTCGGTCACATACCTTACATGATGGGTTTGTCTCTAGCCGAAATAGCTTTGGATAAACGAGACAAAGGGGTGAGTTTCCAACCCACTTGTTTAGCCAAAAGTAGGTAATTTGGCAATTCCTAATCTTAAATTTGAAGAGAGAATGCAAATCGATCCCATGCACACTTAAGTCATATGTTAGCTTAGCAATTTGATACCATGGCCCCGACTTACTAATAAATAGAGGTGGCATTATGTAACCCACCTTGAGGGCCATGGATCGAGCAAACTACCTTCCGCCATAGTGATGTTTGTTCGTAAAAGAATCTCCACCACCATTTAGCTAGCATGCCAATGTTACTTATCCTAAGACTTCCAATACCAAGACCGCCTTGATAAAGTGGTGACAAAGTTTTATCCCAACTTATCCACGAAATTTTATTGGAATCCGTTGCACCACCTCAAAAGAACTTTCTATGGATTGATTCAAGCTTATTTAAAATAGTTTTTGGAGCTTTAAATGTAGAAAAGAAAAAAACTCCAAGGCTTCCAAGAACGGATTTTGTGTGGGTGGGTCTACCGCCAAATGAAAGGGACTTTGATTTACAACTTGTAAGGCGTTTGAGAAAACTATCAAAAAGGGGTTGCTAATTTTTACATCTTGATATTTTTGCTTCAATGGGGAGTCCTAAGTAAGTACATGGGAAGTGGGAAGGTTGACAGCCAATAGAATAAGCTAGAGCATTTATGTCAAGCTTACTAACTCCGATTCCAAAGAGTTTACTTTTGTTGTAGTTAACCTTAAGCCTGGAAACAAGATGAAAGCAAGTGAGAATTCTAGACAAATTCAAGATATTCGGTTTAGAATATTCCCCGATAATAAGTGCGCCATCCGCAAATTGAAGATGAGAAACATGGACTTTGTCTTTGCCTACTTCAATGCCACGAAACAAATTTTTGTTTTTTGCATCAACAAGAGCCACATTAAGAGCCTCTACTGCCAATATGAAGAGAAAGGGAGAAAGTGGGTCACCTTGTCGAAGACCCTTTCCTACTCTGAATTCCGAGGTAGGGGATCCATTGACTATCACAGAGGTATGAGCCGATCTTAGACAAGCCTTAATCCACTATCTCCCTTTGATGCCAAATCCCATTTGATTCATGATAGAATCAAAAAACAACCAACTTAAAGTTTCAAAATCCACTTCAAGGATGAACATATTTCTTTTTATGAAGATTTGCCCAAGATATAATTCCGTCAACAATTAAAGGGTCGTCTATTATTTGACGTCCTTTAACGAAAGCCATTTGAAGTTCACTCACAACTGAAGAGATAACAGTAGTCAACCGTAAAGCTAAAACTTTTGGAATGATTTTTATTGACACCCAATCAAGCTAATGGGTCTAAAATCATTACTTAATTACAATTTAAACCACTAACTTTCTTCGCTCTCACTATCTTTATACCCATATATACATAAAAAAAGATTACACACAAATTGATGCGACTATACACCATCGGTGTTATGCCATGGTAATGATGTAGTATTAATTTATTGCTCAAGTGATTTGCTTTTTTGCCCTAGAATTTGGAGTTTCCGTATCTACCCTGAGCAACTTGACAATTCGACCCATATGACGCCAAATGTTTGACATGAGGGCCGCCAGTTGCCCAAAATTATACAAGTTGCCCAAAAAGTACATAAGTTGCCATACCTTGTAATCCGAAAAGTGACACTTGTTACTTGCAGATTGCAGTTGCTCAAAAATTACAGGTTGCCCTGGCCTAAATATGAAAACTCTGAATTCTGAGAAAAAAAAAAACAATTCATTTGAGCAATCGGGGCATATAAGTAATTATCCTTGATTTATATATGTACGTATGTTTGCATGGCGCTTGCGTACGTAAGTATTAGACCGTAGATTGAGTAGCTAGTTCAAACACACACTACAAAAATGGGATCGATTTGGGTCGACAATGTCGACCCAAACGCTGAAGTGGGGTCGTACCAAACGATTTGGGTCGACAATCTCGACCCTTTTTGGTTGTACCATTTTCCCCGTCCCAAAAACGTTTGGGTCGACATTTTTAAAACCAATGGCACGACACCCACTAACCAGTCAACAATGAATATTACGTTTGGAACGACATTGTCGTTCCAAATCTCTATTTGTTTTTTTGCAAATCATTTATGTAAATACACGAAATATTTTGGAAAATGCCCAATTTGCAAAAAAACAAATAGAGATTTGGAACGACAATGTCGTTCCAAAATTTGATTTATTTTACATGTTTTACTTATTTAAATACTAAAAATATTTTGGTAAATGCCCGATGGAACGACAATGTCGTTCCAAAACTTGATATATTTTCCGTTTTTTAGTTATTTAAATACTAAAAATATTTTGGAAAATACCCAATGGAACGACATTGTCGTTCCAAAGGTTTTAAATATTTAAAAATTTTGCCAACTGGAACGATTTTTTCTTGTAATTTTGGGACGACATTGTCGTCCCATTTTGTGAAGTATGCAAAAAAAAAAATGCAGCAGCAGCCTGCATTTCCAAGTTTTTTCCGGAATTTTTTCCGGAAAAAACCTACCATTACACAAGCTGTAAATCAACCAATATCCGCAATACCAATTCGGCAATATGATACAATACCAAATTACTCATCTATGACTTAAATTCGACAAATACGATACAAATTAAACTAACAAATACGAACTTTATACAAAAACAAACCAAGATTCGGCAATATATAGATTCTAGTATTACATAACTAATAACAAATAGGATACAAATTAAACTACGCCTACGCCTACTCCTCCTCCTCCGATTCCTCCCCCTCCTCCTCCTCCTCACTACCACTAGCATTAAAATTCTCGGGAATGTGGCTCATATGAGGATTAGTTTGTCGCATATATTGGTTAAGGTCGGGTGTCGGGTCGGAATAATTAAGATTATGATCCGGGTTAGAACTAGTACCCGGGCATGTAGTAGAGTTGTGAAAGACGGGACGATAACAATTTTCGAAGGAATTAGGGCTGGGAAATGGGGGAAATGGGGGATTTGGTGGTAATCCTGAAAAGTCAACAGGAAACGGATTACCTGAGCTGCTGTTGTTGTTGTAGTGGCTGACAAACTGGCCAAACATAGATTCGAAGTTGGCTTGTCGAGACTGAATCTGTTGCTGCTGAAGTAGGAGTATTTCATTTTGCCTCCTCAACAATTCATTCTCTTGTTCCTTTTGTCTTAAGACCGCCGAAATAGCCTTAGTAGCATTGTTTTGTTGAAGCGGATAATGAGAGTACCTCGATGAAGCTTTGCCGCTGCCCGGCATTAGCCTACCAACGCCCTTCAAATTTTGCCGGTTGTTACTGTGGGCTGTCTTATCGAGTACTTGCTTCTCAGTCATCAACGGGACCGTACCGGCTTTAACTTGTTGCCACAACTCCTTCATCGCCAACTGTGTAAGTAATATATATATATATATATATATATATATATATATATATATATATATATATATATATATATATATATATATATATATATATATATATATATATATATATATACATGTTAACCAAAAAAAAAGAAAAAAAAAGAGGTAAGTTAAAAAAAACAAGTAACTTGATATTAATTACGCATGTTAGGAGATAAATTACTTACATAAGCCTTCTCGTTTTCTTCACTTGTAAAGACGCCATCTTTTCTTGTATGGCCTATCCTATACGTCTCCACGAGTTCTTCATTCTGCCCGTTCTTCGCAACCCGCTATATATACAACATAAAATAAATTAATAACGAGTTATATATAAACATTATATAGACATTTGAAAATCAAAAAATTATAATGAGTCTTACGCGCTCCGTTCGTCCTTGTACAAACGACTTCCTCCCTCGGTGGGTTTTAGCATTGTTCTTTGCCCGATTTTCTGCATTTTTTGCAGATCTCGCCATTCGTCTCGGATCAGAAAACCAGTTGACCAACAACTCCCACTCCGCTTGGCTTCTGCTACCCCACACTGTCGACGGCGGCGGATTTTGCTTTGCCGTCTCGGGTGTCGGTTGTGTGTCAAAGTATGCGGTTTTTATCCTGTTTCTATGCTTGCGCCATAGTAACCGCAGCTGAAGCCCAATCCCAGTACTTATCCGTTCCCCAACCGTGTAGACATTCTGCCCAACCCTTATATTGTCCTTTCTGTTTAACCAAGGCGTGAGCTCGAAATAAGTCTGCAAATAAATATACACATTTAAATAAACAAACAATTTAAATATAGCACGCATATCTAAACGGTCGATAATGATAAGAATACAAATATAATAAATAATTAATACCTCGAGTGCGGGAAATATGTGAGCCATAAAAGGCTCCGGAATCTGCTCCCAGTGCTCGCAGTCAAAGGGAAGTGGACTAACTAGTTCCCCCAAAAGACTACTGAACTGCGGTGCCCACGTGCCCACAGCTGTAAAGGTACCTAGATCATCAACGTCAAAGCCGATGGGCAAAGGCCGATTACCGTTCGATTTGAACGCACTCCTTATGACCCGATTTGAGGTCACACTCGAAACCGAAGCTACAAATATAAGTTATTGAGTCGTGAGAATACAAGTAAAAAAATTTAGTTTTATCAATAAAAAACTTCAAATAAAAATCACAATTTCTTACCGAAACAGTAGCCCGGCATAGTAAAATAGGGTCGGTGTGGTGGTGGTGGATCACCACCGGCATCCCCGCCGTGTGCTTGGGGACCTACACACGCCATCTGTAAAATTATAAGTACAAGAACACACAATTTCGTGGACCAATTAATACTAATAAACACATTCATATAAATATACACATTTAAACATAACATAACATGCAATTTCATTCAAATAAAAGTTACACGTTTAAACATATAGTAACAGTTTCATTCAAATTACAAATTAAGAACAATTTTCATCATCCGAATCATCGCTAGATAAAACTTCTTCAACAACAATCGTTGGGTTCACTTCATCATCATCAGACACGTCAACATCATCATCATCAAGGACATGAGCAACGACATCATCTTCATTATTAACAAAATCAGCATCTTCTTCTTCTGGTGGGGCATCCACTTCTGTTGATTCATGATTTACACTCAAATTCGCAGACTCCAAACCAGGCAAACCAATAGACAATGCAACATCTGATGAACTGCTGCCATGTATAACATCTTGATCAGAATCTACAACATCCCGATCCCAGATCTTTCGATGATGAACATCTTCGACGACCTTCCAATGAGGTGGTCGTCTAGCAGGGTCTTCAAGGTAGAAGACTTGTGTTGCTTGTGTCGAAAGAATGTATTGTTGATTTCTATAAGCATCCTTATCAGTCAAAATATGACGTATGCCACGTTCAATGTAAGAACGCCTAGAGCGTGCCGTAGGGTTATTAGGGTTATGGGTGTCGAACCATAAAACCCGGAACAACACAACCTTTCGGTCACCCAAATAAGTGAGCTCCAGAATTTCCTCCAGTTGACCATAATACATTTCTCCATCAGGGCCGGGTGTTGAAACTCCACTGCATTGAGTGGTATGAAGTTTATCGCGCTCATGCACCAAAAACTTCACACCGTTAACTATGCAAGCGGGGTATGTAAATGCACGCGATGAAGGTCCACATGCCAAAGAGAATAACTCAGGACTACAGCTTGGGTCTTTTGCCACACTCTTTTCACGGATCTACGAAAGATATACAAACATATTCAGATGAGCAAAAACTCTGGACTACATGGTAATATATCTAATGTGTTTACCTTGTGATTGAACCAGGGAGGAAAACTTGTTTCCACGGTATTGTTAGGAAATTCACTGTAAAGTCGAAAACAAATAACTTAGCAAAAAAAGGGTTCTTCAAAATATAAAAAAGAAGAAACATACTCTTTGTACGCCTGGATGTCTGCGTCGATTTCAGGACTGTTGTTAAGTACAAACCATACAACTGCCTGCATAACATCGGGCTTCATCCGAGTATCTACACATCTACCCACTGGTTCGCATACTGACTGGAACACCTGGAATTTATCTGGTTGTTCAGGTGCACCATCGTCATTTCTGTCAAGACGATTAAATCTCGTCTCCACATCCTTAAGATAACGCGAGCAGAAAGTTAATGCTTCTTCTGCAACATAACCCTCCGCTATGGAACCTTCAGGCCTGGCTTTATTTCGGACATAATTTTTCAGCTTCTTCATGTATCTTTCAAATGGATACATCCACCTGAAGTAAACAGGGCCACCTAGAATAGCCTCGTCGGGTAAATGCATAACCAAATGAATCATTATGTCAAAAAAGCAGGGGGAAATATTTGCTCTAATTTAATCATAACATCGAGCATCTGTTTTTTAGCTTTCTCCATGTCCTGCTGCGTCAAATTTCGAGCACAAAGCTGCTTAAAGAATAAGCAGAGCTCGATTAATGGGGGTGAAATGTCTTTGGGTAAGTATTGGTGAACTCCATAAGGAAGTAACCGCTGCATCATAATATGACAGTCATGAGATTTTAGACACGTTTAAAGACTTTACTAACTTGAATCATGATTTCTTCATTGGTAAAGTTTCTTGGAGGATGCCCAGTTTCAGGTTTACCATGGAATTCGCGATGTTTCCTCCTCATTGGATGGTTTACGCGTAAGAATCTTCTATAACCAACATAAGCGATTTTATGCTTCACAGGAATCGATGGAGTGTCCTGATTACATGTTGGACATGCATAGTAGCCTTGTCCACTCCACCCAGACAAACTACTTCGAGCTGGAAAGTCATTTATGGTCCATAAAACCACCGCTTTCATGTTGAAATGAGTACTCGTAGCAGCGTCAAAAGTCGGCTCTCCTGTCCATAATTCTTGGAGTTCTTTGATCAAAGGCTGCAAGAAAACATCAATGTCCTTTGCAGCTGATTTAGGGCCGGGAATTAACATCGTCAACATTAAAGAAGTCTCTTTCATACACATCCATGGGGGTGTGTTGTATGCTGTCAATATAACCGGCCACATGCTGTAATTTTGACTCATGTTGCCAAACGGATTGAAACCATCGGCAGCCAACCCTAATCGGACGTTTCTAGGGTCACATGAAAACTCGGGTTTCATTATGTCAAAATTTTTCCAAGCTTCACCATCACACGGGTGATTCATTTTACCGTTTTCCTTAGACTGTCCAGTAGCATGCCAAGTCATCCACTTTGCGATGTGTTTTGTGCTGAACATACGTTGTAGTATAGGTTTTAATGGAAAGTAACGCAACACCTTATTGGCAACTTTCTTCCCCTTTTTCTTATGGTTTTTCCATCTGCTCGCGTTGCAGATTGGACAATTATTCAGACTTTTGTTGTGATCTGACCCCCAAAATAAAAAACAATCATTTATACAAGCATGGATCGATTCGTATCCCAACCCAATATCTTTGTATGTCTTCTTGATTTCATAGTATGACGGTGGGAAATTGAATCCATTCTTAGGGGGACATGCCTTTTGCAAAAGAGCTAGAATCATGTTAAACCCTTTATCAGGTATTTTACATAAGACCTTGATGTGCGAAAGCTCTGACGTAAAGTTCAGTACAGTCATAGCACAATTTGGACCCAACATTTGGGTGGACCTAGCAAGTAACTCTTTGTACTTGTTAGGAGCCGTTGTTTGAGCTGGTTGAACCTGTTGTTTGTGTTGGTTGAGAACCTGTTGTTTGAGATGGTGGAGTTGGGTCATTATTTGCAGAAATATCTTGGAAGAATGCATCCATGTCAAAGTGTTCAGGTGAAGGTGGTTGTGGTGTGTTGTTTACTACGGGTAGAGTTGGGTCATTATTTGTAGAAATATCTTGGAATAATGCATCCATGTCAATGTGTTCAGGTGAAGGTAGTTGTGGTGTGTTGTTTACTACGGGTGGAGGAAGCGGTTCACCGTGATATTTCCAAGTGGTATAACTTTCGTCCCACCCGTATTTTGAAATGTGTGACTCAAGAGTTTCGAGAGTATGCGCTTTATTCCAAGCGTTACCACAACGAACACATGGGCAAAGAATCTTTTTTGTGATGGGGTGTAACAATGGCTCACAATGCGCAATGAATGCAAAAAGACCATCTAAAAACTCATCGGAATTACGGTTTGCTATAGTGGTCCAAGTCTTATCAATTGTCATGACTGCGTTGCAAAAAAAAAAACAGTTTCAAATAAACACATTCAAACATAAAAAGGCGTAATTATGAACTGTTTTGATTACCTAGTGCAACTATGGAAGGCAATCCTAACCCACTCTTTGAATGCCTTGTCTCATATATGAATGCGTATAACCGATTTACTATTTGAAAAAAATTCGGCAGCATTTCCCTTCAACTCCCCAAATATGTGCATTAAAGACATATTCGTAGGAGTGAAAGGGAAATAATGTCGAATTTCTCTCAAATAGTAAAACAGTTATACGCATCCATATCCTAAATGAGACAAAACATTCAAAAAGTAGTCCCAAACAGAGGACTTTCCGAAATTAATTTCTAATAAATTAATTTCGGACGGGTTTTCTATAGGATGATTAATTTCAGATGGAGGTTGTCCGAAATCAATCACTAGAATCCTAAAAAAAAGTCACATAAGTTTAACAATACAATATCATTCCAATAACAAATACATTACTAATTAAATTACATACTAATAAACAAAAACAAAATATGGAAATAAAGAAAACATACTAGATGTCACAGTTGGTACACGGCTCAAAGAGAAGAAGAAAGGAAAAAAGATAGAGAGGTGGTGCTTTTGCGATGGTCCTACACAAACATACATATCATAAAAAAAAAAATTACAATTCACATAAGTTTAACAATTATACTAACCAAATTACAATATCATAAGAGTAATTAAATTATATACCTAGTTCGCGGCTAAAATAGAGGAAGAGAAGAAAAGAGAAAAAGAGGAAAAGAGGTGTTGTCCCGGCTCTCCCGGCTAACCAAAAACATACAAATACAAAAAAAAAAAAAAAAAAAAAAAAAAAAAAAAAAAAAGAAAAACCTAAATTAATACCAACTTCATTTTAGCACATCAATACTTGTAAACTTTACTACAATGTCTAACAAAACACAAGCTAAATTAATACCGGCTGTCCATAACTTTTGAGGACGACATTGTCGTACCAAAACACTTTAATACAATAAAAAAAAAAAAAAAAAACACAAGCTAGAGGTGGTCCATAACTTTATCCCGGCTGTCCATAAATTTTGAGGACGACATTGTCGTACCAAAACACTTTAACACAATAAAAAAAAAAAAACACACACCTTTAAATTAACAAAAAAAAAAAAAAAAAAAAAAAAAAAAACACCATACCTTTGACGGCGGTACTGCTGTTGCCGTGGTGGTTCACGGTGGTGGTGGTGCTGCTGCCATCTAACGCCACCACAAACACAACACAAAATAGAAACAAAGATTATCAAACCTAGGAATATCAATAACAAAACAAATTAACAAAATGAAATTGACAAACAATTCATACCTTTACACAAACCAAATTAACAAAAATTAAACAAATTGTGCACAGTGGTGCGTGTGTAATTGGTGTTTTGAGGTGATTGTGGTGTCGAATGTGGTATTAATTTGGTTGCATGTTGGTGTAGAATCGAAGAAGATGAAGATGGTGCGATGTGGGTTTTTTTTGTTTTGCTTTTGATAGAACAGATGGTTCATTGACTCCTGGGCTTATCAATTATTGAGCCCTTTGGGTCGACATTGTCGTCCCAAGGGTGCACGATTTTTTTTAATCCCTTTGGGTCGACATTGTCGTACCAAAGGGAGTAAGTTTTTTTCTTTTTTTTTTTGCTTTTTTAATTTTGGAACGACAATGTCGTTCCAAATATTGTGGCGGGATAAATTAATTCACGGCGCGAGTACCTTAAATTTTGGTGAAAAATTTTGGAACGACATTGTCGTTCCTTATGGATTTTTTTTTTCATTTATCTATTGCATACTAAAAATGATTTTAATTATTTAATTAATACTAAATAAATTAAAAATGAATTAAATTATTTAATTAATACTAAATAAATAAATAATGATTTAAATTAATTAAAAAAATATTTAAATAAATTAAAATTATTTAAATAGATGTTGTAATCTTGTTTTGAATTATTTAATTAATACTAAATAAATACCAAAAACGAGACAATCTTTTTTTTAATAAAAAATATTTAAAATTATTTAATTTAATTTAAAATTAAATCCAATAATCTATGCATAACGTGTTTAACGGATGAGTCGAGTTATTATGACTATGCATAACATGTCAAACGGATGAGTCGAGTTGTTATGACATGCATAACATGTTTAACGGATGAGTCGAGTTGTTATGGATATCCATATATAACAAGTTTAACGGATGAGTCGAGTTGTTATGACATGCATAACATGTTTAGCGGATGAGTCGAGTTGTTATGGATATGCATATATAACAAGTTTAACGGATGAGTCTAGTTGTTATGGATATGCATAACATGCTAAACGGATGAGTCGAGTTGTTACGGATATGCATAACACGTTAAACGGATATGCATAACATGTTTAACGGATGAGTTGAGTTGTTACGGATATGCATAACACTTGGCCCATAGTTAGGAGTTGCATCTTTCAAACTAGAACAAGATAAGCTGGAACTTTGTTGTTAAGCACGAGTTCCATAATTGCTCGGCTCATTCGTTTAACATCTTGTGTACAACCATATCATCTCGGCCCATTCGTTAAACGAAACAGGCGAGTTAATAAACTGCTTTACGCATGGTGAGACATTGTGGTTAACACTTGGCCCATTGTTTGGAATTGCATCTTTCAAACTAGAACAAGATAAGCTGGAACTTTGTTGTTGAGCACGAGTTCCATAATTGCTCACCATGCGTAAAGCAGTTTATTAACTCGCCTGTTTCGTTTAACGAATGAGCCGAGATGATATGGTTGTACACAAGATGTTATACGAATGAGCCGAGCAATTATGAAACTCGTGCTCAACAACAAAGTTCCAGCTTATCTTGTTCTAGTTTGAAAGATGCAACTCCTAACTATGGGCCAAGTGTTAACCACAATGTCTCACCATGCGTAAAGCAGTTTATTAACTCGCCTGTTTCATTTAACGAATGAGCCGAGATGATATGGTTGTACACAAGATGTTAAACGAATGAGCCGAGCAATTATGGAACTCGTGCTCAACAACAAAGTTCCAGCTTATCTTGTTCTAGTTTGAAAGATGCAACTCCTAACTATGGGCCAAGTGTTAACCACAATGAGCCGAGATGATATGGTTATACAGGATATGTTTAACGAATGAGCCGAGATGATATGGTTATACACGAAATGTTTAACGAATGAGCCGAGATGACTATAGAGTTCTATACAATGCCAATGACTATAGAGCTCCATACAATGCAAGTATTTATACGAAAACAATGCATGATATGGTTGAGCACTTTTAAAAGTCCACAGTACAATGCATGATATTGTCGTATTAGTTTTTCTATATCGAAGCTGTAAATACATATCATATTGATTACGTTTTAACATCAAAAATATTTTTGATTTTGATAAATAGTAAAGTATTGATTTTGTAAATTTTTTAATTTATGTAATTTTTAAAATTATTTTTTACTCTAACATATAATTTTAATATTGATTTTAAATTAAAAACTGATTTAAAAAGCTTTTCAATTAAAAAAAAACAAATACACGCAGAATGGGTCGACATTGTCGTCCCATTCGGCTTTTTAAAAAGTTTTAATATTAATTTTAAATTAAAAACTGATTTAAAAAGTTTTTAAATTAAAAAAAACAAATACATGCAGAATGGGTTGACATTGTCGTCCCATTCGGCTTTTAAAAAAGTTTTAATATTAATTTTAAATTAAAAACTGATCTAAAAAGTTTTTAAATTATAAAAAACAAATACATGCAGAATGGGTCGACATTGTCGTCCCATTTGGCTTTTAAAAAAGTTTTAATATTAATTTTAAATTAAAAACTGATTTAAAAAGTTTTTAAATTAAAAAAAACAAATACATGCAGAATGGGTCGACATTGTCGTCCTATTCGGTTTTTAAAAAAGTTTTAATATTAATTTTAAATTAAAAACTGATCTAAAAAGTTTTTAAATTAAAAAAAATAAATACATGCAGAATGGGTCGACATTGTCGTCCCATTTGGCTTTTAAAAAAGTTTTAATATTAATTTTAAATTAAAAACTGATTTAAAAAGTTTTTAAATTAAAAAAAACAAATACACGTAGAATGGGTCGACATTGTCGTCCCATTCTGCACAAATATTCAATTTGCTTTGACTGTCTTTTTGGTAGAAAAAATAGTGGGCCATGGTCAAAATTTGGGACGACAATGTCGACCCAAAGGTTTTGCTTGTCCCAAACCTTTGCTATTGGTGTAGTGACAGTTACATGGCTGTTATAAGAGTTTGGGTCACCTTTTCTTTCGTACATGTGTGCACTATGGTTGCATTACGTTGTTTTTTTTCACATGTCTTTAGAAATGTTATACTATATATAGAACGATATATCTTTGGCTGATCAGTAATTTAGTTAGGTACATATATAATTTGAGCTCACAACTAGACACGAACTTGAACTAATTAAGCACTATTTCTATAGAAAACTAATGCTGCACCCGGTATAGATCGACGGACACTGATCACAGTCGATCTGTTACTTGAATCGAAAACCAAATTCTCGATTATTAAGATATGGTCATGAGACCCTAGTTATAAGCAAATCATACAAACGTAAATGCATGCCATAAGCACTAACGTGTTGCAGCTTTTACCATGACAAAATGGTTGCGTACCTCTGAGTCGTTGTAAATTGCGTTAGAACTTGTTAAAACGACACTATATGTATCATAGCAAAAATATATATGTGATTTCGCCACGACCATATAACACCTTTAATTTTATTGCTACTAATGCAGCTGGCTGCTCGTTTCGATAGGAAGTTTTGTGAGATCAAATTGAAGTTTATCTAATTATCTTATAAAGCACAAAGTACATTAAATGTCTTAAAATTAAGCAATACAACTAACAAAGCAAAATGTACAAGCACAATTTTGAAACATAAAATATTTTTAAAACTTAATTTCCTAACATTAAACACATTAAATATCAAAAGTATTATAAAACACTTTATACAAATTAAGCACACATATCAAAATATTAAAATTAAAAATACAACATTAAACACACTACTTAATATTATTTTTAAAGCACCACTATAATAATAAAAAATACATGTTATTATATACACATTGTATAAACAAATAAAACAAGATAGTTTTAAATTATACAATTTATATGCTAACAAGTTGATAGTACATATGATTTTGAAAACTGGATCAGACAAACGGGTTCAACCGGAATTCGAAGTCAGCATCGGTTTGGCTAGCTAATAAAAGCCGTTCAAAAACGAAACGGAGAGGATCAGTCAGAACCGGTAAATATAGGTGAACTGAGTCAGACTGAGATTATTTTTTTCTGATTAATCAGTTCGTCATTGTTATTTTGTTGATGCCCGAACTATAATCACATAATACCCGCCGCTGTAATGCGGAAATACCCTGCTAGTTTTTCTTTAATAAAACAGTGAAGAATAATGCATCCAACTTTATAAAAGATAAACGACATTTCATCCTTTTTAATTGTCCCCTATATATATACATATTAATATTAATTGACCCTTTCAATTCTCAGTTGCCTTTTACTCATTTCACATGCACAAATTCAAAATTAGAAAAGTGAAGGAAACCAATAATACTGTAGAATATTTATAGTCACGGGGTCAAATAGCTACATGTTTTTAATACTATATGTGTACAAAGTCGTAATAGGATGGGTAGCATATATGGTTGATTAAGTCATGTTCAATGACAAATGTTTTTTATAACTTATGTATCATAATCATAACAATATATATGTACGTACTTGAAGAATGAGTTTATATTCCATCTTTGTGATATTAAACAACATAGAGAAATAGTCATGTGAATTTTTTGAAAACTATATAGTACAAGCATATTATGTTACTCCATTATTTCTTCATCAACAATGTACGTATTTGCGATTGCTAATTTTATCGTACACAAAATGATGGAACAGTGAACTCAACTACGTTTTAGACACCCGATGAACCTCACTTCATACATCAAAAGCACGTCGTACGCACGTGTTAAATAATTAGTGCTTAACATCGATCAATCTTCTATCTTATTGATATTTTACGTCATATATTACGGAGTATAAGTCAATCTTTTCTCTACTTTTAGATCTGAAACTGCTCTTTCTATTTTTATCATTGTTCCTTATCCTATTTAGGCTTGGCTTATATTGGTCATATCAGTTGGTCGCGTCGCGCGGCTAGCATGAATTGTTAGGGCCATTGCAAAATGTACTTCATTGAATCATACCTAACTTTAGCTATACAATTGCTTTAGGAAATAGTATACTCGACAATGCAAAACATATTAACATATGTAGTCATGCATTCACCAACTTTTGCTTCAATATTAAAGTGAAGTTTGATTGGGTAGTACCATTTTATATCTTCAATCAGCCAATGAGTAATTTAAAATCGATGAAAAAACTAAATAGTCAAATACTCCGTAGGTTTATTTAATTTGACCAAAAGTGATACTAAATAAATACTTATAGGAAATTGTATACTTATGAGAAAATTAGTTCACCATACTTCACTCTTGGGAGGGACTTGACCATTTCTAGCTCCTTAATTTCCATTTTTTTATTTTACTTCAACTTTTGTGCGAAAATTGTATAGAAATAAGCAAATACATGCAAAAGAATTACGATTTCTGTGGTTTCAAATAATAAATAAAATCACGAAACACTTGTTTTAAAGTATGGTCAACTTATTGATCAAATTTTATGTAGTTTTCACATGTGATATATTTTCTATTAAAACATGCAACTCATATTAAAGCACTAAAATTAAATGCTCAAGAAACTCTTATACTTTCATAAAATTAACAATTCTTTTAACATAAAAACTCTTAAAGAGATTTTCAAACTTTTAGTAAAGTACCATAGTCTACCATCTACAAAGTAAAACCATGAAACATTGTTTCCTTTTTTTAATATAAAAATGTTGTGGGGTAAAAAGAAATCATTGAAAAATACGGGTCTTTGTCGGACCTTCTTAACTGATTTCATTTCTATATTATATCTTGTATTTAAAATAACACAATTTTATTACAAAAGATTTACGCTTTTTTACATCAAAATTTTGCAAGATTTAGGGATGGTCTTATTCCAAACCAAAATTGTCTGGTTAAAAATTTCCATTTCGAAAGCGAAATAAAAGGGTCCATTGAGCCTCTCGACACTCTGGGGATTGATTTTTTTCTTTCTTCATAATATATAGTAGGATTTCCACCATTGTCGGTGAATTCATAATTCACTTTCGATTATACTTACAATCTACTTTTGGGTGTTACAAATTTTGTTCTTTCCATCACTAAATTATCTTAAAAATTATTGTGCACTACAAAAAATAGTGTTATTCTCCACACTTATTTTGTCATGGATAACTGTGTACTTTTTTTTTATAATAATTTTGCTACATTTATATGTGTCACAAATATTAAAAAAATAATTCACATATATAAGTGTGAACAATTACAATAAAGCTACACTTATATGTGTAGCAAATGTCTCCGCACTTTTATTTTTGAAATTTTTTTGCAAGTTTACCACACTTTTAGGTGTAGACATTCAAATAATATTTTCACACTTTTAACCATAGACATTTGGATAATATTTCCACACTTATATGTGTAACAAAATTTGTCACACCCATTATTACCACACATGAGAAAGTGTGGAATCAATAATTTTACACATTTTTAAATGTGGCCATTTGGCCTTTAAAATGTGGAGAATTCAACTAGTTTTTTGTAGTGGTGCTTGTACGTATAGCTAACGCTTTCATGGGAGCTCTGTTTATCTAAGAGCACTTGATAAGTTAACCGAGCACCCAGAGTTAAAGTATAACGTAGCGAAGAAAAGAGGTGCGTTAACTTACCGAGCCTCACGTTAACATGGTGCGTTAACGCATCACCTCAAGTCCTTAACGTGCGTTATATTGCAACGAGGTGTAAAAAGAAAAAAAAAATTTGCACTTCAGCCCCCTCAACGGCTATTTATTGAAAGAAAAAAAAATCATTCTAGCCCCTATACTTTTATGGCCTTTAGTAACGGCTATTTAAAAATAAATAAATAAATAAATAAAAAATAAAAAAATAAATTTCCAACCCATTTTCTTACCACTACAAATACCCATCTCACACACTTTTTATTTTCATACTTACATAACTCAAATTCAACCTATATACTTCCTCTCTATAAGAAAAAAAATCAACCAAAACTTTCATATTCACAATGGATCCGAAAGAAAATAACCAAGAAGAAAGGAGTTTCTCCGATATAGATGATGAAATTGACATGTAGTTTATGATAGCCATGTTCGAATATCATCAACATTTGGAACAACAAGAAGCAGCAGCAGCAGCTCGACAACGCATCCCGCGTACACGCATCCATCGTGAGTTTAAGGTTGCCGAAGAACGTTTGCGTAGCGACTACTTTTATCAAGGGTGTAAGTATACGCACCGAAATTTTCGAAGAAGGTTTCGTATGAGACGGACACTATTTCTACAAATAGTTGAAGGTATTCAATCTTATTATTCCGATCCTCATTCAGATCATTTTAAATTCATGAACAAAGTAGCCGAAAGGATGTCGACAACCACTGACGACAAGCATGCTTATTTTAAAAGGAAGCAAGAAAGTGCACGAAAGGATGTCGAAAGTGCTTTTGGGGTGCTTCAAGGACGTTGGGGTATACTACGACAGCCGGCACGTGCACTGGAAGTTGTCAAGTTACAAAGAATAATGTATACTTGCATAATTTTGCATAACATGATCTTAAAAGATCAAAAGTTTGCACTACGTGAGTATACGGAAATGTGGGTTGATCCGACACCACGTTTTAGCCGAGAAAAGTCGATCGACAGATGTGAAGCCCAACTGTAACACCCCCAAAATTTGATACATCGGAAGACTCAACAAGCTTTCGGGGTGCTACGGGGATTGGTATCCATTCAAAGTCATGAAAGAACGAGATAAAGTAAACATAAGAAAAACATAACCAAAACGGGTTTTAAAGTTTACATTTATCCCAAGAATTATTCAAATTAATGCCCAAAAAAAAATAAACATAGGTCCACAAAAGTTTATCAGAGTTTTAGAAAAATAGATCCATAACCGGTGCCATTGCCAAGCCTCCATTCCCAAGCATCCATAGAGCATCACTTAATTACCTGAGAAAACGTGCTAAAAGTCAGCTTTCGCTGGTGAGATCATAGGTTTAAATTCATAATTCAATATAGTGGACATGTACGCAAAACGCTTGCTAGCTAGACTAGGCCTCAATCATCCAACCAAAATAATCCATCCAATATAATCCAACCAAATCAAATCAACCCTATAGGTGCACGCTATAGCTCGAATCAATCCAATCAATAGCTTACCTAGCTCAAGTCTAGGCCTCGCTCTATAATCAATCCAATAGCTTACCTAGTTCGGGACTAGGTCTCGCCAAATAACCAATCAATAGCTTACCTAGTTCGGGACTAGGCCTCGCTCTATAACCAAATCAATAGCTTACCTAGTTCGGGACTAGGCCTCGCTCTAATCCTACTGTAACACCCCCAAAATTTGATACAGCGGAAGACTCAACAAGCTTTCGGGGTGCTACGGGGATTGGTATCCAACACAAGACAATATAGAACGAGATAAAGTAAACATAATAAAAACACAACCAAAATGGGGTTTTAAGGTTTACATTTATCCCAACATCATTCAGAGTCAGGCCCAAAATAAAATAACAGTAGGTCCAAAATTAATTATCAGAGTTTAGAAAAATAGATCCATAAACCGTGAGCCTTGGCCGAGCCTTCCATTCCAAGCATGCATCTCAACACTTAATTACCTGAGAAAACGTGCTAAAAGTCAGCTTTCGCTGGTGAGATCATAGGTTTAAATTCAACTAACAATATAGTGGACATATATGCAAAACGCTTGCTAGCTAGACTAAGGATTCGCTAAAAGCTTGCGGATACCCTCCGCTCCAACATAACACACGGATACCCTCCGTACTAACATAGATATTCGGGTAACCCCCGCAATACCAAAAATACTCGGATAACCTCAGAAGTATTAATAACCTATAGGTGCACGCTATAGTATCTAAATAAGTCAACCTTGAATAGTACACACAACATATATGTGACTAAAGCTGACAATTCCAAATAACCAAATAAGCCAACCTTTAATAGTACACACAAAAGGTGTGACGAAAGCTGACAATAGATCCTAGTCCATACGCATAGCAAGTTTAGAAAGAATATAAAAGCGATAATAGTCCACGTAAAATAATTTGCACGTTTCTCACCCCAAGTATTGAAAACATAGTTCAAGAAAAAGTGAGGCTATGACTCACCTCAAGTCCAAAAATAGCAAGAAGAAGTCGGTAGAAATAAGATGTATAGTAACTCACGAAACAGCAACTACGGACTTGGCACGACCTAACAATATTAACTTGTTCAGAAATCATTTCCTCAAATTTAAAATATTCCCAAACCCGGACGAGAATCCGTTTTATTTCCGAAAATCCATTTCGTATTAGTTTGGTGTATTTGCGTTTGGTATCCATACGGGTAGTGGGTCGACTCAAAACAAACCAAAAAGATCACATAAAGAATAATAAAATAAACTATGGGTCTAATATTAGCCCAATATATCATTTAAATAAATCGCCGAAGTTTATCGAATCCGTCGATATGATAATCCTCATATTTATTTACGTAACATACCGTTCCAAGATTACACCCAACCTAAAGCACATAACACATAATTACTATATAGTATATATCATAGTTTAATAAATTCCTCATATATATCATCAAATTGGCCAGATTTTCCGATATATACACTCGCAATTTATTACACTTTACATATACTACACCTATGGGCGTCGTAGGATACGATGCCCATTAATATATTCATTTCATATAACCAAATAACCCGGTTCAACCTTACGGTTAAATGGTTATTTAGTTATAGAAAACGTTTATATTAATCGTCATATATCCGTGACAACACGAACATCACAAATAGTAACTTACCTGGAATCGAGTGACAACGACTCCGCATAACTCGATAAGTTTACCCGTTATATATACAAAATGACGTTTTATTAACCGTTTAATAATTGTCGGGAGTTTCCCGTTTTATAACAAAATTTTATAATAATAATACGTTCAATAATATTACGCCACTTTCGTAGCCTAATATATATATCTAATTGTATTATTTATAATACAACTCGTGATTATTATTATTATTAATATACGCGCCTATATAATTATATATACATTATTCACGTCTATATATTCACACAAACGTTTATATTATCAATAACTATTATTACGAGTTTTATTATTTTTGTTTTAATTGTAATAGTTATCGAGTCATACGAAATGGTCACATGTCCGAGTCATGACTCTCGGCTCATTGTCCAAGTCCAAAGTAAATAACAAAAGTCATAATAACCAAAAGTATCTCCGTCCATCACAATCTCAATCCACGTGCTACAACAATAGGGTCCGACTACGGCACCCGACTAACCTATCTCCGTCAATCTAAGTGACCATCTCACAATCGGTCCCCAATATCTCTTTTCGTCAACAACTTCACAATACCAAAATCAATATCCAATGTCGAGACCAAACACGGTCTCGACCCACATGTATTCGGCCGAAATATCAACCAAAACAATTTCAAAACCAAGTTAACCAATTAAGTGATAAACCAAGTAAGCCACGGGTTGAGTTACCAAGTCAACCCGGTCAACATATGCTCAAACATGAAACGGAAGCTATACCCGAGACCCATAGGTCTTGGCTAGCTCCTTGAGCTCAAACCGAACCCAAAACAGCCCCTAGGGGGGTGTCGGCTGGTAATCCATACGACCACAAGGTCGACTAGCAACATGATAGCACCAAGAGTCCGAATGAACAACAAATGGGTCAATAATAACATCACTCAAGACCCAAGCCGAGAGCCAAGGGCTCTCGGTTAGCCTCAATCCAACGAGCAACACAAACCCGGATACCAAACCTCTTTTTAAACCATTTATTGAAAACCCACATGATTCTTGTAACAAGAATCATAACAATCCGAAAAATAATGAAATCCGTGACTCTTAGTCACGATTCGAACCCACAACTCGAGTCAAAACTCGACCTACCTTCCAAAACAAAGCCAAATCGAAGAGATACTCAAGAAATAATAAGAAAATGATGATGAACTCGTGATAATTTGATTCGAATTTGGTGTTAATGTAGGAGTTAGGGCGCGTGTAGGGGTAGATCGAATAGAGGATGAGATGGGGAGTCTATTGGTGGTGGTCGTGTAGTGTGGTGGTCGGCGGTGGAGCAGCGGTGGTGGCCGGATTGTTGTGTCGGCTAGGGTTAAGAAGTGGGGGAAGAGATGGAGGTGAGAGAGATGAGTGAGTGAGTGTTTGTGTGTGTGGGTGAACCGAACCAAACACAACCTTTTGTATTAACTCTTTTGATTTTTTTTTAATAATAATAATAATAATAATAATAATAATAATAATAATAATAATAATAATAATAATAATAATAATAATAATAATAATAGTAATAATAATATTATTACGGTGTGGAGCGGGTAACGTGGGTAAATGTAAAAACATGTGGCCCGAACCCGAACTCATTTCAAACTTCAATATCTCTCGAAAGACATCTCGTAATAATTAAAATATAGTCGGACTCGTAAGACGAATCATAAAACTTTTGTTAGGTAATCCTAGTGCCAGAGTCAACGTAGTACCAAGTGAGAATTCAAGTATACATCACCGAGCATTAAATCAAAAATGAATTATGAACATAATTCACGAATTCCATAACGTCTTTAATTAAAAATATCCATAAAATAGGTCTTACAAGTTCGTTGTGAAATAAAATTTCAAATAAAAATTATAAACGAACTTTAATCGTAATGCGGGTTTTTAAAATAGCTCCCTAAACTGCCGGTTGTCACATCCTCCCAGTCTCAGAAGGAAACCCGTCCCGGGTTTCTCTCGGAAAAATTTATCTACGAAGTGAAGAGCTTCGGATATCTCTTCCGGAACTCGTCCTCACGTTCCCACGTAAATTCTGGTCCATGTCGGGAATTCCAACGAACCTTGACGAGCGGGATGCGACTTCGCTTGAGTCGTTTAACTTCACGATCTAAAATCTCAATTGGTTCTTCCACGAAATTCAGTTTCTCATCAACACAAATATCCCTCATTGGAATGACGGGTATTTCATCGGAAAGACATTTCTTCATATTACTTACGTGGAACACGTCGTGAACTTTACTCAGTTCGTGTGGTAATTCCAACCTATAAGCCACGGGCCCAATTCTTTCTAAGACCAAGAATGGTCCAATGTAGCGTGGGTTAAGTTTACCACGTTTCCCGAAACGTATTACACCCTTCCAAGGTGAGACTTTCAGCATTACTTTGTCTCCAACCTGGAACTCTAAAGGTTTACGTCTCTGATCGGCGTAGCTCTTCTGCCTATCTCTGGCGGCTTGCAATCGATCACGAATCTGAGCCACTTTCTCTGTAGTTTCTAAAATAAGCTCAGGGCTTGTAAGTTGGCTATCTCCAACTTCTGCCCAACCAATAGGCGAACGACACTTTCTGCCATACAAAGCTTCAAATGGTGTAGCCTTAAGACTTGTGTGGTAGCTATTATTATAGGAGAATTCCGCAAGGGGTAAATACTTCTCCCAGCCTTTACCAAAGTCTATGATGCATGCACGAAGCATATCCTCTAACGTCTGAATGGTCCTCTCACTTTGACCATCGGTTTGGGGATGATATGCAGTACTCATATCAAGCCTCGTCCCCAAAGCCGTTTGAAGTGATCGCCACAAAGCTGACGTAAAACGACTATCGCGATCCGAAATAATAGATATCGGTACTCCATGACGCGAAATAATTTCCTTCACATATAACCTCGCAAGCTTATCCACACTATCATCTTCACTAATAGCTAAGAAATGAGCAGACTTTGTCAGACGATCCACAATTACCCAGATAGCGTCACAACCGCTAGCTGTCCTCGGTAATTTGGTAATGAAGTCCATAGTAATCCGCTCCCATTTCCAGACTGGAAGTTCTGGTTGTGTTAGTAATCCTGACGGTCTCTGGTGTTCAGCTTTAACCTTAGCACATGTCAAGCACTTACTAACGTACGATGCTATATTTGCCTTCATATTTGGCCACCAATAGAACTTCTTAAGATCCTGGTACATTTTATCGGACCCAGGATGAATAGAGTACCTTGACTTATGCGACTCATGCATAATCAATTCCCGAATTTCTCCATATAAAGGTACCCAAATCCGATCTCCAAGACATAATAATCCATCAGAACGCTTAACAAATCCTTTCTCATTATCAGCCATCCCGAATATATTCTCGGCAGATCTATTTTCTGCTTTCAACGCTTCCGTTTGAGTTTCAAGTATTTGAGACGGTAATGGCGATACGATAGTCATTCCCAATGACCTAACTCGTAATGGTGGTACTCTTTCCTTTCGACTAAGAGCATCAGCAACAACGTTTGCTTTACCAGGGTGGTAGCGAATTTCACAATCATAATCGCTTAGTAACTCAATCCAACGTCGCTGTCTCATGTTGAGCTCTTTTTGATTTAAGATGTGTTGTAAACTTTTATGGTCAGTAAATACAACACACTTTGTTCCGTACAAGTAATGTCTCCATATTCTTAAAGCGAAAACCACAGCACCTAGCTCCAAATCATGGGTAGTGTAGTTTTTCTCATGCTTTTTGAGCTGTCGTGAAGCATAAGCTATCACCTTCTCTCGTTGCATTAACACGGCTCCTAAACCTTTATGTGAGGCGTCACAATAGACGACGAAATCCTCGTTACCTTCAGGTAACGCTAAGATAGGAGCACTACACAACATCTTCTTAAGCAATTGAAACACTTCCTCTTCTTTATCTCCCCATTCATACGTAACACTCTTTTGAGTCAATTTGGTCAATGGTTTAGCTATCTTCGAAAATCCCTCAATGAATCTTCGGTAATAACCAGCTAAACCCAAAAATTGACGAACTTCGGTTGGGGTTGTAGGTGCAGCCCAATCTTTTATCGCCTCAATCTTAGCAGGATCCACATGGACTCCTTGTCTATCAATCACATGACCCAAAAATTGTACCGTCGGAATCCAAAATTCGCATTTCGAAAACTTGGCATAAAGTTTCTCCTTCTTGAGCAATTCCAAAATGAGTCTTAAATGCTCCTCATGCTCTTTCTCACTCTTTGAATAAATCAGAATGTCATCGATGAATACAATCACAAACTTGTCTAAGTAAGGCTTACACACACGATTCATGAGATCCATGAATATTGCTGGTGCGTTAGTCAACCCAAACGGCATCACCTGAAACTCGTAATGCCCGTAACGGGTTCTGAAAGCCGTTTTTGGAATATCTTCCTCGCGAACTCGAAGTTGATGATATCCCGATCTCAAATCGATCTTCGAATACACACTCGATCCTTGGAGTTGATCGAACAAGTCGTCGATCCTAGGTAACGGGTATCGATTCTTCACCTTTAACTTATTCAACTCTCTATAATCAATACACATACGAAACGATCCATCCTTCTTCTTCACAAATAAGACTGGGGCTCCCCAAGGTGAAGAACTTGGTCTTATGAATCCTTTTTCGGCTAACTCCGCCAATTGTTTCGACAACTCTTCCAGTTCGGTAGGTGCAAGACGATAAGGCGCTCGTGCTACAGGTGCAGCACCAGGTATCAACTCAATCTGAAACTCCACTTGTCTAGTCGGCGGGATTCCCGACAAATCATCGGGAAACACATCAGAAAAATCACGAACTATAGGCACATCTCCAATGCACCTTTCCTTTTCTTCGTCTCTCCCTTATCAGAAATTTGGGCTAAGAAAAGGTAACATCCCTTCTCCATTAGCTTCGGTAACTTCGTGCAAGATATAACTGCTAATCGGGATGGGCTCCTAGAATCCTTTTGGTCTCCTAATATATTTAGGACTTCTTTTCCGTATGGTACGCGCACGATCTTCTCGTCGCAAAGTATGTGAGCACGATACTTCGACAACCAATCCATACCAATGATGACATCAAAACTTCCTAACGTGACGGGTAGAAGATCTATGTTGAAAGGATGGTTCAAGAAATTTAACGTACAACCGCGAATGATGGTATTAATCCTTTCTATGTTCCCATTAGCTAACTCAATATCGTATCCAATTCCTAAGGCCATCGGGGGTTTCTCTAGTAAGGGTGCAAACGTAGTGGACACAAAACTTCTATCGGCACCAGTATCAAATAGTATGGAAGCATAACGATTATTGAGAAGGATCTTCTCCTCTCTCGTTCCCGAGTGCATACACTCTTCCCTGAGCAGCTCCAGCTTCCACACGTTGGTCCCCATTATCTTGTCATCCACGGTTTCCATAATTGTACCCATTACCACTCGAGTGATTTCCACGGTTCCGCGATTCTCTACACTCATTCCTATAGTGTCCCTTCTTTCCACACCCATAACAAGTAACATCTGCCTTGTTTCTCATCTCAGGAGCAGCTTGAACCATAGCAAGAGGTTGAGCTCTACAGTACCTAGCTGTGTGTCCTTTCTTTGAGCAATTCTGGCATTTCACACTACACCATCCAGTATGATGCTGATGGCAACGATCACACTTGGGTGCATCACCGTTCTGATTCTTCTTATCTCCATTCCCAATAGCATAAGCCTTAGCTTGTCTCTTGCTTCGGTGATCATTACCCTTAGAGTGACGGTCTCTCTTTCTCTTTCCATTCTTCTCCTTATCAGCTTCTTCTAATTCCAACGAATCCATAAGTTGTTGAGCAATTGTGATTGCCTCATGGATGTTTGCAGGCCTAGCAGAAATCACTTCATTTCTCATAGCTACAGGCAACCCATCAGTATACCTCTCGATCTTTTGAGTCTCAGTTTTCACCATATCTGGACACAACAAGGCTAATTCCTGATAACGACGATTGTAAGTTGCCATATCAGTACCTTTCACCTTGTGGTTCCAAAACTCAATCTCTAGCTTCTTGACCTCATTCCTTGGGCAATAAGTCTGAATCAACAAAGACTTAAATTGCTCCCAAGTCTTGGCATAAGTTACATCACTCCCAACTGCATTTCGGTAGTTGTTCCACCAAGTCAAAGCTTCATCCTTGAAAGTAAAAGAAGCAAACTTTACCTTCGCATTCTCCGCACAACCACTGACATTGAACACAGACTCAGTCTTTTCAATCCATCTGACTAAGTAAACCACTCTTTCAGTTCCACCAAACTCAATAGGTCCACAAATCTTGAACTCCTTGTATTGACATCCATTTGCACGAACAGGTGGAAAAGTTCCAGCAGAATTGTTGGAATGATTTGACTCAGCTAGTAATTCAGCAACTCTTTGCTCCACAAGTTGATTGATCATTGCTTGATCCACAGTAGGTGCATTAAGTGGAACATGATCATTGTCTCCCTGAACATCAACATTTTGATTCCTGTTGTTACGGTTAGTGGTGTCCAGGTTGTCAGGAGTAGGGGTTTCAACATTTCGAGTAGGTCGACGCCCTCGGCGAACAGGAGTAGTCACCGCAGGACCAGTTCTGGTAGACCTAACAGGGTTTCGTCGTGGTGCCATTGATCTGTAACATCATACAAGTTCATGAGTCTCCAATAGAACTTATCGATATGCTCAAACAAACATTTCAACGAAACCAATCATGAAAAGAATAGCAACAATACACCACGTAACATCAATAAAGCGAATAAGGACTCAATTTCCATAACACCCAAAATCACATAATACCATATACTAATAACCATCAACCATACAATAGCGATCTAACATCGTTCCAACTAACGGATAACACAAAACGTACTAATCGTTCCAAAAGAAACAAATACTGAGCAAAATACATCAAATACGATAAATAGCTTTTCTAACCGAACACTCCTCGGTTAAGAAAGCAACAAGACAACATAATCCAAACAACTAGCCACGCGGCTGGCGGAGGCTCCTCAACTCCTGCCTCAAGCTATCAAGATCTCTCCATAACGATCCTAGCTCCACGCTATGGGTGTCTCGGTCTCTCTTGAGGTCAGCCACCTCCTTCTCTAGCTCGGCATTCCTTTGCCATAGCTTGCGGTCGGCCTCACGAGCAGTAACAAATCCTCGCTGCAAACTATCGATATGCTCGTGGACATCCATCAAAACTCTCCTCAGCTCAGTAGTCCTGCCCACAACGACAGTCAAGTCAACTCTCAAATCCGCTAAAAACTCTCCAATAACTCTCTCAAGTCGATCAGATACACGTGCAACTCTCTCACTAAGCTCAGTAATCCGAGCCCACAACCTGCCAATCTCACCCAACTCTGCATGCTCAGCAGAAACCTCAGAAGATGCATCCGACTCAACGGGACTACCAGGTGGCAACTCAAACAAGAACGGATGATCAGGTGAATCAGGCTTAATCGGGTGTACAGGTGAATCAGGCTCCTCAGCCTGAGCTGGTGGTAATAACTCATCATCATCATCATCAGGCATCTCATCCTCCTGAGGGTCATCCTCCTCCTCAGGGTCATCATCATCACCCTGCTCAGCCTCCTGAGGGTCATCCTCCCGCTCAGGGTCATCAGCCTCATCTTCACCCTCGTACTCCTCCTCCTCCTCCTCGTCGGAAGAGTACCTCATCACTCGTCGTCTCCTACTAGGTGAACCATGTGGAGATGTAGTAGGTGATCTAGGACGACGACGCAATGATGTGAGTGACGCCTCAGACAGAAGAGAATGAGCATCAATCTGTAAAGGTGATGGAGTAGGGCGTACCGACATGCGTGCCGTAGCTCGGTGGGCAAAGCGTGGTGCCACACGAGCCAAAGCCTGATGAAGAGTAAGCTGCCTCGATGTACCAGGGAGCCCTAGAGAAGATGAGGGTCCCTACGTAGATGCAGCAGGTAGTGCTGAAGTAGAAGCTGCCAGTGATACAATAGCTGAAGACATGGCCATCTGGTAAGGGTCATCAGATGCCATAGTGAACTGTGCAGGTAAAATCGGTGCAGTAAGAATATCCTCGACGACATCGGGCATATGGGAGGCCATGGTCTGTGACAACGGCGTAGGGTAGGTGTAAGTGTTTCAAAACAACTAAATCACAACTCATAATACCATTCCAAATATACTCATCAAATAGTTCAATCATATAATCTCAATAAAAGAATTTCAAACACCGCGTTACTAAAATGTTTATAAAACATATAGACCATATAATTCCTCGAAAACGCCATCTTATTACTAAAATCCATAAACCTCAAATCATCTCAATAAATTCCAAATCTAACAATCATCTCAAATATCTCATAATACCTCAAATAATAGAAGATGCTTCGGCTTGGCGGGCTGGCGGGCGGTGGTCAAGGATCATTTTCTATAAAAAAAAAATACGGTTATAGTTTAGGCGTTTATTTACCTAGTTCTCTATAACCTTGGCTCTGATACCAATCTGTAACACCCCCAAAATTTGATACAACGGAAGACTCAACAAGCTTTCGGGGTGCTACGGGGATTGGTATCCAACACAAGACAATATAGAACGAGATAAAGTAAACATAATAAAAACACAACCAAAACGGGGTTTTAAGGTTTACATTTATCCCAACATCATTCAGAGTCAGGCCCAAAATAAAATAACAGTAGGTCCAAAATTAATTATCAGAGTTTAGAAAAATAGATCCATAAACCGTGAGCCTTGGCCGAGCCTTCCATTCCAAGCATGCATCTCAACACTTAATTACCTGAGAAAACGTGCTAAAAGTCAGCTTTCGCTGGTGAGATCATAGGTTTAAATTCAACTAACAATATAGTGGACATATACGCAAAACGCTTGCTAGCTAGACTAAGGATTCGCTAAAAGCCTGCGGATACCCTCCGCTCCAACATAACACACGGATACCCTCCGTACTAACATAGATATTTGGGTAACCCCCGCAATACCAAAAATACTCGGATAACCTCCGAAGTATTAATAACCTATAGGTGCACGCTATAGTATCTAAATAAGTCAACCTTGAATAGTACACACAACATATATGTGACTAAAGCTGACAATTCCAAATAACCAAATAAGCCAACCTTGAATAGTACACACAAAAGGTGTGACTAAAGCCGACAATAGATCCTAGTCCATACGCATAGCAAGTTTAGAAAGAATATAAAAGCGATAATAGTCCACGTAAAATAATTTGCACGTTTCTCACCCCAAGTATTGAAAACATAGTTCAAGAAAAAGTGGGGCTATGACTCACCTCAAGTCCAAAAATAGCAAGAAGAAGTCGGTAGAAATAAGATGTATAGTAACTCATGAAACAGCAACTACGGACTTGGCACGACCTAACAATATTAACTTGTTCAGAAATCATTTCCTCAAATTTAAAATATTCCCAAACCCGGACGAGAATCCGTTTTATTTCCGAAAATCCATTTCGTATTAGTTTGGTGTATTTGCGTTTGGTATCCATACGGGTAGTGGGTCGACTCAAAACAAACCAAAAAGATCACATAAAGAATAATAAAATAAACTATGGGTCTAATATTAGCCCAATATATCATTTAAATAAATCGCCGAAGTTTATCGAATCCGTCGATATGATAATCCTCATATTTATTTACGTAACATACCGTTCCAAGATTACACCCAACCTAAAGCACATAGCACATAATTACTATATAGTATATATCATAGTTTAATAAATTCCTCAGATATATCGTCAAATTGGCCAGATTTCCCGATATATACACTCGCAATTTATTACACTTTACATATACAACACCTATGGGCGTCGTAGGATACGATGCCCATTAATATATTCATTTCATATAACCAAATAACCCGGTTCAACCTTACGGTTAAGTGGTTATTTAGTTATAGAAAACGTTTATATTAATCGTCATATATCCGTGACAATACGAACGTCACAAATAGTAACTTACCTAGACTCGAGTGACAACGACTCCGCATAACTCGATAAGTTTACCCGTTATATATACAAAATGATGTTTTATTAACCGTTTAATAATTGTCGGGAGTTTCCCGTTTTATAACAAAATTTTATAATAATAATACGTTCAATAATATTACGCCACTTTCGTAGCCTAATATATATATCTAATTGTATTATTTATAATACGACTCGTGATTATTATTATTATTAATATACGCGCCTATATAATTATATATACGTTATTTACGTCTATATATTCACACAAACGTTTATATTATCAATAACTATTATTACGAGTTTTATTATTTTCGTTTTAATTGTAATAGTTATCGAGTCATACGAAATGGTCACATGTCCGAGTCATGACTCTCGGCTCATTGTCCAAGTCCAAAGTAAATAACAAAAGTCATAATAACCAAAAGTATCTCCGTCCATCACAATCTCAATCCACGTGCTACAACAATAGGGTCCGACTACGGCACCCGACTAACCTATCTCCGTCAATCTAAGTGACCGTCTCACAATCGGTCCCCAATATCTCTTTTCGTCAACAACTTCACAATACCAAAATCAATATCCAATGTCGAGACCAAACACGGTCTCGACCCACATGTATTCGGCCGAAATATCAACCAAAACAATTTCAAAACCAAGTTAACCAATTAAGTAATAAACCAAGTAAGCCACGGGTTGAGTTACCAAGTCAACCCGGTCAACATATGCTCAAACATGAAACGGAAGCTATACCCGAGACCCATAGGTCTCGGCTAGCTCCTTGAGCTCAAACCGAACCCAAAACAGCCCCTAGGGGGGTGTCGGCTGGTAATCCATACGACCACAAGGTCGACTAGCAACATGATAGCACCAAGAGTCCGAATGAACAACAAATGGGTCAATAATAACATCACTCAAGACCCAAGCCGAGAGCCAAGGGCTCTCGGTTAGCCTCAATCCAACGAGCAACACAAACCCGGATACCAAACCTCTTTTTAAACCATTTATTGAAAACCCACATGATTCTTGTAACAAGAATCATAACAATCCGAAAAATAATGAAATCCGTGACTCTTAGTCACGATTCGAACCCACAACTCGAGTCAAAACTCGACCTACCTTCCAAAACAAAGCCAAATCGAAGAGATACTCAAGAAATAATAAGAAAATGATGATGAACTCGTGATAATTTGATTCAAATTTGGTGTTAATGTAGGAGTTAGGGCGCGTGTAGGGGTAGATCGAATAGAGGATGAGATGGGGAGTCTATTGGTGGTGGTCGTGTAGTGTGGTGGTCGGCGGTGGAGCAGCGGTGGTGGCCGGATTGTTGTGTCGGCTAGGGTTAAGAAGTGGGGGAAGAGATGGAGGTGAGAGAGATGAGTGAGTGAGTGTTTGTGTGTGTGGGTGAACCGAACCAAACACAACCTTTTGTGTTAACTCTTTTGATTTTTTTTTTAATAATAATAATAATAATAATAATAATAATAATAATAGTAATAATAATATTATTACGGTGTGGAGCGGGTAACGTGGGTAAATGTAAAAACATGTGGCCCGAACCCGAACTCATTTCAAACTTCAATATCTCTCGAAAGACATCTCGTAATAATTAAAATATAGTCGGACTCGTAAGACGAATCATAAAACTTTCGTTAGGTAATCCTAGTGCCAGAGTCAACGTAGTACCAAGTGAGAATTCAAGTATACATCACCGAGCATTAAATCAAAAATGAATTATGAACATAATTCACGAATTCCATAACGTCTTTAATTAAAAATATCCATAAAATAGGTCTTACAAGTTCGTTGTGAAATAAAATTTCAAATAAAAATTATAAACGAACTTTAATCGTGATGCGGGTTTTTAAAATAGCTCCCTAAACTGCTGGTTGTCACACCTACCTAGTTCTATAAGCATAACAAGTTCTGAAATAAATAAAGCGATAATAGTCCACATAAAACATTTGCACGTTTCTCACCCCAAGTATTGAAAACAAAGTTCGAGAGTAAAAGTGGGGCTATGACTCACCTCAAGTCCAGAAAATCCTCAAAAGAAATCGATAGAAGAAAGATGTAAGCAAACTCAAGCAACTCACGTAACGGCAACTACAGACTCGGCACTCCCTAACAATATCAAACTCGTTCAGAAATTACTTCCTCAAAAATCAAATATTCCCATTCCCGAACGTATTCCATATTACTTTCCAAAAATATCCATTCCTCGAATTAATTTCATATATATATTTGAAATTTGACGTTTGGTATCCATACGGGTGGAGGGTCTAATATTAGCCCAATATATTATTTAAATAAATCATCGAAGTTTATCAAATCCGTCGATTTGGTAATCCCCCATATTTATTTACGTAATATATCGTTCCAAAATTATACCCAACCTAAAGCACATAGCATAAAGAATTCTATTTGGTATATATCGTAATCCAATAAATTCCCTATATATATCGTCAAATTGGCCAAATTCCACGAGATACATAGTAATTTATTATCCTAAAACACGTACCACATCCTATGGGCGTCATGAGATACGATGCCCATTAATATACTCATTTTATAACGCCAAATAACTCGATCTAATCCATCGATTAAATAAGTTACTTGTTATATAAAATGTCTATATTAATCGTCATATATCCGTGACAACACAAAAGTCACATAATAAAGCCCACTTGGACTTTAAATAACCACAACTCGTATAACTCGATAAGTTTTCCCAAATTTATAAAAGTCGTCGTGTTTTTATTTATTACTCACCCGATATATACGTTTTCGACAATATTTATAGTTATTATCTATAATAATACTTCAACATTTATTTCACTATTTGCATAGTAAAATAATCATCGTTATATTATTATAACGTTTACTCGTGATTGTTTTATTATTAATATACGCATTTATATATATATATATATATATATATATATATATATATATATATATATATATATATATATATATATATATATATATATATATATATATATGTACATTTATCACATCCATATACGTATATAAACGATTATATTATCAGTAATATTATTACGAGTATTGTTTTTAATTTTTGATTTTAAATATTTATCGAGTCATAAGAATTTGGTCACATGTCCGAGTCATCACTCTCGGCTCATAGTCCAAGTCCAAAAATAATAACCATGTCAAAATAAATAAATCAACTCCGTCCAAAACAATCCCATATCCACGTGCTACAACATGAGGGTCCGACTACGGCACCCAACTAACCTATCTCCGTCATCTAATGACCGTCTCACAATCGGTCCCCAAATCCACATTCGTCAACAACTCCAACAATAACACAAGTCCAAAAGTACCATGTCCAAAATAATAGTATCATGACAATAAAAATAATCCAACAATCATAAACGACAACCAAATAATCTAACACACTTACGGGTTGATTTACCAAGTCAACCCGGGTCAAAATATTAAACCACAAGCATGTTGATCTCACCCGAGACCTCTTGGTCTCGGCTTGCTCCAAACGAGCCAAACCAAACGGACCATAATGGTCGGATAGCAACACAAACCACAATAACATTCGACCGGACCCAAAGGGTCACGGTCTTGCTCTCAACGAGCCAACACAAGCCAAACGGACCCTTGGGTCGTCGGCGGTAAACCCAAACAACATCAACAAAATGCAACGAGGGACCCCCTTAGGGTCTCGGCATGAATAACGAGCCACAAAAACGCGACCCCCGAGACCTCTTGGGTCTCGGTTATGCTCAATCCGAGCATCAAACCTCCAAGAATCAACCAACAATCCAAAACCTTCACAAATTCGAACCCAAATCGACCCAACCCGGATACCAAACTAAAACTTTATAAAAAATCTTTCCCAATATCTTTTTACTCTTTAAATCTTGCCCCAAAATGAATATTCAAAACGAGTTTGACTCGATTTAGTCAAACCCACGCATAAAAACGTGTTTTCTCACCTTCAAACTCACGGATCTATATTAACTTCAAAGAAATGGTGGTGTGGGGGTGGTGTACGCGCGGCGGTGAACCAAATCGAGAGGTGGAGGGTTCACTTTTGAGGCGCGTGTGATACAAAACAAAGTAATGGAGATGATGGGGAGTATTTTGATGATGGTGGGGATGGTGGTGGTGCGGCGGTGAGGCGGCAGCAGAGGGGGCGGCTAGGGTTTGTTGGTGAACAATAGAGAGAGATGTGAAAGTGGTGAGGGTGATGGTTGTGTTTTATGTTTGTGTTGTGTGTGTGCGTGGGTGATTATACCCAAACTAAAACCGGCTCCAAGCCCACAAATATAAAAATGATAATAATAATAATGGTAATAGTATTAAAAAAGGTGGGTAAGGTAACCCGATAAAATAAACATGGACCAAACCCGAAACTTTTTAAAATATACCAACCAACTTTCTCAAACCGAACTCGTTCCAAAATAATCAAAACCTCGCGATACGTTCCAAAAATATAATTATCCGAACCGATATTAAATAATTAAAATTGTTAGGTTATCCTAGTGCCGGAGTCAATGTAGTGCCAAAAAAAATAATGATCTCAAAATAAATCATCACGAATGAACCAAACCAAACCATAATTAAATAATCGAATCCCATAAATAACGTACGATAAAAATCACATTCTAATGTTCATAAAATATCTCGTCACGATAAACTTTTCAAATATTCCAAAATTATAATTTTTAAAGTAATGCGGGTTTTAAAAACGGCTCCCTAATTTGCCAGTTGTCACACCAACGCCGCATACATAGAGAAATACACGACCTAGATATGCATACTTAACTCCAACAAGATCTTATGGAGCAAGTTTGGCATAAACGTCTTCAACGCCAAGGTGAAGAAGAAGGTTCCGAGGACGATGAATAAGTGTTTGTAATATTTATGTTTTTAAATTTCATATGTTTCGTAACGTAATATTTATGTTTTTAAACTTTTTTTTTCCCTTTTGTTTTAATTCCGTAATGTAATATGTTTAAGAATTAATATTATGGTTTTAAATAAATGAAGTATTTGTTAAAGTTTGGGGTTAAAATTGAAAATAATTGAGGTGAAGGTGAGTTATGTTACCATGGTGGTAAGTGGTGAGTTAAGGTTAAAATGTTAAAGTTGATGTGGCGCTGACGTGGTAGTGAGTTAAGGTTTAACTTGAGGGCAACTTACCTTATGCTCTAATGGCCCTTGGCACATGGTGATTCTACTTCCAGAAGCATAGCCAAACAAGCATATATGCTGGGACTAATTAAGCAATTGTTTGATTGTGGGTCGCAGGAGTTGTTTGTCTCAACGTGTGTCACTTCTTCCTGTACGTAAACACCCTATATGGATCACACAAAATGATATGACAATGCTATTATCATTGTCTTTAGTCAAGTAACATGTTTTTATATTGTTAGTACATCCACTGACTAAGCTAGCTACATGCAAGCGTATGAAATTCAAGCTCCTTTGCGTACCACATCTAAGTAATGTCAGGTAGCAAAACGCTAGTACGTTAGCATTATAAGGGTGTGTAATAGCCTGTTTCCTATAAAGGCTCTTATTGGTTACGGAGTATTTGTTTCTAATATTTTCCTAGAAATTTTAAGTTTTGTTAGAGGAAGACATAGGACCTGATAAAATAACTCATATCCAACTGTCTGTTATGTTAAAATTACCAATGTTAATCATCAATTAGCATATTTGTTTCGACAATGCTCTCACATTGTCTCTTTAAAAATGCATATTAGCCTACATAACAGTCAACTATATCTAGTCCTGGCATTTCTCCCAACTAGCTAGTTACAAAAAGATAAGCTTAATGAAGAGCTGCAAAACTGGACTACATAAATATGATCAGTAAACTATACCTCAACTGGCAGGCAAGAACGTAGTCTCGACAAGCATGGTCGTAATCTTTTCCAGAGATGTAAACTGCAACAAGGCAAAAGAAAACACACTGTTCTTAACCGCCGCAAATACACATCGGCAGGTAGCGATATTGAACAAGTTGACGAGTAATAGCTACCAAACAGTTTGCCATTATAGTAGTCAATGATTTCTACTGACATACTCCACTCTAACGAACACCTGGTGTACCATACATGAAAAGTTCATGTTGCAAAAACCATCGTTGTTGTGGTTTCGCCAAACTGCATTGACAGTCCTAGTGGTTTTGAAAGTGCAGGCAGCCATGAGAAAGTTTCGAGTTTATTTTTCTCTATTGGCGAAGTGAAATGACTAAAATGCCCATGTGTTATTCCTTTTGAATTTTATTTATTTATAAATAAAAAATCAAAGAACAAAGAATTTTCCTACCACCCCACTTGGCTATCACAAGAAGCATGACCTATAAAGGTTTTCGGTTAGACTACCACGACTAGCACAAAGTACAATGATATCTATATCGTCTCAAGAAACCACTTGGGTGAGGGTAATGAAACAGAGGGTAACAAAGTGGGTGAAGTAAAGTGAAGGAACAAGCTATTGATACTTGCTCTGTTTATCCGTATGGTGTTTGTCCCATATATGTACAAAGAAGGTGAAGACCAATGATAAGGATAAGGCAATCTTGGAATATCACCAGTGGTTAATACTTCACATATTTTGGGAACGGGTTGAAATCTGACCCACATTGTCGACGGCGATTGTCGACGGGAATGATGTTCCCGACGGGGCACAGCCGTCGTCATTATCCCGTCGACATGACGACGGGAACATACTATGCCGTCGACATGACGACGGGAAAGGCCAAAAAAAAGCGACGGGAGAAGTGTCGATTGTACTAGTGATGTAAATGGGTCGAAATACATGTAGCATGTCCAGGCAGCTACCTCAAGGAACGGATCTTGAGCTATTAGTGCAACGAAGAACAGATGTAGAAGGCAAGTATCAAAGAATAACGTTTTCAGCAATCAAAACAAATGTCAAGTTTTTATAACAAACAATAAACATGTCGTCTCAAATGTTGGTTGAGCTGGCATTGGCAAGAGCACACTTTCCAAAGATAGGTGCATGTTTTAACATGATACCATACCAGTCACGCAATTGCTACGATATTAATTTCCAAAGACATAAAACTGCAGCAAGGTTTAGTATCTTACGGTACAAATCGCAACTTCAAAACACAACATCAAATCGTAAAATCCAAAAAAATCTACAAACAGGCTGTAGAGTAAATAGTAAATGATTCCTACCATGTCCAGTTGATTCTTCCATAATTCCCAAACAGGCACAAGACCCCACCATGTGATAGAGTTGGGAGGTCTTGGAACATAATCAAGTCTGCTTCTTGATCTAAATCTTCATCACAAACAACTCTTACACCCATCTCTTTCACTTCAATTCCTTCATTCTCATCAATACAAAATGTTACAAAATTCTTTGCTTTCTTCCACCTCTGTATTTCCGTTGTATAATGCAACCATATCATATCTGACTCATCGATTCTTATTGGCTTACCCTTAAAATATTGCTCATATAAGTATGGCCAGCATCCTCCCAAAGAAGCTCCATCAAAGTTCTCCACACAGTATCCAGAAAATGGGGAAGGTGTTTTTCTCTTAAAAACAACACAAATTCCATATCCCCGTAACTTACAGAAGCTCCAATCTAAAGGTAATTCGACCTTTACATTATTTCCCAAACTTTTATTTGTAAACCAATTTGGAATGCTATTTCCATCATATATTATATCCATTCTCTTAATGGGACTTCCTGGCAAACGGAACAATCCACATCTGTTATGCGCATACCGAAGAAAAGAAGAAAATCGAGAGCCTTGGGAAGTTACAGATGAGTCGAGACATTGAGTCTCCGATATCAACACCTTAAACAATTTTGGACAATTGTTGAGATAAGTGTACCTTTCGCTCATGATTGGGGTTGATCCCGTAATTGAACGTAAGGACGTGCAATCACGTGCACTAAGAACAAATACACTATCGGGAAGTTCGGGCAACACTTCAAGCTTCTTGCAACCATCAAATCTAAGCTCTTCAAGATTAGAAAGTTGACTGAAACTTCCAGGCAAGCTAGTAAAATTGTTCCCTTGCAAGTATAGACGCTCTAGACATGATAAGCCTCCAATGCCATCAGGCACTTGAACTAAATTGCAGTAGCTGAAATTCAGAGACGTTAACATATGTAAACCTGCCAATGAAGACATTACTGATCTTTGGGGATGTTGTTTGTTCCATATTAAACCAAAAGGTCTAATGATTGAAGTCCACCATCTAGACCAAAAGGCTTCAGGAAAACTCTCAACCCGTGTGCAGTCTTTCAGATTTAAGACAGCAAGATTATTAAGCATTCCAATAGATGGGTGAACTGTAGCCATATTCACACAACCTTCAAAATCTAGCTCTTCAAGATTTGTAATCTTTGAGAAGTCAGGGGTGGTTGTTAGGCTATAACAGTACCTTAGCTTCATTATTTTCAACCTTCTTAAACACTGATATCAATAGAAAAAAGATTAGTTCTTATTTCTCGAGGTGTCAAATATGAACACATGTATGAACAAGTAAATACCTTTGGTGTAGTCCAAAGTTGCATTATGTTGCTGTAAGAGAGGTCGATGGCAACAATGTTTTCCGGATAAAAATCTGAAGGTAAGGACTCTAAACACAATCCATGCCAATAAAGCAACCTTAATTTATTGGACAATAAATCCAGTCTTCCAGAGAACTTTACTGCAAATGGCTGCCAACGTCCTTTGACTTTCGGAAAGCATATTTTTAGTATCCGCAAGTTTTTCATACATGTAAGAGCTTGTCCATCTATGGGAATATTTTGACAGTTTTTCTTTAGCAAAAGGACTAGAACTTCGACTTCTTCTGCAACCTAGATACAAATAACATATCATCAGATTATACTTAATTGCTTTTATAAAAAAAATAAATAAATAAACAAATAAAAAAAATAAAAATAAAATAACAACAACAACAACAATAAAGGCAATTGCTTATACTCAAATGTAATGTTTATGTTGAAAAAGGAAATCATATGCCACTTAATACCTTGTTTACATTCGGTATATCGTCCTCTGATGAAATCCACAATCTTCTGCTGTGATTCCCAGGCATGCTGAATTCTTCACATATAATTTCCCTTGCCATGCATAGAATCAATTCATGCATTTGAAGAGACATATTACTTGGAGATACTGTTATCAGGAACTTATCAACCAAAACTTCAATATTAGCATTTGCGGAACAGTTGCTGCTGTCTAGTACACTTGCAGCAAAATATCTCTTTTCCCCTATGAAAGCACATGCAATGTCAAGAAACATTCTTTTCTGATCAGATTCCAACCTATCAAAACTTGGCCGCAGTTTTTTTAGGATATCTGAATTAGAAAATTTTTGGAGTCTTTTCAATTCGCCTTCCCAAACATCCACAGATTTTTCACACAATAATCCACCCAAAATTTTGAGAGCCAATGGGTGACCTTGCAAATGTATTATAACTTGGGAAGCGAGCTCTTCAAAATCTTTTGTAGGACTCCTTTTGCCAAATGCATATAAACTAAAGAGCTCAAGAGCTTCATAATAACCTAAAGACTCCATTTCATAGATTCTATCCACTTTATGAGATCTTAGCAATTGTTTGTCTTTACCGGTGAAAATAATAAGACTTCCAGGGGAAAACCAATTAGATGAACCTGCTAGTGCTTCTAACTGCTCCACGTTATTCACATCATCCAAAACAAGCAGGATTGGCTTACATGCCATCCTCTGCTTTATTACCATAGAACCTTCACCAACACTTGATATCTTCGGATCATCTGTTTTCAGAATCTTACCAATCATTTGCATCTGGACTTGCATTAGGCCTTGTTGTTTTTCAACTCCTTGAACATTATCACAAAAGCAGCTCCCGTCGAAGTGGGTATGCATCGAGTTGTAGACAGCTTTGGCAAGAGTAGTTTTTCCTATTCCACTTATGCCACATATTCCAATCATGTTAACCTTATCTGACCCAACGAAGCGTGACAAGTTTAATTTGTTGAAATGGAAATCAATGCCAACAAGATTCTCACCAACATGTAAGGTTCCGTCACATAATTTTTTGAGAATTTCTCTGGAGATGGAATCGATGAACTTGTACTCATACCTGTTAAATACAAAGAGACAATAAGTAAGAAACTGTATAGTGTTAAGCTTTAGTAGAGCTACAAGACTAATTACACAAAAATAAGAAATTTACCCATTTGTCATGTCCTGGAGATCCCATCCAGATAAGTTAGCCGCATTGAATAGAGTTTCCCTCCATTTATCCACCTCTCTTCTATTTGAAACATCATGTTTGGCAAAAGCACGAGCATACCTCCCGGTTTGTTTTCTCACGACATCAGGCTTAACATCATAAAAGATTATTTGAACCTCGTGTTTAGGCTCTCCCATTTGCTTGCAGTCAAATATTTTGACAAGTTCCCTCAGACACCATGATGAAGAAGCATAATTTTTGGAGAAGATAACTATCAAAAATCTCGATTCTTCAATGGCTTTGTAGAGATGAGGAGCTATCTCTTCTCCTTTAGGCAATTTGGTATCATCTCTAAAAGCATAAATTCCTTTTTGCTTGAAGTCGTTGAACATATGATCCATGAAGCTTTTACGGATATCTTCACCTCTAAAACTTACAAAAACGTCATATTTCCACCGATGAGGAATGGACGTAGTAGCCATTGTCAATAATGAGATTGTGCTGGGTTTACAAGTACAGTAAACGATTTTCAGAAAAAAGTCAAAATAAAGTTGAAACAATTTTATAAGCACCAAGAACCCATGACTAAGTAGCATAAAACAATCAAACATGTGAGTGCTTTTGTGTTATACCATGTAACATGCAGGACAAACATGCTAATTGTTTATTAAGTTAACTGTTAAAAAAAACAAAAACAAAACATAGATAGTGGAAACAGCATCGCATAAATAGAGAGCCATCTCTCTTGAAAACAAACTAGTATACACATCTTAAGTAGAGGGACAAAAAAACTGTCGCACATAATAGTACCATTGCATTTAGCTTAAGAGATGCGTTCTGTCTTCTATGTTTCCTAAGAATATGAATGTAGATTAAATTTACCACTATTAATGTTAATTATAAGTGACACGTTTTAGTAACTGTTAAAGCTTTCATAGAATACATGCACAAGCATCAAGAAACCAAAAGGTTAACGTAAAGTTCCTTCGAGTCACTGATCCACACAACACTACAACTTTTGAACGTTTTCCACACTTCATGTCATTTACACGAAAACACCATTTCTCCTACAGTGGCATTTTCAGATTAGTATTTACTTTCTTTACCAAAATCTAATTATTCAATGCCATGTATCTTATGCTACATAACCTAATAAAAAAAACATCTCTCACAGACTCAAATCAGTCAATCATGTCAATTGTATCCCAACTAGTTTAAGGGGTGTTTGGTTTAACTTATTTGATGAGCTTATTGAAGTTTTTATAAGCTCAATTTTTAATGGCTTATGAGCTTATTAACTTGAGGATATAGCTTATATAAAGCTCATATAACCCATCAAATAGGCCAAGACAAACACCCCCTTAATTAACTGCATCTATCTTTAGAAAATCTTTAAATTTTTGGTTTCAATCAACCAAAATTAACAAACTTCAATATTATCAAGCTATAATGAAGCTCGAAAATAACCATTCGATATCCTAATACTATTAATCGAGTCAGACTCAAAGGTCTCATATACAAGGATTACGTCAACCAAATGACCCTAAAGATTACAGCGAAACAACAATAATTTAAAACTACTGAACAAGTAATTGGTAACTGGAATTAACTTACAGCGGATGGATGGAAGTTTGTGAATGAATGCAATGAAAATGAAAAGAGTAAAGGCAAGTGAAATTGATAAGGTTATATTAAAATATGACAACTTTAATATGAACAAACTTCCATCCTTAAACAATTAATCCTTTGAGTTTTGTCATATATTAAAATGAACAAGTAATAAGGTTACATTAAAATATGACAACTTATAAGTGCGTTGTGGTTTAGTAAAGGCAAAGTGAAATGGAAGTTTTGTCATATATTAAAATGAACAAGTAATTGGTCACATGTCAATCATTTGAGTTTTGTCATATATTAGCTGAACTCAATTCATCCTTGATAAAATTCCAAGCGATAATACATGAGTTATGTGACGTGAGGTATAAGTAAGAAAAAAAAAATGAGATTTATGAAGTTCCTGTGATGTTAAGCAATCTATTACTATTATACATGAGTTATTATTTAACTTTTTAAGTTTGGCAACGTTAGTCCCTGTTAGTCAAACCATTACAAGGATAGTCCTTATTCCCTTAATAACTTATTTTCATGATATGTCCTTTGACTAACGGAACCTTAAAAGTAACATGAGTTGCCTTGAAAGCTTTAAAATATATTTAATGTCATTATCGTAAAAATTGAAGTGTTACAATTTTTTAAAATGTACAAAGTTTTAGTAAAACCCACTAATTGCATTCTCTATAAAGAAATTTTCATTTTTGACCACTAAAGTTTTTTTTTTATTAGTTGAATTATAAAAGTGAACGCTCCTAAAATAAAAATATGAACACTTACGCTGGAGATTTTTTAGGTGGGATAAAAATGATGGGTAAATAATAGAATATAAAAGAAATGGAAAGGAAAGAATGTTGATTTTTTATTTCATGTTATCGAATTGAAATGAAAGGAAAGGAAAATAAAAAATGTTGTGTTATCGAGTCAAGAAGAAAATAAAAAGAAAAGAGACATAATTACATGTATGCCTTTTAAAACGTGTTCATTTTTATCACAAAAGTACAAATGAGTAAGAGGCTTAAAATACTGAAAGTAGAGATGGCAAAAGCACCCGAAACCGACGGGGAAAACCGAAACCCGAACCGGTTGGGTCGGGTTTGGGGGCGGGTTGGTGGGTTTGGATGCGGATTTGGGTATTGATATAATTTTTTAGTAGGGTACGGGTTCTGGTAATACCCGCCTGATTACCCGTACCCGTATCTGTTTACCCCAATCTATACCCGGTTTATTGATATTATAATTAACTAGAATATATATACATTATATATAATTTCTTCCATTATATTTTTTATATACATATCTCTATTACATAACATATTTTATTCTATACACGAATTATTCAAAAGCGTTAAATCGTTTAATACGATTTTCATTTTCTTTAACTTTAAAAAAAATTTGAATATATTAGAATGTTTTCCTTTGTTTTTCGGTGGATTTTAGTTTGACTTAATATTAATACCACCATTTTTTCCATATAATATTCAATTGGGGATAACCGAAACCCGCGGGGAAACCCGAAAAATAGATGGACAATATTAATCGGGTATCCGACGGGTAATGGGGCGGATACGGGTTTGGATATTATAAACGGGTGCAGATACGGGTACACTAAAACCCCCCTCGAACCCGACACATTGCCTTCCCTAACTGAAAGTTATATTGGTTATGAGGTGAGATCAATGCAAAACATATACTATCTAAAGAACAAATAAAGCAATCTCAACCATCCATTCACCTTTCATCTAATGGCTGAGATGAAGCCAAAAATTACAAGCAAGGGCAACATAGTAAAATCACGTGTCTACATAAAAGGAAAAAAAATATCTCAATCCGCTCATATAATAAATTGCCCTCTCTCTCTCATCAAAACCCAGATCTAAACAAAACTCGGCGGAATCATCAAACTCGTCGGAATCACCATGAATCCGACGGATTCATCATCTAAACAGCCGGATTCGTCATCAAAACAGTCAGATTCGTCATCAAAACAATCGGATTCTCATCAAAACAGCTGGATTCATCATCAAAACATTCGGATTCGTCATCAAAACAGTCGGAATTCATCAACAAAACACAATTAATCATTGAAAATCAACAATTAATGACTGATATAGTTACAGATGTTGCTATGAAAGAAGTTAATGTTGTAGATGATGTCATAACAGATATTGATGATGCAGATGATGTACTTACAGATGTTGCTATGAAGGAAGTTGATAGTAAAATCCCTTAGGATTCTGATTTTGTTCTTTAATGTTATAAAAAAAAGTGTAAATCCCATGGGATTATGATTTGTATTTATTTTGTATAAACTTGGAAGTAATAAATCCCTTGAGATTCTATTTTCTTATGTTTAATGATATGAGAAAAGTATAAATCCCATTGGATTTGAATTTTCTTTTGTATATACTTGGAAGTACAAAATCCCATAGGATTCACAGATGAATCCAATGGGATTAACAGATGAATCTCATGGGATTCACAGTTGAATCCCATAGGATCATTATAAATACCAAATGGATTCACAAATGAATCCCATGGGATCAATATAAACACCATTGGATTAACAGATGAATCCTATTGGATTCATAGATGAATCCCATTGGATTCACAGATGAATCACATGGGATCATTATAAATACCATTGGATTCACAGATGAATCACATGGGATTAACTAATGGATCCTATGGGATTCATCTATGAATCCCATGGGAACATTATAAATATCATAGATGAATCTCATGGGATCATTATAAATACCATTGAAATCCCATTGGATTCACAGATGAATCCCATTGGATTCACAGATGAATCCCATGAGTTATCTTAATCCCTTGACTTATCTTAATCCGTGGCATTATAGAATCCTTAATAAGAAAGTTGCAAAAGAACAACAAGAAGAAGGCGAAACAGTAGCAACAAAAAAATTTATAGACTATGAGGTATGATATAACATGTATTCAATAAATAGTCAAATGTTATTCATTATGAATCCCATGGGATTCACTATGAATCCTATGGGATTCACTGTGAATCCTATGGGATTCATTAGATAATCCCATGGGATTCACTCTGAATCCCATGGGATTTACTATGAATCCCATGGGATTCACTGTGAATCCTATGGGATTCATTAGATAATCCCATGGGATTCATAATGAATCCCATGGGATTCATTAGAGAATCCCATGGGATTAATTATGAATCCCATGGGATTATCTAATGAATCCCATGGGATTCATGTTGAATTACATGTGATTAGGTATAAACTCCATGAATTTTAATTCTTTAAATGTACTGCGAATTATAGAAGATGGGTCGGTTGTATGTACTTGTAGACATTTTTCCCGATACTGTTTTCTATGCCGACACATATTCTGTGTCTTCAAGAATCGTTATATTAATGTCATTCCAAAACAATATATTTTGAGGCGTTGGACAAGAGATATAATACCACCTGATTTGATAAGAAAAAGAAACAGATATGGGGAAAAAATGTAGAAGTTGAAAGACTAACAAACGAAGCAACTTGTGTAGTGGACGATTGTTTATTCAGGTTGAGCAATAATGTAGAGAAGATGGGTTCTTTTGTAGAAAAATAGATGGGTTCTTTTGTAGAAAAATTAAAGACTTTGAAGAAAGAAGTGGAGGCTGAGGTGCCAAATCCTCCTTCAACGGGAGATGTAATTGCTGAACATTTTGCAATTTCTAAACCAGAGAAGAAAATAGTTAACAATCCAACAAGGGCAAGCAACAAAGGAAATATTACAGAAGCAGAACACAATAAAAGGCGAAAGAGTGAGAAAGAAAAAGCACTTAGAGTTAAAAAGAAACAAAAGAAGCCTTTTGGCCATTGAGGAGAGAAGACCAACTTGCATACAAAAACAACTTGTCCAAAGAACCCAAAGGCAAGGAGAAAGGCGAAACCGATTGATGTTTGAACAAACTTCATATATTCTTCTTTTTATCTTAGCTACTTTTATACTTTACTCGAATATTTAGATGATTTGCAAAGAAAATTCTTTTGTACTTTGAAAATGTTCTTAACTTTGAATATACCATATTTCTTACTTATATTATGTTTCAATAACATGTGGATTACATGAATCCCATGGGATTTCTGTATGAATCCCATGGGATTCACTGCCCAATAAAATGTGGATTACATGAATCCAACAGGATTTCTGTATAAATCCCATAGGATTCACAGTGAATCCCATGGGCTTAAATGTGAATCCCATGGGATTAACTGTGAATCCCATGGGATTGTGTATGAATCCCATGGGATCCTAAACATGCTCACACATAAAGTAGTATCACAAGAAAATAAAACAAGGAATTAATAGTTAATCCCATGGGATTGTGTATTTAATCCCATGGGCTTAAATGTAAATCCCATGGGATTAACTGTGAATCCCATGGGATTGTGTATGAATCCCATGGGATCCTAAACATGCTCACACGTAAAGAAGTATCACAAGAAAATAAAATAAGGAATTAACAGTTAATCCCATGGGATTGTGTATGAATCCCATGGGATTAACTGTGAATCCCATGGGATTAACTGTGAATCCCATGGGATTGTGTATGAATCCCATGGGATCCTAAACATGCTCACACATAAAGAAGTATCACAAGAAAATAAAACAAGGAATTAACAGTTAATCCCATGGGATTGTGTATTTAATCCCATGGGATTCACAGTTAATCCCATGGGATTCATAGTTAATCCCATGGGATTAATTGTTAATTCCTTGTTTTATTTTCTTGTGATACTTCTTTACGTGTGAGCATGTTTAGGATCCCATGGGATTCATATACAATCCCATGGGATTCACAGTTAATCCCATGGGATTTACATTTAAGCCCATGGGATTAACTGTGAATCTCATGGGATTAAATACACAATCCCTGTGATTAACTGTTAATTCCTTGTTTTATTTTCTTACACAATCCCATGGGATTCACAGTTAATCCCATGGGATTCACAGTTAATCTCATGGGATTCACATTTAAGCCCATGGGATTAACTGTGAATCCCATGGGATTAAATACACAATCCCATGGGATTTATTTCTTTACTTTTAATATATCATATTTCTTACTTATATTCTGTTTCAATGACACAAGCGATCAAAGAATCCCATGGGATTAGTGATGAATCCCATGGGATTTATTTCTGTACTTTGAATATATCATATTTCTTACTTATATTTTGTTTCAATAATACAAGGGATTAAAGAATCCCATGGGATTAGTGATGAATCCCATGGGATTCATAATGAATCCCATGAGATTCTGTATTAAATCATAAATATACATGAGAAGTTATCATAAAAGACAGATTTGTAGGAAACTACACAACAGTTACGTCACAACTAAAAGATCAGTTACTTTAACACTTAATTCTACCATGGACATAAAATGATCTACCATGGAAACTGTTCTACCATACATAAGAGTTACTTCACCACTAAAGCATAACTACTAACTAAACATTCAAAATGTTAACTAAACAATCATATTTCGTTGTTTCTTCACCGTTGTAAGATTCCATATGTAACATAGTGAAAATGCCGCAATCTCGGAAATTTTTCTTGGTACTCCACTTGAGATTTAGGATTCTTGGCTTGACTTTACGAAAGCTAGCATGTTTTGTGTGACTATACAGCTTGAGATGACGGGCAAACAACTTCTTCTACAAAAAATATAACCAAAAAAAGAGCATGAATTATTATAATAATGGGAAATTGTCAATTGGGATTCATAATGAACCCAATGGGTTTCAAAATGAATCCCATGGGATTCAGTATGAATCTCAAGGGATTCATACTAGAATCCTATAGGATTCTGTATCAATCTCAAGGGATTCAACTATAATCCCATGGGATTTTATATGAATTAATTTACAACAGAAAAGTAAAATACTTACAAGAAGTTCACATATATCTTTATACTTTTCAGCGTACTTTGCTCCTAAACCACTATTATCTAGTATCGTCATTGTTGTTATTTTTTTAGACGACGACTATGTCACATTCTCACCCGTCCATTCCTAGATCGAGCTATAAAATACGAACGGTGGCTGGCTTGAATTGATATAGTAAAAAACACCCACGGGATTCGTAAAAAAATCCAACGGGATTCGTAAAGAAATCCCACGGGAATCGTAAAAAGACGAATTTCTTTTTCAAAATTTTCGTCCAGAAAAATCCCACGGGATTCGTAAAAAATCTCACGGAATTCATAAAAAATCCCACGGGATTCATAAAAAAATCCTACGGGATTCTTAAAAAGAGTAACTGTTTTTTGTTGTCCCTTTCATAAAGCTATAAATTGCTGTGAAGCCAACTCATTTTGTCATTTTCATTTTAGACAAAGTGACAACTATTACAAATCAAGTAGAGCAACAACTACCTACATCACAGTTCAGCTTTAAAGAGGAACATAATATGGTTCCTTTAGATATTGCTTAGTTATGAACATTCTTGAGGTAGTTCGGATTGTTTTAGTTAATCCTACTCTAAACTCTAAATAGTAAATACTGCTTTCATTAAGAAATTTGAAAGTATCTAAAGAAGGATAGATTCTAAGGCAAAAAATATCATGTTGCAACAAAATTTGTAGCTAGTAGATGACAAATCTCATCATGTAAGCGCTAAAAAGAGTTGAGGTAAAAACAATGTATCACTACACGCAAAAGTCACTCAAGACAAAAACCACGACAATTAAACTCAATGAATATTATTATCAATCAATATGTGGAAATGAAAGACTGCTCTTCGAGCCAAATCTAAGTGGATACAAATGAAAACGACCTAAAAATACAACATTTTTTCGAGTATCTATAAAAACGAAAATGCAAGTATAGGTATAAAGTGTTACCAGTCACCACCATTGATGAACAAGTACTCCAAGTTGTCTCAATTGTTTAAACAATCCATATATTGCCCGTAACTCTTCTGATACTTCGGACTCCTAACCCCGGGGAAATATTTCTGCCACCGATTATAATGACACTCAAGAAAAACCTCATCAACCAAATAAATCGCTCCAGTTTCAATCAACCTCGATATCAAATCAAATTCCGTCCCTTCAACATTCATTTTCATCACTACAAAATCCTGCTCGGTCACCGTATCCTTCAACCACTCAGCAAAATTAAACCCTTGTATCTCATCTATTGAATTCACAATCCCACCACCCGACTCAACCGATTGAATCCTCCTCATCCCTCTCCCTTTCTCCACATTCTCATCACCCGACATCTGATTAATCTCGAAAACTAAACTCTCGTTCTTAACCCAAGCAGCATACGGCAACAGAGTCACCCCCTTTTTCCCCTTATACTGATCATGAAAATGTTTATCCGCTTCAACCGCATAAACATGAAACGTCTTGTTTTGCTTCGGATACTGTTTCTTAAACCAACTAACTATACTCAACCCGTAACTCCTCGACCCCACATCCACATAAACATACCTCCTCTTAAAACTAGTATCAACCATACTACTCAAATACTTCACATACAGAACTTTGTCACCAAAAACTTAACTGAACCTCATAAACTACGCGTACGATGCCAAACTCGAAACATGCGAAAACTCGTAACACTCTCTTCATCGTTAAATTAAGAATTTCAATTGATCTAACTTATAAACACACAATTACAAACAGTAAATAGCAAATTCGTGATATAAATATATCAAACAATAAATTAAACTAATTCATTATTCAATAAAACCTAATTTAAATTTAAATCGATGAATATATACCGATGAGAATCTGGTGATGGTGGTAATGACGGAGGAGTAGATCTGATGAATATTCCGGTGACGGTGGTGATGACGGAGGAGTAGATCTGATGACGGAGGAGTAGATCTAATGAATATTCCGGTAAATCGATGAACATATAACTGAAAGAATTTTCCGACGAATATTCCGGTGATCGTGGGGATCTGAGAGAATTGGAGATGTGTGAGAGAGATAGAGAGACGAGTGTGTGTATAGTGTGTGTTTAGTGGATTAGGTAGAATATATGGAATGACTAAAATGGCCCTCAGTATATTTGTGCATTTTAATCTAAACCATTGGATGAAAGAAGGATAGACGGTTGAGATCTTGTTATATGTACTTTAGATAAATCTTGTTTCGTATTGAACTTTTCTCTATTGGTTATTACATACTCAATAGTTTATGTGTAATTTTGTTTCCGTCTAAATCCACCCATATTTAGGCAGAAAATATTTGAAGAAAAATGTTACGAATTTTCTTGTTATTTCTTGTTTGTTCCTTTTCCTTTCTGTTTAAGAAAAACTCAAGAACATAATAATTATATATTTCAGTCCTTAAATAAAAATTTATTATATAAGTAATTTGTGACTAAAACCACTTACACTTTATGGATGGATGGAAGATTGTGAATGAATTCAATGAAAATAAAAGATCAAATGAAGTTTAGAAAAGAGTAAAGGCAAGTTGGTTGACTCTAAGTCATTCTTAATTTCAATTTCAGTCTCTCAAATTTAGATACCATGCACTTTCATGTATTAAGTTACGAAAAATGATAGAGTATGCCTAATTAACAAGCCTACTTGTATGCTTAATGATTTGATTGTTGGATTTGAAAAAGTAGTTGGTGAGAATTTGGAGAGAGAAAATGAATAATACAATTGTACAAGTCATTTATACATTAGACATGAATTGTAGACCTAAATAGCATTACTCTTATGTCTTAAGTTACATGTCAATCTAAAGTGGTAACCATGAAAGGTATCATTGTATTTTTTAGGTACAATTGTTACAATCACATAATTTTCACTCACTCATTTCTATTTAGTTTTTTTCTTACTCTATCCGGGAATTGAACCTGGTTTCCCTCTGACATGATATTTTATACATCAATTTCATGTATCAAGTTATATGTCAATCTTATAAGTTTTTGTGTTTAGTTTATCATGTTACATCACGCTGTCTCATTATGTGAAAATTATGTAATTGTAGCAATTTTTTTATAGAGTAAATTACATAAATGGTCACTATGGTTTGTCCATTTTTTCACATTTAGTCACTTAACTTTTTTTGATATACATGGTCACTGAAGTTTTCAATCGTTACAGATTTAGTCCATTTCGTTACATAAATGGTCACTAAAGTTTCAAACCACAGTGACCATTTATGTAACGAAATTGAAACCTTAATGACCGGATACATAACGATTTGAAACCTTAATGACTGACCTTGTCAAAAAAAAGTTCAGTGACAAAATGTGAAAAATGGGACAAACCACTATGACCATTTATGTAATTTACTCTTTTTTATAAGTGTTTACGGTGACTTCAGCTATGTAAAAAAATCATCACTCGGTTAAATTGCATAAAGGACCAATAATCTCATATTAGTTCAATAAAATCAATGTCTTTTTTTTTTTTTTTTTTTTTTCAAAATTCATTATTCAAAAGATGTGATGCAAAATAGGATTTGGTTGATGATTCCTTGATTTCCAAGGTCTTTGATTATTCCTTTTTCATTTCATATTCATTTTAATGCGGAAAACATTGCAAGCTCATTTTTATTATGGACCATTTTTCTACTAGTTTCTCTAGGAGTGTTCATTAAATCGGATTGAACCGACTCAGTGGCGGACTTAGCGAAAAAGCTAAGGTCGTTGCTCACTAGGTCATGGTCAGGTCGGCTAAAATCACCTCGAGTCAGGTTGGATAGAGTCGGGTCGAATATAGCTATGTCGAGCCTAATTTAATACTTTTTACTAATAAAGCAAAACATCAATGATATATGATAAGTTTAGATTAATCGTGATAATGAATATTTTTGTATTTAAGTTTAAAACTTATATTGTCGTTGAATTGTATGTGTGCTGGTGTTGTATAATATATGTTTTATAAACCTATTATGTGACTTGTATTGAATTTTGAGTTAACTACATTTTTGGTCCTTGTGGTTGTATCAAAATCTCACTTTTGGTCTAATTTTCTAACGGAGTTGGTTTAGTTGTTAAGTCTAATTGTAAAGTGGCAACATTAGTCCTTTAACTTAACGATCGTTTGCAAAGTTAGTCTTTTATACCAAAGATCGTTTTCAATATTTGCACCGTTAGTCCTTTCAGTTAGTTAGTCTTTTAAAAAAAAATCTAAAAAATAATTGGAAAAAATTAGGAAAAAAAAAATCTAAAAAATGATTTTTTTTTGGAATTTTTTTTCCAAAATAAAAAATTTGAAAAAAAAAATTCTAATAAAATTTTTTCTTAAAAAAATTCTAAAAAAAAATTTTGACGAATTTTTTTTTTCCAAAAAAAAAATTTGAAAAAAAAAATTCTAATAAAAATTTTTCTAAAAAAAATTCTAAAAAAAAAATTGACGAAATTTTTTTTTCTAAAAAAAAATAATTTGAATAAAAAAAATTTCTCATAAAAAATTTTTCTTAAAAAATTCTAAAAAAAAAATATTTTTGACGAAAAAAAATTTTTCCACAAAAAAAATATATCGAAAAAAATTTTGTTTAAGAAAAAAAATTCTAATTTTTTTATTTTATAATAAAAATTTTCTTAAAAAAATTCAAAAACTAACATAAACATCTATAAAACACAAATTACATTAACTAGTATACTTAAACACAAATTACATTAAACACGAATTACATTAAACTTAAAAAGTACGATTAAATGAAAATACATCAAAAATATTTTTTTTTAGAAATGTTTTTTAAAAATGTCAGTCCTTTCAGTTAGTTATTCTTTTTTAAAAAATCTAAAAAAAATTGAAAAAAATTAGAAAAAGTTCTAAAAAAATGATTTTTTTTTTTTGGAAAAATTTTTATTCCAAAAAAAATAGTTTGAAAAAAAAATCTAATAAAAATTTTTTCTTAAAAAATTCTAAAAAAAAAATATTTTTGACGAAAATATTTTTTTCCAAAAAAAATAATTCGAAAAAAATTTTGTTTAAGAAAAAAATATTATAAATTTTTTATTTTCTAATTAAAATTTTCTTAAAAAATTCAAAAACTAATATAAATATCTATAAGACACAAATTACATTAACTAGTATACTTAAACACAAATTACTTTAAACATGAATTACATTAAACTTAAAAAGTATGATTAAATGAAAATACATCAAAAATAATTTTTTTTAGATTTTTTTTTTTTAAAATGTCAGTCCTTTCAGTTAGTTATTCTTTTAAAAAACAAATCTAAAAAAAATCGAAAAGAATTAGAAAAAAAAATTATAAAAAAATGATTTTTTTTGGAGAAATTTTTATTCCAAAAAAAATAATTTGAAAAAAAGTTTCTAATAAAAAAATTCTAAAAAAACATTGAAAACGATCTTTGGTATAAAGGACGAACTTTGCAAACTACCATTAAGTTAAAGGACTAATGTTGCCACTTTACAATTAGATTTAATGACTAAACTAACTCCGTTAGAAAATTGGACAAAAAGTGGAACAAAACGCAAACTATTGGACTGGAATTGCACGTGTTTTGAAAATTAGACCAAAAGTGGTATTTTGATACAACCACAAGGACCAAAAATTAGTTTACTCTTTATTTTTTTAGGCTTTGTGTATGTTTGGTATTGAATATTAAAGGTTCTATAGGTGTTTGGTGAACCGAAATATTGCAATATACTTAAGTGGAAAACCGGGTTAACCCGGCGGTCAAACCGATTGAACTGGTAACCCGGTGACCCGACCGGGTCGATTCTAAACCTAGTTTTTAAAACATTGAGAAAAAGAAGAAAAAGAAAAGAGAAGAAATAAAAAAGAAAAACCCGGTTTGGATGTATCTGATAATGTAAAATTGAGCAACGAACTGAATCAACAACCTCCTCCTTTCAATTTGAAAAGGATATATAAATTAAAAGCCTGAAAAAACGCAACTGTGGCTTTGACTTAGAGTATATCATTTTCTGAGTTTTGATCTATTGTTAGGATACATACTAGTAGTTAAATTTATTCGAAATCATAGATTGTTAGTTCCATACTCCTTTTATATCTTCCAAAACTCATCTTGTCAATCACGCCACTTGTGGCTTGCTGTTATTTATCCTGTAGAATTGCTTATGATCGATCTATTTTGTATGCTATTCAGCCCACCCTTAATTTTGTTAATTAAAATTAATAATCAATATACCCATAGCTCGAAACTTGTCTGGGTAAAGGGATCTTTGCTTGTGGCGCCTTCCTGAGCATAAACATTTACTCATTTTCCCTAGACTGGAATCTGTGGTGGATGATAAAAAAAAGAGTTTTTGTAGTATAATCAGTGGCGATATAATACAGAGTCACCCTTTATAAGTCCTCAATTCGAGTACTTTAGTTGACACGTGTGTCATTTGGGTCGTTTTTGACCGTGCGGTTTTACTTGTCATATTCGAGTGCTTGCTTGTCCAAGTGTAAAGAACTAAACTTCTGCTTCTATTCCATTTTAATCTGTGAATTTTCAACCATGCAAGTCTATTATCGGGCTATTAATAAAGTCTGATCATGAGTTTAACCGCACTTGAATGTTACTTAGACCAACTTGTTGAAAGCAATATAAAGGTCTTAGAACTTACAATTTGGTCCAAACCGTCTGATAGTTCCTTAGAGTAATCCTTTGATACAAGTGATAATGATACCAACCTAAAGAGTTTTTCACTGGTTAGTGCTCTCTAGTCTCTACCCTTGAACAGTTGAGCCACGTGCGATCTCACTTTCGAGGTTAAGCTAGACACGAAATCTATATTTAGGCTAGCTTTTAGCTGCATATCTAAATGTTACATTTGATTGTGGATATTTTTTTATTTATTTTTGCGTCATGTAAGAAGGATTAACAGGCTTGGCCAAAACCCCAAGAGCCACTATCATCCTTATCTTTCACAGCTCCTAGACCATCTGTTGGAGGAAATGCAATTACTTCTGCTGCTATGTTTGGAGGTGACTTGTTTTCCGCTTCTCAATCTATATCCAAACCGTCATCATCCTCAATGCCAACACAAACTGCAAGCATTCCACCCGTTTCTTCTGCAATTGGTCCTGTAACTTCTCAGCCCCAGACTGCAGCCAAGATGGAACCACTTGGTGCATTGAATGCTTTTACAAGGCAACCCACAGGTGCTCCAATACTGATCATATCCAATTCGATCTCGAGGAACTACTGAAGGCTTTAACTGAACGTTGCAAAAAACATGGAATTGATGTCAAGTCAACTTCAGTTATTGAGCTTCCGAAGGGTATCATCTTTCATCTCATAATACTTCATTAGCAATAATGTCACTGTATCTGTATAATATTATAATAAAATGATTGATATTGCGTCATGGTTCACCTAATTTGTTTGTCAAGGTTGGTACAGAATTCCAGAGATATCTGCAGTGTGGATAAATTTGAAGATGAAGGTATGACGCTCTTTGTTTTATAGTAACTATTTATCATAGAAGGAGCAATGTCAGCTCATTTTTGTTAAAAGATATCAGCGTCGGTGGGTCAATCCGACCCGTGTTCCACACAAAATATCCGTTTTGACCCAAACACATCTAATTTATTAGTTAACCAATCTATTTTGCTACCTCTGTTCTCACGTTATTCTCTTCAACTACATTTGCACTTTGCACTAAACCAAATCAACATCTCAGGCAGAAAACTCATCTACGATGGATGACGTTTCTGAGGATTGTTAAAATACCTTCCAAAATTTCAAGGGTAGTTTCTGTCATAACAGAAACTATCCCTCTCTAACTTCTAACTTTGTTTCTCTTTATGTTGTTTGTGTATGTGCAGGGACTTAAAGTGTCAAGCTGCATTTGTTGTCCCAATGCTATCCCTTTCTTTCTCAGAAGCACGGGGTATTTTCCTCTTTTCCCATGCTTATGGCTGTAATAGTTGGTGAGTGCTCTCCTTATATCCGTTGAGGCTGTCTCTTCTTCTCAGCCTATATAAACCCTCATATGGGTTTGAGATAAAGCAACCTTTCAAGTTAATCGAAGTCTACCTCTTTACAAAGTGTAGTCTAGTGTTCTTGTTGGTTCTTGCAAGTCTGATCTCATAGATCAGCTTGGTGTTTAGTTGTAATCATTCTGCTGTTTCAGGCTCTATTGTTCTTTAATCTGATTGACTCTCTTTAGAGTTCAATCTGTATTGTGTAACTTGTACTGCTGCTGGTTAATAAATTGAAACAAGAGGAGGTTGGTTGGATTCATATGTTGGAAAATTTAGTGCACTTGAGGGACCAAATCATACTTGGAAATGGGTTTGGAGGTACGGAGTGTACACCCATCAAGTCCCTGATTACCCTGACTCAATAGTGGTTGTGCTAGTGTGAATCTGATTTATCTGATGCATGAATCTGATTCTGCTGCTAGTGTTGTGATCCTGCTGATAGGATTCTGCTGCTAGCTGATCCTGCTGATCGGATTCTGCTGCCAGCTGATCCTGCTGCTAGCTGATTCTGCTGCTGATAGCATTCTGCTGCTAGTGTGAATCTGCTGATAGCATCAGCAATTCTGCTGCTCGGTTTTAACCACTGTTTCCTACTATTATATTATGGAAAGTATTATGATATAATTAATGGGCCGTTAATTATATATAATTCCATGGGCTAGGGTTTTGAGTATTCTCTATTATAAATAAAGGTCATAACACATCTGCATGGTGATACGAAATCACAAAACCCTAAACACTTGAATACGCATCTGGTTCTTGGTTTGTGCCTAAAACAAGAACATCACCTGGTCTTATCCCATAGAGATATTCGTGTAACCCAGGCATAGGGTCGAATAGTTTCTATTGGAAAGTGATACCACGATTTCAAGTGAATATCCGGTACCTTATTGATTATCTTAACCCTAATCTGGGAACTTGTTTACATATAATAACCAACATCATATCCGTGTGTTCTTAACCATTTTTACAAGGATTCATATTCAAATGATGACAGGAAGTCAAGCCTTTCGAGACTGAATCAGCATACGCACATAACGAAGATGAGTCGGCTAAAAGCCCAGCTGGTAGTCCCGCGGCGCAAAAAATATTTGAAAGTCCAACCAAGGAGGATTCATTTAACCATTTCGGAAAAAACTTTGATGCTGACACAGAAAGGTACCAATCGGATTCAGTTTATGGCCTGATCTTTCATTGTCTAAATACAACAAAACGTGTACCTATACCTTGTTTGGTGGAAAGATCTAAACATGTACAAGCACTAGGCTATTGCTCTTGTTTTCATTTTTGTTTGTATATAAAAATTGAGTTTGATCTTCTATTGATGGGGACATGGGGTAATACTTTTGACAACAATGATGATGTAGATTCGGTGTGGGGATTTAATAGTGACACAACTAAGGTGAGTTCATATCCTTTTTTCAGTTATATCATTGCATGAAAATTAATACAGTACATTTCAATGTACTACTCTAGAGTGGACCTGGAAACTGAACCAATCTAAAACTGGTTTTGTATCAGTTGCGAACTGTTTTGGTTTGCATGTCATAATTTGAAAAATATAAACCTAAAACAAAGCTGTTTGGAGTTTTAAAGAAAATAGGAAACCTATCTCTATTATGCCCTTGCAAATAACTTCATTTATTTAGGATGCTGAACATGAGAAGCATGGAGAGAGTTATTTCTTTTATATCTTTGTAATTATATATACAGTAATAATTAATAAATCTGTTAGCTTAGTCAATTAAAGATATATAGACAAATAAAGGTGTAATTACATTAAAAATTATACGTTCCAATATACAGGGACGTCCCATGATTTTCGGCAGCCCTAAGAATAACGGCAAGGAGGCCCCATTACACTTGTAAACTTAAATTACACACATCATATATGTTTAATATCTAACGTATTTATATACAAGACTAAGAAAAATGTGGCCCCTTTTAAATGGATGACCGGTGCGATGGCACCACTTGCACACCCCTTGAGCCCCGCCAAAATATAAGTAGTCGTGTATCGTTGTCCAAGTTTAGGTTAATATTATACTGTAGTATTATGCATGCATGCATATATACATACATTTTGCAATATTGCAGATTATTTTTGCCAATGCAGTCCTAACTCCTTAGCAGCCGTCTTCTGGACCACCACGTCTGGCCCAGTTGCAAGATCGTATTATTAATTTTGAAAGATCATTAAATACAATTTGAGTCAAAGATCATTGTATAATTGGACAATATTAAAACTCTCTCGTCGTGGATCATGATATTATGTGTGTCGACAAAGACTTCTACACAAAGATAAGAAAATTAGTTTAGTGGCCATATTTTTCCTTCAAATTTGGTCGTATGTAGACACGATTATATGTCGATCTACAAGTGCAATGATTTCGGTTACGACTAGCTTCTATCTTATTCTGGACTAAATTGCTTTGTTTATTCATCTTCACTGCATGTTACTTGCTTGGGATAAGAGGTTATCTGGTTCACATAATTTTTTTATCATTATGTTACTTCTACTTGCATGTAATCAGTCATTCAGAAAATCATCAGTATATAATTTCCAATTAGTAGACAAATAGGCACAATCATCGTTAGAGATTGACTAAACCTTGAGATTTTCTTACGAGTCTAATAAAACGTACTGTTAGAATGTTAATAGCACCCTAAAACATTTAGCATGTAACTGTTTGATCTTTGATGTAATAGCACCCTAAGTTTGGAGCTTTTAAAAAAGGCATGTTTCTTGATAGTTTCTGTTGTTGTACCAGTGCTTTATGATAAATACATTGGGTGATTGATCAATAGATCGAGATATTGAAGACTCACTTTTTGAACAAAGTTCATTGTAAATATAAGTAATGATGATATCCGTAACAAAAATTATAAATAAAACTATGATTATTTATAACTGATTTTAACAAAAATACATAACATATCAAACCCGCACGGGACTTGTTACCAGTAAAAATTAAAGTAAAATAAAAATCGGTCTTAGTAGTGAATTTTCTTATGACCCTTTTTAACCTTCCACCACTTTGGTTGTTTAAATCTTTGAAATTTTACCTTTTAAGGGTAAAACTGGGATACTTTGTTCATGCCTGAAGAAGTTATCGGGATCAAACTGAGTCTTGATCTTCACTAGCCTATTAAAGTTATCTTTGAAGTACCTTGTGCCCCAAGAACTTGCCTTTACAAAGCTAGTGTTGTCACCATTTTTGTCATTCATGCCAAGATCAAGGTCCCTATAATTCACATAAGCTTGTCTTGGAAACATTGAAACATATGGAGTATGTCACGTAGTTGTATAGCTTCCTGACCCAATCAACATGCTTGTCCATGGCTTCTTTTTCGAGGCTCATCCAGCTCGTCACATATTGAATCTTGAAAATTGCGTTCCTATGAGGGAATGGAATCGATGATTCCGAGATTTTAGCCATCATTCCTCCATAAGGATTCCATATCATCATTGGGCTTTCTTCTTCCAAAAATCTTTCCCATATCCCTTCTATGCCATTTTCTGGAATTGGCTTTACAACAAAATCTGATTTTGCTTTGAAATAGTTCAAAAAAGCCGGTCGTCCAGCTAGTAGGACATCGGTTGGGACGGTCCTTGGGTATCCGGCAATGAACAAGATAGACTCTAGCAATCTTCTTTTGTTAGACCTAGTTCAGGGAAACTTTGTTCCATGATTTCTTGTAGTCTTCCTACATCCCAAGAAAAAGCGCATTGTAAGTTGTAGTTACGGTTCGTTGAGTTGTATTTGGTACTTGTGAGGTTTGTATCAAGACCCTAATGAAAAGATTATCATCAAGTGTGTGAGCAACCTGTTTCCACTTGTAAAGAATCTTGGTGGCACCTTGTTCTAATGTCCTTGGGACATTAAAAGTCGTGACGGTTGCAGGGACAGGTACGAGTTTTAGTTTCCAAGAAACTAGGACTCCAAAACTGCCCCCGCCACCTCCACGAATAGCCCAAAAAACATCTTCTCCCATAGCTTTCCGGTCCAAAATATGACCATTTGCATCAATGATCTTTGCATCGAGTGCATTATCAGCCGCAAGCCCATATTTCCTCATCAAGGAACCATAAGCACCACCCGTTATGTGCCCACCAATGCCAAGGCTCGTGCATAGCCCAGCCGGGACACCATGAGTCTTGCTTTTCTCGGAAACTTGATAGTAAAGCTCACCAATAGTTGCACCAGCTTGAACCCAAACAGAATTATCCTTGATGACAATGGTATAATCAAACAAGAAAACAGAAAAATGAAGAAGAAAGTAAAATGGAATGAAAAGTTGTTATTGATCTGTCATCCCAAATGAGTTATTACAAGATATTTAAAGAAAAATATTTACATAACAAGTCCTCCTATTCTAGAAATGTTACACTATAGTCCTTGTACTTTTACACTCCCCCTCAAGTGGAGAGTGTGGTGGTTCACACACTCCCAACTTGGATAGAAGTGTATTCTATTGCTCCACAGTTACAACTTTGGTAAACACATCAGCCAACTAGGACTTTGTATTAACATAAGATGGATTGATTTGACCTGCCTTCATTTGGTCTCTAACATAATGACAATCCACCTCTATGTGCTTTGTTCTAGCATGAAAGACATGATTAGCAGCTATGTAAAGGGCTGCTTGGTTGTCACAAAACAAGTCTACTCAAGTCTTTAATACCCAAGTCTTTGAGAAGACTAACCAACCAAGTAACTTCACAACATGTAAGAGCCATAGCCCTGTATTCTGCCTCAACTGATGATCTTGACACAACTGCTTGTTTTTTAGATTTCCAAGAGATTAGTGAATCACCCAGTAATACACAGTTACCAGTTGTTGATCTCCTAGAGAAAGGACAACTGGCCTAATCTGAGTCACAATTGGCCTGTCATTTGACTGCAGAATCTTTTGCCAAGAGAATTCCTTGATTTTGTGAAAGAAGAACATATCTGAGCAAATGCATAACTGCTTGCATATGCACAGAAGTAGGAGATTGCATGAATTGAACGAGTAATTGCAATCCAACCAACCCCTTGAATCTTTCATGTTCAATTAAAGATAAGTATTCTTCCAATCCAACCCCTTAAATTTTACAGCTTTTTCAAAGGTTCCAACGCTTGTCTTCAATTTAACATGCTAGGCTAGATTTTTTTTGTGTTTGCTTAGATGTATAGTGAAACCTAGATATTAATTATGGGTTGATTGTTTGTTTATAGTTGTTACGGATGATTGTATTCGATGTTAGGCTTAAGAAAACTGGCAGACTTCCATTGGTAACTTGCTTGAACGTCTTAAGAAACATGATCGGAGGTGTACTATGATTTTTGGTTGTATTTAATGTTTAGGAGAATTCTAATGATCCCATGTTAGGAGCTTCTAACGGCTCGAAATAGGAGTGAAGTAGGATCTTATAGAGTTAGGGAATATTGTACACGGCTCTACGACTAGTATTAAGGAATATAACCCGTCATCCATGCAATTGTAACAAGCTATCAACCTGTAAAAGATATCTAGGGAGTAATGAAATCTAAGTAAACACAACTTTTCTTATCATTGTTTACACCAAATTAGTATAATTAGTTTTGTTTTCATTTCTGTTATTTTACTTTTATTGCATTAGTAGTAAATTGGGTTAGTTGGCTAGCAACTAATTCCGCCCACTCTTTCAAAAACTGAGATTTTACTTGCTTTTATAAAATATAAAAATACAAAAAGAATCATCCCTCACCTCTAAACCTAGTTTATTAGGCTTTCTAATCCTAACGACACTATTCCTGAGTTGAACGATCAATCCCCCGGTACTTGTCACTATAATATACTACAACGATCAGGTACACTGCCTGGTGGGGGTTGTAAGCTTCTCGAGATCCCTTGAGAGGTAAAACCTGGTGCGATCCCCACGTATCAATTGGTCATCTTCAGTGATTTTTGGAACTGATATTAGACTGAACTTAAATGAGGGAACAATCAAGACATCTTTAAGTGAGAGACCATTTTTCAAATTAGCCTTCCCCACATGTGAAATCACTGATGTATTACCATCTGGAAATCTAATTTGAGGCTTGATTTTCAACAAATAAGGGTCAATTATTTCATCATCATCAGGTGACATGTGATCACTAGCACCTGAATCATATATCCAATCATCAAGCAAGTCTAGCTTATCTAATTGACTATTAAGACAAGCTATACCTGCTGCAAATTGATGACCAAAACCATCTTCTGAATCAATCCTCATCTGTTGAACACTCTTTAACAGCATCTCAAATTGTTGTGGTGTGAAACTAATATTACCAGTAGTCTCAACATGTGCAGTTGTCTTCATTTGCATCTTATTATAATCATCTTTTGGTTTGTTCTGCTTGTTACCATTGAACTTAGTCTTTGGATGCCAAGCAGGATAACCAACCTTTTCCCAACACTTCTCTGGAGGATGCCATTTAAAACCACAAATACCACACTTATCTTTGGTTACACCCTTAATAAGCAAAGCAGTTGATTCAAAAGAACTTGCCCCAAACAGTACCCTTTGTGATTCTTCTTGTTGTAACATTGAGCAGGCATGTTCCACACTTGGCAATGGTGTCATTAACAACAGCTGACTTCTAAAGTTAGCATAATGCTCATCAAGACCATTCAAAAACTGAAACAACCTCTGCTCTTCTTTTTGTTGATTCAAAGCATTCAAGAATACAGAAATATCAGGAGTTACTGTAATTGCAGGCAACACATTCACATTATCCAACTCTTCCCAAACACATTTCATCTTAGTAAAATACTCACTAATTGAACCACTAGATTGACTAATAGCATAAGTATCCTTGTTCAATTTGTACTTTCTTGAACCATCACTTAATGCAAATCTTTTTTCTAATTGCATCCACATATCACTAGCAGTATCAACAAACATCACTGATCTAGCAATTGATTCACTAACAGATCCCAATATCCAACATATCACCATATTGTTACATGTATCACACAGTTCAGCCATATTAGGATCAGTTGTAGAACGAAGAACCGTACCTTTGATGAATCCCAACTTCCTCTTTGTTGAAAGACCAATCTCCATAGCCCTACACCAAGCCTTATAATTCTGTGAACCACTCAACTTTTCTTGAACTGACAAAGATCCAGGGCCATCAAAGGGATGGAGATAAAGTGGATTTTGAAACAAAGCAGGATTGGAACCAAAAGCTTGATCAGCCATTACTTCAATTACAAAGAAACACAAGAAACTGAACAAATTATGCGCGGAAACAACACATGAACTGATCAAATTCAATCAACACACACTTTGAAATGATCAAGAATCGATTACACCATTGACAATAACTCTGATACCATGATGACAATGGTATAATCAAACAAGAAAACAGAAAAATGAAGAAGAAAGTAAAATGGAATGAAAAGTTTTTATTGATCTGTGATCCCAAATGAGTTATTACAAGATATTTAAAGAAAAATATTTACATAACAAGTCCTCCTATTCTAGAAATGTTACACTATAGTCCTTGTAATTTTACAATCCTCGATATTGACATCAATGCCACGTAGTTTAGCTAGATCAACAACGACATAAGGGGGTCCATAACGGATGTATATGACAACCCTTCATAATCATTGCCTCCACTCCTAAACCTAAGCTGAATTCCAAGCTTTTAAGTGCAAATAACTGCGGTTTGGATATGTGTTTCATGCAACGGTGTGAAAATAAGTTCAGGTTTTGCAGCATACGAGGCTATGCAACGAAGATTTTGGGCGGTCGAGTTTAAAAGGGGAGTGAAGCTAGCATTGTTTGGGGTCACAAAAAGGTTGGGCAGTTGGGTTGAAGAGCTTGTATTCATAGAAAGACATTGGTGAAAACTATCTTGAATTGAATTTGAAGAACAATACTGCGATAGTGATGCTAGTATGATTAGAAGCATAACAAATCTTGAAAAGTAAGTCATACTTTAAGATTTTGAGTTGTGATAGTTTGTGTAGTTTTGAGAAAGATGGTGCTCCTATTTATATAGAAATTTGTTGATCTTTGATGACTAACAGTATGAGCTATTGCAAATGTCATAATTTAGAGTTTTGAACATTTCTTGGGTTGGAATTTAAATTGGCTTGATATTACATAATTTATTTCAAAAACATTCCAAAATTTGTAAGTGGTCTTCTTTGACTGCTCCAAAACTTTACTATTTTCCTGGAAAGGCCCCAAAAGGGCAAATGATATTAAAAGGTAATATACTTGCAGCAAATTCATCGAATGGGTAGTGAACTATTTTTTTTTTTTTTTTTTCATTTTGAGGGCAATTTTCTTTCAAATTCATCATCTTTAGGGTATTTTGCAAAAATTTTGAACAATTTTGCCCTTTGGGAAAAAAAATTTTGTATTAGCTATGAGGGGCAAAATTGTCCAAAATTTTTACAAAATACCCTAAAGATGATGATTTTGAAAGAAAATTACCCTCAAAATTAAAAAAAAAAAAAAAAGAAAAAAAAGTTCACTATCCATTCGATGAAATTGTGGCAAGTATATTACCTTTTTTTTATTATTTGCCCGGCCCCAGAACATAAATAGCGGCAGAAAGGTTTGGTGTGATATTTCATATTTTCATGATGTTCATATCTTAGTTACTGCAAGATGTTCCTCAATTTTCATGATGTTCATATCTTATTTACGGAGTTTGAGTTACATAATAGAAGAAGAGCCTGCATGTCTCAAGCTGATTGCAAAAAGATTTATCACAACTTAGACAGTGAACAAGAACACAAATATGTGACATTAAACTTGTAAGGTCAGTTTTCGGGACCTTTTGTAATATGGAGGAACTAAATATTCCTTATAAAATATATAAGCTCAAAATGATCACCAAATGATCTAGTGATAAGGTCTTTAGTTTCCTCACAAAAAGTTTAGGGTTCAAACCTCACTAGGTGTGTACATCTGGGAGTGGCCAGTGAAAGGTCGAAAACAGTCTCTGGATTAACCCGGTGAAGCCGCATAAATTTGAGTAAAATAGGCTCTATGCGCACAAGAAAGTGAAGAGAATCCACCCTCGTACACGTCTCCATACGGCGTAACCAGAATAAGTTTGTTACACCGTAGAGCTCTCGAAAAGGGATTAGTGTCAGCGTTTAAGGATTACATAACCCGACGTTTGGGGTCATGGGTTGATCGTTGGCGGGGAGTTTGGTATGTGTATAAGTTGTTATTCTTTGGCTGGTCAGTAAGTTAGGTACATAATTTGAATTCACAGCTACACATTTACTGATGTACATCAATACTAAACACTCTTTCTATGGAAAACTAGTGTTAAGTTGCACCCATTGATGGATATTCATAGTCTGTTATGAATCAAATCCGAAACTGCTCGATCGTTAAGATATAGCCATGCATGAGAGTATGAGACCTTGTGTCATTAACAAATCATGCATACAAACGCGTACACGCACACCATAAGAGCATACGGTAAGGTCACAAAATTTTGTGGTTAAACTTTAACCAAACGAGGTGAAGCCCTCGTTAACCATACAATGACCCAAGGTGAAGCCCTCGTTAACGAGGGGCGTTAGGAGCTTAACGAGGCATTAAGGAGAGCTAGAATAAAAAAAAAAAAAAAAAAAAAAAAAAAAAAAAAAAAAAAAATCTCTTCACCCCCTCCCATTTTCACTTCTGCCCCCCTAAACGAAGGGGTATTTTTATAAATTGTTGTTTGGTTTTTAAGTTTGGTTATGATAACGGGGTTTTTTGGTTAAAGTTTGGTGGCTGATGTTACGCTGACGTGACAGTTGGTTAAACTTCAACCTTCGTAAACATACCTTATGCTCTAAGCACTAACGTATTGGCAATTTTTCCTTGACATCAGGGTTGTGAATGTACCTCTCAGTCGTTGTAAATTGCATTAGAACTTGTTAAAAACGACACTATTATCATAACCAAAGTACTGACTAGCTTCTCCACGACCACGCAACACTTTAATATTATTACTACGGATGGAGCTGGTCTATAGTAAATTTCATGAGATCAAATTGTAGTTGATTGTTTGTGAAAGCAGCAACAGTTAAATAATGCATCCAACTTAATTGATAAAAGATAAACGACATTTCATCCTTTTTAATTTTCCCCTGACCCATTCAATTCTCAGCTGGCTTTTATTCTTTTCACATGCATAAATTTAAATAAAAAAGTTGGTGTAATTAAGTTGTGGGTAGCATATAGTGGCTCTATGAAAACCGTCATAGGTCACATGACACAGTTATAACATAAGGACACCGAGCACTTCAACCAAAAATTGGAAACTAAAAAAGTTAATAAACAGGAACCATGCACAAAAGGAACCACGTCCAATACTCCAACACATAAACAGTAGTGCCTTGTTCTACTAGCAAAGTTAATAACCAACAATAACAAACATGCACATTAAAAAAAACCATCAACAACCAACAACCATGCATAAAATCCAGGTGACATTCAAGCTCGCTTCAGCCTCTTGCTACGCCTTTTATCATGAGCATCCTCACCATAGAGCTCCAAGTACAAAATCACACAATAACCTCTCAACTTGGCAAGCGAAACCGCATCATGCCATTCACGATCAGACTTGAGCCAAACATCCCCCATTGATCTGTTAGGATGCTTGAAGGTTAGTTTGTAACATCCAGGAGACAGCCCAAGTTGATTCTCAAAATCACGGCTAACATTTTCAAACGCATCAGTGCCCAACGCAGACCACAACATCCCCCTATCCTTAAGAAGAATTTTTAGTTCATAATCACCCCCATGAATCCTTAATCGTCCGTACATAGGATCATTCCAAACAAAGATGTTTAATTGCTCAAGCCTTGCTTTGAAAGTCGACAAGTCAACTGCATATAAACACATCAAAACTCGATAAAAACTTGCACAAGATAGTATAATATCAATAAGAAAACGATGCAAATAAAAATATTCATGGTGTTTTTCACTGTAAAGGTACAGATCTGATAGATTTGTGGAAATCTGAATGGCTATGGTAACCTGAAAACAAGCATTTAGTATTCGCCATGGGCTCAGGAATAATTACTAAAAGCCATTTTCAATATAGGTATACATTCAACTGTTTTCGTGGTCAAATGTAATATGAAGAATAGAAACCAAAAGGTAATAAAACCACAGAGATTAATTCATGTTATAGTAAATAAAAACAAAGACGAAGTGTAGAAGCTGTAGAGGATAATTAAAAGAAAAAATGGAAATAACATTTCCACATTATAAAAACAAATCCACGACAAAATGTTTATTCATGGGAGAGATACCAAATACACCCTAATTGTATGGAGTTTAATAACACAGCGATTTGGTACAAATTTATGTTTAGAAGATTCATCATCAGAATTTAATTAGGTGAATAATATAGAGCAGACTATTAAGAAATTACCATTGAATGAAGCTCGGGCTTGCTCAAAAGTCACTGATCCATTGTTTAGTGAGAGAATTCTTTGCTTTGTAATGCGCTTCGTCGAGTTCTGTCAGAGATTAATAACACAAACAATTGAAAATGACAAAACAGATTCAAATACACACATGAATGAACAAACATATGTGCAAAACATATTTAATAACTAAAAAGCATTTGTACCCCAGATACATCGTCCTCATTAAAAGCATCCTCAAGATAAAATGTATGATAATCATAATCATAATCATCCAAATCAGCAAGAACAAAATCATCATAAGTAAGATCATGTTCATCATCAGCCTCCGCATCACAAACATCCTCAAAACAAACACCCCCATCAGCAGTCTGGCCGGGTGCCAAGACCTCCAAGAGCAAAAGCACAATATATCCTCTCGTCATCTTGGAATGCCAAACAGCATAGTCCCAATCCCTAGCTGTCATGACCCGAACTTTCCCAATGTTTCTGATAAAATGCTTGGTGGTTAGTTTGTAACATCCAGGAGACAGGTTAAGGTGCTTCTCAAGCATATGGATAACATCTTCAAACGAACTAGTGAACTTCACAACAAAACGCTTCTGCATACCCTTAAGATAAATAGTTATATCATAATCCCCATCAACCCTTACTAGTGATTTATTGGGCCCCCTCCAAGCATAGATGTGCATTAGCTGAAGCGTTTCTTTGAAAGTCGATGAGTCAACTGCATACAAACATATCAAAACTCGATAAAAACTTGCACAAGATAGTATAATATGAATAAGAAAACGATGCAAATAAAAATGTTAATGTGAATGATATATAACAGACTAAAAACAAAAACGTTGGCATGGTACAGTTGAGACTTGAGAGACTGAGAATAGATTACTTAAGAAGAAAGTACTCACCATTGAATAAAGCTAGGGCTTGCTCAAAAGTGACTGATCCATTGTTTAGCTTCCGGATTTCTTCATTTGTAAAGGGAAGTGGAGATGAAACTTGCTCCATCCAACTCTGTCAGTCAGAGATTAATCAACACAAACTATTCAAATACATACATACATAAATGTAAATACTTACTTTGTTCATAATAATAATAATAATAACAAGTAGTATTTCAATAAACACCAAACAACATCGTTCATGATTCAAAACACAAACATATGCATAATCCTATATCTGAACCACCAATAAAAATACATCAATAGCTTTATAAAAATATCAAACAAATACTAAACCCATGGAAAAAAGATTAACTAAACACTCAAACTTAAAAAAAAAAAAAAAAAAAAAAAAAAAATCATCGTATATATAAATAATCGAATCGCACTATACGATACAAATATATCTAAATAAAATCAATAATAAAATAATAAAAGAGAAGATCGAGAGTTTACCGAGGCCTTTTTTTTTTTATTATTATGAACAAGGCGGCGATGATATGGTTATAAAACGTTTTATCTATACTACATATAATAGGCAAATGAATCTCTCTCCAAAAATTTTAAATGTACAAAAAATTATGCAATGTTTACAACACTTTAAAGCAAAGAATCTTCATAGTTACAACAAGTAAAGCATTGTGTGCAAGCAAAACATGCATGACACAAAATTCAGACCAAAATACAGAAATATATACATTAAATAGCCTTTAAAACACCCCTACACCTAAATTTACAATAATTTAAACCTAAAGTACAACCCTCTATGAACATCCTAGCCATGAATGCCAATCTAATTATACTATTAATCAAAACAAACAACATCAAACCACAACTATCTAAAACCCATCTCCTCAACTAATTTATTTTCCGGTGATAGCAAATGTTTTTGTCCGCTAACTTAAACACCAGAATATAAATTACGACGAAAATAATTGTTCAAATTTTTATTTCTCATTACAATACCTATATGGTTAGTAATGAACTATCTAAAACCCATCTTGGCTTTTACAGTACAACACCATAAATCCAGAATGACGTAAAAAAAGTTAAAAACAATAAAAATAAAAATAAAATTAACAAACATCATTTAATATAAACAAGTACCACTTTGTTGCCTATTTGGTTGCAAAAAATGGGTAAAATAACATCTATACAAAGAACAGAAACAAGATACCTCCCTTCACTCTCCAACTGACAATCTACATCATACTTCAAACAAGAACGAAACATCAAAGATCTCAGATTCGTGTTTGGAGTTATAAAATATAATCTTTAAAGATTCAAAACACAATATCATCATAGATCTTAAAAGAAAACAAAACATGCACCTACCCGAGACCCGTGTATAGGATCTTGAAGCCAAAAAACGTTTGTGCTCTTCGAGGGTTACTCGAAACCAAGAGATCAAAAAGGGTTCTTCATTTCTGTTTGGTGTTCGAATAAACAAAGAGATTCACGATTAAAATAGGTATCCTAATGTGTGTATTGGTTCGGTTTTAAAAGGAACGAATTATCTTGAATGGAAATGTTTGATTTGGTGGCTGGGTGTTTCGTTTGAGAGTATGGTGGTTGCAAGATTTTTTGGTAAAATAGGTTTAGGGTTGTTAGTTGTTGAGAGGTATTAGGGAATCAAAAAGAGTTGTTGTTTATTGTGATGATATTTAAGGTTTGTTAGTATTAATTAGAATAGGGGTATAACCAAGTTTGACTTGGGCTTTAACAAATTTGGTATACTACTTAAAGATTGGGCTGTTATTGGACCACTAATATCCGAAAAAAAAAATAAAATAACAAAACGTATAAGAAAAAAAAAACAATAAATAAAAAAATAAATAAAATAAAAAATCCTAATACTAAAACTAATATCTCAAAAAAAATATATGAAACCAACATATTGCGCATGTTTGATATTATTAACTTGGTTGTTAAGTACAAAATCAATTAAACACGAGTATCAAAATCTTAAAATTAAGAATACAACATTAAATACACTAATTAATATTATTTTCAAAGCACTCCTATAATAAAAAATACACGTTATTATACACATTGTACAAACAAATAAAACACATAAAGCTTTATACAATTTATATGCTAACAAGTTGATGGTACATATGGTTTTGAAACCTTGACCGGACCAACGGTTCAACCGGAATCCGAAGTCGCCATTGGTTTGGCTAGCCAATAAAAGCTGTTCAAAAACGAAACTGAGAGGACCAGTCGGAACCGGTAAAGACGGGTGAACTGGGATCATTTTTTTTCTTCGATTAATCAGTTCGTCATTGTTATTTTGTTGACGCCTAAACTTTATTCACAGGGTACCCGCCGCTGCAACGCGCGGGTACCCTGCTAGTTATGTAGTATACACAAACACTGAAGTAATCCTCCCGGATTGGCTGGTAGTGCTTAAAATATTAATTTCCTTAACCTTCCTTAAAATAATATTTTTCTGGGCCTTATTTGCGTAAAATAATAATTTCCGTGACTTCAAATAATATTTCCCTATACCTTTCTGTTTGAGTTAACTACATTTTTGGTCCTCATGGTTTACCGGGTATAACGGTTTTGGTCAAATAGTTTAAAAAGTAACGGATCCAGTCCAAGATCCGACGACCCGTAACACTTTTGGTCCAATTTTTAGTTGACCATTTGTTTGACCAGTTAAATAATATGAAATGTCTAAAATACCCTCATATTGATAATTTGAATGTCTTAAATACCCTCCTTGCATTCTTTCACTCTTCTTTCCAATTTTTTAATTATTAATACGAATATTATTATTATTATTATTTTAACATCATTCCTTATCCTTAAATATCATCTTCATTTAAACATATACAAATACAAAACCATCATAATTCAGTTCAGCATAACCATTCAAAATCAATACATCCATCTTTACATTAAACATCCACAAATAAAAATCTAGAATGAAGACAAGTGTAAGTTTGAATAATGTTCTGCTCCAATACAATCTATCTAAATCTTCTTAACCTTCAAACTTATACTTGTCTTCATCATCCTTTCAACAACAAACACACAACCAAATATAACCATATACGAAACATGAACTGAACGATTGAATAAATTAGGCAAGAGGTTCTCATTATTTGTTTTCTTGTAGTAGATGTTCCCTCACTCTCCTAATCGCTGCTTCCTTCTCCATATATGGCTAGATCTGGCGGTGGAGAGGGTTTAGGTGATTTGAGTTTGAATTTCTAGGGTTAGGGTTTCGTATTTTTGTAAAAATTGGGGATTTTGGGGTCTTGATTGTTTGAATTGAAGGAAGCTGTTGGAGGGTTGGTGTTGGCCGACAATTAAATGGCGGTGGAGAGGGTTTTAGGTGGCAACGCTGTTAGCCGGACATTTGGAGAAGGAGAGAGTGAGAGTATTTGATTGTGTGTGTGTGTGTGTTGGTGGATGAAAACAGTGGGTGTTTGTTAGCAGTGGCGGCGGTGTTGTAAATGGTGATGACAAAAGAGGGTGGTGGTTGTGTGTTATTGAGATGTGTGAGAAGGATAAAGAATAGAGAGTGATTGTGATTTGTGAGTGGTTGTGTGTTACAGAGAATTGGAGAGAGAGAGAGAGAGAGAGAGAGAGAGAGTATGTGTTGGTGGATGGGATGATTTGAGTGATTGTGATTTGTGAGTGGGTGGGTGGGACTCATGTATTTTGATAGAGTAATTTTTATAATAGTATACGTAACAAGGAATAACTTAACTGATCATTAAAGAAAAAAGTATAAATAGAACTTGCATGAGGAAGCTTACAGCATTGTTCACCTTTTGCCGTCCCAGTTCTTCTGCCTTAAGTGTGTTCTTCCATCATAAGTGTGTTCCATCGAAAACAACTATCCTTTCATGGTTACCACAATTTTTAATCATAAGCCAATGCATATCTGTTAGAAAATCTTCAACACTAATTTAAACCCGTAAGCCATTTCAATACTGTAAAAAGCCATTTATATTCTAAGAGCCCAAGCTTAATGAAACACAACCTAAATGCAATAACTAAATTAGCATGCACATCCTAACACCCCATTACCACCATGAATACAAAGCTGGAAATCAATAAGCAGGGAAAATATCGGTTTACGGGTTCTATTTAGCCTAAACAACAGTAGCAATCTGTATAAAGTTCACCAATATATAAATTATTTAATAGCTTTCCCTTAGTTTTCAACTTTAAAGAAAACTTCATTTCTACAGTCACTTTTTAATTCACTTTGTCGCTGGTTGGTTGCCATTACAATAAAACCTTTCTCAAGTTATAACAATATTTAGTTTCTCTAAACACATTCTCATTTGTGTAAAAAAGCTAAATATTGTTAGATAATACGTGCTAGACATTCAAACAAATAAGAGTGTCTAAAATTACCACACCGGTTAAGTACCTTATTTTTTCGGGCAAATAATAAAAAAAGGTAATATACTTGCCACAGTTTCATCGAATGGGTAGTGAACTATTTTTTTTTTTATTTTGAGGGTAATTTTTTTTCAAAATCATCATCTTTAGGGTATTTTGTAAAAATTTTGGACAATTTTGCCCCTCATAGCTAATACAAAATTTTTTTTCCCGAAGGGCAAAATTGTCCAAATTTTTTCCAAAATACCCTAAAGATTCATATTATCTCATTATCCATGATCATTAAACGCACCCTATCACAAACTCTAACTTAAAACCGTAACTTTGCCTTGTTTGTCATCTGCAGTAATCTGAATCAAGAAACCACTTTATGGCTTCAAGATCCATTGGAGGGTCTCGGGTAGGTTCATCTTATTTGTTTCGTTTTGTTGTTGGTCTAGTGTTTTGATAACCAAAAGAAAGGAATGGATGAAACCATAAAGTTTTGTTCTTGCTTTAATTTCGAAGATTAAAAAAGATCAATGATGATAAGTTCTTTCGTGTTTATGGACTTCAAGGTCTGATATTTTTTGTAACCCACGAAAAGAAGAATCTGAGATCATTTGATATTATATTTTGTTTCCAGTATTGGTTTAGTGATAATAACATGAGCTGGATGGGATTTAGGATAGATACTGAGTTGGTTTTGGTTGTGTTTTGGACTTGGGATTGGCAGTGGTGAACATTTTGGAGATGGCCTGAGATAGTTTGTTATTTATACTCATAACAAATCCAATTGGAAAGTCATCTTCCTGTTTGCATTTAATTTGGTGAAGGTGGTTCGTGATGGCTCGGATTATTTTTGCATAACTGCAACCCCTTTATGTTCATTAACCATTAATGAGATTCAATACAGAATTCATGAGAGTAAACTCAAGTGTTTCATATTCATCGTGTCATCAAATAATGGTTTATGTTGTAAATAGATGAATGTTGTAATTAATCGTTGAGCAATGACTTGTTTGTACAGTACTTTTTTTTGTACACAACCCCTTGCATATTAAATTAAGAGGATAAGTTTTAAGTATTATAGATTTTTTTCATATGATGAAGCAATGTGCTTACACAACTTCAAATAGTTAAAATGAGACATTGATTCAATAAAAAGTAATTGAAAACACAGTAAAATACAAAGGGATTAAATCTTTTATCCATATTCAGTAAGAGATAAACTTTGTTGTACCAAAGAGACCAATACACATGGGTATGTTTGGCAAAATTAGTTGTAAGCTATGAACTGTAAAGCTATTAACATGAGCTATAAGATATATCTTTTTTTCAATAAAAGCGTTTGGTAAGTTAGTTATTATATGTAACTATAAGATGTAAAATGACATGTTTATAATTGTAAACAAATGTTTGAAGAGTATATCAGTAATTTAATATTTTAACAGCTCCAAGATATTTAAAAGATTTATAAATCTGTTTTTCATTTAGGAGCTATTTGTTTGAAATAAAAGCTTGAAATTAATGTATCTAAATTGAGCTACTTATTTTAGAAAATATTATTTTCGTAACAAAAAGGTAACAACTTCTCATAAAGAAGGTTTATTTATTAAAATATGTGGGCCTCGTGGTTTTGACGTCAACTAACAAGCGAAAAAACAATTCGAATTATCTTTCTATATATATATATAATAAAAGAAGGTTTATTTGAATTTTTAACAACTCATTAAAGTCATGCTGGCACTAAAAGCCATGTCAGTTAAGCCACGTCATCTATCACAATTCAATTGTACCAGCCTTTTAGTCGACATTGTTGACTTTCTACCTTCTCATTCAATAACAACCATCAATTCTGCAAGTTACTGTCTATGATATCAATTATCTTTCATCTCAAAATTCAAGGTTCTCAAATTATCTCAAATCTCAAATACGTTCGAGGTATAATTCATTCGTTATTTTCTTCTGTAAAAATTCTTAGACATATATTTGATGGTCTCGGTTTTTTTTGGTACTATACTACACATTATCCCCCATATGTGTTTTCAATTCACAATCAATAGATGGTAACATAAGATCTATATTTTTTTAGTTACATCCATATATATGTATATATATTTTGCTTAATTGTTATTTCATTTCTCTTTTTGAAACAATTGCTATGATTTCTGCATTGCTTTTAAGATCTATATTCATATATTATATTTGAAACGAATTTATACTAGATGTGGATTTATGTTATATAAGGAGTAAATATAAGGTGTTCGACGAAATGTCTTAAAAGAACTTTCAAGAATTTTAAAATCCTCTTTTAGAATCATGAAAAGGTTTTGTTTCGTAAACTAAATGATTTCATTTAGGCTATTTATATTATCCAATATTATGTTTGCCATGTTCAATGTGACAAATTATAGACAGCGACAATCGTGATGTTGCTTTCATGAAATTTTGACTTCAACCAAGTCGGTGAGTTTAGGAGCCTAGTAATCCTCCATGGACACTTGAGGTATTGTTCTTAACCTTTACTTTCATTTTCGTGAGTACAATCATGTTGTCACGAGATTATTTTGTTCAAATATCTTATTACGAGCATCTTTGTTTTTTATATAAAAAATAACATTTAAATGTCAATTTGAAGGATATCATTGCATCTTTCCCTCATCCATCACTCTGCAAATAAGACAAGGTTCGCTTCATAACATCTTTATTGTAGTTACTAATTGTCTATTTTCTTTTTAAATTTGATAAATATAGAGATCTTATGTGTATATGAATGGAAAGAAGTGCAAAGATTTGCTGGTTAAATGTAATAGATTACATGTTGCACCAGGGCCGTCCTGAGGATTTTGGGGGCCCTGTGCCGTGATTATAAGAAGATGCCTCTTGAAAACGAAAACTTTAACCAATTCGTTTTCTCCTTATACTTTTCTTATCTAGACCATGTATATTTGTGGTCTTTGCCTAAAAAACAAAATTAACGATCATATTTGTGTTTGAGACTATATAACAATAAGTATTTATATATTCTTTATTTCAGTGAAGTATAGAACGATGCAAGACAAATAAAAACATCACTGGTCTAATGATCCCATCGATAGCACTATGAAAATTTGACGCTTCTTCGTATAAGTGTTAAATGGTTATGAGAATAGATTTAATGAGCCTTTTAAAACATAAGTAGTACTCTCTTAATAATATATAATTATGGCTTTTTATAGAATTTGAGGCCCTCTAAAGATATTGGGCTTGTGCAATTGGGCAACACACACAAATTGATGTTTAGCTATGTGTTGCACCTGTATAGATACACACGCATGTCGGGTGTTAGTCTTTGTTACTTAGAAGCATGTATATTTTGGTTATACTTTACTTTTTGAGAGTAGGATTGCTGAAAGTTTTTTGGGATTGCTTATTAGACAAACCTTTAGTGTGTTTATTGAAATTGATTTTAGGGGCTACTTGTGATTGCTTACCGAAATTGCTCATAAACGGAGTTATGGGCTGTTTGGGATTGCTTATTACATAAAGAAAAGCAAATATGAATTCCTTATATAAACAAGTTCAAAGATTATGAACACTTTCCATGGATAATACTAAACCTATTGATCCATTCCTATAAAGGTAATTCCAAAGAGTATATATTGTTTTTGGCTTTATGAGAAAAGTATTCGAGGCATGTGTCCATTAATGTGTTGGTTGAATGGCAATTATACTTTTACATGTAGTTGCATTTTATATAATATTGTTTATCATCAGGTTACATTATTTTGAGGGTAGACCAAAACTATAAGACAAAAAATTGAGTCATTATGATTGGTGTTTTTTGAGATAGAAATAGGATGATTCTGGCGGTTATTTGATAGAGGGTTCGATTTCAGTCAAGATATAGGATGATCAGACTCACTATGAGTTTAGGTGTTTTGATTAAACTCACTATGAATAGAGATGTTTTTTTTCCTATAAAGCGGACGAAGATACTTCATTTTTCAATTCTTCAAATGCAAATTGTTTCATTACAAAGTTGCATGCTAATGATACAAGTACTTAATGCATGTTATAATGTAGATTTTGAGCTCTGGATGATAAAAAGAAGGTTGGATAGTAAGCTTAAAATGATAAGTTGAAACTAAACAACTTTTATAGAAAGTAGTAGGAACATTTAGATATATTGTGGAGTTAAAGTTTTTTTTTTTTTTTTTTTTTCTATACTTTGATAACTTGTAAATATTCAGGAATAAGGAGTCATTGTGACGAGAAGAGAGCGTATTTCTATTTAAGTGAGATATTTGGACATCACACTCACATTGTATAAGTAAATCCTCTTCAATGTCACTTCATTGTTTGATGCATCTTTTTGGAACAAGAGTTATTAGTAGAAATTGAGTTTGGTTGAATGGTTGGCTAAGATTTTAGCATGTATTGATAGGTACTTTTGAAGTTCAAGTTTGTTTCATTTGTGAATACTGGAATTGTTTATATGGTATGACTGTTACAATGATTACTATGTTAATATTTTGACTTTTCTTATATTCTTTGTCTATCCGACCGTACGTACATGATGTATGTTTATGATATGATCATTAACTATGTGAAAAACATAAAGATCTGAGATATACCATGTGCAATACACCTGATATTTTTTTGTAGTCTCCTTGTGTAGGTAGTCTTGAAACACCTAATACATGCGGTTACACTTGAGTAGCACATTACAATGATTTCAATATGCTTAACCCGTTTTACAGCATGTGTTGAGATCAAACACAACCCAGATTGACCCATTTATAAGTAAATGGGTCAAAATTGCCACACCCAACTCTTTTTTTATACTAGCAATGAATTAATTGAAATGATACTTATCTTAATTAAACATGAAAGGTTTCAAAAGGTAAAAACCCTTGAAAGAACAGTAAAAATCGTGCTAGGGTTTCTCCAAGTTATCCTCTAATTGTCCTCTCTCTATGAATGAAAATTGCAAAACAATATATAGATTTTCCATTGTGACGGCGTCAAGAGGAAATGTATGACGTCGTCAACTCGCCGCCCATAGTAATATCGGATTGCCTAGATCCAGATCTGACGCCGTCAAGTGCAAAGTTACACTGGGCTGTCACATGCAATGGGACCATGACGGCCTATAGTGACGCCATCATGCCCTTAGTGTAAAACTCTCTGGACCGTCACGGACTTTATCCACTTCACCTCTTGTTTTACTCTTGACGCCGTCATGTAGAACCTTGTGACGTCGTCAGGTACTATTCCCAGCAAGGAAAATTAAGACTTTGCCATTTTCTTCACTTTTATGCTCCAAAAACGTCCAAAATGCTTCATTTTCCAGAAGTCACTCCAAAAGTACCTAAAATCACAAAAGGAACAATTTAGGGCAATATTTGATCAAATAAAGTCAATTTCGGGCTTAAACGACCCTCTAAAAACGGATCATTTTTCGCCTCATCATATACCCTTACACTTGAGATTTGCTTGTCCTCAAGCAAATGCACTTTTATTCTAATCAAAATACATGTTAGGGGTCATTTAACACTAATATAAAAGTAATTACAACAAATAATCGTTCCACTAAAGACCAAAGACAAACACGGAGGTCATACACTAGCACCTCACAAATAGTGTTTAGATACTCACATCTCTCGGGTGTAATAAAGTATATATCACGATATGGAAATGGGAAACATCTCTCACTACCTGTCATAGCAAAATAGATTACCATAGGCTTGGGAAATGATCAAACCTCCACCACATGGCGTAAGCACCTAGGATAAACTATCAAAGAGGTCTTTTAAAGGGTTATAACGTTAGGTGTAGGGATATGGAATACACGGTTTTGTTGGATAAAGGAAATCTTTACTGGTGGCGAGTTAATCATCTTGGTTAATTACATGTACAATATGGTGTTGCTAAGCCAAGACTAGACTCGACTTAAGCTAATAAATAAAAAATAACAAAAACATAAAATAAACATAGAATGAAACGGGATGGTAGTCCGTATGTTTTTTTTTTTTTTTTTCTCTTTTCTTTTTCTTTTTCTTGATTTTTCGATTTTTTTTTTCATACACTTTTACCCTACCATCTAAAATAATATATCATAGGGAATGAACATTCCCCTTACACTTGAATTTTTACATACTTTAGAATAAACTAATCTAATGACTCGAATTAAGATAATCCAAACACTTGAAGTACTTTTAAGATTAACGCACATATGGGGTTAAAAAATGATGTTCTTCCCCATTACTCCATAACACAAGTACTTTACCCATGAGTCCCAATCGTCCCAAAACAATATGTACAAGGATATGACTCGACTTAGCAACCATGTAATCAATTAAATCCTACCACACGAATGTAGTCTCACTAGCGGTCTCGGGATGCATCACTAACGCAAGTTCTAGAATCTAAATGCTACCGGTACACTAATAAGCATTAATAGTAAATGCTTTTCCTATCAAATCTAAAGGTGAACCTCACACTTTTGGGTGGAAAATTTTTCTGAATAGTACGGTTTTGTGCTAGTCATATAATCTCCTTTCCAGGAGACGCTTGGTAAGGCTAAAGTTTCACTCATAAATGTTGTAAAAGATTTTAAATTTGGCGCTAAAATTACACTAACAATTATTTCTCATAGTTTTATTACACATCTACAATCAAACAAACAAACTCAAGTGAAAGTGTATCCTATAAGGTATCATCATTTACCCTCCCCTTATACTTAGGATGAACATTGTCCCCAATGTTCTATTAAAGAATGTAAATGTAAAACAGGTAAAAGAATTAAGGCAAATACTCCCCTGATTCGTTCGGTGTGGATAGTGCGGTAACAAGGTTAGATCTTCCTCCAAGAAAATGAACAATCAAAGCTTCCCTTACAGAAATATAAATCATCTTCTTGTCATACATAACCTGTTAAACCTAAGAAAACAAACAAGGCAGCCTCGCGTAAAATCGGCGGCAATCTATATATACTAATAAATCCTAGAAAACAATGTTAGATATAATGCTTGTGGAATGAATGTTTGCAGATTTCCTAGAGTTTATAAAACTAAAGAATTAACAAAAACTTTAAGACTGTGTTAGAAAAACAAAACTAGCAAAATTTCCAGAATTTTACACATGACGCCGTCAAGAGTAAACTCATGACGCCGTCAGAAGTGACCTGAAAAATTCTTTACGTTAAGTTTCCAGAAAATTTCTGGAAAAAGTTATGTCCTACTTCCTGGAAAATCCTGCAAAACATCATTATGACTCGATACAAGCATTTGACTATAACAAATATGAATATACATGTCCATTTAATATTGTGGAGAATCATGATCAATTTTGTTTCTTAAAAACATATTTTGGGTTTCCCCTTACACTTATCTTTTGCAAAATACCTTTATATGAAGTTAAGACGAAGTCAAACGACAAAATAAAGTATTTTCACCATTTTATTTTTAAACATGATCTACAAACAATAAAAATAAAGCATGCATACGGAAACAAATAACAATCAAACAATTAAAAATCACACAAAGCATGGGTTGCCTCCCAAGCGCTTTTCTTTATTTACGAGTCTTGTAGCTAGACTCAAGGTCATAGGCAATTACGTGACCTTATCGTTGGCCTCATCCTCTAGGTTATCTCCTATATTAGTTTTGTATTCCGGACCTAGCTGCAAACATTCTTTGTAGAAACCATGTATTCTATTCATAACATATTCTACTCCTCTACGTCTATCCTCATCATTCCTATAGTAAACCGCTTGTTTGTGTTCCTTTTCTATATTTGATAAGAAGCGGTATTGTTCAATCTTATAGGGCATTTGGTAAGCAATCTCGTCATTCTCTTCCTTGAATCTAACTGTCCCTAGAGTTAGATCATAACTCATCTTAGAGGCCTCAACGAACGGTTTTTTGAATACTACTTGACTTAGGCAATCATCTATCACCGGACGAGTATCCTCCACTATCACAAAGTCGGTCACATAAGTGAAGTTTCCTATAATTACATGCAATCCTTTCACTCTTCCAACAAAATTACTTATCAAATTCTTGCTGGGCATCATCCTATAACCAAGTTGCTTTTTCATTACCCAATTATAATAAGTCCTGGTCATGATGTTTATAGGAGACCTAGGATCGATATAAGCTTTCCATACATGCATATGCCCAATGTTGCATGGTATGTTGATGGTGTCTCGGGATCATTGAATAAATCCTTGTGATATTCCCGTTCTTCCTTGGTGGGCAACTTATCAAAGTACTCTTCTACGTTTTCTAGTTCCTCTAACTTTTCTCCCTTATTAACCTCAACTTCCTTAATTTCATCCCTAGTCTCGGTTTCTATTCCAACTTCATCCTTGTCACTTTCTTCTATCCTTATCTTTTGGCTTAATAGTGACAACATTGAAAAAGTGGACGTGTTTGTATGATGAGGGGTCCTTAATTTGGATTCCGATATTGGCGTCCCTAGTGTCCTTTCTGGGTGTAGTTAGCGCTTGGTTGTTGAGGGCTTTCAACAAGTTGTCAATCTTGTTGGTTATCTCAGTTTGTTGTTGATTGAATTTGGTTTCAAACTTAGCTATGCGAGCTTCTTGAGATGCCATAAACTTGGACATCAATCCTTCAAGATTATTGGTACTACTATAGTTATTAGAAGGATTGTTGTTGAAAGTGCGGTTGGAGGGTGGACCGTTTGGTTGGTAACGATTAGGTGGATTGGAAGAATTGTTTTGGTTTTGGTTCCACCTAAGGTTCGAGTGACTTTTCCAGGAAGGATTGTAGGAATAACCATAAGGGTTTGGCTCGGGTTTGAAAGTGTACCACTTATCTCCCGCTTCATCGGTACGCGAGGATGCGTAGTCCGCAAAAGTTGTTCCGGGGAGTTCCACGCAATCACGAGTGTCATAGGACCACTACATAATTCGCATGAAGAAGTGATTTTGTTCACTTGGCTTGAAGGCTTAGGAGCTTCGTAAGATTTCATGAGAAACTTGACTTGGTCCTCAAGTTCTATGATCCGACGGTCGGGAGTGCTAGAATTGTCCGAAGGCAAAGATATTGCCTTGACCGTTTTGTTCAAATCACGGGGATCATTCCAACTTTCGTTGTCATAGAGAGCAAGATCTTCTATGAGTTCCCATGATTCTTCCGCACTTAGATCACGTAGCTTACCACCGGCCGATTGGTCAATGGTTCGCCTTGTGGAGAGATCGATATGGTCATAGAAGATTTGGACTTGGAGCCAAAGATCTATGCCATGATGAGGGACTTCTTGGAGTAAGTCCTTGAAACGAGTCCATGCTTCATATAGAGTTTCACCTTGACGTTGTTGGAACATCAAGATATCATTTCTAAGCTTGGTAGTTCTCCCCGGTGGGAAAAATTGAGCAAGGAAACGAGTGGTGAGATCATCCCATGAGGTGATGGATACCGGGGGTAAACGTTCAAGCCATTGACTAGCTTGATCACGTAGAGAGAACTGGAATAGGCGTAATCGGGTCGACTCTCTAGTTGTAACATCAAGGTCTATAGAATCTACGATTTTAAGGAAATCCTTGAGATGTTGGTTAGGATCTTCGGAACGAAGTCCATGGAATGCACATCCGCTTTGCACCAATCGGATGGTGTCGGATTGCAAGGGGGACACATTGGCTCCTTGGGTGAGCTCAATAGTGTTTCGATATCCTTGGTGGCTAGGACGGGAATACTCTCCTAGGGTTCGGGGCCTAAGAGGTTAGTTTGCTAGTGGTGGGTTTTGTGGGTGGTTTTGTTGTGGTGGGTTGATTGGTTCAAAGATGTTACCACCTTCCATGATGTCGGATGGTAAAGATTACGAACAAAGACACGAAGAAATAAGATAGACTAAAGAAAACCTAAAAATAAAATGAAATCTTACTAGAAAGGAATCTAGCAAGTAGACCTAATAAAAAGAAATCCTAACATAGACAATAACTATTCCCTGGGCTGCGGCGCCAAAAACTTGATGAGTGGGAATTGCACCAGGCTTTACCTCTCGAGGGATCTCGAGAAGCTTACAACCCCTACCAGGCAGTGTACCTGATCGTTGTAGTATAGTATAGTGACAATTACCGGGGGATTGATCGTTCAACTCAGGAATAGTGTCGCTAGGATTAGAAAGCCTAAAAACTAGGTCTAGAGGTGAGGGACGATTCTTTTTGTATTTTTATATTTTTATAAAAGCAATTAAAATATCGGGTTTTTGGAAGAGTGGGCGGAATTAGTTGCTAATCAACTAACCCAATAACTAAAGATGCAATCAAAATAAAATAACAAAAATGTAAATAAAGCTAATTAAACTAGTGATGTGAACAATAATGGGGAGAATTGTGTTTACTTAGATTTTATTACTCCCTAGATATCTTTTACAAGTTGATAGTTTGTTACAGTTGCGTGGATGATGGGTTATATTCCTTAATACCATTCGTGGGGTGGCGTACGTACTTCCCCAACTCTATAAGCTCCTACCTCACTCCTATATCGAGCCTGCAAGAAGCTCCTAACATGGGATCATTAGAATTCGCTCATGCATTAAATACAACCATAAAAACCTAGTACGCATTGGTTCATGTTTCTTAAGACGTTCAAGCAAGTTACCCTATGGAAGTCTGCCAGTTTTCTTAAGCCTAACATCGAAATCATTCATCCGTAAAAACTATAAACAAGCAATCAACCCATAATCAACATCTAGGTTTCACTACATCTAAGCAAACACACAAGATATCTAGCCTAGCATGTTAAAATCAAGACAAGCGTCAGATATATTCAAACAACACATAGACATATTGAATGAATTGAAAGGATATTTATCTTAATTAAACATGAAAGATTTCAAAGGGTAAAAACACTTGAAAGAACAGTAAAAATCGTGCTAGGGTTTCTCTAAGTTATCCCTCTAATTGTCCTCTCTTTATGAATGAAAATTGCAAAACTATATATAGATTTTCCATCGTGACGACGTCAAGAGGAAATGTATGACGCCGTCAACTCGCCGCCCATAGTAATATCGGATTGCCTAGATCCAGATTTGACGCCGTCAAGTGCAAAGTTACTCTGGGCGGTCACATGCAATGGGACCATGACGGCCCATGGTGACGCCGTCATGCCCTCAGTGTAAACTCTCTCGACCGTCACGGACTTTATCCACTTCACCTCTTGGTTTACTCTTGACGCCGTCATGTAGAACCTTGTGATGCCGTCAGGTACTGTTCCCAGCAAGAAAAATTAAGACTTTGCCGTTTTCTTCACTTTTATGCTCTAAAAACGTCCAAAATGCTTCCTTTTTCAGAATTCACTCCAAAAGTACCTAAAATCACAAAAGAAACGATTTAGGGCAATATTTGATCAAATAAAGTCAATTCCGGGCTTAAATGACCCCTAAAAACGGATCATTTTTTGCCTCATCAATGACATATCTACAACTATAAGTCACAAGCGTGAATAATCAAGTCGCTTAAATCCAATTATGAAACTTATGCATTCAAAGTAGTATTCATGTGACCATCTTTTGAAAGAATAAGGATGTTCATTTTTAGGTGGGATCGGTAGAGGTTGTAAAATTTTATGTACCAATCGAAATTGATTGTATTCATTTTCTGTTTAGATGCTTATATACATCTAAAGTCTATGATCCTTTGGGTTGCAGAAATGGTACAATATTGTTCCACACACTATGCTGGCAAAATTTAAGGGACGCCAAAACTGGGTCAAAGTTACTGGTGAATACCATGAAGTGTTACGAAAGATTTGTCTCGCCGTACAATTAAATAGATGTATTTCAATTTTTGATATCTTTTATGAACTTATGTTTCACATTATCCGTTGTTCGTTTCTTGGTTTATTCTTCTTTGTTACTTTTAACAAATTCAATATTCTCCTACTTTTTTTTTGTGATGAAAATGCACAATATTGTTTGAAAATTAATATTAGTTACTTTAATTATTTTTACTTTTTTACTTTGTGTTTTCTAACTTTCTATAAACCGCCGGTGATTTATCATGAGTTTATAGGCTAGTATAATATGAGCTATTTAAAGTTCATATTAGGGGTGTTCATCGGTTCGGTTCGGTTCTCGGTTAATCGGTTTATTTGGTTCGGGTTGTTCGGTTGAAAATTTTTTTTGGGTCATAACTGAAAACCAAACCGAACCAAAAATATCTATGACCAAACCGAACCGAGAACTGAACCGAAGTTCGGTTCCGTTATGGGTCAAAACCGAAAACCGAATTTTATACTTGAATTACACTATTTATATATATTTTTTTAAATTTAATTCTATATATTTTTGGCAAAAAAAATATTTCAAGCATAAAAAATGTTTTTTATATTAGTATAAAATTTTAATGGACATTTTATATATATAAAATAATATAAATATATATAATAATATATATATTTATATAAATTCGATTTTTGGCTCAGATAGCCAAACCCATATCCAAACCGAAAACCGAATTTTTAATTCGGTTCGGTTCGGTTTTTTTCAGTTCGGTTCGATTCAGTTTTCGGTTTATTACCCGAACAATGAACACCCCTAGTTCATATAGAGAGACATACAAGACAATAATGGATCAAACTGAAAATGTGTGGCCCTAAGAAAAAGGGGGCCTTGTACCATTGCACGGGCTGCACCCCCTTCAGCCGGCCCTGTAACTTACAAGAGCATAATTGGGCCACCTTTCTGCGTACATGTGTGCATTGATGGTTGTAAAACTTTATTTTCCCTTACATGTCTTAATAAAAGCTCTTTCTATGAAAACTAGTGTTGCACCCATAGATGGAAATTCAATTCATAGTTTGTTATGAATCGAATCCAAAACTGCTCGATCGTTAAGATATAGCTAGTCATGCATGAGACCTAGGGTGTGTTTGTTTCATTTAGATGTTTTATGTCTGAATCTGACTACCACATCTTACTAGTAAGAGGTGGCTAGAATGTCTAAATCTAAACGAAATAATGTTGTTTGTTTTTGTATAATTGTCTGAATGATTTTAAGTGCTCGTTTCTACAATTTATATAAGTAACTTATGTAAATATGAAAAAAGACTTTTTATTATAAATATAACATAGTTAATAAACCACCAAATATATTATTAGATGTGGCAAATGTGTCGGGTTGGGTCGGTTTGGGTCATGGATTAAATGGGTCATGGGTCAGACGGTTTGGGTCGGGTCGATCCACTAAATTATAGTATTTTCACCCGATTTTTTACGTTTTCGTCTGTCTTTTTACGTTTTCGTCAGGTTTTTTACGTTTTCGACCGATTTTTTTACGGTTTTGACAGTTTTTTCACGTTTTCGTCCGATTTTTTATGATTTCGTCAGTTTTTTCACGTTTTCGTCTGTTTTGTTACGCTTGCGTCCGATTTTTTACGCTTTCGCCTGTTTTTTCACGTTTCGTCAGTTTTCTCACGTTTTCGTCTGATTTTTTAGGTTTTCGTCAGTTTTTTCACGTTTTCGTCAGTTTTTTCACGTTTTCGTCTGTTTTTCATGCTTTCGTTTGTTTTTTTACGTTTTCGTCATTTTTTATTCATTTTCGTTAGTTTTTCACGTTTTAGTCCGATTTTTCACGTTTTTGTCCCATTTTTTACGTTTTCGTCTGATTTTTTACGTTTTCGTCCCATTTTTTACGTTTGCGTCAGTTTTTTCACGTTTTCGTCATTTTTTTTCACGTTTTCGTCTATTTTTTCACGTTTTCATCAGGTTTTTTACGTTTTCGTCAGATTTTTCACGTTTTCGTCCGATTTTTCACCTTTTCGTCCGATTTTTTACGTTTTCGTCCGATTTTTTACGTCTTCGTATGTTTCTTACATTTTCGTCCAATTTTTTACGTTTTCGCCGGTTTTTTTAAGTTTTCGTCTGTTTTTTCACGTTTTCGTCTATTTTTTTACGATTTCGTTTGTTTTTTTATGTTTTCGCTAGTTTTTTCACGTTTTCGTCGGTTTTTTCACATTTTCGTCTGGTTTCGTACGTTTTTGTCTGTTTTTCTATGTTTTCGTCGGTTTTTTACGTCTCTTTCAGGTTTTTTACCTTTACGTCTGTGTTTTTACGTTTTCAGACGAAAACGTGAAAAAACTGACGAAAACTTAAAAAATCGGACAAAAACGTGAAAAAACGAACGGAAACGTGAAAAAACGAATGAAAACGTGAAAAAACTGAAGAAAACGTAAATAAACTGTTGAAAACGTAAAAATTCAGACGAAAACATGAAAAACTGACGAAAACATTAAAAAACTGACGAAAACGTAAAAGATTAGACGAAAACCTGAAAAAACTAACGAAAACGTAAAAAAACTGTAAAAAACGTAAAAATTCAGACGACAATGAGAAAAAACTGACGAAAATTTAAAAAATCGGACGAAAACGTGAAAAAATGGACGAAAACGTGAAAAAAACTGACGAAAACGTAAAAATCTGAGCAAAACATGAAAAAACGTCAAAATCAGACTAAAACGTGAAAAACTGACGAAATCATAAAAAAGTGACGAAAACGTAAAAAATCGAACGAAAACGTGAAAAAACTGACGTAAACCTGAAAAAACTGACGTAAACGTAAAATATCGGACGAAAAAGTAAAAAACCTGTCGAAAAATTAAAAATTCAGACGAAAACGTGAAAAACTGATTAAAACGTAAAAAATTGGACGAAAACGTGAAAAAACAAACGAAAACGTGAAAAAACGGACGAAAACGTGTAAAAAGTAACGAAAACGTCAAAAATCGGACTAAAACGTGAAAAACTGACAAAATCGTAAAAAAAAGTGACGAAAACGTAAATAATCGGACGAAAACGTGAAAAAACTGACGTAAACCTGAAAAAACTGAGGTAAACGTAAAATATCGGACAAAAACGTAAAAAAACTGACGAAAACGTGAAAAAACTAACGAAAACGTGCAAAACTGATGAAAACGTAAAAAATCGGACGAAAACGTAAAAAAACGGACGAAAATGTGAAAAAAACCGACGAAAACGTAAAAAAATCTGACAAAAACGTGAAAAAACTGACGAAAACGTAAAAAACTGGCGAAAACGTGAAAAAACTGAAGAAAACGTAAAAAATGGGACGAAACCGTAAAAACAGGACAAAAACGTGAAAAATCGGACGAAAACGTGAAAAAACTGATGAAAACGTAAAAAATCGGACCAAAACGTAAAAAGAATGACGAAAACGTAAAATGTGATATTATATTAACACGAGTATTCAATCTCTCTTATCTAGTAAGAGGCAGTAAGACAAGTCTCCCACCTCTTACTGAGTAAGATGTTATATCTCTAACTGGGTCTGACTCAAAAGAAAAAAACAAACAAGCAAAACGTCTGCCCACCTCTTACTAGTAAGAGTAAGAGGGAGTAAGAGGACTAGTAAGACCTTTTTTTAAAAAACAAACACACCCCTAGTGTCATTACAAAATCATACAAACACATACAATTAAGCACACCATAAGCACTAACGTATCGGTGTTTTTTCCTTGACAAAATGGTTCTGAACCTCTGAGTCGTCGGAAATTGCATTAGAACTTGTTAAAACGACACTGTTATCATAGCCAAAGTATATGACTTCTCCACAACCACCTAACACTTTAATATTATTACTACTGATGGAGCTGGTCTATAGTAAATTTCGTGAGATCAAATTGTAGTTGATTTTTTGTGAAAACAGGAACAGTTAAATAATGCATCCAACTTTATAAAAGACTAGCGCATTGCGGCGGCGGCGGCGAATACCCTGAAATAATTTTTTCTAGTAAATTATGTATTTTAGTTTATTATGCTCTTTTCAACAAAAAATTTACTGATATCAAGAATTTCATGTGACGTATTTTAACTCCTTAACTAAAGAATTTATTTTGTATTTTCGGGTCTTTTTTAAAGTGATTCGTATAACATGAACCCTTTTGGCCCGTGCCTGTTTGACTCGTGCCAGTTCGGGCTCGAGCCCATTTGGCCTGTTGCCCGTACGGGCTTGAATATTTGTATAATGTGCTTTATTATTTGTATTAGGGACATTTAATGCAGGAATTGTGTTTAAGTTAGTTGTACAATAGGCTTGATAATTTGTATTTCTTATGTAAGGGTGTGTTAATAACTGTATTAAATGTATTTATTAACCAGTTAATTAATTGACTATATTAAATATCTTTACTACATTAATAGCATTAAAGTGGTGTTTTGTCTTTTTATTATGCTCATTAAAGTGGTCTACATTATGCTTCTTGTCTTGTAAGTCTGAAAATTAAAAACGAGAATGTACATTAAAGTGGTTTACATTATACTTCTTGTCTTGTACGTCTTAAAATTAAGAGTGAAGTACCTTTCTGCATTATATTATATGTACTATAGATTATTGACCCATTAACTTGTTATGTTCGATGTAACTTGTTATGTTCTATTTTCCTCCTTTTGTGAGGTGTGATAATGAAATCATGTTAAAAAAAAAAAAAAAAAAAAAAAAAAAAAAAAAATTCTCAATTGGCTTTTATTCTTTTCACATGCATAAATTTAAAAAAGAGTAGTTTTACACCCACAAACAATCTCTCACAAACAACTCGCACAAAATGAGTTAGAAGTATTTGATTGGCTTAAAAAAAAGGTGTGAAGCTAGACCCAAATAAACCAATCAAATGCATCCAACTCATTTTGTGAGAGTTGTCTGTGGAAAATTGTTTGTGGTATAGCACTACTCTTTAAAAAAAAAAAAAAGAAAAAAAAATGTTAGTGGAGCAAATCAATTAAGTCCTGTAGGATGGTAGCATATATGGTTGATAAAGTCATGTTCAATGATAACAAACGCTTATTATAAGAGGAGTGATAGAATCACACAAAATTATTCACAAAACAATTCTACAAAATGATGTGACAGTGTTTGATTGGCTGACAATTCTACAAAATGATGTCGCAGTGTTTGATTGACACAATAAAAAAAAGTGAGAATCAGCCAATCAAACACTGCCACATCATTTTGTGAAATTGTTTTGTGGACTATTTTGTATGGTTGTATCACTCCTCTTATTATAACTTATATATCATAATCGTAACAATATATATGTACGTACTAATTAACGTACTTGAAGAATGAATTTATGTATATTCCATCTTTGAGATATTAAACAGCATAGACATGGAAATAGTCATGTAAATTATATAGTACATGTATATTATGTTACTCAATTATTTCTTCATCCAGAATGTACGTATTCACGATTGCTATAGTTATCGTACACAAAATGATGGAACAGTGAACTCAACTACATTTTAGACACGCGATGAACCTCACTTCATACATCAAAAGCATGTCGTACGCGCGTGTTAAATCATTAGTGCTTAACATCGATCAATCTTCTAGCTTATTATTGATATTTTACGACATATGTTACGGAGTAGGTCAATCTTTTCACTACTTTTAGATCTGAAGTTAATATCACTTTTTTTTTTTTTTTTTTTTTTTTTTTTTTTTTTTTTTTTTTAATTGTTCAATTCCTATCCTATTTAGGCTTGGCTTATATTAGTCATATCAGTTGATCGTGTCGTGGCTTGCATGAATTGTTAGGGTCATTGCAAAATGTCCATTGAATCATACACATCTTTAGGAAATAGTATACTCGACAATGTATAACATATGTAATCATTCACCTACTTTCGCTTCAATTCAATATTAAAGTGAAGTTTGATTGGGTAGTACTATTTCGTATACATTAATTTTATATGGTATTTAAAATCGGCTAATTTGTTAATCATATGTTGACTCGGACATTTTATACCTTCAACAAGTCAATGAGTAATTTAAATTCGATGCTAAAAACTAAATAGTCAAATAGGTTTAATTTGACCAAAAGTGAAACTAAATACGTAAATACTTATAGCATTCCAGTATATATGTAGTGGTGTACATCGTTCTTGTCCAAGTTTACGTCAATATTATTGTAGTATAATACATACATGCATGCATGCAAACATATACATGCATGGCCCTATTGCAGATTATTGTTGCCAATGCACTCCTTAGCAGCCTTTTTTTTGGACCACCAAGTCTGGCCTAGTTACAAGATGAATAAAAACATTGATCGATTGTCTTTTATATTATTTAGTTTCGTATTTGAATGAAAAATCATTTTAGTGAATGTTGTTTATATATTGGATTCTATATTTTATGTGATAAATGTAAGCTATGAATCAAGTATTATTAATTATCATTGTATAAATTGGACAATAAGTATTATCAAAGCAATCTGGTCGTGGTTTGATATTATGTGTTACGTATCACATATGTCTGTGTTGACAAAGACTTCTACGCAAAGATAAGAAAATTAGTTTAGTGGCCATTTTTTTTCTTCAAATTTGGTCGTATGTCGACAAGATTATATGTCGATCTACAAGTGCAACGATTTCAATTACGACTAGCTTCTATCTTATTATAGACTAAATATATAGCAGCCATTTCTCAATTGTTTATTAATCTTCAATGCTTTAAGTTCCAATTTCTCAACATGTTATTGCTTGGGATGAGAGATTATATCTGGTTCACATAATTTTTATATTTCTACATGTAATCAGTCATTCAGAAAGTCATCAATATATAATTTCCAATTAGTAGACAAATAGGCACGATCATCGTTAGAGATTGACTAAATTAAACCTTGAGATTTAGCATGTAACTGTTTGATCTTTGATGTAATCATACATTATGTACAAGTTTGGAGCTTTTAAAAAAGGCAGATAGTTTCTGTTGTTGTACCAGTGCTTTATGATAAATACATTTTGTTAACACTACTCTTTATAACTGTGACCCATCAATTTTGAGCTAAGATCACAGATGAAAGAATCCCACCATTTCACAGCTTTTGAATTCAAGCTGATCAACAGTGTTTCATAAGTTGAATTGGCAGAAAACTATCTAAACTAAATGGGACGCAATTTGCGGAAAATGAATAAGCAATAATGCAACAAAGATGAGGTTTGTTTTAAAGTGAACGTGTTTTAGTGTTTGTATGAATATTTACGAAATAAAATTCACGCACATGCTTATACAGGTATGCAAGAAAAATTTAAAGAGGGTTACAACGTAACGTCTCATGAATAAGTATTCATTTTTTTTTACGTCTAAGTAATGATGATATCCGTAACAAAAAGTATAAATAAAAATATGATTATTTATAACTGATTTTAAAAAAAATACATAACATATCAAACCCGTACTTTTGTGCATGCACGGGACTTGTTACCAGTAAAAATTAAAATAAAATAAAAATCGGTCCTAATAGTGAATTTTCTTATGACCCTTTTTAACCTTCCACCACTTTGGATGTTTAAATCTTTGAAATTTACCTTTTAAGGGTAAAACTGGGATACTTTGTTCATGCCTGAAGAAGTTATCAGGATCAAACTGAGTCTTGATCTTCACTAACCTGTTAAAGTTATCTTTGAAGTACCTTGTGCCCCAAGAACTTGCCTTTACAAAGCTTGTGTCGTCACCATTTTTGTCATTCATGCCAAGATCAAGGTCCCTATAATTCACATAAGCCTGTCTTGGAGACTTTGAAACATATTGGGTCATGTAGTTGTATAGCTTCCTGACCCAGTCAACATGCTTGTCCATGGCTTCTTTTTCGGGGCTCATCCAGCTGTTCACATATTGAATCTTGAAAATTGCATTCCTATGAGGGAATGGAATCGATGATTCTGAGATTTTAGCCATCATTCCTCCATATGGATTCCATATCATCATTGGGCTTTCTTCTTGCAAAAATCTTTCCCATATTCCTTCTATGCCATTTTGTGGAATTGGCTTTACAACAAAATCTGATTTTGCTTTGAAATAGTTCAAAAAAGCTGGTCTTCTGGCTAGTAGGACATCGGTTGGGACGGTCCTTGGGTATCCGGCAATGAACAAGACAGATTTTAACCAACTCATTTCAAAGCAATCTTCTTTTGTCAGACCTAGTTCAGGGAAACTTTGTTCCATGATTTCTTGTAGTCTTCCTACATCTCCAAGAAAAAGTGCGTTGTAAGTTGTGGTTATGGTTCGTTGAGTTGTATTTGGCACTTGTGAGGTTTGTATCAAGACCCTAATGAAAAGATTCTCATCAAGCGTGTGAGCAACTTGTTGCCACTTGTAAAGAATCTTGGTGGCACCTTGTTCTAATGTCCTTGGGACATTAAAAGCCGTGACGGTTGCAGGGACAGGTACAAGTTTTAGTTTCCAAGAAACTAGGACTCCAAAACTGCCCCCGCCACCTCCACGAATAGCCCAAAAAACATCTTCTCCCATAGCTTTCCGGTCCAAAATACGACCATTTGCATCAATGATCTTTGCATCAAGTGCATTATCAGCCGCAAGCCCATATTTCCTCATCAAGGAACCATAAGCACCACCCGTTATGTGCCCACCAACGCCAAGGCTCGTGCATAGCCCAGCCGGGACACCATGAGTCTTGCTTTTCTCGGCAACTCGATAGTAAAGCTCACCAATAGTTGCACCAGCTTGAACCCAAACAGAATTATCCTCGATATTGACATCAATGCCACGTAGTTTAGCTAGGTCAACAACTACATAAGGAGGGTCCATAACGGATGTATAGGACAACCCTTCATAATCATGGCCTCCACTCCTAAACCTAAGCTGAATTCCAAGCTTTTTAGCACAAATAACCGCGGTTTGGATATGTGTTTCATGCAACGGTGTGAAAATAAGTTGAGGTTTTGCGGCATACGAGGCTATGCAACGAAGATTTTGGGCGGTCGAGTTTAAAAGGGGAGTGAAGTTAGCATTATTGGGGGTGACAAAAAGGTTGGGCAGTTGGTTTAAAGAGCTTGTATCCATAGAAAGACATTGGTGAAAACTATCTTGAATTGAATTTAAAGAACAATACTGAGATAGTGATGCTAGTAAGATTAGAAGCACAACAAATCTTGGAAAGTAAGCCATACTTTAAGATTTTGAGCTGTGATAGTTTGTGAGGTTATGAGAAAGATGGTGGTCCAATTTATATGGAAATTGTGTTGATCTCTCATGACTAAAAGTATGAACTATTTGCAGATGTCATAATCTATAGGTTTGAACATTTTTGGGGTTTGAATTTACATGATTTCTTATGATTCATACTAATTTATTTAAGAAACAATCCAAAGTTTGCCAATGGTCAACTTTGACTGCTCCAACACGTACTTCTACTATTTTCATGGAAAGGCCCCAAAACATATATATCGGGAGAAAGGTTTGGTGAGATTTTTCATATTAATTTTCATGATGTTGATATCTTATGTAATGCAAGATGTTTATTAGGATAGAGATTTTTCTATGACATTTAGCTGTAATAATTACGGAGTATGAGCTACTATATAATAGAAGAAGAGTACTGTTTTGATAAGCTAAATCACACTGACCAGCATGTCTCGAGCTGATTACAAAAAGATTTATCACAACTTAGACAGTGAACAGGAACACAAATATGTGAAATTTAACTTGTAAGGTAAGTTTTTCGGGACCTTTTGTATACGGAGTAACTAAATATTCCTTATAAAATATAGAAGCTCAAAAAAATCATCACCAAATGGTAGTGACAAGGTCTTTAGTTTTTACACAAAAATTAAGGGTTCAAACATCTCTAGGTGTGTACATCTGGGAGTGGCCAGAGAAAGGTCGGAAACAATTTCGGGATTAATCCGGTGAGGCCTTGTACTTTTAAGTAAAAAAAACTCTGATCCGGACATTAAAGTGAAGAGAATCCACCCTCGTACACGTCTCCATAAGGCCTAACCAGAATAAGTTTGTTATGCCGTAGAGCTCTCGAAAAGGGATTAGTGTCAACTTTTAAGTTGCTATGCCGCAAACAAGGAAATTGTTACGGCGTAAAGACTATGGATACAGTTTTACTTTTATTATTTAGGATTTTATTTTTAGTATTTTTATTATTAGGAAGTTTATTGATTTTTAATTATATTTTTTTACTTTAATTATTTATCTTTTTCTCTAAGATGACTTTCCTCTATAAATGTAGCATTTAGAGTTTCATAGTAATAATCTTTTGATCATGGATCATTAATATAATTATATTTTAGAGTTTTATTACTTGTTTGGGTTTTATTCTATGGAGGTTTATCCTCATTATCACCTTTGGATTAGGGTTTTTATCACAATTTGTTTTCACGTGCTGCGTCAGTTGGCATTTAAAGTTTTATAATATCTTGGATGGTGAATGGTGTAGAAGTTATCAAACCCCATAATGTTGGTGAGGTATGGTCTAAATAGTGCATGAATGTTGGTTTCACCAAATCCATTATAGAACTTGATAGGATTTACACTATGCTAAAAGAACTATCTTCCGTGATCGTAGATTATGCATTAATCTACAAGAATCGCGAGGGTAACAAATACGAAGGTCAAAGAATTCATCCACCCATAGGCGATTTGAAAGCAATTGCGCACATAACCATTTCCCATTCAACAATGGAAGAGTTAAAGAATGGAAGGAAAGAAAGATGATGATCGGGTGTCTGCAACAAAGTTATTCCATTCGAAAAACCTTAATCAATAATTTGGTATGTTCTTTAATTATTGATGGTTGTAGTTTAAATAATTTGGTCTAAAAAAGGTTGGTGGACTTCTTAAATATAGAGGTTTGTCCAATTGAAGGTTATCAAGTTTTTAGGGATCCGGTGGCTATAGGGAAATTCTATAAAGTAGAAGTACTTTGAATTGTGGATGCTATTGTTGAGTGTCATATACATTTTGCTTGGAAAACCATGATAACATGAGATTAAGGGCATGTGTAATCTTCATGCAAAATCTCTACCCTTTCTTATGAGATGGAAAAAGAATTGTTATGGTTCCAATCATAGTCAAACCACAATTATCAAAGCCCGGGGCTGAGATTGAATAAAAGTTGTTAAAATCTGATATCATTGTTGAAGTTGAAAATCAATGTGATGTTAAAGTTGATACAACTAGTGTAAGGCATCGACTAAAGTACCGGAGAAGACAAAGGATGAAAGGATCTATGGTTTTGAAAAATCTTGAAGTTGAAGCTATCATGTTTGAAATTTTTAAAGGTATAAAGGTTCTTGATTTTAATGGTGGGTTAATTTTAAAGATGATTATCAATAATTCAATAAAGATTACAATGGCGAACAAAGAAACTATTGTTACAATTAAAGATTTAGTGATTGTTGATAAGGAGTACATAATCTGACACATTTAGGGTCATGAGTTGATCGTTGGGAATGTGGCATGCGTATAAGTTGTTATTCTTTGGCTGGTCAGTAATTTAGGTACATAATTTGAATTCACAGCTAGACATGTGCAGGTACATCAATACTAAACACTTTCTATGGAAAACTAGTGTTAAGTTGCACCCATAGATGGAAATTCATAGTCTTTTATGAATCGAATCTGAAACTGCTTGATCGTTAAGATATAGCCATGCATGAGACCTTGTGTCATTACCAAATCATGCATACAAAAGCATACACACACACCATAAGCACTAACGTATTGGCGTTTTGTCCTTGACATCATGGTTTTGGACCTCTCAGTTGTTGTAAATTGCATTAGAACTTGTTAAAACGACACTATTACTGATGGAGCTGGTCTATATTATACGTAGTAGTAAATTTCATGAGATCAAATTGTAGTTGGTTTTTTGTGAAAACAGCAACAGTTAAATTCTCAGTTGGCTTTTATTCTTTTTAATTTTCCCCTGACCCATTCAATTCTCAGTTGGCTTTTATTCTTTTCACTTGCATAAATTTAAAAAGAAAAAAGTTGGTGAGGGAAATCAATTAAGCCGTATAGGATGGGTAGCATGTATGGTTGATAAAGTCATGTTCAATGACAAACGTTTTTTATAACTTATATATCATAATCATAACAATATATATGTACGTACTTGAAGAATGAGTTTATATTCCATCTTTGTGATATTAAACAACAGACATGGAAATAGTCATCTGAACTTTTAAAAAACTATATATCACATGCATATTATGTTACTCCATTATTTCTTCATCCACAATGTACGTATTCAGCATTGCTAAGTTTATCGTACACAAAATGATGGAACAGTGAACTCACATACGTTATAGACCCGAAGAACCTCACTTCATACATCAAAAGCAATTCGCACGCGTGTTTTAAATAATTAGTGCCTAACATCGATAAATCTTCTATCTTAGCTTTTTGATATTTTACGACATATATATTACGGAGTAACTCAATCTTTTCTCTACTTTTAAATGTGAAGTTGATATCATTGCTCTTTCTATTTTTATCATTGTACCTATCCTATTTAGGCTTGGCTTATATCGGTCATATGTTGGCCGATCAGCACGCAGCTAGCATGAATTGTTAGGGTCATTGCAAAATGTCCTTCATTGAATCGTACATGTCTTTAGCTATACAATTGCTTTAGGAAATAGTATACCCGACATGTATAAGATGTGTAGTCATTCGCCAACCTTTTTTTGTAATAGGTTTTTACATATATTATTTATAAAAAACGTTTAAGTACATAAGTTGCGGGTGAGTCCTGCATTTCAGCTCATTTTTTTGTTCGTGATTTTGTGGCTTCTCGACAAGTTCGTATCCTTCATATTCCTTCGCGGTTTCAGTATGATGATATCTTTACCAAAGGTCTTACGGCTGTTTTATTTCCCGAGTTTTAATTTGCTCTAGTTTAAACGTTCGAAAACCTCCCGTTCTAACTGCAGAGGAGTATTTGCCGAATGATTATTAGCCCATGCAGTGTTTTCTATCGGGCTTAGTCCATGGCAATTATCTTATTATGCAAGACTCGAGATGTATTTATATTTGATCATTATTAATAATTTAGCATGAGAAATTACCAATTCTAATAAACACTACTATTCTAATAAAAAGAAAACATACAAGTGTCCACTAAAATATATTTTACTCAAGTTCAAATATAAATTAAAGATCTAATTTTGCTTCACCTACTTTTGCTTCAATATTAAAGTGAGGTTTGATCGGGTAATACCATTTCATACACCTTATTAATTTGATGCGGTATTTGCAATCAGCTTAGTTCAACATGGGTTGACTCGGACATTTTATATCTTCAATAAGTCAATGAGTAATTTAAATTCGATGCAAAAAACTAAATAGTCAAATAGGTTTAATGTGACCAAAAGTCAAACTAATTAAACTTTTTAACAGGAAATTACAAGGTTTGGCTAGGTCACCCAATCCATACTTACATTAAAATTACACGTTTAAATATGTAATCTATACATGCATGCATGCATGCATTACAGATTATTTTGGTCATCGTATCATATATATATAGCTAATAATGCACTCCTTAGCAGCCTTCTTCTGAACCACCAGCTCTGGCCCAACTGCTATGGCGGCAAGATGAATAAAAACATCGTTGTCTTTTATATTATTTAGTATCGTATATATCTGAATGAAAACTCATTTTAGTTTTGTCTTAACGTATTCGACTCTATATCTAACCTTTAAATTAGATAACAGCGATAAATGAATCAAGTATTGTCAATGTCGAACGATCATTAAATATAATCTGATTCAAAGATCGTTGTTTTATTGGACAATATGTATTATTAAAACTCTCTCGTCCTGGATTATATATGATAAAGACTTCTATATAACGATAAGAAAATTATAGTTTAGTACGTACAACATGTATTACTATTATCACTGTTATCGCTTGGTATGATAGTTGATCTGGTTCTCAGAATTTTCATTACTATGTTACCGCTAATTGCAATATGAAACATGTAATTAATCATTAGATAAGTTCATTCAGAATATCATTTAGTAGACAAATATGCACGATCAACGTTTTTTTTACAAAGTTCACTCAAATCATTGGCCCATTGAACCCATTCTTCTCATGGTACTTTGTTACATACCCACAAAAATAAAATACAAAAAGTCCTAATAGTGGATTTTCTTATGACCCTTTTTAACCTTCCACCACTTTGGATGTTTAAATCTTTGAAATTTACCTTTTAAGGGTAAAATTGGGATACTTTGTTCATGCCTGAAGAAGTTATCAGGATCAAACTGAGTCTTAATCTTCACTAACCTGTTAAAGTTATCTTTGAAGTACCTTGTGCCCCAGGAACTTGCCTTTACAAAGCTTGTGTCGTCACCATTTTTGTCATTCATGCCAAGATCAAGGTCCCTATAATTCACATAAGCTTGTCTTGGAAACATTGTAACATATTGAGTCATGTAGTTGTATAGTTTCCTGACCCAATCAACATGCTTGTCCATGGCTTCTTTTTCGGGGCTCATCCAGCTGTTCACATACTGAATCTTGAAAATTGCATTCCTATGAGGGAATGGAATAGATGATTCCGGGATTTTAGCCATCATTCCTCCATATGGATTCCATATCATCATTGGGCTTTCTTCTTCCAAAAATCTTTCCCAAATTCCTTCTAGACCACTTTCTGGAATTGGCTTTACAACAAAATCTGATTTTGCTTTGAAATAGTTCAAAAAAGCGGGTCTTCCAGCTAGTAGGACATTGGTTGGGACAGTCCTTGGGTATCCGGCAATGAACAAGACAGACTCTATCCAACTCATTTCAAAGCAATCTTCTTTTGTCAGACCTAGTTCAGGGAAACTTTGTTCCATGATTTCTTGTAGTCTTCCTACATCCCCAAGAAAAAGCGCGTTGTAAGTTGTGGTTACGGTTCGTTGAGTTGTATTTGGTACTTGTGAAGTTTGTATCAAGACCCTAATGAAAAGATTCTCATCAAGTGTGTGAGCAACTTGTTGCCACTTGTAAAGAATATTGGTGGCACCTTGTTCTAATGTCCTTGGGACATTAAAAGCCGTGACGGTTGCAGGGACAGGTACAAGTTTTAGTTTCCAAGAAACTAGGACTCCAAAACTACCCCCGCCACCTCCACGAATAGCCCAAAAAACATCTTCTCCCATAGCTTTCCGGTCCAAAAGACGACCATTTGCATCAATGATCTTTGCATCAAGTGCATTATCAGCCGCAAGCCCATATTTCCTCATCAAGGAACCATAAGCACCCCCCGTTATGTGCCCACCAACGCCAAGGCTCGTGCATAGCCCAGCCGGGACACCATGAGTCTTGCTTTTCTCGGCAACTCGATAGTAAAGCTCACCAATAGTTGCACCAGCTTGAACCCAAACAGAATTATCCTCGATATTGACATCAATGCCACGTAGTTTAGCTAGATCAACAACGACATAAGGAGGGTCCAAAACGGATGTATAGGACAACCCTTCATAATCATGGCCTCCACTCCTAAACCTAAGCTGAATTCCAAGCTTTTTAGCACAAATAACCGCGGTTTGGATATGTGTTTCATGCAACGGTGTGAAAATAAGTTGAGGTTTTGCGGCATACGAGGCTATGCAGCGAAGATTTTGGGCAGTCGAGTTTAAAAGGGGAGTGAAGTTAGCATTATTGGGGGTGACAAAAAGGTTGGGCAGTTGGTTTAAAGAGCTTGTATCCATAGAAAGACATTGGTGAAAAGTATCTTGAATGGGATTTGATAAACAATATGGTGATAGTGATGCTAACAAGATTAGAAGCACAGCAAATCTTGAAAAGTAAGCCATATTCTTAAGATTTTGAGTTGTGTAGTTTGTGAAGTTATGAGAAAGATGGTGTTCCTATTTATATGGAAGTTGTGTTGATCTTTGATGACTAAAAGTATGAGCTATTGCAAATGTCATAATCTAGTGTTTTGAACATATCTTAGGTTGGAATATAATTTAAAAAACATGCCAAAATTTGTAAGTGGTCTTCTTTGACTGCTCCAAAACTTTACTATTTTCCTGGAAAGACCCCAAACTCTTTTAAATATCGGCAGAAAAGTTTGGTGAGATGTAACTCAGCTTTTGGGCGCATATGTTTATTACTCCGTATAAGGATAAATTTTACTGTGACATTTAACGTTTAATAGTTACCGAGTATGAGGCAGATTATATAATGAAGAAGAAGAGCACTGTCTACACAAGCTAAATTACCTTATCTTGAGCTAATTGCAAAATGGTTATTAGAGCCTAGACACTGAATACTGATCGTACAATAGATTGCACTTTTGATTACGTGGATGGTAGATTGGATGCAAATATGCGACATTTAACTTGTAATGTAAGTTCTCGCGACGGTTTGTAATAACTAAATATTATGAAAATTATATCGAGTAAAACTTATATATCCTTGCGAAAACACTTAGCACGGTTTATAAACAAATAAAAAACCCTTAACCTTGGTAGTCACTAAACGTTTCATGTGCAACTAGGCGATCGATCTCCAATGTCTCCAAATTTTTACTATTACTTTCACCAACTTATTAAGTTGATTAAACTATCTTAAGAGAAATTGTGGAAACATTTCCTTCTGTTCATATGATTATCATATATTATATTTAATGCTATTATAACAACTTAAAATATTCTAAAGTTCCTTTCAAAGTGTTAGTTAATTGGTAATTCTGTTAGATAACAGACTGATTCCAATACTATTTTTGAAGGCGTCCAAAAATATGTAATCATATGATTATAAAATTTAACCCGTGTATTGAAAAGTAAAAAACTTGTTTATTTTACGTCTCCAAAAAGACAAGCAGTAGTAATTAAAGATGCTAACAAACATGACATTTACCAACGTCTTTTTTCATGAAATTTGTCTAAGTAGATCAACTAATTATTCTTTTTTAGTTCTTAGATTTGTTAAATGAGAATTACATTATAATTATTAAACTTTTTATGTTTGTTTTTTCTTAAATGACATACTGAAAAATGAAAACATTGAATTCTGAATTTTTTCAGAGAGAACGTAGAAAGAATGTGAATGTCGGTGTGCATTTAACCTAACACATGTTGCAAGTTGCAACTTGGCAGTAGTCAACCATGGCTTCAATGTTGGATATTTTCGTCCAACTTGCAAGTAACAAATGTAGTTGAAATTGATGATTCGTCCAGTTGTTGGCATTTTGCCTAGTCCAAAAATTAGTTAACTAGAAAGTAATCAACTATTTATGTTTCATGCAATGTGCAAATGTTTTTGAAAAAAGATGTCTGCCTTTACTCTTATGTCTAGTGTACGTTTGTTTATCTTTAAAAATATATGGAAGACAAAAACTTTAGATCTACCTCTACTCTCGCAGATTATATTGCATATCAGACATAATTAGATGCTAGAGTCATATGATATATTTAAGAATAGTTAAGCACTAATAAATGACATGATTAGAGCTAGAGTCACATGACATTTTTAAGGATAGTTAGTGTTAGGATAAGCATGTTAGCTGTATAAGAGTGTATAGGGATAAGGATTTACAGTTGGCTATGAGATGATGATTAGCAATTTACCTCAAATAGGTCATGTATTCTCCTTATATATACTCTCTCATTTGTATGTAATAATCATTCATTCAATAATACAATCCATAATCTTACATAACAGTTAGCACTCATAAGAGTGCACGGTGCACGATACGAACCACACGCCATACGCATATTTGAGGACCAATGGCGCACCAATGGTTAGTCATGGTGCACCTGTGCTTCCGTGCCATTCGACCAACTGATGTTATTCATCCTTTTTTTTTTTTTTTTTTTTTTTTTTTCATGTTTTGAGTGAGTGGGGTATTTTTGGTAGGGCATTTTGTGAGACCTACATGTACCAATAATAGTTATTGGTTGTACTGTTATAGATGGTGTTTTAGTTATTGATGTATTATTGGGGAGATGCTGGTTGGCACTGAGATGAAACATCAATAAGTGTTATTGTAAGTGTTATTGGTGTTTTGCTTCATCTAGCACTCTAAATGACATGATTAGATGCTAGAGTCATATGAAATTTTTAAGGATAGTCAACCACAAATAAATGTTAACTTTTTTAACAGTAGAAAGAGAAAGAAAAAGAAAAAGGTTGAAGCTTCTACTTTGAAGTCACCACTATCTTCGGAGAGATTTTTGGCAATAAGGAATCATTACATTTTCTCTTCCAAGGGTTTACTTTGAAACTTGTGACTTGTGTTTTGCCACCCTTTTGAGTCTTGATTTCCCATCACATACAATCGTAGTTCTTGGTTTACCTTTTTATAATGACAGAATAAAAGATTTCTTATATAGATGATTTTGTTTAAAGTTTATAAATTGCATATAGTATGTGCATGTATCAGTATATGTATGCATGTGTGCTTATTAATTAAGCATATAGGTTTGTGTGACTGAGTTTATGCCTTTAAAAATGAATGCTTGATTGAAAATGTTCTGCAATGCAAATAATTAGCTACGTACAGGATAAAGGGTTCTTAAAAGTTCGGGGCTCTGCGCGATCATGTATCTAGTTCGCCTTTGAAAACGGCACTACTATACATACTTTGAGTTCACAACAACACACATGAATACAAAAGTTGACACTTTTTTTCTGTGGAAGACTGCCCATAACTAACAAGATATCATAGCGTGTTACTTTGATCGATTCCAAAACGTACTTCATGATCATTAATAACATATAGCCGTGAGACCTTGTGTCATTACCTTATCATACAAACGCACACGTACACCATAAACACAAGCATATTAGCAATTCTTTCTTGAGATCCTCGCAGTCGTAAATTGCATACATACACAAGAACCATTATCAAAAATCATCATCACATCCAAAATGAATATACGTGACTTAGGCTAAGACCATATAATTTATCCTTAGTTCTGTTAATACTAATTGACTCATTCAATTCTCCGTTGGCTTTTATTCAGTTCACATGCATAAATATAAACTAAGAAAAGTGATGGAAACTAGTACAGAATAATTATGAGTATACTTAGTCACGGGGTTAAATAAAACATTGTCGTATAGATTGGGTTAGTCCACACTACCATGGGAGATAAAGTCATGGTCAATAACATTACATTATTCCATAATTAATGACTTATAAGTATCTTCATGATTAACAATATAAATGTTGTTGAAGAATGAGTTTATATTCCATCTTTGTGATTTTAAAAGACATAAACCTAGAAAAAGTCATGTAAATATAAAAAACTATAGTACGTACAATAATACTATTTCTTTATTAGCATTGTACGTATTCAAAATTGTTTTAGGGCACGAATTTATCGTATACGAAATGTGGCAACAGTAAAATCACGTATAGATCCCAATAGAACCTCACTTCATACGTTAAAAGCACGTCGTGTGAATGATTAGTGCTTAACATCAATCAATCTTCTGTCTCTTTGATTGATTTTCTACAACGTATGATAAGTCAATATTGTCTCTACTTTTGGATCAACAGCTACGTTTTCTATTTGCAGCATTGTTCCTATCCTATAGGGTTGGCTTGTTGGTCTTCTCGTTAGGGTTGGATCGTTAGTTGTTTTACGGCAAGCATGAATTGTTAGGGTCATTGCAAAACGTCCTTCATTGAATCAAAAATTTATCTTTAGCCATACATTTGCTTTTAGGAAATATTATAGTCCACATTGTGTTGTTAGGCAGTACTATGTTAGTTGATGAAATTCTCCGTAAGTAATACATTTTATTTATAATGCATTTATAGGTTGATGAAATTCTCCATAAGTAATACATTTTATTTATAATGCATTTATAGTGCAACTAAAATACAAACGTAGATCTTTGACGAACTCAAAGTCTACGAAAGCACTTGGGCCGACTAACCTAATACTACTCATACGCTTAGGTTCTAAATTTGAATATAAAATTAACAAAATGTATTATGTGGTAGAATTTCTCCATTCAAAATGTGTAACTTATGTATTATGCAGTCATTCACCTACTTTTGCATCAATATTTAAGTAAAGTTTGATCAGGTAGTATTCATATTCAATAGGAAAATGATTGGGAGGTTTAAATACATGCTTAAATTTTATGCCTAAAAGTATGTGAAAGTATTTTATTGGTTTGTGATAAAGTGGGTTCATCTACTATTACTAAGGGGGTTGGCAATGGTTACGGGGAGGCACGGTGCGGCATCCCCACCGCACGGGAACACCGCCGCCCTCCCCATCCTACCGCACGGGAGACCCAATTTTCGGGGAAGCTTACCGAGCTTGATTTTGAACGTTGGAAATCAAAAAAGGGACGTTGGGAGCACAACGGCTAGTTTCTTTTGTTGTGTATATATATACTTGGTAAACATTGACAAAACATAAAAAAAAAAAAAAAAAAAAAAAAAAAAAAAAAAAAAACACAACCGATCTAAAAAAAAAAAAATTCCGGTTCCAAAAAAAAAAAAAAAAACATCCGATTGAAAAATAATATCCGTTTCAACCGCAAGTATATGGAGCACAAAAAAATTGGTTCGACTTTTTTTCTAGATGAGCCGTTCGAGTGGTCTAACGATACTAGTCTCGAATTTTTTGCCGACGCAATTGACGAAGATGAAGAGATACGGCTGGGTCGACACGAAAATCAGTGAAACGCAATCGGATCTCTGCTGCACAAAGATTGCATCGTGATTATTTTAGTGAAGATCCAAAATTCAACGAAGAATTTTTTCAAGATAAGTATCGTATGCCAAAAAGTTTATTTTTAGAAATAACGCAAGCTATTGAGGCTAGATTCGAGTATTTTCAGGAAGGTTACGATGCTAGAATGAAAAAAAGTTTCACGGCCATACAAAAATGTTTGTCTGCCATTAAACAACTCGCAACCGGTGCACCACCGGATGAGTTTGACGAATATTTGGAAATGGCGCAAAGAACTTCACGTGAATGCCTTCAATTTTTTTGTGATGCTATTATTGAGTTATATGCTCGAGATTTTCTACGTAGGCCAACAAGTCATGATGTTGCATGTTTGTACGAAGCGCACGAAGACCGACATCACATTCCGGGTATGCTCGGTAGCCTAGATTGCACACATTTTGTTTGGAGGAATTGTCCAATAGAATTGAGGGGTCAATATAAAAGGGGTGACCATCAATACCCCACGATTATGATGGAGGCAATGGCGTCTCAAGATTTGTGGATATGGCACGCGTTCTTTGGACCGCCGGGTTCAAACAACGATATAAACGTTGTGATGCAATCTCCGCTATTCCTCACCGAGCATAATGGTACGGCACCTAAGTGCCCATTTGTTGTGAACGGCCATACGTACAAGCGTGGCTACTATCTTTGTGATGGCATATATCCGGCATGGTCTACGTTTGTTAAAGCGTTCAAATATCCAACCGACCCGAAGGAAAAAAAGTTCAAGAAATTACAAGAGTCGGCTCGAAAGGATGTTAAACGGGCATTTGGTGTTCTCAAGGGTAAATGGAGTATACTGAATCGACCCTTACGGCCACACACGATAGAAAGAATTAGAAAAATAGTTTATACGTGTATCATATTGCATAACATGATTATACATAACGCCGGTAACGCAATATCGCCAGTTCATATTCGGGATCCTCCGATTGAACCGGTGTTTGACGAAGCAGCTTTAGGCGAGATACGAGATGAGAATACACATTTTCGTGTCAGATTTGATCTTATGGAGCATGTTCACGCTCAACAATTAGCATACCTCGAGGTGGACGATGAAGTTTAGATTTTTAGTATTATGTAATGGTATTTTATGTTTTTTAATAATATTATGTAATGTTTATTTTAATTTTAATGAATTTTAGTTTTTAATAAATTTTAATAGAATTTAAAAAAGAAAAATGAAAAATGAAAAAAAAAAAAAAAAAAAAAAAAAAAAAAAAAAGTGAGTGAAGGGTGAGGGGTGTGCCGCCAACAAAAAATGAGTGAGTGAAAGAAAAAGTTGGAGGGTGATGTGGCATAAGGGGATTGGTAGTTTGTGAGTGAAGGGTGATGGGGTGAGGGGTGCATTGCCAACCCCCTAATAAAATGATGTCACATAAAATTAGACATAAAATTAAGTACATTAATTAGGCATGCTAATAAATGCTATATTTCAATAAGCTTTGTTAATAAAATATGTAGGTCAGTGAGTAATTCTTTAAATATGATGCTAAAAGTCAAATAAGTTGTATGTGACTTTCTGATTGGTTGGCTTGGTCAAAGCGAACCGCATTTACATAAAGGGAAAAAAAATTACACCACAACGATAATAAAATTTCAAGCATTTTGTTTTATCGTACAAAATGTAAAATTGATAAGAACATACCAACCAAAGTATAACTATGATTATTTAATTGGTATGTTATCTTCAATATTTAATAGGTCTATAATTTTAGATATAAACTGTTTTTATGTTTGTTCATTTAGCTATGTAGGATAAAGTCGCAAAACAAACACTTTCATTCTCCAAACTTATATTTCAAGTGGTATAATCATATATCCCTCATAGTTTCAGCTACAGAGACAAACACCTTGTTTCACCCATAAAGTCATCATTCCACTTCGCTTTCCTTATCATCCTCTTATAAGTCACCTGCCACCGAGTAAACTAAATCCAAACATCCGCTCGTCACATTCATCTCAACCCTCTCATATAACACCTCACACTCATTTTGCATATGTAACGGTTTTTTTTTTTTTTTTTTTTTATTAGATTGTTATCTCGTATAATACAAGCATACAAAATACATTTTAAATAAGGTTTTTGTTGTTATATCATATATCCAATGCACTCCTTGGCATGAGCTTTTACTGGACCACTCCTCTAGGCTCTAGCCCAATTGCATGGGCCCAATCTTTTCTAGAGTTAATACCTTTTCTTTTTGGCGGCAAAACATCGTTGTCCTTTTTCACTTAGATTATATGGAACATTTTAGTGTTCAAAATATCATATATGTCCATGTCTTGACAAAGACTTCTACATAAGAACAAGATTTATATAGTCCAGTGGCCATTTTTTAAATTTGTGTCTTATGCAGACATGCTAAGTTTCATCTCGATGTATGTTGACGTATGTACCCTCCGGATACATGCCGAACAAGGATATGCTCTCCGGATATGCATCAGGTAAAACGTTCTCAGACGTGTTCGAACCATACGAACCAATATCCGAAGGGTTACGAATATCCGCGTAACCCCATCCCTCCGGATATCACATGCCCTTCGGATAAGCCAACAAGTACTTGGACCAAAGTACAAACAAGTACACCAAAGTATATGGTAATGGAGTCTAAACTAGCAAACATTATGGGCTAAGTACGAACCAGCCTGGCACTTCATGTAGAGAGTCTATAAATAGAGGGGAAATCTTCATTTAAGGTTAACTAATTCTCTACCTCTCTCTAGTTTTATTCATACTTTCTCTCACTAAAATATATACTTACTCTCACGCCGGAGGTTGGTCCTGGGATACATTCCCGGGACGAGTCTAACGGACGTATTTGTTTTGCAGATATCCGAAGTATCACGCAATAAGCAAGAACCATACCGAATCCGGAGGACCTACTCTAGTCCGAAGGATTCATCTCGCTTGTTCGAAGTAGAAGCAAACTTTTACCTCAACAAATTGGCGCCATCCGTGGGACCCGTCATTCACTCTACCGAAGCTAATAAATGACAGGTCCTTCCCCAACCACACCCGAAGGATCCGGAAGTCGTCCGGATAACAATACCAATCCTGTTAACCTTGAACAAATCCAAAGTCACTTTGCTGCTCTAAAATCTCTCATCCAACAATACAATGTCTCGGGAGAAACACCGATTGACCCCATCCAACTCGACTTTGAGGTTGCCGGATCTCATGATGTCGAAGCCCAAAAAGCCGAAGAGGAGAGGACGGACGACTTATCCAAGCCTTTCAAGGCAGCGTCCAAGAGTCCGTTTACCCGGAGGATCATCGATTTCTCCGGACCAAAGGGTTCAAAGTATCTGATGCCTTCTCACTTAAAGTTGTACAACGGATCTACAGATCCTGATGATCATATCACCAGATTTGAAGGGGCGGCCAATCAAGGTGCGTGGCCCATGCCCATTTGGTGCATGATGTTCCAGCAGACCCTGGACGACGCTGCTAGAGCATGGTTTGATCGTCTTCCGCGAGGTAGTATTGACAATTGGGATGAATTGAGTGAACAGTTTGTTCAGAGGTTCGCCCTTCGTAGAAAATGTATCAGGGATCCGATGGAAATTACCAAGATCATCCGTAGAGCCAACGAAGCCCTCCCGGAATTTAAGGAACGATGGACGGATGAGGCTAGCCGCATTTCAGGAGTACCAGAGCTGATGCAGATATCCTCTTTTATTGATGGTTGTAAAAGTCCGGAGCTAGCGAAGAGATTCTCCGAGAAGGTTCCCCAGAGCATAACCGAAATGATGATACGAGTTGATGACTTCGTCCGTTCCGAAAGAGTGTATCGGCTAACAGAAGTACCAAAGGGAGAAAGGACGGATAATTCTCGTAGAGATTATCAACCTAATCCGTACGGCCGAAATGACCATAACACACAACGGTCCTCCTTCAGGGGAAACCACAGGAAAGATGTCCAAGACTTCAAACCAAGACGAAATGAAAATTTCGCACCATACATGCCCAGACGAAACGACAATAACACCTATCGGACAGACTACCGGAGAGATCATCGGCGTGACGATGGAAATAGAAGAGATACCAGACCATTAGACTTGAACATGCTCACAAAGGCCCCTAAAGAGATCCTGTCAACAGAGCACCAGCTCAGGCTACCGGCACCCCCGCCATTAAGAGGAAGACCGTCGAGAGAAAACATGGATAAATACTGTGATTATCATGGAGAGAAAGGCCATCTCACCAACGACTGTCACAATCTGAAAGAACAACTCAAGATAGCCCTGGATACCGGCAAGCTTGACCACCTGATCAGAGACGTCCGACAAAGAGACAGAGCACCGCCCAGAAATAACCAACAAAACAACCAAGGTCGAATCATCAATATGGTCCGATACCAAGAAAGGAATCCGAAGCGAAAGACAATAGATCAGGAAGAAGAGTGGATGAGAGCCCCCATAAGCTTTCCTCCGATCCTTCCGGGGGATGCTTCCGATGAACCACTTATAGTAGAAGCAGAGATTGAGGGATATACTGTACGGAGAGTATATGTCGACCAAGGCGCATCGGTAGAAGTAATGTATGAACACTGCTTCCTAAATCTGGACCCTTCCATCCGGTCACGTCTATCTAAGACAAACACACCCCTGATAGGATTCGCGGGAGAAGCCATAAATCCGTTGGGAAAGATCGAGTTAGAAGTCTGTTTCGGAAACGAAGGGTTGTACCGCCGAACTATCATGAAGTTCGCGGTGATCAGGTCTCCCTCCCCATACAACGTGATACTGGGTCGATCTGGAATCAAAAAACTTAGGGCCATCCCATCGACCATACACTCCATGATGAAATTCCCAACACCGAGAGGTATTGCCACTCTGGTAACCCGATCGGTCATTATCTCAGAGTGTAGAAAGCTCGAAGAAAAGTTCTTGATGGGAAGGGAAACGCAAGCAGAGATATCCCCGGAAATCACCATTGAAGAAACTACTGGAACCGAAGAAGTATTGGTTCACCCGGCATATCCGGAACAGCTAGTAACAATAGGAAGGAATTTTTCAAGAGAGGGGCGAAGGCAACTGGTAACGTTGCTCAAAAACAGCCGAGACGTTTTCGCATGGGAGCCTTCGGATATGACTGGCGTTCCCCGTTGGGCCGCCGAACATAAGCTCGACGTAAACATCCAAGACAAACCGGTGGCACAGAAAAAAAGATTTTTCTCGGAAGAAAAGAACCAAGCCATAAATCGGGACGTGGAAGAATGGCTAAAGGCCGGAATAATCAGACCCGTCCGGTATCCGACATGGATTTCTAACCCGGTCCTGGTGAAAAAACCGGACGGCAGCTGGAGGATGTGTATCGATTTTAAGAACCTGAACTCATCATGCCGTAAAGATTACTATCCTTTACCCGAAATAGACTGGAAGATTGAATCGGTGATAGGGTTCCGCTACAAGTGCTTCTTGGACGCTTACAAAGGTTATCACCAAGTGCAGATGGCAAAAGAAGACGAAGAGAAAACAGCGTTCTATACGGATCGGGGAACATACTGCTATGTCAAAATGCCATTCGGATTGAAAAATGCCGGAGCAACCTACCAGAAATTGGTAGACTCCAGCTTCCGAAAGCAAATTGGCCGGAACCTGGAAGTATATGTAGACGACATGGTGATAAAAAGCCAAACGGAAAAAGAATTGTTGGCCGATATAGCTGAAACATTTGACAATCTCCGAGAAATAAACATGAAGCTAAACCCTCAAAAATGCTCCTTCGGAGTGGAGGAAGGGAAATTCCTCGGGTATATGGTGACATCCGAAGGGATTAGAGCAAACCCCAAGAAAACCAGAGCAATCGCCGATATGCAATCACCAAAATCATTGAAGGAAATGCAAAGCTTAAGTGGCAAACTCGCAGCACTCAATCGTTTCTTGTCCAAATCTGCCGAAAAATCTTTGCCTTTCTTTGAAACATTAAAAAATATCACAAAAGACAATAAAGAAAAGTACCAATGGACAGACGCAGCTGAAAAGGCTTTCCAAGAAATGAAGAAAATGATTCTGGAACTACCATGCCTAGCGACGCCAAAACCGAAAGAAGACATGTACCTATACCTATCAGCCGCAATGGAAGCAATAAGTGGGGTGTTAATGGTCGAAAGGGAAGGACGGCAGATACCAGTTCATTATGTGAGCCGGACCTTACACGAAGCCGAAAAGAGATACGCTCCGGTCGAGAAGCTAGCTTTAGCATTGTTGCATCTATCCAGAAGATTAAGGCGATATTTCGAAGCTCACCCTATCAAAGTTATCACGGATCATCCTATCAAGCAGGTGCTGAATCGAGCGGAAGCTTCTGGACGGTTAGCCAAATATACGGTGGAATTAGGAGCCTACAACATCACCTACGTTCCCCGGAATGCCGTCAAAGGACAGGTACTGGCCGATTTCATCAATGAAGTACCCATCGGAACCATTTATCCTGGTCCGAAAGGGAGGGGCAAGGAGATATGTAACATCTCTGAGCCGGAAGAATGGATCTTATACACAGACGGAGCCTCTAGTCGAAAAGGTTCCGGAGCGGGTCTTGTGTTAATTAGTCCGGAAAAAGAAGAATACACCTATGCTCTCCGTTTAAATTTTGAAGCTACCAACAACGGAGCAGAATACGAAGCACTCCTAGCCGGATTAAGAATTGCAAAAGAAATGCATATAGAAGCACTGGACGTGCGAGTAGACTCTAACCTGGTGGCAAGCCAAATCAATGGAGAGTTTACTGCGTACAAGGAGAGCATGACAAAATACCTCGCGAAAGCCAAAGAATATATCACTTGTTTCAAACGCTTCAAAATAAAGAATATCCCAAGAGCTCAAAACCAAAAAGCAGATGTGCTCAGCAAGCTAGCATCCGTAGCATTCGACCATTTAACGAAAGAGGTCCTGGTAGAAGTGTTGGAGAAGCCATCCACCGAAGAAGAAACAGTTAACGCCATAGTAGAAGAAGAAGAGGAAAATTGGATGTCCCCCATATTCTGATGCTTAAACGAAGGTATATGGCCGGAGGATCAAAATGAAGCTCGAAACCTCTGTATGAAAATAAGTCACTACGTACTAATTGACAATGTGCTATTCAAAAAATCCTACCTTGGACCAATGTTACGATGTGTCGGACCCCTCCAAGCCAATTACATAATCCGAGAGGTACACGAAGGAGCGTGTGGCATGCACTCCGGACCCCGGACTGTGGTAGCTAAACTCATGCGACAAGGCTACTATTGGCCAACCATGCACCGGGACGCTAGAGAAGTCATCCGAAAATGTGATGCCTGTCAGATACATGCTCCGGTCCCAAAGTTACCAAAAACGGTGCTAACCTCCGTCATGGCGCCATGGCCCTTCTTTCAATGGGCAATTGACATTTTGGGACCTTTGCCCGAAGCTCCAGGAAAAGTTAAGTATGTTATTGTGGTGATAGACTATTTCACAAAGTGGATGGAAGCAAAACCATTGGCCAAGACAACCGGAAAGGAGGTCAAAAAGTTTGTATGGGACAACATCGTCTGCAGGTTCGGACTTCCCAAGATAATTGTCACAGACAACGGAAGTAACTTTGTGGGAGATCCATTCAAAAGTTGGTGTGAAAGGCTAAACATCACGCAAATCAACACAGCCGTGGCCCACCCTCAAGCCAACGGATTGGTCGAAAGAGCCAACAAAAGCCTGATGAAAGGATTTAGGTCCCGACTGGGAAGAGAAAGAGCCGGATGGGTAGACGAGTTACCAAACGTACTATGGGCTTTCCGAACCACCCTGAAAACCAGCAACGGAGAAACCCCCTTTAGTCTAACGTACGGAAGTGAGGCAGTCATTCCGGCAGAAATCGGTATGCCTACCTTCCGGACCATGATGGCAAACGCTGAAAATAACGACGATGAGATAAGTCTGAATCTAAACTTATTAGAAGAACGAAGAGAAATGGCGGCCATCAGGGAGGCAAAGTACAAAAAGAAAGTGGAGCAGTATTACAACCGAAGGGTTAGACCCGAAGCCTTCAAAGTAGGAGACTTCGTGTACCGGAAGAACGAAGCCAGCAGAGTGGAAGATCAGGGAAAATTAGGACCTAATTGGGAAGGCCCGTACCGGATAACGGAGGCTTATCAACACGGCACATATAAGCTCCAAACCATGGAAGACGTAGAAGTACCTCGGACCTGGCATGCAATTAATTTAAAGAAATGTTTTATGTAACCTATTATGCACTTTGTTATTTCAGGACTTATTGTAAGGCATGAGCCATTTTTACATCAATGAAACATCCGATGCATTTGAACTACATTGAATTATTTTCCGCAAGACATAAGTTGTCCAGTAAAGAAAACCCCAAGTGGGTATTATTAAGGCCAAGAGCCGAAGGGTACAGGTTACCCCGTCAAAGAAAACCCCAGGTGGGTATTATTAAGGCCAAGAGCCGAAGGGTACAGGTTACCCCGTCAAAGAAAACCCCAAGTGGGTATTATTAAGGCCAAGAGCCGAAGGGTACAGGTTACCCCGTCAAAGAAAACCCCAGGTGGGTATTATTAAGGCCAAGAGCCGAAGGGTACAGGTTACCCCGTCAAAGAAAACCCCAAGTGGGTATTATTAAGGCCAAGATCCGAAGGGTACAGGTTACCCCGTCAAAGAAAACCCCAGGTGGGTATTATTAAGGCCAAGAGCCGAAGGGTATAGGTTACCCCGTCAAAGAAAACCCCAAGTGGGTATTATTAAGGCCAAGAGCCGAAGGGTACAGGTTACCCCGTCAAAGAAAACCCCAGATGGGTATTATTAAGGCCAAGAGCCGAAGGGTACAGGTTACCCCGTCAAAGAAAACTCCAAGTATTTTTAAGGCCAAGAGCCGAAGGGTACATGTTACCCCGTCAAAAATAACCCCGAGTGGGTATAATTCTAGGCCAAACTCCGAAGGGTACAGGGTACCCCGTCAAATAAAGATAAGGAATAGACCACGGCCAAGAGCCGTAAGGCATATATTGTCCGATGAGACAAAACCTCTCGAGTATATAATTAAAAGCCGTAAGTTCCATAAATTACGTACTCCTCGGAATAACGGAGTAATAAATTAAGCAAGGTATACATGTAGCTTAAAGACGATACAAATAACAAAAAGAGCGATATATTCATATGATCAAAATTCGGTTACATCAAACATTCCGAAATAACGGAATAACAAAAACTGAACAAACCTATTCTATTACATCAATTGGTAAGCTTCACAAGGAATCCGGGACACCTGAATCCATAGTCAAAATGGAGGTATCCGGACTCCGACATACATCTTCCAAACACAAACTTCAAGCAAAGACAGAGGCATTCTGGGTATCGGAAGGATTCTCGATATGAGATTCGACCTCCGGGCCCTCAGTTGGTTCTTCAGCCGGAGCGGGGTCAGGAATCAAGGCGCTCAGTTCATCAAATTTCCGGTACACGGTTTCCCGGATCTTCTGAATGTAAGGATAATCCTGAGACAAAGCCTTGTCATACAACGGACCATATTTGGCCCCGGCCTCCATATCCATTCCTTCAACCTCTCCTAACAACTTAGCCGCTTTCTCCGGCTCCTCAAACAAACCCGCCCCATCAATCAGCCCCGAAAGATAAAACAAGTTGAAGGGCTCTGCCAAGGCTATTCGGAACTCATGACTCCCGAGAAAGCGGTGGATAGCTTCCGGGATAAACTCATCGACAATACGGTTCCTATCCACCTCGGCATTCCCAGCGGCTACGGCAAAGTCCACCTTCTCTTGATAAAGCTCTTTGTAAGCCTTCTCCTCCTCGCTCAACTTATTTTTGGCATCAGACAACTGCCCCTCCAACAACCTGATCTTCTCAGCCTGCTCACCGGACACTCTTCTCCACTCATTCTTTTCTAACTCAAGATCACCAACCCTCCCCTCCAAACTTGCATTCTCTGCACGAAGCTTCCTCAACCCCTCCGGATTCACCTCGGCACACTCCTTGTGTTCGTCCTTCAATTTCTGAAACTCTCCGGACACTTGCTGGAACATCTTCCAGTTGTCATCCAAGGTTTTATCACAGATCTTGTGAGTCTCAGACAATTTTTGATACTCCTTCAAGAGGGACTCAAAACGGAAAATAACATCCGCTTGAACCGTAGCACATTTGCCCAGCATCAACCAGGACATTCGGATAGCTTCCTCATCACTCTGATCATCCAAATATTTCTCCTCCCTAGGAGTCGCCAAATTGATCATCATATCCCTACAGACATTCGCGTTATTCATGCGATGCCCCCTCCTCACCGACCAAGCAGGAACAAAAACATCTTCATCATCACCATCCCCCTCTATATCAACCTCTGTATCCTCCTCAGCAGCAGTTTCCTTCCCCGGACGGCGGGAGGCAGTCTCCGAACCCCCTGACAACAAAGTTTATATTCAGACGATAAAAACGCCGGAAAGAAAGACAACTAAAAATATATAAGCAAAAAAGCAAGTCATAACATACCAGCACCTGATCCTCTGGATTTCTCCTTCAAAATTTGATCCGGATGTAATGAACGGATAGGCTCCGGCCTCTCCAAGGACTCTCCGGTATCCAAGTCAATAACTGTATCACCCGCGGAAATCTTGCTTCTCTTATGAAGGCGAGAAGAGACATTCCCAGCCCCGGTTCTCTTCAACGGAGGCTTCTTCAAACCCGCCTTCCCAGCCTGCTCCTTCTTCTTCTCTTTGGCAGCTATCACTTTGTCATCAGCCACTTCAACATTCCTCAGCTCCTCCGTCTTCTCCGGTACCTCAGTGTTGGAGGCCAAGGGAGGAGTAACATGCACTTCAGGGGTATACCCTTCCGGAAGCGGGGCACCTTGAATAATTTTTGTATTCTTTCGTAGCGGAGGTTTCTTCAGATAACTCGACATGGTTATACCTGCGGACAAGCAAAACTCAGCGTTAAAAAATAAAAAAGACGAGCAATATAAAAACACACATTATAACAAAGGCTATACCCCTCCCCTGCTCATCCCTGAATGCCGGACGATAACCCGGAAACTCCCAATGATCCGATAGACCCAGGGCATACAAGAACGCTTGCGGAATTTGGCAAGGTTCAATGATCGTCTCAGAAAGCCTTTCGGCATGAGTGACATCATACTCGCTTGCCTTCGGAAACGGATCCGACACGTCTGAATCCGAATGTCTCCATGGCATGGCAAACGGAATGGCTCGCCTATCGATCAAGAAAAAATTGTACTTCCAACCCTTCAGACAAGAAGGAAATTCCCCAAAACAAACCTTCCTATCCCTATGAATACGTTTCTCGAAAGAAAACCAATCACCCTGCTTACTAAGCTTATAGAAAACACGGAATAGAGGAGTGGTAGGAGGAATATGCATGCTACGGCAATACACCTCAAAAAGGGTAGCACGGTGCATACCCAACGGAACCAGCTGAGAAATATGAACTTTGAAATATCTAATGACCTCTAAAAGAAAGGTAGAAAAAGGGACAACGAGGCCGCCCTCAAAAAAGTACTCCGCATATAAACCAATGGCATCCTCCGGAAGTCGGTTCATCGTCATACCCGACGGAGGTATCCTCGGATGTAGATCCTCCGGTATTCCGAACGCTTTCACTACTGCGATCACATCAGAATCGTCCATCGCGGACATTCTTAAATGCATATCTTTCTTCACATGAGAACCGTCCGGATTAGACACATCTTCGTACTCAAACGATGCTGTGGATTCCGACATAATGGACGAAGAGGAGAGGAGAATAAGCCAAACAACAAAAAAAAAACTAAACGGGCTGAAACGTACCTCAAAGACGACGCGAATAAATTGTTCGGAATACGGAGAAGATGAGATGAGTCAGAGATGTGTGTGTGAAATAAAATTACGGTGCAGTAAATAAAAGAAATGGGACTATTTATAGGCAGTCAAAATGGGCGGGAAAGGGACACGTCACCCGTAGGGCTTACGTGTCAGCCATCTACACCGTGTCTCTCCGAAAACGCGTACGTGTCCCAATCCAAACGACGCGGTAAAAAACGACGGCGCACCTCAAACGACACTTTAATTACTTTTGGCATTTTGCACGACTAACAAAAGAGCAAAGCTATACCTTACCCTCCGGAAAAGCGCAAATTATCAACTTAGTATCACACCATTGGCACAACCAATACTATGATACTGGGGGGGACATGTTGACGTATGTACCCTCCGGATACATGCCGAACAAGGATATGCTCTCCGGATATGCATCAGGTAAAACGTTCTCAGACGTGTTCGAACCATACGAACCAATATCCGAAGGGTTACGAATATCCGCGTAACCCCATCCCTCCGGATATCACATGCCCTTCGGATAAGCCAACAAGTACTTGGACCAAAGTACAAACAAGTACACCAAAGTATATGGTAATGGAGTCTAAACTAGCGAACATTATGGGCTAAGTACGAACCAGCCTGGCACTTCATGTAGAGAGTCTATAAATAGAGGGGAAATCTTCATTTAAGGTTAACTAATTCTCTACCTCTCTCTAGTTTTATTCATACTTTCTCTCACTAAAATATATACTTACTCTCACGCCGGAGGTTGGTCCTGGGATACATTCCCGGGACGAGTCTAACGGACGTATTTGTTTTGCAGATATCCGAAGTATCACGCAATAAGCAAGAACCATACCGAATCCGGAGGACCTACTCTAGTCCGAAGGATTCATCTCGCTTGTTCGAAGTAGAAGCAAACTTTTACCTCAACAATGTACAAGTACACTGTACAATGATTTGACTACGAGTATATCTGGGTTACTCGATTATAAGTAATGCATGTAATGAAACACTTTGGAGCATTACAAAATGTAACATTATCGTGTAAATAAGAGTTTGAAAAAGAAAGTAAGCTTTTTGAAGCGTGTACCTTTTATAACACTCATATTATCCAAACAAGGTAGAAACGTGGAATTAAGAATTTTACACGTCTTGAAACATTTACTTTTTTTATATATAAATGGTGTGTATAGAGGATACAATCGATGAAGTGATTATACTATTAAAAAACAACTAAAAATGAAGTAAAAAAAAACAATAAAATTCCAGTTTGGTTTTATCAGTAAAAATAGGGGAAAAAATCCACGAAACTGTTGCACGTAGTCTAATAACTATAACTATTTCTCATGCTAGCTCTAAAATTTGTTGCATGAATTCCTAGTCTTATATATAAACTACTTTCTTGTTTGTTCATGTAACTATGTAGAATAAAGTCATATAACCAAAACTCATTTCCTTTTATAAAATCTTGTTTCAAGTGGCTTAACCATGTATCCCTTCACAGCAGTATTATGTTAGTCGATAAAATTCTCTGTGGGTAATACAGTTTATTTTATAGTGCAACTAAAATACAAACCTAGAACCTTGACGGATTCAAAGCTCACAAACGAGCTTGGGTCAACTAACCTATACAGCTATACTGCCTTACACGCTAAGGTTCTAAATTTGTATATATGATTAATAAAACGTATTATCTGGGAGAATTTCTTCATTCAACATGTATAACATATGTATTATGTAGTCATTCAACTACTTTTGCTTCAATAGTTAAGTGAAGTTTGATTGGGTAGTATTCATATACATCTATTACATGTGGTACATTTCAATCAGCTTTGTTGATAAAAGGTTGAATTGGACAAATTGTATCTTCAATATATACAGGTCAATGAGACATTTGAATTACACTATACGTTTAATGTGACAAAATGAAACTAAATACTCAATCCTTATAGACTACTTTCTAAAGATAAACATAGAAAATTACACTATACGTTTCGATACGATGAACCCCTATTCATATGTGTCGCCACTTTGTCCAAGTTAACCTTTGCTTCAAGAAGTAGATTATTGAAAATAACACTACAGTAAGTAAAAAACAATAAAATTAAAGCATTTTGTTTTATCCGAGGAAAAAAAATGATAAGAAACTCATAACTAATTAATTGTATAATTACAACTATTAGTTGTTAAATTCAAATCATTGTCTGATATATTTTTAGTCTTAGATATAAATGGATCTTATGTTTCTTATATTACCTATGTGGGATAAAGTCACAATAACTCATTTCCTTCTTAGAACTTTTGTTTCATGTAATTTCACTTAACCACAATATATATCCCCTCACGGCCTCTCCAACAATATCCTTGTTCGACTTCACAATCATTCTGCACATGTAACGATTGGTTTTATTAGCCTTTACTTGACCACCCATCTAGCCCAATTGCATTTCAAATAAATGTTTCAATCATTATATCATGTATCCAATGCACTCATAAGTTCTAGCCTTTACTTGACCACCCATCTAGCCCAATTGCATGGGCCTAATCTTTTTATAGGGTTCATAACTTTCCTTTGTTGGTGGCAAAACATCATTGTCTTTTTTTGCGATATATGATTTTTGGTTTTTTGACCGACTAATTTACGACATTTAAGCTTATCGTAACATATACACAAACCGGGTAAAGCTCTCCCTTTAATAATACTAGCAATTGTAATACCTTTTCGTACTTCGGTTAGCGATGAATCCGTTACTATTGATGTAAAATGATCGTTTGATACCATTTGAATCAAATATCATGGGCATCGACAAGTGGGCAATAAGTATTACAGAAAATATGTGTCGTGGATCATGATGTTATTTTATTATCGAAATACCACATATATGTATCTCTTGACAAGGACTTCTACATAAGAATAAGAATAAGATTTATATAGTCCAGTGGCCATCTTTCAAATTTGTGTCTTATGTAGACATGCTAAGTTTCATGTCGATGTACAAGTACAATGATTTGACTACGACTATATCTGGGTTACCCGATTATTAGTAATGCATGTAGTGGCTATTTTGTAACACTTTGAAGCGTTACAAAATGTAAAATTATAGTGTAAACAAGAGTTTGAACAAGAAAGTCAGCTTTTTGAAGCGTTTACCTTTTGTAACAGCCATATTATCCAAACAAGGTAGAAAAGTGGAGTTAAAAATTTTACACGTCTTGAAACGTTTAATTTATTTATATGTAAAAGGATAAAATCGCTGAAGTGAGTATACTATTACAATTAAAAAAAAAAAAAAAAAAAAAAAAAAAAAAAAAAACCTAGAAAGAAAGTAAAAAACAATAAAATTCAAGTTTGGTTTTATCAATTATACTGTAATACCTTTTCATACTCCAGTTAGCGATGAATCCATTCTTATTGATGTCAAATGATCATTTGATATCATTTGAATCAAAGATCTTCGACAAGTTGGCAATAAGTATTACCAGAAACATGTGTCGCGGATCATGATGCTATCTTGTTGTAAAAAATATCATGTCTGTCTTGATAAAGACTTCTACAAAAGGTATACAACGAGAGAAATGAGTCGAGTCATTCGTGAAAAGCTCGAGATCATATCGATAAAAAGCTCGAACGAGCCGAGCTAAACGAGCTCGAGCCCGAGATTGACCTTAAGTTGCAACTCATTTATTAATCGAGCTTGAGCCTAAGCTTTACATACAAATCTTGATTGGGCTCGCGAGCCTAAGTGACACTATAATATTTTAAGTATTAATATATAAAACGTTATGCATTTGTATTATAGGCGAGCTTATAAACGAACTCAATAACAAGCTTATTAATGAGCACAAATAGATATATTATGAGCTGAGCCCGAGCCTGTATAACATACCACGAGCCGAGCTCAAGCTTAAAAAATAGGACTCGAAACGAGCTGTGATCGAGCTCGAGTTTTATAAAAATTAAACAAGCCGAGCTCGAGCTCGGGCTCAACTCGGCTCGTTTCCACCCCTACTTCTACATAAGAATAAGATAGATTTAGTCTAGTTGCAATCTTCCAAATTTGGTCTTACGCAGACATGCTAACTTTCATGTCGATCTACAAGTGGAACCATTTCGACTACGACTTCTATCTTATTTGATAAAAAAATAATGTACTCCGTAACAATTACTTATCCGATATACTTTAAGCAGTTTATTGAATTAGTAAAGTTAGTTAAAACATTGGGCCATTGGGCCCATCCTCCATCTTTACTTCATTTTCATACATTATCCCCTTGTAAAATATTGTTCATAATTTATGCTTTAACTTTAAACATGCTAGGTTTTTATTTATTTATTTATTTTAAAAGCAAGACAAATTTTTAGTACAAATTATTATGATTTCATACTTTTTATGTAAAAAGAAATGTGAAAGTGGAAATCATAAAATTGTACTAGTATTACAATTCATTGAGAATCGAAGTTTTACAAGCACTCAATATAAAAAGGTAAAGTTTATCTTCGCGAACTAATAGCAAACTTTAACCCGAGTCATGATACAACAAAATAGGCGAAAACAATTTCCCTTTTACTTAAAGCAAATAGCGTCGTACTCACCAGTCATGCCATACATTTTTCCTTTTTCTTTTTGTGTTTTATTGGTTATATGTGGACCATGGGTGTCCTATAACGCCAACTTATAAAAATATTGTTCCTAATTTATGCTTTAACTTTAAATAAGCTACATGATACTTTATAAAAAAAGATACAACCATCATACTATATGGACGGAAACGAAAACAGAAATTGACACACGGTAAAAAAAATTAAAAAAACATACAACGATCATACTATATGGTACGACAGGTAGCTAGGTTTTATGTGTTTCTTGGCGATACGCAGTCACCCGAGGTTTCAAAAGCTTGGCAGTGAAGATAATTAGGGTGATACCAGCAACCACAAACAACATGATCAAAGCCCCTGTTAGCAACCGGCTAATATTGTCCCATTCGATTTTCAGCTCTTCATCGTGCGCAGGAGTTGTAGCTTCCAATGCTAACTTATAACTCCAACAAGTAGCTATGATTGTTGCAAACATGGAGGCTGTTACAAGAAACGAGAATGCCCTTCGTTTTAATGACAACCCAGAAAGAAACAGTAACATTGTGGTCAGTGAAAAACCGAAAGAAATGGTGTTGGCAATGGAGAAACGTTTAAACTCGTATGGAGAAACGTATGCTGCAATTGCTTGGCCAGCTTGGTACTCAATGGTGCCGTTTACAATCTTTGTATCTAGGTATGTACCACCAGGCGGGCTGATGCCCGCCTGGTAGTTCATGGCAGCGTCAACGCTGCCACTAAGAGAGCGCCAGCATTTCTTTCCGCCATGGGATCATCCATTTCCTTAGCCAAGTAGTCCCATATCCAACGATAGCCTCTTTTAGCACCGGTTGGCGGTGATTGCGGTTGTGGTTGTGGTTGTGATGGTGATGGAAGCATTGGAGCTAATCGTTTGTGTCTTCTATAGTTCTATGAATGGATTAAAGAGTATGCATGCATGTATATATGATGGTCATGTATTTCATGTTTACTTTAACTTTTAATAAAGTGAAATGGCAATATAACAATAAGGAATTTTGAAAGTTTGAATAGTTGTTTTTTATAGTAAACATTTTCATTAGTGGTTACAAATTGTACCAGTAAAGCGAGCTGGGTAATTAGTCAAAACAATTTTAACCTTTTACCAAAGGGGAAGACAGGAGGGGGCACGGTGGCACGTGCCCTCTTAGCGGAAAAAATAAATAAATAATTGTATTGTAAATTTTTTTAAATATATATCTTACTATTTTTGCAATTTGCTCTTTTAACAAACCGATTTATAATTTTTTTTTTTTTTTTTTTTTTTTTTTTTTTTTTTTTAACGTTCTACTTAAAAAAAAAATTAACGTGCAATAACCAACGCAATAAAATGACGCCCACTAGTGCCAACCTCGTTAACCATGAGAATGATACAAAAGGTTCTTTTTTGAACAAAAGGGGTAAAATTGATTAGGTTGTGATAAGGGGCGGAGCTATGTGAGGGACTGGAGAGGGTCCCGGCCCCTCTAGGTCTAAGCCCTTTAGTGTATTTATCATGTGTATTTTCGGAAAATATTTTATTGCGACCCTTCCATTTAATGTATTTTCCGAAAAAAAAAATTATTTCGGCCCTCTCACTGAATTTTTTCTAGCTCCGTCACCGGTTGTGATTGAGAAAAAAGACTAATGTAAGTGCATGTTGAAAATGATACAAGAGCTGTAGCAAACTAGCAGGTGCTCTAAACCAAATACCTCACCCTTTCTCAACAGTGGACCAACATGCATATTCATCATTGAATTAGTAAAGTTTAGTCAGAACATTGGCCCATTGGGCCCATTTCTTATCTTACTTCATTTTTCTACATTATCCCCATTAAAAAGATAAATTCCCTTGAAAAAAATATTGTTCATAATTTATGCTTTAACTTTAAACAAGCTAGAGCATTTCTTTTTTGTCTCCTTAAAAAAAAAAAAAAAAAAAAAAAAAAAAAAAAAAAAAAAAGCAAGACAATTTTAGTGCAAATCATTATGATTTCATACTTTATATGTAACCGGAAATCATAAAAGTGTACTCATATTACAATCATTGAAAATCGAAGTTTTACAAGAACTCGATAAGAAGGTAAATTTCATCTTTGCAAACTAATAGCAAACTTTAACCTGAGTCACGATACAACAAAATAGGCGAAAACAATTTCCCTTTTACTTGCATTATATGCTCGCTACCCTAGCAATCTGCATACAATGAAAAGATAAATATTTTAAGCCCTTAACATAAAACATCGGGTCTAAAGACTTTTATGAAATTTAAACTTTTATGAAATTTAAACGTACCAGGGATTAATTATAATGTTGCAAGAGGAGATCCCGCTTCAGTGAAATAAGATGAAAGATCCACGGCCATGTGATCATACATATTTATGAACGGATGTGACTGTATATCAAGAGTGAAAAACAAGCAAGTGAGTTGGTGCAGATTTTGAATCATTTTATAATATAGTTATTGGATTTGAAAAGGACGGTAAATTGTACCATAAGTTCATTTGCGGATGCTCTATCCTTCGGATCTTTCTGCACGCTAAGATACCAAAAATTTTGTGCTTGTTAGGTGATGAATATTTGAAATGAGTTGAACATAGTGACATGGTCCTGGCCCAACATAAACCCGAGGATTCTGGGCCTCAAGTGCCAACCCAGGACCTAGCCCGACCCACAATTTGGGCTTCTGTGAGCCCATTTACTTAAAAAAATTTAATTTACTTTAAGAATTTTAATTAAAAAAATGTATGGGTCAAAAAGGGTCATAAGTCACCCAAAGAGAGTATTTACCATGCTTCAATAAACGAGCAAAACTGAGGAGAGAACTGATCAGCAGGTGCACGAGGTGGTGCTTGACCAACGATGGTTTCCATAAGCTCGTAAACATTGACCCATCCTTCACCTGGTTGTGGTGGAGAGTATGGAAAATGACCAGTCGCACATTCCAGTAAAACTAAACCTAAGCTCCATATATCGCTTTTATAACCGTAGTTGCCTCCAATAATTCTTTCTGGCTGAAAGCATATAAACAAAAACCAAATTATATCAACATAAATTCGTGCTAAAGAGACTTTTAAATTCATAACGGAGTATATAATATACTACATTTTGTTCAAAAGTGTTCCAATTTAACCCGACCAGTATATAAACTACACAGTATGGCCCGAACCAGTTTTGACGATTTTGCCACCTTTAAGTAAAACCTTAACAGCTATGCTACTAAACATATAATTATCATGTGGTTAAAGAATTACTTACAGACATGTAGTTATACGTGCCAACAAATGTATTAGCCAATCCAGAAGTGCTTGCGAGGATTGCACTAACACCGAAATCAGTAATCTTGACTTCACCTCGGTGGTTTATCAGCAGATTTGACGGTTTCAAGTCCCTGTGAATGATATGTTTCTCGTGATGAAGATACCACAAACCATTCAACACCTGTTTTTCAATGTATTTTCAGAGATCAAGAGAGTATTACTATGTGTCTTGATAGTTGATAAAGAGCTCATTACTGAAATAAAGTTTGTAAATTTCAACCTGTTTACAGATGGCTGCAAGATAAGGTTCGGGAATGGAACGAACGGTTTTGAGAAAATCAGCTAAAGATCCTCCATCCATGTATTCCAAGATTATAGAAACAGCACCGTTATCATAAAAAGATTGGTAGCACACTACAACGTTTGTAGACTGTGAAGACTGGTTGATTTTAAGTTCTTGTGCAATTTGCTTGCGGGCTGACTCTTCTACATTCATTTGAATCACCTGCATATCAAACAAACATGTTACAAAAAAAACTTACAAAAGTGTTATCATGAACCTTTAAATAAAAAATTTCGTCTCTAATTTACACAATTGGCGTACTAAAAGTAACTGTAATGGATCTGATTATTAGTACGAAAAAGCTGGGAACCTTGAGGACCCAAATAGCTATATTTTCACTTCATTTATAGTTTGATCATTGGACTTTATGATCATTTACAAAATCATCCATCCTAAAAACCCGTTAAAAACATTCAACTTTTGAAATTACCCAAAATGGTCTATTTAGAAAAGGTGCTGCGGTTTTAGTAACAATTTTTGTAAAGTGCGATAACCAAATTTGAAATGAAGTGAAAGTATATTGCTAATATGTATTTACTATTTAGATTTAGGCCTTTTCTAGTGGAGGGAAATACGGAAATTTTACTGGAAATCTCTAAATAAAAAGTGTGACATTGTTTCATGTGACAAAGACTCAAACTTTAAGGTATAAAAGATGAATCTGGTTGACACTACCTTTAAAGCAAAAAACTGCCCGGTCCACTTGTGCTGGACCAATCGAACAATTCCACCGTTTCCCTTTCCGACAACTTTAATCGCATCAAAATCAGCTAAACTTAATTGGTTATCTGATGGCTGAATAAGGGGTGGCTGAACCAAAAAAATTGCAATGACAGTAAGACAAGCTCACAAGCAGAAAACTTAAACGACAGATGAAATATACATAATTTTAGTAACATTTCTTTCTCGTGAACAAAATAAGATCTTCAAGTCAACGCTTCAAGGTCTTATTCTCAAGTTTAAAACACAAGGGCAATCGCTTTTCAATGGTTTCTTACTTTCTTAGGCCTCTATCTTACGAAGTTATGTAAGTTTTCTCTTTCGTTTTTGCGATTTTGTAGTAACGTTTCAAAAGCTTAGTTAACTTGTAGCATGAAATAGGATCTTCTTCAGCCCTCCATAAATATTCCAGCTCCTCTAATGCAATATGCAGATAAAATCTACTTGTACAACCCATACAAAACACCTGTTACCACTCTTGTAGCAGAACGTTTAGGAAGTGCACTAATCATTAAAAAGGTAAGCTTCACAATGCAGAGTAATTCATCTAAGAACAAAGCCTCGAAAAATGAAAAGTTTTATTACTCCGTAATAGCTCTTTACCAAAAGAACACAGCCTAATTTTGTGTCTCATTGTGATCCTAAGCTTACACTTTTAACAAAAGGCGAAGTATTACACAACCTCACTTTATACATTACAAGTACACCAGAAATGTCTGTGGGGGACCTTGAACCCACAACCTCTTGGTCGGGGAACATCTCACACTGTCTCATAGCACCACTAGGCTGCAAACCCTTTTGTTGTGATCCTTAACTTCCAATCATATTGCACGGGGTGTTTGTTTAAGCTAATGTTTGGGCTTATGAGCTTATCTGTTTTCGGGCTTATGTTTCATAAGCTTATTTTGGGACTTATGGGCTTCTATAAGTGTATTATGTCATAACAAACTTACATAAGCCCACGAGTTTCAAAATAAGCTGAAAAATTGCGCTTATGAAATATAAGCCAAAAACAGATAAGCTCATCAAGACCATAAATAAGCTTAAGCAAACACCCCCTAAATACGGATTCGCTTAATTCGATCAAATGAGACTATCAAACTACATGATCATTTCAAAACTACCCATAAAAAGCAACCAACTTTATAACCTAAATATCGACATTAAACAACCATACATCAAATGCAAACAAACCCAGATCCAAAATCACAAAACCAAAAAACTTACAGTATCAGACTGACTCTGTGAAACGATTCTAACACCATCTCTATTCACCAGCAGATCACCATCCATAAAAGTCCCAGATTCAGTCCTACACCAAAAATAGCAATAAAGATTCAATTTTTATAACATACCCACAAATCTAAACACATTAAACATACCATAAACAGCATAAAGATTCAATTTTTATAACATACCCACAAATCTAAACACATTAAACATACCAAAAATAGCATAAAGATTCAACTTTTACAACATACCAACATAATCAAACACAATAGAGATCCTAAAAAGACTAAAAAGATTCAAATTTTACAACATACCCACAAATTTAAACACATTAAACATACCAAAAATAGCATAAAGATTCAATTTTTACAACATACCCACAAATCTAAATACATTAAACATACCAAAAATAGCATAAAGATTCAATTTTTACATTTTTACAGCAAACCCATATAATCAAACACAATAAAGATCCTAAAAAGACTATAAAGATTCAAATTTTACAACATACCCATAAATCTAAACACATTAAACATACCAAAAATAGCATAAAGATTTAATTTTTATAACATACCCACAAATCTAAACACATTAAACTTACCAAAAGTAGCATAAAGATTCAATTTTTACATTTTTACAGCATACCCATATAATCAAACATAATAAAGATCCTGAAAAGACTATAAAGATTCAAATTTTACAACATACCCACAAATCTAAACACATTAAACATACTAAAAATAGCATAAAGATTCAATTTTTACATTTTTACAGCATACCCATATAATCAAACACAATAAAGATCCTAAAAAGACTATAAAGATTCAAATTTTACAACATACCCACAAATCTAAACACATTAAACATACCAAAAATAGCATAAAGATTCAATTTTTACAACATACCCATATGATCAAACATAAAGAAAGTTACTAAAAATGGAAAGAAAATTTACAAGAATTTAGCAAGTGAAGTTTCATCAGGAGGAGGAAGATTAAGCTTCAAGATTGGAGCTAAATTTCCCTTATTCATGATGGTGAAAAATGCTTAAAAGATTCAATGTTTTTGTGTTGTTTTGATGGAAAATTGAATTGAATCTTTTTGTATGGAAAATGTGAAAAGTCTTTGTGAAGTCAATGAAACCAAAAGGGGCTTTGGTTCTGGTTTGGTTTGGTTTGGTTTTCCACAAACCAGAATTCTGCCGTACAGTTTTTAATTAAATACTACCAACTATTAGTAAGTATAAAAAAAGTATAATACTTTTTCAAAGTTCCGTCCATAAATAAATGTACAGTTTAATTTTTCAGAAATAAATTGGTCCAACTTTCACTTTAGATATTTTTGTATGTTATATAATACATGATAAAAAATTATATCATTGAAAAATACATTTAAAACTAAATTCATTGATATATTTTACATCAAATATTATATAACATCTACAAAAATAGTTAAAGTCAAAATTGAACCAGTTTGATTTTGAAAAGTAAAATTGAACATTTATTTAAGGACGGATGTAGTATTTATTATCGTAGTACGCCAACTATAAAAAATATCGTTAAATACAACGAATTGTTGTTAAGTGTTTTAATTTGTACATTTTGATGTGTTGTCGTATCAGAAAAAATGACACGTGCTACTATTTTTTAACGTGACAAGACATTAAAATGTGTATATTTGAACACTTTATGAAAATTCATTGCATTAATTGATAACTATTATAATTCACGTATCAAGATAGAACTTTGAAAAAAGTTGATTGCTATTTTTTTGACATAAACCCACTTTTTTTCTCTATTGAAAACCGGACCGGATCGGTCGAAACCAGTTGGTTAAGCCAGGTTAGATTGAAAAGACCGGGCTAAATTGAAAAACCAATAACCGTCTAAAAAACTAGTACAATATCTGGTTTTAAAAACAAGTCTAGTGAATTCTTTTTCCATTCTATGTCATATACTTTGAATCGTCTCGATACCATACTTGTAACTTGTTGCTAATGTGTTAGATGTGAAAAGTAAAATATCATGACACTCATCATCAAGTGGCCTAGTGGCTATGCAAATGATGTACTCATAATACGTCTAAGATTCAAACCTACTAGCTAGTAGCTACACATTTAAAAATGTGACGTGATTTGCATACTCTTATAATTGATTGACATACTTAAATTATGAGTGTTTTGACATTTATACTCATAGAAGGTGAAAATAAGTAAAATTGATGTGAAAGTATAAATGTTAAAACACTCATAATTTGAGTGTGCCAATCAATTGCGGGATTATGCAAATCACATCCTTTTAAAAATGCTTAAAAAAAAATGTTTAAGATTACAATGTGAACCCAACATGCGAGTCAAACACTTGTACTCCTACTGTAATGTGAAGATGAAATACATCAACCTTTTAAGTGGGGACACAAATTGAAACGTTACTAAAATAATATCATGATACAACTTGAAAGCTTGAAGCATATATTAAAACGTGACAATATATACAATAATTAAAACGTGAAACACTGGGTTTATGCTATTAGCTTTTGCTTTAATATAGATATTTTTTTGGTTAGGCTATTTGGTTTTATATGAAAATAGTGACAAAATTTTGTTTGGTTGGAGATGACTAGCGTGTGGAAATTTGACTAAGCACTTTCGTGTTGGTTTTTATATTTTTGTAATTGTCTTCTAACTTTGCTTTATCCTAGAAGTAAATATTAATACATTATCTGTTTTTCGGTGTTTCTCTTTTAGAAAAACTAGAACGGTACTCGCGCAATGCGACAGCGGGTACTCTGTGATTATATTTTGCGTTATTCGGTACATGTCTAGTTGTCTGTATGCTTTATAAATAGAGATATTAGAGATGGGAGTTGAGATCCATGAAAAACCAATACATGCCATAGAACCTATCAACCAATCATAGCCACCCATTTATATTTTTCACCTTTTTTTAAAACAACATATCTTGCAAACGGTAAATCTTCAAGCTACAAAAAAATACCATCGCGACGAAAATTAAATGATCTTTCTATAGATATGCATTGTTATATACTTTCGACGAATTTTTTTTTAATTTCCGCCCAGAAAGAATCATATATGATTCGTAAAAATCATATATGATTCGTAAAAAATCATATATGATTCGATTCTTACGAATCATATATGATTTGTTAAAATTGAATCATATATGATTTTTCTGGGCGAAAAAAAAAGTTCGTCGAAAAAAAAATTCGTCGAAAGTATATAACAATGCATGTCTATAGAAAGATAATTTAATTCTCGTCGCGATGGTATTTTTTTTGTAACTTGACGATTTACGGTTTGCGAAATATTTAAATTTTAAAAAAATGGTGAAAGTTTATCTTTTTATTTTGATAAAAAAAATGAGTGGCTAAGATTGCTTGATGGGTTCTATGGTAAAAGTTGGATTTATAAAGAACTTTTGGCTTAGAGATGGTTAAGCCAAAAAAATTTTAGTTTGAACAACTAATCGCTTCCTAACAAACTTTTTAACCAACTTGTTTCATAACAAATTAATTTTGAAATCTTTCCATAATAATTAAGAAAAAATTCTGAATTTTAAGTTTTTTTTAATTATAAAATAATCTTAAATACATTATCTTTTATATAATAAAACAAAACCTTTATTGGAATTTTTCATTTTAAAAAAATCAATTTATACCTTATTTAGTAATAATTGTATTTAAAAAAAATATTATTTTCTATTAGGTAACATTTTATATTTATCCATAACACAAGTAAAAGATAAATACAAAAAATATAGATAAGATACAATTAACACAAGTAGAAGATAAATACAAAAAATATAGATAAGATACAAATAATAATATGATTAAAATTTTTAAATAATTATCTTTAATATTAAAAAATTATAATTAAACATCATAAATCAAGCAAAAAAAAGATTAAATTATTTGTTTTTTAATAAATAAAAATATATGATTAAAAAAAAAAAATCCGCGCGTGCGCGAGCATTATAACTAGTAATTGAGTATAGATAAACTATCAAACAAAGTATATTATTATTGGAGTAGTGTAGGTTCGAGTCCTAGTCAAAAGGTTCTTTGCTAAAACCTATGCTACTAATTGGGATTGTTTATCATGCATGTGATGCTTGTGGATGGTTTTTTAAACACGACGACTTTTCAGTTTTTTCTGTCACTTTTCATCATCAACTTAAAGTCTTCTTAGTCATATGAGTCTTAATAACAACATTGATATGAATGATGTCCAAAATCAAGGTTACAATTGTTTTTCTATGCATTAAAGTCTCGACAAACATTTTCCTTGGATTGTATAAGAAACAAGTTGCAGTCATGACTCGCTAATATTCAAATATGTCGTTAAACATTTTTAAAAAGTGCGTCTAAAGTGACGAAATTTCAGTTTTTTCATTTAGGTTACTGAATCTATAAGAATTGACATTTAGATTACGATTCTATTAATTCCAGTGTTAATATTAGTTATTTGATCGCATATTTTCGGACAGTTAAGTAATATAAAAGTAGTGTTTTACAAGTTCAATGATGTGCACATTTATTTTTAAAAGTTCAGTGGCCGAAATGTCATGTTTAATAGGTTTGGTAACCCGAATGACTAAAATAAAAATTCGTTACCTTAAACGCATATTTTTCAAAAAGTTTAGTAACGTATTTGTATATTAATCCATCTTATAAGGAAGCGCCTAAAGTCGAAACTATGAATCTGTAGAATAAAATAATTATATTGTGCTTTGATAGATTAATAAGGGGTGTTTTGTAGACTTGTGAGTTTATTCAAAGTGAGTTTAATAAAGGTTTCTTTAGTTTTGGACTTTTAAATTTTTTTATAAGCTCTTCTTTTAACTTAAAATTTGTAAGCTAATCCAAACACTTAACGGGAGCTTATAAGGTTTTTATTATTATAAGCATCCACAAAAGTATCACAAATAAACATTCACAAAAATTATGTGACATATTTTGATTGGTTGATTTTTAAATATTTTTTTCTCTTCTCTTTGATTAATTTTTAGATGTTTCTTTGTGAAATAAATGTTATATCGAAGGTGGTTTTTGTTTATTTAAAACACTAGTTATAATACCCGCGCACCCGCGGGGTTTTTTCTAATTTTTTGAATAATTTATTTTGACCGGGTGTAATCTAAATTCCAGCATAAATCGGTTAATTGGGGTCATGTTTAAAGCGTATTTGCTATAATAGTTATAATGCATGTGCACGCACGGGGTTTTTCTAAATTTTTAATAATATATTTTTATATATTTAAAAACAAATAGTTTTATTTTTGTTTTTTGTTTTAGTTATGTTTCTTAAATTTGGTTTATATTTATTGTTGACGGACGTAGTAAAAGTTCATATATATTTTGTCTAAGCCTATTCACAAAACTTAATAGCATAAAGAATAGCTTAAGGCCTATGTGTAATACACGGGTTGTTAAAAAAACCTTTATAAAATCAGTATTGATTGATTGATTAACATTTATTATTAAGCAACGTTTAAACAACTTTCAAAATAACATGCACTTATAAGTATACTAAGATACTTAATAGTCGTTGAATGAATATTTTTAAATCTCAACAATAAATTTATGAAATCGAAGTACTTTTCATTGAGGCGTTGAATACAATTAGAAATATATGGACTCTCTATAGAGGTGACTATTAAAAAAAATAATAATAAAAAAAAAAAAAAATCAACTAAGTAAAACAATGATTTAGTGTAAAAAAAAGAATTAACAATGGTTCTTTTACATTAACAACACTACCATCAGTCCATCACAAGCAAGGAGGCAATCATTCTTTGATTATAAAGACTAATCCAACACATCTTGCATTAACTGGTTTGAAAATGAACTGTTACTTCATGATCACTAACATCAAAATGAATCATCTTTCTTTATTAGACCTGAGCCAACACATGTTGTAGTCATCATCCGAAATGGCACTAACCAAGAAATACTCAGCATACGTAAATTCACAAACTCGTATAAAGAGCTTTAATATAATTATATAATATACCACTTACAGGAAAAGCTGCAATGAATTACACACTTATGTCCTACTTACGCATGAAAGGTGTCAAATTCAACATTGTATACATCTTTGCCACACCTTGCTATTTTGAGTTAAGTTTCAACATATATCATTCTATTAATGAAGATAGCTTAGAAGATACAGAAAAATCAAATGCCTGGGCTGAGTTTGTGAAGGAAATGCAAGATTCATCTTAGAAAATAAACTGCTGCAATGAAAGTTTTTAATAGGTCCCCCAAAGCTATTACTCTAACAAAACAATAATAGCTAGAATCATAAAGCCACAAAATCAAACAGTACCTAAAGCCTTAAAATTGTGCAACAAAGGCCACTAACAGAAACAAAATCAAAATTGGACCATCACACTTATCCTATTACATGGCCATGAAAGAAAACAACAAAAATAGTTTAACAACTCAATTGTATAAAGTGGACTACATAAGATATTTAGTTAAGTAAGCCACTACGACAAAAATATAGCAATAATCTTAAAAATAATCAAACGTCATTTTTACTTATCAAATTGGCTCGTCTCATTCAGGGTTTGATTTTTCACTTCAAATACGTATGTTGGTAATCATAAGTAGCTTTTGTCAACCAAACACCCTTGAGTACATCCATCAATGTAACAAATTCCAAAACTTAGTTTAAAATAATAAATTACAATAATTTCCCCTTTGTGCTTCATCCAAACACCCCTTAACATTTATAAAATAGACCCACAAATAAGGGTGGGAGATGGTAATCATTTTTTATATTGGATGACAGGTAGTAGCAAAGCTATAGGAACACTGGGTTAAGGTAGTCGTGCATGAGCACATGGAGGTAACTGTTGCTAAGATGGCAAAGGAGGAGATGCAACCGTCTTCATAAACACCTCATTTTATCATTGTTCTTTCCTAAATTATGTAGCTTTTTGGTCAGGCTATTTTTAATTTGCATAGGCAATATTTGATCTTAAAATTAACCATCTATAAACATACTTACAATGAAGAGTACGTATATAGTTTACTAAGACAGTTTAACACGGGCCAAAGTAATGACCCAAACACTTTCGATGTCTAAATAGGAGCTCTACAACTCAAGCTGAAAGCTTAAGAAAACATTATTACAATACTCCTATTGTTCCAAGAAAAATATAGCAAAAAAGTACCTTTAAAGTCCTTTGAACCATGTTTCTTGTTGCGAGCTGGCAATAGCTTCGCATAATCAGTCCCTTTTTGTAGCTTTGGCAACATGTGCTCCTTTTTCCTGCCATATCAACATTTCAAATTAAGAATAAAAAAAACTTAAAAATTTTACTTACAAAAACCTTCCAAATCCATCACCCTTTTCAGTCTAGTTACATCTCATCTATCTACTTTGAAGCCACTATCCTACAACACAGAGAGACCAAGACACAATATCCTTAATTGAAGTCTGCTATTCAGATTCACTTTCTTCTATTCAACTTCTGTGAAATGCCCAAGCTTCCCATCACCATTAGCAACCATACCCGAAAACAACTGCTTACACAGAGCCGCACCAGGCAACACCATCACCTCATCACCACCCTGCTCCACCACATCCAAACCCATCCCCAAATCCTTAACCATATACTCCGCAAACCCACCCGGCCTAAAATCCCTCCCTACCATCCTCTCCCCAAATATCTCCATCACTAACGACCCCACAGCTCCACTCCGAACTGCTTCCAACCATTTTTCCTTATCCAACCCCGCCTTTTCAGCAAACACCAAACCTTCACTCAATCCCAACAAACTCCCTCCGACCGTTATCTGATTAGTAATCTTACAGCTCTGTCCACACCCTGCCACACCTACATAAGTCGGTTTTCCCATTAAACTAAACAAAGGGTATGTTGACATAAATAATGTCTTAAAACATTGTTAGCATATTAACAATGTCTCTATGTTTTGATAATTACAAAGCATAAACTCATTAATCTAAAACTTATGACATAAACAAGTTTTTGGTGCTTAATACTTGTCTTTGCTTCCATATCACTTAAGGTATGAACAAACAAAGAGTTTACTACATTTCATGTAACAACCCGATATTTTCCACATCTACGTTTATTTTTTTCCAACTTTGGAAATTCACTATTCATCGATTACTATTCATCAAAACACTATTCATCATTTTACTATTCATCGTTTTTTATGTCCGTTTGATATTCTGAGAAATATTTGAAAATTTTACTATTCACAGAACACTATTCATTCCGGAAGAAATTCCACTATTCACGTGCATTATCAGTAAGGACCTCTCATACGGACTAGAATAGTCTGCATATCATCATAATGTCATTTACATGCTATACCACTCTTAGGATTCTCAAATTAATATATTTAGTATATTTAACGTTTTACGTGTAAGTATTTATAATTAAACGTTAACACCCGGTTTATACACGACGAATATATCTAAATATTCCCACAATGGTCCCGACATATTTTTATATCCATTTTAACATCATAAAAGTTATAACATTCAGTTACCCAGTATTTTGGAAATTTATTTTATTTAGAACGTACGCGTATGAATATAACGACGGTTTTCGTGAAAACTAAACAATAATCACCCGATCACTCAGTAAATGTACCCAACATATTTTTAATATGTTTTTAACATTATTATGACTTTTATTTCATCCCGGTTAACTTCGTGAACGTTTATTGCTATTAAAACCGGTACCCGATTTTAACGAATAACGCGTAATAACACTTAACGCTACACTATATTTTCTAAGTGATCAAAACCGTTTTGGCTACTCCTTTTCACACCCAAAACCAGCCATGAAACACCCCTTTAACCATGTGCATTGAATTCTAGTATAATACTAATAAACACTAAAACATAACTTTACCAAATTTATACAAATCATAATTCTCACTTTTCAACTAAGATCAAGTTCATCTTTCTCTTCTTCCCCATCTCAAACCCACGACCCAAAAACCTCCCCATGATCAAGTGATCATTTTTCATGAAGTAAAATACAAAAGTTGTTCATTTTACAAGTCTAATCAAGATACAAGCAACAAAAACACAAGAACATTAAGCATAATCATCCAATAATCATCTCATTTGGTCAAGTAAGTTTTCATCTTTATTTTTTCATGAATCATCCTATTTTTACATGTATTACATAAGTATCATGCTAAAAACCATGTATAAGTAGCTATACTACACTTTATTTTGGCTAAAAAGTAACATACAAACCCTAACTTTCTTGTTATGAATCCCCTAGCTCTAATAACTTGGTTAGGAGTCCATGGCACCCTAAGAAGGTGTATGGTAAGATTAGATTAGTCATGTGGTGATTACAAGAGGATTGGTGATGGTAGAAATTGGTTTTAACCTTGGAAACTTGATTTGGAACTTATTTTAGACTTGCTGTCCCGTTTTGTAAAAATCTGGAAAATCAGTAAACACCAAGGAAACTTTGGCAAAATTTTTAGAAAATACTTTCAAAAACAAATCCGTAGGCGAAAGAACGGATTAAAAAGAGTCTATAACGAAGGAGTTATGATTTTTGCAAGATTGTTGACGAAAAGTATTTTCTGGAAATTAGTTGCTGTTGGACGTTTTTCGTCAGTCAAAAAGAGGCTTTAGACGTAACCCGGAGGAGCCGAGCTTTTCAAAATATATTACTACATACTAAGACGTAACCGTGGACATAAAGAACAAGTAAAACGGACAAGTAACGACAAAGATATACACGTTTGAATATCGGCTAAAACCACTTTATATTTGACAGCTTTTATTAAATTTTGGCGCAAAAACTACGAAGTACATTTTCAAGCTAGAAGTAATATTAAGTACCAAGCTTTATAACTAATGTAGTATTAGTTATCACGAGTATGTTTTCATCATTTCAAAGATTACAATCCGAGTATTTCAACACTAACATGGAAACATACGATATATATATATATATAAGTATATATATATTACAACTAGCTTATTATATTTTCTAATAGCAATATTTTTCCAAATTCTTGGATTATATATTTTGATAACACAAGTGTTTTTACAAAGAGTAGAGTGGTATAGGGAACATGTGCATGTACATTCCTTTCATCATTTCATGATCTAAAGTAGATCATATCATTCATTTAGGTTGCGGATAGAGTGCGCGCCTTACTTTAGTTCATACCTTTTTGTTATCATATCGCTTATATCAGGTGAGTATTCACGAACCCCCTTTTCTAACTATTTTAATCGTTTTGGGGTGGATGCATGAATAATACTGTGTACTCTTATATGAACTTAAAAGACTCTTGTTTCACTATTTATGCTCGTAAGCAAAACGTACTTAAACAAACTTGTTTACTATTTACGAACACTATTATCTGAACTTTTTGACTTGTCTTGACATTATAACTTGTTTGCACTCTTGAACCGTTTGACTTGAACTTTTAGACTTAATGTGCCGTACGTTCTAAGACTTAAAGTCTCCCTTGTTCGGAGCAACATTATAAAGTCTCCCATGTTCGGAGCAACATTATAAAGTCTCCATTGTTCGGAGCGGCCTTGACTTATTATATACTTTGTGCCCTTACTGTGAACTATATTGACCATATGTACTTGAAAATCAAACGTAATACTTTATATGCAAAGGGGTTGTGAAAACATAGGTTGTAAGTCTTGTTATGGCCAAGACTTGCAACTGAGTGGTTTCACAATGCCTTTGCCTGGCGAACTTTCTCAAATGGTTTTCTTATTATTTAAAACGTTTATACTCACCAACTATTTTTATAGTTGACCGTTTTCTCTCATGCATTTCAGGTGATCGTCAGTAAGCTTGTCATCAAGGTCTTGCATAATGAAGTTTTCACATGTCACTTCTTTTCATTATGTATTAAAATACCATCTTTTGGGAATCAAACTTATGTCTTTTATTTGCCAAAGTCGGCAATAACAACGTTGTAATGTTATATTTTTCCTTAATGTAAATTATGGTATTGTCTTATTTCTCTTTGGTGATGTATATCGATTTCGTTACACCTCGTGTTTCCGCCTTCGGCGAGGGTGTGACATTTCATGATCAAAGGAAATTTTAGAGGGCAACCTCCATCATCACCCTATGCAAATTACCTTCCCCACTCTCTCAATTTGGATCAAGTTACCAACCACACTCACTTTTGCCCTTGTTGCATATTCCTTCAAAAACAAATTCTCTACTTAAGTGAAGATACTTCTTGGATTGAATATCTTCTCACTCGTAATCATCCAATACCACCCTTAACACGATACAACATCGTGAGATCCACCTCTTCCGCTCCATACTCCACCCTATATCCCTCTCAATCAAACATCTAAGCCTTATGCTTATGTTTCCATTCAAGCAAATAACACAATCAACTATGAGTTGCAAGCAAGTCCAAGTGCTTCTTTAGGCTATATAGGACTATGTTCTTCCTTTTGTTTTATTATGATTAATATGCCTTAAGCATATTAAATATTGTAATGTTTTTTATGATGCTTGAATGAATCTATTTTTATAACTATTGCTTTGCATATATATGTGCCTTGTTCTTTTCTAATATTTTGTGTAGCCAAGACTTCCATAGCTCATTCCTTTGATGCTCTCAAATGAGGGGGAGTTTACATCAAGGGGGAGCATTTACCTTTTTGATTTTACAAAAAGGGGGAGAAGAGAATGTTAAACTCTAAATTCTTGTCTAAAAATTAGATTTTAGACCTCATGAGTTTAAGGTTTTGTAATCATCAAAAAGGGGGAGATTGTTGACATAAATAATGTCTTAAAACATTGTTAGCATATTAACAATGTCTCTATGTTTTGATAATTACAAAGCATAAACTCATTAATCTAAAACTTATGACATAAACAAGTTTTTGGTGCTTAATACTTGTCTTTGCTTCCATATCACTTAAGGTATGAATAAACAAAGAGTTTACTACATTTCATGAACAAAGGAAATTTTATATTAATACATAACATTATATAAAATGATTTTAACATTATATATATATATTTGTAAATCATTTTTGGTATAGCTTTATTAAACCACAAAAATATGATTTCAAATTTCCAACCAAAAAGGGAAAATTTTATCCAGAAAAACTTTTGAAACGTTCAGGAGGGCGGCCCCCTTAATTTTACTAGGCGGCCCCCTTAATTTTACTAGGCGCCCCCCTTAATCATTAAGGGGACCGGCCTACAATTAAGGGGACCGGCACGCTCCAGAACAGTATTTTCCCCCCCTTTAAATACTGATTCATCCCTCAGATTTTTCTCACCTTTTGCACTTCTAAACTTTCTGATCTAGATCCATTTTCTCTATTCTCTCATCCTTTGATCATAAGTATATATATTCTTTGTTTCAAAGTGATCCAATTTCCATCCTCTCAAGTGCAAGAAAAGAATACTTCTATCTTCTTAGACAAGAAGTATTACAACTTGTTGTGATCTCCACATCCAAGTTGTTGGTGTATCATCAAGATTATTTACATATTCTTTGTGAAGATTGTTGTGAATATTTGCTTGTAGATAGTTGTGTTAGATATAGATTGTGTGATTAGTAGATAGCTTGGTGTGAAGAAGAAAAGCTAGGATATCTATTGGTGTGAAGAAGATAGAGTTGAAATAGTTAGTTGTGAAGTTGATTGATTTGAAGAAGGTGTGTAGAAGGTGTGACTTAGGTGTGAAGGTGTTGTGGTGTGATTATTGGTGTGTAAATTGGTGTGTAAATTGGTGTGTAAGGTTTTCTCCGCCATAAGTTAGCTTGTTGATATAGTGAAGAAAACTCTCGAGTTAGGTGCTCGGGGAGTGGAGTAGGGCAAGGAAGGTGTCCTTGTAGCTGAACCACTATAAATCTCTTGTCTCGCGGTTCGATCTTTCCATCTCTTACTTATTTCATTATTTATCATTGTTATATATTTCATATTGATATTTGTTTGTATTGTACAACACTTGAGATCACATATTATCGAATCTAAGTTTTAAAAATTAAGTAAACACTAAAACTCTTTTTACAACTAATTAAAAAGACGTAAAACTATTCAACCCCCCCTTCTAGTTTTCCACAGGGTATAACCATTTCACAACGCTTTCATCGCCACCTGCTAATAAAGCCAACTTTCCATCTTGAGCACCTTTATCACCACCCGAAACAGGAGCATCAACAGCCCAACAGTTTTATAATTATGGTTTATAATCCTTGTTGAGTAGTAAAACTCTTGTTGAGTAATAATGACATGCATATCTTCACTGTTATAAGTTGTTCAGTTCAAAATTTTGGAACTATTTTCTGCAGAAAATTCTTCTTCATATTCATCCTCCAAGAACTCTTGTTCCTGCATATATATAAACATCAGTTTAGTATTGAAACTTCTAGTGGTATGTATATGTATTGTTCAATGCTATGAAATAACAAATGCATTAAACTTGGCTATGAAATAATGTTATGACAATAATATCAAACAATTTGAATATAAATGCTACAGTGATGCATACTTGTGCACTTGTCGCTCATATCAACATACGGTTACCTAAAATCTTGATGATTAAAAGGTATAGCAATTGATTCCGAGTTGTCATGTCAACATAATGTGAGTTAAAGCCTAGAAAAGAAACCCGATATACGATACCACACATATTGTTGCAGCAACATCTTGATACCTTAGCCATTGCAATACCAGAATCAGAATACTTGATTGTGGGGCAGCCACGCTGGTCTTATAAGACAACGTTCAATTATAATGCTAACCACCTAATAAGAAAAATAGATTCTAATTATCACGGGTCATATAATGACTTTCAAAATGCAACTTCAAACACCATTTATAGAAAAAAGAATTAAAAAAAAATGACCTTGTAAAGAGTAGTAGTAGGCTACCTAGGATTATAAAAGTTTGAGCACAACCCAAACACGAAATTTTCCGATGACAGTTTTTTCGTTTATTCTCTTGCAACCTTAGTTTCTTTTTCCTTGTATGATATTTGGACCAGTTGCAATTATTCTTCAAGCTCTTCTCTCCTAATTTAAACAAATAAATGGAGACTTTTAGATTGACTGGCATAGTCACATTTTCATATAAAAGTTATTTCACTTCCGACACTACTTTCAAGATGACACAAACCTTCTAATATTGGGAATGACAATATATAAAATAATAAGTAAAAAAAAGAAAAAAAAAAGTAGTTATTTACTCTATAGAGCGCATGTCCGCATGATAGCATCATAAAAATGAAATATTAAAACAAAGCTTACGCAAACATAATATTAGTTGTTGAATTGGGTGTTATCATGTGTAGGATTATTGTCGGGATTCAATTCCATTTAGATCAGGTTGTACCGGGTTGAGTGGTTAAAAAATATAATCCGCGGATTGACCCTATAACGAATCAGGTTCGGGTTAAATACTATTTTTTGTTGCTATAATATTTCCCCAAAAAAATCATAGGATGTGTTGCATTAAAATTGGAAAAAAAAATGTAAAACACAGTTATGCGGTAGCTAAAGCATAATTAAATATCAAAAATTACTTAGGAAACTTATCTATCTCATCCATAAGCATGACATCTCCTATGCATGTTGATCACATCAGAAGCCTTATTTAAAACTCTTAAATTTCTTAGCAACCAAAATTTTTTATCAGCAAGATAACACCAGCTTGTTATCAATAACCATGAAGACATTTCTTAGTATAAAAAACAGGCTTCCTTATAAGAGATTTAGTACCAAGATCATGTCTTATTATAATCAACATTTCTGATCAGCATGTTGATCACATCAGAGTCTTCTAATATTCCTTATTTTCTACTATTACTTTCTATAAAAAATAAAAAAAATAAAAAATAAAAATAATAATAATAAAAAAAAAGAAGAAGAAGAAGTTGCAGAGCCCATCTGGATTTGAAAACGCACAAACAACATGATCATTTTGAAATTTAACACACCACCCATGCAAGTGAGACAGCCCGCTACCAACCATTTACTTTAAACTTGTTAATGCCCTCATTTTATCCTCTTCCTGTATTCTTTTATGCTCATGTCTTTTAATTATCTCTAAACCTTCAAATGTGAACTCATGCATTTCTACTATTTTGTTGTCGCCCAATTCAAGATTTGAAGCTATTTCATGTCGATTAAGCATTGAAATCCAAGGATTACCAGCAACTCACCCAGTTGTTCCTATATGTCCATATATACAAACACACCAGAAAAAATACCAACGTGCATAATTGCGTGACTTCGATGGCCACGTATTTACATTATTGATACTATGCTCGTGTACCATATACTAAAACCTACTAATATAGTAATATATGTAGATATAAAGAAACATAGCATAACTCATTTAATAAATAACATAATAAGATAGACAACCACAGAGCTGAGAATCTCTAATCCCACTCAATATAAAAATATGTTTATAATAACAATGAACACATAGCATGGAACTAATATAGCAAAAGAACGAAGAATGACCTTTGTAAATGATTTATGGGAGAGGGTTCTAGAATTATGTGGTACATTTTAATGCTACAAAAGTTTGGGGGGAGCAAAACTGTTCATAAGAAGCCCGTTGATTGTAAGTATGTATAATACGTCAATTCTCAGGCTACAATACAGTTATCTAATTACGAAGATTAGTTTGTTCTTTAGTGTGTGTTCTTGGACTTCGTTTGGTCTGAGAAATTTGTGGCAATTCCATAATCACTAAATTGTCGTTGTTGCGCGCTGTAGTCTTTGGGTACTACTTCATGTTGTACTTGAACGAATACAGTCCATGTGGCACCTTATTAGTCGAGATTGTTTTATAGGCACCGTGTTATGAAATAGTTGTGTGGTTTTCCACAATCCGTTTTTAATACATGCTATTTAAGGATTGTTTTGGACTCTCATTTACTGGGGAAACAGTGACTTCTTAGAGTTTAGAGTTGAACACAAAATAATATATCAGTTCATAAAGCTTATTTAGTGTATTCTTCTAAAGTAAGTTTAGTGTTTGCACGTTTGCTCTTAGTTTGGATATATGTGCACAAACTTGTTGTTTGTCTGCATGTATGATACTCGTGAGCGCACGGGATTTGGACTCAAATCAATAATGTATTATTTTTTAGATAATGGTATGTTTCGTTGTTATATGTTGCTTGGTAATATTTTTAGGTCATAATGTAACATAAACCACAAGATGAGGATGAAAAAAATGCCTTTATGAAATGTATGTTTATATCACAGAAGTTAATAAGCCCATAGAAAGGCTTAACCAAGTAACAAAGACATACCTGGATCGAAATAGGAAGTAGGTCCATTCCAAAACTGCAATGAAATAAGTTGCCAAATCAAGAGAAGGGAGATATATAAACCTTGTAATTGGCCTTCCAATGTCAAAACTGGTTCGAGCAGCCACTGCATTGTGAATGTTACCAAGAGATTAGTGTTTCTTATTTCACCTATTATAGAAAAGCATACACAACGAATACATTATTAAAAAAAAGAAAAAAAAAAGAAAGGAAAAAACCTTGGGATTTACTAAAAAAAACATAGAGCAATGAAACATAGAACAATGAACTAAAAAAACCAAATTTTAGACCTACATTATAACCAATGTATGCCAGGCTGCCAGCACAGTCAATTAATTTATAGAAAAAAGAATCTGCAAATTCATTATTTAAAAATGCAGACCTCTTATGCTAATAAAACTATGAACAAACAGATTTATCAAAATGCTTCATGAATCTATAAGTGGTACTTATAAAGTACCTATGGTCAACTTAGGTGATCACCTTTGTTTCACACGTTTTAGACCATTTTGGTGTTTATCATCCGGCTTCTCATATTCCTTGATTTCATCCTTGCACCTTTCCAACTAAACATCTCGTTCTTTAAGCAATATAAACAGAAGTTATGGTGACCATAAGCTTTACCAAGTCATTTTTTTACCAGCTCAAAATAAAACACAAAAACTCATTGTCATTTGGTCATACATTCTCATGGCATAAAAAAGGTCGACTACACGAATACTTCATTCTCCATCTAATAAAATATATAGCAGCCTCAAGGGTATGTGATTACATACAATAACCTTTTGCTGTCCTACAACCGAATTATAATGAAATGGGTCGAAATTGCCCATATAAATAAGAACGGATCACAATGGGGAAAAAAGATCCAATCTTGGTAGATAAGTAAACGTATTAGTACTTTTTGGGTCATAATTATCATATTACTTCTTTTTATTAAAAATGGAAAAGATTGTGTTTGTTGGTCGACCCAACCAAGCCATTTCAACCCGTACAAAAATACTACTCCGTAAAATTTATAAGTTTCAACCAAAATCCATTTTGACCTATTATCAAACCAACCCGAGCACACCCATCATGCCACATGTAATATCTTTAACTTATCGTATAATGCTGAAAACTTATAAACTAACCTTTAGATGTATTGTGCTGATGATGAGACATGTCAAAACAAACCAATTCGACAATCAACTATTGTAAGGCCTAAATTTCCTTTGTAGTATAAGGGCATTATCTCAATAACAGTAATATCTGACCCTCAAGTTGATAACTTTATGCTCTATTATATTGGACTCAAAACTATTTTTGATAGCTTTCAAGTTTGAATTGAACATTGAAATATGAATGTGTAATACCTTGTTATGCCTTCTAATTTGTTTAGTAGCTTAGGGTTAATTGCCACCGCTACTATAACATTATGTTGGTGGCTCCTCCATTAGCCTGTCTATTGTGTCCTTCATTTTTTCTATTGTTCTTGATTTTGGGAATCTGTCCGATAACCCTACATACAAAATAATTAAATCTTTATTGAGTTTTTGAGACTGCATTTAAGAGTGATGCAAGCTTATAACCCTCACATATATTAAAGAAAAAGGTGAGAAAATTCTATCACAAAATTGATGATTAGTAAGTTACCAATTGATGGACACCCTTGCACACACAAAAATATAATCTTATTGATTTCTTAATCTTACATCAAAAGAATTACGCATACCCATGCCAGATTTTTCATAAAGAAGCTGATAGAAATTGATCAACTAAGCCTAATAGAAACTTACTTGCCATGAGTCTTTTTATCATCAAAGTGGAAAACTTTTATAAAAACAACAATTTGGATTTATAGTTAAACACACTATTAATCTATATGGAAACATGAACATTTTCCTATTTCGATCTTAATAAAAAAAATTGTATATACATGAAATATTAGTACCCTTCATATAGTCATCACTTTCAATACTTATGCATTTGCGGGTGTTTTTAATACTTGGTCAGCGTCAACCTCTACTCCGTGTAGAAAACCTCTTACGGGTACATCTCTAATGATTTTGAAAAACGACAAATATAACAAATTTAAATCAGGTAATGTTCACTGCCATTAATACTAATCTCGCCTGACTGAAAGACCCTCTAATACTTGCTTTTAACCAAACCAAACCAAACCCTTTTACCACATAACATACCTTTTATATTGGATTACTTGCAGCAGCCCCTTCAAAAATATCATACAAAATCAAGCCTTTTGGAAGATCATTTACTACTCTATAACTGCAAAAAGTCAAAAGAAAATAATAGGTGAAGCTCAAATGAGACTGAATTATTATAATTTAATTTTGAAGCATATATGCTAATTAAAATCAAATTGGGGACACACAAATTAAAGGGGAAAAAAACTAAATTATTACATAAATCAATAACTTGAATATTAGCATACAAAAAACATACCTTAAATTAATAGATTGAGTGATGTTGATTTAGGGTTAAAAATCACACCCCAATGAGGAATAGGTGAAGGAATGGAATCACTCCAAAAACACCCAAGTAAAAACATACTTTGTTCAATCTATCTTCAAATCTCCGATCAAGATATCTTATTAGTTTTGATTTCATAGGGTTGGATCGCTGGGTAAAAGAGAAGAAGGAGAAGGAGGGGTTGTTTTCTGTGACCCAGATATCAACAAAGACGTGATTTCCTGATTTTCGTCTTTTACCCTGAACTTTTAAAACTTAACTCCGCCTTTTCATCAATATGAACAAATGACTTAGAGGCCCATGTGTATTTTTATCTTTTTTGTATATATTCGTATGAAAACGCTTTTCAAGTTCTTTTTTGGCAAATAAGGAAATAATTAGGCTTGTTTATTTTTTAAAACCTAAAAATAGAAATCAAATTGAAAAAAATATTACTACGTACTAAATAAGGAATGAATTAATTTTTGAAAATGAAGAATTTTATTTTATTATATAAAAGATATGTATTTAAAATCCTCTTTAATCAAGTTACGTATCTTCTGATAGGGGTGTAAACGAGCCGAGACAACTCGCGAGTAACTCGAGATCGACTCGAAAAATACTCTATTCAACTCGATTTTAAACGAGCCGAGACAACTCGCGAGCTACTCGGCTCGACTCGATTACACATTTACACCCCAATATATATATATATATATATATATATATATATATATATATATATATATATATATATATATATATATATATATATATATATATATATGTGTGTGTGTGTGTGTGTGTGTAATTATAGGGGTGTAATCGAGCCGAGACAACTCGAGGTCGACTTGAAAAATACTCGACTCGACTCGATTTTAAATGAGCCGAGCTCGAGCATGTCAATACTCGACTCGACTCGGCTCGATTACACCCCTATCTTCTTCTGATCTATAAAATTATTATTACATATACTAATAAGCGGGCTTTTCCCCCCACTTCTTTTTTACTGTTATGCTACAGTATTTTGTGAGTGAGTGTACAGTAAAATGTACAGTAACTAACGGTCGTTAAGTTACTGTACATTTTACTGTTCATCCGTTAATTTTTTTTTTTTTTTTTTTTTTTTTTTTTTTTTTTTTTAACTACTTCTTTGGCAAAACATCCCGCGGCAACGCGCGGGTGATCCACCTCGTACTACTACTAAAAAGGGGGCTTTGTTAACCCATTTTTTTAGCCCGTTAATTTTTACCCGACAACGATCCACCTGTTCACCATCACTCACAGGCTCTTCTTGCTCAGGGGATCCGACCGATTTTTGCTCCGACCACCTCACGTCCGATCCAATGGGTATTAGTTGTTGACTGAGATTTTTTTAGCATATAATACAGCTTGCCGTTTTTTTACAAAATCAGTTGAAACTTTTTCTAATTGAGGAAGACAAATACTTAAAGAGACACTAATGTAGGGAATCCTTATGCTCCATCTACTTTCAGCCAAACTACTAAACTGTATTCAAAGCTATGCGCTAATTTTTTTTTTCTTTTTTTTTTCAAGTGTTTGGTCTATCTTAGAAGGATACAATTGGTTATGTTTTTAGTAAAAGTTGGGTTGGTTGGGCTTGCTTCAGTTGGTTCATTGGTTAACTGTGTTGGTTCAATGGGTTTGTTCACTGGGTTGGTTTAGTAACTGGGTTCAGGGGGTGTGTTCAGTGGATAGGTTCACTATGTTGCTTCAGTGGGTAGAATAATTCAGTTGAATATCATATGCGTAATACTCTTCTTTGATGCAGATGGCTTGGCAATGTTCCATCTAGATGCATTGTTGGCAGCCATCGGCTTGGTGATCGTTGATGGTGTTGTAGGATGCAGTGGTTGAGGCAAAGGAGACGGGTGGGAAGAACCATTAGAACCTGCAGTTCCATTACTTCTGATGTAACTGACACTACTCTTTTGCTTGAAAACTGAACTTTTTTCATACATAACTGATTTTTATGCATACTCCTAAATTCTCTTTTTTTTTTGCCTATCTTACGTATGCAAACATAACTGATTTTTATGCATACATAACAAATTTGAGTTTTTTTTTTTTTTTTTTCCTGATGGTTATGTGTTTGATGTAGCAAATCTATGTACCGACTCACAGGCATCGGTTTTTGCAAGGTTTAATTTGATAATTTTAAGGGTTTAATTTTATAATGCTTCTGAATCTTATGTCTGCAAATCCAAACAGTATTATGTGAACAATTTTTTTTCATTGCAGCATTCTTCAAACGACTTCACTGGTATCTTGAAGTGTTACTCATTGAGTTTTGGAAGTAGCAGGTTTTATTTATTGCTAATTCTTACAGTTAATATTGTCAATATATGTTGAACAAGTGATTAACTGATCTTTTTTTTTGGTCTCGGTTTTAACAGGCGGATGCAAGCAAAGAAGATCAGAGACTTCTCTGAATTACTTTGGCACATGCTCTGTTTATGAATCCAACCATCTTGCTGCTCGATACACCACAAATCATCTTGGTGAGTTATATTTTTCACGATTTAAAACCGAAAAGTGGACCCGTTAGACAGTTAGTGAACCTAAATCGGCTGACAGTAGCCTGATAATAGGAAGTAGCATGCCAGTGCGACCAGTCTCCAAAGTTTAATCACTTTTCAATATGTTTTTCTTACAGCCACATCGAGTGTCTAATTAGGGGTTAGCTGGTGATATCTGCACACACTTAACAACATTATTAATTTTATAAACCATGTGAAGTACCTTGAATGCCATAAAATAAATTAATCATTCGGCCAATATAAAAATCTTGGTAAACAGGTAAAAAAAAGGTTGTTATCAAAGGAAAACGGGTGAAAAGGGTCGACCTTCGCATTGTGATTTAAATTACATATGCAAATGTCGACCCTTTTCACCACAAAATTTTAAGGGATGCTTTATGTAGCCTGTAGTTCCCTAATTCAGGGCAGATTTTGATTTTAATATACAAGTTTTTATGGTGTTTGGTGACTCTTGGTTGCTGCAACTGGATCTCTCTTTCATTTGTCTTATAAGTTGCACTTGTAAGCATGCAGGTTGCCACTTAGGGTACAGACATACCCAACAACTTAGCTTTGGACCAAGACAAAGTTACTAAACCGATTAAGAAGGTAACTTTTTATACTCTCAATTAAAAAAGATGATGTTTTTAGATATTTCTGTATTGTACGTGTACTAATAAATGATTTATTCTTTATTGAAGTTATTCTAAATTGCTTCTGGTATTTTTGCAGTTGCAGAAGAGAAAGAGAGAAGAGAAGGATGAACGGAAACGCAAATACAATGTTAAGTGGGATGATTGGTAGCAACAGGTGTGTATTTTTATATCAGAATTAATCATCATGTCAAAAGGCCATAACTAATCATCATGTCAAAAGGCCAGCATAGTCAATATGATGGTCAGTTCATCAAATAGGTAACCATACCACCAAAATTAGAATCTTTATTTGTATCCCTGTGTGAGCAGCAGTTACACCACATTAGTTCATTTTCTGCTAGGCTCACATGTAACTCATCGTCGCAATATGTTGCAACAGTCAACACCACGGTTCCATTTGACCCTGTTGAAAGGATGAAAACCAGCATCGCCACATTCAAGGGAGATAGATATATGTAAGTTTTGGATGAAACATTAGCCTTTCAGTGTATTTGTGCACCCCCCCTTCCCGCTTTAATGTCACCTTATTTGTGTGATTTGCAATTGTTCTATTTTTAATTTGTAAATGGCAGTTGCGCAAGGTGGTCCTAAAATAAGATTTCTTTATGTAGATATGCACTGCTAAAATGAATCTGAGTGATGAAATTGACTTGGAAGATTATGTTTCTCGATTCGACAAATTTAATGTTGTTGAGGTAACTTTTTGTTATTACACTTTTTACCGGTCCCATCTCTTTTGCATTATTTGATCCTTAATGTTACCTACAGATATCAGCAACTTGGCAACAAGCATGCATGCAGTGCGCAAGAACAGATATGTTATTCTTCCCAAGGACTTTGAGAAGGCCTATAGTTTCTTTTAGCTCAAAAGCAGGATGAGAGATTTCAAATAAGCTTGGCGACTCAGCAGTCGCGCAAAGAAATTATGTGGAAGGTAAATTTGCTATTATCTATCACCTTTCATTTAGTCCTCAACAGAAATGTTCACATACTCATCATTTTTCAAACAGAAACATCACCAAGTCACCAACTACCGCATCGTCAACTTCGGCTGAACAACAAAATTTAGCACCAGAAATGACAAGCAGACCAGAAACATCAGACCCACATGCGAAGAAAGAATAGTCGCACCAGAAAATGATATTATGTGACAGCGAAAAACCCAGAGTCTAAAACCCAATTTGCACCCAGGAAATGGCTGCCTTACAGTGTAGGCAAAATTACAATGTCAAATACTATCGATATGTACAGTTATCTAAACCATGTTATAGGAACTGCCCCTTTAGCAAAACACCCCGCGGCAACGCGCGGGTTTCCCACCTCGTATTCTACAAACAAAGGGACATGAGTGATTGACTATGTTTATATAGCCGAAGGCATAAAAAATGTAACTCATGATTTGATACATAAACTACCATAATAAGTCACAATAAAATCACAATCAAAAGTTCATTATATACTCGTAAATGTAGAGGGATAGACGAGGTAAAAAATGAAACCTTACAAAAGTATATAGGTGTAACCTTTAAAAGAACTAATAACACGTTACCACTTACAAATATCAACTGGCCACAAAGGCGATCTATTGGCAGTGGCGGATCTAGAAATCCGAAGAAGGGTATGCACTATTTCACTAAAAGATTAATAGTTCGGTTTTTTGGGTCGGCTTTTTACAGTCAGGCTCAATTTTCTTTTATAAATTCAAGCTATAAAAATTGATTTGGCTTATGAGATCATGTTATTCCAATTGTATAGCTAAAATGGTTTGGTTTTAGTGTTAATCAAAACTATTTCTTATTTTGTACGTAATACCATATACAGGGATGGACCTACATTGGTGCCGGGTGTTGCACGGGCTACACCCGATTTTTAGTCATGAAGTGCAAATTTTTTCCAAGAATTGTCGTTTTTTATATGTGCAACTCCCGATAAATCTTTGGGCCCTAAATCTTTTTGCTACTTTCGGTTTTTTTTGTTATGAGTTTAGTTAGCCCAACAATCATTTTGTGCAACACCCTATAAAAAATTTTGGGGCCATCCCTGACCTTATAGTATTAAATTCTTGATTTCAATCACGAAAATTAACTAAAACCTGAAAATTTACCAAGTGAAAGTATCAAAAACTGAAAAACAGCACACTTTACCATTTAAAAATCTAATGACAACAAACAGCTACATTTAAACAAAAAAATTTCACATTCGATAAAAGGAATATTCAAAACAAAAACTCATATCCTAAATTAAATACAGTACTGCTAGTAGA